>JAHDVF020001251.1:1657349-3142198 GCA_022606425.2 Lepidostoma basale
AATATATCATTTTCATAGGAAAGGCATTAACAGACCTTAATGATCGGACTTATCCAATTTTTTTGAATTTTTTTTATTTTATTTTCATTATTTAAAGTGCATAATGGTTTTCTCGTGCCGACCCTTATGTATGGAAGTGAAGCATGGAGCTGGCAAAAGAAGGATGAAAGTAGAATAAATGCAGTAGAAATGAGATCTCTAAGACGAATGTGTGACAAATTTGTATATGATAGAGTGACAAATGCAAGTATAAGAAGTGAATGTGGTGCGAATGAAAGTGTTATGAACAAAATAAGGAAAGGGTCATTAAGATGGTTTGGATACTGGAAAGACACATGGGCGAAGACAGATTGGTAAAGAAGGTGTAAACGGCGTGAACGGAGCTAGAAATAGAGGATGGCCGAGGAAAACGTGGCACGGTTCAATCAATCAAATATTGAATGTCGGTCACGTGAGGAGTCGGAGAAATCGACGTGCGTGCATGACAAGATGTATGAATGTAGAGGAAGCGAGAAAAGTATGTCAGGACAGAACTCCGGGGAGACGGCGTGATGGTTAGTTAGTTAGGAAATGTTCTAGAAAACCGACGTTTTTCATTCGTATTAGCTGTTAATCTTTTATTCTTCCATCTTAGGGTTGGCACTAGAACTCAGTGGTGCCATGTTATCTTACTATTAAATGGATTAGTATAATTTGATTAAAGCGTTATCAGTTAAGCCGTTTCTTGTTCAAAACGATCCTATCAATCTATAATATTATCTTATTAATAACAAAGTTACTCTGCATATTAATTATACAGGAAGTACGTATAATCAATTATGAATATTGTTGTCCTTATCGGATGCAGCGAATCTCCTCTCCTCCCTCTGGTGATCTTGAATGGACCCCAGTTATTGCGGCAACAATCTGTCAGCTGGCTAATATGCAGTGTGCCTCCTAAACAACAATAACTTAGAACAATAAACAATAGTTACCATCAGATACATCAGACATCATACTATAATAACCTAGTATAATCCCTCGGTACTTCGCGCTTCTCTTCCTCTAAGGCATGCTGGGGACCAATAGTTTATAGATAATAAGGAATTTGTGTACACTTACCCATTTCTTTGTTTTACCTACACCGGTGGGAAGAGCAATTAATCTGCTGAACGCGGTCTCCTCGGAGATCGACGTCTTTCATATTAGTGAAAGTACGTTCAGAAGGCAAATACTCTTAATTCTGGAGAGTATCCTGTCTTCCTAATGTTAAACCATCTCTCATGCGTTTCTGGTAGTATACTATGCACAATATATTATTTTACCTACTCTCAATAGATGCCTTAAAAATTAATTTTGTCTGTCTGTTGATGAAATAAACTGATTTGATTTGTCTGTCTGTTGATGAAATAAACTGATTTGATTTAGACTTGTTAAGGATATATTTGAGAATTCCGTCATCTTGGAGGCTTTCCATCTTTATATTCCGGATGGTTATCTTCGAGAGCGTCAGCACAGACTGTTTTATCTCACTGCATGCAGAACCAACCTGACCCTGGTGATTTCCGTGATTTCGATTTCCTCAACATTCATAGGTACATCGTGTCATGCGCGCGCGTCGATTTCTCTGACTCCTCACTTGGCTGACATTTATTACCATTCTTTCTTCATTCATTCTTTCCATGTGTCCAAGCCATCTTAATGATCCTTTTATTATTTTGTTCTTAACACCATCATTCCCACCGCATTTACTTCTTATATTTTCATTACACAGAGTATACACACATTCATCTAAGAGATCTCATTTCGACTGCATTTATTCTACTTTCATCCTTCTTTTGCCAGTGCCATGCTTCGCTCCCATACATAAGAGTCGGTACAATAACACCATTGTGCACTGCCATTTAAGCTTTTTTGGATAAGTTTTTGTTTGCGATGACATACCATTCACTTTGTTGCCTGCCCCAACCCTTCTTTTAATATCCCTCTCCACTCGCCCATCTTTAGTAAACACACATAATCCAAATACATGAACTCATCTATTTGCTCCAAATTTTCACCATTCACGCTAATGTTGCAGACTGTCATGATTTCTTATTTTTCAAAAATCATTACTTTGGACTTTTTTTAATTCCTCATCAGATCATTTCGCATGCATACCTCATACATACATTTCACCAGGACTTGTAGTTCATGCTCGTTCTCTGCAAGTAGGACAGCGTCATCCGCATACAAGAGAAAGCTTACTGACACTCCGCTCATTTTGGCACCTACATCCAACCCTTTCAGCTCTTTCATACACTTGTCCATATATAGATTAAATAAACACGGGGACATTACGAAACCCTGTTAGACACCTTTATTGATATCAAACCAGGGTGTAAGATCTCCATTTACTCTGACACTAGCAGTGCTTTCCGTGTATAGCGACTTAATTGCCGTGATCAGTTTTGTACTTATGCTTTTTGCAAATCGACAAACGCACAGAAAAGTTTGCAGTTTTTGGCCAGAAACTTCTCTGTCAATGTACGAAGTCCAAAAATTTGATCCATACATCCTCTGCCATTCATATAGGCACCTTGCACATCCCAAACTTTGTCACTCGTCAATTTTATATTCTAAGAATTTGTTATTATACTGTTTACATTGCATTTGTTTAACTTTCATGTTTGAAACGGTAAGCTCTCTCGCATTATCGTACGAACAAATTTTAAAGGTCTAACACATCATTCCCGGTAAAAAATTAGAATGTTGGAAACTAAAGGAATTAGCTACGAACAAAGGGAATTAAAATTTAGAAACTGGTGTGTTGGTCCCGCCGAGGGCAAATTGCGTACTGACGCCCCCATAAAATTAACATTAGGCGCCCCCTTTACGCGAGTACTGTAAAGAGATTTCGAGAAAAGCGTTATTTAATTTTTAACACCGTAAAACTTCAAGCCACGTGGCTCGTCGTTGCTTTGAGGTTATGTCTGCCATCGGCGGAGAGTGGACGTCTCGTGAAGAAAAGTAAAAAACTAACTAACTAACCAATACGCCGTCTTTACGAAGGGATAATCAGAAAGAATGGATTGACATACTAAGATGGAACAGATAGCGAAGGAGGGACTGGTACGATCATATCCAAAGTATGGACACCACCAAACTCCCTTATGTTGCACTACATAATCAGCCTCACGATACTCGTCCTCGTGGAAGACCTCCTAAAAGATGGAGGTACAGCTGGGAATCCACCTCATAGAAAGAGCAACCTACCGGAGAACAGACTACGTATGTCTTCAGCAAGGAAAAGAAGATGTTCTTAATGTTTTAGAATGTTGAGAAAGCGCGAGAAGTATTCAATGGATACGCCTAAAAAAAATATTGATTTCTAGAAGTTTTATTATATTTTATGTGAATGTAATGTTTCGCCATCAAATCTAGCGAAAATCAAACTTGCTGCTGACGGCGTGATGGTTAATTAGTTACTTAATTAAAATACGTCAACGCGCCCTTGAGGTGATTACATCACAAGAACGGCGCTTTAAAATTAGCATATTATTATTACGAATGTTGACGATTCCAGAGAAGTATGTCAGGAAAGAACAGTGTGGCGTTCCATTTCTGCATACCCTTTTGATGAGACGACGTGTTGGTTAGTTAGTTCATCATTCATTCATTTCTCGGCGCTACATCCCGGTGTGGGACTTGGCCTCCTCCACTGACTTCTGTCTCTGGCCATCTCTCTCCATTCCCCAGCTCCTTCCATTTTCTCCCAATCTTCATCCACGCAATCCGCCCATCTTTTCCTCGGTCTGCCTCTTGGTCTCTTTTCGCGAGGCACCCATCTGCATATAAGCTTCGGAGATCGATGTCTTTCATATTCGTGAAAGTACGTTAAAAAGACAAATACTCTTGACTTTGGAGAGTATCTTGTATTCCTAATGTCGAACCATCTCTCATGCCTTCCTGGTATTATATATTTATTATGTTTTACCTGTTCTCAATAGATGCCTTAAACTATAAAAAATGTTTGTAATGTCTTTGGAGAAACTAAACTGATTTGATTTGATAATTTGTGATGTTCTAACCTCTGGCATTCTTTCCACATGGCCAGCCCACCGTAGGCGTTGAGACTTCCAGAATCTCTCTACTGTAAGTTAGTTAGGTAAATTGTAAGTTAGTTGGTTAAATTTAATTTTATAAATTCCACCCGCCCATGTTTGTTCGTATTGCCACTTTTTACATGTCCCATTGTCACGGAATGCTGCTAACAACGTGACAAGCTGACTGCTTTAGATTAACTCCGGCCTTTGTGGAAGAAGCTTAGCTCGGCTCAGTGGCCCAATGGGGGAGTTGTGTGCAATTTCGAGTGAATCTTGATTGGTGCTTAACCTGAAATGTTCCCCCGCATTGTAGGCCCGCCGGTCCATTGATAACGTGTCTCGAAAGGGGATAAGATGATTTGTTAAGGATGTGAAACAATGGCCCCGCCCTTTGCAATTGTTTCCACGATTTTTCATTAAATAAAACATTGTAAATTAATACGAATGAAAACGTGAAATTTATTTTTAAAGTGATTATGTCGTATCAATGCGGAACGTGTTGTTTTCATTAATACGAGTATCAAACATTAAATTTATTATTGGATAATGGCGGTAGCCTTTCACATTGCGTTAAAATGATCTTCTGCTTAATGCTTTAAATCCAATCTTCATAGATGGCGCTAGTGTGTAGATTGAAAACTACCATGTGAAGTGTGGTGTTACAGATTAACATATATACAACTTCCAAAAATTTGTCAGACATGGTGGTCATATGAAAAGGTGGAATGGGTCCTATAACACCTTGATCAACCTATCACAGAACTTTGCAAGCTGACAGATTTGAACCCTCGGCAGTTAACTCTACGATCCTCGAAGGAAGAGGCAACACACAAACTTCTCGTCCCGCGGCGCCAAGGAGCTTCAAACTTCGCAGATCGCGCTTTTGGCATCGCGGGACCGACGGCGTGGAACAGGCTGCCCTACAATATCCGCAATCAAGACGACGAAGGAGTGTTCAGAAGCTCTCTTAAAACTTTTCTTTTTAAGAGAAGCTTTCCGGACGTTGCGCGCCCTTGAAGTGAATCTCTCACAAAAATGGCGCTATATAAATCATCATCATCATCATCAACCATATTCGAATTGGGAAGAGCAATTAGTCTGCTGAACGCGGTCTCCTCAGAGATCAACGTATTTCATGTTAGTGAAAGTACGTTCAGGGGGCAAATACTATTGACTTTAGAAAGTATCTTGTCTTCCTAATGTCGAATCATCTCTAACGCGTTCCTGGTACTTTGTTGTATTTTTATGATATTTTACCTGTACTTAATAGATGCCTTAAACATTTTCCTGTTTGTAATGTCTATTGAGTTAATAAACTGATTTGATTTGATTTGATTTGATTCAGTTTCCAATTTGCATCTTCGTCTCTATTGAGATACAATTGATTCTTAAAAATTCAAAGTGTTGTAAAGAACTAGTTTTCTTAAATTTAAAATGTTTAATTTGTTTAACATTGTGAATTAGATATTTATTGTTCCTGGTAGGTCCACTACTTAAAAGATCTGTTACTATGCATGTATATAAATCTCTCTATTTCATTGGTCTTGTTGACAATTTGTCGGAATAAGCCGAAACGGATTCGTTCATAAGAGAGACATTCATTCACAGCGGTGTCGACGGAATTCCGTCAGCATCCCGTAACAAGTGTCCATCTCCTTCCCAGACTCCGGACCACACAGGCTGTTGATACTCGTACATTATTTCGTTGGGTCGCTTAATAATTGATCTCGGCCACTTAACTGCGTTAACCCTTTGATGTCTGCTAACGTGTTTTCTCGAATTGTTTACCTATTATTATAACTAACCATCACGCCCTCTCTCCGAAGGGGTAGGCAGAAAGAATAAACTGCCACACTTTTCTTTCCTGACATATTTCTCTCGCTTCCTCAACATTCATACATCGTGTCATGCACGCGCGTCGATTTCTCTGACTCCTCACATGACCGACATTCAATATTTGATTTATTTGATCGTGCCACGTTTTCCTCGGTCTTCCTCTATTTCTAGTTCCATTTACATCATTAACATATATTTTTTACCATTCTTTCTTCATGCATTCTTTCCATATGTCCAAACCATCTTAATGATCCTTTCATTATTTTGTTCATGACACCATCATTCGCACCGCATTCACTACTTATAATTTCATTCGACACTCTATTATACACAGAGTATCCACACATTCGTCTAAGAGATCTCATTTCTACTGCATTTATTCTACTTTCATCCTTCTTTTGCCTGTTCCGTGCTTCGCTTCCATACATAACGGTTGGTACAAGTAGCTCTTCTTTCAATATACCTCTCAATATATCTATCTGGTGTTTTGTGTGATCAAAAAATTCCAATCAGGACCAAGGGCAGAGTCTACAAGACTGCAGTGAGGCCCGCCATGCTAAATGGAGCAGAATGCTGGACCAATAAAAAAGTCTACTAACGTCGAGTCCACGCTGCCGAGATGAAAATGCTGTAGTGGGCCGGAGGCGTCACAAGGCTGGACCACATAAGGAACGAATACTTGAGGGGTAGCTTTAAGGTTGCCCCAATAGCAGAAAAATTAAGAGAATCGCGACTCCGGTGGTACGGTCATGTGAAGCGAAGAGACAGTGAACACATTGTACAAAAAGCCCTCAGCATTCCCACAAAACCATGAAGAAGAGGTCGCCCAATGGCAACATGGAAAAGTAGCTCCAACGCGAGAACCTGACAGTGGAGATGAGTCAAAATAGAAAAGTTTGTCGTTTTCGTACGAGGAGGGCCGACCCCAGACGATGGGAAATGGCAAAGGGAAAGAAGACTAGCCAATATTTTGTAAAAATACTACATAAATACACGAAATCATCTACTTGCTCCAGATTTTCACCATTCGTATAAATTATTTGATAATAATTAATGTCGCTGAACGTTAACGGGTTAACGTAATAGCCAGAGTTTAAAGGCGCGCCCATAAAGTTGTAGTTCGTGACAATAAAGCTTACGTTCAATAATTTACTAATTGTCGAATCGCCCACTCGGGCCGTGGCTTTACACCGCGCCAGCCACCTCCATTAAGCGTATAATTAACGCCATCCCCCAACGGGGTTGCTAGCTGACCTGTCGCCCAGCATCCCGGGGGAGGGACTCGATCCCGGATCCTATTTAGAGATAGACGAAAATCCCTCTTCAGCTATCCTGTACAGCAATATTTTTAACTACAGTAGAACCTCGATTATCCGGATACCTGTTGTCCGGATGTCCGGATGTCCGGATGTTTACCTGTTGGTGAAGCTAGGACCCTCGTAAATTCTTTTGTAGTGTCACGGTTAGATTATTGCAACGGAATGTACGCTGGATTGCCAAATAATCAATTAAGCAGAATACAAAGCGTATTTAATGCTGCTGCCCGATTGATTATGGGGCAACACTGTCATATCACGCCGCTCCTGAAGGACCTTCACTGGCTTAAAATCCGAGAGCGAGTAAAATATAAATTGTGTTTGACAGTGTTTAAGGCTCGACACCAGAGAGCGCCAGCGTATATATCGGACCTCTGCGTGACACCCATGCCAACGGAAAGGCAACGTTCACTCCGATCAGTAGAAACAAGTGCAAACAACATAGCGATTCCAGTCAGAGCCAATAAAGCATGTTTCTATGATCGTGCTTTCAGCGTTGCGGGTCCGTTGGCGTGGAATAGCCTCCATGTTAGTATTAAGTATGAGGATAGTGACGTTAAATTTAAGAAACATCTGAAGACTGCACTGTTCGGTCAGTCATTTCCTAGTGCGCCCTTGGAGTAATTGATTTTACAAAACGGCGCACTTAAAATACAAATCATCATAATAATAATAATAATAATAATGAAGGTAGTCCGGATAAGGACAAATCCGGATAATAGAAAAACAATTAGTAGTGCTAACAATAATAATAATACTAATTATTATTATTAGTATTATTATCATTATTTTAACAGTAAAAACTGAAATTATGTTAACAAATAATTGTTAGTACCTACTTATAACAAATAGCATGCTGAAGAATGCTGAGGGCTTTTTGTACAATGTGTTCACTGTCTCTTCGCTTCACATGACCGTACCACCGGAGTCGCAATTCTCCTAATTTTTCTGTTATTGAGGTATGGCTTGACTACAGTGGATCAGTATTGCATTTGAACGGCCGTAACGTTGAAAGGGTGGAATAATTTAAATATCTCGGCAGCATACTAACACAATCTCTTGACCCAGATGTAGAGATAAAATGCAGAATTGAGGCAGCAAGAGCTACGTTTAATAAAATGAAAACACTCTTCTGTAATGATAACGTAAACTTGAAACTCCGCCAGAGAATGATCAAATGCTATGTGTGGTCTGTTTTATTGTACGGGTGTGAAACTTGGACCCTGAAAGTTAACTCAATGAACAGACTGGAAGCATTTGAAATGTGGCTCCATCGCCGAATGTTCAGATTTACCTGGACAGACATGGTTACCAATACCGAAGTCCTGAGGCGAACTAGAGTTGACAGGGAATTGTTATCAACTATCAAGGTTCGAAAGATTTCATATCTGGGTCATATACTGCGTGGGGAAAAGTGCCACCTTCTCCAACTGATATTGGAGGGAAAAATTGAGGGACGCCGAGGGCCCGGAAGGAGACAAATGTCCTGGCTGCGAAACGTGAGGGAGTGGACCGGCATCCGAAGTATGGAGGAGCTGTTCCGAGCGGCGCAGGACAGGGACAGGTTCGCCGAGGTGATCGCAAACGTTGGGGGACCCGACAGGGTACTTGAAGAAGAAGAATAACAAATAGCACAGGTTAATTTTTAAATTTGAATTATTGCATCGAATTTAAAATGCGTTTTTTATTAGTCTTTCTTTGTTTAGTTTTTATTATATTTGTACACCTGAAGATGGAGGTATCCTCCGAAACATGTCGTGTTTTTTAAATATTTTATATTAAATAGTGGATTAATCAATGTTTTTCAATTCCCTAAGTATGATACTATGGAATTCCACAGTGTTAGCGTTCAATAAGTAGGTATATTTCTGAATCAATTGTATCTCAATAGAGACGAAGATGCAAATTGGAAACAGAATACGGTTGATCAAGGTGTTTACAGGACTTATGACCTGTCATTGGTTGGGTTAAGCGCACGCTTTATGTAACACAACATTCCCCATTCCGCCTTATTTTTCTTATGACCACCATGTCTGACAAATTTTTGGAAGTTATATATGTTAATCTCCAACACCACCCTTTACATGGTAGTATATATTTCTATTCAGATATATTTCTATTTGCATTATTTTATATTTCTTTATAAATTATTTGCGTCTTGTTAAAGTAGTTGCATATTTAAAAAAAATAAGATTTCGCGCCGAATTATTGAACCATCAATAAGCAGCATGGCCGGTCATAGGTCATCCGAGATTGCATACTCTGATTACCGGTCATTATACATTCTTGGAGTCTATTCGCCGGAGAATGATGGATCCGCTGAGCATGCGGGACCCTCGCTTCGGCCTGGACCGCGCATCGAGCTCGCGACATGCATAATAAATCAGTCGTAACATTTGAGCTGACAGCCTCTGGCCGGATCACCGCTGATCTATGAGAGTGTCTCAGATAAAGGCGAATTCATACACAAGCGTATCGGATAGACACGACAATTCGAGGGAAGAAAGATACGTATCTACACGTGTGTATTACTATATCTATATAGATAACTCTGCTGGACAGTTTTCAAAGCGCTACATGGAATGGCACCAAGTTATATATCTGAACTCTGTATAACGGACAGCCTAAATACAAGGAAATCCACACTTCGCTCGGCGAACTCCTCGGCAATAGGAAGATAAGTTGAGCCGAAGCGTTGCCCTAGTACAAATTTCGGGGATCGAGCGTTCGCGGTAGCCGGTCCATCAGCTTGGAACAATCTCCCTTCACACCTCAGATGCATAAATGATCCGACAGATTTCAGATCTAAACTGAAAACCCATATTTTTCATATTTCATACCCAATTTAAACATTTATACTTTGTTCTACTATACAACATAGGCGATCCCGATTTCAATTCGTGATTGTCACACTGTCTTTGGTCTAGTGTAGAATTCACTTACTAACCATCCCGCCGTCTCTCCAAAGGGGTAGGCAGAAATAATGGACTGACACACTTTTCTTTTCCGACATATTTCTTTGGATTCCTCAACATTCACGCATCGTGTCATGCACGCACGTCGATTTCTCAGACTCAGTATTTGATTTATTTGATCGTTTGACCAGAAGATGGCAGCAAGCTACCGAAACAAGTGGAAGCACACTAAATATATTATAATAAAGAAATTTTGTTTATTGATTCTTGAACAATGATAATAATACGAATGAAAACGTTTTCTAGAAGTTTTATTATATTTTATGGGAATGACATGTTTCGCCTTTCTAAGACATTATCAAATGTCTAACATTTTGTATCAAAAATATTTTAATATGCTGTATAATATTTTTGTATCAAAAATATCATATAGTTAACAAACTAGCCCAAAACACAATAAATTTACATTTTACAGAATCTTTTAAAAAAAATGTTTAACCCCCACCACTATCATTTATTTTATAAACCAAATAAATGTTGATGTATGTAGGTACCAGAAGATGGCAGCAAGCTGCCGAAACCGGTCGACGATAAACACAAGTGGAAGCACACTAAATAATATATAATAATGAAGAAATTTTGTATAATTTTTTTTTTGTTTCCTTTATTTAAAATTTTATGTTTTAATTATTTATTTGAGCGTGACACATTTTCTTTGCTTTGTTTTATTGTTTATTTTGTTTATACATTATTTAACTACACATGGTTTGTTAGTCAGTCAGTTAGTTAGTTAGTTAGTTAGTTGGTGACTTAAGCTTTCCGCACGTGGATTTTGATCTTTTCTATTTTACGGTATACGGACGATATTGTGTCTGTTGTCGTGCGCGTCTGAGACATTGCAATCAATTATGAAGCTGGCCTTATACGTCGCATTCTAGAAATGGCGGACGCATTGATCACCAGACAGCGCAGCGGGCTTGTAAGGCTTGGATCTAAAAGGAATTAATGCTTGATACATCGTCTGCACTGGCTCGGTTTTCTCCTTCGTATCGCCGACCATCGAGAATTCAAAATACACGCGTGTCCTCGGATATATCTTGATTCGTAGCGGTCGAAACGGAATACATTTTACCCGAGTAGGTTCTCTGATTTAAGACTAACCTAACTAAGCATCACGCCGTCTCCCCGAAGGGGTAGGCAGAAAGAATGGACTGCCACACTTTTCTTTCCTGACATATTTCTCTCGATTCATCAACATTCATACATCGTGTCATGCACGCGCGTCGATTTCTCTGACTCCCTCACATGGCCGAGATTCAATATTTGATTTTCCTCGGTCTTCCTCTATTTCTGATTCCATTTACATCATTAACATATAATTTTTTTACCATTCTTTCTTCATTAATTTTTTCCATATGTCCAAACCATCTTAATGATCCTTTCATTATTTTGTTCATGACACCATCATTCGCACCGTATTCACTTCTTATATTTTCATTCGACACTCTATCATACACAGAGTATCCACACATTCGTCTAAGAGATCTCATTTCTACAGCATTTATTCTACTTTCATCCTTCTTTTGCCAGTTCCATGCTTCACTTCCATACATAAGGGTCGGTAGAAGAGCACCATTGTGCACTGCCATTCTAGCTTTTTAAGTTTCCAAGTTCAAACCATAAAAATTGGAGAGCCATCTCCAGGCGTTGGCTAGCAATGTGTGATAATTGCATATCCTTTCACATTGCATTAATAATAATTTTCTGCTTAATGCTTACACCTAATCTTAATAGATGGCGCTAGTGTAGATTGAACTTAAAAATGTGAAGTGTTTCTCAACATAGTAGCATATATACATCTTTCAAAAATTTGTCAGACGTGGTGGTCGTAAGAAGTGCGGAATGTGGAATGTTGTTAACATAAAGCGATCGATTAACCCAATCAGTGACATGTCATAAGTCCTGTAAACGCTTCGACCACCATATTCTGTTTAAAAAAAAAAAACAATTTACATCTTCGTCTCTATTGAGATGCAATTAATCCTTTTTTTTAATTCGTTTTGTTGGCATTCGTGGCCTGCTGATGCCATTTTTAATTAACAATGTAATTAATCAGTTTATTGAAATCTATCCATAGCAACCGCGGCTAACCGAGCTAAGAAGATTATTTCTTTAGTTATATATAATTCGAATTTCCAGTGCCAACCCTTTCGTTACGAGGAGCTTTTTGGCACAGTGCCAAGATCTCGCCACACCGAAGGTCTCGATTCCAGGAGACGGCAGTGTGATCGTCACAATATCCATCTGGTGAAGAATTCACGTGACTCTAAAATGGCTTTAGATTAATAAATTGTGTTATGAATTTGATACTCATAATATTTAAATAAATATAATGTAAATTTTTAATTGTATCTCAATAGAGACGAAGAAACAAACTGGAAACTGAATATGGATGATCAAGGTGTTTACAGGACTTATGACCTGTCATTGGTTGGGTTAAGCGCACGCTTTATGTAATTACAACATTCCCCATTCCACCATTGTTATGATCATGTATGATACATTTTTGGAAGTTGTATATATACTCCAAATCCATACATATCTTCACGTGGCAGTTCCAGTTAGCCATCTATGTAGATTTGATTGTACTAATTAATTTTTTTAAGATTAATCTATACAATCCATCCACTAACGCCATCTATGAAGAATGATTGTTTAGCATTTAGCAAACTACTTTATTAACACAATGCGAAGAGGCTACCGCCTCCTAGCGCACTGTTTAGAAGTCGCCTGGAGTATCCACTCCTATTTTATACGCCAAATAATTGACCAGAATATTTACAAATATTTGTGAAATGTATACTTATATCTGTATACGAATCCTGGATTTTCATAATCTTGAAAATCCAGGATTCGTATACAGATATAAGTATACATTTCACAAATATTTTTAAATATAATGTTTTTATAAAGATCGAGTGAATGCGGTGCGAATGATGATGTCATGAACAAAATAATGAAAGGATCTTTAACACGGTTTGGACACATGGAAAGAATGAATGAAGAAAGAATGGTAAAAAATTACACGTTAAAGTATGTAAATGGAACTAGAAATAGAGGAAGACCGAAGAAAACGTGGCACGATCGAATATATTGAATGTCGGCCACGTGAGGAACCGGAGAAATCGACGTGCGTGCATGTCACGATATATGAATGTTGTCGAAGCGAGAAAAGTATGTCAGGAAAGAAAAGTGTTGCAGTCCATTTTTTCTGCCATGACATGTGATAGGTAGCTAATCGCCATTTTATTGTCACGTGAATTCTACACCAGACCAAAGACAGTGTGAAAATCGCATTGCCATCGCCGGGAATCGAACCCAGGACCTTCGGCATGGAAGTCAGAGCTCGTAACCACTGGATCCAAGCTTCATTAGGTATATATTCTGCTGAACGCGGTCTCCTCGGAGATCGACGTCTTTCAACTTAGTGAAAGTACGTTCAGAAGACAAATACATTGACGACCTTCGTGGCAGAGTGGTTACGAGCTCTGACTTCCATGCCAAAGGTCCTGGGTTCGATTCCCGGCCATGGCAGTGTGATTGTCACACTGTCTTTGGTCTGGTGTAGAATTCACGTGGCAATAAAATGGCGATAGATTGGCTACCTATCACATGTCACGAGAATCAATATAATAGCTAAAATATAAAAATTGTATACTGTAATTGGGTCCAAACGACCTGTTGTGTACATAAAAAAAAAAAAAAAAAAAATACTCTTGATTTTAGAGAGAGTCTTGTCTTCCTAATGTCGAACCATCTCTCATGCCTTCCTGGTATTTTATGTAACACCTGTACTCAATAGATACCTTAAACATTTATGTTGTTTGTATTGTCTGTTGAGTTAATAGACTGAATAAAATAACTGTTGTCGTAAGTTATTAGTTATTTATTATGTTGCCCTGATGTAGCCTGGGTCCAAGCGAAACTAGTTGGCATCAATTATAATAACCATACCGTGGTTGAATACAAAGTATTTTACACAAAATGCTGTTTTTCGAATCTTTTCAAATTTTCGAATATTGTTCTAATTTGATCACTTGTTTATATGTTCGCTTTAAAAACTCGGGTTATAAATATCGATCGATCAGAGAACACAGGTGTTGTCTGTATCGACATTATGAAAGTTGTCGGAAATGCAATTACCCCCGCCTTGCACGGGAATCTCGAAGTTTTCTCTGGAGTCTTTGTATTTTGTTCTCCCTGATCCCACCTTATCTATGGCTCCAGAAACAATCGCATCCATTTTATTTATCCAAAGCGTATCTACCGATATCTTCCCCGGATTATCACTTACTTTATTTCGAATTCATATACCTAACTGTTTTAATTTTATTTCAATTAAAATTGCTGTTTTTCATATGTGAGCGTAAACAATTTTTTCTGTATTTTTCTTTTTTATATACTTTGTATATACAACACTAACTTAAAAAAATTAAAATTTCATATCAGACATGTTTCGAACAACCGATCCTTTTTCAATGATTCATATTTAAAATATTATCTGTCAAAACTGATCATATTTGTAAACAATTTTATAATATTTTAATTATGTATCTTTATAATATGTATCACTGAAGAATGACCGGTTGTCCGAAACGTGTCTGATTTTAAATTTTAAAAAAGAAAAAGACAAATAAAACATCTACAACACAAAGTATGGCGAACATAGAAGAAAAAAAATTGATTAAGAAAGCTTATGAAAAAGTGGTAACCCTAGTGCCCGACTTTTACAAAAATCCCTTTTTCAATAAGATCGACCAACGTCAGAAGGTTCATTTTTCTTGCAGAGATAGTGTATAGATATCGCTAGCCACACAAAAAAATGTTAAAATTAAAAATGAAATTATTTTTAATGCAAAGTGGCCTTAGGGTATTGATGGTGCGCCTACGTAGCGGCCACCAGTGGCCTTGCGGTATTGAATTGGTTATATAAGATTATATATTATTTATGTTTCCAAAAAACAATTTACATCTTCTTCTCTATTGAGATACAATTAATCCTTAAAAATGATTAACCCACAATGGGTAAAATCAAGTATTTGTCTTCAAGTATTTGTATACATTCAAAAACAAATTGTTTTATTTAATTATTTTATTGTAATGATAGATTTTCTATCCGCTTCTTTTTTGCGTTCTTTCTCTCGAGCCCCTGGAGAAATGGGTCAAGTTTCCGTCCCTGCGGTACACCGGAATAGCCAAAGCTTCCGCTTCCCGCCTACAAAACACCAGGATTTATTCCGATATCTCGAACGTTTTGTCTGTAGCCCGGGCATATCCGCAGGAGGAGAGATAAAGTCGAGATGAAAACTTCGGCCCCGACGAATAAATTTCCTGTCCAATGTTCGCCTCCGTGAATTGTTGAACTGGTTATATTTTAGTTTTAGTGCCCATGTTCTAAACAAAATTATTATATCGAACATTTTTGAAAATGTTAACTAACTTACCAATTTACCATCACGCCGTCTCTCCGAAGGGGTAGGCTGAAAGTATCTACTGCCTCTCGATTCCTCAACATTCATACGTCGTATCATGCACGCACGTCGATTCCTCCGATTCCCCACGTGGCCGACATATTGAATCTATTATATATGTTTAATTTTTCAGTAAAAGATTCTGGTGGTATAATAATACAATAAATTGGATAATTTATAGAGCGCCATTTTTATGAATTACTCATCTCAAAGGCGCTGTAGAAAATGCTCCGTTTTATGAACTAGTTAAAAAATAAACATATTTAGTATGAGGGCTGCACCCAACGCAGTCGATCAACCCTTCTCATAATGAAAGGATAATTTGAAAAGTTACGTTTTGAGTCTCGATCTAAACTCTGACTGATTCTCAATGCAATTAAGGTCTGCTGGAAGATTGTTCCAGGCTGAAGGGCCGGCTACCGCGAAGGCTCGGTCGCCATAGTTTGTGCTAGGACTGCGTTTTGGCACAGTCAATCTACCTAAGTCTTAGCTGATCGCAATGTAGACTTTCTGGCATTCAGGTTCTCGTTGATGCAGAATTCAGATATATTAGCTGGTGCCATACCATGCAACGCCTTGAAGACCATCTAGCAGAGCTTTTATTGTATCCTTTCTGGACATTTCAGCTAGTGGTGTCCATTATTTGGACATGATCGTACCTGTCCCTTCTCAGCTGTCTACTTCATCTTATAATATCCTCGGCCTCAAAGGGATAAGATCTCAAAGGGAGCGAGTGTATAAATTATATATATATTATAGACCTCGGAGTTATACATCGAAACGTCCGTATTTCATTAGCGACCTGAACGTGACCGAATCGCGAACTTATCGCTCCTACCTAACTCCTTGAGCGGTTAAAGTTTAAACTTATTATCCCGCCCTCCCCGAAAGTAGCAATTGAATCCGTTTCCCTTTTGACCGATCATCGGCTTTCTTAAGGGATAAACTTTTTAGGCAGACCCGGGATTAGGTCGATACACCCGCGCGCCTTTTAATTATCCCAGGGCCGCGTATTCATTATTTCATCCGTCCCGCCGCCAGGGGCGCACTCGCAGTGCCGAAAAATTTTTTTTTTCATAAAATAAATCACGTCCTACGAATTACATAATAATAATAATAATAATAATAATTAGGCTGATTTGTGTAGCGCCGTTTTCGTGAATAGCTCACCTCAAGGGCGCTTTGACACTGTTTTTAGTCATGAGAGCTGCATGTAACACCAGTGTATTAAATTGTTTTAACAAACAAACACACAACATGGAGAACGGACCGCCACACTATTCTATCCTTACATACTTCTCTAGCTTGCTCCACGTTTATACAGCGAGTCATACACGCACGTCGATTCTTCCGACTCTTAACATGACCAGCCGACTTCTTATCTCGGTCTATCTGGACTCCGTACTGCATTTACATCGTTATCGTATACTTTCTTAACCATTCTTTCTCCATTCATGCGCTGCATATGTCCGAACCAACGCAGCGATCCTTTCATAATTGTATTCACAATACTTTATTCCGCTCTACATTCCTTTCTTATTGCATTTGAAATTCTGTCCTACACCGTTCTAACACACATACGTCTAAGGGACCTCATATCTACCGCATTTTTTTTCATAAAATAAATCACGTCCTACCAATGCCATTATTAAATTGTTTTAACAAACAAACAAACCATATCGCCACACTATTCTATTCTTACACACTTCTCTAGCGTCCTCCACATTCGTAAAGCGAGTCATACACGCACGTCGATTCTTCCGACTTTTAACATGACCAACCTTTAAAATTTGATTTATTTAGATTAGTTAGCGTATACTTTCTTCGCCATTATTTCTCCATATATGCGCTCCATATGTCCAAACCAACGCAGCGATCATTTCATAATTGTATTCATAATACCTTCTTCCGCTCTAAATTCCTTTCTTATATCAGCATTTGAAATTCTGTCCTACATCGTTCTAACTCACATACGTCTAAGGGACCTCATATCTACCCATTTATTCGGCTCTCATTCTTCTTCTGCTAGTTACATGCTTCACTTCCATACATAAGGGATGGGACCAGAACTCCATTGCGAACGCCAATTTTCGCTTTCATTGATTAATTCTTGTTTCCGATAACTATTAACTTTGTTACCCGCACAAACCCTTATTTCGACGTAACTATCCGTTCGGCCATCCGCTGTGAACATGCTACCTAAATACACATATTCACTCACCTGCTCCAAGTTCTATTCGTTCACACTTATGTTACAAAATGTCATTTGCTTCTTCTGCCAACTCCATGCTTCACTTCCATACATAAGGGTTAGGGACTAGAACTCCATTGTGCACTGCCATCTTTACTTCAGTCGATATATTTCTATTTGTGGTAATGGCTTTGAGTGCACCATTTATTTTGTTTTCAGCTCCAACCCTTCTTCCGATATCTTTCTCCATTCTTCCATCTCTTGTAAACATGCTTCCCAGATAAACAAATTCGGTAACTTGCTCTAATTTCTCACCGTTCGCACTTATGTCACAACCGTCATACATTCTTCCTTTTCAAATACCATAACTTTAACACGTTCATCACAAGGTCATACTAAAGGCCGTGCCACACTGTTTGAAACAAGCTTTCCACAGGGGTGACCTTGGTGGAGAGCT
Organism: Lepidostoma basale; assembly: GCA_022606425.2. NCBI lineage: Eukaryota > Metazoa > Arthropoda > Insecta > Trichoptera > Lepidostomatidae > Lepidostoma > Lepidostoma basale. The sequence continues at coordinate 1,675,660 of JAHDVF020001251.1, forward strand.
GTGGAGCCCACGGTTGGTGTAGCGTCCACATACTGTTTTAAACAAGCTCTCCACCTTTGTGGAGCGATGTGGAGCCCACGGTTGGTGTGGCGTCCACACTATTTAATACAAGGCTCCCACCTCAGTGTGTTGCCGACTAGGTCCCAAAGACAGGGCATGTCCCTATACAGTTCAATAAATTCACTGATCATTTCTTTTTCTCGCGTAGACACCATTTTCGTTCATACGTCCGCACTCCACCGATGCCGCAATGCAACTGACCTTGACTGGTGGAATGTGGAGCGCCAACTGTGGAATGCGTGTTTACAACTGTGGACCACGCATACTATGCGCGTCCGTCTACAAATTTTGGTTTCAAACAAGTGTCCACACAGTTTTAAATCACTGGTGGAGACCGATGTGGAGAGCTTGTTTAAAACAGTGTGGCACGGCTTTTATTGCATACATTCCAGTCAGAGCCAATAAAGCTTGTTTCTATGATCGTGCTTTCAGCGTTGCGGGTCCGTTGGCGTGGAATAGCCTCCATGTTAGTATTAAGTATAAGGATAGTGACGTTAAATTTAAGAAACAACTGAAGACTGCACTGTTCGGTCAGTCATTTACTAGTGCGCCCTTGGAGTAATTGATTTTATAAAACGGCGCACTTAAAATACAAATCATAATAATAATAATAATCGTACATTCTTGAAACTAGGACTGTATAATTTATTTATTATAGATAGTTTTATTCCACTTTGGTTTATGGATTCGGTTGGTTTCGGCAGCTCGCTGCCATCTTTTGGATCCAGATATAGAATATAAATTAACCTTAACTTGTATTCTTTCTCTGTAAGTTATATTTTTTCCTTTTCTTCAATTAACTCCCGAAATTTATCTGGCTTGTTTAATAAGTTAAACATTTTTATTAGATTCTCCCGCGCCCCTGCGACCCTTTCTCCCCTACCCCCGCTTCCCCGGTCCACCGGAGGGCAGATTACTATAATTAACTGTATCCGATAGAGATCCTCTTCTTTCCCACGGAGGGGATAAGAAAAATATCCCCACAATTCCCTACAAAATACCTGATAACCGCCTAAGTACAGCCTATTAGCAATTAAATACTCTTACTTTGGGCCTGTTTGAATCTCGCTTTTCGGCAACCGAATTTCGCTTTCTTTTAAACGGTACGATAAATGACTGCTAATCTTAATAATGGAATTCTAGTGCCAACCCAAATCCCGTAGAAATGAGATCTCTGAGAAGAATATGTCGGAAAACGATATACAAGGCAAATGATTACCTCGGAGGTCGACATATTTCGTGATGGTGTGAGTTGCCTCAGGGTTGCAATATCAATGTTATTATTTTTTCTTATTCATAAGCTTAATTCTTTTTAATGCATCTATTTTTATAATGTTATTGAAAACGATCTGGAATTGTATGTCTGTAATGTTTGTGATTTTTATCAAAATAAATTAAATGAAATCATAAGTAAAAATAAAAAAAGATCCCTGACATGGTTTGGACACATGGAACGAACGGACGAGAGAAGAATGGTTAAAATCTGAAATGAACGACCTTCGTGGCCGATTGGTTAGTACATTGACTGCCACCCCGAAGGTTCCGGGTCCGATTCCCGGCGAAGGCAGTATGATTGTCACACTGTCTTTGGTCTAGTGTAGAATTCACGTGACAATAAAATGTCGATAGATAAGCTATCTATCACATGTCACGAGAATCACTGTGATAGCTATAATAAGCTTTACATCGATTTGGCTCATGCTGTCATAATGTAAAGAGCAATTCAACAAAATAGTAAAATAATGAAAAATAAATAATAATACGATAGAATACCGAACGACGAAATAAGAAAGAAATATAAGGCAAATGATTACATCATAAATAAAAATAAATAAAGGATCCATGAGACTATTTAGACACATGGAACGAATGGACGAGAGAAGAATGGTTAAAATGTTGTATACAAGCAGTGTGAGTGGAGAGAGAGTCCTTAGAAGACCAAGGTAAGCATGGCATGATCAAATTGATCAAATACTGACAGGCGGCCACATTCGAGGTAATAAAAAATCGACGAGCGTGCATGGTACGATGTATGAATGTAGAGGAAGCCAGAGAGGTATGTCACGACAGAGCAGTATGTCGGTCCATCCACTCGATGATGGCTAGTTAGTTATGTTGACTAAAGTATGAGGCTTGACAGAAATATTATATAAGAAATGAATACAGTGCTAGTGAAATTATTATTAACAAAATTATGAAAGAATCATTAAGATGGTTTGGATACATGGAAATAACGAGTGAATTAATAATGGTAAAAAAGTTTATGTCAATGCCGTATACGGAGCTAGAAATGGACTTATACCGAGGAAAACGTAGCACGATCAGTCGTGGGTGCATGACACTACGAGTATATATGAATGTAGACACAAAATCAGAAAGGTACGTAAGGTGGATTAATGCCTTCTAAATAAAATTACGGAAGGGTCACTAAGATGGTTTGGACATATGGAACGAATGAATGAGGGAAGAATGATCCATCCTCTCTGCCTACCACCGCTCCGGGGAAACAGCGAACAACAAACGTGATGGTTAGTTAGTTAGTTATAAATGGAAAAAGAAGTCGAGGAAGACTTAAGAAAGTAATAAATTACTGAATGGCGGTCATATTGTATAAATGTAGAATAGGCGCGAGAGTTATGCCAAGATAGAACAATGTGGTGGTCCATCGTCTCTGCTTACCCTTCCAGAGAAAGGGAGTGATGGTTAATTAATTGACTTAGTTCGTATTTTCCTATTTTGATTATTTATTTTTAAAAACATACATATATTTTATTGAGTAAAAAACTCGTTATAGGCAGTTAAGTTGGCTAGTTTAGATTTCGTGATCAGTGACAATTCGTCCTGACATCCTGACGTCGAATTAGTTAAATCCCTGCACATAAAGGTCCTTTGTTCAAAAAAGGGTCCGAGCACGACCGAAGAACCACCTCCCGGCAACCGAACGTGTATCCATTGTGTTCTTAAGCACCCCCAATTTGTGCGTTTTCTGTTTGCATTGTTTTTTTTTAACATTCCACTATGTACAAATTGTCGTGTTTCGTGCTATACGTGCTGCGGCATTTAATCTATCAAACTTTTGGTAAAAAAAATATAAACAATATATTTTAAGATAATCTGATGATTTTACTGAAATCTCTTGATAGAAGTTCATTTTAAATAATATATAAACTATTAAATTAAAATACTTTGTTTTATGTATCAAAAAAATGATATATTATTGTAACACCTGGAGATGTTAAACATAGGTTGACGAATCAGCTGTTGCGTAAAATAAGAATACAATTGTGATACATAAAACAATTTTTTTTAAATTTAACAGTTTATAATGTTAAAGTATCATGTTTCGGCCAAAACAATGGACTATTTTTGAATAATATTTAAATTAAGCGATGTTTTTTAACGACTTCCAATTTTGTCCTTATTTCGATAGCGACCGGTTTCGCCTGGATTGCTGGCATCGACCGACTAGTGCCACTGTTACAATATTATGCGTCTATACAAAAATCATCTTATAATTCTACAAAATTTACTGATTTAAGTATTGGTATTAAAGTTATTTTAGAGGATTCGTATTCAATATAATAGAATTATTTTTTTTATTACATCTGACATATTTATATATAACATTTGAAAAATGGTTACTTTTATTTTTAATATTACTTAATTTACATTTAATTTATTATGTATGTCGGTCCGGTAGGTTGGCGTCGCCTTTTTTGGTTTTTCCATCCATTATAATAGTCCATGTTTGAGCTGCAAAGGTCTGGAATCATAATAAAACAATTTTTTGGCAACAATCCATTTTATTTATTCATTTATATAGGGAGTAACAAACTTGACTAAGCAAACAGTAATTGATCATTGGGGATTATTTGGTCAGGGGTGTTGTATTTGAGCCAATTGATTTCTAAAATGTCTAATTTGTCAAGTATCATAAAATAATAATTAAATAAAACGATGTTTTTTAACTACTTCCACTTTTGTCTTTATTTAGACAGCGACAGCTGTCTAAATAAAGACAAAAGTGGAAGTAGTGAAAAAACATCGTTTTATTTAATTATTATTTAAAATGAACTTCCATCAAGAGATTTCAGTAAAATCATTTTATTATAAAATACATTATTCTGTTTGTCTGTTTTATATTTGTATATTTAACCCGTCAACTTCATAATACATTATCACCTTACTCCTTTATTAAATGAATTCAAACGCTGTTTTCATTTTTAAAAAAATTGTTATTAGAAACATCAAGTTCATTTGTAAATAATAATAAAATAAAATTTAGTTATTTTTTTTAAAGATATATATTTAGTTAAATTCCACTTAAGTTTATGGTTTCGACCGATTTCGGCAGCTCACATGGCAGCAAGATGCCACTCCAGAAAAGGGAAGCGAGCTGTGGAAACCGGTCAAAGCCATAAACCTGTGTGGTATTTGACTAAATATATATTTAAAATAAAATTAGTATAGTGTTTATTTAAAGTTTTTAGTGTGTTTTACTAATATCTTATATTAATGGGTAAAATAGAGGATTGAGTGGACAGGAGTGAGCGGAGTTCAGTACCTGTTCTAAGTGGCGCAGGACAGAGATGCCCTCGCTGCAGTGATCGCCAACGTTAGGGAAACCTGACACGGCACCGTAAAAAGAAGACTGTGTTTAATGTTTTACATTCATTCTCCTGGTTATGAGGGAATCATCGTCATTATCAGCTTGTAGCCGTCCACTCCTTGACCTAGGCTGAAACTTTTTTTGTAATTTTAAAACAAGTTATTCTAATGTGTTTTTTCTTCTTCTCTTGTTACAGGTAAGGATATTCGTCCTGTTCAATCAATTGCGTTTTTTCTGGTGATCTCGTGCGCGGGTATGTAATAAAATTATCTATTTCGTATGATCTACAACATTTCGATCTACGGATCGATCATAAATAATCTCGTTAGATCCCTGCCTAATTTGTTGTCAGAAGTGATGATGATCCATGTTTTATTATATCTTCTTCTTCTTTGTTGTAGGCCTATGTGGTCTGTTCTCCAGAGTGTTGCTCCTCCTGTGAGGTAGACTCCCAGCTGTCCTTCCATCTTTTAGGAGGTCTTCCACGAGGACGAGTCCCATGAGGCTGATTATGTAGTGCAATATAGGGGAGTCTGGTGGTGTCCATTCTTTGAACATGACCGTACCAGTCCCTTTTTCACTGTCTGCTCCATCTTATAATATCCTTAACCTCACACATCTCTCTTATTCTGGTGTTTCTCACGCGATCTTTCAGTGTCTTGCCTGCTATCGTCCTCAGTGTCTTCATTTCGGAGGTCCTCAAAACTTGTTTCGCCTTTACTGTGTCTGCCCTTGCTTCGACGCCATATGTTATTATTGGTCCTAAAAAGATTTTACACTGCCAAAAATGATAAAATATGATTTTATACTACCTAACCAACTCGCCGTTTTCTCGGAGGGGTAGGCAGAGAGGATGGACCGCCATTCCGTTCTTTCTTGACATACCTCTCGAGATTCCTCCACATTCATACATCGTAACATGCATGCTCGTCGATTTATCCGACTTCGAATTTTGCCGCCTTTCACTATTTGATTAATTTGGTCAAGCCGTGCTTTCATTGGTCTTCCACGACTTCTCTTTCCACTCAAGCTGCTTGTATATAGAATTTTAACCATTTTTCTCCCGTCCATACGTTCCATGTTACCAAACCATCTCAGTGATGTTTTTTTAATTTTACTTATGATGCAATCATCTGCCTTAAATTTGTAAAAAATCTATATATTCTATCATAATTTGTTTTCCCGCACACTTCCTGTCGTGCGTGCATGACACGATGTTTGAATATTGTGGAAGCGAGATAAGTATGTCAGGATAGAAAAATGTGCCAGTTCATTCGTTCTGCCTACCCCTTCGGGGAGACGGCGTGATGGTTAGTTAACATTTTGTATGTAACTAGTTATTTTCCAAGTTTCATTAGACCAACATACGTACTATACCTATAAAAATACACTTTCTCGAACTAAATATGAATTTAAAATGTATGTTTTGATATTCTCTGTAGCAAAAAATACAGAAGAATTCCTGATGGATCGTAACAACTCAATCTTCGTAATAATGTTCGGCCAAGTCCGGAAACGTTCGGCAGACTTCGGTTCGTCTTTTTTTATCGTTTTCGTCCGTCCTTACTCCGCTCCGGTGGTCGAGTCCGGACTATTTTTTGTACCCTAAAGGAACCGACCACAAAAAACGAAGTTCTCCAAAGCGATAGAGTAATCTCATCCGAAACATCTAAAATTTTATACTTTTAAACAAATTGGACTTGTGTTTTTAAACTTGTGTTGTTGTGTTTTTTGTGTGTTCACTATGCCGCATTGCCGTTTCGCGTTTAATGCGTCCGTCGTCCTAGACACACTAGTAGTGTCTATGGACACAATGAACTGGGTCGACTCTTAAAATGGCTTCCATTAGATTTGAAAAAGGCGGGAATATTTTTGTTTTTTGTTCGAGCCTGAATGACAACATTAGATACCTTTATTGTCGATTAGTTCGTAATATATTATTTATACTGACAAATGCAAGTATAAGAAGTGAATGTGGTGCAAATGAAAGTGTTATGAACAAAATAAGGAAAGGGTCATTAAGGTGGTTTGGACACATGGAAAGAATGAGAAGAAGACAGAATGGTGAAGAAGGTATATGTAAACGGCGGGAACGGAGCTAGAAAAAGAAGAAGGCCGAGGAAAACGTGGCACGATCAAATCAATCAAATATTGAATGTCGGTCACGTGAGGAGTCGGAGAAACCGACGTGCGTGCATGACAAGATGTATGAATGTAGAGGAATCGGAAGTTAGTTAGTTAGTTAAGAAATCTCGCTTTATCGTTATAAATCAACAGCTTTTTTGTTTTCCTTACGTTAGGTTCAATTTTAGTTTTCAACTTTAAACAGTAAAATACAAAACGCTTGTTTTCATATTTCGTATATTGTATTACGGATCTTGTGGCGAGGCAGCATGTTAGGGGTGGCAAGGGGTTAAATTACGCAATTCTTTTAACTTTATCCGCCGCCACTTTACGCGAGGAATATATTTTATCAAATTTACGACGTCCCGCGGCACATTTTTATGAAATGTTTTTTTTTTATTTATCTTATTTCACCCCGCTCTCCCCTTTACTCTCCGCACTTTTCGCGTTTCACTTATGCCGCATAGAAACCCTTACACAAATTCTGGAATCAACACTATAACTAAATGTACGACAGAATTTCAAATGCTGATATTAGAAAGGAATGTAGAGAAAAAAAGAGGTATTATGAACAAAATTATGAAAGGATCGCTGCGTTGGTTCGGACACGTGGAGCGCATCAGTGAAGAATGGTTAAAAAAGTATACGTTAACGTTGTAAATGGAGTACGAAGTCGAAGTAGACCGAGAAAAAACATGGCATGACCAAATTAATCAAATTTTAAAGGTTGGTCATTTTAGAAGTCGGAAGTATTGACGTGTGTGTGTGTGACTCGTTATTATTATTATTCTGATGACTTGTATTTTAAGTGCGCCGTTTTGTAAAATCAATTACTCCAAGGGCGCACTAGGAAATGACTGACCGAACTATGCAGTCTTCAGAAGTTTCTTAAATTTAACGTCACTATCCTAATACTTAATACTAACATGGAGACTATTCCAAGCCAACGGACCCGCAACGCTGAAAGCACGATCAGAGAAACGTGCTTTATTGACTGGAATTGCTATGTTGTTTGCACTTGTTTCTACTGATCGGAGTGAACGTTGCCTTTCCGTTGGCATGGGTGTCACACAGAGGTCCGATATATACGCTGGCGCTCTCTGGTGTCGAGCCTCAAACACAATTTATATTTTACTCGCTCTCGGATTTTAAGCCAATGAAGGTCCTTCAGGAGCGGCCTGATATGACAGTATTTTTGTTGCCCCATAATCAATCAGGCAGCAGCATTCTGCTTAATTGATTATTTGGTAATCTAGCGTACATTCCGTTGCGTTGTGTGAATGTGTAGGAAGATAGAGAGGTATGTCAGGATAGAGTAGTGTGGCGGTCCATTCTCACTGCCTACCCCTACGGGGAAACGGCGTGATGGTTTGTTGTTGTTGGGTTCAAGTATCCTAGTGTATAAAAATGTAAAAAGCAACGGGAAACTTCCACATTAAAAAAGGTCCAAGAACCATAAAATATCTGATTAATTTTGCTGCAAATCGATCCTTAGGATAAAAACTAAAAAAAGTCTACTGTAAACGGTTTTTTGTTTGCATGTAGATATTTTTTATTTGGACACTGTCGCGTACGTTCATATGTTCATTTGGGCGGAGTCTGTGTCTCCTCGCTTTGGGGGGAGACTGTTGTTTTTGGATTAGCGAATACAAGCCGTAAACATGACGGTCCCGTTCCGGAAATTTAGAAATAATGTCTGTTTACAGCTTTTTTTTTCATATACACAACTTTTTTTACGCAAGCGACAACTTTTCACCCCTTTGGCTCTTGTTGGAATTTTATTTTCACGCTCCCATCCCCTGCCATATGCCGCCGCCGCAGACTCCGGGGTGAGAATTCAAAATACGAATGCTTATTTTTAAAAAAACGTTACGTCGGAATAAGTGTTGTTCATGACGGTGTACCACAGGGTAACGTTAAAAGACCCGTACAGTATTTTGGTGTCATGCAACAAAACTATTGTTCCTCTTCTGACAGAGAAAAACGGGACATGGTCAAATCGATCCATTCGACGACCTTCGTGGCCGAGTGGTAAATGCATTAACACCCCGAAGGTTCCGGGTTCGATTCCCGGCGAGGTCGGTGTGATTCTCACACTGTCTTTGGTCTGGTGTAGAATTAATGTAACAATAAAATGGCGATAGATAAGCTACCTATCACATGTCACGAGAATCACTATGATAGCTTTTTTTTTTTTTTTTTAAAGACTAACACCAAAGATTTAAATCAATGATATTAGAATTTATTTTACAATCTTCAATGTGAGCAGAAAATAGCTCATTATTATGAAGAAGGAATCTGGTCGTGTCCAGGCTCAAACCCAAGTCCCCTTGATCAGAAGCCAAGCGTTCTATCCCCTAGACCACCACCCGATCTATAATACCCTTTACATAGATTTGGCTTATGCTGTCATGATGTAAGAGTGATTCAACAAAATAATAATAATAATTTATAAATGTTAGAAGACGGAAAAATCGACATGCTTGTATGAAATAACGAACTAACTAACTAACCATCACGCCGTCTCAACGGAGGGGTAGGCAGAATGAATACACCGCCACACTGTTCTATCCTGACATACTTCTCACGAATCATCTACATTTTACCATCGTGTCATGCACGCACGTCGATTACTCCGACTCCCTTAAGTGACCGAGATTTATTATTCGATTGATTTGATTGTGCCACATTTTCCTCGACCTTCCTTTATTTTTAGTTCCGTTCATGTCGTTTACATACATGTTCCAAAACATCATATAATAAATAACTAATTAAATTTAAATTTAATTCCCATGCTCGATATGTTTCCGTTACATCTCCCCTCTCCTCAATCCTAATTATACCCTTTCCACTTTTACATAACTCGATCTCTATTTAGTACATAAGTGACCGCTTTGTTTTATTTGTTTGTTAAAATTGTATACATTGATAAAGGTTATTTGTTACCGAAACATGTATGAGTTCAGTGAAAATGAAAAGTGTTGTAATACAAAGTAAAAAAAACTAACTAACTAACCATCACGCCGTCTCCCCGAAGGGGTAGGCAGAAACACTTTTCTTTCCTGACATATTTCTCTCGCTTCCTCAACATTCATACATCGTGTTATGCACGCTCGTCGATTTCTCTGACTCCTCACATGGCCGACATTCAATATTTGATTTATTTTATCGTGCCACGTTTTCCTCAGCCTTCCTCTTTTTCTGGTTCCATTTACATCGTTAACATATACTTTTTTACCATTCTTTCATTCCATGTGTCCAAACCATCTTAATGATAATTTCATTATTTTGTTCATATAACCATCATTCGCACCGCATTCACTTCTTATATATTCATTCGACACTCTATCATACACCGAGTATCCACAATTTCGTCTAAGAGATCCCATTTCTACTGAATTTATTCTACTTTCATCCTTCTTTTGCCAGTTCCATGCTTCGCTCCATACATAAGGGTCGGTAGAAGAACACCATTGTGCACTGCACTGCCATTCTAGCTTTTTTTGGATAGTTTTTTTTTGCGATGACAACTTTAAGTGCACCATTCACTTTGTTGCCTGCCCCAACCCTTCTTTCAATATCCCTCTCCACTCGCCCATCTCTTGTAAACATACTACCTAAATACACGAACTCAACTACTTGCTCCAAATTTTCACCACTCACGCTAATGTTGCAGACTGTCATGGTTTCTTCCTTTTCAAAAATCATTACCTTGGACTTATTAACATTCATCGTCAGATCATTTCGCATGCATACCTCATACATACAATTCACCAGGACTTGTAGTTCATGCTCGTTGTCTGCAAGTAGGACAGCGTCATCCGAATAGAAGAGACAGCTTACTGACACTCCGCTTATTTTGGCACCCACATCCAACCCTTTCAGCTCTTTTATACACTTGTCCATATACAGATTAAATCACCACGGGGACATTACGCAACCCTGTTTGACACCTTTATCGATATCAAACCAGGCTGTAAGATCTCCATTTACTCTGACACTAGCAGTGCTTTCCGTGTATTATATAGCGACTTAATTGCCGTGATCAGTTTTGTACTTATTCCATATTCAGACAATATTTTCCACAACTTTTCTCTATTAACGTATTAAAGTATAATTATATTTATTCAAAAATTATATTGATGATGAAAGAGCAACCCGACCCTGAGCCGTATTAGGAATGCCGACCTCAAATAACGGTAAATTGCTAGGCGAAAGAAGAAGAAAAGAATATTTTCTTTAAGACAAATATTATATACAGAGATTTTCATTGTTCGAGCGACTATAAATAAATGCAGAGTTATCTCAGCCCGGGATAGCAGAATTTATTATATTATATTATATTCACGCTACCCTATTTCGAGATTGATAAGGGTGTAAATAAAATAAAATTGAACGCCCCTAACAAAACACGGTGGATTCCAGCGGCATTCAGGTGTGAGCCGGGCGAGATGGGTCTCATAAAAGTTTAGAGTAATTCTTTATGTCCTCTCGACAAAGTAACGGCGCTAGCGATGCTGACATGCTTAACTTTATGATCATCCTATACAAAGTAAGCTGAACGACTCGCATGCTGGAGAGATCGAGATGAAATCGTGAATATTATTTTTAAACACACTATTAAAAACAATTACTAAACAATATTTCTTCTTATTTTATAAGGATTAATTGTATCTCAATAGAGACGAAGAGCGCTTACAGGACTTATGACCTGTCATTGGTTGGGTTGAGCTATCGCTTTATGTTTAACAACATTCCCCATTCTCGCTTTTTTTCTTATGACCACCACGTCTGACAAATTTTTGGAACTTGTACCATATACTCGTATATGGTAGGATTCCACATATTTAAGTTCACTCTACACTAGCGTCATCTATTAAGATTGGAAAGCATTTAGCAGAAAATCTTTAATATTTCTCCTGACTTTTTTTTTATGAATTCAAACAGTGTTTTTTCCACTAAATGAAAAATATAGTGTTTTAATTCATAAAATATCGTCATTATGGATTTCCAGTGTTACCGTGTTAACTGATTGTGTCTTGAACAATGATGTAAAACTCCATATTAAATAATTAATACGAATGAAAACGTCAGTTTTCTAGTAGTTTTATTATATTTTATGGGTTTCGCCCTTCTTAGGCATTATTAATGTTACATTTATAGCCTTAGAAGGGCGAAACATGTCATTCTCGAAAAAAAAAAAAACTCTAAAAAACTGACGTTTTCATTCGTATTAATTATTTAATATGTAGTTTTACATCATTGTTCAAGAAACAAAAATAGACAGATTGGTGTAAAAATATAATAAAAACTAAACCACGAAAGACTAATATAAAAACGCATTTAAAATTCGATACAATAATTCAAATTTAAAAATTGACCTGAGCTATTTGTTATAAGTACTAATAACTTAACAGTAAGAACTAATAAATAATATTAATTAATAATAATACATTAACTAACTAACTAACCATCACGCCATCTCCCCGGAGGGGTAGGCCGAAAGAATGGAACGCCACACTGTTCTGTCCTGACATACTTCTCTCGATTCCTCTACATTCATACATCTTGTCATGCACGCACGTCGATTTCTCTGACTCCTCACGTGACCGACATTCAATATTTTCACGCCGTCTCCCCGGAGGGGTAGGCCGAAAGAATGGAACGCCACACTGTTCTATCCTGACATACTTCTCTCGATTCCTCTACATTCATACATCTTGTCATGCACGCACGTCGATTTCTCCGATTCCTCACGTGACCGATATTCAATATTTGATTGATATGATCGTGCCACGTTTTCCACGGCCTTCTTCTATTTCTATTTCTAGCTCCGTTCACATATACCTTCTTTACCATTCTGTCTTCACTCATTCTTTCCATGTGTCCAAACCATCTTAATGACCCTTTCCTTATTTTGTTCATAACACTTCCATTCGCATCACATTCACTTCTTATACTTGCATTTGTCACTCTATCATATACAGATTTGCCACACATTCGTCTTAGAGTAACATAATAATACATGATGATAATATAATTGGGAATGGGAGCTTGGGAGTTTAAATGTAGACAAAGTATTTAAAGTGTAATTCTTTTGTCGGTTCACGTCCATATACATATGAGGGTCGGTACAAGAACACCATTGTGCATTATATTAATGATGCTTTCCTAATATTATTTGTGTTTCTTTTGTTTTAATTTATCACTCCATTTCAATCGTTTATTCAGTCTTCGAATATTGCTTACATCGTATATGTTTGAAGATACTTAAGGATCTTTTACCAGAGATATATACCTCTACGTACTGCGAATCCTCCCGTTTAGAATACAGGTTCCCAACCTTTTTTGAACACCGCCCCCTTTAAAATAAACAAATATGACATCGCCCTCTTTACAAATAAATAAATATGACATCGCCCCCTTTACAAAAAAATCTATCGCTCCCTTTACAAAAAAAATCTATCGCCCCCTTTACAAAAAAAATCTATCGGCCCCTTAGAAATATAAAATATTAAATCGCCCGCTTTTCCACGATATAATACTTATACCAAAACGAACTAACTAACTAACTAACCATCACATCGTCTCCCCGAAGGGGTGGGCAGAGAGAATGGACTGCCACACTTTTGTTTCCTGACATTTCTTTCGATTCCTTAACGTTCATACATCGTGACATGCACGCGCGTCGATGTCGCTGACTCCTCACGTGGCCGACTTGCAATATTTGATTTGATGACGCGTTCATGGCACGATGTATGAATGTTGAGGAAACGAGAGAAATATGTCAGGAAAGTAAAGTAAGCGTGGCAGTCCATTCTTTCTGCCTAACCTTTCGGAGAAACGGCGTGTTGGTTAATTAGTTAGTGGTTTTATTCAAATTATTATTATTATTCTAATGACTTGTATTTTAAGTGCGCCGTTTTGTAAAATCAATTACTCCAAGGGCGCACTAGGAAATGACTGACCGAACAGTGCAGTCTTTAGAAGTTTCTTAAATTAACGTCACTATCCTTATACTTAAGACTAACATGGAGGCTATTCCACGCCAACGGACCCGAAAGTGTTTTATTTTTATTTTGTATCTGAAAGTTCAAAATTAAAACACTGTTTTCTTCCACTTTTTTTACGATTTATATCGTTCTTCCGATGATGAAGGTGAAAAACCTTCGAAACGTATCGAGAAAAATAAACTCAAAAGTGGAAAAAAAAAAAAAAATTTAAACACGAAAAAAGCGGATGAGTAAATCTGTATGAACCCGTTTTCCACGAAAATCCTCTGTTCCCGAGTCGCTAATGGCTAGAGATAAAATATCCCTTTTGCTTGTAGTCTTATTGGTTCAACATATTTGATAAAAGTCCCGTGCCTTCGACTTGGCATGTCTTCAACTCTGCACCCCCACCCCCGGCCATCTCTCCCCGTCTCCCCTCGGAATGTGCACGATAAATTCTCAATATTTCAGCGCATTTTTCTCAAATAAACTAAGAAGCATACGTAAATTTTTGAAAAACTGACAAAACCCCAGCAACAAAGTTTTCGCCACAATGTATCGTTGTCATCCGAATAAAGATTTTTTTTTCCCTCCATTTTGTTTTCGCGTTATGGCTCTGTTTGCGTTTTGGTGACTTTAAATTCTCGGCGTTTTAAGAGTTATCGTACAATTCTTATACTTATTGTGACGTGGTTGTGATTTATATGTTTTGCGCTCGATCCTCGGGCATTCGGATCCTCTTTCAATATCAAATAACTGTTTTTTTTTATATATTAAACTAACTAACTAACTAACCATCACGCCATTGCCCCGGAGGGGTAGGCAGAGAGGATGGATCGCCACAATGCTCTGTCCTGGCATACCTCTCGGGCTTCCTCTTCATTCATACATCGTACCATGCACGCACGTCGATTATTTCGACTTCGAATGTGGCCGCCTTTTAGTAATTGATTAATTTGGTCATGCCATGTTTTCCTCGGTCGTCCTCGGCTTCTTTTCCCACTCATGCTGCTTGTGTACAACTTTTTAACCATTCTACTCTCATCCATTCGTTCCATATGTCCAAACCATCTCAGTGATCCTTTTTTTAATTTTATTCATGATGCAGTCATCTGCCTTATATTTCTTTCTTATTTCATCGTTCGGTATTCTATCATACAACGTTTTCCCGCACATTATTCTTAGTGATCTCATTTTTACGGCGTTTATCCTGCTTTCATCCTTCTTTTGCCAGCTCCAAGCTTCACTTCCATACACGAGGGTAAGCACTAGAACTCCATTGTGTACTGCCATCTTTGCTTCTGTGTATATATTTATATTTGCAGTAATGACTTTGAGTGCGCCATTTATTTTATTCCAAGCACCAACCCTTCTTTCGATGTCTTTCTCCATTTTTCCGTCTCTTGTAAACATGCTTCCCAGATACCTAAATTCGGTAACTAGCTCCAATTTCTCGCCCATCGCACTTATATCACAAATTTTCGTTTTTTTATTTATATAAGGATTAATTGTATCTCAGTACAGACGAAGATGTAAATCGTTTTCTGGGAACAGAATATGGTGGCCGAGGCGCTTACAGGACTTATGACCTGTCATTGGTTGGGCTGACCAATCGCTTTATGTTTAACAACATTCCCCATTCCGCCCTTCTTAAGACCACCAGGTCTGACAAATTTTTGAAAGTTGTATATATGCTAGAATGCTGCGCTTATCTTCACATTTTTTAGTTCACTCTACACTAGCGTCATCTATTAAGATTGGGAAGCATTAAGCAGAAAATCTTTATTAATGCACTGTGAAAGGCTCTGCAAATCATACAGTACTAGATTTCGCCTGGAGATGTCTCTCCAATTTTTATGCCTTTAATTTGGACCAGTTATTTTACAAAACATGTTGAATTTATACAAATTCTTGTAGACGAATAATTGTTTTATACATGTAGGTATGTATATATATTGAGGAGAGCCAATTGTAGTAGACAACTGCTAAAGAAAGTTAAGGTCCATAAGATTTCATATCTGGGTCACATTCTGCGGGGAGATAAATACAGTTTGCTCCAACTAATACTGATGGGAAAAATTGAGGGGCAGCGTGGTCCTTGTAGAAGGCAAACGTCTTGGCTGTGCAATATAAGAGACTGGACCGGGATGAGACATGTGGAGGAGCTGTTCCGGGTTGCGCAAAATAGAGAAGCTTTCGCCGGAGTGATTGCCAACGTCAGGGGGACCTGATACGGCATGCGAGCAAGAAAAAGAATGGAGAAATTCGCAAATCATGTAAAATTTAAGACATAGTGAGATGGAGTAGGCAGAGAAGACGATTCTGGAGGAACCACATCCAGAGAATAGATCCAGTAAGAATTCCTAAGATCGTTATGCACGAGACTCCAGAGGGCCGTCGACCACCAAAGAGATGGAGAGAAGGCTGGTCGTCTTCATCCCAGGAAGAAAGTTGATATCCTGCATAAACAGATCGCAAGATCTACAATCAGAATAAGAAGAAGAAGAAGACTCAGCACCTTTGTACTCTTCTTTCTTCTTTTCATCTAATTTTACTCCACTGCTGGATATAGGCTTCTTCCAATATTTTTTTATCTTGGGCTATCTGTAACGACCCACAAGTTGGATAATATCATCCGTCCTCCACCCTCAATAAACTGATTTGATTTGATTTAAATTCTTCATTTAAATTTATATGGCGTAATCATGAAACCTATACCGATCGCTCTGTATCTAACTTCACCATATTGTGTTATATAGTATTACATTATACAAAGTTTGCCTCTCTTTTTTGGTTGGTAGGTACTTTTCGCTCTCTTCTGCCCTCGATTATTCCCAATTCATCCGAGAAATGGCACCAGCGCTCGAGAGCACACTTGAATTTTCAACAGTCTCTGTCTCCCTCGCCCTCAGAGAATGAAAAAAAAACCCACCTGCCGACCCACTTGCACCTCTCTGCATTGTATCTCGCCGTCCTCTACTGTCTCATTGTTCTCCTCTCGACGTCCAGAGTGTACAATGCGGATTACTCGAATTAATTTTTTTTTTTTAGTCTTATATAATGTTGAATTGTAGGTCTTTTAAATTAGAACCATTCAAATATGATTTATCTATATCGTTCTCCCAAAGATAAAGGTATAAGTCATTATAGAATTCCACAGTGTTAACGCCTTTAAGATGGAGATGCCCTACGTCCAGGAGTAGACTGATGAGGCTGATGATGATGAACTTGTTTAGTCTACAAACACAAAAGCAACCACTTAGACACACATTAGTCCTTGACGAACAATATGAATAAACAAAGAACATAATAACATAAGTAGTGGCGGTACTCCCATAGAATCCCAGAAGCCCGGCTTGCGTAAGAACTTTTGAATCAAACCCCCCAAATCAAAGAATCGCATAAACCAACAACCCACCAAATCACCTTCCAACAATATTCCTATCAGACGTTAGAGGAATAGCCACAAGAGCTGTAAGCCAGATGAGGTTTTGATTCAAAATTTCTTACGCAAGCCGGGCTTCTGGGCTTCTATGGGAGTGCCGCCACTGAACATAAGGCGTTGAAGCAATGGCAGACACGGGACCAAAGTTCTGAGGACTTCCGAGATGAAGACACTGAAGATTATAGCAGGCAAGACACTTAGATATCCGTGAGGAACTCCAGAATAAGATAAATATATGTGGCTGAGGATATTATAAAATGCAGTAGACAAAGGTGGAGAGAATGGCGCGATCATGTCCAAAGAATGGACACTACCAAACCACTATATTTTGGGTTACATAATCAGTCTCACCGGACTCGTCCTCGTGGATGACCTCCTAAAAGATGGAAGGACATCTGGGAATCCACCTCACAAGAGGAGAAACCCTCTGGAGAACAGACCACATAGGTTTATAGGTCAAAAATTCACTTAAGGCTTTTTGGCTGTCGGGTAATGATATTATACCAAATGTGTGAATTTACATTGGACTGCAACGGCACCGTAATGTCACCGACGTAGCCTTGAATCTCCCAGACTCATATTTTCAAATGCTATAATAAAATCCCCACCGGAAGGATAGATAAGTGTCAGTTTTACGTCTGCGCGTCTCTTATTAACTCTCCCGACCGCAATTTTATTATAGTATTTGAGATAACTCAATAATTCATTGGTCCGGATTCGGCCCAAGTGTGGTTCGGTGATATGGAGTCCCCACGAGGCGAGATACTCGCTCATGCTAGAGATGGTTCAGAAAAGATTTCTGAGATATCTCTACATGAGGGAGTTTGGTAGCTATCCGTGTCTTTATCTCACCTCATTCCTCTTGGGCATGCTGGAGACCAATATTTTGCAGATATGAAGAGATGGGTGCACACTGACCCATTTTTTCAAACTTATCAGGGGATTCTTTGAGAACTCCGTTATCTTGGAAGCTATCCATCTTTATGCTCCAGATGGTTATCTTCGACAGCTTCAGCACAGACTGTTTTATCTCCCAGCATGCAGAACCAACCTTCCTCTGGTGATGCCGGTGGGGAGAGCTTTCAAACTGCTGAACATGATCGCTTCGGAGATCGACGTCTTTCATATTCGTGAATGTACGTTCAGAAGACAAATACTCTTGACTTTGGAGAGTATTGTGTATTCCTCAAGTCGAACCATCCCTCATGCGTTCCTGGTATTAAATTGTATATTTATTATATTTGACCTGTTCTCAATAGATGCCTTAAACTGTAATTGTTGTTTGTAATATCTTTGTGGAAATTAATTTATTTGATTTGATTTCATAACGAGTTGGTGAGATTCAAAGATACGCCAGTGACGTTACGGTTCCGTTACTGTCACTGTCCAGTATAAATGGACCTTAACAGATGTATACATTTTCACAATGATGTAATTACGTATATTGGTTTAACACTTTTTAAAAAAAATACATTATTGTTTATGCTCACCTCTTAAATATGTTAAAATCGTAATTTATGTATCACGACGCATATTTCATAGTAGCCATATAGGTATTAAATCAAATCCCACACGCTGATTCGATGAAAATTGAACAATATTTTGATTTACTATTATTCTACGTCACGTAAATCGGGGAAACTTTGTAGTTTGATCATTTTATGTTTGTTTTTTATTTACTCATTTATAAAGTGGAGGGAATGCGACCACAAGAACGACCGCCGAACCCCTGGTCCGATCAAATCAGGGATCTGACTGGTTTCTCATAAGCTGCAGTCTAGAGACTGACGATTTTCGAAAAAGAAGGAAGCATGACAGTCTGCAAGATTAGTGTAAACGGTGAAAATCTGGAACAATTGGATGAATTTGTTTATTTAGGAAGTGTATGTTTACAAAGGATGGGACGGTGGAGAATGATATTGAAAGAATGGTTGGGACAGGCAACAGAGTAAATGGTGCACTTAAAGTTGTCATCGCAAACAAAAGTCTATCCAAAAAAGTTAAGATGGCAAAAAGAAGGATGAAAGTAGAATAAATGCAGTAGAAATGAGATCTCTAAGACGAATGTGTGGCAAATCTGTATATGATAGAGTAACGAATGCAAGTATAAGAAGTGAATGTGGTGCGAATGAAAGTGTTATGAAATAAGGAAAGGGTCATTAAGATTGTTTGGACACATGGAAAGAATAAGTGAAGACAGAATGGTGAAGAAGGTATATGTAAACGGCGTGAACGGAGCTAGAAATAGATGAAGGCCGAGGAAAACGTGGCACGATCAAATCAATCAAACATTGAATGTCGGTCACGTGAGGAGTCGAAGAAATCGACGTGCATGCATGACAAAAGATGTATGAATGTAGAGGAAGCGAGAGAAGTATGTCAGGACAGAACAGTGTGGTGTTCCATTATTTCTGCCTACCCCTCCGGGGAGACGGCGTGATGGTTAGTTAGTTAGTTAGTTAGTAGAGACTGACGGGTGACAGGAGCGCATGGCGTTCCATGGTCAATGGTTTACAGGATGGACACGACCCTCAATCGTGAGGAATACGACTGATAAGAAGACTCTTTATTGTTATTCTTCTTGTTCTTTTCCTGTCGGAGGTTGGACGACATCTTCTGTTCATGTTTCGTCTATCTAAGACGATTAAAATCCGTGAAAAGGAGTATTCCTCATGACACTTTCAAAACTCTTGTAAATTCCTTTGTTGTGTCACGACATGACAATTGAAGACTACAGGAAAACAAGGATTTTTTTTTTCAAATTGAAAACCCATCTTTTCATATTTCATACCCAATTTAAACATTTATACTTTGTTCTACTATACTTTTAAACCGATCGTTTTTTAAGCGGTCACATTTAGATTTTTAGATTTAAAACACGTCTTAATGCGCCCTTGAGGTGATTACATCACAAAAACGGCGCTTTAAAAGTTAGCATATTATTATTATTATTATTATAATGTCAGTAGAAGGTTAATTTGAATAAATTGAGAATAAAGCAAATCAAAATCTATATATTTCTTAGCAATTAGCAATCGATTATCTGGCCATAGTCGATGACACACATGATTTTTGAATATGAAAATTTTACTGTGGATAGATACGTACAAATGCCGCTAGAAGGCATTTTTACATTTATTTTGAATTTTAACTGACATTCCTTGTTTTTCCCCTGTAGTCTTCAATTGTAATCGAATTTATGCAAACATTCCAAAACAACATGTTTCGCTAAGGCATTATCAAATATTAATGTTCCATACATAATTGTGTCCCTAGCCTTTTCTACAATGTTTTCATCAAACGTAATATCTCTTATTCGTGTCGACATGCATTGTACTAATATCAAATTACAGTAAATTCAATTTATATTTTTTACCATTTCTCGAACGATTCAAAGTCACCCTTTTATCGCCAAATGTAACCCCATTTTACCCTTGTCTACATTTCGCGTGGCTGAACACGAGTTTCGCAATTCATACAGTACTCTCGACAAAACCTCATCATCATCCAATTGATTTACCAAATAAACAATTCACGTTTTATAATACGCTGAATCGTTTTTGTTGAACTGACTTCGAATCGAGGTGTTGAAACTACATTAGCGATCATTGTTTCGTTTATTATGACGATTAGGCAACATTTCGTGAGCTGTTTTCTAGTTCCGTTCAAATGCAGAGTTTAATCTCTAACCGCGGTTTATACCTTGCGCACGTCGCGGCGTAATCTAGGCTTTGAGTTTAACTGTAACTCGCGTAATAATCTTTCTTTTTTACTATCGAATTTCTGTAACAATGGCCACTTTCGGGGCGAGCATAATTCCTGACCCGCCGCGGAGCGAAAGGCCTATCGGCATCTCGCGTGACAGGCCATTTAAGGACATATTTGTATGCAATTTGCAAACAATAAGAACTAATTTCGCTTACGTAATTTTTGTTGTTATGACAATTTCGTTTTGCTCGTGGCAAATTCAATCTTGCGGCAGTGGTTATAATAATTTCATTACTCTATCGTTTCATATATAATTGAATAATGCAGTACATTCCCGATTTTCCGGGATGGACGGTAAATAAATCCCGTATAATCGATTTCCCGGTTAATCCGAAAACATTTTTTTTTCTTTTTATGAATGATTTATTATAATTGATAATCTTAACTTGAAACTCCGACAAAGAATGATTAAATGTTATATATGATCTGTTCTACTATATGGCTGCGAAACCTGGACTCTAAAAGTGAATGTTATGAGCGTTGTAAGCGTTCTAACTAACTAACTAATTAACCATCACACAATTTCCCCGGAGGGGTAGGCAGAGAGGATGGATCGCCACAATAGCCTGTCCTTGTGGCCGCCTTTTAGTAATTGATTAATTTGGTCATGCCATGTTTTTCCTCGGTAGTCCTCGGCTTCTTTTCCCACTCACGCTGCTTGTGTACAACTTTTTAACCATTCTACTCTCATCCATTCGTTCCATATGTCCAAACCATCTCAGGAATCCCTTTTTAATTTTATTCGTGATACAGTCATCTGCCTTACATTTCTTTCTTATTTCATCGTTCGGTATTCTATCATACAACGTTTTCCCGTAAGCGTTCTAGATGTGGATATACCGCAGAATGCTCCGTATACCGTGGACCGATAGGGTCAGTAATGCAGACGTACTGCAGAGAGCTTGAGCCAATAGAGAGCTGTTGTCGAGTGTGCAAATTAGAAAGGTCTCATACGAGTATTTGGGTCATTTGCTAAGGGGAGAAAAATACCACCTCCTTCGACTTATATTAATGGGTAAAATTGAGGGACGTCTGGGAGTTGGTAGAAGGCAGCTGTCCTGGCTGCGGAACATCAAAGAGTGGACAGGAATAACAAGAGTTCAGAACCTTTTACAAGTGGCGCAGGATAAAGATGCCTTTGCTGCAGTGATCGCCAACGTTGGGAGGACCTGATACGACGGAATTTATTTTTCTCGACATGTTTCGAAGATTTTATACATTTATCGCCAGGAGAACGTTATAAACCAAACAAAATTATTTCGTCAAAATTCATTATCATGGTTTTTAAAAGTGTTAACGCCTTAAGTTTATATGTAATAAATTTAAAATATAGTCCGTTGTTTTGGCGTTTTGGTCTGTTCATGGCATCACACTTTTTTTTTTCGCGACATCTTCTTCTTCTTTGCTAGCCTTCTTCCCTCCACTGCTGGATATAGGCCTCTTCCAATTTCTTCCACTCGTCTCTATCCTGTTCCCTTTGTATCCAAGATTTTCCAACCCTTTTGACAATATCATCGGTCCATCTCATCGGTGGCCTTCCGACACTTCGCCTATTTTCCCATGGTCTCCAACTGAGTATCCTGGGTGCCCATCTGTTGCCACCCTGTCTAGCCAAGAGTCCAGCCCATTGCCATTTCAATTTTGCCACTCGGTCCATGACGTCAGCAACCCTGGTGCGGCGTCTGATTTCTTCATTCCTTATGCGGTCACGCAAGCTCACACCAAGTATCTGTCTTTCCATGGACCTCTGTGTACTCTTGAGCCTGTGGACACTTTTTGCTGTAAGAGTTGTCGTCTCTAGTCTGTATGTCATCATGGGCAGTATACAAATATCGTAGATCTTTATTTTGAGACAAACCGCGACATAATCAGGTGTAATTACACCTGATGATGTCAACATCTGTGGACGAAACAGCTGTCGCGAAAAATAAAAAATAAAAATTGTGATACCATAAACAGCGTTTTATACTCGTATTTTAACAGCTAAAAAATGCTTAGTTATAAATCTTATGACGGTGGAGAACCGTTCTTTCCGGCGTCGATGAGGCCACGCTGTCCATCACGTCAGTTGCTAGTTGGTACACAATAAAGTCATAACATCCAAGTAGGGAGTGTTCACGGAAGAGGAGATGAATTATAATAATAAATTTATAAAAATTTACAACTGTAAGATTTATAATACAATCGTTCTCAAATTAACGACCTCGCCATTAGGTGCGTGGGCCGATACGAAATACTTTTCGTGTTTATAATGGATATTTATTGTAAGCTCAAAAAGCTTTGTGGCTGGAATTTTGTGGAAATTACAGTCTATCAAAGATTAAATTCTCCAGAGAGCTAGAACTGATAGAATGAATTGTAGGCCAATATTAAAGCCTCCAAGATGTCATGTTTAGATAGTGTGATATGGGGAGGACATTGTAAGATGGTGAAGAAGCAGAAGATGCTTTTGCCGTATATAGAACTCGGATGTCCCGAGTGATGTAGGTCTATTTGTCCCTGATAATTACCTTCGTCAAAGACAGCACAGATTGTTTTATTTTCCATGCTGCAGAACCAACCTGCCAATGGTTATGCCTGTGGGTAGGGCAATCTTATTGCTTAATCGAATCGCCTCGGAGGTCGACATATTTCGTGATAGTGTGAGTTGCCTCAGGGATGCAATATCAATGTTATGATTTATTCTTATTCTTAAGCTTAATTTTTTTTAATGCTTCTCTTTTTATAATGTAATTGCAAACGATCTGGAATTGTATGTCTGTAATGTTTGTGATTTTTATCAAAATAAATGAGAATGAAAATGAAAATGAAAAATGAAGAGACCATGTGGACCGCATGGAGAATACACGGATTGCAAAAAAACTGCTAACAGCAAGAGATTACCAAGAAGGCCGCTAAGAAGATGGAGAGATGGCTGCACATCATCATGGCTGGCTTATATGTCCAGAAATGATACAATATAAGCTCTGCTGAACGGTCTTACAAGCGTTGCATGGAATGGTACCAGCTTATATATCTGAATTCTGAATCAGCGAGAACCTGAATGCCAGACAGTCTACACTGCGATCAGCTAAGTCTTCTGCGATCGGTAGATTGACTGTGCCACAAGCCTTTGCGGTAGCCGGCCGTTCAGCCTTACTCCAGTCGGTCTAGACGCATACAGGGTCTTGATTGCTCTGGTCTCTTGGGCTCGGCATAGGTGCCCAATCCATGCTAGGCCACCTGCTCTCACGGTGCTCGTTATAAGGGGCTGCTGGGTCATCGTACGGATCTCTTGGTTGGTCCCATGCCTCCAAGCTACCGCTGCAACACCGGGTCTGGGTCCCAGGATCATTATGATTATTCTATTCTCAAACTAGTAGATTTTTTTGGTTATTTTAGAACCATACTTCGAACCAGATGTCACCACTGGCTTGGTGATGGTGTTATAATGCACATCAGCATTAGTTGAGGGAGGGGTAAAGGATAGAATAATGGTGGATAACTTGGTGGTAAAGGGTTTTTATTGAGAAGGCAGACGGCAATAATTTAGGTCGTGGTCTAGGAATGTGTCATGAATGAAAACACCGTGTTCCATTTCGATTTTATTTACTGATTTTCCACTTTTGAGTTTATTTTTCTCGACACGTTTTGATGGTAATTCATCTTCATCATCGGGAGTGTTGTTTTTACAAGAGATCTCACTTTGTGTCAACTAGTCACTGATTTGAATGTTATTTAGCTTCGTAAGTATGAGCTGAAAAGAAAATACGTTTTTTGTTTTGGAAAATTTATGATTTTTCCAGTTTCGATTCCCGGACCAGCTGAAATTTCCCCGGTATTAAAGCATCGAATCCGCAAAATTTCCATAGTTTTACATTCTAACCTCTTTCCCGCCGTCAGTCCATTTTCGGGAGCTCCTTAATATAATATATTCTGACATATGCAATCCCATTTCGGGCCCCCTTTCATCCGTATCAGTGTCACCCGATTTTATTCAATATCACCAGGATTTACCATTCGGCGAGCGCAGTGGCTCAACTCGTAATTGGTTCTGCGAATAGGGCCCCCTTTTTTTAATAATTGAAACTATAACCAATTCGGCGATACCCACCGTATTGAATACACCAAAATATGGTGCACCTTGATATCTTGCATCCAGGGGGTATGGGTTCAAACTTGGACACGACCAGATTATTGCTTCATAATAATGCACTATTTTATGCTCACCTTAGTCTTTGGTGGTGGTAATTTTTTAAATATATCTATGTATTTAAATTTTTAATTGTATTTCAATAGAGACGAAGAAACAAACTGGAAACTGAATATGGATGATCAAGGTGTTTACAGGACTTATGACCTGTCATTGGTTGGGTTAAGCGCACGCTTTATGTAATTACAACATTCCCCATTCCACCATTGTTATTATGATCATGCATGATACATTTTTGGAAGTTGTATATCGTGGGTATACTGGCAAAAAACGTTAAGTCGAAAATTGTCAGTTTTGAGTTAGTGATGCAGTATTGTAAAGTTTACAATGCTCTACAAATTGGCAAAATACACGAAGTCGAATGAAACAGATTTTTTCTCTAGTTTTAAAAATAAATTTAACGTTAAATCGTACAAAAGGTATTTCATACAGGCTAAAAGCTTCAAAAAACTTAATATTTTTCGAAGAGTCTTGTTGAACATTTTTGTACTGGAAAAAAACGTTAACTCTACTTATTGTCTTCGGCTGAAAAAAATTCCCTCGATTGACTTTTGACAACGACACTTATATGTTTCAAATTTAAAGAAAACTTAAATGATTGATTTCTCAAAACAGCGATTTTAGACTTAACGTTTTTTGCCAGTATACCCACGATATATACTCCAAATCCATACCTATCTTCACGTGTCAGTTCCAGTTAACCATCTATGTAGATTTGATTGTACTAATTAATTTTTTAAGATTAATCTATACAATCCACCCACTAACGCCATCTATGAAGAATGATTGTTTAGCATTTAGCAAACTACTTTATTAACACAATGCGAAGAGGCTACCGCCTCCTAGCGCACTGTTTAGCAGTCGCCTGGAGTATCACTCCTATTTTATACGCCAAAGAATTGACCAGAATATTTACAAATATTTGTGAAATGTATACGTATTAGGATTCGTATACAGATATAAGTATACATTTCACAAATATATCTATGTATATTTAAATCTTCTGTGCTAATTGAATTTGGTGCGTATTTAAAGTTACCCCACTGACTTTCCAATCTTCCCCCTTATTCGCGTGTAACTCGATCCTTTGCGGAGTTTCTGTATAAATAATATTATTTTTTTGTTCCGAAGTAGGATCGTAAAGTTCCCAAGACAGATGTGCGCGACAGAAGGAGTTTGAGGCGCTCGGGAACACGTCGCATTTCAAAAAAAATGTCATAATGAAGTTAGTACCAAAAAAATATTTTCCGCTAGTGGTTAGTTATGCTGGAGAGTGAATCAAAAAGTTTCTAATTTGCTACGAAAGGATTTGAGCTCTCTAAAATCTTTTGTTTGAAGTAAGTTTTCTTGTGTTGAGTGCGTCCCTTCTTACACGTAGGGCATACATCAAGTTATTAGGGTTTAAAAATATTCTTTAAGGTTTTAAAATATAAAAGCTAAGATGGCAGTGCACAATGGTGTTCTTGTGCCGACCCTTATGTATGGAAGTGAAGCATGGAACTGGCAAAAGAAGGATGAAAGTAGAATAAATGCAGTAGAAATGAGATCTCTAAGACGAATGTGTGGCAAATCTGTTTATGATAGAGTGACAAATACAAGTATAAGAAGTGAATGTGGTGCGAATGAAAGTGTTATGAACAAAATAAGGAAAGGGTCATTAAGATGGTTTGGACACATGGAAAGAATGAGTGAAGACAGAATGGTAAAGAAGGTATATGTAAACGGCGTGAACGGAGCTAGAAATAGAGGAAGGCCGAAATATTGAATGTCAGTCACGTGAGGAGTCGGAGAAATCGACGTGCGTGCATGACAAGATGTATGAATGTAGAGGAAGCGAGAGAAATATGTCAGGACAGAACAGTGTGGCGATCCATTATTTCTGCCTACCCCTCCGGGGAGACGGCGTGATGGTAAGTTAGTTAGTAAATCTGTCATCCACTGCTGAATGTAGGCCTCTCCCAAAATACGCCACCGCCCCTTATCCATTGCCGCTCCCATCCATCCATGTCCAGCAATCCTCTTCAGATCGTCGGTCCAGCGGGCAGGGGGGCGTCCAACTCTACGGAATCCTGTACGCGGTCTCCACTCCAGAACCCGTCTTCCCCATCGGCTGTCCGTTCTCCGACAGATATGGCCAGCCCATCGCCACTTCAGCCCGCCTATCCGTAGAGATACCTCAGTCACCTTGGTTTGTTGTCGAATAAAATCGTTTTTCTTAAGGTTATTCCAAGCATGGCTCTTTCCATGATCCAAATCATTTGTTTTGATGAATATTATGCTGTATCTACTGCTGTTTTTGCATCTATGTCATCTAATTTTTTCTTCTACTTCTTCAACTTTGAATTATCTTCCGATATCCTCAATCCTTCTTTATCTGAGCCTTTTTCACCCACTTGACTCTAGTTTTAGTACGTCTTATAACATAATTAGTTTAGAGTAATCGCTCTACGAGCTCCATCTAATGTTAGAGTACTCTGGGAGAAGCTTGCAGGCGCTTGGTCACGTATCTATCGCAGCTGCTCCCGCGCAAACTTAGCTTTTTAGCTGCCATTTTGTTTTTCTGAATTCTTTTTTTAAAACTTGTTCAACTTCGGTCGTTGTTGCAAATTAGGTTAGGTCGGATACGTCTGTTTCAATGCAATTAGTTTAGAAAATGACCAATCTAATAAAGTTTGCATTCGTTTGCTAAGCTCATTTAACTATTTGTAATAGTTTTTTTAAGTAGAAAAAATACAGTAGGAATAAGATCTCTTAGAAGAATGTGTGTGAAATTATGTTTTTTTTTTATTTTTTAAAGACTAATATCAAGGATTTTCTTCAATGATATTAGAATTTATTTTACAATCTTCAATGTGAGCAGAAAATAGCTCATTATTATGAAGAAGGAATCTGGTCGTGTCCAGGCTTGAACCCATGTCCCCTGGATCAGGAGCCAAGCGTTCTCTCCCCTAGACCACCTCCCGGTTTCTATTTGTATTTGATAAAGTGTCAAATGTAAGTATAAGAAGTGAAAGCAGTGCGAATAAAAGTGTTGTAAACAAAATAATAAAAGGGTCAATAAGATGGTTTGAACACATGGAAATAATGAATTAATAAAAAAATGATAAAGTAGCCCCGTCTCCTCGAAAGAGTATGCATAAAGAATATAACGCCGCACTGTTCTTTCCTGATATACTTTTCTCGGTTCCTCAACATTCATACTTCGTATTGTTCACGCACGTCGATTTTTCCGACTTTTAAGGTCCACGTTTCACATCGATACACTAAAACAGACCACATAGCATTTGATCGTTCTTTGGCGGAGTTTCAAATTAATGTTATGATTGCAGAAGAGTGATTTCATTTAAGGTATTATATTTACAAATTCTCACAAAATCTAACATAACCTACATTTTTGTTTTTATTTTTACGAATAGTATTAGTTATAGTAATCTTTGACATTTGTTTTAATCAAATTTCTAATTTATTTGAATAGTTATTTGAAAATGTACAATTTATATAAAGAATTTTGACAGGTGTAAAAATAAATTTTTCATTTGTTCCAATAACAATTTGAATAATTTCTTCAATATTCTTTTAAAGTTCTTGCTGGTGTTGGTTGGTTTTATGTGCCTCTTCTTCTTCTTCTTTTTGTCCTGTCACACCTCCGTGGTGCATAGGGCCTCAAGGAATCTTCTCCACCCGACTTTATGTGCCTAATTACTGCCAAATAAAAAAGTGGATACGTGGAACATTAATTAAATCATATAACAGCTAATTTAAAAAACGGTGGATACGTGTAACATAAATTAAAAAAACACAAAAGTCCGGATCGTCCATGGCAAGATGTGCAACATCGGAAAACATTATGTGTTATTACATTATGTGCTAAATTTAAAAAACGGTGGATTCGTGGAACATAAATTAAATAGACAAATGTGCACCATCTAAAAATAACATTTTGTATTAAATTATTTTTATTTTGTTATTTCATTTTATATTATTTGTTTTAGATTTATTTTGTGGATGTTGGAAGATCGAAGTGTGCGCGGGAGATGCCTGTTGGTGGCGATGAGGTTCGCAACCCATCACACCGCGTCTCCCGCGGCGCAAAAAGAGAAGGATGGAGTGCCGCATCGGTTAAAGTGTGACAGTCCATTCTTTCTGCCTACCCTTTCGGGGAGACGGCGTGATGGTTAGTTAGTTAGTTGGTTTAAAATAAGTAATCATAAAAATAACGTTTCTTTTTTATATACTTTGTATACAACACTTACTTTATTTAAAATAATAAAAATTAATTACCAAACATATTTCGGACACACAAGCCCTTTGACACACAACCCTTTTGATAATATCATCGGTCCATCTCATCGGTGGCCTTCCGACACTTCGCCTATTTTCCCATGGTCTCCAACTGAGTATCCTGGGTGCCCATCTATTGCCACCCTGTCTAGCCAAGTGTCCAGCCCATTGCCATTTCAATTTTGCCACTCGGTCCATGACGTCAGCAACCCTGGTGCGGCGTCTGATTTCTTCATTTCTTATGCGGTCATGCAAGCTCACACCAAGTATCTGTCTTTCCATGGACCTCTGTGTACACTTGAGCCTGTAGACACTTTTTGCTGTAAAAGTTGTCGTCTCTAGTCCGTATGTCATCATGGGCAGTATACACATATCGTAGACCTTTCTTTTGAGACAGACCGGTATTTCAACATTTTCAAAGACATGTCCCAGTTTACCAAAGGCAGCCCAACCCAGTCCCACTCTTCGAGGTAGCTCTGCAGTTTGATTCTCTTTTCCGAGTCTGATTTTATGACCAAGATACACATACTCTTTCACACTTTCTATCGTATTTCCCTCTATGATAATGTTTTTATTTGTTGGACTTAGTATCTTTGTTTTATCAATATTCATTTCTAATCTCGAAGGATGAAAGTAGAATAAATGCAGTAGAAATGAGATCTCTAAGACGAATGTGTGGCAAATCTGTTTATGATAGAGTGACAAATGCAAGTATAAGAAGTGAATATGGTGCGAATGAAAGTGTTATGAACAAAATAAGGAAAGGGTCATTAAGATGGTTTGGACACATGGAAAGAATGAGTGAAGACAGAATGGTAAAGAAGGTATATGTAAACGGCGTGAACGGAGCTAGAAATAGAGGGAGGCCGAGGAAAACGTGGCACGATCAAATCAATCAAATATTGAATGTCGGTCACGTGAGGAGTCGGAAAAATCGACGTGCGTGCATGACAAGATGTATGAATGTAGAGGAATCGAGAGACGTATGTCAGGACAGAACAGTGTGGCGTTCCATTCTTTCTGCCTACCCCTCCGGGGAGACCGCGTGATGTTAAGTTAGTTAGTTAGTCATTTCTAATCCTATTTTATTGGATGCATTGGATGCATATTTATAGCTATTATTTTTTTTTCTTTCACAAATGTGGTCAGTTTTGACAGATATTAACATATATTAGATATATTATCACTGATATATGTATTTTTTAATAAGGTGAGTGTTGTATTAAAAATATATATAAAAAAAGAAACATTAAACATCTGCAACACAAAGTTATGGCGAATATAGAAGAAATCATAATTATGAATTTTGTGCACCATAAAAAAATCTGTAAAAATAAAAGTTACCACGCTTTACCTTTAAACTAAAAAATGTATTTTAGTATTATTTTTAAGCTGTACGCATAGCAAAGGAAAGTAAAATAGTTAAAATCGAGGTATTTTATAGGCTCAGTTTTTTTGTCATAGCCACCAAAAAAAAACAGAATCATTTCCAGAAAATCTCCCGCCTTACCTCTCTGAAAAGGGTGAAATATCTTTTTACGAGATTATATAAACCAAACTTTTGATCTCACGTAGCTCTCCTTTGATTCGTTTTTCATCTGATTTATGAGGAGAGAAGCTCGAGAGGCCAAATCGTACTAGAAGGATCGGTAACGTTCCAAAGTGAAGGCGGGTGGAAGACTAATTTAGTATTTCGCAGAGAATTTAAAATAAATTAATCCGAATTCGGCCACATTCGAATTCGGAAAAAAGCGAGCGTGCATGTTATTATTATTTTTTTATTATTTATTTAATATTATAGTATAAGAAGAGAATACGGTGCGAATAAAAGTGTTCTGAACAAAATAATGAAAGGGTCATAAATATGGTTTGAACACATGGAAAGAATGAGTGAAGAGAGAATGGTGAAGAAGGTAAATGTAAACGACGTGAACGGAGATATAAATAGAGGAAGGACGATAAAACATGGCACGATCAAATCAATTAAATATTGAATGTGGGTCACGTGAGGAGTCGGAGAAATCGACGTGCATGCATGACAAGATGTATAAATGTAGAGGAAACCAGAGAAGTATGTCAGGACAGAACAGTGTGGCGTTCCATTCTTTCTGCCTACCCCTCCGGCTAGACGGCGTGATGGTTAGTTAGTTAGATTAAAGTTAAAACTATGTTACGATGTTTGAATGTAAAGGACGCTCCAGAGGTATGTCAGAACAAAGTAATATGGCGGTCCATCCTCTCTACCTATTCCTCCGGAGAAACGGTGTTATGATTAGTTTGTTAGTAAGTTTTTACGAATAATTTAAATTAACTGTCTATTAAAACACTGTTATACAATATAACAATTGATTTTATTTAATTTGAATTTGTCGTAACAGCTGTTTTGCTGACTAAAGCATCGTGATGCAAGCATAACCAAATTAATTAATTACTAAAGAATGTAGAGAAAGCAGGTATGTCCTAAGAGGGCTAGAGCAATGCGGTGGTCCATCCTCTCTGTCTACCCCTACAGGAAACAACGTTGTAGTAAGTTAGTATTTTTTTTATTATCAATATACTAATGACATTTTCTCTCTTTGTTACAGGTAAGGAATCAACCTTCGAATCACCATTTTCCGCTAAGCTGTCAGACGGTATGTTTTTGTATGTTAACGTTTGGACGATACCCAGAGACATAAAGAACCTGCTGTTCTTGGCCGTTGGGATTTGAAGGCCAGACTTTATGAGATGGTCGTGTTCTAAGCTCTCGCGGCTAACATCTCAATCAATATCTATTTTATTTACAACCTAACAGCTGCCCTGGATATGTCGTGGTGATGCCGGTGGGAAGAACAATCAAACTGCTGACCGTAATCGCTTCGGAGATCGATGTCTTTCATATTCGTGAATGTACGTTCAGAAGACAAATACTCTTGACTTTGGAGAGTATCTTGTATTCTTAATGTCGAACCATCTCTCATGCGTTCCTGGTATTATATTTTTATGATATTTTACCTGTTCTCAATAGATGTCTTAAACTATAATAATTGTTTGTAATATCTTTTGAGAACTTAAACTGATTTGATTGAAACTAGCCAGCGACCTTTAGGACGTGGTAGACCCAAGTTGACATGGATGGAACTTATTCAAATGAGCCTTAAAAGAGAGCGGATCCCATCAGACACCTCCAAAGACTGGTACTCCTGAAGACATGGCGAATTTGCCAGTAAATCCAGTGTTAAGAAAAAACGTTGAAGCCTATAGTATTTTTGGGGGGTGTGGTGAGAGTTAAAAGCAGTGGAGGTTTCAGCGTTTATTGCAGATAACAAGTAATCATACGTTAACAGTATTATGTACTCGTGAAGGAGCGTGCGCCTGGACGTCGATAGCAGCTGGGGCTGATGGCTTGCTGGGCAGTAGCGTCGGTCGGCTGGAGCGAAGACTCGTCGGAAGTTACGTGGCGTAGCAGTGTAGACGTAGCTCGGTGGGAGAGTTGGGGGTTCTTTGTACGTAGACTTGACGGCGTAGACTCGTGTCGGTTAGAAGTCGCAAGAAGGAATAGTGTCCATGGTGGTCGGTGTCCCTTTTCACACGATGCTCTGCTCTAGTGACCTGTGTGAATAAATCTGGGCCCCGATTCATCACTTTTGATAAGTAGGTCCTAAGTCAGGCGTTTTCGGTTATTCTTGTAATATATTTCATCATGAAATATGCTGATTCAGCAGTCGAAGTCCACTTATATGGGTTATGCATTTAACTCCGACATATTTAAATGAAAATATTCGTTCCAACAGTTTGCTGCTTCCATAGATGCTATTTAAAATTTCTCCTTTCATTCCCGTTATTTATTTTGTTTGAAAATTCTGCGATGCTCGCCTTTTGAACCAATTCACCGACATTTTCAATTGACATTTTTCTCTGTGTAAACAACATCTTCTTAAAAATGAGTTTTTAAACTCTAGCCAGCGGGTGGGCAGGCGATTAAATACGATTTTTTTTCAATGAAGCACCCTCAAAAGAAACTGTTGAACAAAGATTATATTTTTCTCATCTCGAATAAGATTTTTTTATTTCATTTAATCTTAATTATGTTCATACGTGTTTTAATTCGATTTTTGTATGAATTAAAACACCGTTTATTCCACATTTTAGTTTATTTTTCTCGACATGTTTCGAAGGAAATAAAATTTATCTCTTTTCAGTCGTATTCCTCATGATAGAGGGTCGTGTCCATCCATGGAAAAAAGAATATGTTAACGATGTAAGTGGAACAGGAAAAAGAGGATGACCGAGGAAAAAGTGGCACGATCAAATAAATCAAATTGACGACCTTCGTGGCAGAGTGGAAAGAGCTCTGACTTCCATATAGAAGGTCCCGGGTTCGATTGCCGGCGATGGCAGTGTGATTGTCACACTGTCTTTGGTCTGGTGTAGAATTCACGTGACATTAAAATGGCGATAGATTGGCTACCTATCACATGTGACGTGATTCAATATAATAGCTAAAAAATAAATTGTGTACAGTAATTGGGTTCAAACGACCTGTTGTATACATAAAAATAATAATATATATATTGAGTGTCGGCTACGTCCGAGAAATCGACGCGCGTGCACGACATAATGTATGAATGTTGAGAAATCGAGAGTGGCAGTCCATTCTTTCTGCCTAACCCTTCGGGAGATGGCGTGATGGTTAGTTAGTTAAAATTCATAAAAAATTTAAAGTCATGTGTAAAAGCAGTGTTATTTGTATAAATATAATTCGCGCACATTTCATCGTTCGGGGTGTATTCACAAACCGCATTTTCAATTTAAGATGCTGGAGTCAACAGAGATTGAAGATTGTGCAACGGTTCCGTACTCTGGTATATTGGAGTGAGTAGAACGGGATCCGGAGGTCAGAGGCGAGGCAATAGAACTGTAGGTTAGTTGGCATGGTACTAGCGGTGAGATCGTGACGTAACTGTACTTGCAATATCTGCGGCAAAACCATGCGTATATAAACATTTACAAATCAACCTACCATCACGCCGTTTCTTTAAACAAGTAAACTCAGAGGAAAGACTTACAAAAACAAACCATCACGCCGTTTCCCCGCAGGGGTAGGCAGAGAGAATTGACCGCCACACTACTCTATCCTGACATACCTCTCTAGGTTCCTCAACATTCATTCAGCGAGTCATACATGCACGTCGATTCTTCCGGCTTCCGACATGACCAACCTTTAAAATTTGATTCATTTGGTCATGCCATTTTTTCTTTGGTCTACCTCAACTACGTACTCCCTTTACATTGTTATCGTATACTTTTTTAACCATTTTTTCTTCACCCATGCGTTCCATATGTCCAAACCAACGCAGCGATCCTTTCATAATTTTGTTCATAATACCTTCTTTCGCTCTACAATCCTTTCTAATATCAGCATTTGAGATTCTGTCGTTCATCGTTCTACCACACATACGTCTTAGGGACCTCATCTCTACCGCATTAATTCTGCTCTCATCTTTCTTCTGCAGTTCCATGCTTCGCTTCTATACATAAGGGTTGTGACCAGAACTCCACTGTGAATGGCCATTTTCGCTTTCATTGATAAATTCTTTCCAATAACTATTTTTAAAGCTCCATTCAATTTGTTACCCGCACCAACCCTTCTTTCAACATCACTGTCCGTTCGGCCATCCGCTGTGAACATGCTACCTAAATACACAAATTTCCTCACCTGTTCCAAGTTCTCTTCATTCACATTTATATTACAAACTGTCATTTGCTCTTCCCTTTCAAAAACTAACACCTTTGACTTTCCGACATTCATCATTAAATCGTTTGACTTGCATACCTCATAAATTCTCGACACCAAGGCTTGAATTAAAAGACGACGTTTAATAAAATGAAATCACTCTTCTGCAATGATAACGTAAACTTGAAACTCCGCCAGAGAATGATCAAATGCTATGTGTGGTCTGTTTTATTGTACGGATGTGAAACTTGGACCCTGAAAGTTAACTCAATGAACAGACTGGAAGCATTTGAAATGTGGCTCCATCGCCGAATGCTCAGAGTTCCCTGGACAGATATGGTTACCAATACCAAAGTCCTGAGGTGAGCTAGAGTTGACAGGAAATTGTTATCAACTATCAAGGTTCGAAAGGTCTCATATCTGGGTCATGTACTGCGTGGGGAAAAGTACCACCTTTTCCAACTGATATTGGAGGGAAAAATTGAGGGACGCCGAGGGCCCGGAAGGAGACAAATGTCCTGGCTGCGAAACGTGAGGGAGTGGACCGGCATCCGAAGTGTTGAGGAGCTGTTCCGAGCGGCGCAGGACAGGGACAGGTTCGCCGAGGTGACCGCCAACGTTGGGGGGACCCGACAGGGCACTTGAAGAAGAAGAAGAAGAATGAGAAAAGAGTTTTGTAATTAAAATAAATAGTAAGTCTGATAATATCAGACACCTTGGTTCGTTGACAAATGGAATCAGATTTAAATTAATGCAAATGAGGCTAATAATTAGTTGTAAATGTCAATCGAATACAGATTCAAATTGAGATTAATGGTTACTGAATGGAACGTCGATATTTCAAAATACGAACAGAATATAATTTAAATATGACTCGCTGTTTAAGTATGACTAGTTATATGAATATGGAGGAAGCTAGAGAGGTGTGTCAGGATAGAGTAGTGTGGCGGTCCATTCTCTTTGCCTAACTTTTCGGGGAAAGGGCGTGATGGTTTGTTGTTGTTAAATAATTTAAACTAAGCCAACCAGTTTTTTCATCTTAATTAAAACAGATGCATTTAAAGCCACATACTGTTTTACTTTAGAAATCTCTAGGTTTGCCATGTTTATTGATTTTTCTATTTTTATAGGAAGTCTTTAATTAACTAACTAACTAACCATCACGTCGTCTCTCCGAAGGGGTAGGCAGAAAGAATGGACTGCCACACTTTTCTATCCTGACATATTTCTCTCGGTTCCTCAACATTCATACATCGTGTCATTCACGCGCGTCGATTTCTGACTCCTCACATGGCCGACATTTCAATATTTGATTTATTTGATCGTGCCACGTTTTCCTCGGTCTTCATCTGTTTCTGGTTCCATCAACATCATTAACATATACTTTTTTTACCATTCTTTCTTTATTCATTCTTTCCATGTGTCCATCCTTTCATTATTTTGTTCATAACACCATCATTCGCACCGCATTCACTTCTTATATTTTCATTCAACACTCTATCATACACAGAGTATCCACACATTCGTCTAAGAGATCTTATTTCTACTGCATTTATTCTACTTTCATCCTTCTTTTGCCAGTTTCATGCTTCGCTTCCATACATAAGGGTCGGTAAAAGAACAACATTGTGCACTGCCATTCTAGATTTTTTGGATAGTTTTTTGTTCGCGATGACAACTTTAAGCCTTTCCGTTTAAACATCATCATAAAAGCGAATCCATCTCCCAATCGATCATGTTTAGCATTTTGATTGCTCTGTCCATCGGCTTCAACAGAGGGAGGTTGATTATGGCGGCGATGACAACTTTAAGTGCACCATTCACTTTGTAATAAATAATAATATTGTTAATTAAAATCCTTGGCGTTAGTCATAAAAAAATAATGTAAAAATAATATTTATACACCGGATTTCAGTTATATAGTATGAATTATGTGTAAAAAATTAAACCGGTCAAAAACAGGTGTGATGCAAGAGTGCCAATATAATAATTTACTGCCGTGAAGTTGGCAGACTTGTAACTATTTGCCAAAATTGATTAATTCCAGTGTATTTATTATATATTTTTTTACTGAACTTTAATTAATCGAGAGATGTATCGCCGATTAACATGCTCGTTTTAATCAAACCCGCGCATGCGCTCTCCGAATACACGGTCCGCCATTTTGTCATGCGGAAATAATTTACGGCGCACGTCATGCGGTGTCGGAACGATTAAAAATAACGAAATGTGTATAGTCAATTTGTTAGATAATAATTGAATAAAACTGTGATTTTATATAACTCCTTCCTTCATTTTATATAAGAATCCAGTATAAACTCTGCTGGACAGTATATAAGGTTCCCACCACCACCCGAGACTGTTATAGGACGCAGCGACGCCCTTTCGTCAGTCTCGCTGCACTATCTAGGCCTGTTCATTGTCCATCCGGGACTTACGTTAATTTAATTTAGCCTTTTCTTGTCATCAATCAAAAGGGTGACAGACCACATTTAATCTATTCTTTTAACCTTATATATCTCCCGCGCGGCCTCACATCTCTTTATTATTAAATAAAATCAGAAGTAAATATTATATAAAGCACACCTTAAATTAGTAAAAAAAAAAACACATTAAAATTATATAAAACACACATTAATTCACAATACAATAGGACAAATATATAACAAACTAAATTTTAAAACAGGAAGAAGATGGTGTATGAGGGAGGCGGGAAGATGTTAAGTAAGAATGAATAAATTGGGATGGGATGGATGGAGGACAGGTTTTAGAAAGAGCAGAAATGAATAGAAAAAAACAGTATTTATAAAAGACACATTATAAACAGAAAAGTAGATCAGAACACACCCACCAAGGGGCAGTGTAGACTTCCGGTCAAAACAAAACCAATGAACAGTAGCCAGTGGCAACATCCATGAGCAGCAACTCAGGGGCGCAGAAACAGAAAACAAAACTAAAATGCACAAAACTATCGTAACAATCATAGCGAACATACTATTCATAATTATCACAATAATTATA
Source organism: Lepidostoma basale (assembly GCA_022606425.2). Lineage (NCBI taxonomy): Eukaryota > Metazoa > Arthropoda > Insecta > Trichoptera > Lepidostomatidae > Lepidostoma > Lepidostoma basale. The sequence continues at coordinate 1,713,868 of JAHDVF020001251.1, forward strand.
ATAGCAATAATACCATAATAATAACACAACCAAAGACAAAGATAATAATAATCATTTATTTATAACTATCAAAATAATCATAATAGCAATAATAACACAACCAAAAACAAAGACAATTTTTAACAAATAATGCCAAATAATTTACTGCTGGACAGTCTTCAAGGTGCTATAACAACAACAACAACACCAACAACATTGGTGCTGCCCACTACGAGCCCCGGCCTCCTCCAGAATTCTTCGCCACTCATACCCCTCCACATTGCGACATCGAGGGAGAGTACCGTAGCTTAAATGTGGTCTGGGTCCTCCCTGTTTTGTGAGATTGGTACATAGAACTGGATTGAAATTAAAATGGATTAAAAGTTTCCTGGATACACTTTTCCTTTTGCTTTTTTTCTGGAATGGTGCATTCTCCAACTAATGTAAGTCTTGCATGAATGGGGGGCGAACCTAGGGATTGTTGGAGCGAAACTGATGAAGGGGCGTCGCTGCGTCTTACAATAGCTTCGGGTAAACGGCGGGTAACCTTCTATGTCTTTTACTTAGGAAATTGAAAAACTTTGTTTAAATAAGTGGATTAAATAATTTTTTTTCAATTCCCTTAGTAAATTATTTTGGAATTCCACAGTGTTAATGCCTTAGCGTTTAATAAATTCTATGTCTTTTAACTGTATGTTAGTTCATTTGTATGTGTATTAACAATCACTGTATGTTACCCCACAATAAATAATATACAAGATTTTTACGTTGCACGATCAAATATTGAATGTCGGCCTTGTGAGGAGTCAGAGAAATCGACGCGCGTGCATGACACGATGTATGAATGTTGAGGAAGCGAGAGAAATATGTCAGGAAAGAAAAGTGTGGCAGTCCATTCTTTCTGCCTACCCCTTCGTGAGACGGCGTGATGGTTATTTTTTATTATTTTTTTTATTATTTTTTTTATTATTTTTTTATTATTTATTATTGAGGGTAACAAACAGCAATTACAGTATATGAATATAAACACACAGAGACAACAAAACAAGGCCAATTACATGCTACCACAAATATTATATAACAACTGACATAAGGTTAAATATATAAAAAGAATAAAGTAGCACTTTGATAAGTTAAAGAGAAAACTAGTAGTATTAGTAATAATGAATAATTAAACATGTAAAAAAAATAAAAGACAAGAAAAGAAAGAAATAGAGTAACTAGTTAGTTAGTTAGTTAGATTTTTACGAGGTTAGAACATATTTTAGATTTAATTGGCTCATCGCGATTCTGATTTAGAACGTGAAATCGCATTACGTCACTAGATCCCTTATCTCGCGAGGTTTTCCTGCATATCAGTGGTGATTTGATGTATTATTGTATCATTGATCCTAAGTGAAAACCCACGACCTGCTCACCTCCGACCGGCTATCCGATCCGGAGAAAGTGCGATCTCCAGCCGATGTGTGCGTGTTGCATAAATATAATATTAATATGGCACCTCTGACCCGTCACGTCCATATTATAAAAGCCTGTCCATTAAGCGTTGTGTTCTTTAATCTATATGCGAACCCGCCATTTAAAAACGTATTTATCTTCTTGTTCATCGCCTATTAGTTAATTAGATAAGATCTTATTATAGTTTAATTCTTTCAAATGTATTAATTTTGAAACACTGTTATGTTACGTAATCTTCTGTTTCTTCTTACCCTTATTGTAAATGTGTTTTTTTTTAGAGGTTTACAAATTTAAAATAAATAAAAACACATTAAAATAATGTTAGTGTTAATGATTGGCTTCATTTTATACATAATTTTATGCCATTATTGTTTAAATTCGGGCATATGAGCGCCACGGCTAGCTCGAATGAAGCGCAATCCTGAAGTCCAATTTTCGTCAATTTTATCGAGCAACTAGGTGAAATGGCAAAACGTACTGAGTACAAATCAACTGTCAACTTTCAAATTGACAGTCTGTAGAAACAATGTTGCCAGTTTAAAAACCAAACCTCTAAAAAAAACATCCTATACATCTTGCGATCATACATTTCCTGTGATAAATACGTCCAGGTTTCTATCCTTAATAATTACGTAGATTTTCACGGTTGATAGCAATATGTTTTTTTGGGTTTTTAGGAAAATCTGTGAAACTCGTCTTTCTGGAACGACGTTTCGGAGATCGTTGCATCCATCTTTAGGGTAGTTATAAATGTGTGGTGGGTGTAGTGTGCTTTAAATTTTTCTACGCTGTACCGTGTCGCCCGCAATGTGAGAGCGAATGATACATCTCCGAGTTCTCTTTTTGGTGGTCTTCCTGGTGGCCGAAGGCCCTCTGTAGTCTCGTGCATCATGATATTAGAAATCCTCGCTGGATCCATCCTCTAAATGTGGTCCCTTCAGAATCGTATTCTCTGTCTAATCCAACTCACTTCGTCAGCAATTTTGCAGGATCTGGGTATCTTTTCTTTGGGTATCCTATCACAATTTATATTAATTTAATTCTCGCGACAGCTGTTTCGCCTTCCTTGTTTATTAATAATCAAGTTATTAATTAATTAGCCGAAACACTATGATACTTTATTATTATTTGTTTAATTATTCAATTTTTCATAAGAACAAATGCACATAAAGGTTCGAAAAATCACTAAAATTTGACATTTTATATATATTATTGTAACACCTGATGATTTCAACATAGGTTGACGAAACAGCTGTCGCGTAACATAAAAATACAATTGTGATACATAAAACAAAGTTTTTTTTAAATTTAACAGTGTATAATCTTTTATATATATTTAACAGTGTATAATTTTGTCATCGCAAACAAAAACCTATCCAAAAAAGCTAGAATGGCAGTGCACAATGGTGTTCTTCTACCGACCCTTAAGTATGGAAGCGAAGCATGGAACTGGCAAAGGAAGGATGAAAGTAGAATAAATGCAGTAGAAATGAGATCTCTTAGACGAATGTGTGGATATTCTGTGTATGATAGAGTGTCGAATGAAAATATAAGAAGTGAATGCGGTGCGAATGATGGTGTCATGAACAAAATAATGAAAGGATCATTAAGATGGTTTGGACATATGGAAAGAATGAATGAAGAAAGAATGGTAAAAAAATTATATGTTAATGATGTAAATGGTACCAGAAATAGAGGAAGACCAAGGAAAACGTGGCACGATCAAATAAATCAAATATTGAATGTCGGCCATGTGAGGAGTCAGAGAAATCGACGCGCGTGCATGACACGATGTATGAATGTTGAGGAAGCGAGAGAAATATGTCAGGAAAGAAAGGTGTGGCAGTCCATTCTTTCTGCCTACCCCTTCGGGGAGACGGCGTGATGGTTAGTTAGTTAGTTAGTTATAATCTTTTAATTTTTGTGATTAAAGTTTATCCAAAATTTTGTTAGTTTTATAATTCGTAGATTCGAATGAGTTGTTTTTAAAACGTTTTCAATTGTTTAAAATTTTCTTCAGAACTGCTGTCTTCTATATCGGGTACGTAATGAAGTTATGAGCACTTTGTCACCGTAGATTTAATTAAAGCGACAGCTCACTTATATTATAATGTTCGTGCATAAGCGATGTGAATTATCTCTGCTCGTATCCAGCATATTTCTACCCCAACGGTCAACTTTATCCCAGAGAGGGGCTCGGCTAACTTTGTGCATGTTATTACGGACAAGTTACGTGCATACAGGGGGGGTCTTGTTGCCTAACAATACATCTACGTGGATGCTAAATTTGGACACAGCGAGATGTGATTTAACGTGTGAAATTCGAAATGTTCTCTACCAATTTACTGCTGTTTTGGAATATTAATTCCAATAATAACTAACTTGCACGCAAACTAATCCACCTCGCCTTGTTGATTATTCGGCTAATTTGATTATTCGTTTGAATTTAAAACGGATAGAAATATAATCGAATTTCGAATATTTTCCATAAAGTCAGATCTTCATAGAATTTAAATTTTAAATATGAAAATGAAAACGATGCATTATTTATATTCGACGACCTTCGTGGCAAGTGCATTGACTGCCACCCCGATGGTTCCGGGTTCGATTCCCGGCGAGGGCAGAGTGATTGTCACACTGTCTTTGGTCTGGTGTAGAATTCACGTGACAATAAAATGGCGATAGATTAGCTACCTATCACATGTCACAAGAATCACTATGATGCTGTCATGGTGTAAAGAGCGATTCAACAAAATAATAAATAATAATATTTTAAATGATATTTTTAATTAAGATGGTTTGGACACAAGGAAATAATTAGTGAAGAAAGAATGGTAAAAAAATATATGTTAACGATGTAAATGGAACCAGCAATAGAGGAAGACCGAGGAAAACGTGGCGCGATCAAATAAATCAAATATTGAATGTCGGCCACGTGAGGAATCAGAGAAATCGACGTGCATGACAAGATGTATGAATGTAGAGGAATCGAGAGAAGTATGTCAGGATAGAACAGTGTGGCGTTCCATTCTTTCAGCCTATCCCTCCGGGGAGACGGCGTGATGGTTAGTTAGCTAGTTAGTATGATTTTTTAAAACTAACTAACTAACTAACCATCACACCGTCTCTCCGAAGTGGTATTCATACATCAGTGTTTTAATTCATAAAAATTAGTCATTATGGAATTTCACAGTGTAAACGCCTTAAGTTTATCTAAAAAAATATATTTTTATTTACTTCAATCTCTGACTGGCATACCGAAGGTTCCAGGTTCGATTCCCGGCGAGGGCAGTGTGATTGTCACACTGTCTTTGGTCTGGTGTAGAATTCTCGTGACAATAAAATGGCGATCGTTTAGCTACCTATCACATGTCACGAGAATCAAATCATCAGCTTAAAAATAAGTTGTGTTCAAGCGACCTGTTGTATACGTAAAAAAAAACAAAAAAAAGTTAAGGGTGTGCACAAGAACACTATTGTGCACTACCATTTAAGCCTTTTTGGATATACTTTTGTTTGCGTTGACAACGATAAATATAAATATTCGAAATACTATTGTGAAATTTAATAATTGCAATAACGCATTTTAATGTGAGATTTCAGATAGTGCTATTTGAAATTGTTATTAATTTTTTTCCATTATTATTATTTATTGATAACATTTAAAATACAGAAATGTTTTGATCGCAATAATAATAATAATAGATCTAGAATTTATCTCGCGAGATCTTTATCACTTATTCGTACTAATTTGGCCCGTGAGATTTCACATGGACATAATTTATCATTCGTAACACAATGGACACGCCGAATGGAGGCTGAAGTGTTGGGACAAGTATTTTATATTTATTATTATTACATATTACGACACACAAACAACACACCTTGTACCTGCGGTGGGCCAGGTGTATTCAATCCAAACTGACTCACCATCGTGCCGTCTCTCTGAAGTGGTAGGCGGAAAGAATTGACTGCCACACTTTTCTTTCCTGACATACATCAAAATTCATACCCTATGTCATGCACGCACGTCGATTTCTCCGACTCCCCACGTGGCCGAAATTAATGACGTCAAAAACTGCCAATCAAAAGCTTTCAAAATTTGTTAAATGCTTTTAAAATACTATTAAAATGTTTTTTTTTTTATCTTCTATATTAATTTAACAGTAATCGTATGTATCGTTCAAATACCCCCTTTTCTTCTTCGTCTTTAGCCTTTTTCTCTCCACTGCTGGATATACGAGTAAGTTAGTTAGTTAGTTACTCGTAGACTAACTAACTAACTAACTTACCATCACGCCGTTTCTACGGAGGCGTAAGCTGAGAGGATGAACCGCCAAACTGTTCTATCCTGACAACTCTTGCGCCTCTTCTACATTCATATACCATGACACGCACGCTCGTCGATTTTAACTTATTATACGCTTTATTGAACATGGCCGCCTTTCAGTATTAGATTCATTTGGTCATCAGTAAGTTAGTTAGTGGTCAAGCCATGTCTTCCTTGGCTTTCATCGACTTCTTTTTCCATTCACCTTGGTCCAAACCATCTTGGTGACCCTTTCTTAATTTTATTTAGGAGGCATTCATTCGTATTGGGTATTTTATCGTACATTTTTTTCGGCATATTCTTCTAAATGATCTTTTTGCTACGGCATTTATCCTACTTTCATCCTTCTTCTGCCAACTCCAAGCTTTACTTTCATACATAAGGATTGGCACTATAAATAACTTGGATATATGCCTCTTCCATTATTCCAAGTGCATCTTTTAGGTGGCCTCCCCACACTCCTTTCTGTGTCCAAGGCAAATGCCACATTATAAATAAAAATATAGTATTTAATGCGAATGAAAGTGTTATGAACAAAATAATGAAAGGGTCATTAAGATGGTTTGGACAATATGGAAAGAATGAGTGAAGCCAGAATGGTAAAGAAGGTATAACGGAGGTATAACGGCGTTAACGGAGCTCGAAATATAGGAAGGTCGAGGAAAACGTGGCACGATCAAATCAATCAAATATTAAATGTCGGTCACGTGAGGAGTCGGAGAAATCGACGTGCGTGCATGACAAGATGTATGAATGTAGAGGGAGCAAGAGAAGTATATAAGGACATAACAGTGTGGCGTTCCATTCTTTCTGCCTACCCCTCCGTGGAGACGGCGTGATGTTTAGTTAGTTAGTATTTAAATTAATGTTTTTTTTCTCTATGGTTTATGTATATTTTGTATTGTGGTTATCCGTGACCCAAATATAATACACACAGATGTACAATAAAAAATCGATATGTCGCTTTTTTTTCTGTGGCATTGTTATCGCAATTGTGATATATTGGGCAGTGTCTGTAGTGGGATGTGACGGTTGATCGAATATTAGAGTAAATTATTTGATTATATGATAAAGGTGTCTCAAAAGGCCTTGATGTAACTGTTTATTAATTGAACTTACTGTTTTATTAATGTTCTTGTCATGTACCTGCATTGATTGAACGTTGCTCGATAATAGTTGTTATATCTAATGTTCATATCTTTGATAGCAAATGACCGATATCGACAACGACGGATTTTGTAAAAATTTGTACAATCAATGTCAGTAAATCTAGTGTTAATCCTTCATCGACTTGGTTGCGCCGTTTGTGCCCATCCAAATATCTCTGATAACCAAATGACCAATTACATAGGTAAATGAAGGATAACGTAGATATATGAAGGATTTCATTAAAAAATCATACCTGTACAGTAAAAAAATGTACTTGTACAATTAATGCCAGTAAATCTAGTGTTAAGCTTTCAACGCATTGGTTGCACCCTTTGCACACGTCCAAATGTTTGTGATGTCCAAATGATTAATTACCTAGATTAATGACGAATTACATTAAAAAAAATGTAGTATAACATAGTTAAGTGACGGGATTTCAATTAAAATTAGTAGGTACATGTACAATCAATGCCAGTAAATCTAGTGTTAATATTTCAACGGATTGGTTGCACCCTTTGCACAACTCCAAATATCTCTGATAGCAAATTACCAATAAATGACAAATTTCGTATATAAATGAAGGATAAACTATGAAGGATAAAATCCGGTGGTGGTCTAGGGGATAGAACGCTTGACTCCTAATCTAGGGGACTTGGGTTCGAGCCTGGACACGACCCGATTCCTTCTTCATGAAAATGAGCTATTTTCTGCTCATATTGAAGATTGTAAAATAAATTCTAATACCATTGATTTAAATCTTTGATGTTAGTCTTTTAAAAAAAAAAAAAAATTAAAAGTGGAAGGATAAGCATAAAAGTAATGAAATAATAAAAAAAACGGTGGATACGTGGAACATAAATTAAATAGACAATATGTGCACCATCTAAAAATAACATTTTTTGTTAAATTATTTTTATTTTGTTATTTTATTTTATATAATTTTTTTAAATATCATTGGTTTTAAACTTATTTTGTGGATGTTAGACGATCTTTGATCGTCTAACATATAGACGATCAAAGTGTGCGTTGGAGATGCCTTTTGGTGGTGATGAGGTTCGCTACCCATCACACCGCGTCTCCCGCGGGGGCGAAAAGAGAAGGATGGAGTGCCGCATCGGTTAAAGTGTGACATTCAATTATTTTTGCCTACCCTTTCGGGGAGACGGCGTGATGGTTAATTAGTTAGTTTAATTAAGGATTACATAGATAAATGATTTTAAGTAAATATTCGTATATGTACAATCAAAGCCAGTAAATATAGTGTTAATGGATTGGTTGCGTGCCCTTTGTGGATGTGTTAATAGTAAAATATTAATTTATTTTTATTATGATCCGACGCCCCGTTCATTGATCATCCAGGGCTGGTTGCGCGGACACGCGCGCTTAATTGGTTCAAGCACGGCCCATACAGAACGCATGAATATTTCCAGAATTCATAAAATATCATATCCGCCGTTTACACAGTCCGGGAGCACAATTCAAAAAGGTACAATGACCACTTGGAGCCCCGATTATTATTTGAACATGCGAGTTTTAGGTTAGCTCGCCTCATTTGATTTGCCTTTGAATATATTTAGAACAGGGATCGACCAACGGCCGAATAGTGAAACCTTTTCGAAGCATATTATTTGGTTGCGTAGATTATCACGGTTGGTAGTAATATCTTCTTCTTCTTCTTCTTATTGTAAATCTTTCGATCTGTTTATGCAGGATATCAACTTTCTCCCTGTGATGAAGACGACTATACTTCTCTTCATCTCTTTGGTGGCCGTAGTAATATGATTTTTAAAATGCCAAGAAATAAATGACATGACCAAATTAATCAATTATTATAAGGTGGCCCTATTCGAAGTCGGAATAATAGACGAGCGTGCATGTCACGGTGTATAAACGTAGAAGAAACGCGAGATGTGTGTCAGGATAGAACAGTGTGGTGGTCCACCATCTCCCTACGAAACGGCGTAATGGTTAGCTAATTATTTATGTTCTAACACCAAATTATTCTCCTTTGGTTTTCTGCACTACTGTAATTCATCAATAATCAGAACAAAATTATAAATAATCCAGAAACGTTCATGGGCATGCGCATAGTGTGCATTTTAAGTATTCCCCTCTCGGTCTCTTGTATACAAAATATTCTCGTACTCTTTCTTGATGACATCAGGTTTTTGCCTCTTTATATTATGATAATAATAATAATAATATGCTAACTTTTAATGCGCCGTTTTTGTGATGCAATCACCTCAAGGGCGCATTAAGACGTGTTTTATATCTAAATGTGAACGCTTCATCTGATTTATATTCCCAATCGATCAGAAAGTATAATAGAACAAAATATGCAGGTTTATAATTGGGTATGAAATACGAAAAATATGGCTTTTCAGCTTAGATCTGAAGTCTGTCGGATCATTTATGCATCTGAGGTGTGAAGGAAGATTGTTCCAAGCTGATGGACCGGCTACCGCAAACGCTCGATACCCGAAATTTGTACTAGGACAACGCTTTAGTTCAATTAATCTTCCTATTGCCGAGGAGTTCATCGAGCAAAGTGTGGATTTCCTTGTATTTAGGCTGTTCGTTATACATAGTTCGGATATATAATTTGGAGCCTTTCCAGCAGAGTTTATACTGGATTCTTTCTGGACTCTTAAGCCAGTGAAGTTCTTTGAGATGTTGTGTTATATCAATATTCAAATTCAAATCAAATCAGTTTATTAACTCAACAGACATTACAAACAACATCAATGTTTTTAGTATCTTTTGAGTACAGGTAAAATATTAGGTATTGAGTACATATGAAATTGGCGTTTTGCCGTACTGGCAACTTTGATCTCAAATATCTTCTCTTTGGTTAGGAATTCCAAATTCAAATTTATACAGCTATTTACTCAAGTATTTGTGTTTCGAAAATTATAATTCATTTGTTTTTTCCTCAATTGTTTTTTTCTTTGCGTCACCCAGTTTACAAAATGGAAAACTTGAAATATAGCGTTATTTACGAGTACGAGTTCCACCGTGGCACCAGTGCTGCAGAAACGGCTCGAAGGATTAATGATGTGTATGGCGACGGTGCCGCAAAAGAAAACACAGTGCGTTTTTTGGTTCCAACGTTTTCGTTCTGGAAATTTCGACCTGCAGAACAAGCCCCGTGGACGGCCGGAGACCAAAGTTGATAATGAAGAATTAAAGGCTATTGTGGAAGCGGATCCATCGCAAACCACGTCCGAGTTAGCTGCAGGCTGCGGTGTTAGTGATAAAACTGTTTTAATCCATTTGAAGCAAATTGGGAAGGTGAAAAAGCTTGAAAGGTGGGTACCTCACGAATTGAGTGAAGCAAATCAACAAACGCGCGTTGACTGTTGCGTTGCATTTCTCAACCGGCACAATAATGAAGGGATTTTGAATCGAATCATTACCTGTGATGAAAAGTGGATCCTGTATGATAATCGGAAGCGCTCATCGCAATGGCTGAACCCTGCCGAACCAGCCAAACCATGCCCCAAGCGAAAATTGCCTCCAAAAAAGTTACTTGTGAGCGTTTGGTGGACTAGTGTTGGTGTCGTTCACTACAGCTTTCTTAAATCTGGCCAGACGATTACGGCAGATGTCTTTTGTCAGCAACTGCAAACCATGATGGAAAAGCTAGCTGCTAAACAACCGAGGCTGGTTAATCGCTCTAGGCCACTGCTGCTTCGTGATAACGCTAGACCACACGCTGCACAACAGACGGCTACCAAATTAGAAGAGCTTCAATTGAAATGTCTAAGACATCCACCGTACTCTCCGGACCTTGCCCCAACAGATTACTATTTTTTTCGAAATTTGGATAACTTCTTGCAAGGGAAAAAAATTCAACTCCGATGGGGCAGTCCAAACCGACTTCAAAGATTTTATTGATTCCCGTCCGAATGGTTTTTTTTAGTAAAGGGATTGATGAACTACCTATGAGATGGCAAAAGTGCATAGATAGCAATGGTACATACTTTGATTAAATAAATATATTATATTTAAAAAAAATCAACTTTATGTTCGTCCCATACAAAACGCCAATTTCATATGTAAGGACCTAATATTACATATATACAATATAATACCAGGAACGCATGAGAGATGGTTCGATGGTTCGACAAAATTCATATTTACATATATAATAGATTCGCGCATGCCTTTCAAATCTCATCCAAACCAACAATACTCTCCCGTTTGCTAAAATCGTCCTTCAAAGTTTTCCCGCCACTGTTTTCAAGTTATCCCTTCAGGCGTGCCCCAAGGTTTTGCTTCGAGGCCTGTTTCCTTATCAATGTATAATTATTACATTGTGTTTAGACTGTGTCAGCCGGGTACCGGCTATTGTTTTCCCTAAATCTATTGAGCCGAATTAGATTCCTCCAACCGATTATATTGATGACAAATCACGTTCGTAATTGACAAAATGTCGTTTATTTATAGCTTTGGAAACCCCTTCGGGATTCTTACAAGTAGCAATCTACGTTGTGTTCCTAAAATTGTATTACTCTCGAGATATCCATTTCAGATATGACTTTCATTTTCGAAACTAGTGTTTAGTTTATGATCGTTTCTGCTTTTGCTGGCTTCTATGTTTATTGGCCCTTTCGGTTTCAATTTTGTAGAAGCCCATTGCAATATTTTTTCGGAGTAAAATATAATTGTTAAGTGCTTAGATTTTTACGATTGGTAGCAATGTATTTTTAGGATCTTGTTTATATCTATGTATCTACGTTATCTTCTTCGATCGACGTTACTGCTACTCTGAAGATGGATATTGCAACGATCTCAGAAACGTCGATCGAAGAAGATATGAAGATATAACAAAATATACTTAGGAAATTGAACACAACTTTGTTTAATCCACAAAATATTAAAAATAAATATAAAAACACGAGATGTTTCGGAAGATACCTCCATCTTCAGGTGTAAAAATATAATAAAAACTAAACAAAGAAAGACTAATAAGACTATTTTCGTGTAGGATGTTATCTTCTTCGATCGACGATACTGCTACTCTGAAGATGGACATTGCAGATCTTGATAGTAGATATACTTTTTTGTCCCGTAGACCCCTTGCCGATTTCTTCTATTTTGTGTAGCAGGGGGTGCTTTCATAAAATTGTTTTTTTTTTTTACAAATTCATCTATAAATATAAAAGTAGTTCTATCACAGAGTTAAATCAGGCCAAAAAAAAAAATCCCGAAAAAAGCCCGGAAATCGTTGCCAAATTTATTTAACTCAATCTGCCGGTCGAAATGTTTGGCGACCTTTTTTTTAAAATTGATTTGGGAAAATCGAATGTCCAATTTCTACATATAAGCTAAAAAAAAAGTCGCCAACGATTTCGACCATCCCCATTTTCATTTCATAGACCCCCAATTTTTGTTTTCACTGACATGGACCCCTTGCAAGTTGTCTTAGACCCCTGGTGGTCTATATAGACCACTTTGTGAACCGCTGTAAGCCATTGACCATGGCCCGCTTTGCGCTCCTGTCAGACCACCAGAGACCAGTCAGATCCCTGATTTGATCGGACCAGCGGCTCGGTGGTCGTGCATGTGGTCCATTTCCCTCCACTTTGCCCATGATGATGAGTCAGTTAGTTAATTTCTACAAACGTTTACTGCTACGTTTTCATTCGTATTGATCACGCCTTTATTATGCCACTTTTCCGACTTTAATTATTGTATGCAATTTTCAACCCAGTATGTAAAGGCTGTTCGTTGTGTCACATCCCGAAAGCCTCTGTCTGATTAGATGGTATTTTCAGCTATCAAACCGTACGATACACGTGCGGGGACTAACCCGCTTATAGCGACAGAAAGCTGCAGTACGACAGGGCACCAATACCAAAGCAGCATCCAAGCAGCCTGTAAGCTTTTACAATTCACATTGTGTTTGTCCTCTCCCGTGGCATTGTCGCTCCTATTGTTGTCCGGATGAAATGAAATAGATACAGGCCTCAGAGCAAATATGGCGAAATGCACTTGAAGGAGTTAAAATTTGTATAGTGAAGCCAGCTTTTTCTTCCAAACTAAAAACTAACTAATCACCACGCAGTCTCCCCGAAAGGGTGGACAGAAAGAATGGACTGTCACACTTTTACTGATGCGGCACTCCATCCTTCTCTTTTCGCCCCGCGGCAGACGCGGTGTGATGGGTTGCGAACCACATCGCCACCAATAGGCATCTCCCGCGCACACTTCGATCGTCCAACACCCACAAAATAAATCTAAAACAAATAATATAAAATACAATACAATGATATAAAATAAAATAACAAAATAAAAATAATTTAACACAAAATGTTCTTTTTAGATGGTACACATATTGTCTATTTAATTTATGTTCCACGAATCCACCGTTTTTTAAATTTAGCACATAATGTAATAACACACAATGTTTTTTTCGATGTTGCACATGTTGACATGGACGATCCGGACTTTTGTGTTTATTTAATTTATGTTACACGTATCCACCGTTTTTTAAACTAGCTGTAATAAGGCACTTAACCAGCAAGAACTTTAAATAATATTGAAGAAATAATTCAAATTGTCATTGGAACAAACGAAAAATTTATTTTCACACCTGTCAAAATTCTTTATAAAAACGATTTTTCTTCCATATTTATGTTATTTTTATTTATTGATCGTTTACCAAGTACATGGTTTTAATACCTCCCAACTGGGGTAACCCGTTCTAGGGAGGCATTCTTCGCACTCTATATAATTTCTAACTACCTAATTAACCATTACGCCGTCTCCCCGATAGGGTAGGCAGAAATAATGGACCGCCACACTTTTTTTTCCTGACATATTTCTCTCGCTTCCTCAACATTCATACATCGTGTCATGCACGCGCGTCGATTTCACTGACTCCTCACATGGCCGACATTCAATATTTGATTTATTTGATCGTGCCACGTTTTCCTTGGTCTTCCTCTATTTCTGGTACCATTTACATCATTAACATATAATTTTTTTACCATTCTTTCTTCATTCTTTCTTTCCATATGTCCAAACCATCTTAATGATCCTTTCATTATTTTGTTCATGACACCATCATTCGCACCGCATTCACTTCTTATATTTTCATTCGACACTCTATCATACACAAAGTATCAACACATTCGTCTAAGAGATCTCATTTCTACTGCATTAATTCTACTTTCATCCTTCTTTTGCCAGTTCCATGCTTCGCTTCCATATATAAGGGTCGGTAGAAGAACACCATTGTGCACTGCCATTCTAGATTTTTTGGATAGGTTTTTGTTTGCGATGACAACTTTAAGCGTTTCCGTTTAAACATCATCATGAAAGCGTATCCATCTCCCAAACGATCATGTTAAGCAGTTTGATTGCTCTGTCCATCGGCTTCAACAGAGGGAGGTTTATTATGTCGGCTTCAACGATGATCATACTAAAGTGTTCTAACGTTCCCTCCTTTGATATTCTTCCTCTGCTACGTAGGATGAAGTGCAACGCAAACCCCATTCAACGTTATGGATCCGATTGTAGTGGAATGGCTGAGGTTTATTGGAAATACGTCCTGATGCATCCGATACCGCGGTACAATGTTCGTACAGAAAGTGGATTACCTAAATTGTATTACGTTTTGCTTATTGTTCGATCATTATTATACTAAATAACTCGCTAACCAAAACGAGACTGAAAGGATGGACCGTCGTGCCATTCTTTCCACCACGCCGTCTCTCCGAAGGGGTAGGCAGAAATAATGGACCGCCACACTGTTTTTTCCCGGTATACACTTCGCGCTTCCTCCCATCCCATCGTGTCATGCACTTCGATTTCTCCGACTGCTCACGTGGCCGAAATTCAATATTTAATCTGCCATTTTTTTCTCGGGCTTCCTCTGTTTTTTCTTTCTCCATTTTTTTACTATAAAACATGCGTAAGACCAATAATAATGTATGGCGTCGAAGCAAGGGCAGACACAGTAAGGACCAAACAAGTTTTGAGGACTTCCGAGATGAAGACACTGAGGACGATAGCAGGTAAGACACTGAGAGATCGCGTGAGGAACACCAGAATAAGAGAGATATGTGAGATTGAGGATATTATAAGATAGAGCAGACAGCGAAAAAGGGACTGGTACGGTCATGTTCAAAGAATGGATACCACCAGACTCCCCTATATTGCACTACATAATCAACTTCATGGGACTAGTCTTCGTGGAAGATCTCCTAAAAGATGGAAGGACAGGTGGGAGTCTACCTCACAGGAGGAGCAACACTCTGGAGAACAGACCACATAGGTCTACAACAAGGAAGGAGAGGAAGAAGAAGAAGATATATTTTTTTAACGTAAGTCCCGCATGGACGGGGGACGGGTCAAAGGAGTGAACGAAGCTGTCGAAAGGTGCCGCTTCGCCTATAACAGCTTCGGGTAAGTGGAGGGAGCCCTCTATGACTCGGCCACATAAATTTCCTGACATGCTTCTCGCGCTTCCTCAATATTTTTACATCGTGTTATGCACGCACGTCGATTTTTCAGACTCTTCACGTGGTCCACATTTAATATTTTAATGATTTGTTCTTGCCACTTTTTCCTCGCTCTTCCTTTATTTCCTGTTCCGTTCACATCATTAACTACACACAATTACTTTTTACTATATATTTAGTTTTATACCAATTATAAGTGTGACTGAAAGTTCGGTCCGTTTTACAACAGAGGTCTCTGACTTCAAGCCTTCAAATCTGGCGGACGGATGGAATAGATCCAGAAGAAGATACTGGATCATTAAGATAGTTTGGACATATGGAAAGAATGAATGAAGAAAGATTGGTAAAAAAATTATATGCTCATAATGTAAATGGAACCAGAAATAGAGGAAGATCGAGGAAAACGTGGCACGATCAAATAAATCAAATATTAAATGTCGGCCATGTGAGGAGTCAGAGAAATCGACGCGCGTGCATGACACGATGTATGAATGTTGAAGAATCGAGAGAAATATGTCAGGAAAGAAAAGTGTGGCAGTCTATTCTTTCTGCCTACCCCTTCGGGTGATGACGGCGTGATGGTTAGTTAGTTAGTTAGTTTTCTTCTTAGTGATCTCGTCTTATTGCGTAATATTAATTTATTTTGAGTTAATTTGATTTTAAAACCATGATCAGCTTCGATAGCTCGTGATCAGTTGCCATAAATTCATTTGGATATAATAAATTTCATACGAGATCTTCGCATTAATCCTGCCGCATCCCCTCTTCCATCCCTGGACCCAGTGGTCTGGATTAAATTCATATTAGATTTGTATTGTTTTCGAATTTTTCGCACCATTTATCAAATTTCCCATTAAGCCACTTCGTTCCTCCATAGGAACCGAGCCACGGCTTTCATGGATATTTTTTTATTAATTTATATTAACGCAGAATTTTATCTTAATTTTACATTAGTTTTTTTTTTATAAAATTTAAGAATATTCCAATTGATATTTTAGCTTTAGGACAAGTGTATGAAAGAGCTGAAAGGGTTGGATGTAGGTGCCAAAATGACCGGAGTGTCAGTAACCTGTCTCTTGTATGCGGATGACGCTGTCCTACTTGCAGATAAAGAGCATGAACTACTCGTACAAGTCTTGGTGAATAGTATGTATGAGGTATGCATGAATAGTATGTAATGGCAGTGCACAATGGTTTTCTCCTACCGACCCTTTATTTCGTTATATAAAAAATACCTGTAAATATTTATGCTGTTTATAATAACTGTTGAGTTATTAAACTGATTTGATCATTGTTCAAGAAACAAGTTATACAAACAGGTAGGAGCGTTAAAGCCTCCCGACGCGCAGCGAGTGAGTGCGTGTGTGAAAGTGAGTGCCGATTCCAAACACGACCGGCTTATATAACCTTCGCGGCCCCAAGCAACTAGCGATAGCGTTCTCAACAGTTTTCCGTTTCTGAGAATTTCAGTACACTCTTCGCTAGTTGCTGTTGCCACGGCGTTATGATTGGCTGTTTAACAATGGCGCGACAAACGGCCATTGTTTCCGAGAATACTTCGATTTATTTTGTCAGAGCCACTGCACACATCTTCTTTACTATGCGCTTCCACTCCTTTCCGACCGCGTTATTCATTTTAACAAATTAAAGCTTAATTAATATAAAATTACTAACATTGAAAAATGAACATATTGTAAATAATGAAATTAAATAATAATAAAAAAATGAAATAATAATCTATTTGCATACGTCCGATTCAGGAGTTTTATATCATAAAAAAATATTAAAACTGTTTTCATATATCTGATATCATCAAAAGTACGTATTTTGTTCGAAAGTATCAAATGAATAAGTGGGTGTTTTTTGTATTTTTTTTTATATCAATACATATACCCTTAAATAGAATCATACAATAACGCCGAAAAGGTTATATAACCAATAAAAACCCATTATTGATAAAACGAATTTTATTTATATACACCTTCACATATCAGATTTGACGCGGTTACCTGAGCGATTCCCCCAACTCGAACCTAACGTGAGTTGACAAGTTTTTCCCTTTCATTTCCTAAGATACCATATATATCGGCGTATATTCATTGTCTCCGTATCACACTTCCCAGAAATTCAATCTACCGCACGAAATAGACGCGACACACTCCTCGTCATGAGAATAGCGCGGACGAATTTCGAGCAGGTGTACACTGCCGTCCGGGAAAAACACACCACGTATCTATATATATATTTTTGTAATTCTTTTAGTATTTTCATCCCAGTTAGCGGAACTCGATACACGTATCGCTTACTGATAAGGGCCGATATCACTTCCAACTTTTTTTTTCTCTTTTTTTCTTTCTTATTATTTCAGGAACAATAGATGCGAAGTACGAGGGGCGTTCAATATATTCTCGGTATGGGTATGAAGGAAAAGACGATGCCGTTCTCGTTGCGGATAGTGCGGACGAATTACAAATCTTGGTGTCGAGAATGAATGAGGTATGCAAGTCAAATGATTTAATGATGAATGTCGGAAAGTCAAAGGTGATGGTTTTCGAAAGGGAAGAGCAAATGACAGTTTGTAATATAAGTGTGAACGAAGAGAACTTGGAACAGGTGAGGGAATTTGTGTATTTAGGTAGTATGTTCACAGCAGATGCCCGAACGGATAGTGACGTCGAAAGAAGGGTTGGTGCGGGTAACAAAGTGAATGGAGCTTTAAAAATAGTTATTGGAAACAAGAATTTATCAATGAAAGCGAAAACGGCCGTTCACAATGGAGTTCTGGTCCCAACCTTAATGTATGGAAGCGAAGCATGGAACTGGCAAAAGAAGGATGAGAGTAGAATAAATGCGGTAGAGATGAGGTCCCTAAGACGTATGTGTGGTAGAACGATATACGACAGAATCTCAAATGCTGATATAAGAAAGGAATGTAGAGCGGAAGAAGGTATAATGAACAAAATTATGAAAGGATCGGACATATAGAACGCATGGATGGAGAAAGAATGGTTAAGAAAGTATACGTTAATGATGTAAATGGGGTACGAAGTCGAGGCAGACCGAGGAAAACATGGCATGACCAAATTAATCAAATTTTAAAGTTTGGTCATGTTAGAAGTCGGAGGAATCGACGTGCGTGTATGACTCGTTGTATGAATGTGGAGGAAGCTAAAGAGGTTTGCCAGGATAGAGTAGTGTGGCGGTCCATTCTCTCTGCCTACCCCTGCGGGGAAACGGCGTGATGGTTTTGTTGTTGTTGTTGTTAATAATTTTTTTTTCAATATAGTCACTTTTAATATCTATGCACTTCTTACTTCTAGCAATAGATTTATTTAAACCTTCAACTTTTTTTTTTATCAAAATGATCATTATTCGCCGCTTTTAACGACTCATTGCCGCTTTTAACGAGACACGAATGTCTTTCTTTAGATTTAGAAACAGAAAAAAATCACTTGGTGCCAGGTCTGGACTATACGGTGGGTGATTGATTTCTGTAAAACCACATTCACAAACTGCAGCCTTTGCAACTTGAGCCTTGTGCACCGCTGCATTGTCTGGAAGGAGCAGGATCCCTCTGGCCAATTTCCCCCGCCTTTTCTCTTTGATCGCCTCCCTGAATCGATAAACGATGCTAGAGTAGTATTCCCCGGTGATATTGATACCTTTTTTCTTTTTCAATTTCAATTTATTCCAAAAATTATAAACATTACAGAATAACAAATACAAATCGTTTATAATCACAATATACAAAAATAAAATTCACAATTTAAAAAATGTATATTTACAAATAATATAACAAGAAAACAAATGAGAGCAAGTCAGAAAAAAAGAAAAACAGAAGACAATTTAAAAAAAATATATTCGAGAACAGTTTGGCAAAGATAAACATTTTTGAACAATAAGTAGAGAAGCAAATAGCAATTTAATACATAAGAGATAGATGCTTTCTGAGGGTAGCCTCACTATCGTGAAAAATGTCCACATCCTAAGAGATGCGGTTTAATAGTATTATTGCCCTGCCCACGGGCATTACCTTAGGTAGATTGGTTCTACACAGTGGCAGGTGAAATAATCTATGTTGCCTTTGTCGCAGATAATTGTCGGGGACAAACAAAGTCAAGTCATTCAAAATATCAGAGTTATGTATTCGACCACGAATCAGTTGAAAAAAGTGAACACCCAGGTGGATAGTTCGTCTAATTTCCAATGATTGGTAGTCCAGCATACCCAGCAAGAAAAAT
Organism: Lepidostoma basale; assembly: GCA_022606425.2. Lineage (NCBI taxonomy): Eukaryota > Metazoa > Arthropoda > Insecta > Trichoptera > Lepidostomatidae > Lepidostoma > Lepidostoma basale. Next base: position 1,733,496 of record JAHDVF020001251.1, read on the forward strand.
TTCTTGTAATCTATCAGCAAAATTCCCTGGGAATCCCAGACAACTGTTGCCATGACCTTCTTTGGGTGCTCTGTACCTTTTCGGTGCCACTGCATGGACTCCTTCTTACTCACAAAATCATATCAATAAACCCAGGTTTCATCCCCAGTAAAAATTTTGTCAATAGTTTCTTTAGAATTTTCACCACAGAGCTCCAAAAACCCTTTGCAACTCTGTATGCGGTAAGATTTTTGAAGTGGCGTTAGAAATCTCGGCACCCATCTTGCACTGACTTTTGACATGTGTAGGCGGTCGTGTAAAATAGAAACAATGGTACCAGTGGATAGGCTAGTAATCTTGGTTATCCTTTTTACCTTCATTTTGGCATCCTCCAATACTAAATTTTCTATTTTCTCCACATTTTCTTCATTATTGGCCTCGATTGGCCGACCGGATCGCTCGTCATTCTCAATGCTCTCTCTGCCCCTCTTCAATCCACTGTACCACTTTTGAACTGTTGATAATGAAGGAGCAGACTCCCCGTAAACTTCAGATATCTCTTTGTGGATGGTTTTCTGATTTTTTCCTTGTTTGGTGAGGAATTTTATAACCGCAGGGTACTCGAGTTTGTTTAACTTTGCGAAATGAGTCATCTTGCTTGTGTTTCGGGGACAGCTACTCAATAACTAATGATCCGTTTGTTATGTAACTTGGTACTTATACTACTAATGAGTGCAATATAACGAGGTAATTAACTATTCATTCATAGTTGCACTCCTTCATATCGATACCGAGAATATATTGAACGCCCCTCGTAACTTCTTGGTAAATAACTTGGTTATTATCTCGCTTTTTGCAGAATCATTCAGCGCTTTAAAAGTAAGGTTATAAAGTGGTGTATGTCATGAGAAAATTGCTGTCTCTTAAAATGTGATGTTTTTCGTTTTATTTTATTTGCTTGGTGGCCTGATTTTCCTTTACGATTATTTATTTCTATATTTTTATGAAACTGGCACATCTAAGATTATTATTATTCAAACAAAAAATATTTTTATGCACGTTTTTGTATCTCATTTAGAAATACTTCACGAAAGTACATATCTGGGAAGTATGTTTAAAGAATGGTAAAAAAATTATATGTTAATGATGTAAATGGAACCAGAAATAGAGGAAGACCGAGGAAAACGTGGCACGATCAAATAAATCAAATATTGAATGTCGGCCATGTGAGGAGTCAGAGAAATCGACGCGCGTGCATGACACGATGTATGAATGTTGAGGAAACGAGAGAAATATGTCAGGAAAGAAAAGTGTGGCAGTCCATTCCTTCTGACTACTCCTTCGGGGAGACGGCGTGATGGTTAGTTAGTTAGTTAGTTAGTATGTATGTTTACAAGAGATGGAAGAATGGAGAAAGATATCGGAAAAAGCCCTGGACCTGGAAACAAAATAAATGGCGCATTCAAAATCATTACCGCAAATAGAAATATATCGACTGAAGCAAAGATGGCAGTGCACAATGGAGTTCTAGTGCCGACCCTTATGTGTGGAAGTGAAGCTTGGAGGTGGCAGAAGAAGGATGAAAGAAGGATAAATGCCGTAGAAATGAGGTCACTTAGATGAATGTGCGGAAAAACAATGTATGATAGAATATCTAATGATGAAGTGAAGATGAAGAAAGGAATGTAAGGCGGATGAATGCGTGATAAATAAAATTAAGAAAGGGTCACTAAGATAAGGGAAGAATTCTCCGAGATCGTGTCCGCAACGTAGACATAAGAAAAACTTGCGAAATAGAGGATATCGTTAAGTGGAGTAGATCCAGTAGAAAATACTGGAGGGACCATGTAGCCCGAATGGATGGTGACAGACCTGCTTATACAGCCGCTTATGAAATCCCCTCCGGACACCGCCCACCTGGAAGAGCAATTAGTCTGCTGAACGCGGTCTCCTCGGAGATCGACGTCTTTCATATTAGTGAAAGTACGTTCAGAAGGCAAATACTCTTAATTCTGGAGAGTATCCTGTCTTCCTAATGTTGAACCATCTCTCATGCGTTTCTGGTAGTATGCTATACACAATATATTATTTTACCTGTTCTCAATTGATGCCTTAAAAATAAATTTCGTAATGTCTGTTGATGAAATAAACTGATTTGATTTGATTAGATTTGATGTAGAGATATCTCAGAACTTTTTTCTGAACCCTCTTCAGCATAACGGAATATTTTTCACGATGTATGAACGTTGAGGAATTGCGAGAAGTATGTAGAGAAAGAAAAGTATGGCAGTTTATTATTTCTGCTTACCCCTTACGATGATTATTTAGTTAGTGGGACGATGGTTAGTTAGTTTGTTACTTAGTTGATTGTGATATTATCCAGATGCATGATTTCGAGTTGTATACACGTTTAATATTCGACGTCAGTTCGTCCGAGTTACGCCTCTATTGTGTCGGAAGTGAGGACTAAAAATAATACCCAAAGGGCCGAGAGATACACCACACACGATCGGATATAAATTCTCTCCGAATTTTCCACAGATAATAACCGGAGAGGCGATCTGGAGTTATTATTAAGCAAGTCCTCCCAGTCGGACTATGAATAGACGGTCCACGGGCACTCCGATCGACACTGTTTTGCTTTCAAGTGGAATTGTACCAATTTGTAGCTTAAAGCCAGTGAATATTGTCACTCGTTACGACTGTTACTAATGACGGCCTCTGAAATAGATTGTTTTGATTGTGTTTCCCTTATATAATGGCTCAGTCTACCGTTCGGAATTGGTGCATTGAGTGCTTCTGTTTGGAGTCGTTAGATTTCAAGTTCTGAAGACGTAAACGAGAAATTCTTTTTATCTTTATTTAAAATTTATTGTATAATCATTAATCGTCCGTATTTATGGACGTGAAGTATGAAACTAGCAGAAGAAGAATGATAGCAGAATATTATTATTATTATTTTTATTTTGTAATGTAATAAATGGCGCACTCAAAGTCATTACTGCAAATAGAAATATATCCACAAAGATGGCAGTACACAATGGAGTTCGAGTGCCAATCTTCATGTATGGAAGTGAAGCTTGGAGCTGGCAAAAGAAGGATGAAAGTAGGATGAACGCCGTAGAAATGAGATCACTAAGAAAAATGTGCGGGAAAACGTTGTATGATAGAATACCGAACGATGAAATAAGAAAGAAATATTAGGCAGATGAATGCATCATGGATAAAATTAAAAAAGGATCCCAGGACATATGGAACGAATGGATGAGAGTAGAATGGTTAAAAAGTTGTACACAAGCAGAGTGAGTGGAAAAAGAAGCCGAGGACGACCGAGGAAAACATGGCATGACCAAATCAATTACTAAACACGGCCACATTCGAAGTCGGAATAATCGACGTCCGTGCATGGTACGATGTATGAACGTAGAGGAAGCCCGAGAAGTATGCCAGGACAGAGAATTGTGGCGATCCATCCTCTCTGCCTACCCTTCCGGGGAAATGGCGTGATGGTTAGTTAGTTTATTATTTTGTTGAATCGCTCTTCACATCATGACAGCATGAACCAAATCGATTTAAAGGGTATTATAGCTATCACAGTGATTCTCGTGATATGTGATAAGTAGCTAATCTATCGCTATTTTATTGTCACATGAATTCAACACCAGACCAAAGGCAGTGTGACAATCATACTGCCCTCGCCGGGAATCGAACCCGGAACCTTCGGGGTGGCAGTCAATGCACTTACCACTCGGGCAAGAAGGTCATTAGTATTTTATTATAATTATTATTATTACTAATGGAAGGTTAGTTAGTATTTTATTATAATTATTATTACGTAGGTAAACCAATTGCTCAATGATGTACCTTACAATAAGGGAAACCAATTGCAGAAGACGAATCATTCTCCACCACGACAATGCAAACAAGTGAATTTTTGAGCATTCAAAACATGAAATTGATGGGTCATCCGCCGTACAGTCCTGATTGGGCACCCAATGATTTTTTCTTATTCCCGCATTTCAAAAATAAATTGCGAGGTCAACGTTTTTCGACGCATGAAGAAGCGATTGATACGTTCAAATCACATGTTTTGGAGGTACCTCAATCGGACTGGAAAAAGTGATCAAAAAATTGGTTAAAACACATGCAAAAGTGTATTGATCTTCAAGGAGAAATTTTTGAAAAACAATAAAGCAATTTTCGATTATAAATATTGGTTTTAACTTGTCTATCTCAAAATTTAAGTAGCAACCTACGTATTACTAATGTTTTTTCTCTCTCTTTGTTACAGGTAAATACTCGATCCTCATATCAGCATTTTCTGCTAAGCTGTCTGCAGACGGTATGTTTTTGCATGTAAACGTTTGGACGATAGCCAGAGATCCTTACAATGGATGTTTACGAGATAAACGGTATACTAAGATGTTTTTTTCGTACACAGATCATGTAAATATTTAATTTATTGTCTTCTCAGATAGTATCTTAACACATTGAAATAACACATAATAATATATTATAAATATATCCACTCAAGCAAATATGTCAGTACATAGTGGACTTCTAGTGGCAATCATAAATCAAGGCGTTGCATGGTATGGCACCAGCTTATATATCTGAACTCTACATCAACGAGAATCTGAATGCCAGACAGTCTACATTGCGATCAGCTAAGACTTCTGCGATCGGTAGATTGACTGTGCCAAAATGCTGTCCTAGTATAAACTTTGGCGACCGAACCTTCGCGGTAGCCGGCCCTTCAGCCTGGAACAATCTTCCAGCAGACCTCAAGTGCATTGAGAATCAGTCAGAGTTCAGATAGAGACTCAAAACGCACCTTTTCAAATTATCCTTTCCAGATAAGAAGGGTTGATTGACTGCGTTGGGTGCAGTCCTCTTTCTAAATGTGTTTATTTTTAACAAGTTCATAAAACGGAGCATTTTCTACAGCGCTCTTGAGATGAGTAATTCATAAAAATGGCGCTCTATAAATTATTCAGTTTATGATTATATTATTATAATATATGGAAGTGAAGCCTGGAGCTGGCAATAGAAGAACGAAAGTAAGATAAATACTGTAGAAATAAGATCACTGAGAAGAACGTGCGGTAAAACAGTATTTATAATAGAATACTGAACGATGATATAATGAAGAAATGTTAATCAGATGATTGTATCATAAGAAAAATTAAAAAGGATCCCTGAGATGATTTGGACATATGGAACCAATGGATGAGAGAAGAATTGTTTAATTTGTGTACAAGCGGTGTGAGTGGAAATTGAAGCCGTGAACGACAAAGAAAAGCATGGCTCGACCAAATGAATAAATTGTTAAAAGAAGTCTACAGTCTGCAACATTAGCGTGAATGGTGAAAATTTGGAGCAAGTAGTTGAGTTCGTGTATTTAGGTAGTATGTTTACAAGAGATGGGCGAGTGGAGAGGGATATTGAAAGAAGGGTTGGGGCAGGCAACAAAGTGAATGGTGCACTTAAAGTTGTCATCGCAAACAAAAACCTATAAAAAAAAACTAGAATGGCAGTGCACAATGGTGTTCTTCTACCGACCCTTATGTATGGAAGCGAAGCATTGAACTGGCAAAAGAAGGATGAAAGTAGAATAAATGCAGTTGAAATGAGATCTCTTAGAAGAATGTGCGGATACTCTGTGTATGATAGAGTGCCGAATGAAAATATAAGAAGTGAATGCGGTGCGAATGATGATGTCATGAACAAAATAATGAAAGGATCATTAAGATGGTTTGGACATATTGAAAGAATGAATGAAGAAAGAATGAAAAAAAAAATTATATGTTAATGATGTAAATGGAACCAGAAATAGAATCGGAAGACCGAGGAAAACGTGGCACGATCAAATAAATCAAATATTGAATGTCGGCCACGTGAGGAGTCAGAGAAATCGACGCGCGTGCATGACACGATGTATGAATGTTGAGGAAGCGAGAGAAATATGTCAGGAAAGAAAAGTGTGGCAGTCAATTCTTTCTGCCTACCCCTTCGGCGAGACGGCGTGATGGTTAGTTAGTTAGTTAGTTAAGTCTACATTCGAATACATTAATATCGTTAGATCCCTCTTATTCTGGTGTTCCTCCTCTCCCGCATCTTGCCTGCTATCAAATTTATTCTGATGCGATCATCAAATATTTTATTGAGTTCTCTTCCCCTCCTGACACGTACGTATCGCAATCTCTCGTTTATGTAAATAAACGTATATCGAACATTTCGTTTTGTTCGTTAATGTTTATTTTTGGGAGCTTCGTCATAAAATATTTTCTGTCTCTAAAAATGGCAAATGAAGTATTATTAGATGATAAAATGAAAGATATCCATCATTGATTTTACACTCCTCGTGTTGTATTTTTTATTTGTATACCACAGGTCGTTTGAACCCAATATGTGTACAATTTATTTAATTGATTTTATTTATAAATATTAGTTTATAAATATTAGCTTTTATATTGATTCTCGTGACGTGCAACAAATGTTAACAAATTATTTTTCTTTTGACTCCTGAGTCTACCAAAAGTGAAGAATAAGAAGAAGAATGTCTCATTTGTGTATTTGTTGTAAATTAATAAATAAAAATAAATAAAATCGCGTCTTGCACTTAGATGGATTCCTTCGACTCCTCCGACTCCGCGTGGACGACATTCAATATTAAATTCATTTGATCATGCCACGTTTTCCTCTGTCTTTCTCTAGTTGTAGATCCATTTACACTAACTAACTAACCATCACGCCATTTCCCCGAAGGGGTAGGCAGAGAGGATGGATCGCCACACTGGCTTGTCCTGGCATACCTCTCGGGATTCCTCTACATTCATACATCGTACCATGCACGCACGTCGATTATTCCGACTTCGAATGTGTGCGCCATTTAGTAATTGATTAATTTGGTCATGCCATGTTTTCCTCAGTCGTCCTCGGCTTCTTTTCCCACTCACGCTGCTTGTGTACAACTTTTTAAACATTCTACTCTCATCCATTCGTTCCATATGTCCGAATCATCTCAGGGATCCTTTTTTAATTTTATTCATGATGCAGTCATCTGCCTTACATTTCTTTCTTATTTCATCGTTCGGTATTCTATCATACAACGTTTTCCCGCACATTCTTCTTAGTGATCTCATTTCTACGGCGTTTATCCTGCTTTCATCCTTCTTTTGCCAGCTCCAAGCTTCACTTCCATACACGATTTACATGGTTAACATATACTTTTTTTTACCATTCTTTCTTCGTTTATTAGGACTATAAGAAGAAAGAAAAAGATCAAAATATACATGACACTTAATGCACAGCATTGTCCCACCTGAACAATAAAGACGTATGTCAATACATGTCTCCCAAATTTTAATTGTATCTCAATAGAGACGAAGACGCAAACTGGAAACTGAACATGGATGATCAAGGTGTTTACAGGACTTATGACCTGTCATTGGTTGGGTTAAGCGCACACTTTATGTAATTACAACATTCCCCATTCCACCTTTGTTATTTGTGATCATGCATGACAAATTTTTGGAAGATGTATATATACTTCAAAATCCATATTTATCTTCACGTGGCAGTTTCAGTCAGCCATCTATGTAGATTTGGTTGCACTAGTGAATTTTTTCAAGAATTAACCTATACAACCGACCCACTAACGCCATCTATGGAGAATGATTGAGAATGACCTTATTAACACAATGTGAAGGCTGTTGACCAACATATTGTTAGAAGCCGCTAGGAGTATTATTCCATTCTATATGCCAGAGAATTTACATGTCTCCCATTTTGTAAACGCGTCGTTACTTTTTACATCGACGCACTGTCCTACGGCGGTACCGCGAATCAATAGTATCGCACAATTCCGCAAAATCTGTTCCTTCCACATGTAAAAGAGAATAAAATAAACAGGGAAACAATCCTGACTCGCGTTATGTGGCGCCCCCCTCTTATGCTCATGCCTTGCGCCCCAAGCCACTTGACTTTTGTTTACTTATTCATCCCGCAAAAAGGGGCTGGTGCGGTTTTTTTGGACGCTGGTGTACCTATGTGTGTGTGTGTGAGTGCCGCTGTGCGTATACGGCACACGTGGTGCCGCACACACACGCAGCCGAGGTTATCAACGAGGGGCGGATACATCGCGCATCAATATGTCCAAGTGTTGATATTGATAAATGTGGCGTCTCTTTTTGTACTTGTCTTGTACTCTCTGCGTATTCACAGCGCCTTCTTTCGCACATTGTCATCCCCTGCTGAGATTTGAACCTCTCTAGAATTGCTATCGACGAAACCAATTTAAGCGTTAAAGTTGTCATCGCAAACAAAAGCCTATCCAAAAAAGCTAAGATGGCAGTGCACAATGGTGTTCTTGTGCCGACCCTTATGTATGGAAGTGAAGCATGGAACTGGCAAAAGAAGGATGAAAGTAGAATAAAAGCAGTAGAAATGAGATCTCTAAGACGAATGTGTGGCAAATCTGTTTATGATAGAGTGACAAATGCAAGTATAAGAAGTGAATGTGGTGCGAATGAAAGTGGTATGAACAAAATAAGGAAAGGGTCATTAAGATGGTTTGGACACATGGAAAGAATGAGTGAAGACAGAATGGTAAAGAAGGTATATGTAAACGGCGTGAACGGAGCTAGAAATAGAGGAAGGTCGAGGAAAACGTGGCACGATCAAATCAATCAAATATTGAATGTCGGTCACGTGAGGAGTCGGAAAAATCGACGTGCGTGCATGACAAGATGTATGAATGTAGAGGAAGCGAGAGACGTATGTCAGGACAGAACAGTGTGGCGTTCCATTCTTTCTGCCAACCCCTCCGGGAAGACGGCGTGATGGTAAGTTAGTTAGTTAGTTAGTTGTTCAGAATAAATGCAGTAGAAATGAGATCTCTTGGACGAATGTGCGGATACTCTATGTACGATAGAGTGTCGAATGAAAATATAAGAAGTGAAAGCGGTGCGAATGATGGTGTTATGAAAGGATCATTAAGATGATGGTTTGGACACATGGAAAGAATGAATGAAGAAACAATGTTTAAAAAAATTATATGTTAACGATGTAAATGGAACCAGAAATAGAGGAAGACCGAGGAAAACGTGGCACGATCAAATAAATCAAATATTGAATGTCGGCCATGTGAGAGAAATCGACGCGCGTGCATGACACGATGTATGTTGCGGAAGCGAAAGAAATATGTCAGGAAGAAAAGTGTGGCAGTCCATTTTTTCTGCCTACCCCTTCGGGGAGACGGCGTGATGGTTAGTTAGTTAGTTTGTGATCTAGATCATGGTAAGGAGTTGGTTTATTATTAGAGTGTCTGACAGTCCATCCACCGTGTATTCGCTTTGATAAGATACAGAATTGCAATTCTACGGGATGTTCTATTAAATTTCGAACACCACGTATATATACGTGTGTGAAACGTAAATATGAACGTACGTAAAAATCCTGCAATCTCATTTGCAATATCCATCGACACACATTTCAGTGGATAACCGTACATTGCGCAGCGTAAGCCAATGCGACCGTAACATTATACGAGTTTAGAAAGAAAGGGGACAGGATGGAAGGCGAGAGATAAGTTTTTACGTTGGCTCTTTCAGCGCAAAGAGAAAAATAAGTGGTGAATATATATAAATTGATTAATTTAATAAACAAAAAGGATGTTTGTCGTATGTTTACAAAAGATGGGCGAGTGGAAAGGGATATTGAAAGAAGGCTTGGGGCAGGTAACAAATCGAATGGTGCACTTAAAGTTGTCATCGCAAACAAAAACATATCCAAAAAGGCTAAATTGGCAGTACACAATGGTGTTCTTATACAAACCCTTATGTATGGAAGCGAAGCATGAAACTGGCAAAAGAAGGATGAAAGTAGAATAAATGCAGTAGAAATGAGATCTCTTGTGTGGATACTCTGTGTATGATAGTTTCGAATGAAAATGTAAGAACTGAATGCGGTGCGAATGATGGTGTTATAATTATAATAATAAAAGGATTATTAAGAAAGAATGGAAAAGAAGTATATGTTAACGATGTGAACGGAGCTAGAAAGAGAGGAAGACCGAGGAATACGTGGCACGATAAAAATGAATCAAATGTCGAATATCGGCCATGTGAGGAGTCGGAGAAATCGACGCGCGTGCTTGACGCGATGTATGAATGTTGAGGAAGGGGGAGAAATATGTCAAGAAAAAAAGTGTGGCATTCCATTCTTCCTGCCTACCCCTTCAGTGAGACGGCGTCATGGTTAGTTAGTATAGTTATGTTTGTCGTTTATTATTTTTTTTAACAATTTGTATATGATTCAAATGAAAAACCAAACAGTTGAAATCCCTAGAAGAGTAGGACTGCGTTGGGCTGCATTTGGGAAAATGCAGCCCATTAAAAAATAAGTTTTTGAAAACAAGCAAGTTTCAATTATACTGCCTATCCTGACATTTAGAGAGACAACTAGTGACAACCCAATATTAATATCTAGAAAACAGACGTTTTCATTTGTATGAATTAATATATAAGTTTTGAACTAATGCATAATAATAATAAAACCTAACTTTAAACAATTTAGAAATTAAATAAGCCATCAAAAATAACGAATATATAATAAATAACATTTAAATTTAAATTCAATTCCCATGCTCGATATTTTTCTGTTACATCTCCGCTCTCTTCAATCCTAATTATACCCTTTCCACTCTATATGTTCCCGTTACATCTCTCTTCTCCTCAATCCTAATTATACCCCTTCCACTTTTATACATAACTCGATCTCCATTTAGTATATAAGTGACCGCTCTGTTTTATTTGATTGTTAAAATTGTATACATTGATAAAGGTTACTTGTAACCGAAACATGTTCAGTGAAAATAAAAAGTGTTGTAATACAAAAAAAACTAACTAACTAACTTACCATCACGCCGTCTCCCAGGAGGTGTAGGCAGAAAGAATGGAACGCCACACTGTTCTGTCCTGACATACTTATCTCGCTTCCTCTACATTCATACATCTTGTCATGCACGCACGTTGATTTTTCCGACTCCTCACGTGACCGACATTCAATATTTGATTGATTTGATCGTGCCACGTTTTCCTCGGCCTTCCTCTATTTCTAGCTCCGTTCACGCTGTTTACATATACCTTCTTTACCATTCTGTCTTCACTCATTCTTTCCATGTGTCCAAACCATCTAAATGACCCTTTCCTTATTTTGTTCATAACACTTTCATTCGCACCACATTCACTTCTTATACTTGCATTTGTCACTCTATCATATACAGATTTGCCACACATTCGTCTTAGAGATCTCATTTCTACTACATTTATTCTACTTTCATCCTTCTTTTGCCAGTTCCATGCTTCACTTCCATACATAAGGGTCGGCACAAGAACACCATGGTGCACTGCCATCTTAGCTTTTATGGATAGGCTTTTGTTTGCGATGACAACTTTAAGTGCACCATTTATTCTGTTGCCTGCCCCAACCCTTCTTTCAATATCCTTCTCCACCCTCCCATCCTTTGTAAACTCTTTTCTCAATTTGCGAGATCGAATGAAGCACATGTTAATTTACCTGCGAACACAATACATTGATTTGACACTGTTTTGTGTGCATTCTCAGCACTAATGGAACCCAACACGATCGTGTGTTTAGATACTAGTATACCGTATGTATCCGAGGGGCCGTCATGTCGCTTGTGGGGCGACGGGGCGCCATGTGGTCCAAGCCAGGGCCGCCTCAGGGGATTCAATATTTAACGAGATGGATCTAATTCTCAATTCTGTCTGACCGATGTCTGTTTTGTGATTGTTTGCACAAATGCGTTTGTACGTCGGTTGATATTATTATTATTATTATTATTATTTTGATGAGATCTCTTGGACGAATGTGTGGATACTCTGTGTATGATAGAGTGTCGAATGAAAATATAAGAAGTTAATGCGGTGCGAATGATGGTGTCATGAACAAAATAATGAAAGGATCATTAAGATGGTTTGGACATATGGAAAGAATGAATGACGGAAGAATGGTAAAAAAATTATATGTTAATGATGTAAATGGAACCAGAAATAGAGGAAGACCGAGGAAAACGTGGCACGATCAAATAAATCAAATATTGAATGTCGGCCATGTGAGGAGACAGAGAAATCGACGCGCGTGCATGACACGATGTATGAATATTGAGGAAGCGAGAGAAATATGTCAGGAAAGAAAAGTGTGGCAGTCCATTCTTTCTGCCTACCCCTTCGGGGAAAAGGCCTGATGGTTAGTTAGTTAGTTATGACTTATATTTTATGTGCGCCGTTTTGGAAAATCAATTACTCCAAGGGCGCACTAGGAAATGACTGACCGAACAGTGCAGTCTTTAGAAGTTTTTTTTAAATTTAACGTCACTATCCTCATACTCATTAATTAATACTAACACGGAGGCTATTCCACGCCAACGGACCCGCTATGCTTAAAGCACGATCATTGAAACTTGCATTATTGGCTATTATTATTATTATTATCAGAATGGCGCTTCCAAAGTCATCACTGCAAATAGACAAATATTTCAACTCAAGCAAAGATGGCAGTACAAAATGGAGATCTTGTGCCAACCCTTATGTATGGTAGTGAAGCTTGGAGCTGGCAAGAAACGGAAAAAAATAGTAAAAATGCCGTAGACATGAGATCACGGAGAATTTGGATGAAAGAAAGAGGAAAGAAGGATGGAAGAAGGGATGAAAGAAGAATAAAAACTATTGTAGAAATAAAATCTCTCCCGAATTTGAGTGAATGCAAATATACGTAGTAAATACTGTGTTATTTTAAGTGTTGAAGACGAATTTAAAGTGAAATGAAACTGGCGAAACCAGGTCACCGTCGCGTCGGTTATATGTCAACCACGATATTTTTTCGATCAGTCTGTCGATACCAGCCAATTCGGCGAAACCGTTCGCTGTTGAAATAAAATACAAAAGAAATTATTAAAAAAACATATTTTTTTAATTTTCGAACACTAAAATATAATAGAAGACTTTCATTTCCAATACGTCCCTGTCTCTTGTTTCCTTATTCGAATATCTGAACATCAGGTGCGTGGTGTTAAAATTAAGGAGACGGTCTATCCTGAAACCCCAAACACTTTGACCCGAAGCGATATTGAGTCCACCTTTTCCAGTTTGGGGTGTGATGTCATTATGAAATGTAAATTTAAATAGCCATCATATTTTCCGGTTTTATTAGGTTTCCTTGCCTTTATCTTTCAATTTTTATTCCCCGCACCCGTTGCGAAAGCGTGTGGACATCTTTAAGTTATGCTAATATGTTTTTAAATTTTTATAAACCACATTTTTTGCACAGAAACATGTCTCCTTAACCGAAATCCATAAGTACATAAGCCTTTGCGGCAGAGTGGCAACAGTAGTTATAGATCTTCTTCTACTACTTCCTTGTTGTAGACCTATGTGGTCTGTTCTCCAGAGTGTTGCTCCTCCTATGAGGTAGATTCCCAGCTGTCCTTCCATCTTTTACGAGGTCTTCCACGAGGACGAGTCCCATGAGGCTGATTATGCAAAGCAATATAGGGGAGTCTGGTGATGTCCATTCTATGAACATGACCGTACCAGTCTCTTTTTCGCTGTCTGCTTCATCTTATAATATCCTCAACCTCACATATCTCTCTTATTCTGGTGTTCCTCACGCGATCTCTCAGTATCTTCATTTCGGAAGTCCTCAAAACCTCTTTGGTCCTTAGATGAATTTGTAAAAAAAAACAATATTACGAAAGTAGGGGGTCTACACAAAATAAAAAATATCGGCAGGGGGTCTTCGGGACAAAAAATATTGAGTACCTCTGGTCTGAGAGATCTCATATCTAATGTTCCCACCCTCCTTCTGACATGTGTTTTAAGTAGATAATTCTGAGAGAAATTAGTTTAGTATGAAATAGTTCGTTCGTTTTCAAGTGTATTCGGGTCCCAGTAAAAACACCCCCTGAAAACATCAGCTAACTCGGATCGTTACGCTGGACCGACTTGTCCAATTTTTTGTCTATTCCGGGTCTATTTTTATCTACAACTTCAGTAGTTAGTGGTTTAGGCTTACTGGAATCCAACCCCTACTCTATCGAACGGTTCTTCGGTTCATCTCAAATAAATTTAATGTTGAAAAACTTTTCTCGTTTCATAGATTTATTCTTTCTTGTTTTTGAAACATTGAGCAATTCTAGAAATTTTTATTTTAAGAATATTTTTATGACAGGAAGCTACGCGAGGTAGGAAGTCATAATGATTACTTAAAATTCCAGGTTTTTTGCACACAAGCTAATGCAGTTATGGTTTCCGGGATACCTTATCCATATTCCATATGATACGTTTTTGGGTATAGGTTCCCCAGGGGTAACTTCAATATTAAAACTTAAGTGCCGAAACACAATGATACCCCAACATTATTAACTGTTATATTTATACTTACACTTATATACATTAGGTTCCGTACAAATCGGAATCGGCATCCGCTGTGAATTCTACACCAGACCAAAGACAGTGTGACAATCACATCGCCATCGCCGGGAATAGAACCTGGGACCTTCTGTGTGACAGTCATGAATCTTGGCACTCTGCCACGAAGGTCGAGGTTGTATTAGAATGATATTGTAAATATAACTAACTAACTAACTAACCATCACGCCGTCTCCCCGAAAGGGTAGGCAGAAAGAATGGACTGTCACACTTTTACTGATGCGGCACTCCATCCTTCTCTTTTCGCTGGCGCTGAAGCAAGAGCAGACACAGTCAGGACCAAAGAAGTTTTGAGGACTTCCGAGATGAAGACACTGAGGACGATAGCGGGCAAGACGCTGAGAGATCGCGTAATGAACACCAGAATTAAACAGATTTGTGAAGTTGAGGTTATTTTTAGGTAGAGTAGACAGCGAAGAAGGTAATGGTACGGTCATGTCCAAAGAATGGACTCCACCAAGACTCTCTTATATTGCACTACATAATCAGCCTCGCGGGATTCGTCCTTGTGGAAGACCTCATAAAAGATTAAAGGACAGCTGGGAATCTATCTCACAGGAGGAGCAACACTCTGGAGAACACCACTTAGGTCTACAACAAGGAAGAAGAAGAACATATAGTTTTTAACTAACTAACTATCTAACCATCACGCCGTCTCGCCGAAGGGGTAGGCAGAAAGAATGGACTGCTACACTTTTCTTTCCTGACATATTTCTTTCGCTTCCTCAACATTCATACATCGTGTCATGCACGCGCGTCGATTTCTCTGACTCCTCACATGGCCGACATTCAATATTTGATTTATTTGATCGTGCCACGTTTTCTTCGGTCTTTCTCTATTTCTGGTTCCATTTAAATCGTTAACATATATATTTTTTAAACGTTTTTCTTCATTCATTCTTTGCATATGTCCAAACCATTTTAATGATCCTTTCATTATTTTGTTCATAACACCATCATTCGCACCCCATTCACTTCTTATATTTTCATTCGACACTATCATACACAGAGTATGCACACATTCGTTTAAGAGATTCCTTTTATCAATGCCCTTTAGTGAGTAGATTTAGAAAACATATTGGCATGCTACCCTTACCACCCAGGATATCGAGGGTACACTGAAGTCTAAATACAATAAGGTTTATTTTTCCTGTGGAACCGAGGGGCGCAACCCATTTCGTGCGTGAATTCCCCTGGTTCCGTTTTCCGTCGTGCTTAACATAAAATACTACCTTATTTACCTTTTTCCTTGCGGAAGTAACATTAAATTACACAATAAATAATTGATAGCCGAGGATTTTAGAAAATCCATTCGGTTTATTGTCTCCCGGCAGGAAGATTACGAGTGTGTTAACCCTTTATTGCGCTGTGTAACGAATTTCCTACAAACCGAAAAATCTACTAATATTTGTACAGAATATTTTAATTTTATCTTCATTTTTAACTTCTTATCAAACGATTAGCGATTACAATGCCATAGACTGGCTAAATTCATATCTGTCGGATCGTTCACAAGCTGTGCAGCTAGTAGGTAATAAATCCTCATTTATTAATATCCAATCTGGTGTACCACAAGGCTCTGTACTAGGACCCCTTTTATTTATCATGTTTACGAATGACGTTGCCAAAATAATTGAATCCTTTGGCCTCCTCTCACATTGCTATGCTGATGACCAACAACTTTATTTTTTCTGCAACCCTGATGACACCAAACATCTTACTTCAATAGCTGTCAATTGCATCGATGCCATATCTAAATGGATGGCATCAAGCGAACTTAAACTAAATCCATCCAAAACGGAATTTCTCTGGACTGCTTCCGCAAAGCGTCAACATATTATCGATCATTCTTCAATTTCGTCATTTGACAATGATATCTTTCCCAAAAACTCCACAAAGCTTTTTGGTATATATCTTGACGCAAATCTGTCCCTTAAAACCCAAATTAATAACACAGTCCGCGCTAGTTTCTTCTACCTTAGACGATTAAAATCCATCAAAAGGAGTATTCCCCATGACACTTTCAAAACTCTTGTAAATTCCTTCGTTGTGTCACCAGTCTGTCGATACCAGCGAGCCTGGCGAAACGGGTCGCTGTCGAAATTAAGACAAAAGTGGAACACCGTTTTATTTAATTATTAAATAAAATATATTTTAAATAATAATTTAATAAAAACTTGCAATGAAGGGTTAGGTATAATCTGAACGTTATTCAATTCGAGATTTCGCTTTTTTCCGATTCTTTCGCGACGTTTTTTCTACCCATGAGCGTTTGTCTTCATTATTGAGCCCTTAAGTGAATAAATCTATTAAACGGAACGTAAAGCTTATATTTTTTTCATAAACACATTTATCCATATTATACACTTTTGAAAATAATGGCTTAAACGTATGAATAATTCTGTCATTCGTAATAAATAATTTTGACCATTAAATAAATTCGCAGATTAACGATGTTTTTTGTATGTCATGATAATTTAATTCCTTTTATATGTATCTAAATGTGTACATAATGTAATATATTCGTAATACCTTTATTAAAAAGGGTTTATATGTATAATATAATATATCACATGAAAGAGCTGAAACGGTTGGATGTAGGTGCCAAAATGAGCGGAGTGTCAGTAGACTGTCTCTTGTATGCGGATGACGCTGTCCTACTTGCAGACAACGAGCATGAACTACAAGTCCTGGTGAATAGTATGAATGAGATAGGTATGCATGCGAAATGATCTGATGATGAATGTTAATAAGTCAGACAGTCTGCAACATTAGCATGAATGGTTAAAATCTGGAGCAAGTAGATGAGTTCGTGTATTTGGGTAGTATTTTTACAAAAGATGGGATAAAGTTGTCATCGCAAACAAACACCTATCCAAAAAAGCTAAAATGGCAGTGCACAATGGTGTTCTTGTACCAACCCTTATTTATGGAAGCGAAGCTGGCAAAATAAGGATGAAAGTAGAACAAACGTAGTAGAAATGAGATATCTTAGACGAATGTGTGAATACTCTATATGATAGAGTGTCGAATGAAAATATAAGAAGTGAATGCGGTGCGAATGATGGTGTTATGAACAAAATAATGAAAGGATCATAAAGAAAGAATAGAAAAAAGTATATGTTAACGACGTAAATGGAACAAGAAATAGAGACAGACCGAGGCAAACGTGGCACGATCAAATAAATCAAATATTGAATGTCAGCCACGTGAGGAGTCAGATAAATTGACGCGCGTGTATGACACGATGTATGAATGTTGAGGAATCGAGAGAAATATATCGGGAAAGAAAAGTTTGGCAGCCCATTATTTCTGCTTACCCCTTCGGGAAGGCGGCGTGATGGTTAGTTAGTTTTTTAGATAGTTGTATAGCCTTTTAGATTGATATGATGTCGAATATAAAATTACAGAAATAAAATATGTGAACTTTTTATATGGATTAATAGCATGAGAGTGCAAAGAGAAGGATAGAAAAATCGTAGATAGAATCGCGTAAAGGGTGCTATCCAAAAGGGATGCTTAATATAATGATGATAGGAACTTCGAACTCTTAGGGTTTTCAGAGATACCCGGGTCCTTAGAACTCTGTATAACTCCTTAGTCAGAAGCAGACTCGAGGGAGGTACCGTGATATGGAGTCCTCGTGAGGCTCAGCATTCTCTCATGTTGGAGAGCCCTCTACATGAGAGAGTACGGGGTATATCCTTGGCTCTATCCAACGGCATTTGTCTTGGGTATGCTGGGGTATAACTCCCCCGAACTAAGGAGGGAAGAATTACTATCAACACATTTTTTCAAACTGATTCGGGGCTCTATTGAGAACCCCTATGTTCTGGAGCAAAGAGGTCTTTTTGTTCCTGGTAACTACCTGCGACAACGCCGACATCAATTGTTCTTTACTCCGTCACGCAGAACCAACCTGCCTTTGGTGATGCCAGTAGGAAGAGCAATTCGGACGCTGAATCTAATCATCTCGGATTTAGACATTTTCAGTGTCAGTGAGGCAGTATTCATAAAAAAATATTGTAAACTCTGGAAAGAGTACTGCCTCATTGACGTCAACATATGTATTTGGATTCCTTCTGATATGTATGATTTTTTTGGTCTCATGTTGTTTTGTTTTATTTTATCTTTGTAATACCGTTTTGTGTCCAAATGAGTCGCCTAAATGTTTTATCGTTTGTAATGTCTCATTAGTGTATAATGTATAAATAAATAAATAATAATGATATACGAAGGCAAGAAAATGACCTCGATGACAAAGTCAACGATTGATATCACGAAGACAAAATAAATGTTGTCCATTTTCAAACCAAAATGGTCCAAACTTCTGTTCTTTTACGTAGACTCGAAACAAAGGATAATCCTGTATGTAGATCAGATGCCACCGCAGATGGCCCTTGTCCCGTGGGGGGAGATAAAAAACAATGTGTGTAAGAAACAGGAGATTGGATTAAGATCCCGTTCGTAGGAAGAACGATTCGCCGCAAAGGCAAAGTGGACTTAATCAAAATCACACAGAAACGTGCCAAGTGAACAAACGATATTGAATGAATCAAAAAGAAACGGAATGAACTTTGGGCAAGTGAACTAGGACGCGGTGGTGGAATCGCTCCCAGAGGAATTTGGCTCTTAGATGTTGGGGTACCGTTTTAGATCCCTGTGGAACTCCTCTAGGCGGTGAATATTTAACAAGAGCTCTAAGCAAGCCGATAAAGATGAGAACTAATTTGTACCGATTTGCAAAGTGATCCTCTTTAATACGCAAATATACAACGTAGAAGAGATCTTAAGAATATCTTCTTCTCACATGGCTGACATTCAATGTTTGATTAATTTGATCGTGCCACGTTTTCCTCGGTCTTCGTCTATTTCTGGTTCCATTTACATAGTTAACATATAAAAAAAATTACCGTTCTTTCTTCTTTCATTCTTTCCATATGTCCAAACCATCTTAATGATCCTTTCGTAATTTTATTCATAACGCCATCATTCGCACAGCATTCACTTCTTACTGTTCTATTCTGTTCCTTTTTTTTACATTCATATTGCGTGTCTTGAAAGTACGCCGAATTTCACACTCATCACATTTAAAATTAATTTGATTTCTTCTTCTTTTTCTTCGGTCTTCTTTCCTCCGCTGCTGGATAATTGCATCTTTCATTTTTCTCCACTCGTCCCTGTTTTGTCTTTTCCGCATCTAGATTGTCCCAATTTCTTTGATTTACTCTTGCCGAATAATATATTCATTTATTGGATTTCGTGTTCCATTTACACCATTTAACTATGCTTTCTGGAAAGTGTCATACTTGGAATAACCTTGAGGGACAGATTTAGAAACGAATTCATTCGTCAACAAACCAAGGTGACTGAGGTGGCTCTGAGGATGGGCGGGCTAAAGTGGCGATGGGCTGGCCATATCTGTCGGAGAACCGACGGCCGATGGGGGAGACGGGTTCTGGATTGGAGACCGCGTACAGCATTCCGCAGAGTTGGACGTCCCCCTGCCCGATGGACCGACGATCTGAAGAGGATTGCTGGACATAGATGGGTGGGAGCGGCAATGGACAGGGGGCGGTGGCGTGCTTTGGGAGAGGCCTACATTTAGCAGTGGATGACAGACGGCTGATGATGACCTATGCTTTTCTAGTTTTTTCTTTACAAATGTCCAAATCGTGACGATTTTTAAAATATATTTTGTTAAATATTGTTCGACAACGGTAAGTGTATTGACTGCCACCCCGAAGGTTCCGGGTTCGCTTCCCGGCGAGGGCAGTGTGATTGTCACACTGTCTTTGGTCTGATGTAGAATTCACGTGACAATAAAATGGCGATAGATTAGCTACCTATCACATGTGACGGATTCACTATGATAGCTTTAATACCCTTTACATCGATTTGGCTCATGCTGTCATGATGTAAAGAGCGATTAAAAAAAATTGAGATTATTTAATACAAATATTTATCATTCTTTCGATATAGAGGTATTATGTTTTTCTTCCGTGCATTTTTGATTCTACTTCCATCCATTTTTTTAGTTTCATTTTTCGATACATAAAAATCTCTACAAAAGCACCATTGTAATCAAGTGTAACGGTTTTCTCACTGAATCTTTATTTTTTTTAAATAGTGTCAGGAGTGTACTCTTTCGAATTATTTCGTATTTCTCTGGATGGAGGGACAACTAATTGACCTAAATAATTAAATCTCCTTTTGTTAAAACACCGGAATTATTTATTTTTCCCCCTTTACGGGGACAAAAATATTTCGCGACCTTTTTAAATGCGTACAAAGCGAATGAATTCATTTTGAATTTTTGATATGGAAGAAGTTTTTCCTTCTCCATTCCCTCGGTACTGGATGGAAACACAGACACAGTTCAGGTACTTGGCATTGTGTATCTTAGGGTGAAATCACATAGCAGGCGGCGTGTCGTGTCTGACAGTGGCGTGTCGCATCGCGTACGTGTGGATTCACACATGTCTACTAATAAATGTTTAAATGTATACATGTCTGTTAGGAACATCTTTGGATATGACCACGTTTCAAAAATCAATTGATCAACATAATCTATATGAATAAAAAGGTATTTTTTCTAGAAGTTTAAATTTTATGGAAATGACACTTTCGCATTGTAATGCTATTATCAAATGTTTATAATGGCTGAGCAAAGCGAATCACGTCATTCCCCTTAAATATAATAAAACTTTTAGAAAACAGACGTTTTCATTCGTATTAATTATTTAACATGGAGTTTTACATCTTAATTCAAGAAACAACAAATCAATTGATTCGCGTTATCAGAGTTAAAAATAAACTCTAACTAACTTACAAACCATCACGCCGTCTCCACGAAGGGGTAGGCAAACTGCCACACTTTTCTTTTCTCACATATTTCTCTCGCTTCCTCAATATTCATACATCGTGCCATGCACACGTGTCGATTTCTCTGACTCCTCACGTGGCCGACATTCAATATTTGAATTATTGGATCGTGCTACGTTTTCCTCGGTAACATTTGCATCGTTAATATATACTTTTTTTACCATTCTTTCTTGTGAACATTGTTTTAATTCGACGACCTTCGTGGCCGAGTGGTAAGTGCATTGACTACCACCCCGAAGGTTCCGGGTTCGATTCCCGGCGAGGGCAGTGTGATTGTCACACTGTGTTTGGTCTGGTGTAGAATTCACGTGACGATAAACTGGCGATAGATTAGTCACCTATCACATGTCAAGAGAATCACTATGATAGCTATAATACCCTTTACATCGATTTGTCTCTTGGTGTCATGATGTAAAGAGCGATTTAACAAAATAATAATAATAATAATAATTCGTAAAAAAATCGTTAGTATTGAATTCAACAGTGTCACGCCTAAAGTTTATCTAAAAAAAATACTTGTAATATTTTGACTTATTGTGCTTTTTAACTATTTTACTCGTACTAGTTGCTCTAGCGAGATGGAACAACTGTGTTTTCGCCTTTAAATACTTTCCCGGTACACTTTCCGGTTAGATGTTCGTCCCCAGGGAGGAGTTGTTTGCTAAATAACGGCTAAGGATGTGCTTTTCTCCCGGCGTATCCCTCAAGTTACACTCTTTCTTAATTAAACCACTAAAGGATGCTGGGTCAAGATTAACGGTGGGCGTATTTAAACATTTTCGGACAGACGCTCTTTGGGATTACGCCTTATGCTAAGCAGACCGAGTTCTCGACGAAGCGCAATTTGATGCCTAATATAGTATTTTGTCTCTCGTTCCAATTTCAAATCAGTATTCTCGCTTTAGTCATTGTGAAAATACGATGTTTTAAAAAAAAAAATCGTTTATACAGGGTTATTGGTTATTGAATACATTCCTTCTAGGAGGTTGTAGGGGAGGTTATTTCCGATGATTTATGTCATGTAAGGTATTATGCAAAAGTGAACCATTTTTGAGATAAAATTAATTAAAGTTTTTTTGAAATATATCGAGGTCATGTGTTTTAAAAATAATAATAATAATAACTGTTAGTTATAATCAAACTTTTATTTTTTATAAAAGGCCGTGCCACACTGTTTGAAACAAGCTCTCCATAGGGGTGACCTTGGTGGAGAGCTGTGGAGCCCACGGTTGATGTAGCGTCCACATACTGTTGTAAACAAGCTCTCCACAGGGGTCACCATCCACAGTAGACACCATTTTCGTTCAATACGTCCGCACTCCACCGATGCGATGCCGCTATGCAACTGACTTGACTGGTGGAATGTGGAGCGCCCACATTGTGGAATGCGTGTTTACAACGGCGGGATCCACACGCTACTATGCGCGTCCGTCCACAAAGGTTGTTGAAGGTCAAACGAATTTTTGTTTCAAACAAGTGTCTACACAGTTTTAAACCGCCGGTGGAGACCGATGTGGAGAGCTTGTTTAAAACAGTGTGGCACGGCTTTTATTAGTGAACACAAAAATTTAATTATCAACACAAAAACTAGATCTGTCTGTCCACATTAGGAAATACCAGACGGAAATATTAAACATTTAAAAAAAAAATATTTACAAATTATATTTAAACTAAACGAGAGAGTTATCTCAGCACTGAACAGAACGACAGAGTAGGCAGATAGAATGGACAGCCAAAATTTTCTATCCTGACATACTTCTATCAGCTTCCTCAACATTCATACATCGTGTCATGCACGCACGTCGATTGACTGAACCTTCACGATATTCAATTTTTTATTTATTTTATCGTGTCACGATTTCCTTTTCTTATATTATATAATAAAAAATTGGATAATTTATAGAACGCCATTTTTACGAATTACTCATCTCAAGGGCGCTGTAGAAAATGCTCCGTTTTATGAACTACTTAAAATAAACATATTTAGAATAAGGGCTGCAACCAACGCAGTCGATCAACCCTTTTTATCAGGAAAGGATAATTTGAAAGGGTGCGTTTTGATTCTCGATCCAAACTCTGACTGATTATCAATGCACTTGAGGTCTGCTGGAAGATTATTCCAAGCTAGGTCGCCAAAGTTTGTGCTAGTGCTTGCGGTCTTCCTCTATTTCCAGTTCCATTTACATCGTTATCAAATTTTTTTTTTACCATTCTTTCTTCATTCATTCTTTCCATTGTCCAAACCATCTTAATGATTTTGGGTTAGTTTATATCGATCTCCAGATCATGAAGTTGTTAAACCCTCGAAACACGTCTCTCTGCTATAATTCATCTATTTCATACTCCAACTAGGAGTTGTTAAGACCAGGAGTGCATATAGCTGGCAGGCGTATGCCAGTAGTCGAGTACGCGCGGCCGTATAATGAGCGAGGTCTAATATTCTTTGTTCCCTAATGTAGTCGGCTCATGGTGACTTTTTTCAACCCCTGGTTTAATCCGAAATCCCGGCTCGGGCACCGCGGGTTTATCCGCCTGCCGAAGTTAAGCTCGAGTTGCGCCGCCGCTCCTTCATACGATCCATCCTTCACGGCTGCAGTGGTGGCCAACCTTTTGATCTACTAAATTATAATTTTTTTGTTATTGGAAATATCATAATATATGACCGAACGGATAGTTACGACGATAGAAGGGTTGGTGTGGGTAACAAAGTGAATGGAGCTTTAAAAATAGTTATTAGAAATAAGAATTCATTAATGAAAGCGAAAACGGCCGTTCACAATGGAGTTCTGGTCCCATCCCTAATGTATGGAAGCGAAGCATGGAACTGGCAGAAGAAGGATGAGAGCAGAATAAATGCGGTAGAGATGAGGTCCCTAAGACGTATGTGTGGTAGAACGATATACGACTGAATCTCAAATGCTGATATAAGAAAGGAATGTATAGCGGAAGAAGCTATTATGAACAAAATTATGAAAGGAACGCTGCGTTGGTTCAGACACATGGAGCGCATGGATGGAGAAAAAATGTTTAAGAAATTATACGTTTATGATGTAAATGGAGTACGGAGGCAGACTGAAGAAAACATGGCATGACTAAATTAATCAAATTTTAAAGGTTGGTCATGTTAGAAGCCGGAAGAATCGACGTGCGTGTATGACTCGTTGTATGAAT
This sequence comes from Lepidostoma basale, assembly GCA_022606425.2. NCBI lineage: Eukaryota > Metazoa > Arthropoda > Insecta > Trichoptera > Lepidostomatidae > Lepidostoma > Lepidostoma basale. The sequence continues at coordinate 1,758,044 of JAHDVF020001251.1, forward strand.
GTGGATGAAGTTAAAGAGGTGTGCCAGGATTGAGTAGTGTGGCGGTTCATTCTCTCTGCCTACCCCTAAACGAGACCTTCGTCCAGTAGTGGATGGCCACAACGGCTTGAAGAAGAAGTTGTGATAATGCAATGTTTTTAAAATATTTTTGAATTATGAATCCACAAGACAAAGTGATAGTGATATAGAAGAATATATTTTCTTCTATTAGAAATTCCGTTCTCACTTCGAATTCGAAATACATTATTTTCTTCGTTATATTCCCTTCCAGTGTAAAATGTAGACTACACCAAACCTCTATCACAGTTCAACTATCATAAATCCATCCCTGTGGACGTTCTCCCTTTTTAACTTATATTTTAGCCATGCGATTTTCGGAAATTTGGGGACCCGTCGGGGATTTCGGGATTCCATTTCCTCTCCCCTGGCCCCATTGGCTTCCTTCTTATGCAGAGCGGGCCTGGCGATAAATTACAATCGCATTAATTCACCGCGTCGTCGGGCGCCCGGCCGCGCTACGGCCCTGCCCCTCGACCCGAGCTCCTTTCGGCTGACAGGGGTGAATCGACTTTTTAAAACTACTCACAAATATATAGCATATCAATGAATACGACTTCTCCAAGTTAAATAACATATTTTATAGGATATATCACACGTTTTGCTAAGGCATTATTATCGTTTCCCCTTTTTTTTTGGATTAACACTATCTAATTGTATTAAAAGGGTTGAGGCAGGCAATAAAGTGAATGGTGCACCTATAGTTGTCATCGCAAACAAAAACCTATCCAAAAAATCTAGAATGGCAGTGCACAATAGTGTTCTTCTACCGACATGGAAGCGAAGCATAGAACTGGCAAAAGAAGGATGAAAGTAGAATAAATGCAGTAAAAATGAGATCTCTTATACGAATGTGTGGATAATCTGTGTGCCTACCCCTTCGGGGAGACGGCGTGATGGTTAGTTAGTTAGTTTTTTATGCTTTCCTTGGTATTCCACGGGTTCTCTTTCCACTCTCACGCTTATTTATAACACTTTAACCATTCTTCAATCGTCCATTCGTTCCATTTGTACAAACCATCTCAGGGATCCTTTTTTTAATTTTACTTATGTTATAATCATTTTTTCCTTATTTTGTCGTTCGGTATTGTATTCAAATCAATCATTTATCATTTTTCCGCAAATTCTTCTCAGTGATCTCATTTTTACGGCATTTATCCTACTTTTGCCAGCTTCACTTCTATAGCCACTAGAACTCCATTATTAACTACCATCTTCGCTTCAGTATAATATGATGGTTTGGAAATATGGAACGTGTGGATGAAAACGTAGAAAAAAGAGTAGAAAGTTGTAACAAACAGTGTGGATGGAAAAAGAAATTGAGGACAGACGAGGAAAACATGGCATAACCAAATAAATCAATTAATAAAAGGCGTTCACATTGGAAATCGGAAAAATCGACAAGCGTGCATGTTCGTAGCTCGGGAGCTATGTCAGGATGGAAGGTATGTCGGTATAGGTTGATAGGGCAATATGCTAACCTGGATTCTACCCTGTGGCTGCGGGCGGGGGCCGGCTTCAGGCACGGTCGCGCCACTGAAGGGGGCGTCGGGAACCTAATTTGCCTACGAGAATAATTACGCGGAGTAAACCCGGAGAAGAGAACAAAAAAAACAAGAATTCTAATATGAACGATGGAGCGCACACTTCTGGGAAATTTGAGGGAGACATTTTCGTATGTTCACTAGCTTTAAATCATAGAATTATGCAAATCGCTTCTATTGTATACGTTTTAATTTCGTAATGTATCCGGTGCTAGATAGTTTCATAATATAATTGTAGAGGAATATAACGATGTCAATGTAAAAATCAATCCATCCAACAAATCGGTTTAACTAATTAACTAACCATCTCACCATTTCGCCGAAGGGGTAGGCAGAAAGAATGGACTGCCACACTTTTCTTTCCTCACATTTTTCTCTCGCTTCCTCAACATTCATACATCGTGTCATGCACGCGCGTCGATTTTTCTGACTCCCCGCGTGGCCGACATTCAATATTTGATTTATTTTCTCGTGCCGCGTTTTCCTCGGTCTTCCTCTATTTCTAGTTCCATTTACATCGTTAAAATAAACTATTTTTACCATTCTTTCTTCATTCATTCTTTCCATGTGTCCAAACCATCTTAATGATCCTTTTATCATTTTGTTCATAACACCAACATTCGCACCGCATTCACTTCTTATGTTTTCATTCGACACTCTATCATACACAGAGTACACAGACATTAGTCTAAGAGATCTCTTTCATCCTTCGTTTGCCAGTTCCATGCTTAGCTTCCATACATAAGGGTGGGTACAAAAACACCATTGTGCACTACCATTTTAGATTTTTTTGATACTCTTATGATTGCAGTGACATCTTTCATGAACGTGTATACTTTTGGTTATTCCTTCTCTTTTTTCTTCCTTATTGTAGACCTGTTTGGTCTGTTCTCCAGATTGTTACTCCTCCTGTGAGGTAGACTCCCAGCTGTACTTCCATCTTTTAGGAGGTCTTCCACGAGGACGAATCCCAGGAGGCTGATTATGTAATTTATTTATTTATTATTATGATGATTTGTAGTGCGCCGTTTTGTAAAATCAATTAAGGGCGCACTAGGAAATGACTGACCGAACAGTGCAGTCTTCAGAAGTTTCTTAAATTTAACGTTTCTTAAATTTAACGTCACTACTTAATACTAATATGGAGGCTATTCCACGCCAACGGACCCGCAAAGCTGAAAGCACGATCATAGAAACATGCTTTATTGGCTCTGACTGGAATTGCTATGTTGTTTGCACTTGTTTCTACTGATCGGAGTGAACGTTGCCTTTCCGTTGGCATGGGTGTCACGCAGAGGCCCGATGTATACGCTGGCGCTCTCTGGTGTCGAGCCTTAAACACTGTCAAACACAATTTATATTTTACTCGCTCTCGGATTTTAAGCCAGTGAAGGTCCTTCAGGAGCGGCGTGATATGACAGTGTTGCCCCATAATCAATCGGGCAGCAGCATTGAATATGCTTTGTATTCTGCTTAATTGATAATTTGACAATCCAGTGTACATTCCGTTGCAATAATCTAACCGTGACACTACAAAAGAATTTACGAGGGTCCCAGCTTCACCAACAGGTAAACATCTCCGTATATGCTTTAGCTGTCGCAGTTGGAAGAAACCAGACTTAACCGTCGCGTTGCCATGTGGTCAATTGAGTTTCCACTGCCAATTTAAAGTTGATTTTCTTAAAACCTATGGACCCTAATATTATAAAAAAAATTGTAATCCTCCATTGAAGTGTTCTCAATATTTCGTAATAAAAAAAAAGCAAAAAATTACTTCCTTCATCCCAAAAAAAAAAATTTTCTAAGACTGCCCTCACCTTCATTCGTGTTAAGGTAGAATTTGTTTTGCTAATATTTACAACTTTATCAAAAGTGACAAATACTTACTCGCTGTTTTGAACGTATTATAAATTATATGTTTGGCCTTTTCAATAGGTACGTAATAATACCGACTGTGGACGGAAACGCAGCACGCAACTTAATAATATCAGAACTGTGAAAATATTAACACTTTACCAAAAGGGACAAATATTAATACGTACTCGTTGTCTTGAACGTACTATACATTTTGCCTAGGTGCCTTTATCATACGTAAAATCTCGTAAAGTCTCGCCCCGCCGGCCGCGGCGCGGCAAGCGGCGCGGCAAGCGGCGCGGAGACAAGTTTATACTTGGTGTCAGTTGCTCGTATGCTGTGACGCATTCCATATCAGAAATCGCATGGTTCCAGAAAAAAATTAATAATGATATGTTTTTCAAATAATCCATGTGTGTTATAGATATCGATCTATTCCTAATGAAATTCCCTACAAAATGACATAAATTAAATTTTGATTCATCGAGTCATATGCTTGATATTTAGATAAAGTTAGCGGTAAACTGAATTGACCACATGGGAGCGAGCGTTTTGTTTTGAACACGGTACGTTAAGGGTTAACAAGCCCTGATATGTGCGTATTGTAAGACAGATTGCCATCTAAATGAACACCTAGAAACTTTAAACTCTTTGAAGGAGATATTTCTATCCCTCCTATTTTCAAAGGGTCAGAATCTAGAAGATGTTCTAATATAATATAGGGGAGTCTGGTGGTGTCCATTTTTTGAACATGGCCCGTCTATTTTTCGCTGTCTGCTCCATCTTATAATATCTTCAACCTAACACATCTCTCTTTTGGTTATTACAATTATCTTTAATGACTCAATTAGTAGTTATACCCGGGGATAGTGTAATAAACGCGAATACATATTTGTATTATAGATTTTACCCCTTTTTACCTGTGTACTTAGTCCCGTGTGTGTTCTAGTTTCACGTCTATTTATCGAAGGGGTTGGGATTACACAAAACGCACCCCTATTTATACAGGGATGGTCGGACATGTGTGTCTGGTTAGCGAAGACAAATATCGTGGGCTCACCACATCGGTTACTATCCCCACCACTTCTTGGTACACCCCGGAGTAAAAAGCGATATATCTCATATTCGTTGCAATAATTTTAACGTATATTTTATACGTTGCCTTTGTGAAGTTTTCGTATATTGTTTGACTGATTTTAAATACGTTTTCCATTGAATATGCGGCTAGCGTAGATTAGGCAAATTGGTAAATATTTGTTTTGTTGAAAAATCAAATGTGCATGGAAGAAGAGATGGAATTATTGAAGAGAACGTGGCACGAACAAATAGGGTAGGACCAATATGTGTTATGAGGCGTTACGAAGGGTGGAAGAAATTCTAATCTCTGAAAACTGTATGGAAAACCGACCCTTATGTATGTAAGCGAAGCATGGAACTGGCAAAAGGATGAAAGTAGAATAAATGCAGTAGAAATGAGATCTCTCAGACGAATGTGTGGATACTCTGTGTATGATAGAGTGTCGAATGAAAACACAAGAAGTGAATGTGGTGCGAATGATGGTGTTGAATGAACAAAATAATGAATGGATCATTAAGATGGTGTGGACACATGGAAAGAATAAATGAAGAAAGAATGGTAAAAAAATAATATGTTAACGATGTAAATGGAACCAGAAATAGAGGAAGGCCGAGCAAAACGTGGCACGATCAAATATTGAATATCGGTCACGTGAGGAGTCGGAGATATCGACGTGCGTGCATGACAAGATATATGAATGTACAGGAAGCGAGAGAAGTATGTCAGGACAGAACAGTGTGGCGGTCCATTATTTCTGCCTACCTCATGATGGTTAGTTAGTTAGTTATCCAAGTTCACCAACGATGAACCAGAAGCGTGGTGGAGTGAAGGCTTCGCGAGTATAAAAAACAGAGACTCCCACACCATGATCTGATGACATTAGAAAAAATACTGGTGACTGGATGCAAAAGACACAAGATAGGAATATGTGGAGAAGTATGGGGAGGTCGAGCAGTGGAAGACATCGGTTGTATGAGTAAGTAAGTAAGTATCGAAGCTAGTGTATCCATTTAGATAGCTTATTGAAGCCTGCACTACATGCTAGGTGTATCATATTATATACTCTTGTTTCTAGAGTGCTTTGCGATATTACCCCCACCACTACTGAGTCACAAGTAGGTTCCTTTTAACAGCTGGCTCTCCGACGGGTGATAATCGTTTTACGCCATATCCGTTTTGCACAGTCGCGGAACGAGATGTTTATAATTTAATTTTTCTTTTCTAGAATCTTGTGTGTTTCTGTGTATCGTGGTTAACTAAATGAAAACTGCGACGATCTCCGAAACTCTGACGGTTATGGTCAACCGCGATTAGTTCTGGACAAAAAAATCATAAAATTATTAATAAAAATCGCTCTTAACTATGAGAAATATCTGTTTATCACAGTAGATTCGAATTTGAATTATTTTCTCTGGACATATTGTCTAATACTCGTATATCGTATAATATGTTATTCTCATTAAATGAGACTACACGCGGATACCTCCATATATTGGGGTATTAATTTAAAAAAATTGACAGAAGTTCATTGTAAATAAGTTTTTTTACATATTTATTTACTTTATTTTTCATTTAATCCAATGACAATTTGAATAAATTCTTTAATAATATTTTAAAGTTTTTGCTGGTGTTGGATTGTTTTAAGTGCCTAATTACAGTAAATAAATAAAAAATTAACAGTGGATAACGTGGAATAAAAATTAAATAAACTCAAATGTCCGGATCGTCCAGCTGACGACAAGTGCACCATCTAAAATAACATTATGTGTTAAATTATTTTTATTTATTATTTTATTTTATATCATTGTATTTTATACAATTTGTCTTAGATTTATTATGTAGACGTTGAACGATTGAAGTGTGCGCGGGAAATGCCTATTGGTGGCGATGAGGTTCGCAACCCATCACACCGCATCTCTCACGGGGGTGAAAAAAGAAGGATAGAGTGCCGCATCGATTAAAGTGTGGCAGTCCATTCTTTCTGCCATCCCTTTCGGGGAGACGGCGTGGTGGTTAGTTAGTTAGTTTATTTCCACTCGATTTTAACTTCGACCGGTTTCAGCAACTCGCTGCCGTCTCCCGGTGAGACCAAAAGGTGGAGTTGGAATAGAAGATGCCACCGAGCTACCAAAACCGTTCGAAGTTAAATATCATATGGAATCAATCAAAATGATTTTTTTTATATTTAAAAAAAAGGTTTCATTAGTATAAAAGGCGGGCCACACTGTTATAAACAAGCTCTCCACATCGGTCTCCACCAACGGTTTAAAACTGTGTAGACACTTGTTTTAAACCAAAATTCGTTTGACCCTTGTGGACGGACGCGCATGTAAACTGTTGTAAACGGTTAAAAACACGCATTTCACATGTTTGGCTGTTTGATTCCACCAGTCAAGGTCAATTGCGTAGCGGCGTCGCACGGTGTTTCAAATCTTAATATTACGAGCTACTTTTCATTATTCTGTAAAATTATTTTGAAAAATTTATGCTTATAAAATTTATATGTCTGTTGACTTCTACGATAGAAACACATATACGAGTATCTGTCTATCTCTCTGTCTTTACATAAAGTAGGTATTTGAATAGCGTATTTCGTAAGATTTTTTTTAATATGAGACCGTAAAAGGCTCTTTGCAGCTCGACCTTGAGTATAAAGATAGAAATAGAAGTATTTTTTTATTTTGAATATTAAATTCATAGCTATATATCAATCTGTTAGCGGCGAAACAATACGACTGAACCGGTTTTGTTGTTGCATGCAATTTGATAGGTAATTAAGGGGTTGAAATTTCAACAAATCGGCCTCAAATTTATTGTGTGAACTGGATGACTAATACTCTTCCCTAAACACTTAAAATTAGCCATTTCCATGTCATTGGGTTTTTACCAAAATTAGCTCGTAATATCGCACCCTGAAACACCGTGCATCGGTGGAGTGCGGACGTATACGAAAATAGTGTCTTAGTAGAGCTTGTTTTAAACCAAGTGTGGACGCTAAACCAACCGCGGGCTCCACAGCTCTCAACCAAGGTCACCCCTGTGGAGAGTTTGTTTCAAACAGTGTGGCCCGCCTTTTATTCAAAATGTTTTGTATTTTTTTTTTAACATAACAAAATTACATCACGCATTCCATTATCCTAAATACAGTGAAACGGCAAGCAGATAAAACACATTTATTATTCATTCCGGCATTAGTCTGGTCACATGATTGATAAGGGTTCCTTTTAAGGCTCTTCTAGTTTAAAATGGCGGAATTTTAAATATGTTTATATAGAACGTATGTATCTACTCGGATAATTTATTTCATATGTACAATGGGGGTATTCGTGTAAGCGTGAAGTCGGAATTATTTTCAATGTTAACTAATTCGTGGTGTGTTTGTTTTGAGCCACTATTGCGGAATATTTTTTTTGATTGTTTTAAAAACGCTCATTTTATGGAATGTACAGAATGAATTTCTCATAATGTTATTTAATAAATTAGACAAACAAACAAAAGCCTATCCAAAAAAGCCAAGATGGCAGTGCACAATGGCCTTCTTGTGCCGACCCTTATGTATGGAAGTGAAGCATGGAACTGGCAAAAGAAGGATGAAAGTAGAATAAATTCAGTAGAACTGAGATCTCTAAGACGAATGTGTTGCAAATCTGTATATGATAGAGTGTCAAATGCAAGTAAAGGAAGTGAATGTGGTGCGAATGAAAGTGTTATGAACAAAATAAGGAAAGGGTCATTAAGATGGTTTGGACACATGGAAAGAAAGTGAAGACAGAATGGTAAAGAAAGTATATGTAAACGGCGTGAACGGAGCTAGAAATAGAGGAAGGCCGAGGAAAACGTGGCACGATCAAATCAATCAAATATTGAATGTCGGTCACGTGAGGAGTCGGAGAAATCGACGTGCGTGCATGACAAGATGTATGAATGTAGAGGAAGCGAGAGGCGTATGTCAGGACAGAACACTGTGGCGTTCCATTCTTTCTGCCTATCCCTCCGGGGAGACGGCGTGATGGTTAGTTAGTTAGTTAGTTAGACAAACAAACAAACATATAAACCATCACGCCGTTTCCCCGCAGGGGTAGGTAGAGAGAACGGACCACCACACTACTCTATCCTGACATACCTCTCTAGCTTCCTCCACATTCATACTCATATACGCACGTCGATTCCTCCGACTTCTAACGTGACCAACCTTTAAAATTTGATTAATTTGGTCATGCCATGTTTTCCTAAGTCTGCCTCGACTCCGTACTCCATTTACATCATTAACGTATACTTTCTTAACCATTCTTTCTCCATCCATGCGTTCCATATGTCCGAAACATCGCAGCGATCCTTTCATAATTTTGTTCATAATACCTTCTTCCGCTCTACATTCCTTTCTTATATCAGCATTTGAGAAACTGTCGTATATCGTTCTACACATACGTCTTAGGGATCTCATCTCTACCGCATTTATTCTGCTTTCATCCCTCTTCTGCCAGTTCCATGCTTCGCTTCCATACATTAGGGATGGAACTAGAATTGTGAACGGCCGTTTTCGCTTTCATTGATAAATTCTTGTTTCCAATAACTATTCTTAAAGCTCCATTCACTTTGTTACCCCCACCAACCCTTCTTTCGACGTCAGTATCCGTTCGGCCATCTGCTGTGAACATGCTACCTAAATACACAATTCCCTCACTTGTTCTAAGTTCTCTTCGTACGCACTTATATTACAAACTGTTTTGCCCTTCCCTTTCAAAAATCATCACCTTTGACTTTCCGACATTCATCATTAAATCATTTGACTTGCATACCTCATACATTCTCGACACCAAAACTTTTTATTCGTCCGCACTATCCGCAACGCGAATGGCATCGTCAAGCGTAGAGCAGACAATTTAAAGAAAAATCGCTCATCTTAGCACCAGCATTTATTCCTATCAGTTCTTTCATACACTTGTCCATATACAGATTGAACAACCATGGAGACATCACGCAGTCCTGCTTAACACCCTCTGTGATATCAAACCAAGGCGTTATGTCCCCATATACCCTAAAACTGGCAGTGCTTCCTTCGTAGAGAGAAGCGACCGTTAAAAGTAATAAATGTGAATTCGTATAATTTTTAATTTTATAAATTTTTCATTTGTTCCAATGACAATTTGAATAATTTCTTCCATATTCTTTTAAAGTTCTTGCTGGTGTTGGTTGGTTTTAAGTGCCTAATTACTGCCAAATAAAAAAAGTGGATACGTGGAACATGAATTAAATCATTTAACAGCTAATTTAAAAAACGGTGGATACGTGTAACATAAATTAAATTAACACAAAAGTCCGGATCATCCATGTCAACATGTGCAACATCGGAAAAACATTATGTGTTATTACATTATGTGCTAAATTAAAAAAAAAAACGGTGGATTCGTGGAACATAAATTAAATAGACAAATGTGCACCATCTAAAAATAACATTTTGTATTAAATTATTTTTATTTTGTTATTTTATTTTATATCATTGTATTTTATATTATTTGTTTTAGATTTATTTTGTGGATGTTGGAAGATATAAGTGTGCGCGGGAGATGCCTATTGGTGGCGATGAGGTTCGCAACCCATCACACCGCGTCTCCCGCGGGGCGAAAAGAGAAGGATGTTAAAGTGTGACAGTCCATTCTTTCTGCCTACCCTTTCGGGGAGACGGCGTGATGGTTAGTTAGTTAGTTAGTTAGTTATAATTTTTAATAATGCTACAGAAAGTATAAAAGTAAACGATAAATATGTTTTTTTTTAATTATAAATCTTACAGATTATGAATCTACTAACTTAATTGTCGTTGGTTCTGTGTCGCTCCAGGCAACATTAAATGAAATATTGATCTAATATTTAGTTCAATAGGGGTTCTCAAAGCTGTCTCTATTGCTCTCTGTGCATTTACCGATCATTCATTTTAATAGGATTCCCAATGCCCGCCGTTCAAAAGCTCTCCTTTGATGATGCAAAGTTCTCTTGATACATTTTACTATCATCAATTTACGAGAAATATTAATATTAATCAATTATTATTTAGGTCACTTGGGAACGAATCAATTAGAAACAATTATCGACGATTAGAATCTCAATTTTTGTCTATTTTTTCTATCTAACTAACTAACTAACCATCACGCCGTTTCTCCGTAGGGCTAGGCAGAGAGGATGGATCGCCACATTGTTCTATCCTGACATAACTCTCGCGCCTCTGCACGCTCGTCGATTGTTCTTACTTCGAACATGGCAGCCTTTCAGTAATTGATTAATTTTGTCATGCCATGTCTTCCTTGGTCTTCGTCGACTTCTTTTTCCATTCACACTACTTGTATATATATTTTTAACCATTCTTCCCTCATCCATTCGTTCCGTATGTCCAAACCATCTTAGTGACCCTTTCTTGATTTTATTTATCGCGCATTCATCCGCCTTACATTGCTTTTTTACATAATCATTGACCTCATTTCTACGACATTTATCCTAAATTTCATCCTTCTTCTGCCAACTCCAAGCTTCATTTCCACATATAAGGGTCAGCACTAGAACTCCATTGTGCACTGCACCTTTTTCTATCTATATAATATATTGTAAATTACACATTAATTGCAGACTGGTATTAAAAGGTTGGCAATCAGCATTAAATTGATGACGTTGCGGAGTATTTAAAATGTGAATTACTTCGACAGTATTATAGTTGCATTGCTAAAAATTACGAAGATCTTCGTCTCTATTGAGGTACAATTAATCCTTGAATTGATAACCCGCAATGGGTAAATAAAATCCAGTATTCGTCTACAAGTATTTGTATACATTCAAAATGTTCTAATAACAAAAACTGGTCCAAGTCAGCATATAAATTGGAGTAACATCTCCAGGCGTTATCTAGCAGTGCGTTAATGGCGGTAGCCATTCACATTGCGTTATAAAAAGATCTTCTGCTTAATGCTTAAATCTAATCATCATAGATGGCGCTAGTGTGTAGATTGAAACTAACATATGAATTGTGGTGTTGTATGTTAACATATATACAACTTCCAAAAATTTGGCAGACGTAGTGATCGTAAGAAGGGTGGAATAGGGAATGTTGTATTACATAAAGCGTGCGCTTAACCCAACCAATGACAGGTCATAAGTCCTGTCAACACCACGATCACCATATTCTGTTTCCAATTTGCATCTTCGTCTCTATTGAGATACAATTAATCCTTGTAAGATTTATAATTAAAAAATACATTTATATTATACTTTCGTATGAATACACTTTTATGTTAAATTACACATAAATCGCAGCCTGGTATTAAAAGGTTGGCAATCAACATAGAATTAATGACGTCACGGAATATTTAAAAAGTGAATTACTCCATTGGTATTATAGTTGCATTGGTAAAAATTTCGAACATGGTTCGAATGGTTCACAGATGCCAGTACCGTTATTATTTTTTCAACCAATCCCTAGGATTGAAATTTGAAAAAAAAATAAACGGTTTTATGTTCTTTGTTGAACCCTCTAAACAAAGCTTGTTTATTGCGTATGAATTTACGCGACGATTCCCCATATTCCGGTCGTGTGTACCGAATTTCTCACCGGACTTGCTAATTAATTTACACAGAGCGGGCAAATTGTTGTATGTAATTTGATAACTGTTTGAAAAGGCGTTGCTCTGGCGCCTCCCGCGTGATCAAACACCCCGTATGATGGATAGTTCGGCCCTGCGTCAACAGAGAATTAAATTTTCCCACTTGACAAGTGCGAAAGTAGGGTAGCGGCGCACACTGGATCTGGCAAAAACACGGACTTAGGGGTCGAACTCCGAATTTTGCCCTGATTTTTTTAAATTAGGTCCTTTGTGTGATTCCAAACCACTATAATTGATTTATTAGATCGTGCCACGTTTTCCTCGGTCTTCCTCTATTTCTGGTTCCATTTACATCGTTAACATATATTTTTTTCCATTCTTTCTTTTCATATGTCTAAACCATCTTAATGATCCTTTCATTATTTTGTAATCATTGATGTTAATTGAACCAGAAATAGAGGAAGACCGAGGAAAACGTGGGACGATCAAATAAATCAAATATTGCCATGTGAGGAGTCAGAAAAATGGACACGCGTGCATGACACGATGTATGAATGTTGAGGAAGCGAGAGAAATATGTCAGGAAAGAAAAGTGTGGCAGTCCATTCTTTCTGCCTACCCCTTTCGGGAAACGGCGTGATAGTTAGTTAGTCATTATTTTGTTCATAACACCATCATTCGCACCGCATTCACTTCTTATAATATTTTCATTCGCCACTCGTATCATACACTGAGTATCAACACATTCGTCTAAGAGATCTTATTTCTATTGCATTTATTCTACTTTCATCCTTCTTTTGCCAGTTCCATGCTTCGCTTCCATACATAAGGGTCGGTAGAAGAACACAATTGTGCACTGCCATTCTAGCTTTTTTGGATAGGTTTTGGTTTGCGATGACAACTTTAAGTGCACCATTCGCCTTGTTGCCTACCCCAACCCTTCTTTCAATATCCCTCTCCACTCGCCCATCTCTTGCATACATACTACCTAAATACTAGAACTCATCTACTTGCTCCAAATTTTCACCATTCACGCTAATGTCGCAGACTGTCATGATTTCTTCTTTTTTTAAAAATCATTACATTGGATTTATTAACATTCATCATCAGATCATTTCGCATGCATACCTCATACACACTATTCACCAGGACTAAAATACAAGTTGATTTATAAGCTACCCGCCTTGTTCTACGGTATAGATACATGGCCCTTGACAAAAGCTATCACCATAAACCGAATGGCGTTAAAATGTGGATAATTATTAATTAATAATATGTAATATTTTTAATTCCTTCTTCATTTCTTATTTTGTCTTTTAGACATACGCCTAACGTTTGTCTTTCCATGGATCTTTGCGCACATTTTAGTTTATGTACCGTATTGGAAGTTAGCGTAATGGTTTCCAGGCCATAGGTGATCACTTCTGAACGTACCTTCACTAAAGACATCGACCTCCAAGGAAATCGTGGTCAACAGGCTGATTGCTCTTCTCACCTTCCTTTTGGATAGAACAAATCAAATAAATCAAATCAAATCAATTAATGATTTAATTGTATCTCAATAGAGACGAAGTTGCAAATTGGAAACTGAATATGGTTGATCAAGGTGTTTATAGGACTTATGACCTGTCATTGGTTGGGTTAAGCGCACGCATTATGTAATTACAACATTCCCCATTCCACCTTTCTTATGACCATGTCTGACAAATTTTTGGAAGTGTTAATATGTTAAAGTCCTACACCAGATTTCACATGTCAGTTTCAATGTGCCATCTATGAAGATTTTGATTACATATGTTAATCTCTAAGATTAATCTAAATATAATCTACATACTAACGCCATCTATGGAGATTTATGTTTATTAAGAATTAAGCAGAACATCTTTTTAACACAATGTGAAAGGCTACCCCGCCATTAGCGCATCATTATCTGCCTACCCTTGCGGGGAAATGGCGTGATGATGCTGTTTAAAATATTTATCTTGTAATAATAGTGCTTAATTCTAAGTAAAAATACTATTGAAGCTGAACAAACAAACAAATAGCAATAAATAATTTTAAAAATATTGATTACAAAACCAGAGAGACTGATTGTTTATTTAAAAAGTGTTACTAAAGTGAAAATTTTTACAATATTTTGAATTCATAAATAATATATCAATACAATAATCGTGTTGAATTTTTAAACACAAAAAGGTACATATAAGATCTCCATACAAAGTATTTTTAAGTACTTTGAATTAGTAACAATTTTGTTTTTATTTTAACAATGTCAGCCTTTTTTCATAGACACTAACCACACTCTTTTGTCTTGGATTAAGCGAATTTTAAAGGTGACCAATGAAATAAAACAATAAATTTGGGTAATATATAATAAATCTTTTACATTGTAAATTTACATTACTTTTTAGTCTCCAGTGCGTTTTTTTTTATTATTATTTAAGGTAATTTTACCTATTATGCCTGATGAGTTCTGGATGTGTATCATTTAAAAACAAAGTTTTTTTTTTTGCAAACTGAACAGAATAATTGAATGTTGCCAAGTGTGCGCGGGGGATGCCTTTTGGTGGCGATGAGGTTCGCAACCCATCACACCGCGTCTCTCGCGATGGCGAAAAGAGAAGGATGGAGTGCCGCATCGATTCAAGTGTGGCAGTCCATTCTTTCTGCCTACCCTTTCGGGGAGACGGCGTGATGGTTAGTTAGTTAGTTAGTCAAATCAATATTATTGTCTATTTTGACAATGGAGCCTCTTTCGTCTATTCAAAGTACTCTCCTAACATCACATATTCTAGCAGACGTGCCCATTCAGAAATATTCATCTCGATCGTTCACGTCTCCCCGATCTACCACGATACATCTCTCCACCATTATTGTGCCGATACATCCGGTTTGTCTTACTTTTTCAAAAAGATTCTTTGCCAGATTTCCGTTAGAAATTGTAAAAGTGAATTCTACCTGCGTTTGCGGATGAGGCATTGTGAGTTAAAACGGGTCAAATCCGAAAATGGACAAATCATAATTTAAAAAGGGAAAAACCCAGTTGTCGTCAAGAAAGAGTACGAGAATATTTTGAATACAAAAGCGCGAGAGAGGAATACTTCGATTCTCTAAAAAAAAAATCGAAATGCACACGATGCGCATGCTTAAGAACGTTTTTGGATTATTTAAAATTTTGTTTTGATAATTGTTGCTTGTAGTAGTGTAGAAAATTTGGTGTTTTTATTTGTGGAAATTTTAACGTCTTCTTCTTCTTCTTCTTCTTCTGATTGTAGATCTTGCGATCTGTTTATGCAGACAAACCATCACGCTGTTTCCTCGCAGAGGTAGGCAGAGAGAATGGACCGCCACACTATTCTATTCTGACATACCTCTCTAGCTTCCTCCACATTCATACAGCGAGTCATACACGCACATCGATTCTTCCGGCTTCTAACATGACCAACCTTTAAAATTTATTTTCCTTGGTCTGGCTCGACTTCGTACTCCATTTACATCGTTAATGTATACTTTTTAACCATTTCGTACGCTCCATATATGTCCGATCCAACCAAGATCAATTAGGTAATTACTGAAATGCAGCCATTCCGTATTAGGAACAATCGACCAGAGTGCGTGTCACAGTTTGTGAATGTTGAGGAGGCGCGTGAGTCATGTCAAAATAGAACAGTTTGGCGGTCCATCCTCCCGGCCTACCCCCCCGGGAAAACGGCTTGATGGATTTTATTTATATAAAAATACATTACAAAAACATGTATTCCTCATACTCATTTTGGGCCTTAAAATAATTACATTTATTATAATATATATTAGTAGTAGGAATACAGCAATCCGAGAAATCTGCGAGGTCGAAGATGTGGTCAGATGGGGACGTCAAAGACGGCGATACCGGCATCAACATGTAGAAAAAATGAGCTCAAATAGGATACCATACATAGCTCTCCATGGAACGCCAAACGGACAACGCCGACCAGGAAGACCCCCGAAACGGTGGAGAGAAAGCGGGAGTTCAGCGTACAAGAGGACCCGCCTGAAATAACAGAATCCTGAGTCTACCAAAACTAAAGAAGAAGAAGAAGAAGATAATATATTCACGACAGAACACAAAAATATTATAACAAGCAGAATAAAAATACACTAATATGCTAATAATTTACACTTTCCACATACTGCCTGAGGTAATACAGCTTTAGGCTGTTTGCCACATTATTTAGTTAACTAGCCATAGATTTAGGTTAGATAGTTTTTTTTTCAATTTATATTTTGGCATCTGACGCGTTACCAATCCCACCGACCAGATTGATCGTGTGTGTTACAAGTGTGCGATTGTGTGATACTCTTATATATATGTGTGTGTGTGTGTGCGTGTTTCCGCGAGTGATTTGGATCAAATTGTCTGGCAGAATTTGTTCTGAATCCTTGATGAGAAATGGCTCGGATTTTCGCGGGATATCATATAAAAAAAATATATCCCTCGTGGGGGCGCGTAGGTACTTATCTCAAAATATGTTTTTCTTGGATTTTCTCCTTCATATGATATCACTCACACCACGTGTTCGCGCTCCGCTTTTATGTCTTGTTTTTTTTTTTAAACTTATGTGTCATATAAATAATACTAACTAACTAACCATCACGCCGTCTCTTCGAAAGGGAAGGCAGAATGAATGGACTGTCACACTTTTCTTTCCTGCCATATTTCTCTCGATTCCTCAATAATAATAATAATAATAATATATTATAATAAATTGGATAATTTATAGAGCGCCATTTTTATGAATTACTCATCTCAAGGGCGCTGTAGAAGATGCTCCGTTTTATCGACAGATGCGTCGCCTTGGTGCAGACCAATCTTTAGATTGAGACTGAAGAAGAGTATAACTCAATGATGCACTCAAAGTCATTAGCGCAAATAGAAATACATGCAATAAGTGTGACCTTGTGATGACCGTGTCAAAGTCTAAAGTTATGGTATTTGAAAAGTAAGAATGCATGACGGATTGTGACATAAGTGCGAACGGTGAGAAATTATAGCAAGTTACTGAATTTGTCTACCTGGGAAGCATGTTTACAAGAGATGGAAAAATGGAGAAAAGTATCGGAAGAAGGGTTGGAGCTGGAAACAAAATAAATAGTGCACGCAAAGTCATTACCGCAAATAGAAATATATCGACTGAAGCAAAGATGGCAGTGTAAAATGGAGTTCTAGTGCCGACCCTCGACGTCAATCTAACATCGAGATGATGGATCCAGCGAGGATTCCCAAGATTTAGAAGCACGAGACTCCAGGGGGCTGTCGACCACTAAAGAGATGGAGAGTAGGCTGGTCGGCTTCATCACAGGAAGAAAGCTTATATCCTGCATAAGCAGATCGCGAGATATACAATAAGAAGAAGAAGAAAACGTCTGTTTTCTAGGAATTAAATTATAAGTGAATTACATGTTTTACTTGTCTTTCAAATGAAGCGAAAACAATAGACAAATTATGAAAGGATAGCTGCGTTAGTTCGGAGAAGAAAGAATGGTTAATAAATGATTCGTTAACCCTTAACGTACCGTGTTCAAAACAAAACGCTCGCTCCCATGTGGTCAATTCAGTTTACCGCTAACTTTATCTAAATATCAAGCATATGACTCGATGAATCAAAATTTAATTTATGTCATCTTGTAGGGAATTTCATTAGGAATAGATCGATACCTATAACATACATGGATTATTTGAAAAACATAACATTATTATTAATTTTTTTCTGGAACCATGCGATTTCTGATATGGAATGCGTCACAGCATATGAGCGACTGACACCAAGTATGAACTTGTCTCGCTCCGCCGCGCCGCGCCGCGGCCGCGCCGCTATAATTTTACGTATGATAAAGGCACCTAGGCAAAATGTATAGTACGTTCAAGACAACGAGTACGTATTAATATTTGTCCCTTTTGGTAAAGTGTTAATATTTTCACAGTTCTGATATTATTAAGTTGCGTGCTGCGTTTCCGTCCACAGTCGGTATTATTACGTACCTATGAAAAGGCCAAACATATAATTTATAATACGTTCAAAACAGCGAGTAAGTATTTGTCACTTTTGATAAAGTTGTAAATATTAGCAAAACAAATTCTACCTTAACACGAATGAAGGTGAGGGCAGTCTTAAAATTTTTTTTTTGGGATGAAGGAAGTAATTTTTTGCTTTTTTTTTATTACGAAATATTGAGAACACTTCAATGGAGGATTACAATTTTTTTTATAATATTAGGGTCCATAGGTTTTAAGAAAATCAACTTTAAATTGGCAGTGGAAACTCAATTGACCACATGGCAACGCGACGGTTAACGATGTAAATGGAGTACAGAGTCGAAGAAGACCGAGAAAAACTTAGCATTACCAAAATAATCAAATTTTAAAGGTCGTCCATGTTTAATGTCGAACTAATTGACGTGCTTGTATGACTCGCTGTATGAATGTGGCGGAATCTGAAGAGTTGTCTATGGATCGAGTAGTGTAGCGGTTCATTCTCTCGGGGAAACGGCGTGATCGTTTGTCGTTGTTGATAACCACAATATAAAAGAATATAGAATACGATATTAAATTCACCAGTTCAGGGATGTACTATTTATTTCAGAGCATCGTATATAAAATAAAAACACAACAGCCGGATAACAACAGACACTAACAACGCATTTATCTATTTTAATTTGATGATTATCGCTGTATCTCCCACCCTTTTATATCCTACCACCACCCCTCGCTACCCCTGTCAGAGCGCGCGTTCTGAATTTAAAATTATTTTCATCTTTTCCCCTTAATGCGCACAGCCTCACAAAAGTAAAGAACTTGGATGGTATTTTAAAGCAAGGATGTCTATCATATGTTTGTTAAATAATCCAATACAAGTTTTTATTATTTCCGTATTCAATCATGTTTTTTATTTTTTCTTCTCAGTCGTATTCCTCATGATTGAGGGTCGTATCCATCCTGTTAACCATTGACCATGGCACGCCATGCGCTCCTGTCACCCGTCAGTCTCCAGGCTGTAGGTAATGAAAGATCAGTCTTATCCCTGATTTGATCGGACCAGCGGCTCGGTGGTCGTCCCTGTGGTCGCCTTCCCTCCACTTTGCCCTTGATGATGAGCTTTTCAAAGTTGTCCTGATCTCTCCGGGCTATGTGTCCAAAATATTTCAGCTCTCTCTGAGAGCATATCCGCTAGAGTCTTGCCTTAATACCCAGCTGGTCAATGATTGACTGGTTTGTTCTTCTTGCCGTCCAGGATATACGCAGCATTCGTCACCAGCACCATATCTCGAAAGCATCAATTTTGGACCTCTCTGATGTTCGCATAGTCCAAGACTCGCAACCATAAAGGAATATTTTATTTACATATGCGAAATAGGAAACCTGATCCCCTTCTACTTTTGATCATGACCTGAATGATCTTCATTATCAGGAAAACGATATAAACTCATATTGGAAACATGCACCTTCGAAATATATCGAGAGAAATAAACTA
The DNA here is from genome assembly GCA_022606425.2 of Lepidostoma basale. Classification (NCBI taxonomy): domain Eukaryota; kingdom Metazoa; phylum Arthropoda; class Insecta; order Trichoptera; family Lepidostomatidae; genus Lepidostoma; species Lepidostoma basale. The sequence continues at coordinate 1,777,671 of JAHDVF020001251.1, forward strand.
AAAAGTGGAAAAAAATGTGTTTTTTTAATCCATAAAAAATCGTAATTAAATATACGTCTTTATAGGTTAAAATGCCGCATACAACTAACTAACTAACTAACTAACCATCACGCCATTTCCCCGGAGGGGGTAGTAGAGAGGATGGATCGCCACACTGGCCTGTCCTGGCATACCTCTCGGGCTTCCTCTACATTCATACATCGTACCATGGACGCACGTCGATTATTCCGACTTCGAATGTGGCCGCCTTTTAGTAATTGATTAATTTGGCCGCATACAAAAAGTGTGAATAGAAATAAATGTCGTCCAAGATCAAGGAAAGCATGACATAACTAAATTAATAAAATACTAAAAGCCGGCTACATTTTAAATCGGAAAATCGTCGAGTTTGCATTTACAATGTATTAATGTAGAGGAAGCTCTTAAGGTATGTCAGGACAGATCAGTATAGCGGTCCATCCTCTCTGTCTACCCCTCTGGAGAAACATGGCGATGGTTAGTTAATTAATTTTCTAAATATAATTAAATCGTAACAATTTTAAAAATACTTTTTTTTTTCAAAAATATTGTGTGGTCACCCTTTTTTATACAAACAGATGATCGTAAAGATGTACGCACGAGTGCGAATCGCTCATTCGTTATAGCTTTTACATGTTTGTATATATTTTTTATTTTATTTCGTAAAAGGTTAAACGCTTGTATATTAAATTCTGTTCTAGTAAGCATGTTCGATTCATTGATCTAGTTGTTTAGAGATGGCCGCGCGCCAAGCGGGTCGAGAAATAATCGAATAATTCGATTATTATCGAACGGCAATGATCGAGTGACGATTCGGCCAGCGTGGCTTAATCCGGTGCTGATGCGATTGCCGCTTCGGCGCCTTGAAAGCTCTCCCATCCGGAATGCGTGTTAGCCTACAGAGCTTATATTATAACACCATTATGCTTATACCTTAGGTTCAATAGTAACCGTAATTCAATAGTGACGTAATCCCATATCGTAATGGTGAAAATTTGGAGCAATTAGTTGAGTTCGTGTATTTAGGTAGTATGTTTACAAGAGATGGGCGATTGGAGAGGGATATTGAAAGAAGGGTTGGGGCAGGCAACAAAGTGAAATAAATAGAATTTTGAAGCAGGGTGAGAAACACGGCTATTCGCGAAATCTGCAAGGTGGAAAACATCGTATGATGGCAGACAACGCAGAAGATACTGGAATGGACAAGTGCAGAGGATGGATCCCTCTAGAATCCTACACGTTGTGGTGCATCATATTCCTGTAGATCACCGTCCTCCCAGAAGACCGCTGAGGAGATTTAGGGATAGCTGGGAGTTAACCTCCCAAGAGAGGCCAGGCATTATCAAACATTTGATGATGCCTTAGACAGGCGAAACATGTCATTCACATAAAAAAAAATTAAACATCTAGAAAACAGACTATTTCATTCGTAATTATTATTTAATATGGAGTTTTACATCGTTGTTCAGAAAACAATATATAATAGAATTTATCCTTAATTTACCACCATATTTATTCAGCTGTCCTGGCTGCAGAACATCAAAGAGTGGATAGGAATAACGAGAGTTCAGAACCTGTTCCAAGTGGCGCAGAATAGAGATGCCTTTGCTGCAGTGATCGCCACCGTTGGGGGGCACCTGACACGGCACCGAAAGAAGAAGAAGAATTTATTCTAAGGAATAAATATGGTGGTAAATAAAATTTAGCTAGAAATAAAGGATGACCGAAATAAATCCAAAATTGAATGTCGGCCACGTGAGGAGACAGAGAAATTGACGCGCGTTCATGACACGATGTATGAATGTTGAGGAAGCGAGAAAAATTCATTCCTTCACGTCAGTTTTCTAGACGTTTTATTATATTTTATGGAAATGACATGTTTCGCACTTGAAATGACATATGATTATTTTACTTTCCTTCTCAATATATTTATACAAATTTCTACACTGAGGAAGGTCTTCTGTGTTCCGAAACATATGTATTTGTGAACCTACAAAATTCGAATTTTTCAAAATGTTATTCAAATTTAATTATTTTAGAACTTTTGTATGATAAAGTCCGCGTAATAAAGTTTTTCAATCATATTAAAAATTGCATATAATTTCCCGGCAAAATGTTTTTGTTTATGTTTCATTTCCCAGACACGCCATTAATTCCATTCCATTCCTTATTATTAAATTATCATATTAGAAGTTTGGTAATAAGATTTCATTGTTTTATTATTTCTCCATGCAAATTCGCGTTTAGCATACGTCTGCCTTAACCCCCTCGATCCCGGGCAATAAAACGCATCGGGCATGAATATCGTGTTACGGAGGGGTTACTCGAAAGAACAATATAAATCGCGGGCAGGGCCGGATTAAAAGGTCTAAATCGCCCTTTTCTTTATCATTTGTATGAATATTTCTAGTCTATAAAAAAACTTATGTATGGAAGCGAAGCATAGAACTGGCAGAATAAGGGTGAAAGCAGAATAAATGCGGTAGAGATGAGGTTCCTTAGACGTATGTGTGATGACTTTATATTTCGCAGCTAGGACAACTGCCTTCTACCAACTCCCCGAGGTACCTCTATTTTACTCATTAATATCGGATATTAATGAAACACAGTAAAAACTGTACATAAACAAAATAGTAATTTTATTTTAAATACATTTGGAGTTCTGGTCCCATCCCTAATGTATGGAAGCGAAGCATGGAACTGGCAGAAGAAGGATGACAGCAGAATAAATGCGGTAGAGATGAGGTCCCTAAGTTGTATGTGTGGTAGAACAATATACGACAGAATCTCAAATGCTGATATAAGAAAGGAATGTAGAGCGGAAGAAGGTATTATGAACAAAATTATGAAAGGATCGCTGCGTTGGTTTCGACATATGGAACGCATGGATGGAGAAAGAATGGTTAAGAAAGTATACGTTAATGATGTAAATGGGGTACGAAGTCGAGGCAGACCGAGGAAAACATGGCATGACCAAATTAATCAAATTTTAAAGGTTGGTCAAGTTAGATGTCAGAGGAATCGACGTGCGTGTAAGACTCGTACGAATGTGGAGGAATCTAGAGAGGTTTGCCAGGATAGAGTAGTGTGGGGGTACATTCTATCTGCCTACTCGTGCGGGGAAACAATAAACTTATTGTAACACCTGATGATGCCAACATCGGTTGACGAAACAGCTGTCGCGACACTCTTCAGTGATTATAAATAAATTGTGATATTTTAACAGTGTTTAAAATTTTATCAGTAATTATTTGATCGTTTTAAAAAATAACTAACTAACTAACCATCACCCCGTCTCCCCGAAAGGGTAGGCAGAAAGAATGGACTGTCATACTCTACCCATGCGGCACTCCATCCTTCTCTTTTCGCCCCGCGGATACGCGGTGTGATGGGTTGCGAACCTCATCGCCACCAATAGGCATCTACGTTTTAATAAATATAATATTTAAATATATACCTGTATAATTATTTATAATATTTAAATAGCTTATATAAGTCAAATCCATTGCTTAATAACATTTATTTAAAAAAAATCAAAGCGTAAATAGGGTTATTTATCGTGTTTATATTGCACAAATAACATACTTTTGAAGCAAACTCACTGCAAATAAATATTGGATCAGCATTTTATACAAATATTTGGTTCGCATTCCATTTTTAGGCTTTCGGGGGTCTTCCTCCCTCCGGGCCTTTATTGATACAGGGCGTACCTCGCCCACGCCGGGCCTGCCCTCGGCGCGGGGATGCTTTGTGATCCTTTATGGCCGATAAAGGATCAAATGGATGTACAAATAGACGGGACCTAACGGCACAATAGAAACATACGCTCGATAATCCGCAAAAGGTACGGCCGGCGGGTGGAACGCTTTATTTCGCAACGATTTCGTTTAAATTTAATTTTTATTTCGCTCCGTTGACTTTTGTAATAATTGTGAGACTGACTTACTAACATATTATAGCTTTGTTTCCCCGAAAAGGTGTGCAGAGAGGATGAACCGCCACACTCTATATCAAATCAAATCAAATCAGTTTATTTCATCAATCTTCTTATTATTATTTGCTAGCCTTCTTCCCTCCACTGCTGGATACAGGCCTCTTCCAATTTCCTCCACTCGTCTCTATCCTGCCCCCTTTGTATCCAAGATTTTCCAACTCTTTTGACAATATCTTCGGTCCATCTCATCGGTGGCCTTCCGACACTTCGCCTATTTGCCCATGGTCTCCAACTGAGTATCCTGGGTGCCCATCTGTTGCCACCCTGTCTAACCAATTGTCCAGCCCATTGCCATTTCAATGTTGCCACTCGGTCCATGACGTCATCTTCATCAATAGACATTACAAAATAAATTTTTAAAGCATCTCTTGAGAACAGGTAAAATTTAATGCAGGTAAGTTGTACGCAAGCAGCGTGAGTGACAAAAGAAGCCGAGGACGACCGAGGAAAACTTGGCATGACCAAATTAATCAATTACTTAAAGTCGATCACATTCGAAGTCGGAATAATCGACGTGCGTGCATGGTACGATGTATGAATGTAGAGGAATCCCGAGAGGTATGCCAGGCATTGGGCGGTCCATCCTCTCTGCGTACCCCTCCTGGGAAATGGCGCGATGGTTAGTTAGTTAGTTAGTTAATAAATCGGGTTACCTTACATGATTTTTTCCAAGATGTGTCAGATAGAATAGTGAGACAGTCCATTCCTTCCACCCACCCTTCCAGAAAATGGTGGTGGTGGTTTGTTATTGTTGTTGGTTTGTTGTTAAATTAAATTAATAACAAAACAAAACATCCGTCGCCCTTAACAAAGGTTTGATTGCTACATTTCGAGAATGCTCCCGGCGACTTTCAGTACTAAAACTACGCCCATTCTGAAACTTTAACGCCTTTTTGGAACTTTAACGATGCCAAGTAGGCGATGATGTCTGATACGGCGTTTGTTCTCGTTTAAAATATATAAACACAACACATTACTTCTCCTCTCTTCTACACTCTGGTTCATACAATACTTTGTTTCACCATACTGATAACAACAATTATACGATAATAATAATAATGAAATAAAACGTTTTTTAACTACGTCCACTTTTTTTGTCTTTATTTCGACAGCGACCGGTTTAAAAATTAAATATTAACTTCATTCTATTTTCCCAGTTTCATGCTTCGCTTCCATACATAGTGGTCGGTTCAAGAACTCCATTGTTCACTGCCATTTTAGCTTTTTTTGGATGAGATTTTGCTTGCATTGACATTTCTTCTTTTTCTTCCTTCTTGTAGACCTATGTGGTCTGTTCTCCAGAGTGTTGCTCCTCCTGTGCTGTAGATTCCCAGCTGTCCTTCCATCCTTTAGGAGGTCTTCCACGAGGACGAGTCCTATGAGGCTGATTATGTAGTGTAATATAGGGATTGATTAGGATGATTATGTAGTGTAATCTGGTGGTGTCCATTCGTTGAACATGACCCCATCAATCCCTTTTTCGTTGTCTGCTCCATCTTATAAACATGATCAACCTCACATATCTATCTTATTCTGGTGTTCCTCACGCGATCTCTCAGTGTCTAGCCTACTATCGTCCTTAGTGTCTTCATCTCGGAAGTCCTCAAAATTTGTTTGGTCTTTACTGTGTATGCCCTTGCTTCGATGCCATATGGTCTTACGCATGCTTAATAGATTCTCATCTTACTCTTAAAGACCATGTCTTTGTTTTTCCATATTGTGGATTTTAGAGCGCCAGGGATTACAGCTGCCTTGTTCACTTGGGCTTGTATTTCTTCCCGCAGATTCTCCCACCAGGTCTATGCCTAGATACTTGAAGGTCCTGAACTGTTCTATGGGTTGATTTTTTATAATCAGGTTACATGTTTTAGGTGTTTTGAAAAAGGTCATATATTTGTTTTTTTTCGATAGAGATCGTCTTGTTGTATTTGTTACAGGCGTGATGTAGTCTATCTAGCATTTTTTGTCAGTCATTATCGTCTTCATAACATACCGCATTAATAATTTGCTCTCCCATCCTATATCCCAGTTGTAGCGATTGGGTCTCCTCTATAAGTTTGTCCATTATCAGATTGAACAGAAAAGGGCTTAGGCTGTCTCCTTGTCAAATATGTATGTTATTTGAAAATTATAACGTACGGCATGAAGTGGTGCAAGTCTTTCTTATTTTTCACGACTTGCCTCCCTTGGTCTTGCCGCCGCAGACATTGCGGGTAATCCTATTCCATGGCCGCAAACACAGGTAAAATAATCAGATTTCCTAAAGATATCATTACTTTGGCATTCAGCCCGAGCCACCCATTGTGTCCCCGAATATCCTCTCTATATTCCCACACCCGTACATTATGTACCCACATACATTATTGCTGGCTTTTTCTATCTCTTTTTACCTTTTCGCCTAATGCGAAAATAGCAGCCCCTAACTGAGAGAAATGAGGTAAAATTCATATGGAAGCCTTTGTAACCGCATTTGAAACAAATTAACCCTTAAACGCATGATTTTTCCAAATTCAAAAGTAAAAATATTTTTATACAAAAATTAGGTTGAAAATGACGGGAAAAGTAATAAAAAAAATATGTAAGTTTATTTGTGGATTAATAAAAAATGGCTTGTTGCAGATATGATTTGTTACAAAAAATATAAATCAGATATGCAATTATCACAAAAAATATAAATAAAAAATTAATTAACAATGGTAGATTCACCTTTATCGAGTATATAAATTATAAATTATTTCGTTTTATATCCAGTAGCACCAATGAATATAAATGTTGAAACTCTCAGAAATGTGACACATCTGCACCCAACGTTTTTATTTTATTTTATTAAAATGTCAATTTCTTGATTACAGAGACATCTACTCGAATAATTTAAAAACACGATGGCTCGACGTATTGTTACACTTACGCAACACAGTGCATTCGAGTTAATTTATTTCATGTATACAGAGTTATAAACGCTTAAATAAATTGTTGCAGATATACAACATAATGCATTTAAGGGTTAAATACTATTAGTAATATACATGCATTCAATGCTAGTTAAAAGCAATGTTAGAATTTATTAAACATGCATGACACTGTCAGAACCAAACATCTCTGAACCTCTTAAGAGTAGCAAAAATGAGAGTATTGTGACCTATTGTGGGGAGAACCCTTAGAGAAGAATACCCATTTTTTTTTTTATTTGTCTAATATTTAAACACTCACCACCGCATCTTGCGTCTGAGAAGTATAATATGATGATATCCGTCGCCATAACAAAATGTTTAACAATATCCAGACAGCTTCTCAGATGCAAACTGGTTGCAGACGATAAACCCATAGAACAGGTCATGAAGTTCGGATATCTGGGTGTGGAGATATCTAGTTGCAGCGATCTACGATATAATGAAATTAAAAAACAAACTGATAAAGCAGCAGTTATCTCCAGATGCCTAAGGGACACTGTCTGGGACATTATTGCATATGCTAGTGGAAAGCAAAGATAGAATTTATTAACCATGCATCAGGCCCATAATGACTTAAGCAAGAGCAGACACTGTCAGAACAAAACATCTCTTAAGAGTAGCAGAAATGAGAACATTGCGACCTATTGCGGAGAGAACTCTTAGAGATAGGAAACCCAATGAAGAAATCCGCAAATCCTCCAAAATTGAAGACATAGTGAGATGGAGTAGACAGAGAAGACGATTCTGGAGGGACCACATCGAGAAAATGGATCCAACAAGAATTTCTAAGATCGTGATGCACGAGACTCCAGAGGGCCGTCGACCACCAGGGCGACCACCAAAGAAATGGAGAGAAGGCTGATCGTCTTCATCACGGAAATAAAGTTGATATCCTGCATAAATAGATCGCAAGATCTTCAATCAGAAGATGAAGAAGAAGATGCATTCAAGCTAACTAACTAACTAACCATCGCGACGTCTCACGGAAGGGATAGGCAAAAATAATTGATTGCCACATTTTTTTCCAGACATACTTCTCGCTTCCTCAACATCGTGTTACGCACGAACGTAGATTTGTCCGACTCCTAACGTGACCGACATTCAATATTTGATTTATTTGATCGTGACACGTTTACCTCTATTTCTAGTTCCATTTACATCGTCAATTTATATATATTTTTTCAACATTCTTTCTTCATTCATTATTTCCATGTGTCCAAACTATCCTCATGATCCTTTCTTTATATTGTTCATAACACTATCATTTGCACTGCATTCACTTATATTTTCATTCGACACTCTGTCATACACACATTTTCAACACATTCGTCTCAGAGTTCTCATTTCTACTGCATTTTTTTTTCTTTCATCATTCCATTTGATGTGATACATTACATTTTTTTTTTTTATTTCTTAGAGAAGCAAAACTTGTTTGCGTGTGCGAAACTCTTTAAAATAACAGATGTTTCCATTTTTTATTATTTAAAATGGCGTTTTACTTCAATGTTAAAGAAACAATAAAATTTTAACAATATCATATTCAAATATTTCATGTTTAAATCCAAAAATATATGATACTAGTCACTAAATCAAATAAATCATTTTGTATGCTTCGGCTAGGTTAGTCTTGCATTTAATAAAAGGTCGAAAATAATAGAATCGAATAATATAGACCTTAAACTGAGAATACTCCTCATCAAGACCTAAGTATGGAGTATCTTGATGTACAGCTTGGAGACATGGTGCCTATCCGAAAGAGATAAACGGAGACTAGAGGCTTTTGAGATGTGGTCCTATAGAAGACTATTTGGAATTTCCTGGAGAGACTACATTACAAATGAGGAGGTTCTCCAAAGAATCGAAGGAGGAAGGCACCTGCTCAGGACCTTGTCCGAAAGGCGTGCAAGATGGATCGGCCATGTAATACGACAAGAAGGCTTCTTACATGCCATAATGGACGGTACGACCGAGGGGACTCTAGAACTCTAGGGGACGCCCACGCCGAGAGTACCTGTAGTGCCTGTTGGTGGACGTGCGCTGCTCATCATATGCAGATTTCAAAAGAGACGCACAAGACGGAAGAATGGAAGCGAAGAATAGAGGAAATTGCCTCAAACCAATCTGCGGGAAAACATTGTATGATAGAATACCGAACGATGAAATAAGAAAGAAATGTAAGGCAGATGACTGTATCATGAATAAAATTAAAAAAGGATCCCTGAGATGGTTTGGACATATGGAACGAATGGATGAGAGTAGAATGGTTAAAAAGTTGTACACAAGCAGCGTGAGTGGTAAAAGAAGCCGAGGACGACCGAGGAAAACATGGCATGACCAAATTAATCAATTACTAAAAGGCGGCCACATTCGAAGTCGGAATAATCGACGTGCGTGCATGGTACGATGTATGAATGTAGAGGAAATCCCGAGAGGTATGCCAGGACAGGCCGTTGTGGCGATCCATCCTCTTTGCCTACCCCTCCGGGGAAATGGCGTTATGGTTAGTTAGTTAGTTAGTTAGTCAATCCCAGGTTTGAAACCAGAGAGAGAGATGCTTCGGTTGACTCTTTCGGCATTTCTTTCGCTTCACTTTTTTTAACCAGTGCTCTCTCTCGTGTGATGTTGAAACTCTTACCCCTCACCCTTATTCTAACGATATTTTAATGATATAATTTATGTTTCTACACAGCTGAATAACTGTATTAACAGAGCTTTTGAATCTTATTCAAGTTAGCTTTGAAAATGTAACGAAAAAATGTGAAAATCTCTTTTCGTAACGTACATGCAATATGTTCATTTTTATTATTTTATTATTATTCATGTGTGCTAATTCTGTAAATGATAATAATGTATGGAAGTGAGGCTTGGAGCTGGCAAAAAAGGATGAAACAAACAAACAAACAAACCATCATGCTGTTTCCCCGCAGGGGTAGGCAGGGAGAATGGACCGCCACACTACTCTATCCTGGCAAACCTCTCTAGCTTCCTCCACATTCATACTACGAGTCATACACGCACGTCGATTCCTCCGACTTTTAACATAACCAAACTATAAATTTGATTAATTTGGTCATGCCATGTTTTACTCGGTCTGCCTCGACTCCGTATCGCATTTACATCATTAACGTATACTTTCTTAACTATTCTTTCTCCATCCATGCGTTCCGTATGTCCGAACCAACGCAGCCATCCTTTCACAATTTTGTTCATAATACCTTCTTCCGCTCTACATTCCTTTCTTATATCAGCATTTGAGATTCTATCGTGTATCGTTCTAGCACACATACGTCTTAGGGACCTCATCTCTACCGCATTTAATCTACTTTCATCCTTCTTCTGCCAGTTCCATGCTTCGCTTCCGTACATTAGTGATGGGACCAAAACTCAATTGTGAAAAAGGATGAAAGAATGATAAATGCCGTAGAACTGATATCACTGAGGTGCGGGAAAACGATGTATGATAGAATACCGAACGACGAAATAAGGAAGAAATGTAAGGCAGATGATTGCATCACAAGTAAAATTAAAATATAATAGATCAGCATCTTTTAAATTAGGTATTGAAGGTACGTTCAGAACCCAAATACTCTTGATATTAGAGATTTTCTTGTCTTCGTTATGTCGAACCATATCTCATGTTTTCCTGGTATTATATTGTATATATTATATTTTACCTGTACTTAATAGATGCATTTAACATTAATATTGTTTGTAATGTCTGTTGAGAAAATAAACTTATTTGTTTCGTTTTCCTGCACATTCTTCACAGTGGTCTAATTTCTACGGCATTTATCCTACTTTTATCCTTCTTTTGTCAGCTCTAACATTCACTTCTATGCATAAGGATAAGGCACCAGAACTCCATTATTACTGCCATCTTGATTTCAGTGAATATATTTTTTCTAATGAATACGAATGAAAACGTCAGTTTTCTAGAACTTTTTTTATATCTTATGGGAATGACATGTTTCGCCCTTCTAAGGTATTATCAAATGTGTCGAAAATTCCGCTCGATGCTGTTTATATATACTAGTAAATGGAGCAAAATATGGTAATTAACGAAAATTGATGTGGTTTTATACATTTTTTATAAATAATTATTTGGGTATGCCCATAAATACTGGAAAGCGTTTCTTAGAATTCCCATAAAATATAATAAAACTTCTAGAAAACTAACGTTTTCATTTGTATTAATTATTTAATATGGAGTTTTACATCATTGTTCAAGAAACAATACATATTTTTACAACTTTCTTTGGATATATTTCTGTTATTTAATTAAGTAACTAACTGACTAACCATCTCACCGTTTGACCGAAGGGGTAGGCAGATTAAATGAACCGCCACACTATACTTTTGTAACATACTTCTATCAATTCCTTAACATTCATACATCGTGTCATGCCCGCACGTCGATTTATCCAACTTCTCACTACTTAATTATGATATGAATATTCGAAAATGCGTTATTAATACTGTTTTTCATCTGTAGCAAGTATTCGTAATATTCATATTTTTAATTTGCGACCCTAAGCACCTCTTATGTAACTTAAACATGAAATTTACACGATTCAAGTGTTTTATTTAATTGAAAACTTTTCATTTGGGATATAGTACCTATCTATCTCAGTCAGAGGCGGTTCGTAAAACATATTTATTATCTGTTAAATTTACAACGCTGTTATAATATCACATTTTTTTTAAATATTGGCCGAAACACAATAATACTTTTTTGTGAATGTATTCGTATACAAGTATAAGTATACATTCACAAAAAATATTGTAATCATTCTGGTCAATTCTTTGGCATATAGATAGGAGTGACATCTCCAGGCGTCTTCCAACAATGCGCTAATGGCGATAGCCTTCACATTGTGTTAATAAAGTATTATAGTTCTGCTAAATGCTAAAAATTAATCTCCATAGATGGCGTTAGTGTGTGGATTATATAAATTAATCTTAAAAAGATTAACATATGTAATCAAAATCTATTATACATAGATGGCGTATTGAAACTGACATGTGAAGTTAAGCATAGATTTGTAACATATATACAACCTCCAAAAAAATTGTCTTACATGGTCATAAAGAAATGGAATAGGGAATGTTGTAATTACATAAAGCTTGCGCTCAACCCAACCAATGACAGGTCATAAGTCCTGTAAACACCTTGATCAACCATATTCAGTTTCCAGTTTGCATCTTCGTCTCTATTGAGATACAATTAAACAATGATACTTAACATTTTAAACTGTCAATGAATAAACTTTTTTTTTTGTATCACAATTGTATTTTATTTTACGCGACAGCTCCCATCTCTCTATCCCCAAATATCTTAAGCTCATTACTTGCTCCACAGTTATTTTATCAAAAGTCAGCTTACATCTTGTAGATTGTCTGGATATTGTGAGACTTTTTGTTTTGCTGAGTGATAATGATTTGTTTTGCTGTTTCATTCGAGTCGATTTGTATTTTTAAAACATCTCAGCACGCCCATGGACGGCGAGTGTATAATTTTTAGACCCGTGAGCTGTTTTCGTATTAAATATTTCATTAATATAACATGGCTAATTACCCGAATTAGCGAAATTTCCATTTCGGTGTTCCCGGCTTTAATGTATTCGATAAGTTCCTGATGAACTCCACAGCATCCCATCGGATATACAACGCCTTATTACATATTTAAGATGCTAATACCCGGATAAGTAGCCAAATTTTGGTTATTATCATTATCATTATTAATATAACTAACTAATTTTCTAACCATCACGTCGTCTCTCCGAAGGGGTAGACAGAAAGAAAGGACCCCCTCCAACACCTCACGCGGCCGACATTCAATATTTGATTTATTTGATCGTGCCACGTTTTTCTCGTTCTTCCTCTATTTCTAGTTTCGTTTATTATTATTCATTCTTTTAAATAGTCCATTGTTTTTGGTCGAAACACTATGATACTGTAACATTTTAAACTCTTAAATTAAAAACTTTGTTTTATGTATCACAATTGTATTTTTATTTTACGCGACAGCTGTTTTGTCAACCTATGTTGACATCATCAGGTGTTACAATAATATATCAAATGTCAAATTTTCGTGATTTTTCTTAAATCATAGGTTGACGAAACAGCTGTCGCGTTAAATAAAAATACAATTGTGATACATAAAACAAAGTTTTTTAATTTCACAGTTAATTTCATTATTTTGTTCATAACACAATCATTTGTACCGCATTCACTTCTTATATTTTCATTTGATACTCTATCACACACAGAGTATCCACACATTCGTCTAAGGCATAAGAGATCTCATTGCCACTGCATTAACTCTACTTTCATACTTATTTTGCCAGTTCCATGATTCGCTTTACGTTTTATTATTATTTATGTGAATTACATGTTTCGGCTGTCTAAGGCATTTGATATAGCATTAGACAGGCGAAACATGTCATTCATATTAATTATAAAAAAAATTCAACCCTCATGTATGGAAGTGAAGCTTGGAGCTGGCAAAAGAAGGATAAAAGCAGGATAAACGCCGTAGAAATGAGATCACTAAGAAGAATGTGCTGGAAAACGTTGTATGATAAAATACCGAACGATGAAATAAGAGAGAAATGTAAGGCAGATGACTGCATCATGGATAAAATTAAAAAAGGATCCGTGAGATGGTTTGGACATATGGAACGAATGGATGAGAGTAGAATCGTTAAAAAGTTGTACACAAGCAGCGTGAGTGGAAAAAGAAGCCTTGGACGACCGAGGAAAATATGGCATGACCAAATTAATCAATTACTAAAAGGCGGCCACATTCGAAGTCGGAATAATCGACGTGCGTGCATGGTACCATGTATGAATGTAGAGGAACCAGAGAGGTATGCCAAGACAAAGCATTGTGGCGATCCATTCTCTCTGCCTACCCCTCCGGGAAAATGGCGTGACGGTTTAGCTTCTAGTTAGTTTAAACTTCTATTTTCTAGCGTAAATATATTTTCATATGGCGTTTCACAATAAATTTGAATGTTTAGTTCATAAAATGGATATTTTTCTACAGTGCCCTTGGAAATATGCATTCATGAAAATGCCGCTTTATAAATCACGTTAATTATTATTATATAATATCATAAATAAAAATAAATAAATCTGTTTACAAGAAAACCGCTAATTTTTATTATGACATAGCGAACCGGATAAGTGTGAATTTATTAGCAATCGTAGCACACAGATTTATGGCGCTCCCTGTAAGGATATTTCCTATTACGGAAGTCAATAACTTGAAAGCGATAAAATCGTAATCACATAATTATTATTTTTTCAAACTTAATAAATATAACAATTTGTAGTAATATTCTAATTTGCAGAACAACTTTATAACAATATTATTGCTATAGAAAATCATTTATAATAAAACGAGAGATCGCATGAGGAACACCAGAATAAGAGAGATATGTGAGGTTGAGGATATTATAAGATAGAGCAGACAGCGAAAAACGGACTGGTACGGTCATGTTCAAAGAATGGACACCACCAGACTTCCCTATATTGCATTGCATAATCATGGGACTCGTCCTCGTAAAAGACCTTCTAAAAGATGGAACGACAGCTGGGAGTCTACCTCATAGGAGGAGCAACACTCTGGAGAACAGACCACATAGGTCTACAACAAGGAAGAAGAAGAAGTAGATAATAAAACTTCTAGAAAACAGACGTTTTCATTCGTATTCATTAAACTAAATAACTAACCATCACACCGTCTCTCCGAAGGAGTAGGCAGATATAATGGACAGCCATTCTGTTTTACACGTGGTATACTTCTCTCGCTTCGTTAACATTCATGCACCGTTGCATGCAGCCACATCGATTTCTCCGTATCCTCACGTTGCCGACTTGGAATATTTGATTGATTTGATCTTGCCACGTTTTCCTCGGTATTCCTGTATTTATGGTTCCGTTTACGTCATTTAGATATAAAGGTTTGAAGTCGATCAACACTTACATCAAAATAGGATCATTTGAAAAGGTGCGTTTTGAGTCTCGATCTAAACTCTTGACGGCTTCTCAATGCACTTGAAGTCTGCAGAAAGATGATTCTAAACTGAAGGACCGGCTAGTAGCCAAAATTTTTGCGAACAGCGTTTCAGCATAGACAATCTACACATGGCAGAAGACTTTACCGATCACAATGTGGTGCAACTGCCTCGCATTCTGACTCCTGTTGATGTAGATTTTAAATATATAAGCTGATGCCATTCAATGCAACGCTTTAAAGACCGTCCAAACAGAGCTTATTTTGTATTATTTTTGGACATTTCAATGGAGCTCCTTAACATCTCTGTGCGTACCGCCCCGACCGTGGGGCCATTGAATACATGGTCAGATAGCGATGGCCCCACGCTTGGGGACCATTATTAATTTCTCCAATATTCCCAGATTATGGCAAAATTTTGGACTACTTTTGTGTACATAGGTGTACACAAAATTAACTCATTAATCGGCTAATCACATGTTTATCAATCTGATTAATGTATCATATGTATTATAATAATAAAATAATAAGGTGGAGATAGGTGGAGACCGTGGGAAAATAGGAGAAGCGTCGGCAGGCCGCAAAAAAGGTGGGCCGACGACATTGCTGCCGTGGGGGGGGAAACGTGGCTACAGCTGGCAGAAAATAGAGACGAGTTAAAAGGAAGGAAAGAGGCATATGTTCAGCAGTGGACCGATGAAGCCTGACGAGGAAGAAGAAGATGTATTATAATATGAAAAAGAAAATATTTAATGTAATATCTCCCTACTAAAGGGGTTAAGATGTTGCGTTATATGACAAATCTTCGGCATACATCGAACGCGTTGCGTACGCGAAGAATTCATCGTTAGCATTATGGTATACGTAATCATAAATCCCTTTTAATCGAATGCGGCCTAATCGTTCGCGCCGAGTGCACTCTGGCAGAAGAATAATGGGATAAAAGTATGTCCTTTCAGAATTTAAACCCAGGATAGATGGCAATAATTGGCTGCCAGAAACAAAACCGCCGCAGTTTCGGCGACTATTGTGCGCCCCGGTTTCGCTCCGCGGCCCCCGAACGAGATGATGGCAGAATCCAATTAAAAATCTGTCTCGATCAGCCCTTATCCCAGTTATTATTAAGTATTGTTATTGTGCACGAATGGGATCCCTGTAGAAATTTTGTACGCAGAGCGTTGCGTATTTTTTGAACGGACAAACGCGAAGCTGTTTTTAACTAACTAACTAACCATCACCGCATTTCCCCGGAGGGGTAGGCAGAGAGGATGGATCGCCAAAATGTTCTGTTCTGGCATACCTCTCGGGATTCCTCTGCATTCATACATCGTACCATGCACGCACGTCGATTATTCCGACTTCGAATTTGGCCGCCTTTTAGCAATTGATTAATTTGGTCATGCCATGTTTTCCTCGGTCGTTCTCGGCTTCTTTTTCCACTCACGCTGCTTGTGTACAACTTTTTAACCATTCTACTCTCGTTACATATGTCCAAACCATCTCAAGGATCCTAACACTCTAGCTTTCTCCACATTCATACAGCGAGTTTTACACCCACTTTAATTCTTTCGACTTTTGATCTTTAAAATGTGATTAAGTTAATCGTGCCATGTTTACCTTGGTCATCCGCGACTCTGTAATCCATTCACATCGTTAACCTATATTTTCTTAACCGTTATTTCTTCTATCCATGTGTTCTGTTTGTCCGAACCAACGTAGTGAGCATTTCTTAATTTTGTTCTAAACACTTTCATTCGCCCTGCATTTACTTCTTGCATTTGACACGCTTTCAAATACAGATCTATAGCTTATTCGTCTAAGAGATCTCATTTCTACAGTATTAAAGTAATCTCGTAGTAGTATAGTAGTCTACTTACATATGACGCCGAGGATCCGGTAGGGAAAGATGTCCTGGCTGCGAAACGTGAGGGAGCGGACCTTCATCCGAAGTGTGGAGGAGCTAATATTTTTTTGTGAATGTATACTTATACTTGTATACGAATACTGGATTTCACCCACCGTGGGTGATGATTTAATTGTATCTCTAACAATGCGCTAATGGCGATAGCCTTTCACATTGTGTCAATAAAGATGTTCTGCTAAATGCTAAAATCAATCTCCATAGATGGCGTTAGTATGTGGATTATATAGAGTAATCTTAAAAAGATTAACGTATGTAATCAAAATCTTCATAGATGGCACATTGAAACTGACATGTGAAATTAGGCATAGATTTGTAACATATATACAACTTCCAAAAATTTGTCTTACATGGTCATAAAGAAAAAGGTGGAATGGGGAATGTTGTAATTACATAAAGCGGGCGCTTAACCCAACCAATGACAGGTCATAAGTCCTGTAAACACCTTGATCAACCATATTCAGTTTCCAATTTGCATCTTCGTCTCTATTGAGATACAATTAAATTGTGGAGGAGCTGTTCCGAGCGGCGCAGGACAAGGATAGGTTAGGTTAGGTTAGGTTTTTTTTCTCTATACATTTGTGTGTCGTTTGTTCGGCTTCATATTTAAGAGTAACGCTCCTTTTATCTCGTTTTACTCTCGGATCTGGGTTGTGCCGAGTCGTTTTAGCTGATTAGTTCTACATGCAAAGTTTCCCTGGTTATTAGGCGGCTTGCCCGCCCCTGTTGTGAACATTTCGCCCCCTTGTTTTATGTAACACTCCCGATACGTCTATCCTTCGGGAACTTTTGTCCATGATTTATGATATAGTGGTGTTTTATATGTATTCTGCCCGCACAAGTTTCCCGCCAATCGATTCGGGCCGCGTCTGGTAAAAAAAATAACTAACTATCTGACATTAACAATAAAATTAAACACATTTTCAAACTAACTATCTAACTAACCATCAGGCCGTCCCCCCGAAGGGGTAGGCAGAAAGAATTCCTCTATATTCATACATCTTGTCATGCACGCGCGTCGATTTCTCTGACTCCACGTTGCCGACATTCAATATTTGATTTATTTGATCGTGTCACGTTTTCCTCGATCTTCTTCTATTTGTAGTTCCATTTACACCGTTAACATATTTTTTTTACCATTCTTTCTTTCCATATATCCAAACCAACTTAATGATCCTTTTATTATTTTGTTCATAACACCATCATTTGCACCGCATTCACTTCGTATATTTTTATTCGACACTTTATCATACACAGAGTATCCCCACATTCGTCTAAGAGATCTCATTTCTATCGCATTTTTTCTACTTTCATCTTTGTTTTGCCAGTTCCATGCTTCGCTTCCATAAATCAGGGTCGGTAGAAGAACACCATTGTGCACTGCCATTCTAGCTTTTTTGGATAGATTTTTATCTTTAAGTGCACCATTTATTACGTTGCCTGCTCCAACCCTTATTTCGATATCCTTCTCAACTCTCCCATCCTTTGTTAACATACTTCCTAAATAAATAAATTCATCCACTTGTTACATATTGTCATGTTTTCTTCTTTTTTGAAAATCATTACCTTGGACTTATTCACATTCGTCATAAAATCGTAGCGCTTGCAAACCTCATACATACTAGACACCAGGGCTTGTAGTTCATGCTCGTTGTCTGCAAGTAGCACAGCGACGTCCGCATACAACAAACAGCTTACTGACACACCGTTCATTTTTGCACTTGCAACCAAACCTTTCAGCTCTCTCATACACTTGTCCATACGAGTATATAGATTAAACGATCATGGGGACATTACACACCCCTGTTTGACACCTTTTCTTCTGTCCTTTTCTTCTTCTGACTTCAAATCAAATCAAATCAGTTTATTTCATCAACAGACATTATAAAATTTATTTTTAAGGCATCTATTGAGAACAGGTAAAATAATATATTATGTATAGTATACTACCAGAAACGCATGAGAGATGGTTCAACATTAGGAAGACAGGATACTCTCCAGAATTAAGAGTATTTGCCTTCTGAACGTACTTTCACTAATATGAAAGACGTCGATCTCCGAGGAGACCGCGTTCAGCAGAATAATTGCTCTTCCCACCGGTGTCACCAGAGGCAGGTTGGTTCTGGCGGCCCGTAGGTAAAACAATCTATGCTGTCGCTGTCGGAGATATCTATCAGGGACAAAAAGCCGAACACCCTGCAGCACGACCGAGTTCTCGAAACATCCCCTGAGTAATCTAAAGAAATGGGTTATGATCTGCCCATCTCTTCGAAGCTGCAGGGAGTTGGCCCCAAGCATTCCCAAAAGAAATTCTATAGAGTTTTATAAGATTTTATATTATTGTTTATACACTTTATGCATATTTCTAATTGTTTTTTCTTCTAATTTTATTCACAGTCGAACCCGTGCCGGGAAAGCACTTACCATTCGAAGGATATGAAGCAGACCTGGAAAGAGACCACGCGCTGCCTACTTCGATGCCGAATGCTGACATCTTGAAGACGAATAGCAACCCTACTTATCACAAGCCGAGGTAAGTCACATCCCTATATTTTTCTTGCGTAAAAAATATCTCCAAGAAATTAAAACAACAAAACGCACAATTATAATGAAAGAGAAGACGTAGATCATAATATGAATAAGCAAAAACCCGGATGTCTTCAAGAAATAGACAAAGAAGGGGTATCCACCGGTTACCCGAGGCTGTTATAGGGCGCCGCGACGCCCTTTCTTCAGCCTCGCTCATTCACTTCCTAGGCCCGTCCCCCGTCCATCCGGGACTAACATTAATTCTACACAGTATATAAGCCAAGCGTCATAACGCAATTGCAATTGCATTGCAATTGCGATTCCGTTATGACGCTTGCCTGAATTGCATTGCAATTCCTTATTTGTAATAAAGTTTGTATAGAACAAGAATTTATCAATGAAAGCGAAAATGGCCGTTCACAATGGAATTCTGGTCTCAACCCTTATGTATGGAAGCGAAGCATGGAACTGGCAGTAGAAAGATGAGAGCAGAATAAATGCGGTAGAGATGAGGTCCCTAAGACGTATGTGTGGTAGAACGATGTACGACAGAATCTCAAATGCTGATATTAGGAAGGAATGTAGAGCGAAAGAAGGTATTATGAACAAAATTATGAAAGGTTCACTGCGTTGGTTCGGACATATGGAGCGCATGGGTGAAGAAAGAATGGTTAAAAAAGTATACGTTAACGATGTAAATGGAGTAAGGAGTCGACTCGAAAACTCTTCCGGCCCGAATGATGAAGCCCAACATCACAAGACATGTGCACGAAAAGTCAGTCAAGTGTGAATTCACAACACAATGTGATGACAAATATAGAGAGTCTTTAATTATTTCGTTATAAATTATCTTTTAATTCGAAACCAAAATGTGTTTATGGGTAGGTACTGGTGGAAATCTCAATTATTTTTCACGACTTCGTATCGTATTGGTTCTCTGGATTACCCCACAGATAGGGTGTGTGCTTATTAACAGTATTACTACCCTCGCAATACGGTTGACCCTCTGCCATACTAAATACATGTAAATAAAACGAGAAAAAGTAATTTTGCGGTAAAGGAGCATTAAGCGTTTTTTGTATGAGATCCTTTGAAGCCACTTTTTAATATGTTTTCAAGAAGTTTTATTATTATTTATGGGAATGACATGTTTCACATTTCTAATAATAATAATAATAACAAATCGGATAAATTATAGAGGGCCGTTTTTATGAATTATACATCTCAAGATGGCAGTGCACAATGGAGTTCTAGTCCCGACCCTTATGTATGCGAGTGAAACTTGGAGTTGCCAGAAAAAGAATGAAAATAGGATAAATACCGTAGAAATGAGGTCACTAAATAGAATGTGTGGAAAATAACAATATGCAGTAGCGAGCACAGACATCTTTTCACACTAAAAATATCGTTTTTTTTTTGTAGTTATATAATTTTTTTGCGATTCTTTGATAGCTTTTCACTTCAAATTATTAACCCTTAACGTACCGTGTTCAAAACAAAACGCTCGCTCCCATGTGGTCAATTCAGTTTACCGCTAACTTTATCTAAATATCAAGCATATGACTCGATGAATCAAATTTTAATTTATGTCATCTTGTAGGGAATTTCATTAGGAATAGATCGATATCTATAACATACATGGATTATTTGAAAAAACATATCATTATTAATTTTTTTCTGGAACCATGCGATTTCTGATATGGAATGCGTCACAGCATACGAGCGACTGGCACCAAGTATAAACTTGTCTCGCTCCGCCGCGCCGCGCCGCGGCCGGCGGGGCGAGACTTTACGAGATTTTACGTATGATAAAGGCACCTGGGCAAAATGTATAGTACGTTCAAGACAACGAGTACGTATTAATATTTGTCCCTTTTGGTAAAGTGTTAATATTTTCACAGTTCTGATATTATTAAGTTGCGTGCTGCGTTTCCGTCCACAGTCGGTATTATTACGTACCTATTAGAAAAGGCCAAACATATCATTTATAATACGTTCAAAACAGCGAGTAAGTATTTGTCACTTTTGATAAAGTTGTAAATATTAGCAAAACAAATTCTACCTTAACACGAATGAAGGTGAGGGCAGTCTTAAAAAATGTTTTTTTTTGGGATGAAGGAAGTAATTTTTTGCTTTTTTTTATTACGAAATATTGAGAACACTTCAATGGAGGATTACAATTTTTTTTTATAATATTAGGGACCATAGGTTTTAAGAAAATCAACTTTAAATTGGCAGTGGAAACTCAATTGACCACATGGCAACGCGACGGTTAAGCAACACTGTTTAAAGATGATCTGCAAGAAAAGTGCCTTCTTAGGACTTCTAAAACGTCCACAAGGGGACGCTGGCGCCCCCGTTAAGAATCACTGGCTAAGACCATCCAAAGTGCTTCATTTTAGTAAATAAATGCTCCTTCTAGCTTCTTTTCATCCCATTTGCATGGAGGTTATCGCGCAGCCTACAAGGCAATAAAATTTCACCAAATCGGAGGGTTCCTGAGCAAATATCGGATTTCCCTGCATTTAAATTGCCGACTTTCGAGAAAAATCTCGAAAACGGCGATGCGGCAAAGCGGGATAGTAAACTTGTCGAAAATTTAACGTCGTCTTTCAGTGAATTAATAATTAAAAAAGGTTTTTTCTTTATAGCATGATGAGCTTTAGACAAGTGTACTATACAGAAATGTTTTTGTGATATTAAAATTTCTTTCATTCTTATCTGCTTTATGTTGAGTTCTGCAATGATTTTGAAAGTAAAAATGTAATAACTTGATGAAAATTTTATATTAAATATCTTGCCGTGATATTGCGTTATATAATTTTTCTAGTGCATATGTTTTCTAAAGCTTTTCTAGCTTTACTCAATTTTACAATCTCAGTTTAAGGAGAATTAGAGATTAATAATATTATTATTATAAGCATATTCAAGTCAAGTGAGAGGTATGATATGATGATATCCGTCGCAAAAACAAAATGTCTCACAATATCCAGTCCTTTAACTAGGCTTGTTGTGAAACGGGCCTAGGAAGTGCAAGAACGAATGACGAAAGGGCGCCGCTGCATTTTTAAACTAGGCTTGTTGGGAGACGGGGTTTGGAAGTACAGGTGCAAATAACGAAAGGGCGCCGATGCGTCCTTAAACCAGGCTTGTTTGGAAACGGTCTTAGGACTGAAACTAGGAAACTGTGTCTACATGTTCACATGGACGAGCGCCCCACTAACTCACAGAACTTTGCAAGCTGATAGATTTGAACCCTCGGCAGTCAACTCTACGATCCTCGAAGGAAGAAGCAACACACAAACTTCTCGTCCCGCGGCGCCAAGGAGCTTCAAACTTCGCGGATCGCTCTTCTGGCATCGCGGAACCGACGGCGTGGAACAGGCTGCCCTACAATATCCGCAATCATGACGACGAAGGAGTGTTCAGAAGCTCTCTTAAAACTTTTCTTTTTAAGAAAAGCTTTTCGGACGTTGAGCGCCCTTGAAGTGAATCTCTCACAAAAATGACGCTATTCATTTTCATTTCATTTTATTTATTTTGCTAATAATCACAAACATTACAGACATATTCCAAATTGTTTGCTATACAAATCATCATCATTAGGAAGAGCTAGAGCGAATGACGAAAGGGCGCCGCTGCGTCCTAAAACAGTTCCGGGTGTGTAGCCTCTTATATTACTTATTTTTTCGAGTCTCATGTATAGTATGCAAATTCATCGTGTATCAGTTACCTAATGGGTGGTAATCGGCTCCGTTGTATAAGGCTGTAAAGTCAGCGTGGGTGTCACGGCCGCCCAATAAACTTGTAGGATCCGAGCTATAATCGCCCGCGTGTATTATTAGCCTGCCTTATGCTAATTATATTACCTGCGATGGCACATTTCCACAATGCTATTATTATTGCGTTAGTGATATCCAAAAAAAGTTAACCCATACACGTGTGCGTGTGTGTGTGGATATACAGTGAACTGCCTAACCGAGTGGACCGCATTATTCAATATGACATGTTTAATTGTATTTCGAATTTTGTGTCCCAGTAATTTTCTTTAAAATATATCGCACGCTTAATAGAACACTGGCTTAACTCAAAAAGCAAGTTTTGCTCAATCTGACATGAGTCAGTGTTTTAATAAAAACAGTCGAAAAACACGTACGAATGAAAAAGACCGATATAGTGTAATGATAGCGTTAACACAGGCCTCTGTCTAATGTTAACTCAATTATGACCTAAACCATAATCGGTCAGTTTACTGTTAAGCGTGTGATATATAATATGTTGTTAATTTAAATTACACCTCAGATTTAAATTAACAACACCAACAACAAAGCATCACGCTGTTTTCCCGGAGGGGTAGGCAGAAAAGATGAACCCCCGTATCGTTCTGTCCTGATTCCTCTCGAGATTCCTCCACATTCATTTATCGTAACATGCACGCTCGTCGATTTTTCCGACTTCGGATGTGGCCGCCTTTCAGTATTAGATTAATTTGGTCATGCCATGTTTCCTTGGTCTTCCACGGCTTCTTTTTCCACTCACACTGCTTGTATACAATATTTTAACCATTCTTCTCTCATCCATTAGTTTCATATGTACAAACCATCTCAGGGATCCTTTTTAAATTTTATTTATGATGCAATCATCTGCCATACATTTCTTTCTTATTTCGTAGTTATTTTATCATACCCATATCTTTTCCCCCCACATTCTTCGCAGTAATCTCATTTCTACGGCATTAATCCTACTTTCATCCTTTTCTTGCCAGCTCCAAGCTTCAATTCCATACATACGGGTTGGCACTAGAACTCTATTTTGTACTGCCATATTTTCTTTAGTTAAAATTAAAGATTCATAAAAAATGAAAATTAAATGTGATTATGAAAAAATAAACGAACTGACCATCATTCCGTCTCCTCGAAGGGGTATGCAGAAATAATCAACTTCTACAATTTTATTTCCTGGCATACTTCTCTAGATTGCTCAACATTCATACATTGTGTCATGCACGCACGTCGATTTCTCCGACTCCTCGCGTGACATTCAATATTTGATTTATTTAATCGCGCCACGTTTTCCTCGGCCTTTATCAATTTCTAGTTCCATTTACATTGTTAACATATTAAACAAATTAAGAAACAAAATAAAAATAATTAATCTATAAAAGGGAAAGGTGGCCACATTCGATGTCGGAAAAATCGGCAAACGTGAATGTTACGATGTATGAATGTAGAGAAAGCTCGAGTGTTGTGTCAGGATAGAGCAGTATGACGGTCATTTCTCTGCCTATCCCTCCGGAGAAACGGCGTAACGGTTATTTGAGTATATCCAATGAATATTTGGTGGCGATGAGGTTCGCAACCCAGGAAACGGCGTAACGGTTATTTGAGTATATCCAATGAATATTTGGTGGCGATGAGGTTCGCAACCCATCACACCGCGTCTCCCGCGGGGCGAAAAGAGAAGGATGGAGTGGCGCATCGGATAAAGTGTGACAGTCCATTCTTTCTGCCTACCCTTTCGGGGAGACGGCGTGATGGTTAGTTAGTTAGTTAGTTCCAATGAATAAAAAAAACACATCATCATTTTTTTAGACATATTCAAAAGACAATCTGGCAATTGTTCCGCTTAGAATGCATTATGATGTGTCCACATTATTTCGCACGTCACTGTATCGTCATATTTTACAGTTTTTTTACAAGTTACATTTATATAATCCATCCATTGTGGCTCCATCTATAAAATAACATTGCAAAACAATTGACAGTCACATCTGCCGATCGTTTTTTGTTTGGCTATTTTATGATTATACGCCGCTTGTAGACGCCTTCTATTACCGACGTTTCGCTAACAATTACGGCCTCTATCATCGGGGGTTTTTCTATATTTGATTGAGACATCATTAGCGAAGATTCAAAAGACATAATTTTTATTCGTCGGTACAATATGATAAGCAAAGCATTGTGATTTTTTTTTATTATTATAAGAAATAAGCGATCAACTAATTTTACACATTTATTCTTCTTCTTATAACTAACTAACTAACTAACCATCACGCCATTTCTCCGGAGGGGTAGGCATAGAGGATGGATCGCCACACTGGCCTGTCCTGGCATACCTCTCAGGCTTCCTCTACATTCATACATCGTACCATGCACGTACGTCGATTGTTCCAACTTCGAATGTGGCCGCCTTTTAGTAATTGATTAATTTGGTCATGCCATGTTTTCCTCGGTCGTCCTCGGCTTCTTTTCCCACTCACGCTGCTTGTGTACAACTTTTTAACCATTCTACTCTCATCCATTCGTTCCATATGTCCGAACCATCTCAGAGATCCTTTTTTAATTTTATTCATGATGCAGTCATCTGCCTTACATTTCTTTCTTATTTCATCGTTCGGTATTCTATCATACAACGTTTTCCCGCACATTCTTCTTAGTGATCTCATTTCTACGGCGTTTATCCTGCTTTCATCCTTCTTTTGCCAGCTCCAAGCTTCACTTCCATACATGAGGGTTGGCACTAGAACTCCATTGTGTACTGCCATCTTTGCTTCTGTGGATATATTTCTATTTGCAGTAATGACTTTGTAGATCTTAAAATAAGATAAAGTAAATCTTAAGTAAATCTTAGATAATGTATCATAATTATATTTTTATTTCACGCGACAGCTGTTTCGTCAACCTATGTTGGCATCATCAGGTGTTACAATAATATATCAAATGTAAAATTTTCGTGATTTTTCGAAACTTCCTTTGTGTTCCTATGTCAATTTGAATAATTACTTTGAAATAATTTTGAAGTTCTTGCAGGAGTTGAGTTAGGTACCTAATTATTTTAATTAAAAGAATGGTAAGTTACTATTTAAAGGAGAAAATATTAAAGGTGGAAAATATTTATGTGGTCAATATATATCTGTTCTCCAGTGTGTTGCTCCTCCTGTGAGCTGTCTTCCATCTTTTAGGAGGTCTTCCACGAGGACGAGTCCCATGAGGTTGATTATGCTATGCAATATAGGGGAGTCTGGTGGTGTCCATTCTTTGAACATGACCGTACCAGTCCCTTTTTGCTGTCTACTCCATAACCTCACATATCTCTCTTATTCTGGTGTTCCTCACGCGATCCCTCAGTGTCTTGCCATGCTGTGGAAAATATAATAATAAAAACAGTAATTAGAAGGAACAGTTACACATAATATCAGAGTCAAAAATGATGAAACATAATAAATTTGTTTAAGTATCGTAGTATTTTGGCCAAAACAAAGGACTATAAAATATCATATTACGCCACGTGGGGATTCGAAGAAATAGTTTGTGCATGACGCAATGGATGAAAGTAGAGGAATCAAAAGAAGTGTGTCAGGATAGAACAGTGTGGCAATCTATTCTGCCTACCCCTTCGAATAGACGTTGTGATGGTTACTTAGTTATAAAAAAAATAAAAAAATTTAATTATATCATTTAAGGATAAATTGTATTTCAATAGAGACGAAGATTTAAATTATTTTGGAAACAGAATATGGTGGTCGAGGCGTTTACATGACTTATGACCTGTCATTGGTTGGGTTAAGCGATCGCTGTATGTAATACAACATCCCCCATTCCTCACTTCTTACGCCCCTACAAGTATTTGTATACATTCATAACAAAATGTTGTATAAAATCTAGTCCGAGTTAAAGCATAAAAATTGGAGAGTTTTCTTCAGGCGTTGTCTAGCAATGTATCATAATTGAGTTGATAGCCTTTCACATTGCATTAATAAACATTTCTGCTTAATGCTTACATCTAATCCTAATAGATGGCGCTAGTGTAGATTGAACTAATATATGTGAAATGTTCCTCAACATAGTAGCATAAAATACTCGTACATCTTTCAAAAATAATTGTCAGGCGCCGTGGTCGTAAGAAGGGCAAATGGGGAATGTTGTATTACATAAAGCGATCGCTTAACCCAACCAATGACAGGTCATAAGTCTTGTAAATGCCTCGACCACCATATTCTGTTTACAAAATAATTTGCATCTTCGTCTCTGTTGAGATACAATTAATCCTAAATAACTAACTAATTAACTAACCATCACGCCGTCTCCACGAAAGGGTAGGCAGAAAGAATGGACTGTCACACTTTAACCGATGCGGCATTCTATCCTTCTCTTTCGAACCTCATCGCCACCAATAGGCATCTCCCGCGCACACTTCGATCGTCCAACATCCACAAAATAAATCTAAAAAAATCATATAAAATACAATGATATAAAATAATATAACAAAATAAAAATAATATAACACAAAATTTTCTTTTTATATGGTGCACATATTGTCTATTTAATTTATTTTCCACGTATCCACCGTTTTTCAAAATTACCAGTAATTAGGCACTTTACAAACCAGCAACATCAGCAAGAACTTTAAAATAATATTGAAGTAATTATTCAAATTGTAATTGGAACAAATGAAATTTTTATTTTTACACCTCGTCACCTGAGAGTAAGAAGGTTCTAACTGACAAAAGTAAAAAGCTGAGAAAAATGAAGTCAAAGTTTTGTTGGTGTCGGGAGTGTATCTTGGAATAAAAGGGTTTTATTCCAATTTCCAGAAATTCTTTTACCGAGAAACGTGTAAATTATGTCTGGCTACAGTTGGAATAATAAAGTTTTAAGTTTAAATGAATCCTTCTTCAGTGAATCGTGTGTTTTGAATGATCAGATGGAACTTGATTCTTTTCGTAACATCAAAATGACGATACTTTTACATGTTTTTTTTTTAATTGTACGTATAGATAAGGTTAGTAAGAACCCTTTTCACGAAAAAAAGCCAAATGTGAAATTTTGTTAGTTGGAACCCTCTTACTCTCAGGTGACGACCTGTAAAAATTCTTTATATACTCGTTAACGAAAATATAAAAATATTCACAATTAATCCTTAAATATACATATTTTTAATAACATCACTTTGAGATCGTCACAGCTTCCATTTTGCAACAGTTAAACCGCGTATATCACATATTGCGAGATTAACCTGGTACATTATCACAATCTCGATCTTTACAGCTGGGTTGGGCCCTCTTGCATCCAATACACCACGCATTCTCCGACCGGTTACGTAATGATCTAGCCTTAACGGTGTTACGGTACACCGTATACGTTATTCAATCTATGCGCTATGTTATTAGATATATTATATTTGTTTGATATATTCCATAAATCATATTTTGCATTCGCAACGCTAAAGAAATCATATTCCCATGATGATTTTTATTATATTATTATTATTATTTTGTAATGCACTTTACATCATTATAGCGTGAGCCAAATCGATGTAAAGGGTACAGCTATCATATAGATTCTAATAACATGTGATAGGTAGCCAAAAAAATTCTGAGGTATCTCTACATGAGAGAGTATGGTAGCTATCCGTGGCTCTATCCCACGGCATTTCTTTTAGGAATGTGGGGCCAAGTCTTTGCAGCTTCGAAGTGATGGCCATCTCATAACCCATTTCTTTAGATTACTCAGGGGATATTTCGAGAACTGGGCCGTGCTGGAGGGTGTTCGGCTTTTTGTCCCCGATAGATATCTCCAACAACGACAGCATAGATTGTTTTACCTACCGACCGCCAGAACCAACCTGCCTCTGGTGACACCGGTGGGAAGAGCAATTAATCTGTTGAACGCGGTCTCCTCGGAGATCGACGTCTTTCATATTAGTGCAAGTACGTTCAGAAGGCAAATACTCTTAATTCTAGAGATTATCCTGTATTTTTCATGTCGAACCATCTCTCATGCGTTTCTGGTAGTATACTATACAAAATATATTATTTGACTTATTCTCAATGATGCCTTAAAAATTAATTTTGTAATGTCTATTGATGAAATAAACTGATTTGATTTGATTAGAATATATCGCCATTTTATCTATGAATTCTTCACCAGACTAAAGACAGTATGACAATCAATTTCCCATCGCTGGCGATATAGGCATGACGATGTTAACAGAACAAGACATAGAGGAAGAGCGATGAAAGCGTTGCTCATTCAAATCAATAAAATATTAAACGTTGCCCACGTCATTCTGTCTATCCCTTCACGGAGACGGCACGGTGGTTAATCTTGGCTTGTTTATATCCAAGGGATTGGTTTACAGCAAACTGTAACATTTTTGCTGGTTTTTGGGATGCCAATTGGATCTTTAATATAGTTTTCCGTTATACACATTTGTATACAGCAGGTTCTTCCTCAGCCCATTCCCGTCCACTCCTGGACAAAGACCTCCTCCATTCGCTTCCATGTCACTCTGTCTTTTGCATACTGCATCCACGTTATTCCGACGTGTCTGTTCAGATCATCCTTCCACCGTAGTTGCGGTCGCCCTGCACTTCTCTTTGCCGTCCACGGTCTCCAAGTCAGCAGTCTTCTTGTCCATTTTTCATCTGAGCTTCTGGCTACGTGACCTACCCATTGCCATTTTATAGTCGCCACCCGATGGATAATGTCAGTGACCTTTGTTTTTTCTCTCACCGTATCGTTTCTAACTCTGTCTCTTAGGCTTATTCCTAACATGGCTCTTTGGGTCACTCGTAGTTTCTCGGCGCTTTGTTTGGACAATGTTACAGTTTCAAGACCATAAGTACCAACTGGCAGAACACAGGCTTCATAGACTTTTCGTTTTAGATAGGTATTTTCGGTTTTTAAGGTTATTTGAACCTAAATACTGTATACAACATTGATTCTCATGATATGTAATAGGTAGCTAATCTATCAGTATTTTATTGTCACGCGAATTCCACACCAGACCAAAGACAGTGTGACAATCACACTGCCATCGCCGGGAATCGAACCCGGGACTTTCTGTGCAGATGGTTATTAGTTGGATATAAATCTCAATATAATTGTGCACGAGTCGGTGAATATCCTAAGTTATATAAATTGTATGCCCGTAATCCACACATTAAATTGTATTCACTGCTATCCGAGCGTCTCTGCAGTATAACTGTATGACATCACACCCGACCCGCCCATATCTCGCGGTCCGTGTCGCCGTCATGAAGATTTGTACCTATGCGCGGTCTGTCTATAAAGTTATCAAATTTAATGCCTTGCACAATACATCGAAAAAGTTTTATCAAAACAAAATTTCTATTCTGTCTATGTTTACATTTTTTTCAATTCTCTTATATCCTAAATATAAAATTTCAATAGTTTATGAAATATTTATTACACAAAAATTTGTTTATAGCTTTTCTACAGGAAATGTGTTTTTTATTTTTGAATTGTGGATTTGTAGAATTTTAGAGAATTTTCTTATTAATACTACATGACATAAGAATGTGTAACCACGATATATTTCAAAGGTTTTATACCTTTAACACCGGGAGACCGATATAGGCACCAAGAATCTTGATGTAGAAGAGACCATGAGAATGGAAAAAGGGGCATCGATCGACCCCAGAAACAATGACACAAAAGTCGACATGATCAGTGAACTATACAACACAGACGCTATTGTTTGGCGGACTCAACTTAACGACAGCCGTATACATCAGGCTAGGCTTGCATTTAATAAAAGGTCGAAAATAATAGAATCAAATAATATAAACCTAAAACTGAGAATACTCCTCATCAAGACCTATGTATGGAGTATCTTGATGTACGGCTGCGAGACATGGTGCCTATCCGAAAGAGATAAGCGGAGACTAGAGGCTTTTGAGATATGGTCCTATAGAAGACTATTAGGAATTTCCTGGAGAGACCACATCACGCATAAGGAAGTTCTTCAAGGAATCGAAGGAGGAAGACACCTGCTCAGGACCTTGTCCGAAAGGCGTGCAAGATGGATCGGCCATGTAATACGTCAAGAAGGTCTCTTGCATGCCATAATGGAGGGTATGACCGAGGGGACAAACTCTAGAGGACGCCCACGCCGAGAGTACATGGAGTGCCTGTTGGTGGACGTGCGCTGCTCATCATATGCAGATTTCAAAAGAGCCCCACAAGACAAGGAAGAATTGAAGAAATTGCTGCAAACCAATCCCAGGATTGAAACTTTCTAACTAATCCAGCAGTGGAGGGAAGAAGGCTGAAGAAGAATAAATCAATAGCTTTTGTCTCGTTACTTTTATGACGGTAGTCTTGCGTATGCTCGTACAGGCTGCCGCCACATCCAGCCTCACACGATACAACTTTCACCGCGCTTCGGGGCTCGCTCGCCGAATGCATGGGAACTGCTCGAACCGGCTAACGCATTTGAATGTGGCCAATTTATCACCGCACTAGGTGTGCTAATTTCTATTTGCGGATGACAAACGGCCGCCGCACTCCGCGGTCCATGCCCAATGCTCACACAGAGATTGAATTAAAATGTATGCTTTATGGCTCGCCAAAGTGCTTGCGGAGTGGCTGTTTGATTGTTTGAACACGAAAATCTTAACCAAATACCATTAAGAAAAGGTGTTCCAAGAGTAAAGTATTATAGGGAAGCGATAACTGATTCAAAATTATTTCAGGGATGTGATTGCAAACTAGGGGTTGGTGGTATCCAATAAAAGAAATCAACACAATATTATTATTATTTTAAATAGTCAAATTGTTTTGGCCGAAACACTATGATACCTTAACATTTTAAACTGTTAATGAATAAACTTTTTTGTATACACAATTGTATTTTATTTTACGCGACAGCTGATTCATCAACCTATGTTGACATCATCAGGTGTTACAATAATATATCAAATGTAAAATTTTCGTAATTTTTCGAATCTTTATGTGTATTTGTTCCTATGTCAATTTGAATAATTTCTTTGATAAATATTTAAATAAAATTGTGTTTTTGTTCTCGACATGATGGTCATGTCATGTCTCGCAGCCGTAAAGGGTACAGCTTCATCATATTCTTATTCTCTTCATCATAGTCCTACATATAATTAAATCACTGAGATGGTTATGGAACGAATGGACGAGAAAAGAATGGTTAAAATGTTGTATACAAGCAGTGTGAGTGGGAAGAGAAGTTGTGGAAAACCAAGGAAAGCATGGAATGACTAAATGAATCAAATACTGAAAGGTGGCCACATTCGAAGTCGGAAGAATCGAAAGTCGAAGTGTATGTTACGATGTATGCATTGCGATGTATGTTTAAATGTAGCAGTAAGACGCATTAAAGGCATTCCAAAAAAGTCCCATATAACACCAAGTTAATTAAGAGTCCAGAAAGAATCCAGTATACACTCTGCTGGACAGTCTTCAAAGCGCTACATGGAATGGCTCCAAATTATATATCAGAACTCTGTATTACGGATAGCCTAAATACAAGGAAATCCACACTTCGCTCGGCGAACTCCTCGGCAATTAAGAAGATTAGTTGAGTCAAGCGTTGCCCTAGTACAAATTTCGGGGATCGAGCGTTTGCGGTAACCGGTCCATCAGCTTGGAACAATCTTCTTCACACCTCAGATGCACAAATGATCCGACAGACTTCAGATCTAAGCTGAAAACCCATCTTTTTCATATTTCATACCCAAGTTAAACATTTATGCTTTGTTCTACTATACTTTTAAACCGATCGCTTTTTAAGCGGTCACATTTAGATTTTTAGATTTAAAACACGTCTTAATGCGCCCTTGAGGTGATTACATCACAAAAACGGCGCTTTAAAAGTAAGCATATTATTATTATTATAAATGTGGAGGAATCTAGAGAGATATGTCATGACAGAATGATGCGGCGGTCCATCGTCTCTGCCTACCCCTCCGTGGAGACGGCGTGATGGTTAGTTACTTAGAATTTGTCTTTGATCGAAAAGTTTTTATGTTATAGCAATTATTTTTGACAAAACGAACTCGATTTTGCAAACGTATCCATTTCATCTCAAAGCAGTCAAAGGTGTACATTACTGTTGAGTCGCATCGCTGGTTTTCAAGAATCTATAATTCTCACCATGATTAATTATCATCTGTGAAAAGTGGCACAATAAATTCACGAGTCTTTAAATAAATTGGGCGGCCATCTTGTCAGCGAACCGTGAGCGTGTCTTGTCGAAGATATGCGTTACGAAATAACCAGAAATCCGTCCCTGGCCTGACCAAAAACAGAATTTGAAAAATGTTCCGAGATGCTACACCAAGGTTGCGAATGGTCCAATAAACTACATCTTCAAAGTTTGATAATTGCGAAACGTGTTCACGTACGAATGTCTAACTAACTAACTAACCATCACGCCGTCTCACTGAAAGGGTAGGCACAAAGAATGGACTGCCACACTTTTCTTTCCTGACACATTTCTCTCGCTTCCTCAACATTCATACATCGTGTCATGCACGCGCGTCGATCTCTCTGACTCTTCACATGGCCGACATTCTATATTTGATTTATTTGATCGTGCCACGTTTTCCTCGGCCTTCCTCTATTTCTAGCTCCGTTCACGCCGTTTACATATACCTTCTTTACCATTCTGTCTTCACTCATTCTTTCCATGTGTCCAAACCATCTTAATGACCCTTTCCTTATTTTGTTCATAACACTTTCATTCGCACCACATTCACTTCTTATACTTGCATTTGTCACTCTATCATATACAGATTTGCCACACATTCGTCTTAGAGATCTCATTTCTACTGCATTTATTCTACTTTCATCCTTCTTTTGCCAGTTTCATGCTTCACTTCCATACATAAGGGTCGGCACAAGAACACCATTGTGTACTGCCATCTTAGCTTTTTTGGATAGGCTTTTGTTTGCGATGACAACTTTTCTTTTTGACGCACTTTTCTTTCCTGACATATTTCTCTCGCTTCCTCAACATTCATACATCGTGTCATGCACGCGCGTCGATCTCTCTGACTCCTCACATGACCGACATTCTATATTTGATTTTTTTGATCGTGCCACGTTTTCCTCGGTCTTCCTCTATTTCTAGCTCCGTTCACGTCGTTTGCACATACCTTCTTCACCATTCAGTCTTCACTCATTCTTTCCATGTGTCCAAACCATCTTAACGACCCTTACATTATTTTGTCCATAATACTTTCATTCGCATTTGACACACTATCATATACAGTCATATCAGTTTTACATCATTGTTCAAGAAATAATTAATATTTTTCTTTTTTAAACACCATTTCCGGGTCCGGGCGAAAATTAACAAAAACCGGGTTCGATTCCCGGCGAGGGCAGTGTGATTGTCACACTGTCTTTGGTTTGGTGTAGAATTCACGAGACAAATGGCGATAGATTAGCTACCTATCACATGTCACGAGAATCACTATGGTAGCTATAATAATACCCTTTACATCGATTTGGCTCATGCTGTCATGATGTAAAGAGCGATTCAACAAAATTATAATATTATTATGATCGGTTTTCAAATATATTTTTATTTTATATACGTCAGTAGGTAGGTACTTTCAAATGATAAATTGGTGTAATATAACCTTTATGATAAGTATTTGAATCTGAAATAAATGTTAGAATTGACGAAATCTTTTAAATCTGAAATAAATGTTAGAATTGACGAAATCTTTTAAATCTATAATTAATTGGCTTTAGAAGTGTATAGTTTTGATCGGCAGCGGTCTGTCTTTATCGCTACATTGTTGTGTCTATTAAATCAAAGAGTTTGTCGGTTAATTTATCTGTAAAGAATAAAAAAAAACCTTGAATGGCGTCGGTTGTTAGCTGTTATTAGCTAAATATCAGCATTCATCAGTGTGAAATATAATATATATTATACTACAAACTTAACATTTGATTCAGATATGAAGATAGCATCATGCTTTTATTTTTACATTTTTCTTTAGCGCTATAATGATATAAGGTGCGGAGTGTATATATTTTATACAGGCCTGCTCCGATCGTCATTAACTCTCCCTTCCCTGTGATGGGTATCTTCTACACGTTGCTTTTAATAACCATTAATATCTCTATAAATATAATAAATACAAGGTTAAGATTTTAGGTATTCCTCCATAATATATTTACGCATTGATTTAAAAAAATAATATTCATAATAATCAGAATTTATCGGGTACATAGGAGGTATTTTGTGAATATGGGAAACAAAATTCGCGTATAAACAGCGCTGAGTGCGCGACACTATATACGCATCTTACTCTTGCATACTTCACTGTGGAAGCGCGAGGAGCTCAATGTTCTCACTGCCGCCGGTAGTAGCTCTCGGGCTTGCAACCAGAGTGGATTTATGCCCGTTCCGTGAGTTTTTTTTACATGTTTTAACAAACAAATCTCAATTATTATAATTTTTGGCTTCAATTATAATTAATTAAGGGGATTAGCTATGAATGTTCTTATTTTACCGATTTAAAATCGCTAATTTTTCATCGGGTACCGACTACCCAAAACCGGAACGCGCGTTTTTATTTTAGCACCGTAAGGGAAAGGTTAATTAACCAAATAATCACGACGTTTTTCCCGAGATATAGAAAATTCCCTAGATATAGAAAATTCTCGAGATATTGAAAATTCCCGAGATATGTAAAATTCCCGAAATATAGAAAATTCCCGAGATATAGAAAATCCTGCTCCGATCGTTATTAAATAACCAAATAATCACTAACGAAAATATAGACAATTAAGTTTTCCATGAGGCATAGAAAATACCTTTATTACAAAAGAAAAATGAAAGTTCAGTAGAGATCACTAAGGTGAATGTGTTGAAAAACAATTTATGATAGAATATCGAACGAAGAATGGAGAACGTAAGGCTGATGAATGCGTCCTACATATAATTAAATCACTTAGATGGTTTGGACATATGTAACGAATGCATGAGACAAGAATCGTTAAATAGTTGTTTATACAAGCAGTGTGAACGAAAAAAAAGCCGAGGACAGACGTGGAAAACATGGCATCACCAAAATTATCAATTACGTGCGTGCGTGTTACGATTGAAGAAAGAGAAAGCTTGACAGTTATGTCAAGATAGACCAGTGTGGCAGAACATCCTCTCTGCCTATCCCTTCGAGTAAACGGCGTTATAGTGTTGAATTCTTCTTCTTCTTGACTCTTCATACCTCCGTGGTGCATAGGGTTTCAATGAACCTTCTTCACCTGACTCTATCGCATGCCTGATGCCTAACATCATCCCAATTGAGTCCTGCTGCTTTGACCTTGTCTAGGTGGCTCTAGGTCTGCCTCGCTTCCTCTTTGCCTACATAGGAGACCAGTCTAATGCGCCCTGAGCGATGCAGACTGGGTTCCGTCTCGGAGTGTGACCGATCCACAGCCATTTGCGTCTAGCGATTCTCTGATTGGCTTTTCGTCTGCTATGGTCCAGAGAACGGCGTTTGACACTGTTTGGGACCAATAGATCTTTAATATTGAGCGAGGGCACCTATTTATAGTCCGGTCAATTTAGACATTCGAAGGTGCATAAAATCCCAACAAGCTGAAAATCAAAAAAATGAGTTTTTCGCGATTTTCAGCAAACCGGTAAGTTTTATCATAAAAGTACTCCAGACAAAAATTGTAGATCATAAAATTATCTATAAAAAATGTATCCATACTTTTTTTCCTATGAGCCACCGTTTTTGAGATATAACGATTCAAAAAGTTGTAAAAGTTGTTATCGTCATAATATGCACACGTTTCCACGCGCCACCTATGAGGCAGTGAACAATTTTACTGATTTTCAGCTTGTTGGGATTTTATGCACCTTTACTCTCATTTTTTGGTCTAGATTGACCGGACTATTATAACACTTGGAGTTATCCTATAACGTTTTTGGTAGATTTCCAAGTCTCACATCTGTATAATTAGTTAATTATTTTTACTTGGGCTCCCTGTATTTGAATATCGTGTTTCATTCCATCCACTCTCGCTTTTCGAGATATTTTTACTATCTCTCTACATCTGTTTAAACCAACACCTTTGCTCTCCACCAGAGCTGGCAAATAGGCAGTAGGCGCTGTGTTGTCGCGGCCTTGTCGATAGCAATATTTTATAATATTAAGATATTTTTTTGTTTGGAATATTTACGACTTTTTGATCCTTATCCAAAAATACGCGAGCCTCCCATCATGGGTTATGTGAGAGTAATTTATTTCTCAATTTATATTAAGTTGTATTTTTAAACAACGTTTCCTGGAAGTTTTTATTATTTTTATTGTGTATATTAATATTCTTCTTATTTGCTAGCCTTCTTCCCTCCACTGCTAGATATAGGCCTCTTCCAATTTCTTCCACTCGTCTCTATCCTGCTCACTTTGTATCCAAGATTTTCCAACCCTTTTGACAATATCATTGGTCCATCTCATCGGTGGCCTTCCGACACTTCGCCTATTTTCCCATGGTCTCCAACTGAGTATCCTGGGTGCCCATCTGTTGCCACCTTGTCTAGCCAAGTGTCCAGCCCATTGCCATTTCAATTTTGTCACTCGGTCTGTACACCAAGTATCTGTCTTTCCATGTACCTTTGTGTACACTTGAGCCTGTGGACACTTTTTGCTGTAAGAGTTGTCGTCTCTAGTCCGTATGTCATCATGGGCAGTAGACACGTTGTCGTAGACCTTTCATTTGAGACAAACCGGTATTTCATCATTTTCGAAGACATGTCTCAGTTTACCAAAGGCAGCCCAACCCAGTCCAACTCTTCGAGGTAGCTCTGCAGTTTGATTCTCTTTATATAGTATATTAATATATAACATTTAATAAAATGAGAACCTTTTTCGCAATGATAATCTCAATCTGAAACTCCGACAAAGAACAGTTCAATGTTTATATGATATATTTTACTATATGGCTGTGAAAATAGATGCCTTGTAATAATGTTTTTTGAGAAAAATAAACTGATTTGATTGAACGATTGAAACACATTCATACATCGTGTCATGCACTCAGTTTTTTTTTTTTTTTTTGTATACAACAGGTTTTTATGACCCTATTACTGTATACAATTTACATAAATTTTGCATGCATTTTACATACATTTTAAAATACATGTTAAAATACAACAATTAAAATAAAATAAAACAATATTTAACAGTTGTGGTATGTACCTATATGTTCCTTAAAGGACGTATAGGTCATTTGGAAAATGTCCACATCGACTGACACCTCATTCAAGAGCACCATACCCCGAGTCATTGTATGCTGCGCCAAGACATTTGTCCTGCTATGCGGTATGCACAACAGATCGTGTCTTCTAGCGCGAGCATACCTGTCCGGTGCATTGAGACCATAACACTCTAAGAGGTATGGGCTATCAATGAGGTTACGGAGTATTTTAAATCCTAAGATCATCAATGTACCCTTTCTTCTTGATTCGAGACTGCGGTACTCTGTGTTAATCAATAGATCATTGTGGTGCATAAACCTCGGATATACCCCATTCATCCGCATGTAGAGGTATCTCAGAAATTTTTTCTGGATTTGTTCTAATACCTCCACATACTTGTGCTGGTATGGAGACCATACACCACTCGCGTATTCTAATTTTGATCTAACGATGCCGTTAAACATTGATGTCATCGCTTCAGTTATTTAGTTATTTAGTTGGCGTTATTTAGTTGGCTTCAGTTATTTAGTTGGCGTTATATTTTCCGTTGCACAAAGCGTAGGGACGAAACCGTCATGGCGTCGCAGTGGGGCCGGACGGCTCGGCATATTTATTGCGCTCATGCATAGAGCCCGGCCCGTAAATAACCGTTTGACAGCAGTCCAAATTTATATGCCCATTACGGGGAATTATTAATTATGTGCTTTTGCAAAAATGTTCAATTTATTGCGCGGATATCATCGGAGAGGTGTACGAAGTAAAATATCATGTACAGCGTGTTTCATACTTGGCGGGTTCAACTAAGCTTTTTATAAAATATTTTTTATGAGTTTACTTTTGAGTAAAACGATACAAACTCTTTCATAAATCGTTCTCCCTATGATGAAGGTGTAAATCTTAGAAAAATATACTTAACTAACTAACTGACTAACTATCACGCCGTCTCCTCGGAGGGGTAGGCAGAAAGAATGGACTTCCACACTTTTCTTTCCTGACATATTTCTCTCGCTTCCTCAACATTCATACATCGTGTCATGCACGCGCGTCGATTTCTCTGACTCCTCACATGGCCGACATTCAATAATTGATTTATGTGATCGGGCCACGTTTTCCTTGGTCTTCCTCTATTTCTGGTTCCATTTACATCGTTAACATACGAAATGTGGCTCCATCGCCAAATGCTCAAAGTTCCCTGGATAGACATGGTTACCAATACCGAAGTCCTGAGGCGAGTTAGAGTTGACAGGGAACTGTTGTCAACTATCGAGGTTCGAAAGATCTCACATCTGGGTCATATACTGCGTGAGGAAAAGTACCACCTTCTCCAACTGATATTGGAGGGGAACATGGAGGGACGCCGAGGGCCCGGAAGGAGACAAATGTCCTGGCTGCGAAACGTAAGGGAGTGGACCGGCACCCGAAGTGTGGAGGAGCTGTTCCGAGCGGCGCAGGACAGGGATAGATTCGCCGAGGTGATCGCCAACGTTGGGGGGACCCGACAGGGCACTTGAAGAAGAGAAGAACATATACTTTTTTTTACTATTCTTTCTTCATTGATTCTTTTCATGTGTCCAAACCATCTTAGTGATCCTTTCATTATTTTGTTCATAACACCATCATTCGCACCGCCTTCACTTCTTATATTTTCATTTGACACTCTATCATACACAGAGTATCCACACATTCGTCTAAGAGATCTCATTTTTACTGCATTTATTCTACTTTCATACTTATTTTGCCAGTTTCATGCTTCACTTTTATAGACACAAGAACAACATTGTGCACTACCATCTTATCGTACAGTGGTTAACGCCTTAGGTCTATCTTAAATCTCTATTGAATATAAATATACCGCTTTATCATATTACAAATCTAAAAAAAGGTACATTTCATGTGACAAGGGGTGTAGATAGATATAAGTACAATGATTTTTCAAGCACTGACCATCCTGTACACCAAGACTGAAATTCCGATACAAATTGCGTTCGCTTACACTAAAAAAAGATTAATGTAAAATTTCAAGATGGCATTGAAACTAAGACGTTACCCTAGGTTTGATTTATTTTAACATTTTTTTTAATTTTAACATGTTTCGTTTTATAAAAAATATATTTTATTACAAGGAGAATTTCGTACAATCTCTCTGAGCGCTAGACGAGTGCGATTATTGTTAATTATAATCTCACAGTTATCACTGTTAAATTGAACTTGTGTCAGTAAATAGTGGTGTTCTAGAGCCTACTCTTTCTTACGAAAGTAAAAGCACGGAGCTAGCAAAAATTTGATAAATAATAAATAATGTCACAAAAAAATGTGGTAGAAGACGATGCATGACAGAATACTGAATAGAGAATTCAGGAAGGAATATTATTCAGTTGAATGCATTCTAAATCAAATTAAAAAAAGGGCTACTGACATATTTATATATAACGTTTGAAAAATTGGTAGTTGTGTTTTTATTATACCTGAATTTCAATATAACTAACTTACTTATCATCACGCCGTCTCCCCGGAGGGGTAGGCAGAAAGAATGGACTGCCACACTGTTCAATTCTGACATACTTCTCTCGATCCTCTACATTCATACATCTTGTCATGCACGCACGTCGATTTCTCCGACTCCTCACGTAACCGACATTCGTGATTTGATTGATTTGATCGTTTTTCTCGGCCTTCCTCTATTTCTAATTCCGTACACATCGTTAACATACCATATACCTTCTTCACCATTCTCTCTTCACTCATTCTTTACATGTGTCCAAACCATGTTAACCATATAAAATGTTGTAAACCATATAATATGTTTGTATATCTTGGTCCATTAGGTTGGCGTCGCCTTATTTGTTTTTTTCCATCCATTAGAGCTGCAAAGATCATAACAAATCGTAACAAAACAATTTTTCGGCAGTAATCGATTCGATGTTTCTTCATTCGGTATTGTATCATACATCGTTATCCCGCACATTTTTCTAAGTGATTTTATTTCTACGGTATTTATCCCACGGTAAAAAAAAAGTGTACTAGATCGTTCTTATTCGGTTTTTACACAAAATTTAAAAACGTTAAATTATCGTTGAATCATCTACGCCAATTTATCACATTGATTCAATCAATTTGGATTGATTCAATCAGAAGCCGATTGAATCGGAAGAATTCCAACCATTGCCACCTTTGAGCGCGGATTTTTTCTGCTTTATTATTTTTTTATTTTAATTTCCCGTCACGTGAAAAATGGAGAGGAATATGTTCCTGTCTTCATGATTTAAGTGGGGCGAGCGTGATGGATGCTGAGCAGGGGTGGCGCGTGACGTCAGAATGGCACCCGTCCCTGGGTGGGACTCGGGCCTTTTAGCGCCCGACTAAACGATAGCTAATCAATTTCATTTACTTTCGTTCGATTTCGTATGAATCTGTTTATGATAGAGTGATAAATGCAAGTATAAGAAGTGAATGTGTTGCGAATGAAAGTGTTATGAACAAAATAAGGAAAGGGTCATTAAGATGGTTTGGACACATGGAAAGAATGAGTGAAGACAGAATGGTAAAGAAGGTATATGCAAACGGCGTGAACGGAGCTAGAAATAGAGGAAGGCCGAGGAAAACGTGGCACGATCAAATCAATCAAATATTGAATGTCGGTCACGTGAGGAGTCGGAAAATACGACGTGCGTGCATGACAAGATGTATGAATGTAGAGGAAGCGAGAGACGTATGTCAGGACAGAACAGTGTGGCGTTCCATTCTTTCTGCCTACCCCTCCGGGGAGACGGCGTGATGGTAAGTTAGTTAGTTAGTTCGTATGAAGGACTTTATTTTTTGTAATAAATACGAATGAATGCTAATAATCAATTGAAAAGGAAGAATGTATGACGGATTGTGACATATGTGCGAACAGTGAGAAATTAGAGCAAGTTCTTGAATTTGTTTATCTGGGAAGCATGTTTACAATAGATAGAAGAATAGAGAAAGATATCGAAAGAAAAGTTGGAGCTGGAAACAAAATAAATGGTGCACTTAAAGTCATTACAGCAAATAGAAATATATCGACTGAAGCAAAGATGACAGTGCACAATGGAGTTCTAGTCCCGACCCTTATGCCGACGACCAGCCTTCTCTTCATATCTTTGGCGGTCGTCCTGGTGGTCGACGGCCCTCTGGAGTCTCGTGCATCACGATCTTAGGAATTCTTGCTGGATCCACTTTCTCGATGCGGTCCCTCCATAATAGTCTTCTCAGCCTGCTCCATATCACTATGTCTTCAATTTTGCAGGATTTCCGAATTTCTTCATTGGGTATCCTATCGCAAAGGGTTCTCCCCACGATAGGTCGCAATGTTCTCATTTCTGCTACTCTTAAGAGATGTTTGGTTCTGACAGTGTCTGATCTAGCTTTGATTATGTTTTCATTCGTATTAATTATTTAATATGAAACTAACATGTGAAGTTTGGTGTTACATATTAACATATATACAACTTCCAAAAAATTCCTTCGTCAGACATGATGGTCGTAAGAAAGGTGGAATAGGGAATGTTGTATTACATAAAGCGTGCGCTTAACCCAACCAATGACAGGTCATAATTCCTGTAAACACCTCGATCACCATATTCTGTTTCCAATTTGCATCTTCGTCTCTATTGAGATACAATTTATACTTTAAGATCATTGTTCAAGAAAACATAAATTAGCTTTTTTTATAGAAGTATATCACTTGCAAACATTTATTAGGGTTATTTCAGTCCCTGAGCCTCCCCTGGACCGATCCCGAACTGCGAATTAGAGACCTTAAACTCTAAACGTCAAATTTCCTACCAATTCTGAAATGCAGGAAATGATAAATTCACCTTATTTGTCTCGTTACGTTGCCATTTTAATACCCTAATGGGCTGAAATAATGGTCTGATTTCATTTATTTAACATAAAAAGCTTTTCTTCGCTTTTATAGCTTTATACAACTTACATTTGTAGCAACAACATCACACTGTTTTTGGTCTGGTGAAGAATTCACGCGACAAATAAAATGGAGATAGATAAGCTACCTATCACATGTCACGAGAATCAATATGATAGCTATACCCTTTACATGGATTTGGCTCGCGCTGTAATGATGTAAAGAGCGATTCAACAAAATAATAATAATAACAAGACGAAGAAGGCATTGGAAAACATGGTGAGCATGCCTAATATAATACAACTAATTAACCATCACGCCGTCCGGCCGATGGGGTAGGCAGAAATGGACCGCCAAACTTTTTTTCTGATATACTTCTCTAGATTCCTTTACATTCATACATCGTGTCAAGCACGCACGTCGATTTCTCCGACTCCTCACGTGGCCGACATTCAATATTTGATTTATTCGATCGTGCCACGTTTTTCTCTGTCTTCGTCTATTTCTAGTTCATTTACATCGTTAATATATATTTTTTGCCATTCTTTCTTCATTCATTCTTTCCATGTGTCAAAACCATCTTAATGTTCCTTTCATTATTTTT
Organism: Lepidostoma basale; assembly: GCA_022606425.2. Lineage (NCBI taxonomy): Eukaryota > Metazoa > Arthropoda > Insecta > Trichoptera > Lepidostomatidae > Lepidostoma > Lepidostoma basale. Next base: position 1,821,598 of record JAHDVF020001251.1, read on the forward strand.
ATCATTACACTTTCATTCGGACTGCATACACTTCTTATATTTTTATTCGACACTTTATCATACACAGATTTTCCGCACATTTGTCCAAGAGATCTTACATTTCTACTGCATTTATTCTACTTACATCCTTCTTTTGTAATTTTCATGCTTTGCTACCATGCATAAGGGTCGGTACAAGAACACCATTGTGCACTACCTTTTTACCTTTTTTGCCATTCCATTTTAACAAAAATAACTTGGTAAATAACTTGGTAATAATAAAAATAACCTTGGCAAAACGTGTGATGGAATGAAAAAATGGTGAAGATAGTATGTGTTAACGGTGTGCACGGAACTAGGAATAGAGGAAGTAAAAGGAAAACGTGGCATGATCAAATAAATCAAATATTGAATGTCGGCCACGTAAGGAGGCGGAGAAATGTATGAATTTTGGTTCATTCTTTCTGACTTTCTCTTCGGGGAGACGGTGTGATGGTTAGTTTTAGTTTCTTTAAACTTTTAATAACCCTTCAATAATTCGAAACATGTCATTCCTATAAAATATAATAAAACTTCTAGAACTTTGCCTATTGGTGGCGATGAGGGTCGCAACCCATAACACCGCGTCTCCCGCGGGGGCAAAAATAGAAGGATGGGACTCCATCTGTTAAAGTGTGGCAGTCCATTTTTTCTGCCTACCCCTTCGGGGTGACGGCGTGGTTGTTAGTTAGGTATAGTTAGTTAGTTTTTTAAAACTTTTTATAAGGGCATTCCGGTATTTATTGTTTTTATTTTTGGCACGTCGACTCGGAAAAGTATATACTTTGTTTGGTGGTGGACGAACGCGTGCCAGTTGAACATTTGGGGGTATAATCCACCCAGTCGGGGTCTCATGAAGGATTATGGCGCGAGGACATGACTGACAGACCGCCGGCTATCTTGGCAGTACCTCGCCAGACCTGACACAATCCACCGACACTCCCCGAATATATTATCTGTACTGTGCTGTGCTGCTCTTTAATGTTGTACCATTGATAAATTAATTAACCCGATAATAATTAATACGAATGAAAACGTCTGTTTAGTTTGTAATATAAGTGTGAATGAAGAGATATAAGTGTGAATATAAGTGTGAATGAATGAAGAGAACTTGGAACAGGTGAGGGAATTTGTGTATTTAGGTAGCATATTCACAGCGGATGGCCGAACGGACAGTGATGTTGAAAGAAGGGTTGGTGCGGGGAACAAAGTGAATGGAGCTTTAAAAATAGTTATTGGTAACAAGAATTTATCAATGAAAGCGAAAACGGCCGTTCACAATGGAGTTCTGGTCCCAACTCTTATGTATGGAAGCGAAGTATGGAACTGGCAGGAGAAAGATGAGAGCAGAATAAATGCGGTAGAGATGAGGTCCCAAAAACGTATTGTGTGTTAGTACGATGTACGACAGAATCACAAATGCTGATATTATTATAGAAAGGAATGTAGAGCGAAAGAAGGTATTATGAACAAAATTATGAAAGGATCGCTGTGTTGGTTCGGACATATGGAGCGCATGGGTGAAGAAAGAATGGTTAAAAATGTACACGTTAACGATGTAAATGGAGCACGGAGTCGAGGTAGACCGAGGAAAACATGGTATGACCAAATTAATCAAATTTTAAAAGTTGGTCTTGTCAGAAGCCAGAAGAATCGACGTGCGTGTATGACTCACTGTATGAATGTGGAGGATGCTAGTGAGGTATGTCAGGATAGAGTTGTGTGGCGGTCCATTCTCTCTGCCTACCTCTGTGGCGAAACGGCCTGATGGTTTGTTATTGTTGTTGTTGGAATGACATATTTCACCTTACTGAGGCGTTATCAAATGTTTTATACAAGAAATATCTTAAAATATTAAACAACGATTATCTGATTGCTGTTGTCACATGCAGCTCTCATGACTAAAAACATTGTCAAAGCGTTCACGAAAACGGCGCTATACAAATTACCCTAATTATTATTATTTGTACTAATGAAAACGTCTGTTTTTTTATAAGTTTTATTATATTTTATGGGAGTGAAATGTTTTGGCTTACTGAAGTGTTATCTATTGTTTTATACTAGAAATATCTTTAATATCAATACGAATGAACACGTCCGTTTTCTAGAAGTTTTATCATATTTTATGGGAATGACATGTTTCATCTTACTGGTGTGTTATCAAATGATTTATACAACAAACAGCTTTAAGTATTAACTAATTATTGCCAGTATTCAAAGTACCAAAATTTATTTTCAGTAAATGTACCTCGTTTACTACAAATAAAATAAAAACTATTCAACATTTGACGGGCGTGAAAAAATGTGTAAAAAAAATACGCGTTTAAAAACTCCACACCAACTCGTATGACGGCTGTCAAAAGTTAATTCTAAATTTCGCAAACAACATTCACAGTACGTTTCGTTTTCTGACAGCCTCCGCCGACCGTGTGTTTGCACTCGCGTTGAAATTTTTTCTTTCTTTCGAAAAATATCGTTTTATTAAATATAAATGTGAAAAATTCTATTCTAAAAATTGTGAAACATGTCATTCCCATTAAATATATTGTAATAAAACGAAAAATATAATAAAACTTTTAGTCTTCTATTAATATTATACTTAAGATATTTCTTGAAAGTATTTGATAACGCATAAGGTGAAATATGACATTCCAACAACAACAACAACAAACCATCACGCCGTTTCCCCGCAGGGGTAGGCAGAGAGAATGGACCGCCACACTACTCTATCCTGACATACCTCTCTAGCTTCCTCCACATTCATACAGCGAGTCATACACGCACGTCGATTCTTCCGGCTTCTGACATGACCAACCTTTAAAATTTGATAATTCTGGTCACGCCATGTTCATTTTCCTTCCTCTTGGGCATGCTGCCCACCAATAGTTAACAGATAAGATGGGATGGGTGCACACTTACCCATTTCTTCAGACTTATCAGGGGATTCTTTGAGAATTCCGTCATCTTGGAGGCGATCCATCTTTATGTTCCGAATGGTTATCTTCGACAGCGACAGCACAGACTGTTTTATCTCCCAGCATGCAGAACCAACCTGCCTCTGGTGATGCCGGTGTGGAGACTGATCAAACTGCTGAACATGATCGCTTCGGAGATCGATGTCTTTCATATTCGTGAAAGTACGTTCAGAAGACAAATACTCTTGACTTTGGAGAGTATCTTGTATTCCTAATGTCGAACCATCTCTCATGCGTTCCTGGTATTATATATTTATTATGTTTTACCTGTTCTCAATAGATGTCTTAAACTATAAAAAAAATTGTAATGTCTTTTGAGAAAAAATAAATTGATTTGGTTTGATTTGATTTGATTTCATATATATGTATTTTTTACTCTGTTATATCAAATTTTTTTCCGTATAACGATAATTTATTGTGTACCCAAAATAATAATTTATTTTTAATATCAAGAATATATTGTTTTACCGCCGAGATGTCTCCGTTCCCGGAGCGGATGTGCAGAGGACAGGGCAGGAAGAAGTGGGGGTGTATCTTGTATTCGCACTGATGGCGAAATGAAAATAATATTCTTCCTGCCCGCCCCCGCCCCCATACCCATCCGCCCCCGCTTCCGCCCCCTCTTAGCCGGACTTCACTGATTGCGCTTTCATGCAAATATATCCTAATAATAGAAATGATACTTCTCGCGAATTCACCCCCAGATTCAGTGGCGTTCCTGTTGTTAATGTATTGTTTCAATAACAAAATAACAAAAAGCCGAACACCCTCCAGCACGGCCGACTTCTCGAAATATCCCCTGAGTAATCTAAAGAAATGGGTTATGAGATGCCCATCTCTTCGAAGCTGCAGAGAGTTGGCCCCAAGCATTCCAAAAAAAAAATGCTGTGGAATAGATCCACGGATAGCTACCATACTCCCTCATGGATGGTCTAGGGGATAGAACGCATGGATCCTGATCCAGGGGACATGGGTTCAAACCTGGACACGACCAGATTCCTTCTTCATAATAATGAGTTATGTTCTACTCACATTGAAGATTGTTAAATAAATTCTAATATCATTGATATGAATCCTTGATATTAGTCTTTTTAAAAAAAAAATGTAGAGATACCTCAGAATTTTTTTCTGAACCCTCTCCAGCATCACATAATATCTCGCCTCGTGGGGACTCCATATCACAGAACCACTTTCGAGTCTGCTCCGAACCAATGTGTTGTATAGGACTCTGTCTTGTCTTGTTCGCGCTCGCGAATATAGACATCCATTCTTTGGATAAAACCATACCAGTCTCTCCTTCGCTGTCTACTCCATCTTATAATATCTTCAGCCATGTGCAGTTTTTTCTGTGTATTGTTTTGCATAGAAAGAAAGTGTATTTCGTATTCGTTAAAATATATTATAAAACTTTTCGTCACGTCGCTGGGTTAGATATACCCCTTCCCAGTTTGTCTGGCTATATTTTTTATTCAAATTGAATTCTGTCTCGATAGTATTAAATTCAAACGAGTTAGATACGGGGGTGATCGCACCGGTTCATGGTAAACAGTATTTCTACGTGAAAATGTATTTGAAATTAGAATCGTGCTAAAGTTTTAAAATATTTTATTAAATAGTCCATTGTTTTGGCTGAAACTCTATGATACTTCATTATTATTAACTGTTAAAATATAAAACACTTTATGGAATCACATTTTTTTGCGACTGCTGTTTCATGTCATGATGTCAACATAGGTTGGCGAAACAGCTATCGCGAAAAAAAAAGTTAATGATTTGTGATACACCAGACCATAAACAGCGTTTTATATTTCAACAATTAAAGATCTTAATTATTGTTTCTTGAATAATGACGTGAAATTCCATATTAAATAAATTTTATATATATATTTTTATATTTATATATATATATATATATATATATATATATATATATATATATATATATATATATATATATATATATATATATATATATATATATATATATATATATATATATATATATATATATATATATATATATATATATATATATATATATATATATATATATATATATATATATATATATATATATATATATATATATATATATATATATATATATATATATATATATATATATATATATATATATATATATACTCGTATGTGGCATAGTGGTAAGAGCTATGACTGCCACACCGAAGGTCCCGGGTTCGATTCCCAGCGATGGCAGATAGATTAGCTACCCATCACATATCATGAGAAGCAGTAGCTTAACTGTAGTTGTAAACAGTAATTGAGTTAAAATATTCTGCTGTAGGTATACAAATGTGGAAAATTCATAAAATCGGTTCTTAATCATTCATACATCGTGTAATGCAAGCACGTCAATTTCTCCCAGTCCTCACGTGTCCCACATTTAATATTTAATCGTGCCTTGCTTTTCTTATTCTTATTTTCTCTATCTTGTTAGCATATATTATATTGGGTGTATGCATTAATTCGTGCGTTTTTTTTTTCGAAAGTTAAAGCTTTATTGTGAAAAAATGGTTATACATTCAATGTTCAAAGTATTGTACATTGAAAGCTACGACATTTGCCCATCTTTCCCTATGCTTTTAAACGCCTGAAAATGGTTGCTTGATCAACTCCCAATGATTTTGCATATTCTTCTTGCGTTTGGCACGCGTCTTCATCGAGCAATGCCTCCAATTCTTCATCTTCAAACTTTTTGGCTGTCCGGGTCGTTCTTCGTCTTCGAAGTCGAAATTGCCACTTTTAAACCGTGCAAACCACTTCTGGCACGTTCGATCAGCTAGAGGATGGTCACTATAAACCTCCACTAAAATGCGATGACTTTCGGTAGCTCTTTTCTTCATGTTAAAGTAATGAAGAAGAACTCCCCGCAAAAACACTTTTCTGGCACAAAGTTCGACATTTTCAAATGAATAGAAAAAATTGTTGTCTACGCTTCAACCAAATGACATATACTGAAAAAGACGCGCAATGACAGTAGCTTTCAAATGAATATAGTCACGGATGAACACGACGCGAAATAATACTAGTAACGTCCTCACTTAGAAAACCGCACGAATTAATGCATACTCCTTATATATATATATAGAATATTTTTATGAAAAGCGACGGGAAACTAACACATTTGAAAGGGCCTTGTGACATCTTAACTGGATTGGATTGGAACAAGCGAAGAAGATGTTCTATTTCTCCCCCACCTTTATTAATTACTCCACCCCCTTTTAGTAAATAAGTGACCCTATTCTGCTTTATTTTATTGTTAAAATTGTGTACATTGATAAAGGTTATATTATAGCTGAAGCATGTCTGTGTTAAGAGAAATAAAGTGTTGTAATACCAAGTGTAACTAACTAACTAACTAACCATCACGCCATCTCCCTGAAAGGGTAGGCAGAAAGAATGGACTGTCACACTTTTACTGATGCGGCACTCCATCCTTCTCTTTACGCTCCGCGGGAGACGCGGTGTGATGGGTTGCGAACCTCATCGCCACCAATAGGCATCTCCCGCGCACACTTTGATCGTGCAACACCCACAAAATAAATCTAAAATAAATAATATAAAATACAATGATATAAAATAAAATAACGAAATAAAAATAATTTAACACAAAATGTTCTTTTTAGATGGTGCACATATTGAGTATTTAATTTATGTTCCAAGAATCCATCGTTTTTTTAATTTAGCACATAATGTAATAACACATAATGTTTTTTTCGATGTTGCACATGTTGACATGGACGATCCGGACTTTTGTATTTATTTAATTTATGTTACACGTATCCACCGTTTTTTAAATTAGCTGTAATTAGGCACTTGACCAGCAAGAACTTTGAAAAAATATTGAAGGAATTATTCAAATTGTCATATATATTTAATTTATTCAAATATAATATTTATTTCCTGTCCATAAGCGTGGCACTCACCCATGCATTTGAATCCATCCAACTTTAAATCCGAAGTAGATACATGTTATTCCTCCCAGACGAATTTGAATGGAGTCTGATTGTGTAATTGAGATGTGGATTGTGTCAACCGCACTCCAGTCCGGCCCTGACATGCCCCCACCACGCTCTGTGCACAGGACCGGCGGATCGGATACTCTCAATAATTCACCCCTCATTATGCACCTACTGAATATTCTAAAAATGGAGTGCTGCAGTATAATTCTCTATTTTCATAACCCATCCACTCTTAAGGCAGCAAAACATAATATAAATAGGCAAAAACCCGAATGTCGTCAAGAAAAAGTACGAAAATATTTTGAAAACAAGAGAGAGAGAGAGGAATACTTCGATACTCTAAATAACAAACTAACTAACTAACCATCACGCCGTCTCCCCCGAAGCGGTAGACAGAAACAATGGACCGACTTTTCTCGTTCCTCAACATTCATACATCGTGTCATGCATGCACGCCGATTTCTCTGACTCCTCACGTGGCCGACATTCACGATTTATTTGAACGTCCCATTTTTTCCTTGGTCTTCCTCTATTTCTAGTTCCGTTTACATCGTTAACTTAAACTTTTTTACTATTATTTTTTAATTCATTCTTTCCAGATAGACGAAGTGGTCTTAGGGTTAATATTACTTCGGTTATAAAATAATAATTTGATACGAACTGGTTATAATGCACTTTTAAAATACCAATGAATTTATATTGTGACAGGCAAATATCTCTCTTATCGCTAGTGGCGTTACAGTCTATATTGGTGTGAACTAATTTTGTTTAACCCTTAACGTACCGTGTTCAAAACAAAACGCTCGCTCCCATGTGGTCAATTCAGATTACCGCTAACTTTATCTAAATATCAAGCATATGACTCGATGAATCAAAATTTAATTTATGTCATCTTGTAGGGAATTTCATTAGGAATAGATCGATATCTATAACATACATGGATTATTTGAAAAACATATCATTATTAATTTTTTTCTGGAACCATGCGATTTCTGATATGGAATGCGTCACAGCATACGAGCAACTGGCACCAAGTATAAACTTGTCTCGCTCCGCCGCGCCGCGCCGCGGCCGGCGGGGCGAGACTTTACGAGATTTTACGTATGATAAAGGCACCTAGGCAAAATGTATAGTACGTTCAAGACAACGAGTACGTATTAATATTTGTCCCTTTTGGTAAAGTGTTAATATTTTCACAGTTCTGATATTATTAAGTTGCGTGCTGCGTTTCTGTCCACAGTCGGTATTATTACGTACCTATGAAAAGGCCAAAGATATAATTTATAATACGTTCAAAACAGCGAGTAAGTATTTGTCACTTTTGATAAAGTTGTAAATATTAACAAAACAAATTCTACCTTAACATGAATGAAGGTGAGGGCAGTCTTAGAAAATATTTTTTTTTGGGATGAAGGAAGTAATTTTTTGCTTTTTTTTTATTACGAAATATTGAGAACACTTCAATGGAGGATTACAATTTTTTTTTATAATATTAGGGTCCATAGGTTTTAAGAAAATCAACTTTAAATTGGCAGTGGAAACTCAATTGACCACATGGCAACGCGACGTTTAATGTGTTTAATTTTGTGTAATGTAAGTCACCAAGAGATGGCGCTCGAATCGGTTTAAATGACAGCTGTCAATCGTCGGTGGATCAGACAAATATCTCTCTTATCGCTAGGGGCGTTACATTCTATATTGGTGTAAACTAATTTTGTTTGATATAAGTGTTTAATTGTGTGTAATGTAAGTCACCAAGAGATGGCGCTCGAATCGGTTTAAATGACGGCTGTCAATCGTTGGTAGATTGTCATGGCATTACTGAACGTGTGTTCAAGGAAGAATTTAAACTATCAATGGATTTCATTGTTAAACACTGTGAGTGTTTAATTATGTGTATTGTAAGTCACCAAGAGATGGCGCTCGAATCGGTTTAAATGACAGCTGTTAATCATCAGTAGATTGCCATGGCACATTACTGGACGTGTGTTCAAGTAAAAATTGAAACCATTAATGGATATCATTGTTAAACACCATGTATTTGAATGAACACGTTGTTAGGTGTATTCCGTTGAATGAAATTTTTGTTTAAATATGTTGGATAACATTTTAATTTTTAATTTTCAGACCACCATCGCATCATGGAGCCGCAATACTAGCTGGAGCCGGAGTCCCGCCTTCCTACGCTCCACCCTTCCGGACGCACTTCACCCCGCCACTGCCGGCCAATCACAAAAATCCTTTCGCAGATAAACCTACACTCAGAGGTGAGAAACCTGAACAAATAAAACAATATTATTATTAATAATTTAAAAGCTGATTGAACATTTTTAACTATTCATTATTGATATAAAGTATCTGACTGAACTGCGCTGGGCTGGTCACGTCGTCAGAATGCCTGAGACAAGACTCCCAAGGAAGATTATGTACTCTCAGCTTACCCAAGGGAAACGCTCACACGGTGGTCAGAGGAAACACTTTAAGAACTCCCTTAAAGGAAACCTACAAAAGACCGGCATCGATCGTGATTGCTGGGAAAAGACTGCAGAGGACAGACCTAGGTGGAGAACAGCAGTACATAAAGGCACACAAGACTTTGAAGCACAGCGCAGAGACGATGTCGCAGAGTGGAGGAGGAGGAGAAAGGAGAGACCACTGGAAGATGGTGACGGCTCCATTAAAAGCGCCTTCCCCTGCCCTAGATGCCCCAGAATATGTGGGTCCAGGATCGGGCTCTTCAGTCACATGCAGACCCACAATCGTGAAGTCAGAGGACAGTCTTTCTCGGACACGAGGGACAGCCTGACACTATATCCTCGTTCCCAACATTTTAGGTTCAGTGGATATACGAGTATTTCTCTTAATGGCCATATCTTTGTTTTCCACATTGATTAAGTTATTATTATTATTAACATTAAAAGTAAGATGAGAATCTATAAAGCATGTGTAAACCAATAATAACATATGGCGTTGAGGCAAGGGCAGACAGTCAGGACCTAACAAGTTCTGAGCACTTCCGAAATGAAGACACTAAGAGATCGCGTGAGGAACACCAGAATTAGAGAGATATGTGAGGTTGAGGATATTATAAGATGGAGTAGATAGTAAAGAAGGGACTGGTACGGTCATGTTCAAAGAATGGACGCCACCAGACTCCCCTATATTGCACTGCATAATCAGCCTCACGGGACTCGTCCTCGTGGAAGACCTCCTAAAATATAGAAGGACAGCTGGGAGTCTACCACACAGGAGGAGTGACACTCTGGAGTACAGACCACATAGGTCTACAACAAGCAATAAAAATAAGAAGAAGGAGGGTATATTTCTTCTTTCATAAATATATCATTCATTCTTTCATTGATGACCGTCGTGGCAGAGGGGTAACAGCTGTGACTGTTACACCACAGGTCCTGGCGATGATAGATGATTTCAGGAACAAAAAGACCAACATGCTCCAGCACGGCCGAGTTCTCTAAATATCCCCTGATTAATCTAAAGAAATTGGTTAAGAGATGCCCATCTCTTCGAACCTGCAGGGAGTTGGTCCCCAGCATTCCCAAAAGAATTGCCGTGGGATGGAGCTACCTATCACATGTCATTAGAATCAATATAATAATAGCTATACCGTTTGCATTGATTAGGCTAGCGCCGTGATGAATCAACAAAATATTAATAATATCCACTGACATAATTTAATTGTAAACCTTTTCTTAAACATATTTTGTTGTGATTTTCAGGAACAAATGCAGATAGCGGTAGCTACCTGAACAGGCGACCGATACCACCCCCTTCTCTGGTACCAGGACATGAGCGAGTTCCCATCAGACCTGGACAGGTTTGTAAAAATTAAATTTTTTCACGTATTCAGATCGCCCAGACAAAAGGCATTGGACTGCTATAGCATAGCCTAATTAACTAACTAACTAACCATCACGCCGTCTCACCAAAGGGTTAGGCAGAAAGAATGGACTGCCACACTTTTCTTTCCTGACATATTTCTTACGCTTTCTCAACATTCATACATCATGTCATGTACGCGCGTCGATTTCTCTGACTCTTCACGTGGCCGACATTCAATATTTGATTTATTTTATCGTGCCACGTTTTCCTCCGTCTTCATCTATTTCTAGTTCCATTTACATCGTTAACTTTTTTTACCATTCTTTCCATGTGTCCAAACCATCTTAATGATCCTTTCATTGTTTTGTTCATAACACCATCATTCGCACCACATTCACTTCTTATATTTTCATTGGACACTCTAACATACACAGAGTATCCACACATTCGTCTAAGAGATCTCATTTCTACTGCATTTATTCTACTTTCATCCTTCTTTTGCCAGTTCCACGCTTCGCTTCCATACATAAGGGTCGGTACAAGAACACCATTGCGCACTGCCATTTTAGATTTTTTGGATAGGTTTTTGTTTACGATGACAACTTTAAGTGCACCATTTACTTTGTGGCCTGCCCCAACCATTCTTTCAATATCCAAAGCTAGCATAGCCATTTTTTTTATTATATAGTCATCTCAAAGGCGCTTCTTTTTCTTCTTATCGTTCCTCTCCTATCAGAGGTTGGACAGCTTCATGGATTTTTCTATCCTTGATGCAGTAGAATAAGCTTGATATTTAGAAATGTGGGCTGCACCTGACACAGTCGATCAACATTTGAATCAGGATAGGATCATTTGGATAGGTGCATTTTGAGTCTCGATTTTAAGTCTTGACGGATCTCAATACACTTGATTGTCTTCAGGAAGATTGTTCCAGGCTGAAGGGCCGGCTACTGCAAATGCTCGGTAATCAAAATTTGTACGAGGATAAAGTTTCGACACAACACAATCTATCTGTCGCAGAAGACTTTGGTTATCGCAATTTAGACGTTGCTGATCACAATGTCGACTGCCTAATAATCTAACTGAATGATTTTTACTTTAGTAAACAAACCATTTCGATCATGTGTGTGTCCGAGTCTGATAGCAGACAATAACATATTTGGAATAGTTTCATTCAACTCAAATGTGTGTATTTCAGGAACCGCCGTCTCCGCAAGTACCTTCGCCTCCTATTCCTGGAGATCCTCATCAGAAGAAGAAGGCATTGAACACTCCGAGTCATAAGGTAACATACCCTCAGATAAACAAAGACATTTTGTCTTAATCTTGGATATATTATCCTACTCTATACTACTAAAGTAATTGAATTTCTTCTATATTCACCACAACTTTGTGCTGTGGATTCATTGATGAATGTTTATTTATTTGTAAACAACACTTTATTAAATACTTAATTAAATTAACACAAACAAGTTTCAGACACAACTTCTTCCTTCTTATGCGGTCTGTTCACCAGATTGTTGCTCCTCCTGTGAGGTAGATTCCCAGCTGTCCTTCCATCTTTTAGGAGGTCTTCCACGAGAATGAGTCCCATGAGGCTGATTATGCAATGCAATATAGGGGAGTCTGGTGGTGTCCATTCTTTGAACATGACCGTACCAGTCCCTTTTTCGCTGTCTGCTCCATCTTATAATATCCTCAACCTCACATATCTCTCTTATTCTGGTGTTCCTCACGCGATCTCTCAGTGTCTCAGATATTAAAATGATTAATATAAATGAAAACGTCTGTCTTCTAGGAGTTACATTAAGTTTTTCCTATACATGTTTCATTTGATAATGCCTTAGAAGGGCGAAACATGTCATTCCATAAAAAACTTAATAAAACTCCCAGAAGAGAGACGTTTTCATTTATATTAATTATTTAATATAGAGTTTTACATCATTGTTCAAGAAACTATAAATGATATGAAAATGAATTGTTTAAAATGTTTATGCATTTGAACGTTCTTGTTGGTGTCTAGGTATTAATCTTGTGACAAACGAAATAAATCACTTATTGGACTTGAAATTAAAATTATTTATTTGTCTTTTTCTTTTTTATATACTTTGTATATAACTACAACATTAACTTTAAAAAAATAGTAATATATCAGAGACGTTTTGGACAACCGGTCCTTCATCAGTGATATTATAAAGATACATATTTAAAATATTATACAATTGTTTACAAATATAATCAGTTTTGACAGATGTTATAAAGATTTATTTTGAAACATTTATGCTTTTGTTATAACGAATATTATGAATCAATTTAAAATTTAAAATAATAATTTAAAGTTCTTGTTAGGGTTCAGGTAATTACTTACAACAAAGGAAATAAATCAAAGATTGGATATAACGTTAAATTTATTTGATTATATATAATATTTTCTTTATGTTTAGATTTTCTTTATTGAACGAATGATCTTTTTCAATGAGATGATTTCGAATTCGGAAAACTTATTTTTGGAAAGACTTCTGATGTGCTCTTTTATTCTTAATTTGAAGCTACGCTTTGTGATTGAATTTAAAACATTATATAGTCTCCTTTCTAAAAAAATTGACGTAAATTAATATATTTTAAAAATATAATTTCAGGTGAACGCCGACGGAAGCTTGGACTCTTCCGGACTATCCATCGATGATCTACGCTCGCAAGGATCTCTCAGTTCCCCCGAGCAAACCAACTTCACAGACTATGTTCCCAATCCTCTCAACAAATCCATAGTATCGAGAATTTTGTCAGGATCCAATGGCCGTAAGGACGATGTTCCCGACATCCTTCTCAGGACTGTCACGTCCAAACCTTCGTCGGGAATACAAAACCTCGAACCCCCGAGAGAAGAAATGCCGCGGCGGAACCAAAGCACGGTTGTCGGGATTTCAGGACCCAAGGGAAATAACAATAAAGGACAAGGCCTTGAAAGGATCGTTCCGGACAGAGAATCTTCCACCGAAGGTTCTGCACTCCCGGTCATGGAACCAGATATGGGTAATCTCGATAGGCCGCTAGTTGACAATTCGGGAGAATCAAACACTAGAAAAAATATTCAATTTTCCACAAAAAGGATTATGGAAATTCCTAGTTCTGAAGACGGAATTGGATTGGATAACGGTGCCAAGATGAATTCGAAACAAGGGAACAGCGCAACACTCACGACATTTGTTTCGCACGATCCCGAGATGTCGACGGAGAATTATCACAATCTGCCGAATGTTAATACGGAGGGAAAGACGCAGCAAAATCCGACGAAGGCCGGTGGGACTTCGGTGAGGAGTGGCGCCGTTGTCACTTGGCCTGCCGCGTGGAACTTGCACATCTACATGGCCACAGCCATGTTCACGGTTCTGGCCGTGTATTCTATTTTCAAAATCATCTGCTACAACAAGTTCACGCACCTCTTCACCCAGTATTACTTCATCATCTTGCATCTGATTCTGGTGTTCGTCTGCCTGATGCGCATCTTCTACATGTGCTACGATCCTTACAACATTAATAAATCGCTGCCGACGTTCCTGAGTGAAATTTTGCTGCACATTCCGGAGATCTTCTTGAGTGTTGCATTCTCAGCTTCAATCCTTTTCCTACTTATCAACAGCATCAACCTGAAGAACAGCTGTTATTCCTTGGTTGTTCGACCCCGAACCATTATAATAGGAGGCATTCTGCATATAATCTTCTGCATTGTCTTGCATATGATAGAAAACACTAACGCGATCTATAACAATTCGGACAATACAGAAAGCGGTATCCTCGGGCTAGTGAGTAAAGTCACCTACATTTTGATCTGCCTCCTTCTTGGCTTTCTATACTTGTACGTGTATACGATTCTCAAGGAAGTGCTACAGAAAAAATCACATTCTTACATTCACGGCTTCCAGAACCTGTACCAAGCAATTCACATCAATCTGGCCACGGCGATGCTATTCATTCTTTTGGCATTCATTCAGATCTACGGGATATTTGGAATCAACGTCAAAGTCAGCATTACCAAGTTCAACTGGTTACAATGGGGGTACCAATTCTCTCTGCGGCTCATCGAGATCAGTATTGTAGCGCTAATATCGTGGGTCATAAGTCTCAAAGTTGGAATTGTAGCCAGCCTGCATCACGAAAAATCTGATGGTCATAAAATATCCGGATTAGGCCTCTTCCCTTGCACGGCCAGTTCGAGCAACGAGCAATTTGAATCTGATTATCCCGCAATTTGTAATACAAATACCAATCTGCACACGTACACATTGAGGACTGGCAAACCTATTTACGACGCCGGGGTGCTCGGGCCACACATGCAAGGGGTCCCAGATCAATGCTGCTCCACTGGGCTCGATGGTCAGAGGTTCCAGATTAACGCTCTCGGAGTCAACTGCGATAATGCCTCAATAGCTGAGAATTATTCTGGACACAGTTCCATCGCCAACGCGGCTCACAGCAGCTCCACTGAATCAAGCAACGCCACATCCAGCCAAGGAGTTACCAACCACCTAATGAAGGGACACATGCAGGGAAACGGAAACCCGAACATGCAAGGATATATGGATAACATTTCAGCGTCCGAAGAACACTATTCTAACTGTGAACCGGCCATACAAAATCTGGATCCTTCTGGAGACGCCATAGATCACGAGTACAATGTTATCCAGTACGGGAGCAATTCTAACTTTGTTCGGGACATCAACCATAAAAACAATCCATCCGCCGGGGCTTATGGCAACGGGGGATCCGTTCGAGGTTCTCAAAACTTCAAACATCTTTCCTTCGACAGGCTGTCTTCCCGAAACAATAGCGGCCACAATTTGAGCAATCCCAGAAAAAAGCACCGAAATAAGCAGAATCAGAAAAATCAACAGAATAACTGCACGCTGGGTTATGATCCCAACATCCACCATTACCACCATCCACATATGAATGAACCCAACGAATTTGGATACCCTTCTGACAACGGGTCATTTCATACTTCGGGCATTCAAACGTTGAACCCAATGAGGAATTATTACGATCCTTCTGCCATGATGCTACAGGGGGTGAGAGATTCCCAACGGAGAGGCAGAAACCAGTCTCCCACATCGTCAATGGTGAATTCCAGTGGATCCCAGAAGCGCGGCAAGAACAACAGCCACGTTTTCAACAATGATCGTCCTAAATCCACGGACCTTTACGGATTTTCGGAGAGCCCAAACGATAGAAACTTCACGAATGCGATCGCTGGAAATTCGAGGGGTCAAAATTTTGAACACGCCGGGCCGTACCTAAACGGGGATCACGCAGCCGAGGGGGACGAGAGGAACAGCAGCATGCTGGTGGCGCAGGACGGGTTCGTGAGGTTCCGGCCGCTCGAGGATCCGCAGACCTGATCCGCACTGACGGCCAGCTACGGAGAGCTGGATTTCTGATCCGAACCCTACTTCTCGGACGACGACCTAGTGTAAACGAGAAAATTCAAGATAATTATTACTGATTCGTACGAACGCCACTTCGGCCGAGTGACTGATGAACTCAATTATAACACAATTTTACGTTTCGGTGCGTAGATAGACCCCTCAGACATTACCTATCTACCTGTGATGTTTTTAAATTTATAATATTAGAATAGCCTTTTCTTCAATTGAGCATATTTATTTGTGCGTCTTGTGTCGGCATTAACTTCAGTGTGAAGTGAAGACGTCGGGGTGTATCGTTCTCCGTTATAAGCTACGCGTGATCGAGTATAAGAAATCTATAGGATTACTGTCGACAATGTATATTAGCCAATTTTGATTTAAGATTTGAACTTCTTGTATGTTTATAAATGTTATATAGACTATTCAACCGGCTGTCGGGACATCCTCACGTGCAAACGATTCCATAAAATTAAAATCATTTAAAAAAAATGTAAATAACGCTTGATTTTATAACTATCGTGATTTGATTTGTCGGCCGCCCTCGGGGTTTGTTCTGACGACCGGTTTCAAACATTATGAAACAGGTATTACTTGCCATGACTAACGTGAATTGTATGTGATTTGATTTTGCATTTTTGAAATAGATAAGACATTTTTGTATATTTTTTACCATTCAACGAACCTACCATTCTGCTTGCAATATGTTCATATTTTAACTAAGGCTATATATGAATAGTTTCTTTGTAAATATAATTTTATTTCTTTGACATCGATTTTTGTAAAATTTGAAAAAGATAATTTATGATATAAGTTTAAAAATTCTTGTTACATTTCATCTTAGATCGGATGCTAGAACATTAGAAGGGTTAGATTGGTCTTTCGTCATCATTATAATTTTTTTTAATACCATATATTATTAAAAAACTTAAAAAAATTGCTGATACCATCAAAATCCACAACTGTGTTCAAAGTTAAATTTCAGATAAATTTTTTTTCATTCGTAAAATATATTTCAAACATATCGAAGTGCATGGAAAGAAATTTTAGGTGACATTGAATTCACAATTCACCACTTTTCATTTAAAAAAAATTCGTTTGAATAGTTATTGGAAACAAGAATTTATCAATGAAAGTGAAAACGGCCGTTCACAATGGAGTTCTGGTCCCATCACTAATGTATGGAAGCGAAGCTTGGAACTGGCAGAAGAAGGATGAAAGCAGAATAAATGAGGTATTGTGAACAAAATTATGAAAGGATCGTTGCGTTGGCTCGGACATATGGAGCGCATGGATGGAGAAAGAATCGTTAAAAAAGTATACATTAACGATGTAAATGGAATACGGAGTCGAGGTAGACCGAGGAAAACATGGCATGACCATATTAATCTAATTTTAAAGGTTGGTCACGTTAGAAGTCGGAGGAATCGACGTGCATGTATGACTCGTTGTATGAATGTGGAGGAAGCTAGAGAGGTTTGACAGGATAGAGTAGTGTGGCGGTCCATTCTCCTTGTTTGTTCATTAGAGAATCCATATTGCATTTCGTCATAGAAAATGATTCATAATCAATCCAAAAAAAAATCTTATTCCATTTTTAAACTTAAAAATTATAAATTATCTTTTCGCATTTTACCATAAATTGTTTTAAATTTACAAAATATGTATTGTTTAAATTTTAATATCATTTTTTAATAATTCTGTTTCTTACAATGATATGTTCGAATAAAAACTTTTTTTCCATGCCTTAAAATAAATCATTTTTACAATTTTCATTTATTTTTGTATTTCCTTGATTATATATCTTATATAAATGTGATGTTTTATTATGTTAATTTATAATATCAATTCCTCTTGTAATCTTCACCTTTCCTTTATTAACAATGCCATATATGTTATTTTGTCATTCAAAATTTGCGTATGTATTTTTTTTCTTTATTGTCCAGTTGCCTTAAATATTAATAAACATATATAAAACCCAATTTGATTTTTAAATATTACAATATTATTTCTAAATTAGAAATGGAAAAATTAAAAAATTATACCAATTTTAATTTCTTCTGCAGTACACTCCCGATTTTCTGGGTTGGATGGTGAAAAAAAATCCCTTAAAATCGATTTCCCGATTAATCCGAAAACATGAAAAAAATGTGAATAAAGAGAAATTTAAAACTGCGCTATATGCCCTTATGCATACCTACTTGCTTAGTAAGACGCACATGTTGGCAGTGTCACACTGTCAACACGTGCGTCGCCATGAATAGAAATTCGTCGGATGCCATGTCGGTTGCACCATTTTCAAACTTTGAATTATTTCAAGTTTTTGTTCAATTGAAAGTACGACTCGTTTGCGTTTATCCATTATTACAGACACTTTTTCACAGTAAAATAAAATTAACGACATGTTTTATGAGTATGAACTAAGCTGCGGGTGCTTTATTGCAAACTCGAAAACACGACTATAGCGCCACAAACGTATGTTTGCGGTGGCGCAAATGTAAACTAAACACTCAATTTCATTGTAACAGATTTGAGTTTTTGTTTGCATTATGAGTACTATTGTGAAATATTTTTGTTTTTATAAAATATTTTTTCAATGACGCAAGTGTCCGGGAAAATCGGGAGTGTACTATATTTTATATGATTTATCAAAAAAACATTGACCACATATTTATATCTGACAGTTTCTTACTTAATGTTCCATTTTCACAAATTTTGTTTTAATAAGTGCTAGCTAACATAAAAGTGCAAAAAATCTATAATTTAATCATAACCATTGTATCACCCTAAAATTATTAAGAAATATATTTTAAGTTGATGTGAAAAGTCTTATGCATTGTATAAAATCTCATCTTAAAATATGTATTTATATATTTATATATATAATAAATATTTAATAATAATAATCATAGTTACAAGATATCAACAGAATACATTTGAGCACACGCCTAGTGATAAATGGCCTGTAGTTTTATTATTGAAAGAAAATAATACATTAAAAGATAATATGATTGAATTGTATTTTGGGTCGACCATTTTGTTTTTTTCTTCATCTTGCGAGGTCAACTCCCAGCTGAATTGGCCTCTTGATTGGTCGACTACCAGCTGTCGATCCATCTCTTTGGTGGTCTGCCTGGGGGTCGTCTGTCGTCGTCGGTCTACCTTGGGGTTGGCTGTGCAACACAATGAGAAGGAGTCTGGATGTATCCATTCTTCTCACGTGTGCATACCAGTAGCTTCTCCTTTGCCTCCCCCACCTTACGACATTCTCCACCTCGCATATTTCCCTTATCCTCGAGTTTCTAATTCTATTGCGTAGTGTCTAACCAGATATGTTTCTGAGCTTTACCATTTCTGACACTCTGAGCGCGTTTTTTATGATTGTGGAGTCCGTTCTGCATTCGACACCATATTTCATGATGGATCGCACACAAATCTTATAAATTCTCACTTTGCTGATGATCTTCATGTCAGGGTTTTTCCATATTCTTTTTCTTCTTCCTCAGCCTATTCCCGTCCACTCCTGGACAAAGGCCTCCTCCATTCGCTTCCATGTCACTCTGTCCTGTGCAGACTGCATCCAGGTTAGTCTGACGTGTCTGTTCAGATCATCCTTCCACCGTAGTTGCGGTCGCCCTGCACTTCTCTTCGCCGTCCACGGTCTCCAAGTCAGCAGTCTTCTTGTCCACTTTTCATCTGAGCTTCTGGCTACGTGCCTGCCCACTGCCATTTTAGAGTCGCCACCCGGTGGATGATGTCAGTGACCTTTGTTTTTTCTCTCACCGTATCGTTTCTGACTCTCTCTCTTAGGCTTATTCCTAACATTTCCATATTAAATTCTTCGAACACCCTCAGATGACTGCAGCCTTATTTACTTGCCTCATCACTTCACATGGTAGATCCGTTTGCCCACACAAGTCCCAGATATCTGAATTTATCATTATTTTTTTATAAATTTTAATTGAAAACAAAATGGCCGCCAATGACACAATTTAGATTGAATTTTTTTTATAAATATGATGAGAACAGTTTTTTTTTTATCAGAGTCTATGTTGTTCTTTCATCTATGGAAATGTATACATATATAAATCAAATAACTATTATTATGTATATGTGTCTCCTATAATAAACATTCTACAGCAGCACTACAGTGTGTTTATAAAGAAATATATTTATCGTAAATGGCTAAAAAGTTATATTAAATAAATATTATCTTTATACATAGAAAATTGTTAAATATTCCAATACAAACTTTATTTTATATCTTGTGGAAAAGGGAGATTGCATTCATTTTTTTGCTTCAACAAAATGCTTTTTTAAAACGCTGACATTCTGTAACATTAGTGTGAACGGTGAAAATCTGGAACAAGTGGATGAATTTGTTTATTTAGGAAGTATGTTTACAAAGGATGCGAGAGTGGAGAAGGATATTGAATGAAGGGTTGGGGCAAGCAACAGAGTAAATGGTGCACTTAAAGCTGTCATCGCAAACAAAAACCTATCCAAAAAAGCTAAGATGGCAGTGCACTATGGTGTTCTTGTGCCGACGCTTATGTATGAAAGTGAAGCAGGGAACTAGCAAAAGAAGCATGCAGTGGAAATGAGGAATGTGTGGTAAATCTGTATATGATAGTGTCAACTGCAAGTATAAGAAGTGAATGAAAGTGTTACGAACAAAATAATGAAAGGATCGTTGAAATGGTTTGGACACATGGAAAGAATGAGTGAAGACAGAATGGTGAAGAAGGTATATGTAAACGACGTGAACGGAGCTAGAAACTTAGTGGTTTAAACATAAAACAAAGAAAAATAATAAAAAAACTGTTAATTGTAACATCTGTCACGTACTACGGGTGACATCTTTTGGATGAAGTTATAACTACATTATTCGATTACTTTGCACAGTTTGGCCTTTATTTTTAACACAATTAGGATCAAATTTTTGATTTTTTAATACTTGTCACCTTCGTTGATCAACCTATCAATTGTTGAATGCAATCTCCGCCACTAAGCCAAACATTTTAGATACCTGTCCATATAAATACATTATATGTATAATATTACTTGGTGTGTTTGCAAAAATGGCCGTTCACAATGGAGTTTTAGTATCAACGCTGATGTATGGAAGTGAAGCATGAACTGGCAGAAGGATGAGAGCAGAATAAATGCAGTAGAGATGAGATCATTTAGACGTATGTGTGGTAAATTGATGTACGATAGAATTTCAAATGTAGAAAGTATTATGAAAGGATCACTGCTTTAGTTTGGACATATGGATCGCATGGAAGAAGGAAGAATGGTTAAGAAAGTATACGTTAACAGTGTGAATGGAGTCGTGGGAGACTGAGGAAAACTTGGCAAGACCAAATTAATCAAATTTTAAACGTCGGTCATCTTAGAAGTTGGAAAAATCGACGTGTGTTTATGACTCGCTGTATGAATAGTGTGGCAGTCCATTCTCTCTGCCTACCCCTTTGGAGAATGATGTGATGGTTTGTTGTTGTGTTTGCGCGAAGAATGCGTCTGAATTGATCGGTTAATAATATTTTAGACTTCAACGATTATACAACAAATAAATTAAGAGAGACAGAACTAAACTTTGATAATTGATAATATTATAATATAATAACTAGTCAATATTTTTGAAATTGCACGAAGCATAACACCGCGTCTCCCGCGGGGGGAAAAGAGAAGGATGGAGTGCCGCATCGGTTAAAGTGTGACAGTCCATTCTTTCTGCCAACCCTTTCGGGGAGACGGCGTGATGGTTAGCGAGCAAACGAGCATGAAGCGTACATCCAAAATTTTATAATGACTATACGTAACATCTGTATTTTTCTTTCACTGAGCGGTTAGTACTTACATTAATAATTGGTCCATTTAAAACAATGTTTACTTAATTCAAAATGGCAAAAGATCTTTTTTGTGTACTTCGGAAAATAAGGAATTAATTGTACGGAGGAATTGAAATTCGCCATGTTATCGTATGAATGTATGCCACGAAAGAAAAGGAACGAAATGAAAGTAAATTTATATTTGTGCTGTTCTTATGATGTTACATTTTATATACAGAATATGAAGTCTAATATTACGATATGATATTTATCTATACACATTGATATATTCTAAGGCATGAAATATTTTACAAAACAAACTATATATTAAAATTAAAGTTTAATACAATAAAATAGCTAGGTTCTATCAATTATAAAAGAAAAGAAAAAAAAAACTGTTATAATATCCATTCCCATCAATATTGTTTTTGTAAATTATTATTATGATTTTTATGTAATAACAAAAATGTAAAAAAAATCTTTTTAATTTCTTTCTTTATATCGTCACCTGAGACTAACCTTATCTATATGTACAATTAAAAAAAACATGTAATAGTATCGTCATTTTGATGTTACGAAAAGAATCAAGTTCCATCTGATCATTTATGAAGGATTCATTTACACTTAGAACTTTATTATTTCAACTGTCGCCAGAGAAAATTTACACGCTTCTCGGTAAAAGCTCACAATCTGCTTCAGATGGAACCCTTTCATTCCAAGATACACACCCGAAACCAACAAAATTTTGACATCATTTTTCTCAGCTTTTTATTTTGGACAGTTGGAACCTTTTTACTCTCAGGTGACGATATACAAGTATTTAGTAGAATGTCGTTTATCCGGACAAGCTGAGATGCTGAAGCACAAAAAAAGACGAGGAAATCTTGTTATAAAAAAATCTCATATTTCACATTGAAATCACCACGTTTAAATTGTCGAAACCCATCTCACGTGTTCTAATCGATGGAGCGTGTTCACCATATGTTTCTACCAGCAAACCATGACTTTCCACAGCCTTTTAATTTTGATTAAATAAGTTGACAAACGTTGACATGATCACTGAACGATACAACACAGACGCTATTGTTTGGCGGACTCAACTTGTGTATGTAGGTTAATGTCAGACAAACAAACTGACATAGTGTCACATTCATATGCTGCGTACTGTTGGGTGGCGCCATCTTTTAGTGAAACCAGAAAAGACTTATGCATACACCTGATATTTTTCCAGTACTGTAGAGTATTGTAATGCTTTTTATGTACATGTACTATGTACACACTTGTTTTTGCAGTAGAATTTGTAATTTCATAATGAATTAATAACCCGAGGAAAAAAAATCAATTTATACCTTATTTTGCTAAAAGAATTAGCGCCTGTTTGATTATCCGGAATACCTCCGGTCCCAATTAGTCCGGATAAACGACGTTCTACTGTATTTCCTATTATATTTGCTTATTACTATTTTCTTAAACAATGATATAAAATTCCATTTGAATAATTAATAAGAATGAAAATATCTGTTTTCTAGAAGTTTTATTATATTTTATATGTATGAACTGTTTCGCCTGTCTTAGGCATTATCAAATGTCCATATTTGATAATGCCTCAAACAAGCAAAACACGTCGATAATAAAACTTCTAGAAAACAGACGTTTTCATTCTTATTAATAGTTATGTTTGCATTTATTTATTTTTTAGTTTTGAGACAATTTATTTGATCAAAATAAATAATAATATTAATGTTATATTTTCTTTTCTGATTTTTATTTATGTTCTTGTGTATATAAACATTGTAAGAATTAAAGACATGCACTACAACTTAAAAAAATCATTTTGAATATAAATTTTATATTTGTTTTGAGATGCAATTTTTTTTTATGATATTGCAAAAAAATTGACATGACTGAATATAAAAACAGAGTTACTTATGACTCTTTCTCTCTCAAAAATGTAATTATATTATTTTCTGGCATAGAATTATTATGTAAATATAGAAAAATCATAATTCTCATGTCAATTGTTTTAGGCTCTCTTTTTTTAAAATATTTTTGTGGGAAATTAACACATTTATAACAAGGTTCAATCACATGACATATATATACTATTAGTTATTGTGGTTATTATTGTGTACACTTCTTTTCCTTGTGCTTCTTGACACATTTATTGAAGCGATTACACCTGCTGTATCCCTCCACTCTTGGACGTAGGCCTCCACAATCTACTTCCATCCGTTATTCCAGGGTAAAGCGTATCCATGTCGTTCCGGCAGTCTCTCTAACATCTCTCCATCGAAGTTGAGGACGTCTTGGGTTTCGGTCACACTCCTAGGACGCCAGTAAAGCAGGCATCAATTTATCATCAAAACTGCAACTGCCACGGGTTGCCCAGTGCCATTTTAGCGTTGCTACTCTTCCGATGATGTCTGACACATCTGTTCTGGCTCTAATATTGGGTTTCCACCTGTCAGCTATACTACAGCTCTCTGGACAGTTCTTAATTTATTTGCGCTCCTCTGAGACAATATATTCATTTCAAAAACACAAGTTAGCACCGGCAATATGTACATAAAAAAATTATTCAAGTTTTCAAAATGTAAACATTTGTTTCTATATCATAACTCTTTACTCTTTCATTAAACAGATATACCATATTATTAATGCTTGTTTAAACTATGGTTCTTTCATCGTTCTCACGCAGATAAATTTTTGATAAAGTGTGACTACTTTAAAAAAAATGTAAAATATTGTATTAAAAACTAAAAGATTTTAATTTTCATTGCATCTGTTGTTTTTAAATTGTAAATAATATAACACAGCTAAAATTCGGTCAGTATTTATTTTTTTCTAAATCCAAATAAAACATTTAAAAAATAAACTACCCATCATGTCAATTTCTAAAGGGGTAGCCAGAGACCTTCTAGCCCAGTCGGAGTTTCAAGTTAAGATTATCGTTGCAAAAGAATGTTCTCAATTTATTAAATGCAGCTCGTGCAACTTCAATTCATCTCTACTGCATACAAAATCTTCTTAGTTTATGTTGTATGATCTGTTTATGACGGTGAGCTGTCCTGGCATGATGTCCAGCCATCTCTCCGTCTCTTAGGCAGCCTTCCTGGTAATCTTTTGCTGCTTGGGTTTTCTTCTTTAACAATTTTGCAATTTGTGTATTCTCCATGCGGTCCACAGAAGCGCTTTCTCCTTCTTCCGCATCTTACTATGTCCTCAACACCACAGACAGACCTTGTTGTATAATTTCTGATCCAATCTCTGAAGGTATTATTTGTTTTAGATTTATTTTGTGGACGTTGGACGATCGAAGTGTGCGCGAGAGATGCCTATTGGTGGCGATGAGGTTCGCAATCCATCACACCGCGTCTCCCGCAGGGGCGAATAGAGAAGGATGGAATGCCGCATCAGTTAATGTGTGGCAGTCCATTCTTTCTGCCTACCCTTTCGGGTAGACGGCGTGATGGTTAGTTAGTTATCTCTGAAGGTACTGCCTGCGATGGAGCGTAGGATTCGTATTTCTGCTACTCTGAGACGGTTCTTAGTCCTATTGGTATCAACTCTGACTTTTATCCCATACGTCATGATGGGGCGGATTATGTTTCTATTTTTTTATATTTCTTTCTTTAATTTCTACTAAAGCATCAACGGTAGAATTGTATTATAATTTTGGATCTTACATTGTGTAAGGATACTTGGTGTTATGTGTGTTAAATGATACTGTAAATATTATATATAAATATATATAAAATGTCTGTATAATATATATAACACTGTTGAATATTTTGGCCTACACATAAAAAACTGTATCGTCCACACATTGTATTAAGCCTAGAAATATACTGAACTATTTAGATTAACTATTGAATATGTATACAAGAAATGTATGTACGTTTGGTAATAATTTTGGATCTAACATTTAGGATTGGCCGACCCCGTCGCGGGCACCATGTTGACTATAGTTATAATGGCACCCTTAATGTGTGCTTCACGAGAGACGGTTTCCACGCTCACCGCGGGGCTCGGCGCCTGTAATTATTACTCTATTATTTTTAATTATTTTATGTGAAACCTGTAAATCTTAAATATATTATGAAAATATATTTGCTCTCGAAAATTATTTTGTGCTTTTATTTCTGTCCTAACCCAACCTAACCTAACCTTTTTTAGTGTAGGAGGTGGGGAATCTTCACGAGATTCCAATCAGATTAATACTAACTAAAACCCACCCCCTCTGCCTATCGTACACTTGCCCTCCGGTAACTGCTTTTACACATTGACTTCGGAGGGCAGCTAATAATAATAATAATAATAATAAATTGGATAATTTATAGAGCGCCATTTTTATGAATTACTCATCTCAAGGACGCTATAGAAAATGCTTCGTTTTATGAACGAGTTTTTTTTTTAAAATACTAACATCAAGGATTTATATCAATGATATTAGAATTTTTTTTTACAATCTTCAATGTGAGCAGAAAATAGCTCATTATTATGAAGAAGGAATCTGGTCGTGTC
Organism: Lepidostoma basale; assembly: GCA_022606425.2. Taxonomy (NCBI): domain Eukaryota; kingdom Metazoa; phylum Arthropoda; class Insecta; order Trichoptera; family Lepidostomatidae; genus Lepidostoma; species Lepidostoma basale. The sequence continues at coordinate 1,848,192 of JAHDVF020001251.1, forward strand.
CAGGCTTGAACCCATGTCCCCTGGATCAGGAGCCAAGCGTTCTATCCCCTAGACCACCACCAGGTTAAAAATAAACATATTTAGAATAAGGGCTGCACCCAACGCAGTCGATCAACCCTTCTTATCAGAAAAGGATAATTTGAAAAGGTGCGTTTTGAGTCTCGATCTAAACTCTTGACTGATTCTCAATGCACTTAAGGTCTGCTGGAAGATTGTTCCAGGCTGAAGGGCCGGCTACCGCGAAGGTTCGGTCGCCAAAGTTTGTGCTAGGACACGTTTTGGCACAAACAATCAACCGATCGCAGAAGACTTAGCTGATCGCAATGTAGACTGTATAGCATTCAGGTTCTCGTTGATGCAGAGTTCAAATATATAAGCTGGTGCCATACCGGGCAACGCCTTGAAAACCGTCCAGCAGAGCTTGTATTGTATTCTTTCTGGACATTTCAGCCAGTGGAGCTCCTCAAGATGCTGTGTTATGTGACAACAATCCTGTTTCAGTGGAATCAAATGGCCTATATGCAGATTGTAAATTCGACAACATCCCATTAGGTGGTGAGAAAGTTGAGAAGCTACTACTTTTTCTAATAATTTTGAAATTAAGGGTAAGTTTGATAGGGGACGGTAAATATCTTTTGAGTGTATGAGAGGCCTACGGAATCTAATTGAGTTTTTTTTAATATTGGGGTGACAACGGCCTTATTTATTTATTTATTTATTCAGTAACTAACTAACCATCACGCCGTTTCCCCGAAAGGGTAGACAGAAAGAACGGACTGCAACACTTTAATCGATGCTGCACTCCATTCTTCTCTTTTCGCCAACGCGAGAGACGCGGTGTGATGGGTTGCGAACCTCATCGCCACCAATAGGCGTCTCTCGCGCGCACTTCAATCATTCAACGTCTACATAATAAATCTAAAACAAATTATATAAAATACAATGATATAAAATAAAATAACACATAAAAATAATTTAACACATAATGATCTTTTAGATGGTGCACTTGTCGTCAGCTGGACGATCCGGATATTTGTGTTTATTTAATTTTTTATTCCACTGTTTTCATTTTAATTAGGCACTTAAAACAATCCAACACCAGCAAAAACTTGAAAATTTGATTGAAGAATTTATTCAAATTGTCATTGGAAAAAATGAAAAATTTATTTTTATATATCAATATATTAATTAAGAAACATTAAGAAAAATAATAAATAAAGCCAATTATATGCTACCACAAATACAATAAACAGTTAATTGAATTTAAGCTAAGTCAAAATACGGTCAAACAAAATAATTGAGAGTTAACAAAGTAAAAATAAAAGTAACATATTATAATATCATGTAACATTATGGTCTCATCCAAGCCGAAAGGTTGCTCCTATCGTTTTTTAAGTTTCTTTCGTTCAAATGGGCCTTCTTAAGTAGTTGAGGGACTTAGCCTGTTTTTAAGCTAATCTTGCATTAGAGCACCATCACCTGTTTTCTCCCACTTCATCGTCGTCTCAGTAGAAGTCTCTTTTTCGGACCATTGAATGCAACCTAACCTAACCTAACCTAACCTAATTAAGCCATGAGTTTTTCTTCTTCTTTATGTCGATGATAGTAATGGTATATTAGGTGGACCAGGAATTAAGCCATTATATTGAAACGGTAAGGTTTGAGCCAGTTTGCGTCCGATCCACTTCAAAGCATTGAATAATTAAGTTAGAAACTTGGACCTTCTTGGTCTGCAGTGCAGTTTTATATAAACCGGATTGGGATAGTGCATGAGATGGGTATTCGGAAGCTATCCGCCGCTTACAAAGAAGCGCACGTGAACATATAAAATTCTTTATTATCAAGACAAAAAAACACAGTTTTTGGCACAATTTGTAATAGGGGACAAAAAGTAGATACTTTATGATAATGTAAGGCGAAAAAAACAATGGTTTTCGCAAAATCAAACACCCATTCCGACAGCAAAGCCAAAATTAACACTAAAAAAGATTAGGTATTTTGTGCGTATGGTGGGATACTCGAGATATCACTCACTTCGAGATATAAAATCCGGGTAAAACAATAAAGTCAGAAGTTTATTGTCGGCAATTAGAGAGACTCGACCCGAAGCTGAAAAAATTCAAGACCTAAAGTGGGAGGTTACACCTCATCCTCCATATTCACAAAACCTTGCTCCGTTTGATTATCATATATTTCGGTCAATGGAGTACTCCTTGAAAGATAAAAATTTCCAAAATATTGTCGGAGTTGAAAATTACCTCACCCGTCATTTTAATTCGAAACCACTTTTTAAAAAAAATTAATGAAAACTTACAAAATTGATGGGAAGAAATTGTCAATAATAATGGCAATTATATTTTGTAATTTTAGCAAAAATATAATTTTAATAAATTTTAATACGACACTACAAAAAAATTGTTTAATTCCTGGTCCATCTAATATATGATTGGCTCAGAAATCCGCCAGTTGGACTGCGCTTCTGGACCCTCGAGCCAGGTCCTCTTCGGTGCAGGTGACTGGGCAGCTCGAGCACTGCGTTATATGCAGCATAGTTTTCTATATATACCGTGTGTCCCTTCACCATGAAGAATCCCCCATCTTGCCTAGTTGTCAGTTCAGGATCATTCATGTCCTCAATGGCGGTTTTTGTCCGGGGGCAAGGAAGGTACTTCCACGTCTGTATTTTCCAGTTTATTCTGTATAAAAATAGAAAAAAGATGATTGAAGAAGATCAATCATTCAATAAAGATAATGTCGTTGAAATTTTACATGTATTAACATCGTAACGAAGTGTGAGGGGGGGTTAGGCACTCGCCACCCCTGGCAACCCAGCAGGGGGCTGCGTGGCAAGTAATATTGTTGGGCCGAATCATCTCGACTCGCCGGGCGAATATTTCCATGTCTAAGGGTGATAGTGTAGAGGCGGAGTTTTACCCTCAATCTACACTCGTTTCAATATTATAAATAACAATAAAAAATGATTTGATTTAGCAAAACGTTCGAAAAATTCATTTTAATATCTGTCAAAACTGACAACATTCATGAAAAATTTGTTCAAATATTTATTTTGTATATACAAAAACCTACAACAATGATGAAGGGCTTCTTACCCATTTCTTTAGATTAATTAGGGGATACTTCGAGAACTCGGCCGTACTGGAGGGTGTTCGGCTTTTTGTCCCCGATAGATATCTCCGACAGCGACAGCACAGATTGTTTTACCTACCGGCCGCCAGAACCAATCTGCCTCTGGTGACACCGGTGGGAAGAGCGATTAGTCTGCTGAACGCGGTCTCCTCGGAGATCGAAGTCTTTCATGTTAGTGAAAGTACGTTCAGAAGGCAAATACTCTTAATTCTGGAGAGTATCCTGTCTTCCTAATGTTGAACCATCTCTTATGCGTTTCTGGTTGTATACTACTCGTATATATAATATATTATTTTACCTGTTCTCAATAGATGCCTTAAAAATAAAATTTGTAATGTCTGTTGATGAAATAAACTGATTTGATTTGATTTGATTTGAAACATGTTGGTATTTGAATTTGAATTTTTAATAATGTTAATAAAAATAACGGCTTTGAAGTTTTACACATAAATAATAAAAATGTAACTTTAAATAAACAAGAGATTTTAGAAATCAAAAAGGCCATTAAAAACAACCAAGTGAACTTAACTTCTAGTCCCATAATTGATTTGTTTCCCATGTCACATAATTCTAACTAAACAACAATTTACCCTGCCGCTATATTGTATTTTTCGCTTGTCATTTAGTACATAAGTAATGACTCTCTTTCATTTGACTGCTAACATTCATACACTGAAGAAGGAAAGTCTATGTCCTGAAACATGTTTGTGAAAGGTGCAAACGCAACACAAAGTTATGGCGAATATAGAAGAAAAAATAAAGTCTTGGTATAGTATAGTATAGAAAGAAAAATTCATATTTGAAATAAGAATATCATTCCATGGAGAATAAACAAATATTGAATGATAACTCGAAAATAAAAAGGAAGGATTTTCTATTTCACGTTTTATTAACAATTTAAATTGTTTGTGTCATAAATAAACTAACTTAATATCGATATTATTGTTTGGAGACAAGGAAAAAAAACAATACAGAAAGATTACACGCTAAAACAAATCAATTCGATATTTCAGTATTCATTTATCACCCACAAATTATTTTAATTCGAGCAATTTGAATTTCTTTGTAGGCAAAGGCAATTAAAATTCATGATGTTTTTGCGATATATAGTTGCTTAGCATACTAAGGGTGAAAATTAAATTAAACCATTCATAAAAAAGTTATTCACATACCTAAATATAAACGTGATATTGCGCAAACATAAAGCTACTAAAATTAAAAAGTTATTTGCCACGCTGAGTACGTAGCTACCCTCGCGGTACAATAAAAATATTTATTTTTCTTACTGGCAACATTATATTTAACATGGTGTTTCAAATCGCAAAAATGGAAGAAATTAGAAGAGGCCTACATCCAGCAGTGGAGAGACGGCTGAAGAAGAAGAAGAAGAAGAAGTTTCAAATCGCACAGCTGTTCAAGGTAAAAATCTGACTTTGACATTTGTGCAAACGGCGAACTATCTTGCCTTTCGAGCCGCTCGTAATCCGCCACGAATCGTCGCGTTATAGCGGCGGTGTATTAATAAAATAACCCCCCCGATTCAATTATCGATAAAACATAATTAAATGCCGTGTTGGTTGGCGCGAATCGGTTAAATAACAATTGGAACATTACCAATATTCCTGGCGGGCTGCGTTGCGCATTAGTCTACCTGTCATACGTTTATGCAAGTTTTTTACGGCTTGGAAACTTTCCCTTGCATGCAATTGATCGCGTCCTATCAGTGCCTTCCGACGAACGATTGTATTACACATAATTTTATCAATAAAACGTCCAACATTAACATGCGTTCGTGTTAATTTCATTCTACAATACGCACAGCGGATGCAGTTTCTGCGGGTAAGTGCATTTTATATCTTGTTACATTAAACGTGCGTTCGATTCCTGGACACTCGGCCAGTACGAAAGATTCGAAAACTTTATTCTTACAACTAAATTGAGACATCTATCGGCGAGGGTTGATAAGAATATATACTGTAACGTTAGAATTTTATTCGAACTTCTAAATTATTTCAACATAAGTACCCCCATGTTTCAAATATAACAAAAATATTTTCACAATAATTCATACCATATTAATTTTATATTACATATTCTATATATTTTCAAACATGTTTCACAACGCAATAATAAATGAAGTATTAGTTAGAAAGTTTCAATCCTGGGATTGATTTGCAGCAATTTCTTCTATTCTTCTCTTCCATTCTTCCCTGTCTTGTGCGGCTCTTTTGAAATCTGCATATGATGAGCAGCGCACGTCCACCAACAGCTACTCTAGGCGTGGGCGTCCCCTAGAGTTTGTCCCCTCGGTCATACCCTCCATTATGGCATGCAAGAGACCTTCTTGACGTATTATATTGCCGATCCATCTTGCACGCCTTTCGGACAAGGTCCTGAGCCTTCCTTCTTCGATTCTTTGAAGAACCTCCTCATTCGTGAAGTGGTCTCTCCAGGAAATTCCTAATAGTCTTCTATAGGACCACATCTCAAAAGCCTCTAGTCTCCGTTTATCTTTTTCGGATAGGCACCATGTCTCGCAGCCGTACATCAAGATACTCCATACATAGGTCTTGATGAGGAGTATTCTCAGTTTTAGGTCTATATTATTTGATTATATTATTTTCGACCTTTTATCAAATGCAAGCCTAGCCCGATGTATACTGCTGTCGACCTCGCTCTTAGACCGACCGTCCCATGTTATTTTGCTCCCGAGGTAGACAAACTCCTTGGTGTTCTTTAGTGGAACTCCTGACATCACTACTCTCATCTGATATTGCGTTCGGCCTACAGTCAGCAGCTTTGTTTTGTCTTCTATCTTCATGTTGTAGTTATTTTGAAGAATAAATTATTAAATATCGCTAATTGATGTTTACGTAAAAAAGTAGAACCCACGATAAATTAGATCAAATGAAAAAAAAAATGTATACATTAATTCGAATCAGAAATCACGATTGTAATTTTAAATCGTGAATCACCATTTAATTTATTGATTTTGAACATACTTCTGTCGCTTCCTAAACATTTATGCATCGTGTCATGCACGCACGTCGATTTCTCCGACTCATCACGTGGCCGATATTCAATATTTGATTGTCCAACGTTTTCCTTTGTCTTCCTCTATTTCTTATTCCGTTTACGTCGTTAACATTTACATTATTTGTTATTCTTTCTTTCAAACCATCTTAATGACCCTATCATTATTTTGTTCAACCAACCATCACGCCGTTTCCCCGGAGGGGTAGGCAGAGAGGATGGACCGCCATACCGTTCCGTCCTAACATACCTCTCTAGATTCCTTAACATTCAAACATCGTAACATGCATGTTCGTCGATTTTTCCGACTTCGAATGTGGCCGCCTTTCAGTATTTGATTAATTTAGTTATGCCATGCTTTCCTTGGTCTTCCACTTTTCCAAGAATGTGTGGAAAAATAATGTATGATAGAATATCTAATGATGAAGTAAGAAAGGAATGTAAGGCGGATGAATGCGTGATAAATAAAATTAAGGGGTCACCAAGATGGTTTGGACATATGGAACGAATGGATGAGGGAAGAATGGTTAAAAAGATATATACAAGTAGTGTGAATGGAAAAAGAAGTCGAGAAAGGCCAAGGAAGACATGGCATGACCAAGTTAATTAATTACTGAAAGCCGGCTATGATCGAAGTAGGAACAATCTACGAGCGTGCATGTCGCGATGTGTGAATGTACGAATGTAGAAGAGGCGCGAGAGTTGTCTTCTTCTTCTTCTTTGCTAGCCTTCTTCCCTCCACTGCTGGATACAAGCCTCTTCCAATTTCTTCCAATTTCTTCCACTCGTCTCTATCCTGCTCACTTTGTATCCAAGATTTTCCAACCCTTTTGACAATATCATCGGTCCATCTCATCGGTGGCTTTCCGACACTTCGCCTATTTGCCCATGGTCTCCAACTGAGTATCCTGGGTGTCCATCTGTTGCCACTCTGTCTAGCCAAGTGTCCAGCCCATTGCCATTTCAATTTTGCCACTCGGTCCATGACGTCAGCAACCCTGGTGCGGCGTCTGATTTCTTCATTCCTTATGCGGTCACGCAAGCTCACACCAAGTATCTGTCTTTCCATGGACCTCTGTGTACACTTGAGCCTGGACACTTTTTGCTGTAAGAGTTGTCGTCTCTAGTCCGTACGTCATCATGGGCAGTATACACATGTCGTAGACCTTTCTTTTGAGACAAACCGGTATTTCATCATTTTCAAAGACATTTTATTGGAAACAAGAATTTATCAATGAAAGCGAAAACGGCCGTTCACAATGGAGTTCTGGTCCCAACCCTAATGTATGGAAGCGAAGCATGGAACTGGCAGAAGAAGGATGAGAGCAGAATAAATGCGGTAGATATGAGGTCCCTAAGACGTATGTGTGGTTGAACGATATACGACAGAATCTCAAATGCTGATATAAGAAAGGAATGTAGAGCGGAAGAAGGTATTATGAACAAAATTATGAAAGGATCGCTGCGTTGGTTCGGACATATGGAACGTAGGGATGGAGAAAGAATGGTTAAGAAAGTATACGTTAATGATGTAAATGGGGTATGAAGTCGAGGCAGACCGAGGAAAACATGGCACGACCAAATTAATCAAATTTTAAAGGTTGGTCATGTTAGAAGTCGGAGGAATCGACGTGCGTTTATGATTCGTTGTATGAATGTGGAGGAAGCTAGAGAGGTTTGCCAGGATAGAGTAGTGTGGCGGTCCATTCTCTCTGCCTACCCCTGCGGGGAAACGGCGTGATGGTTTGTTTGTTTGTTCAAAGACGTGTCTCAGTTTACCAAAGGCGGCCCAACACAGTCCAACTCTTCGAGGTAGCTCTGCAGAGTGAAAGTTATGTCAGGATAGTACAATGTGGCGATTCATCCTCTCTGCCTACCGCTCCGGAGAAACAGCGTGATTGTTAGGTAGGTTATACCACAAAATTGTCAATTCATCATTATGCGCGTTTCGTATTGTTTATAATAATATTTACTACCAGGATTTCCAGGATTTCCAGGATCTAGGATTTCGTATACAGGTATAAGTATACATTCACAAATATTTGTTCTTCAAATATTCTGGTCAAATTCTTTGGCATATAGAATGGAATAATACTCCTAGCGGCTTCTAACAATATGTTAGGCGACAGCCTTCGCATTGTGTTAATAAGGTAGTTTGCTAAATGCCGAAAATCATTCTCCATAGATGGCGTTAGTGGGTCGGTTGTTAGGTTAATTCTTGAAAAAATTCACAAGTGCAACCAAATCTACATAGATGGCTGACTGAAACTGACACGTGAAGATAAATATGGATTTTGAAGTATATATACATCTTCCAAAAATTTGTCATGCATGATCACAATAACAAAGGTGGAATGGGGAATGTTGTAATTACATAAAGCGTGCGCTTAACCCAACCAATGACAGGTCATAAGTCCTGTAAACACCTTGATCATCCATGTTCAGTTTCCAGTTTACGTCTTCGTCTCTATTGAGATACAATTAAAATATTTACTACCGTGACATTTCGCAATAATCTGAGGTTTGAATGTAAATATTTAACTAGGTGCAAAACAGATTCGTTGATGGTTAACGGGTGTCGTTTTATGATATATGAATTCAGATTTTTATTGTGGAACGCTTTAATTGCTATCTAAGCAATATGTTTTATATTACTGTGCAATCGGAAGTGACCTTCACACAGCGCAACGTCTGTTATAATTTATACAACCTCTACAAAATGTATGAAATCTAGATACAATCAACAATCAAAATAACTAAAAAACTAAATCCACTTTGGTTTAATTTTATCTACGTGTAAGTTATCTAATTTTCAACAATTTGATGTGTGATGGGTTGCGAACCTCATCGCCACCAATAGGCATCTCCCGCGCACACTTCGCTCGTCCAATACCCACAAAATAAATCTAACAAATAATATAAAATACAATGATATAAAATAAAATAACAAAATAAAAATAATTTAACACAAAATGTTCTTTTTAGATGGTGCACATTTTATCTATTTAATTTATGTTCCACGTATCCACTGTTTTTAATTTAGCACCTAATGTAATAACACATAATGTTTTTTTCGATGTTGCACATGTTGACATGGACGATCCGGACGAATTTATATTACACGTATCCACCGTTTTTTAAATTAAATGTAATTAGGCACTTAACCAGCAAGAACTTAAAAATAATATTGAAGAAATTATTAATTAATATTGAAGAAATTATTAAAAATAATATTGAAGAACGTATATATACACGAAATATCTCCAAATTTACAGGAGAATCAAATGAACCAAACCAAATTTTCAAAATCAGAATATAACAGCGTCTCTCGCGGGGCGAAAAGAGAAGGATGGAGTGCCGCATCAGTAAAAGTGTGACAGTCCATTCTTTCTGCCTACCCTTTCGGGGAGACGGCGTGGTGGTTAGTTAGTTTAAAATTTAAAACAATGCACGAATGTGTTTGCTAGATATTGTGAAAATAAAAACATTTGAAAGCCAATGGAACGACATCGTGTTTTAAATTATGTTAGTTCCTAAAATCACTTCAAACAAAATATTGAAAAAGTACTTACCTCATTATTCAATTAGTGGGGTATTTTTAGTAATTAATTGCATTTTATTTGGAGGTGTATGTTTTTATATATTTTAAAAATCACATTCGTTGTTTAGATTTTTTTCCTTCTTCTTCTTCTTCGTATTTTATGTCGAATGACTTGTTTATGACAGTGAGGTGTCCTGGAATGATGATGTCCAGCCAACTCTCCATGTTTTTGGCGGCCTTCCTGGTAATCTCTTGCTGCTTTGCAATTCTTGTATTCTTCATGCCGTCCACATGGTCTCTCCAAAAGCGCCTTCTGCTTCTTCCCCATCTTACTATGCCCTCAACACCACAGGCAGTTTTATTTTTTCTGTAGTATAAATGTGTTAGAGTGTTGTACAATGAAGAATCATTATCTCAAATATGTACAATCAGAAATAGCTCATAGTAAGCTAACTAAATCACGCGATAGTAATAAATGAAAGCGTTTTGTATTGCATATACCATTGCAATCCGGGCTGCACGCCAACTATAAGGAGTTTAAATGAAGGGACTTGATTTTTCAAATCGAAAAAGCAATAAACGCTTCTTTTTTTTTAACTAACTAACTAACTAACCATCACGTCGTCTCCTCGAAGGGGTAGGCAGAGAGAATGGACTGCCATACTTTTCTTTCCTGACATATTTCTCTCGATTCCTCAACATTCATACATCGTGTCATCCACGCGCGTCGATTTCTCTGACTCCTCACATGGCCGACATTCAATATTTGATTTATTTGATCGTGCCACGTTTACCTCGGTCTTCCTCTATTTCTGGTTCCATTTACATCGTTAACATATGCTTTTTTACCATTCTTTCTTCATCCATTCTTTCCAAGTATACGTCAATGATGTAAATGGAGTACGGAGTCGAGGCAGACCGAGGAAAACATGGCATGACCAAATTAATCAAATTTTAAAGGTTGGTCATGTCAGAAACCGGAAGAATCGACGTGGGTGCATGACTCGCTGTATAAATGTGGAGGAAGCTAGAGAGGTATGTCAGGATAGAGTAGTGTGGCGGTCCATTCTCTCTGCCTACCCCTGCGGGGAAACGGCGTGATAGTTTGTTGTTGTTGTTTTATGCATCAATCCATCAATTGCTTTTCTCTTTATGTGGCTACAAAACCTGGTTAAAAAAAACGATGGCCAATCTGGACCTGGATACATGAACAACTGGATAATTGGAAAACCTGGTTGATTGACCATCGTAGGCCTGGTCCCTTGGAATGCCAATTATCCAGGTTCCGCTGTACAGAGATTGGATTGAAACTGCGAAGAATATGTCACTAGTTTTTACTACGTTGTTTATTATTACGCGTTTGGAGTTTGTGTATTTTTCTCGGAGAGACGTAGTCACGTATATTTATCAGAAAAACATGTTTTGTTTATTTGTTAACAGATTATTGTTAATCACATTTTTCCGCCAGTCCTCCAGAGGCGATTATGTTACTTGGAAATGATCTTTGATATCGTACTGATAACGTACGTGAAAAAAAAACTGTACTAATATTTATTTTATTATATTCCAAGGTCACTAACTTTGGCCTGGTTTCAAGGGTTTATTTTTGTTATGAAATACTTCGACAACTACCAGTTTTTCAACTTTTTTTTAATTCAACAGGTCGTTTGAACCCAATTTCTGTAACTAATTAACTAACTAACCATCATGCCATGGATGGATCGCCACAATTCTGTGTCCTCGCATACGTCTCGGGCTTCCTCTACATTCATATATCGTACCATGCACGCACGTCGATTATTTCGACTTCGAATGTGACCGCCTTTTAGTAATTGATTAATTTGGTCATGCCATGTCTTCCTCGGTCGTCCTCAGCTTCTTTTTCCACTTACGCTGCTTGTGTACAACTTTTTAACGTCTTTCTCCATTTTTCCGTCTCTTGTAAACATCCTTCCCAGATACGTAAATTCGGTAACTTACTCCAATTTCTCACCCATCGCACTTATGTCACAAATCGTCATACATTCTTTTTTCTCGAAAACCATATCTTTAGATTTAGACACATTCATCACCAAGTCACTCTTTTTGCATGCCTCATACATTCTTGACACTAAGACTTGCAGATTTTCTCTACTGTCAGCGATTAACACAGAATCGTCTGCATATAACAAACAGCTTACTGACAAACAATTCATCTTAGCACCAGCGTCCAAGTATTGATTGGATATAGACCACTTCCAGTATGTTTTATCTTGGGCTATCTGTTACGACCCACAAGTTGGATAATATCATCCGTCCACCCTTGTAACAGCCTTCAATCAGTAAAATTCCCTTCTACTCCACTGATTATAGTTCAAATAAGATAATTAACATTAAAAGAAGACATTGAAAGAATTAAAAAGATTTCCATTTCACTATTGCACTGTTTGTCCGTAAATAGAGATTTCATTAAAGCAGTAAAGATTCGGTCCATGTTGGTTGCCATTCCGATTTTCATTTGTTCAGTAATATGCCGGCGTATTGCGTCATTTAATGTGGATTTTATTATTATGACTGCGATTATTGTACGTATTAGTTATAATCAAATATAATTTCGTAAAAATTTGGAAATTACACAATATAAATGTATGATACATGCCTTTATATTATAGAGGTCACTGTGAAGCTTCCGCGTAGAAAAGCATTTGATATTATAATAACAATAATAATAATAATACATTTGATGGTTTATAGTGCGCCTAATTTTTTAATTAATCATCCCAAGGGCGTTGTAGAAAATGATCAATTTTATGAACTATTTAAAATATACATATTTTATAAGGATTAATTGTATCTCAATAGAGACGAAGATGTAAATTGTTTTTCAGGGAACAGAATATGGTGGTCGAGAAGCTTACAGGACTTATGACCTGTCATTGGTTGGGTTAAGCGATCGCTTTATGTTAACAACATTCCCCATTCCGCCCTTCTCACGACCGCCACGTCTGACAAATTTCGGAAGATGTATATATGCAACAATGTTCAAATCAAATCAAATCAAATCAGTTTATTTCATCAACAGACATTACAAAATTTATTTTTAAGGCATCTATTGAGAACAGGTAAAATAATATATTATATATAGTATACTACCAGAAACGCATAAGAGATGGTTCAACATTAGGAAGACAGGATAATCTCCAGAATTAAGAGTATTTGCCTTCTGAACGTACTTTCACTAACATGAAAGACGTCGATCTCCGAGGAGACCGCGTTCAGCAGACTAATTGCTCTTCCCACCGGTGTCACCAGAGGCAGATTGGTTCTGGCAGCCGGTAGGTAAAACAATCTGTGCTGTCGCTGTCGGAGATATCTATCGGGGACAAAAAGCCGAACACCCTCCAGTACGGCCGAGTTCTCGAAGTATCCCCTAATTAATCTAAAGAAATGGGTAATTAGATGTCCATCTCTTCGAAGCTGTAGAGAATTGGTTCCGAGCATTCCCAAAAGAAATGCCGTGGGATAGAGCCAAGGATAGCTACCATACTCCCTCATGTAGAGATACCTCAGAAATTTTTTCTGAACCCTCTCCAGCATAATGGAATATCTCGCCTCGTGAGGACTCCATATCACAGAACCACTTTCGAGTCTGCTCCGAACCAATGCATTGTATAGGACTCTGAGCACATTGGGATTCCTGAAAACTCTGCCGGTCCGGACGATGAAGCCCAACATCTTCAGTGCAGTGCCACAAATCCTCTCAACATGTGCACGAAAAGTCAGCCTACTCTCATAGATGATCCCGAGATCTCTCATCGTAGATACATGTGCTAGTTGCTGGTTGTTCATTGTGTATCTATAATACACAGTTCTCAATGCTCTAGTAAAAGATAGCAACACATTGAGAAACACTTCACCTTTTTTGAGTTCAATCTACACTAGCGCCATCCATTAAGATTAGGTGTTAGGCGCCACCATATTATGTTCCCAGAAAAACAATTTACATCTTCGTCTCTATTGAGATACAATGAATCCTTATAAAAAAATAATTTACCCGCAATGGATAAAATCCAGTATTTATCTACAAGTATTTATATACATTCAAAATGTTGAAACATATTTTATTTAGTATAGGGGCTGCTGTCGCAGTCGATCAAATTTTCATCGGGATAGGGTAATTTGAAAAGATGGATTTTGAATTGACCTATCATGATATATGGGATCGAGTGCAGGGCGGACACCACAATTACAAAAAAACGCGATTAGAGTGTCAGAAATGAAGACGCTCAGAAATATATCTGGCAAGACTCTGCAAGAGAGGATAAGGAATACACGGATAAGGGAGACATGCGAGGTCGAGGATGTCGTTAGGTGGGGAAGGCAAAGGAGGAGATACTGGTATGGACACGTGAGGAGAATGGATCCATCCAGACTCCCCTTCATTGTGTTGCACGGCCAGCCCCATGGTAGACGACCCCCGGGCAGACCACCAAAGAGATGGATCGACAGCTGGGAGTCGACTTCGCAGGAGGCCAATTCCTCTTAAGAAACAGGCCACTAGGCCTACACTATGAATAAGAAAAAGAAGGATTTTGAATTTGGATCGAAACTCTGACGGGTTCTAAATGCACTTGAGGTCTGTAGGAAGATTGTTCGCTGTTGAAAAGCCGGGTACTGCGAAGGCTAGGTCTTTGAACTATTTTTACTTATTAAATTCTTGTTTTCAACAGTTATTTTTAAAACTACATTCACTTTGCTACCGACATTAACCCTTCTTTTGACGTCACTATCCGATCGGCCATCCGCTGTAAACAGGCTTCTTAAATACACAAATTCAGTCACATACTCGTATGTTACAAATTATCATTCCCTCTTCCCTTTCAATCACAACTGTTTTTGACTTTCCGACATTCATCAATAAATAGTTAACCTTGCATACCTGACCTTGACGACCTTCATGGCAGAGTGGCAAGAGCTATGATTGCCACACCGAAGGTTCCGGGTTCGATTCCCGGCGATGACAGTGTAATTTTTACACTGTGTTTGGTCTGTGGTGGTTATCCCATTGATGAAGGTATTCTTCTTTCGGTGCCGTGTTAGGTCCCCCCAACGTTGACGATCATAGCAGCAAAGGCATCTCTAACCTGCGCCACTTGGAGTAGGTTCTGAACTCTTGTTATTCCTGTCCACTCTTTGATGTTCCGCAGCCAAGACAGCTGCCTTCTACCAACTCCCCGGCGTCCCTCCACTTTACCCATTAATATCTATTTTTCTCCCCTTAGTACATGACCCAAATATGAGACCTATCTAATTTTCACACTCAATAATAGCTCTCTATTGGCTCTGGCTCTCTGTAGTACCTACGTCTGCATTAATGACCCTATCGGTCCACGGTATACGGAGCATTCTGCGGTATATCCACATCACGAACGCTTCCAACCGGTTCATTACATTCGATGAATTCGAAACATGTCGAGAGAAATAAACTCAAAAGTGGAAAAAACAGTGTTTTAACTCATAAAAAAATCACCAATATGGAATTTCATAGTATTAACGCCTTAAACGCCAAAAGCAGGGGATAATCACAAAATAGAAAAAAAATTGCAAGGGGTCTATGAGCCTAAAAAGTTTGGGGACCTCTGATTAAAACAAAGGTCATGGGACCGAGTACATGTTTTTTTTTTACATACCTTTCTAACCTCCAAATTCGCTAAATTCTAGCGGAAGCAAACGTATTATTAATTTCGCATTGTTTTCAAGGTTAGAGTTTCATTTCACTTTTATAGATTATTACCCATTCATGTGAGGTGAGGTCAATTTATTCGCTGAAATAACTTTTATCGTTATACTCAATTTACACGCATAAGGGTTGAGCATAAAATACGCAAAAACAACAACAACCCATCACGCCGTTTACTCGAATCGGTGGGCAGAGGGAATGAACCGCCACACTACTCTATCCTGACACACTGCTCTAGCTTCCTCCACATTCATACACGTACGTCGATTCCTCCTCTTGGGCATGCTGGGGACCAATAGTTTACAGATAAAAAGGGATGGATGCACACTTACCCATTTCTTCAGACTTATCAGGGGATTCTTTGAGAATTCCGTCATCTTGGAGGCTATCCATCTTTATGTGCCGGATGGTTATCTTCGACAGCGTCAGCACAGACTTTTTTTTTCCCAGCATGCAGAATCAACCTGCCTCTGGGGATGCCGGTGGGAAGAGCAATCAAACTGCTGAAAATGATCGCTTCGGAGATCGATGTCTTTCATATTCGTGAAAGTACGTTCAGAAGACAAATACTCTTAAATCTGGAGAGTATCTTGCATTCCTAATGTCGAACCATCTCTCATGCGTTCCTGGTATTATATATTTATTATATTTTACCTGTTCTCAATAGGTCTTAAACTATAAAAATTGTTTGTAATATCTTTTGAGAAAATAAACTGATTTGATTTGATTGATTTGACTTCTCATATACGGATCTCCAAATTGTGATTAATTTGGCCATGTTTTCCTTGGTATTTTCGACTCTACAATACATTCACATCGTTAACGTGTACTTTTGTAACGTTGATGAAGATGACCAGTCTTCTCTCTATTTCTTTGGTGGTCGTCCTGGTGGTCAACTGCCCTTTGGAGTCTATCTGAATCTTGGATATGCTCGCTGGATCAATTCTCTCGATGTTAGATTGATCATGTTGTTGGAGGTTTCCATCATTGTACACGAAACAAGAAATATATAATTATTATTCATTCATTCCTTGGTGTGGGACTTGGCCTCCACTGACTTCTGTCCTTGGCCATCTCTCTCCATTCCCCAGCTCCTTCCATTTTCTCCCAATCTTCTTCCACGCAATCCGCCCATCTTTTCCTCGGTCTGCCTCTTGGTCTCTTTTCGCGGGGCACCCATCTGGATATAATTTGTGGTGTTCTATCCTCTGGCATTCTTTCCACATGGCCAAATTATCTAATTATAATTATTATTAAGATAATCAAATGATTTTACTGAAATCTCTTGGTGGAAGTTCATTTTTAAATAATAATTTAATAAAACGATGGCATCGATAGATCATTCTGTCGATGCCAGCGAGCCTGGCGAAACCGGTCGCTGTCGAAATAAAGACAAAAGTGAAAGTAGTTAAAAAACAACGTTTTAATTAATTATTATAATTATTATTATTTATTAAACCAAGCTGTATGATCCCCATTTGTATGGAAGCGAACCATGGAACTTTAAGAAAAAAGGATGAAAGTAGAATAAATGCAGTAGAAATGAGTTCTCTTAGATGAATGTGTTGATACTCTGTGTATGATAGAGTGTCGAATGAAAATATAAGAAGTGAATGCGGTGCGAATGACGGTGTTATGAACACAATAATGAAAGGATCAATAAGATGGTTTGGACACATGGAACGAATAAATGAAGAAAGAATGGTAACAAAATTATATGTTGACAATGTAAATGGAACTAAAAAGAGAGGAAGACCGAGGAAAACGTGGCACGATCAAATAAATCAAATATTGAATGTCGGCGACGTGAGGAGTCAGAGAAAACGACGTGCGTGCATGATGCAATGTATGAATTGTGAGGAATCGAGAGAGTTTGTGTCAGGAAACAAAAGTGTGGCAGTCCATTATTTCTGCTTATGCTGAAAAGACGGCGTGATGGTTAGTTAGTTAGATAGTTTTACTCTATTTGAAATAGCGCAATGATCATGCCGTGTTTATGCAGGTCTACAAAATTTAGATCATTTCTGTCGGAGATCGCTGTAGGCCTTGTTCGGGACCCCTCGTTTTTATTCGTACATCCGCCTATGCATCCATTATCAATCTTCTCTACAATCTTCTATATAAATATATGAACAATACAAATATTTTAAACGGTCATTTAGATGGTTTAGACACATTGAAATAATAAATGAATATATAATAAATAATAATAACTGTCAACTGCATGCCATATCTAAATAGATCGAGAAGGTACAGAAAAAAATCTTACGCTTTCTGTACCTCAAAGAAAACGGTTACTACCCTTGGCTGTACCCAACTGATTTCTTGCTGGGTATGCTGGACGACCAATCATTGGAAATTAGACCAACTATTCACCTGGGTGTTCATTTTTATCAACTGATTCGTGGTCTAATACATAACTCTGATATTTTGAATGACTTGACTTTGTTTGTCCCCGACAATTATCTGCGACAAAGGCAACATAGATTATTTCACCTGCCACTGTGTAGAACCAATCTACCTAAGGTAATGCCCGTGGGCAGGGCAATAATCCTATTAAACCGCATCTCTTCGGATGTGGACATCTTCCACGATAGTGAGGCTACCCTCAGAAAGCATCTATATCTTATGTATAAAGTTGCTATTTGCTTCTCTTCTTATTGTACAAAAATAATTATCTTTACCAAACTGTTCTCGAATATATTTTTTAATTGTCTTCTGTTTTTTTTCTTACTTGCTCTCATTTGTTTTCTTATTATATTATTTGTAATTCTTATTTTAAAAATTGTTAATAATTCTTTGTATATTGTGATTATAAACGATTTGGATTTGTTATTTTTCTGCAATGTTTATAATTTTTTGAATAAATTTAATTGAATTGAATGGCATCAAACAAACATAAACTAAATCCATCCAAAACGGAATTTCTCTGGACTGCTTCCGCAAAGCGTCAACATCTTATCGATCATTCTTCAATTTCGACAGCTGACAATGATATCGTTCCCAAAAACTCCACAAGGCGGTGCTTCTAGGTGTTTATCTTGGCGCAAATCTGTCCCTTATATTCCGTTACATCGTAACATATAAAACAAACAAACAAACCATCACGCCGTTTCCCCGCAGGGGTAGGCAGAGAAAATGGACCGCCACACTACTCTATCCTGGAAAACCTCTCTAGATTCCTCCACATTCATACAACGAGTCATACACGCACGAGTCGATTCCTCCGACTTCTAACATGACCAACCTTTAAAATTTGATTAATTTGGTCATGCCATATTTTCGTCGGTCTGCCTCCACTCCGTACCCCATTTACATAATTAACGTATACTTTCTTAACCATTTCTCCACCCATGCGCTCCATATGTCCGAACCAACGCAGCGATCCTTTCATAATTTTGTTCATAATACTTTCTTCCGCTCTACATTCCTTTCTTATATCAGCATTTGAGATTCTGTCTGTACCATCACTAATGCGTTCCTGGTATTATGTTGTATGTGTATAATATTTTACCTGTGCTCAATAGATGCCTTAAACTTTTACCTGTTTGTAATGTCTTTTAAACTGATTTGATTTGATTTGAAAAAGTTTATTAAAAAAAATATATTATTATTAGATTTTTGTGGCGATTCGTTTATTTTTTTGAACCTGATGCGGACTGATAATTTTATCGACACAATCGCAAGCCGTCCGCCAAATGTGTCAAGTACGAATTCCGATACGATCTCTGCTCTCCGTGTACTCCCATCTCACATATAGACGGTCGCTGAGCGCTGTAACTGACATTTTTCAGGTATGCGACTCGGTGCATATGTAATATGAACGCTATATCGCCGTTATTTGAAGTGAAGACGCTGGTATATTTCAAATCAAATCAAATAATTTATTGTTTCTAGAACAATGATGTAAAACTCCATATTAAATAATTAATACGAATGAAAACGCCAGTTTTCTAGAAGTTTTATTATATTTTATAGGAGTGACATGTTTCGCCCTTCGGAGGCATTATCAAATGTGACGAAATTTCAGCTCGTTGCTGTTTATATGACATATACCATTGAGACCAGAGCGGATACCACAAGAACGAAGGCCAAAGTACGGATGGCAGAGATGAGGACGCTGAGGATGATAGCAGGAAGGACTATTAGAGATAGGGTAAGGAACACGGCTATCCGCGAGATCTGCAAGGTGGAGGATGTCGTGAGATGGGGCAGACAGAGTAGAAGATACTGGAATGCGCACGTGCAGAGGATGGATTCCACCAGAATCCCACACTGTGGCGCATCAGATTCCTGCCGGCTGCCGTCCCCCCGGAAGACCGCCGAAGAGATGGAGAGATAGCTGGGAGTCAAGGTATATAGAATAAATATGGTAAGATATTCCGCGTTTTATTTTTGACATCTACTGCGCAGCTACGTCACGTGGAGACCCAAGCATTAGGTTGTGTAGTATGAGTTGAGTATATATTTATACATTGGGTATGGAATTTTTCTTTGTTTATTTATTACGTCTAATTAAAAGAAGTTTTTGTAATTGTATTAAATAAATTATGACAAATCGTTTTCTTTATTTAAGTTATTGTTTTTTTTATTTTTCTTTTTTTAGAGTTAGCATCTTCAATGAGCTTTAAGTTCATTGTTCTTATTTTGAAAAACATTTTACATCGATAAAAAAGATTTTTAACTGGATATGGCAAATCAACTCCATTTGATTTAGCTTGTTTATAGTTATTTAGGTTTGTTTATAGTTTCGTTTCGATTTCGAGTTCACCACATGACGTCACTTGACAGCAAATTATTAGAAAGGGATAGCATGCTACGTGCGCAATATCTTACCATATTATTCTATATACCTTGGCTGGGAGTCAACCTCCCAAGAGAGGCCAGCCTGATTTCAGGAACATACCAAAGGTCTATAAGGAGAAGAAGAAGAAGAAGAAGCTGTTTATATACACTAGTAAATGGAGCAGAATATGGTAATTAACTAAAATTGATGTGATTTTATATATTTTTAACAAATAATTATTTGGGTAGGTACAGAAATATTCGAAAGTGTTTCTTGGAACTCGTTATGAAATTTTACACAATGATTACATAGTTAGGGGATACTAAATGATATTATATAAATCAAAAATAAGTTATTTGAGGTAGGACGAAATAAAGTGTTTCGAAGGAAAACAACTTACAAATTGTTTACAAATGATTTTACATATTTCTCAAATGTAAAATCATTTGAAACATGTCATTCCTATAAAATATAATAAAACTTCTAGAAAACTGACGTTTTCATTCGTATTAATTATCAAATCAAATCAGTTTATTTTCTCAAAAGATATTACAACCAATGATAGTTTAAGGCATCTATTGAGAACAGGTAAAATATAATAATTATAATACCAGGAACGCATGAGAGATGGTATGGTCTTATGCAGGATGCTATCTTCCACCACAACTCCATTCTGGCACTGCTCCTCTTCTCTTGCCCTAACTGGTATTCCCTGGCATTTCCTGACAATAATGTAGGACTTTATCATAAACCCTAAATCCCCTTGGCCCTTTTTCGGGAGAGCACTCCGGGCAATACATTTAGCCCCAGCATAAAATAACTACAAAATTACATTTGCAACAATATTTCCTACAGACGTAAGAGGAATAGCCATTAGAGCTGAACCTCTGTAAGCCAGAAGATCCAAGTCCACGTCCAAGGTTTCCAATTTCGTGAACCTACAAACGTATATACAGACAACGAAAATAATTACAGTATACATTCACAAAAAAAAATATTGTAATCATATCTGGTCTAATGTTTGGCATATAGATAGGAGTGTGACATCTCAAGGCGGCTTCTAACAATACGCTAATGGCGGGGTAGCCTTTCACATTGAGTTAAAAAAGATGTTCTGCTTAATGCTTAATTAACATAAATCTCCATAGATGGCGTTAGTATGTAGATTATATATAGAGTAATCTTAAAAAGATTAACATATGTAATCAAAATCTTCATAGATGGCACATTGAAACTGACATGTGAAATCTGGCATAGGACTTCCACTAATTTGTCATACATGGTCATAAAGAAATGTGGAATGGGGAATGTTGTAATTACATAAAGCGTGCGCTTAACCCAACCAATGACAGGTCACAAGTCCTGTAAACACCTTGATCAACCATATTCAGTTTCCAATTTGCATCTTCGTCTCTATTGAGATACAATAAAATAAACTGTGTGAAATAAAAAAATATTGAGGTGGGTGTGTCGTGGTTAAGCTATTTGCAATGTTATCATTTATAATACCTCTGTTCAAAGAGCTAAGTTCGAAATGGCGGTATCTTAATAATTAAGTGTCATTGACAATGATAAAAAATATGCATTATTTATCTGGCTGTACCGGGTTCAACAGTCTTCGATCAAATCGAATAATCTCTCGATAATCATACGGCAACAATCGCAACCCTTTGATTGCCGATATTCGATATATCGGCTTTTGCTACACTAGAGCAAGAAGGATGAAGATTCTTTGCGAGAAGCGCCAAATCCAGCGGATCGATGCCATGATTTGTAAAAGAATCATATACATTTTAAACAGGGTGTGAGGGAATCAGTGCTACATTTGTATATATATTTAAAAAAAAAACATATTTAGAATTAAAAGTTTAACTTTAATTAAGTACCTAACTCAACTCCAGCAAGAACTTCAAAATTATATAAAACAAATTATTCAAATTGGGAACAGATCTTGGGTGGGTTACCCTGTTGCATCCTCCATGCTCGCCGGATCTAGCACCATCCGATTTTTACTTATTTCGTTCTATGGAATATTTTCAAAGAGATCAAAATTTCAATTCTTTAGAAGAGGTGAATACAGCCCTTTAGACTATTTTCAGTCAAAACCCGCCTAATTTTACAAGAAGAACATGGATGATTTGAAAGAAAGGTGGTAAAAGGTTATAGATAATAAGATTAATTATTTTATATCTTCTTAATCTGCTTCAAGCGCCCTGTCGGGTCCCCCCAACGTTGGCGATCACCTCGGTAAAACTGTCCCTGTCCTGCGCCGCTCGGAACAGCTCCTCCGCACTTCGGATGCCGGTCCACTCCCTCGCGTTTCGCAGCCAGGACATCTGTCTCCTACCGGACCCTCGGCGTCCCTTAATTTTCTCCTCCAATATAAATCCACTGCTGAATGTAGACCTCTCCCAAAGCACGTCACCGCCCCCTATCCATTGCAGCTTCCATCCACCCATGTCCAGCAATCCTCTTCAGATCGTCGGTCCAGCAGGCAGGGGGACGTCCAACTCTGCCGAATCCTGTACGCGGTCTCCACTCCAGAACCCGTCTCCCCCATCAGCCGTCGGTTCTCCGACAGACATGGCCAGCCCATCGCCATTTCAGTCCGCCCATCCTCAGAGCCACCTCAGTCACCTTGGTTCGTTGTCGAATAAATTCGTTTCTAAATCTGTCCCTCAAGGTTATCGCAATGTGGTGGTCTAGGGGATAGAACGTTTGGCTCCTGATCCAGGGGACATGGGTTCAAGCCTGGACACGACCAGGTTCCTTCTTCATAATAATGAGCTATTTTCTGCTCACATTGAAGATTGTAAAATAAATTATAATATCTTTGACATAAATCTTTGATGTTAGTTTTTTTTTAATAAATAAAAAATTCCAAGAATGGCTCTTTTCATGGCGCGTTGGGCGACCTGTACCGGCGATCTGTAGACTAGACCTTTTGTCAGTGTCCACGTCTCGGCTCCGTACGTCATGACTGGCATGACGCACTGGTTGAAGACTTTAGTCTTGAGGCATTGTGGTATTTTAGAGGTGAGAACATGACGTAATTTTCCAAAGGAGCCCACACAATGTAAAATAGATTTTTTCTTATTTCTATAAATTTAAAGATTTATTTTACAGACTTCTTATAAATCATATAATAAAATCGCGGCTATAGTAATCACAATCCGGCAACCAAAGGGTTAAGCCAATAGTGACGTAATAATACAGATGACTTTCCCGCCAGATTGTTGGTTTTGGCGGGAGCAAAGTTTCACTCGTGACGGTCTTGGGGGCTTGTCTGTCGCAATCTGTCTGTAAATGTTGATACGAGCTCGGAGATACCACGTGGTTACAGTTAAAATGGTGTATAGTAATTATTTATTCAAATGACTTGCAGTTTTTTTTAGCATTTAGCAACTTTTATCTAACTAATTGAAAATCAGGTAATTACCAGGAAAATGATGAAATTTACTAACTGCCTGATTACTAATCTCATACTACTGCATTTATTCTACTTTCATCCTTCTTTTGCCAGTAAAATCTTCTTCTTTTTCGTCAGCCTTCATCGGTCTACTGCTGGACATACGCCTCTTCCATTCCATTCCACTCGTCTCTATTTTCTGCCAGCTGCAGCCACATTTTCTCCCACGGCAGCAATGTCCGACCCACCTTTTTTGCGGCCTGCCGACGCTTCTCCTATTTTCCCATGGTCTCCACCTTATTATTTTCTGGGTCCATCTATCCTCACTCTGTCTCGCCACATGACCCGCCCATTGCCACTTCAGTCTCGCTAGTCGTTCCATGATGTCCGTTATTTTTGTTCGACGTCTAATCTCCTCATTTATGATTTTATGTAAAAGTTGCCAGTAAAATATATATGTATAATAGATGAATTCAACACAACTTCAAAGGTTTTGATTAATGTCCTTAGAACCGTAAACTACAAGAAGTTTACAGTGTCTGTAACATTATATTATACGAGCCGTTTAGTGCACAAATCGATTCACTCCACTTTTTGAAAAATCTTAAATTTAAGTATCAAAGCACATGCTATAGTCATAACTTTTTATATTTGTATTAACTTTCCTGAATAATAATTATATATACATTCTTCTTCGATGGCCCTACAGCCCATATCGAGCCTTAGACTCCAGTATTCTTCGCCTCCAACTCTTCCTGTCCTCCGCTTCGACCCTCCAATCTGACACTCGTAACAATTTCGCCCCATCTCTCCCAACTTCATCCTCCCGTCGCAGCCTTGGTCGTCCAATTGGTCTTCTACCACCTGGGTGCCACTCCAGCAATCTTTTTGGGGTTCGCGATGACGGCATCCTCTGCACGTGACCGGCCCATCTCAGTCTATTCAGTCTGACCTGTGTGGAGATTTGGATTCCTTCTGATATGTATGATTTTTTTGGTCTTATGTTGTTTTGTTTTTTTATCTTTATAATACCGTTTTGTGTCCAAATGAGTCGCCTAAATTGTTTATCGTTTGTAATGTCTCATTTGTAAATGTATAAATAAGTAAATAAATGTGGCCTCTCCAGGAAATTCCTAAAAATCTTCTATAGGACCACATCTCAAAAGCCTCTACTCTCCGTTTATCTTTTTCGGATAGACACCATGTCTCGCAGGCGTACATCAAGATACTCCATACATAGGTCTTGATGAGGAGTATTCTCAGTTTTAGGTCTATATTATTTGATTATATTATTTTCGACCTTTTATTAAATGCAAGCCTAGCCTGATGTATACGGCTGTCGACCTCGCTCTTAGACCGACCGTCCCATGTTATTTTGCTCCCGAGGTAGACAAACTCCTTGGTGTTCTTAAGTGGAACTCCTGACATCACTACTCTCATCTGAATAAAATTTATGTATTATAACATGTTAGTAGGTAAGGGTATATTGAAGTCTATAAGTTCTGGGATAAAATTTGGGTATTGTATTATACATTGTACATTATTCCATCGCATTTCTCGACATTTTGTTTTATGGAGTTAATCGATTTGTGCACTGAACGACGCATAACATAATATGTGTCTTTTTCACTACACGTGTTTTTGGTTTTAATGCCGTGGTGCAAATATGACCTTGGCAGCTATGTGAATGGTACCGTTGTATATTGTAGACAACTCGTTCAAGGTATTAAGATTATACTTTTTATTCCATTTTTTTAACGTGGATTATACTCCTTTATACCATAAACAAATATTTTACAATGATTTTCACTTGTGTGCAGTGTTACATTGATTACATGTATTATTTTTGAATTAAAACACTATTTATGGTTTCTTGAACAATGATGTAAAACAGTTTGAATGTATACAAATACTGGATTTTACCCATTGCGTGTAAATTATTTTTTTATAAGGATTAATTGTATCTCAATGGAAATTAAGATGTAAATTGTTTTCTGGGAACAGAATATGGTGGTCGAGGCGCTTACAGGACTTATGACCTGTTGTCATTGGTTGGGTTAAGCGATCGCTTTATGTTAACAACGTTCCCCATTCCTCCCTTCTTACGACCACCACGTCTGACAAATTTTTGGAAGATGTATATATGCTACAATGTTGCGGAGCTTGATGTTAAAGTTTGCAGTAAATGATTTAACTAACTAACTAACTTACCATCACGCCGTCTCCCCGAAGAGGTAGGTAGAAATAATGAACTGCCACACTTTTCTTTCCTGACACATTTCTCTCGCTTCCTCAACATTCATACATAGTGCCATGCACGCGCGTCGAGATCTCTGACTCCACACGTGGCGGACATTCAATATTTGATTTTAAACTGTTACATTAAATAACTTTCTTTTTGTATCACAATTGTATTTTATTTTACGCGACAGCTGTTTCATCAACCAATGTTGACATCATCAGGTGTTACAATAATTTATCAAAAGTCCAATTTCGTGATTCTTCGAATTAACTTATTATATATTATTGTAAATTTTTAAGACCAAATTAATCAATTACTAAAAGGCGGCCACATTCGAAGTCGGAATAATCGACGTACGTGCATAGTACGATGTATGAATGTAGAGGGAGTCCGAGAGGTATGTCAGGACAGGGCATTGTGGCGATCCATCCTCTCTGCCTACCCCTCCGGGGAAATGGCGTGATGGTTAGTAAGTTAGTTAGTTAGTTGTAACACCTGATGATGTCAACATAGATTGATAAAACAGCTGTCGCGTAAAATAAAATACAATTGTGACACAAAAACAAAGTTATTTAACAATTTAAAATGTTAAGGTATCATAGTGTTTCGGCCAAAACAATGGACTATTTAATTTGATTTATTTGATCGTGCCACGTTTTCCTCGGTCTTCCTCTATTTCTTGTTCCATTTACATCGTAAACATATACTTTTTTTTATCATTCTTTCTTTCAATGTGTCCAAACCATCTTAATGATCCTTTCATTATTTTGTTCATAACAACATCATTCGCACCGCATTCACTTCTTATATTTTCATTCGACACTCTACCATACACAGAGTATCCACACATTCGTCTTAGAGATCTCATTTCTACTGCATTTATTCTACTTTCATCCTTCTTTTGCCAGTTCCATGCTTCGCTTCCTTACATAAGGGTCGGTACAAGAATACCATTGTGCATTGCCATTTGAGCTTTTATGGATAGGTTTAAATTCAAATACCATTGATACAAATCCTAAGGAGTCTTTGGAAAACAATGAAATAGAGAAAAGCGAGGAAAACGTGACACGATCAAATAATTCAATTATAATATGTCGGCCACGTGAGACGTCGGAGAAATCGATGTCAAATGTCAGGTCCCTCCAAAGTTAGCGATCACTGCAGCGAAGGCATCTCTGTTCTACACCACTTGGAACATGTATATATTTGAATACCGGCATTAAACACTATGTAATTATACAATCAATCGCGTCATTGTAAGGGAATTACATTTTTTCCCTACATTTCCAAGCTATCAATTAAAAAATTGTTTGCTAATGACAAATAAAAGAGATAATTTTGAAGGTAATTTACATACGCAATGGTAATTCAATATTATACAATTTTTAATGCGGAAATTTCTATGGAAAATCACGTGGAAAACTATATAAAGTACTTTCCTTATACGTATGTTTTTTTTAATATAATATTTTTGTATGGTGTCGTACATCCAATATAACCATCACGCCGTCTCTCCGAAGGGGTAGGCAGAAAGAATGGACCGCTATATTGTTTTTTCCTGACTACATCGCGTCATGTCTTTTGAGTACACATATTGATTTGATTTGATTTGACGACATCTTGATTTTTGCCTATTTGTATTATGATTTGTATAACCTTCTCTTCTCCGGTCTCAATCTAATGATTGGTCTGCAGCAAGGCGACGCATCTCCTCTTCCACTTCGCTCGGTCCTCGGCAACTCTCTTCAACTCTGCTTAAGAGGTGCAGCCCATATCTCGGCAAATCTGGTCTAGGTACTCCTGGCGAGGCCGTCCTCTGCCAATCGATCCGTCGACCATTCCCTCCAACACATCATGCAGGAAACATTCGTGTCGCAACACATGACCAATCCATCTTGCGCGCCTCTCCGCTATGGTGTTCAACACGTGCCTACTCTCTTCAACTCTGCTGAGAACCTCTTCATTTGTAATGTGGTCCCTCCATTAAACATGGGCAACTCGTCGGCAGGTCCACATATCAAATGCCTCCAGCCTTTTGCCCTCTCTTTCGCCCAGGCACCAAGTCTCGCAGCCGTACAGTAAAACACTCCACACCAATGTTTTTAAAAGTTGTTTTCGGAGGTTCAGGTCTATGTTGTTGGACTCGAATATTTTAAACTTCTTGTTGAAGGCAAGCCTGGTGGATACGACTATCGACGTCTTTCTTGGATCGACCATCCCATGTAATACTGCTCCCCAGGTAAACAAAAGTTTTTACATTCTTGATTGCAGTTCCAGCCATCTCTACATTTATTTGGCGCTCATCTCTACCTAATATAACCTAAAAGAGTTATATTAGGTAGAGATGAAATCTGTGACGGGCCTCGTTCCTCTCCCTCTTGGCCATTATAATAATTTGTGAAGTGGTTTTATTTATTTATTTAATATTATGAAATGCTTCCTAAACCTCGTTCTTTGTCCTACATGCCAAAAACTGTACTCCACATTTTTTTTCCTATCCCGCATTTGTCTCCTCTGCCTCTCCTGTTCTTCCCGCTGTATATTCCTGTGGTGTATCATTTTTTTTATATTTTATATAATGTTCCTAAAATGTTAATTTATTATATATTATGTTTATTTATTCAATAAAGTACAGCGGAGCATAGAAGTAAAATTGAGTAGATTAAATGTGGTCTGGCACCCCCTTGTTGTTGCCGTATTTAAATGTAAGTCCCGGATGGACCGGGGACAGACCCAGGGAGTGTACGAGCGAGGCTGATAAAAGGGCGCCGCTACGCCCTATAACAGCCTCGGGTATGTGGTGGGAACTTCTATGTTCCTTTAAAAAAAAAAAAACCTAAAAGAGAGTAATTCCGTTCCCTTGATGTAAACAAAAGCGAAACTTCTCCCTTACAAGCCACATACGATTGACCGTTACTTGTCTACATGTGATATACCTCGTCACGCATATTTTGACCTTAATATCGCCTTTACACTCTTATAACTCAGCTGCAAACGTCCGACAGCTTGTGCAATTTTCTCAGAAACCAGTTTTCCACTGCGCGGGAACTCGTGACGTAGAAAAAGGCGCGACCGCCGTCCGCCAATCAGGGCCCGGCTGGCGGGGGCCCGCCGCGCGCATGGCAACACTGCCGCAATTATTAATATTTATTGTTTAATCCGCCGCTCGCGTAGGTGATTTTTATTGCAACGTTGCAAGATTGTGCCCTCATAAATGTCGCCATTTGATTGTGCATTTTTTCATGTCGCATATTATTATTAGTTCTAAACTGCTAAATTAAATCAACTTTGTTTTATGTATCACAAATGTATTTTTATTTTACGCGATACCTGTTTCGTCAACTTATGTTGACTTCATCAAGTGTTACAATAATTTATCAAATATTGACATAGGAACAAATAAACATAAAGGTTCGAAAAATCACGAAAATTTGACATTTGATATATTATTGTAACACCTGATGATGTCAACATAGGTTGACGAAACAGCTGTCGCGTAAAATTAAAATACAATTGTGATACATAAAACAAAGTATCATAGTGTTTCGGCCAAAACAACAGATTATTTTATTATAAGTTCTGTTTTATTTTTTATATTATATTAGGTGTATAACTTTGCTTCCGCCGTTTTGCAATAGATGGCAGTAGCGGTAAGTGGTAGTTGGAATAAATAGATCATAGATGTCATACAATAAGCTTAAGTATTTGTAAACATAACGCCATCGAAATATTAGTCGATTTGTGTCTGCATCATAAAGTTATTCCCGATTAAAATCCTCGTCATTTGCGGGAGGTTTTAATTTTATGCTTTAATATGAAGAAATCTGCGGCTGAGGCTAATCGAATGCTCTCAAATACCTATGGTGAGGCCGCTATTAGTGAAAGAACGTGCCGAGAGTGGTTTCAACGCTTCAAGAACGGTGATTTTAACGTCGAAGACCAGCATGGCGGTGGAAGACATGTTTCTCGACATGTTTCACCTTCATCACCGGGGAACGATATAATATTATTCGTTTGTATCGTTCTCCAGATAATGAAGGTGTAAGCCTTCGAAACATGTCGAGAAAAATATACTCAAAAGTGGAAAAAACAGTATTTAATTCATAAAAATTCGTCGTTAAAAAGATATATTCAAGTAGTGTGAATGGAAAAAGAAGTCGAGAAAGACCAAGAAAGACATGGCATGCAGGACGTTCAAAAGACAAATATCCTTGACTTGAGGGAACTTGTCTTCCTAATTTCGAACCATCTCTCATGTGTTCCTGGTTTATTATTGTATATATTTTACCTATACGCAATAGATCCCTTAAACATTAGTTTTGTTTGTAATGTCTTCTTCTTCCTTGTTGTAGACCTATGTGGCCTATTCTAGTGCTGCTCCTCCTGTGAGGTAGACTCCCAGCTGTCCTTCCATTTTTAAGGAGGTCTTCCACGAGGACGAGTCCCATGAGGCTGATTATGTAGTGCAATATAGGGGAGTCCGGTGGTGTCCATTCTTTGGACATGACCGTACCAGTCCCTTCTTCGCTGTCAGCTCCATCTTATTATATCCTCAACCTTATATATATCTCTCTGTATATATGTATATATATATATATATATATATATATATATATATATATATATATATATATATATATATATATATATATATATATATATATATATATATATATATATATATATATATATATATATATATATATATGGAGGATATTGACAGTTGGTTGAGTGTGGTTTGGTCGCGGGCTTCTCCAATAAAACTGGAGTTTTTAGGCGTATAAGTGATTTTTTAAAAATGTTTATATGTTTAAAACAGTACTTTGTGGTTTGTTACCTCGTATACGTGTTGGGTGTGTCCTGTTGGATGAGCAAATTATAATATTGACCTTTGTTTAAAACATCGTCAACTAGTGGACAAAATTTATATATAAATGATCCATGTGTGAATAATCCTGGCCAATACGCATCTTGCCATCCCAAAATAATATTTGATTGTGAAAATTTATACCTTTGTGCTGTTTTGGTGGTGAAAAATATAATTACATTGTTTATGTGAAGTGTTTTGACAGGTGCCAAATTGGTTTTCATAATTTTATTTTTCGAACGTTTATGTACATTTGTTCCGATGTCTATTTGAAAAATTCTTTTGATTCATATTGAAGTGCTTGCTGGAAATTAAACTATTTAAAGTGCCTAACTAACTAAAATTTTATTAATATAACGGTGGTAGCGGAAGAAACAAACTTTTAATGAAAGTATATTATCTTAGAAAATAGGTTATGTGTTATAACTTTTTTATCTTTTTATGTGTTATATTTTGTTATTTTTATTTTATGATTTATTTTATTTTATTTATTTATTTTATATAATTGAATTTTATTTAAGATATAGTTTGTAAATGATTTAGCATTTAAGTGTGTGCGGGTGATGCCTACTGGTGGCGATGAGGTCCGCAACCCATCACACCGCATCTCCCGCAGGGGCGAACAGAGAAGGGTGGAGTGCCGCATCGGTACATGGAATATAAGGGGAGGTATGGAAGGAAAGTTGAATGAGATGTGTGCAGAAATGGATAAAAAGTGTTTAGATGTTTTATGTGTGACTGAATGTATGATGAAAGAGTGTGGTTCCTTGGAGCATGCGGATAAGCTTGTTCTGTGGTCGGGTGTGCCGAATGACCACAGAGCATGCCAAGGCGTGGCGGCGGTGCTAGCTCCAAGGATGGTAGAATGTATGAAAGGTTATAAATGTGTTAGCCCAAGACTCATGTGGATTCGCTTCAAGATCGGGTTAACAAGAGTTTTCCTTTTAATTGGATACGCCCCTGGTAACAACGAAAATGAGGCGAGTAAAGATGAGTTTTGGGACAAAGTGAGAGAGACATTGGTGTGTAAGAGTGAAAACGAAAGATTGATAATAGCAGGTGATATGAACGGTTGGGTGGGAATCCGTAGGAGTGGGTACGAGGAATGTCTGGGTACGTTTGGTGATAGACGAATAAATGATAATGGAAGGAGACTGCTTGAGTTGTGTATAGAATGGGGTCTCTTTGTATCAAATACCATCTTCGATCATAAGAGAATCCATCTCTATACTTGGGAAAGAGGATTTGAAAGGTCCATTATAGATTACGTCATTGTAGACTCTAGATTACGGGCGGATACTGTTGATTCAAGGGTCTTCAGGGGAGCCGAACTGGAAACGGATCATTTTTTAGTAGTGGCAAAAGTGATCTTATTCCGGGGATGGCGAACCAGAAGAAGCAAAACAGTAGCCGCACCGACTAGAGTCAAAGTTGAAAAACTGCAAAACAATGACGTAAGAAATAATTTCGTAAGAAAAGTGAAAGATAGATTGAGTGAGCGGGATGTAAGTGAGTTGAG
The DNA here is from genome assembly GCA_022606425.2 of Lepidostoma basale. Lineage (NCBI taxonomy): Eukaryota > Metazoa > Arthropoda > Insecta > Trichoptera > Lepidostomatidae > Lepidostoma > Lepidostoma basale. The sequence goes on from JAHDVF020001251.1 coordinate 1,880,455, forward strand.
TATTGACGAGACCTGGAAATACTTGAAGGAGAGTTTGTGTGAATCAGCGAAAGAATCGTGTGGTGTGTGTGTACAAGGAAGAAGGAAAGGGGATGCATGGTGGAATGATGACGTAAAGATTGCTGTTAAAGAGAAGAAAGATGCTTGGTTGAATATGTTGTCGATAAATAAGAATGACAGAGTTAAGTATGAAAGAGCAAAAGATTTGTATAAGGTATGCAAGAAGAGAGTGAAGTCGGTAGTGAAAGCGCGGAAAGAAAAGCTGAAGGAGGAAGAAGGGCTCAAAATGACAAACAACTTCCAAGCAAATTTAAAAATGTTTTGGAAAGAAGTTAAAAAAGCCCGAAATCCTCCTGATAGTGGATGTGTGAAAGCAATTTTAGACAACGAGGGAAGAATGTTAACGGAGAGTAAGATCATACAAGAAAGATGGATGGAATATTTTAAGGAGATGTATGGTGGTGATACAAGCGTGATCGAAAATATGACAGCTAGTGCGAGTGCGGGACCTATGAATGATAATATTGAAAAAATAAGTACGAATGAGATGAAAAGATCCGTGAGTGCAATGAAAAGTGGAAAAGCTGTTGGGTTTGATTGTATTGCCATAGACTTTATTAAAAGCGGTGGCGAAGTGGTTTCTACATGGTTATGTAAGTTATTTAACCAGTGCTTGGAGGAGGGATATACGCCGCTAGACTGGAGGAGAGCAGTAATTATGCCCCTGTACAAAGGAAAAGGATCGCGTATGGAATGTGGAAACCACAGAGCTATTAGTCTTTTGAGTGTCGTTGGTAAAGTCTATGGCAGAATTTTAATAGAAAGAGTAAGAAAATTGACGAGTGACAAAGTTTGGGATGTGCAAGGTGCCTTTATGAATGGCAGAGGATGTATGGATCAAATTTTTGGACTTCGTACATTGACAGAGAAGTTTCTGGCCAAAAATCGCAAACTTTTCTGTGCATTTGTCGACTTACAAAAAGCATACGATTACGTTAATAGAGAAAAGTTGTGGAAAATATTGTCTGAATATGGAATAAGTACAAAACTGATCACGGCCATTAAGTCGCTATACACGGAAAGCACTGCTAGTGTCAGAGTAAATGGAGATCTTACAGCCTGGTTTGATATCAATAAAGGTGTCAAACAAGGTTGCGTAATGTCCCCGTGGTTATTTAATCTGTATATGGACAATTGTATGAGAGAGCTGAAAGGGTTGGATGTAGGTGCCAAAATGAGCGGAGTGTCAGTAAGCTGTCTCTTGTATGCGGATGACGCTGTCCTACTTGCTGACAACGAGCATGAACTACAAGTCCTGGTGAATTGTATGTATGAGGTATGCATGCGAAATGATCTGATGATGAATGTTAATAAGTCCAAGGTAATGATTTTTGAAAAGGAAGAAACCACGACAGTCTGCAACATTAGCGTGAATGGTGAAAATTTGGAGCAAGTAGTTGAGTTTGTGTATTTAGGTAGTATGTTTACAAGAGATGGGAGAGTGGAGAGGGATATTGAAAGAAGGGTTGGGGCAGGCAACAAAGTGAATGGTGCACTTAAAGTTGTCATCGCAAACAAAAACCTATCCAAAAAGCTAGAATGGCAGTGCACAATGGTGTTCTTCTACCGACCCTCATGTATGGAAGCGAAGCATGGAACTGGCAAAGGAAGGATGAAAGTAGAATAAATGCAGTAGAAATGAGATCTCTTAGACGAATGTGTGGATATTCTGTGTATGATAGAGTGTCGAATGAAAATATAAGAAGTGAATGCGGTGCGAATGATGGTGTCATGAACAAAATAATGAAAGGATCATTAAGATGGTTTGGACATATGGAAAGAATGAATGAAGAAAGAATGGTAAAAAAATTATATGTTAATGATGTAAATGGTACCAGAAATAGAGGAAGACCAAGGAAAACGTGGCACGATCAAATAAATCAAATATTGAATGTCGGCCATGTGAGGAGTCAGAGAAATCGACGCGCGTGCATGACACGATGTATGAATGTTGAGGAAGCGAGAGAAATATGTCAGGAAAGAAAGGTGTGGCAGTCCATTCTTTCTGCCTACCCCTTCGGGGAGACGGCGTGATGGTTAGTTAGTTAGTTAGTTATATATATATATATATATATATATATATATATATATATATATATATATATATATATATATATATATATATATATATATATATATATATATATATATATATATATATATATATATATATATATATATATATATATATATATATATATATATATATATATATATATATATATATATATATATATATCTTTGCTCCGTCACGCAGAACCAACCTGCCTTTAATGATGCCAGTAGGAAGAGCAATTCGGACACTGAATCTAATCATCTCGGATTTGGACATTTTCAGTGTCAGTGAGGTAGTATTCATAAAAAATATTACAAATTCTGGAAAGAGTACTGCCTCACTGACGTCGACATATTTGGATTCCTTCTGATAGTATGATTTTTTGGTCTCATGTTGTTTTATCTTATCTTTGTAACACCGTTTTATGTCCAAATGAGTCGCCTAAATGTTTTTCGTTTGTAATGTCTCATTTTTGTATCATGTATAAATAAATAAATCTCTAATTTAAGTGTTCCTCATGTTAAATAGAAGTTAAATAGCGCATGCGCTGCCCAACAATGTTGCCAGGCGTATATTTGATAAGCGGTTCTTAATAATTTGTAAAATATCGGGGTAAGTTGCATTATTTCGCAACAACCCAGTTTAATATATGTTCACCCAAAGCGTTTTACTTGAAAGGCATTTAAAATTCTTCCATTATGATCCAAGTTCAAGAACACGAAAACTGTGTTTAAATTTATAGCTAAATAATCTAATAACGTTTAAGTACTCGTTTAGGAGGCCTTATCAGATTGCATTGTGCACGATATTTATTTTATTACAAGAAACAGACTAGCGAAGTGAATGCTATTGTGGAATGGTTTGATTTTTTTGTACCATGGTTTGTAACTGTTTGAGCAAACACCGATTAGTAACTCCGATATTAAAATTACATCATCTTAAGTAGAAACTACCGCTCCACTGAAGACAACATTACTTGGGGGTAACCACGTGCACAGTGGCGTGCATCTAACTAAAAAATCCATTCCTCTGCTCATTTAATCAAATTATTTTTGTTAAATCGCTCTTTACATCACGACAGCATGAGCCAAATCGATGTAAAGGGTATTATAGTTATCATAGTGATTCTCGTGACATGTGATAGGTAGCTAATCTATCGCCATTTTATTGTCACGTGAATTCTTCACCAGACCAAAGATAGTGTGACAATCACACTGCCCCCGCCGGGAATCGAACCCGGAACCTTCGGGGTGGCAGTCAATGCACTTACCACTCGGCCACGAAGGTCGTCGAATTAAATCAAATCAGTTTATTATTCAAAGATAACTAACTAACTAATTAACCATCACGCCATTTCCCCGGAGGGGTAGGCAGAGAGGATGGATCGCTACAATGCTCTGTCCTGGCATACCTTCCGGGTTTCCTCTACATTCATACATCGTACCATGCACGCACGTCGATTATTCCGTTATTCAAAGATATTCCAAAAAATAGAAATACAGGTATATCGACTGAAGCAAAGATGGCAGTGCACAATGGAGTCCTAGTCCCGACCCGTATGTATGGAAGTGAAGCTTGGAGTTGGCAGAAGTTGGATGAAAGTAGGATAAATGCCGTAGAAATTAGGTCACTAAGAAGAATGTGCATAAAAACGATGTATGATAGAATATCTAATGATGAAGTAAGAAAGGAATGTAAAGCGGATGAATGCGTAAAGATGACCATTCGGAATAAAAAGATGAATACCCTCAAAGATGACGCAATTCTCAAAGAATTCCTTGATTCATTCTATCCTATAAGTTATGATGGTTCGCACACAAATTTAAGTACTTTTCACAAACATGTTTTAGACCGCAGACGTCCTTCCGCAATGTAGAAATTTTAACAAAAGAAAGAGAAAAAATCGTTATTTATTTATTTAATTACCATTATTTATTTATTGAAAGGGGGGATAGGAGGAGTTGTAAAATTTGTAAATGTGTGAAAATACAATGTTTAAAAAAATTCAAATGTTAATCTTTAGTGTTGTTGTTGTTGTTTTTTTTTTTTTTTAATAAATTTAATTATTGTTAATAGAAGATGATATATATATATATATATATATATATATATATATATATATATATATATATATATATATATATATATATATATATATATATATATATATATATATATATATATATATATATATATATATATATATATATATATATATATATATACATATATATATATATATATATATATATATATATATATATATATATATATATATATATATATATATATATATGTATGTATGTAATATATATACATATATATGTATATATATACTCTGCTATATATATATATATATATATATATATATATATATAAATATATATATATATATATATATATAACTCTATATATATATATAAATATATATATATATATATATATAATATATATATATTATATATATATATATTATATTATATAATAATATATATATATATATATATATATATATATATATTATATATAATATATATATATATATATATATATATCTATATATATATATATATATATATATATATATATATATATATATATATATATATATATATATATATATATATATATATATATATATATATATATATATATATATATATATATATATATATATATATATATATATATATATATATATATATATATATATATATATATATATATATATATATATATATATATATATATATATATATATATATATATATATATATATATATATATATATATATATATATTATTATCTGAGTACGTTAGAAAGGAATGTAGAGCGGAAGAAGGTTTTATGAAAAAAATTATGAATAGATCGCTGGATGGAAAAATAATGGTATACGTTAATGATATAAATGGAGTAGGTACGGAGTCGAGGCAGACCGAGGAAAACATGGCATGACCATTTTATCAAATTTTAAATATTGGTCATGTAAGAAGTCGAAAGAATCGACGTGCGTATATGACTCGCTGTATGACCCCTGCGGGAAACGGCGTGATGGTTTGTTTCAAAATTTGTAACCTTGGAGAAGCTCCCGCGGGAGCGAAACCGGTTGATTCGATAAAACAAAATAAATTGATGTAAAACCAGTATAAAAGATTTTTTAATATTTTTTTTTCATTTCCCCGAAGCCTTGAATTATCGTTAATTCGTAAATTATAAGTAGAAGACATATTTTCATTAAAAACACAGGTGTATTTCGTAATCTGAATCAAAATAAGGTGTTTTTGCGTATGCTTCTATTATGTGTTTTCGCCTTCAATGAATGCTATTGCGGAAAAATGCGGTGTCGTCATCTGTTCTAGGAACTAAGGAACCAAATCATAACAAACATCTTTACCATTTTACCGTCGAAAAGTAATATATTAGCCGACTTGGGTCAAATAATAATTATAATGTTTCCAATGTTAATATTTAAAAAATTTAAAGTTTTTATAAACATACTCGTAATTCAAAGATTAATTGTATCTCAATAGAGACGAAGATGCAAATTGGAAACAGAATCTGGTGATCGACGTGTTTACAGGACTTATGACCTGTCATTGGTTGGGTTAAGCGCACGCTTTATGTAATACAACATTCCCCGTATGGATGTGAGACTTGGAAATCTACCTCGGACGTTATTGGAACACTCCAGGTGTTTATAAATAGGTACCTTCGCTCAATATTCAAGATCTATTAGCCCCGAACAGTGTCAAATGCCGTCCGGACTATGGCAGGCGAATAGCCAATTAGAAAACGCTAGACGTAAATGGCAATGGATCGGTCACACTCTGAGACGGAACCCAGCCTGCATCGCTCAGGGCGCACTATACTGGTCCTCTATAAAGGGGAAAGAGAAAGCGATGCAGACCTAGAGCCATCTGAAGAAGAGCCCTGCAGGACGAGGTTAAGGCAGCAGGCCTCACTTGGGATGATGTTAGGCATCAGGCATGCGATAGAGTCGGGTGGAGAAGGTTCCTTGAGGCCCTATGCACCACGGAGGTGTGACAGGACAAAAAAAGAAGAATATTGGCTATCCAACAGTATGTTTAAAAATATCTTCATTGGCCCAAGCTTGTTGAAAACGTTGAAATAATTCTTGGTTCGTGTCCAGACGGCATAGCAAAGCAGACTTTAAAAACAGCCGTCTGATTTCGGTATTAGGTTTTTTGTTCGTCAGATACCTGTTGTATATAAAAAAAAAGAAAAAATGAAAGTGACGTTCTTAGTTTTCAGGTCATATCATTACCATGGGTACTGCAAGAAAATAAGTTGTCTATTTCTTGCAAAGGAGAGTTGCTTTGGGTGAAACTTACAGATGTTGGTAACGCTGTGTGTCTAATTAATATGATGAAAAACATCTGTTTTCTAGACAGGCTTGGAGTGAAAAAGCATAATAAGTGAGATAATGTCAGATGGAGAATGAACTCTAGCCAGGGATGGCGAACCTTTGACACGCATGTCACTGCGGAGAATGATAAAATTAACCGAAAAATCAAATCAAATCTAATCTGGTCTAATGTTTGGCATATACGAGTAGATAGGAGTGTGAATTCTCTATGCGGCTTCTAACAATGCGCTAATGGCGGGGTAGCCTTTCACATTGAGTTAAAAAGATGTTCGGCTTAATGCTTAATAAACATAAATCTCCATAGATGGCATTAGTATGTAGATTATAAATAGAGTAATCTTAAAAAGATTAACATATGTAATCAAAATCTTCATAGATGGCAACATTGAAACTGACATGTGAAATCTGGCATAGGATTTTAACATATATACAACTTTAAAAAAATTGTCAGACATGGTCATAAAGAAAGGTGGAATGGGGAATGTTGTAACATAAAGCGTGCGCTTAACCCAACCAATGACAGGTCATAAGTCCTGTAAACACCTTGATCAACCATATTCAGTTTCCAATTTGCATCTTCGTCTCTATTGAGATACAATTAAATCACGAATCTAATTAGTTTATTTTCTCAAAAGATATTACAAACAATTATTAAAGTTTAAGACATCTATTGAGAACATGTAAAATATCTTCTTCTTCTTCAAGTGCCCTGTCGGGTCCCCCTAACGTTGGCGATCACCTCAGCGAACCTGTCCATGTCCTGTACCGCTCGGAACAGTTCCTCCAAACTTCGGATGCCGGTCCACTCCCTCACGTTTCGCAGCCAGGACATTTGTCTCCTACCGGACCCTCGGCTTCTCTCAATTTTCCTTTTCAATATCAGTTGGAGAAGGTGGTACTTTTCCCCACGCAGTACATGACCCAGATGTGAAATCTTCCGAACCTTGATAGTTGACAACAGCTCCCTGTCAACTCTAGCTCGCCTCAGGACTTCGGTATTGGTAACCATGTCTGTCCAGGGAATTCTGAGCATTCGGCGATGGAGCCACATTTCAAATGCTTCCAGTCTGTTCATTGAGTTGACTTTCAAGGTCCACGTTTCATATCCATACAATGAAACAGACCACAAATAGCATTTGATCATTCTCTGGCGGAGTTTCAAGTTTATGTTAACATTGCAGAAGAGTGATTTAATTTTATTAAACTCTTGCTGCCTCAATTCTGCATTATATCTCTACATCTGGGTCAAGAGATTGCGTTAGTATGCTACCTAGGTATTTCATTTTTTCCACCCTTTCAACGTTACGGCCGTTCAAATGCAATACTGATCCACTGTAGTCAAGCCGTCCGAATGTCATCTATTTGGTTTTTCTGACATTTATTGTTAGCCCCAATCTTTCACCAGATTCGGTTATGGATTAATTGTTCCAAATTATACGAGTATACCATGAATTATTTAATTATCATCAAATATACAACTAATATCGCACAAAGTTCTTAGCCTTCCTAAATCTCGATTGAACGAGCTGAATTTGACAGGTTGTATATGATTATATATTTGTGTCACATAAGGTTAAGTTCGATTTTTAAATATGAAAGATAATATCATACTTATAGAAGGTTCCTACCGTGGGTAAAGTGCAATGACTAACCACCATGTTATCAGTAAGAGATATGAATTATAACCTGCCAGTGACTGAATCTCATGAAATGATACAATACATTTACCACACAAGTCCACACCCAGAAACTAGAACTTTTCCACCTGTTTCACGCTTTCCTCTGGAACTTGAGAGAATAGCATGTTATTGATGTAAGAAGAATTGGACTAAACTGGGCAGCTTTCGGAAACATGAGTTACATCCTTAAAAACCGGAAAATACCGATCAACCTGAAACGAAAAGTCTACGAAGCCTGCGTTCTGCCAGTTGGTACTCATGGTCTTGAAACTGTTACATTGTCCAAACAAAGTGCCGAGAAACTACGAGTGACCCAAAGAGCCATGTTAGGAATAAGCCTAAGAGACAGAGTCAGAAACGATACGGTGAGAGAAAAAACAAAAGCACTGACATCATCCACCGGGTGGCGACTCTAAAATGGCAATGGGCAGGTCACGTAGCCAGAAGCTCAGATGATAAGTGGACAAGAAGACTGCTGACTTGGAGACCGTGGACGGCAAAGAGAAAAGCAGGGCGACCGCAACTACGGTGGAAGGATGATCTGAACAGACACGTCGGAATAACCTGGATGCAGTCTGCACAGGACAGAGTGACATGGAAGCGAATGGAGGAGGCCTTTGTCCAGGAGTGGACGGGAATTGAAAGAGGAAGAAAGAAAGAAAGAATATGTGGGTACCGTTAGAAGAAAAAAGAAGCATCAGTCTATCCCAAAAAAGATGGTGATGACCCAATTCCAGTAGGGGGAAGAAGATGGATAAAAGTCACACAGGATAGAAAAAAATGGAGATCGTTTGAAGAGGCCTGGAGATCCAGCACTGGAGAAATGGCTAAGGAAGAAGAAGAATACATTTTTGCTACTGATGTAGTCATGTTGTCAAAAGCCGACCCCAAATAGTGGGAAATGGCCAGGGAAAGATAGAGAAAATATAGTAATGTTGTATTTTTGACTAATAAGATAGAATGCGTTCAAAAGTCATTCTTGTTGTAGACCTATGTGGTCTGTTGTCCAGAGTGTTGCTCCTCCTGTGAGGTAGACTCCCAGCTGTCCTTCTATCTTTTAGGAGGTCTTCCACGAGGAGTCCCATGAGGCTGATTATATAGTGCAATATAGGGAAGTCTGGTGGTGTCCGTTCTTTGAACATGAACGTACCAGTCTCAACCTCAGTATCCTCAACCTCACATATCTCTCTAATTGTGGTGTTCCTCACGCGATCTCTCACTATCTTGCCTGCTATCATCCTCAGTGTCTTCATCTCGGAAGTCCTCAAAACTTGTTTAATCCTTATTGTCTCTCCCCTTGCTTCGACGCCGTATGTTATTATTGGTCTAACGCGTGCTTTATAGATTCCCATCTTACTTTTAATGGCCATGTATTTGTTTTTCCATATTGTGGATCTTAGAGCGCCAGAGATTGCAGCTGCCTTGTTTACTTGGGATTGTATTTCTTCCTGTTCCGTTCTAAAGTGGATACACTTTTTCTCGGTCTCGGCAAATATAACAGTTTCGTCGGCAAAACAGACAATGTCTATGATCTTCTCTGCCAGTCCTGTGTATCCTTTATTCAGTGTTTTAATTTCCTCCACTATCCCATTTATTATAATGCAATGGACTCTATCGCCTTGTCTGATATGAGAGTTGACCATCTACTCTAATTTACGTGACCTATTCTTTTTCACGAGCTGCATTTAATAAAATGAGAACATTCTTTTCGAACGATAATCTTAACTTGAAACTCCGACAAAGAATGATTGAATGTTATATATGGTATGTTCTACTATATGGCTGCGAAACCTGGACTCTGAAAGTGAATATAATGAACTGATTGGATGTGGATATACCGCAGAATGCTCCGTATACCGTGGACCGATAGGGTCAGTAATGCAGACACTACAAAGAGCCAGAGCCAATAGAGAGCTGTTGTCAAGTGTGAAAATTAGAAAGGTCTCATATTTGGGTCATGTGCTAAGGGGAGAAAAATACCATCTCCTTCGACTGATATAAATGAGTAAAGTGGAAGGACGTCGGGGAGTTGGTAGAAGGCAGCTGTCCCGGCTGCAGAACATCAAAGAGTGGACAGGAATAACAAGAGTTCAGAACCTGTACCAAATGGCGCAGGATAGAGATGCCTTTGCTGTAGTGATCGCCAACGTTGGGGGGACCTGACACGGCACCGAAAGAAGATGATTCTTTTTCATGGTTATAATCCTAATGATCGGTCTACAACAAGCCTCACTCAGTCTTGTCTTCAGCCAGTATTTTCATCTCTGTGTAGCTGCCACAGCGTTTGTTTCATCATTTGGTCAATATAGGCGTTTCTTGTGGTCTCTATAGTTTCTCAACCAGTTTTCTCAACCATTCCATCCGCGATGGTAATAATCCGCATTTGATGACATATTTCGCCTTAGCAAATCCTTCCCATTGACTATATATTATTAAAACTATTAGAAGGCAGACATTTTCATTCGTATTAATTCTTTGGCAAGACGATACATATCACGCGGTCTCCTCGGAGATCGACGTATTGTATTTCATATTAGTAAAAGTACGTTTAGAAGACAAATGCTCTTGTCTTCCTTATGTCGAACCATCTCTCATGCGTGCCTGGTATTATATTGTATACTAACTAATTAACCATCTCGCCGTTTTCCCGGAGGGGTAGGCAGAGAGGATGGACCGCCATACCGTTCTGTCGTGACATACTTCTCTAGCTTCTTCCATATTCATACACACTCGTCGATTTTTCCGACTTCATCGGTCATGCCATGTCTTTCTTAATGTCAACTTAAAACTAAGACAGAGGATGTTAAAGTGTTATGTGTGGTCTGTTCTGTAATGGGTGTGACACTTGGACATTAAAATTAAATACAATGAACCGGTTAGAGGCATTTGAAATGTGGCTTCACCGAAGAATGTTCAGGATCCCATGGACAGATAGGTAGATTTGGTCCATATAGGCGTTTCTTGTTGTCTCTATAGTTTCTCAACCAGTTTTCTCAACCATCCTCTCCGCGATGGTAATAAGCATGCCTGATGTTATGCCCTATCCAGTTTGCTCATGGCTAATATGAAATGCATAATTTCCTTTCGGTCACTCGAGGGTTGCTAGCACCTACCTCTCGTGCGTCACTTTGCACGAACTATGCCCCATATAGCGACATACACTCGATACAGGTGATGCTACAATATATTGCCAGACCGGGTTTCCAGTATTCAGTATGGGCTTGTCAGCCGCATTGTTCGGTCGTGTTTTATCGTTCGTTGTCTATTGCCATCGCCGAGTGTTGAATCGTATTATTATCAACAATTAGTCTTGAGTGTAGAAAACCAGCGATTAGTTTCATTCTTGAAAAAATACATGTTGTGGTTTGACTCCAGTTTAATACAACAACAAAAAAGTTTTGCCAGTGTATTGGTGAGTACACACATTTTTATTTCACATACATAAACATTTGTGTTTTTTACCACAAATGTATAATTTTTTGTATCTCAATAGAGACGAAGATGCAAATTGGAAAAATAATATGGTTGATTAAGGTGTTTACAGGACTTATGACCTGTCATTGGTTGGGTTAAGCGCACGCTTTATGTAATACAACATTCCCCATTCCACCTTCCTTCTTATGATCACCATGTCTGACAAACTTTTTGGAAGATAAACTCTAAGACTACTCTTTACGTGGAAGCTTATACAATCTACATACTAACGCCATCTATGAAGATTTGTGTTTATTATTGAGTGAAATCCAGTATTCGTGTACAATTTTTTTTTGTAATGTATAATTTTTAATGTTCTTCTTGCTATAGACCTATGAGAAGTGACGGTACTCCCATAGAAGCCCAGAAGCCCGGCTTGCGTAAGAAATTTTGAATCAAAACCCCCAAATCTAAGTAATCATAAAATATATAAACCCCGCATAAACCAACAACTCACCAAATCACCTTCCAACAATGTTCCCACAAGAGCTGAACCTCTGTAAGCTAGAAGAGGTTTTTATTCAAAATATCTTACGCAAGCTGGGCTTCTGGGCTTCTATGGGAGTACCGCCACTGCCTATGAGGTAAGCCAATCTCCAGAGGGTTGCTCCTTCTGTAAGGTGCATTCCTAGCTGTCCTTCCATCTTTTAGGAGGTCTTTCACGAGGACGAGTCCCGTGGGGCTGATTATGTTGTGCTTTTTTTGGGATTCTGATGGTGTCCATTTTTTGGACATGACCATACAAGTATATCCTTTGCTGTCACCTCCATCTTATGATATCCTCAGCCTTATATTTGTTCTAAATTTTTTTTTTTTTTTTAAAGCTTCGATACATATTGCCAGTAGAAAATAATTGCATATTATTTTTTATGTCTTTTAAGTGAATGGTGCACTTTAAGTTGTCATCGCAAACAAAAACCTACCCAAAAAAGCTAGAATGGCAGTGCACAATGGTGTTCTTCTACCGACCCTTATGTATGGAAGCGAAGCATGGAACTGGCAAAAGGATGAAAGTAGAATAAATGCAGTAGAAATGAGATCTCTTAGACGAATGTGTGGATACTCTGTGTATGATAGAGTGTCGAATGAAAATATTAGAAGTGAATGCGGTGCGAATGACGGTGTCATGAACAAAATAATGAAAGGATCATTAAGATGGTTTGGACATATGGAAAGAATGAATGAAGAAAGAATGGTAAAAAAATTATATGTTAATGATGTAAATGGAACCAGAAATAGAGGAAGACCGAGGAAAACGTGGCACGATCAAATAAATCAAATATTGAATGTCGGCCATGTGAGGAGTCAGAGAAATCGACGCGCGTGCATGACACGATGTATGAATATGTCAGGAAAGAAAAGTGTGGTAGTCCATTCTTTCTGCCTACCCCTTCGGGGAGACGGCGTGATGGTAAGTTAGTTAGTTAGTTTTATTATTATTATTATTACCTTGTTGAATCGCTCCATACATCATGACAGCATGAGCCAAATCGATGTAAAGGGTATTATAGTTTTCATAGTGATTCTCGTGACATGTGACAGCTAGCGAATCTATCGCCGTTTCACAGTCACGTGAATTCTACACCAGACCAAATACAGTGCGACAGTCACACTGCCCTCGCCGGGAATCGAACCCGGAACCTTCGGGGTGGCGGTCAATGCACTTAAGATCGTCAATTAGAAATATATCGACTGACTCAAAGATAGCAGTGCACAATGGGGTTCTAGTGCCGATCTTTATGTATTGAAGTGAAGCTTGGAGTTGGCAGAAGCATGAACAAAGTAGGATAAATGCCGTAGAAACAATGTATGATAGGATATCGAACCATGAAGTAAGAAAGAAATGTAAGGCGGATGAATACGTCATAATAAACATAAATAAAGGGTCACTAAGATGATTTGAACGTATGGAACGAATGGATGATGGAAGAATGGTAAGAAAGATATACATGATATCCCAGAAGTCGATGTCAAGCCAGAAACCAATGATAGGGCAAGTCATGCTAAAAAAAATGTAATGTAAAAAAACAGGGTGTTGATTTTCTCAGCTTTTTTTGGATACTTGACTTTAAGTGCACCATTCACTTTGTTTCCTGCCCCAACCCTTTTTTCAATATCCCTCTCCACTCGCCCATATTTTGTAAACATACTACCTAAATACACGAAATCATCTACTTGCTCCAAATTTTCACCATTCACGCTAATGTTGCAGACTGTCATGATCTCTTCTTTTTCAAAAATCATTCTTCTTCTACTTCTTCTTCTTCTTCTTTTTGTCCTGTCACACCTCCGTGGTGCATAGGGCCTCAAGGAACCTTCTCCACCCGACTCTATCGCATGCCTGATGCCTAACATCATCCCAAGTGAGGCCTGCTGCCTTAACCTCGTCCTGCAGGGTTCTTCTCCAGGTGGCTCTAGGTTTGCCTCGCTTTCTCTTTCCCCCCAAAGGGGACCAGTCTAGTGCACCCTGAGCGATGCAGGCTGGGTTCCGTCTCAGAGTGTGACCGATCCACTGCCATTTGCGTCTAGCGACTTGTTCAAAAATCATTACCTTGGACTTATTCACATTCATCATCAGATCATTTCGCATGCATACCTCATACATACTATTCACCAGGACTTGTAGTTCATGCTCGTTGTCTGCAAGTAGGACAGCGTCATCCGCATATAAGAGACAGCTTACTGGCACTCCGCTCATTTTGGCACCTACATCCAACCCTTTCAGATCTTTCATACTATATTTCTATCTTATATCCAAATTTTAAAAGCGTGCATGTCACGGTGTATGAATGTGATGTACAATAGTTATATCATGATAGAACAGTGTGGCGGCCCTTCGTCTCTGCCTATACCTCCGGGGAAACGGCGTGATGTTTACTTAGTTATAATAAAAAAAAACATTTTTCTTGCATCATTAGTTTTGTTGTTTTTGTTATTTAAGAAATTTCACAATTCTGTTATATCATCAGAATTATTAGTCTATTGTTTTTTTTGTATTTACCTTGATTTTTATTTTTGTTACATTGTCGACCTACTGCACAAAATAATTGGATCGCAAAATATGGCATTGTCTTCGATCACAGTTATTGTTGTATGGTATATATCCAATGGACGTTCTACTTTTATTATTATTATTATGACTTGTATTTTAAGTGCGCCGTTTTGTAAAATCAACTACTCCAAGGGCGCACTAGGAAATGACTTACTCTGAACAGTGGAGTCTTTAGAAGTTTCTTAAATTTAACGTCACTATCCTCATCAGTGGCGGTACTACCATAGAAGCTCAGAAGCCCGGCTTGTATAAGAAATTTAGAATCAAAACCCCCAAATCTAAGTAATCATGCCCCCGCATAAACCAACAACCCAGCAAATCACCTTCCAACAATGTTCCCATCAGACGTAAGAGGAATAGCCACAAGAGCTGCACCTCTGTAAGCCAGAAGAGGTTTTGATTCCAAATTTCTTAAGCATGCCGGGCTTCTGGGCTTCTATGGGAGTACCGCCACTCATCCTCATACTTAATACTAACATGGAGGCTATTCCACGCCAACGGACCCGCAACGCTGAAAGCACGATCATAGAAACTTGCTTTATTGGCTCTGACTGGAATTGTTATGTTGTTTGCACTAGTTTCTACTGATCGGAGTGTACGTTGTCTTTCCGTTGGCATGGGTGTCACGCAGAGGTCCGATATATACGCTGGCGCTCTCTGGTGTCGAGCCTTAAACACTGTCAAACATAATTTATATTTTACTCGCTCTCGGATTTTCAGCCAGTCCTTTGCATCCCTGAGGCAACTCACACTATCACGAAATATGTCGACCTCCCAGGCGACCCGATAAAGCAATAAGATTTCCCTACCCACAGGCATAACCATTGGCAGGTTGGTTCTGCAGCGCGGCAGATAAAACAATCTGTGCTGTATTTGACGAAGGTAATTATCAGGGACAAATAGACCTACATCACTCAGGAAATCCGAGTTATGTATACGACTGCCAATCAGCTGAAAGAAGTGAACTCCCAAGTGAATATTCCTCCTTCTCTCCAATAATTGGTAGCTTAGCATACCTAGCAAGAATTCAGTCGGAACGAGTCACGGTGAAATTATCTATGGTTGAAATAAGTTATTGTACAAAGCAGAACGTATATGTATTTAAAAATAAATGCATACATAATACTTCAAGTAGCAGGTATAGGTAAAATAATTTTTGTATTAGGTAAACTCCTAATTCGTATATCTGGTCACGACTCTAGAAGCAATAAACGCTATCACGCGACTGTGCAGGCGTTTTGCAGTTTAGTATGATGTGCGACTCGTATTAAACCTCCTTGAAGGTCACAACATTGTCTCAGCCCACCAACCAATTACTTCTGATCCCTGACACTGCCATCTGAAAATATCGTCCGTATACGAGAACAACGGACTCATTTTGCAAAAATCAACTAACTAACTAAGGGGTAGGCAGAAATGGACTGCTACATTTTTCTTTCCTGACATATTTCTCTCGATTCCTCAACATTCATACATCGTGTCTTGAACGCGCGTCGATTTCTCTGACTCCTCACGTGGCCGACATTAAATATTTAATTAATTTGATTGTGCCACGTTTTATAAATCTTCCTCTATTTCTAGTTCCATTTACATTGTTAACAGTTAACATATACTTTTTTTTATCATTCTTTCCATGTGCCCAAACCATCTTGAAGGAAAGGACTCGTCATTATGAAATTCCACAGTGTTAAAAAAGTGTTTTCACTTTAAATGCTTTAAGAGAAAAATAAACTATGTGCAAAAAACTGTTTATAAAAAAAATTCGTCTTTATGAAATTTCTAACTAACTAACTAACTAACCATCACGAAAGAATGGACGGCCACACTTTTCTTTCCTGACATATTTCTCTCGCTTCTTCAACATACATCGTGTCATGCATGCGCGTCGATTTCTCTGACTCCTCACGTGGCCGACATTCAATATTTTATTTATTTGATCGTGTCACGTTTTCCTCAGTCTTTCTATTTTTCTATTATAGTTCCATTTACATCGGAAACATATTTTTTTATTATTCTTTCTTCGTTTATTCTTTCCATGTGTCCAAACCATCTTAATGACCCTTTCATTATTTTGTTCATAACACTTTCATTCGCACCGCATTCACTTATTTGACACTTATCATGTACAGATTTATCTTACATTCGTCTAAGACCTAGGTTCTCAAATTGGGCGATAACGCCCCCTCGTGGGCGTTTGAGACTTTCAGGGGGGCAGTTGAAGACCCAGAAAAAATAGAGAGCGTAAAAAATATAGTCTAAAAAGAAAAATAAAAAAAGACTAATCACGTAGGTACTAATAAAGCAAATTAAACTTAAATTCTGGTTTATTTTGTTATTGTATGTATTGTAATCATTTCCCATATTTTGAATAACTTTTATGGGAGGGGGGCGTTGAACGTTTATTTTTCTTGCAAAGGGAGCGGTGGCCCAGAAAAGATTGGAAACCTGTGGTCTAAGTCTTAGACTGTATGCATGCAGTAAAAATGAGATATCTTAGACTCTAAGATATCTCATTTTTACTGCATTAATTCTACTTTTATCCTTCTTTTGCCGATTCCATGCTTCACTTCCATACATAAGGGTCAACACAAGAACCACATTATGCACTGCCATCTTCGCTTTCTTGAATAGATGTGATATGTATATCACATTTGATTATGCCTTATAGAGGTGAAACCTGTCATTCTTCCTCTTAGTTTAGGTCGTGTGACCTGTTTATGAGGTGGAGCTGTCTTGGGATGATGATGTCCAGCCATCTCTCCATCTTTTTGGCAGCCTTCCTGGTAATCTCTTGCTGCTTTAGTTTTCATCTTGAACAATTTTTGCAATTCTTGTTTTCTCAACGTGGTCACTCCAATAGCGCCTTCCGCTTCTTCTTCATCTTAGTATGTCCTCAACACCACCTTCTTCTCAGTCGTATTCCTAATGATTGAGGGTCGTGTCCATCCTGTAAACCATTGACCATGGCACGCCATGCGCTCCTGTCACCCGTCAGTCTCCAGGCTGCAGCTAATGAGAGACCAGACAGATCCCTGATTTAATCGGACCAACGGCTCTTGTGGTTGCCTTCCCTCCACTTTGCCCATGATGATGAGCTTTTCAAGGTTATCCTGATCTCTTTGAGCTATGTGTCTAAAATATTTCAGCACTCAACACCACAGACAGACCTTATCGTTTCATTTCTAATCCGATCTCTGAGGGTTTTGCCTGCGATGGAGCGTAGGGTTCGCATTTCTGCTACTCTAAGAAGGTTTTTAGTCCTATTGGTATCAGCTCTGACTTCTATTCCATACGTCATGATGGGGCGGACGCTTGCTTTGTATATCTTGACTTTACTTTCGGTTAGCATGTATTTGTTCCTCCCGATGTTTTAATTTAATCTGGAGTTTTACATCATTGTTCAAGGAACAATAACCAACTGTTTTTTGTGTTTTTCTTTAGAAAACTGTTTCTTTCGCTTAATTAACATATGTTAATATGAGTTCTTAAAAAAAACAGCTAAACGGATATTTCATATTTGCATATCTTTTATTATGAGTCTTAGTCTTTTGATTGATGGGATGAGTTATTTTGAATAAATTAAATCACGCTCTAAAGTCAAACATAATTAGTCTCAGTTCTTGACAAGATATTAATCTCTAAGATATTCTTTAACCCTTTGGTTGCCGGCTCTTTTGGGGTTACTATGCCAAGAAAGCCGCCATTTTTGAGATAGTAATTCAAAAGTCTTCTTTTTCTTCTTTTAAAAGATCTGACGATCTGTGACACAGAACGCATCTCTCGTCGGATGATGAGATCCAGCTGTCCTTCCTTCTCTTAGGCGGTCTTCCAGATGGTCGGGGTCTGGGGGGGATTTCATAAGCGAGGGTATATGTGCAACTCTGTCACCATCCATTCGGGCTACATGGTTCGGGCTACGGGCTACATCTTCTCCTGGATCTATTCCCTATTTCGCAAGTTTTTCTTATGTCTTCGTTGCGGACACGATCTCGGAGAGTTTTTCCAGTAATTGATCTTAGAACCTTCATCTCCGATGTTCTTAGTAGTCCATTGGGTCTCACAGTGTCGGCCTGCGTCTCTACAGCGTACGTCATGATATTTTGAATGAAAAAAAATTCGCAAAATGGCGGCAATTTGACAAAAAAAAAAATTTGCTCAGATATATAAAGAAGCTCTGTACAAAATTATCTCAAGTAAATTGGTATATTAGAACTTGAGATATCTTGTCAACCGTATCGAAAAAAGTTAGTTTTGGAAAAAGTTCTTCTTCTTCTTCTACTTATAGACCTTTGGTCTGTTTCTGAAATCAGGCTGGCCTCTCTTGGGAGGTTGACTCCCAACTGATTGTCAAACTGTCATTGGTCTGGTGTAGAATTCATGTGACAATAAAATGGCGATAGCTACCTATCACATGTCATGAGATCAATATAATAGCTAAAATAAATTGTATACAGTAATTGGGTTCAAACGACCTGTTGTATACAAGGAGAAAAAAAAAACTATCTCTCCATCTCTTCGGCGGTCTTCCGAGGGGACGGCAGCCGGCAGGAATCTGATGCGCCACAGCGTGTGGGATTCTGCTGGGATCCATCCTCTGCACGTGTGCATTCCAATATCTTCTGCGTTGTCTGCCCCATCTCACGACATCCTCCATCTTGCAGATCTCGCGGATGGTCGTGTTCCTCACCCTATCGCGAATAGTCCTTCCTGCTATCATCCTCAGCGTCCTCATCTCTGCCACCCGTACTTTAGCCTTCGTCCTTGTGGAATCCGCTCTGATCTCAATGCTATATGTCAGTATAGGCCTTACGCAGGTTTTACGATTTATGGTTTATACTTTATGATTCAATAAAAAAAACATCTAAAGACTAAAAACTGTGTTTTATATTTAATTCAAATCTTGCTTTAATTTTGGGACACCTATGTATGAAGTTGAAGGTAACCGAAATGCACACAAATGCGTACACCGCCGTAACATATGGTTTCTGAAACGCACAAATATGTGCACGCCGTGAACATTGTGTTAAGTATTCCACATTGCACTTTGCACAATTAGTATCTTCAATTCGTTTAACTGATAAGCAAACCCAGAAATTTCTTTATCAGCATTACACATTCACTAATCGTAATTAATCTAATCGTGGGATTAATGCTCCCAAAGATAAAATGACGCTGTTTCGTGATTTTATATGATGTACCAATCAAGGTCGCCAGCTCAGAAGGGGGAGTGACCGTGACGTCACAAACTCCTGTCGTGACCGTTC
This sequence comes from Lepidostoma basale, assembly GCA_022606425.2. Lineage (NCBI taxonomy): Eukaryota > Metazoa > Arthropoda > Insecta > Trichoptera > Lepidostomatidae > Lepidostoma > Lepidostoma basale. The sequence continues at coordinate 1,900,428 of JAHDVF020001251.1, forward strand.
AAACATGTTCGTTGTTCGAAAACAACTTTTGAAATAAGAACGATACTCTACTTCTTTCCGTGTCCTGTCAGGCAGTGGCGGTACTGCCATAGAAGCCCAGAAGCCCGACTTGCGTAAGAAATTTTGGTCCATTGTTTTGGCCGAAACACTATGATATTTTAACAATTTATAACTGTTAATTCAAAACTTTGTTTTATATCACAAATTGTATTTATTTTACTTTACGACAATAAGTAAAATAAATACAATTTGTGATATAAAACAAAGTTTTTGAATTAACAGTTATAAGAAATTTTGAATCAAAACCTCTTGCAGAGGTTCAGCTCTTGTGGTTATTCCTCTTACGTCTGATGGGAACATTGTTGAAACGTGATTTGGTGGGTTGTTGGCTTATGCAGGGGCACGATTTTTTTAGATTTGGGGGTTTTGATTCAAAAATTCTTACGCAAGCCGGGCTTCTGGGCTTCTATGGTAGTACCGCCACTGCTGTCAGGTCTCCCCAACGTTGACTATCACCCTTGAGTAGGCCTCCTTGTTCTGGGCAGCTTGGAACAGCTCCTTCACGGTCCTCAGCTCCGTCCACTCTCGGATGTTCCTCAGCCAGGAAACCTGCCTTCTCCCAACACCTCGTAGACCCTCAATCTTACCCTCCAAGATCAGATGTAATAGTGCGTACTTTTCGCCTCTCAGAACATGGCCCAAGTAGGACACCTTACGGACTTTGATGTTGCTCAGCAACTCTCTGTCAACTCTGGCTCTATGGAGAACGTTTGTGTTGCTGACCATGTCAGTCCAGGAGATGCGTAACATCCATCGGTGTATCCACATCTCAAAGGCCTCTATTCGGTTCATAATATTGACTTTAAGGGTCCATAACTCCACCCCGTATAACAGCACTGACCAAATATAGCATCTGACCATTCTTTGTCGTAATTTTAAATTAATATTATCATCATCGCAGAACTATACTAATAATAATAATAATTTGGATGATTTAAAAAGCGCTGTTTTTATGAATTAATCATTTCACGGGCGCTATAGAAAATGCTAACTAACAAACCATCACGCCGTCTCCCCGAAGGGGTAGGTAGAAAGAATGGACTGCCACACTTTTCTTTCCTGACATATTTCTCTCGATTCCTCAACATTCATACATCGTGTCATACATGCGCGTCGATTTCTCTGACTCCTCACGTGGCCGACTTTCACTTCACTTCTTTTATTTTCATTATGTACACCTTGAAGATGGAGACTGCAAGGATTTCCGAAACGTCGGTCCAGAAAGACGAGTTACACTGATTTCCCCAAGATTCCAAAAAACATAAAGTGTTTATTTTTTATTATATATAATTGTTAATTTCACATGCAGTGGACGGTCTGCCGTATTCTCATATTTTTAGATGTACCTCAGGTTTCTTCTACGTTCATACACCCTGACACGCACGCTCAATTATTGTTTCAAATTAGCGGATATTTAGTAATTGAATAATTTCAGCATTCCACGTTTTCTTGGCCTTCATCGGCGTACTTTTCTATTCTACGGAATATGTAGTTTCGCAATAATAGAATTCTCAGATCAATGTTTGAATTTAGAACATTTTTATTGGTACTTATTAATTTATTTATTTTGTCATATTTTGCCCCATCCATAATTATCACACTAGGCGTAGCCTGTGACAAATATTCATAACAATATAAATAATTAAACAATAATAATGATAATTGTAATTAAATGTTGTAATATGAGGTGATAAAAATTAATAACGATGTAGTACAAGTGTCAATCGGAAAGAGTCAACAAATAGCAAAAAGGAACAATCATAATAATAGTGTACAAGCCATGAGAAGTAACAATACAATTAAATGAAATAAAGAGATAGTACAATCGAAAATAGTCAACAAATAGAAAAAAGGAACAATCCTAATAATAGTGTACAAGCAATGAGAAGTAACACAACAATTAAATGAAGTAAAGAGATAGTACAATCGAAAATAGTCAACAAATAGAAAAAAGGAACAATCCTAATAATAGTGTACAAGCAATGAGAAGTAACACAACAATTAAATGAAGTAAAGAGATAGTACAATCGAAAATAGTCAACAAATAGAAAAAAGGAACAATCCTAATAATAGTGTACAAGCAATGAGAAGTAACACAACAATTAAATGAAGTAAAGAGATAGTACAATCGAAAATAGTCAACAAATAGAAAAAAGGAACAATCCTAATAATAGTGTACAAGCAATGAGAAGTAACACAACAATTAAATGAAGTAAAGAGATAGTACAATCGAAAATAGTCAACAAATAGAAAAAAGGAACAATCCTAATAATAGTGTACAAGCAATGAGAAGTAACACAACAATTAAATGAAGTAAAGAGATAGTACAATCGAAAAGAGTCAACAAATAGCAAAAAGGAACAATCATAATAAAAGTGTACAAGCAATGAGAAGTAACACAACAATTAAATGAAGTAAAGAGATATTACAATCGAAAAGAGTCAACAAATAGAAAAAAGGAACAATCGTAATAAAAGTGTACAAGCAATGAGAAGTAACACAACAATTAAATGAAGTAAAGAGATAGTACAATCGAAAAGAGTCAACAAATAGCAAAAAGGAACAATCATAATAAAAATGTACAAGCTAGCAGAAGTAATAAAAAATATAATAAAATAAAGAGATATTACAATCGAAAAGAGTCAACATATAGCAGAAAGAAACAATCATAATAAAAATGTACAAGCAATCAGAAGTAACAAAAAATGAAATAGTATGAAAAGATAGTACATTCGAAATGAGTCAACAAATAGCAAAAAGAACAATCATAATAAACCCTCTCGCACGGCTGAGTTCTCAAAATACCCCCTGATTAATTTAAAGAAATGGGTAATGAGATGTCCATCTCTTCCAAGCTGCAGAGAATTGGTTCCGAGCATTCCCAAAAGAAATGCCGTGGGATAGAGCCACGGATAACTTCTATACTTTCTAATGTAGAGATAGTGTGATCCTGGTCCAGAACGTTTTTATTCGTACTAATTATTTAAAATGGAGATCTACATCATAGATCAAGAAACAATATATAAAGGAATTTCGTATATTTGCGTTGAACAGGCGTTCTTAAGATGTCTCATTTACGATTACGTATGAATTGGTGCATTTCGCTGGCCATTACTCAACAGCTCGCGGTGGCAAGATTGTTGTCGTATTCTGGCGCCCGCCCAAAACTGTCACACATCGTCTTGTCTCGGATCTTCTATTTTTATCTCAGTCACGAGGGAGTGTCATGATACACGTCAGCCCGCCGCGAAAATCGAAAAAAATAATAACATAAATACACAATATTCTTTTTTCCCAATCCTTTGAAATTTGATTATATGTTTCGCGTTATAAATGATATATATGATTTCTACTAGTAAAACGAAGTGCTTAACGATATCAAAAGAGCCTCTCAGATGTTAACTGATCATCGATAACACACCTATTGAGCAAGTCATGCGACTCACTTACCTAGGCATAGAGATCCGTAGCTACAAACCATCAAAGCGACAGCCGTGGCTGGCTGCTTGCGCGACACCATATGGAGGAACAAATACATGCTAACCGAAAGTAAAGTCAAGATATTCAAGGCATGCGTTCGCCCCATCATGACGTATGGAATAGAAGTCAGAACCGATACTGATGGGACTAAGAACCTTCTTAGAGTAGCAGAAATGCGAACCCTACGCTCCATCGCAGGCAAAACCCTCAGAGATCGGATCAGAAATGAAACGATAAGGTCTGTCTGTGATGTTGAGGACATAGTGATGGAGAAGAAGCAGAAGGAACTTTTGGAGGGACCACGTGGACCGCTTGGAGAATACAAGAATTACAAGAATTGTTAAAGATGAAAACCCAACCAGCAAGAGAATACCAGGAAGGCCGCCAAAGAGATGGAGAGATGGCTGGACATCATCCCAGGACAGCCCACCGTCACAAACAGGTCATACGACCTTAACTAAGAGGAAGAAGAAGAAGACGTTATAAATGAATTAACCTTTTTATTCCCACGGGGGCGTTCATCGCCCTCAATTGGTGTGTACGACAAAACCCACGGGGTCGATTATCGTCTTAAAAAAGTTCATACATGTTCTTAACGAATTTATTTATGTTTAGACCAATATAAATAAATAAATAATTGATAGAATATATCAAATACTAAATGTCGGTGTAGGTTAGTTTAAAAAATTAACAAAAATCTACTTTTTTGCAAAAAAAAATTTGGCACGTTTTATGCAAAATATGGTTTGAACAAAAATATTTACATAAATATCTTAAAACATTATAGTATGTCCGAAAGGTGTCAAGAAAATAAATTATGTATTTTTTGCAATATATTCAATTGATTTATTTTTCATGTTGCCTGGTCAACCTATTGAATTGATTTAAAATATTTTTTACTAGCCGAGAGTTAAATTTTGTTTTGATTTGAAATTGCCACTGTTATTTCTAAATTGTTATTTAAACTTTCTTTGCAAAAAAACATAAGCTAGGTAGGTACATAGGTACTTAATTTCTGAGAGCAACCATAGAAATATTCGATTGACGTCATCCTCGTGTTTTGTATCTCCCCGCCTAATTAATTTCGTCAATTCCTTTCCAGATACGTGCCTGACTTTTCCCGCCACCACTTCGCTGTTACGTAAGCCTTCAAAACCCACCATGAAGTTCGCCACTCGCATTCACTTGCCGACATAGATCGGAAAAGTTCGGTCGCGTCCGCCGGCAACCGGTTGGAAGTTGGAACCATGATTAAATAAATCCCGCCAAACCGCACCGAGTGCATATACGAACACAGTGAAACAAATGCGCGCCATTTGAATTTGAAAAATCTTCCGCAAAAATTTCAAATTGTGCTGTGACAGTTCGATCTCGTTCGCAACAGTAAAAATATAATCCAGTGTTGCCATTACATAAAAATATATGTGATCTAATTAAAATGCTTTACGCAATAAAATTGCCGATTTAAATGTAATTTAAGTATTGTAATAATAGATATTCTAAATGTATGCGATTTAAATGATTAAATATATCTTGGGAGCCTTCAAATTTAACTGAAAAGTGATATTTTAAAAGAAATTGTGATATAATTAATTTAGTATAGTTATTTAGTTGAAATGGCTAAAGCTAATGAAGTTTTTGATGCTGAAAGATTGCTTAGTAATAAATATGTTTTTGATGAATCTAAATTGGGACCGCATATGGAATATTCGCCGAACAGAAGAAGATCTCAGTTAACCATCTTGAGTTTGGCTTCTCTTTTGGCTGTGTTGACCTTCGGGTGTCCCTTCGCCCTGGCAGAAGACAGAAGTCATCTTCCGCCAGCATGCAGCAGGTAATTATTTTACTTTATTAATTATTTAATTTAATTTAAATAACTAGGGAAATTTATTTTAACGATATATACTCGTATAATATTTTGACTAGAAATATTTTTTTTTGAATAATAAGAAACATTCAAATTACAGCGCCAATGATGACGTCACTGTTGTAATATAAGATTCTATCGTGTTTCTATTATTTTAGTTTGTCTGCAATCTTCTTCTTAACTAACTAACTAACCATCACGCCGTCTCCCCGAAGGGGTAGGCAGAAAGAATGGATCCACACTTTTCTTTCCTGACATATTTCTCTCGCTTCCTCAACATTCATACATCGTGTCATGCACGCGCGTCGATTTCTCTGACTCCTCACATGGCCGACATTCAATATTTGATTTATTTGATCGTGCCACGTTTTCCTCGGTGTTCCTCTATTTCTGGTTCCATTTACATCATTGACATATAATTTTTTTACCATTCTTTCTTCATTCATTCTTTCCATATGTCCAAACCATCTTAATGATCCTTTAATTATTTTGATCATGACACCATCATTCGCACCGCATTCACTTCTTATATTTTCAATCGACACTCTATCATACACAGAGTATCCCACACATTCGTCTAAGAGATCTCATTTCTACTGCATTTATTCTACTTTCATCCTTCTTTTGCCAGTTCCATGCTTCGCTTCCATACATAAGGGTCTATCATTTTATTTTGCCTGAATTCTTCTTCGCTAATTACAATCCATGGGATTGGTTTGCAGTAAAGTATAACATTTCTGCTGGTTTCGGGGTGTCACTTGGGTCTTAAATGTAGTAGTTTCCCGTTGCTTTCCACATTTTTATACACAGATTTTTGGAACCCAATTTTTAGCCGTTGATTCTCATGACATGTGATAGGTAGCTAATCCATTTTATTGTCACGTAAATTTTATATTAGACCACAGTGTCATTGCCGGGAATCGAACCCGGGACCTTCGGTGTAGCAGTCATAACTCGTGCCACTCTGCCACGAAGGCCGTCTGCATAGAAAAACATGCTTAATAATATGATGTTACTTCACAAAATTATACGTTTTAAAATTGATAACTTCAACTTCCTTGCAAACTGACACTTAATACCCTTATGTCTCGTGCCAGACACACCGCGAGCCAAGATTTACACCTTCCTGCTTATCGCACTAATTGCGCTCAAAGCGCGGCAATGTAACGGATTTGCGACTACAATAAGCATTTTGGTGACATCGATGTTTTCCACATGAATGAGCGTAATTAAAAAAAAATCGGAGCAACCTTTTGGCGTAAATAATAATAATAATATAATAATAATTAGGCTAATATGTATAGCGCCGTTTTCGTGAATAGCTCACCTCAAAGGCACTTTGACAATATTTTTAGTCATGAGAGCTGCATGTGACACCAGCAATCAGATAACCGTTGTTTATATTTTATGCGATATTTTGAAAAGGTGGGTTTTTAGGTGAGATTTAAAATCTGTCTGATTGTCAATGCATCTGAGGCGTGCAGGAAGCATATTCCAGGCGGACGGATCTGCCTCTGCGAAAGCCCGATCTCCGAAATTTGTCCGGGGGTTGCGATTTGGCTCAACTAATCTGCCTATTGCCGAGGAGTTTGCTGATTGAAGCGTAGATTGCCGCAAGTTAGGGCTATCAGCAACACAAAGTTCGATATATAGGCTGGTGCCATTCCGTGAAGCGCTTTAAAAACCGTCCAGCATAGTTTATACTGGATAGATGAGACCATAATGTTTAAAAAAAAAATTCCGCTATTATTATTATTTCTAACTCTTTTAAACTTTTTGTTTATATTATTATTAATAATTAAACTTTGATTTTGGTTCATACTGTCGTCTGTTAACCATTTCCTGACTGAATTAAGAAATACAGATAAAAAAAATACATAAAATATGTTTTTTTTATACGTATGGGATACCAAATAGTGTTTTTAAATATATATTTTTGCTATACATAAAAATATGAAGGTGATGCCTTTTGGTGATGATTTTTTTAATACATTTTCGAAAAAACCCTTTTTACATTTTTTGCCATGTTACCTTAAAATTATAGTAAATAAAAATATGTGAAGAAGGAAAACTATACTATATAGAGTAAAATTTACATTGAAAACAAAAAGACATATAAATAGTATGTTATCACTATGATGATTCCATTTGGAGTCATGTATAGATTGATGATTCCATTTGGAGTCATGTATATACTGATGATTCCATTTGGAGTCATTTATATACTGATGATTCCATTTGAAGTCATGTGTATTATTTGAAAAATATGAATGAACATATTTTCACTCTCAAAAGATAAACATTATTTTGTGAATGCAATCAGAAGTAAAAGAAATGTGTAAATAATCAAAACTCTTTGAAAATACTCGAAAAAAATAATATATTTCACTTAGCAGACAATATTCGAAATGGCGTCCTAAAATCATTTACTTCAACTTTCAAATGACAAACATAATAATTTGAAAGTAGAAATCTTCCTTATCGACCATAAATAAAAATGTTATTTCTAAAGTTTCGTATTAACTAGTCTAAAATAAAATAAAACACTTTTCATTTTGTATAAACCACTTTATCGAGTAAGTAACGCCAACCGGTTTCACTCTGTAGCGAGCTTCCTCAGAGCTATACACAAACTATGCCAAATAATAATAATAAATTGGATAATATATAGAGCGCCATTTTTATAAATTACTCATCTCAAACCATCTTAATGACCCTTTCATTATTTTGTTCATAACATTTTCATTCGCACCGCATTCACTTATTTTATGTATTTGCATTTGACACTCTACCATATACAGATTTATCCCACATTTGTTTCAGATATCTCATTTCTACTGCATTTATTCTATTTTCATCCTCCTTTTGCCAGTTACATGCTTCGATTCCATACATAAGGGTCGGTAGAAGAACACCATTGTGCACGGCCATTCTAGCTTTTTTGGATAGGTTTTCGTTTGGGATGACAACTTAAAGTGCACCATTCACTTTGTTGCCTGCCCCAACCCTTCTTTCAATATCCCTCTCCACTCGACCATCTCTTGGTAACATACTGCCTAAATACACGAACTCACCTACTTGCTCCAAATTTTCACCATTCACGGTAATGTTGCAGACTATCGTGGTAACATCTTTACATCCTTGGTGTACGAAGTCCCATTTCGAATGCTTCTAACCGGTTCATAGAATAGACTTACAGAATCCAGGTTTCTGAACCATATAGTACAAAATAACAGATAGAACAGACAAACGCTTTAACATTCTTTGCCTGAGTTTCATATTCTGTCTAAACAAATAAAAACATATTTATTATTTTCAACCAAAACATGCCAATGAGTACACCTTTGTACCCCATTACGTCAAGAGTACATATGCCAACGAGAATGAAACAGGTTTTAAACCCCAAAATAACTTGGTTATCTTAAATAGATATGCCCACTCGGAATCAGTCACACTGGACCGTCTCCACCCACAGGACTCTATTTCGGGACTCAAAAGTTTCATTGTCCTCCCTTCCAATGACGTACAGTCTTGCCCCCTAGTTGATAAATGAATTTACGTAAATGCGACTTCTTGCAGTTTCTAAGTTAGTCTTCGTGTCAGGTGTGTCGCAAAAGCATCCAATTATTTAAATTATATTTATGTTAAGATTTTTTGTAAGCATTAATCAGAAAACCTTTATTAATGCAATGTGAAAGGCTTACGCAATTATCACACCGCTAATTGCATTAATAAAGATTTCTGCTTCATGCTTACAAATAATCTTAATAGATGGAGCTAGTGTAGATTGACCTAAAAAATGTGAAGTTATTTAAACATAGTAGCATATCGCACGCTTAATAGTAAACTGACCGAATATGGTTTAGGTTATAATTGAGTTAACATTAGACAGAGGCTTATTTTAATGCTATCCATCCATTTTTCACAATGTTAACGCTATCCATTCGTACGTACGATAATCGTTCACAATGTTAACGCTATCCATTCGTACGTGTTTTTCGACTGTTTTTGTAAAAACACCGACTCATGTCAGATTGAGCAAAACTTGCTTTTTTGAGTTAAGCTAGTGTTCTATTAAGCGTGCGATATATACGAGTACAAGTTCCAAAAATGTGTCAGACATGGTGGCCGTAAGAAGGGCGGAATGGGAATGTTGTTAACATAAAGTGATCGCTTAACCCAACCCATGACAGGTTATAAGTCCTGTAATCGCCTCGACCACCATATTCTGTTTCCAAAAAAATTTACATCTTCGTCTCTATTGAGATAAAATTAATCCTTAAAAATGATTAACCCGCAATGGGTAAAAGTATTTGTCTACAAGTATTTGTATACATTCAAAAAAACAAATTGTATATTTATGTTAATTACGAGTATCATCATTGCTGATACCGTACGAACAAAGGGGCTTTGAAAAACATCTGAGATGAATGTCTTAAGATCCATTACTGGAAAAACTCTCCGATGTCGTGTCCGTAACGCAGAAATAAAAAAAAATGCGACATATAGGACATCGTTATGATAAGTAGATCCAAAAGAAGATACTGGAGGGACCATGTAGCCAGAATAGATAGTGATAGACTCGCATATACAGCCGCTAATGAAATCCCCTCCGGACACTATCCACCAGGAAGACCACCTAATAGGATTTATGGTGTTTTTTTTTAGTGGTTTGTTTTTTAAACTGGCAACATTGTTTCTACTGACTGTAAATTTGACAGTTGAGAGGTGATTTGTAGTCAGTACGATTTGCCATTTCACTCAGTTGCTCGATAAAGTTGTCGATAATTTGACTTCACGATTGCGCTTCATTCGAGCTAGCCGTGGCGCTCGTATGCCCGAAATCATATTTAAACAATAATGGCATAAAATTATCTATTAAATAAAACCAATATCATAGACATTAACATTATTTTAATGTGTTTTTAAACTTAAATTTCAAAATGAAAAAAGTTCAATTCAAGTGTAGGCCTTGTGGCTTGTTTTTTAAGAGGATTTGGTCTTCTGCGAAGTTGACTCCCAGCTGTCGATCTATCTCTTCGGTGGTCTGCCCGGGGTGTCTACTTTGGGGCTGGCCGTGCAACACAATGAAGGGGAGTCTGGATGGATCCATTCTCCTCACGTGTGCATACCAGTATCTTCTCATTTGACTTCCTCATCTAACGACATCCTCGACCTCGCATATCTCCCTTGAGTTCCTGATTCTGTCTCGTAGTGTTTTGCTATACGAGTATATGTTTCTGAGCGTCTACATTTCTGACACTCTGAGCGCGCTTTTTTGTGATTGTGGTATCCGCCCTAGATTCGATCCTATATGTCATGATGGGTCGCACACAAGTCTTATTAATTCTTACTTTACAAACTTCATAAACCTATAAATTTTCGATTTGAATTATCGCCAGATATTTTTTATGGTGCTACAGAAGATTTTAAGAAATTTCCTTTAGTGACCACACCATAAATGATGTTGCCCCAATAACGGAAAAATTAAGAGAATCTCGACTCCGATGGTACGGTCATGTGATGTGAAGAGACAGTGAACACGTTGTCCAAAAAGCCCTCAGCATTCCCACAAAACCAAAAAGAATAGGTCACCCAATGGCAACATGGTGGGCCAACATGGAAAAGGAGCTCCAATGCGAGAATCTGACAGTGGATATGAGTCAAAATATAAAAGTTTGGCGTTTTCGTACGGGGAGGGCCGACTCCAGATGATGGGAAATTGCAAAGGGAAAGAAGGAGACCATCAATGATGAGGTTTTCAGCAGAATCGTAGGAGAGAAATAACTTGACAGTTCCATTACAGAGAGGTGAGCCCTTGACTCCGCCATAATTTGTACCATCGGGGTCTCTTGCATGACATAATAGAGGGGATAATTCTTCTTCTTCTTCTTCTAAGTTTGGGTCGTATGACCTGTTTGTGACGGTGGGCTGTCATGGGATTCGGCGGCCTTCCTGGTAATCTCTTGCTGCTTGGGTTTTCATCTTTAACAATTTTTGCAATTCTTATATTCTCCATGCAGTCCACGTGGTCTCTCCAAAAGCGCCTTCTGCTTCTTCCCCATCTCACTATGACCTCAACACCACAGACGGACCTATATAGTTCAGGGTACAAATTATAGAAGGCGCCCTCGACGGAAATATCTGAAACAGGTGACACGAATTGATAAGAACTGCGTCTCATATGTCGAGTTGAAGAGGGCTGCAGAAGATCATCCCAGTGGAAGACGAGAGTGAAGACTTTGCTGCAAACCAATTCCTATAATTACAACTGGAAAGAAAATTTATTATATCGCCAACTTAACTCAATATCACGGATTAACCCTAGCGCACCCTACATTCTACAGAACCGAATCGGAGATGTCTTACTTTCTTAATTAACTTTCCTTCGTCTGGTCCATTATACATCTCAACTGTATTTTTTCTACTTCTATTATTACTGTGGTGCTTTTTTCCATTCCTCCCACTCGTCTAATGTCGGAAAGAAACTGATAATCCCTGAAATAATGTGACTAGTACATTTTTCAAGAGAGTTGTGACAAACGCAGACTGTGTTTGTTATTTTAAATAATTTAAAACGGTTCTATAAGTTGAGATTTACTAACAAAAGTGTGCGTTTGACACCGAACGTAAACCGCGGTAACCCCAATTTTTAAATAAAATTTAAAATATACTATTAAAGTATTTTACGCATTAAATTGTTGATTTGATAGAATGATAATCCATTGTTTTGGCGGAAGCACTATACAATAGACTAAAAACTAACTAACTAACTAACCATCACGCCGTCTCCCCGAAGGGGCAAGCAGAAAGAATGGACTGCCACACTTTTCTTTCCTGACATATTTCTGTCGCTTCCTCAACATTCATACATCGTGTCATGCACGCGCGTCGATTTCTCTGACTCCTCACATGGCCGACATTCAATATTTGGTCTATTTGATCGTGCCACGTTTTCCTCGGTCTTCCTCTATTTCTGGTTCCATTTACATCGTTAACATATAATTTTTTTACCATTTTTTCTTCATTCATTCTTTCCATATGTCCAAACCATCTTAATGATCCTTTCATTATTTTATTCATAACACCATCATTCGCACCGCATTCACTTCTTATATTTTACGGCACTCTATCATACACAGAGTATCTTCACACATTCGTCTAAGAGATCTCATTTCTACTGCATTTATTCTACTTTCATCCTTCTTTTGCCAGTTCCATGCTTCGCTTCCATACATTAGGGTCGGCACAAGAACACCATTATGCACTGCCATCTTAGTTTTTTTGGATTTTTGTTTGCGATGACAAATTTACATCCACCCTTATTTAGTCTGTTGCCTGCCCCAACCCTTCTTTCAATATCCTTCTCCACTCTCCCATCGTTTGTAAACATACTTCCTAAATAAACTAATTCATCCACTTGTTCCAGATTTTCAGCGTTTACGCTAATGTTGCAGACTGTCATGTTTCCTTCTTTTTCGAAAATCTTTACCTTGGACTTATTCACATTTATTTCTACTCCATTTATTCTACTTTCATCCTTCTTTTGCCAGTTCTTTGCTTCACTTCCCATAAAGGTCGGCACAAAAACACCATTTGTTAGGCGCCATTGTTAAAGAAATTATTGAAAAAATATAAATTTGGGGGTTGCCGCCGTTTACCTCTGGAACAATACAGATATTTTACTCAAGTTATGAACCCAAGTGGCATAGTGCCACGACAGAAATGTATTTAACCAAATAATACAATAATTCTGCCAAAATGTCTACCGATCCTCTTAACATTTCTAGAGTTTGCATTTCTCATCGTGTTTGTTTTTTTGTAAATAATTTATTATGTACTAAAAGACAATATATTTATAAATTTTGAGACGTTGAAAGAATGCTGGAGCAATGGTCTTAAAGTCAAATCGAATATTCTATCATATTAAGCACAGTTAATAGAATCCTTGAGCCTCCTCTCACAATGCTATGCTGATGACCAACAACTTTTTTCTGCAACCCTGATGACACCAAACATCTTACGTCAATAACTGTCAACTGCATTGATGCCATATCTTAATGGATGGCATCGAACAAACTTAAATTAAATCCATCCAAAACGGAATTTCTCTGGACTGCTTCCGCAAAGCGTCAACATCTTATCGATCATTCTTCAGTTTCGACAGCTGACAATGATATCGTTCCCAAAAACTCCACAAAGCTTCTTGGTGTTTATCTTGACGCACATCTGTCCCTAAAATCCCAAATTAATAACACGGTCAGCGCTAGTTTCTTCCACCTAAGACGATTAAAATCCGTCAAAAGGAGTATTCCCCATGACACTTTCAAAACTCTTGTAAATTCCTTCGTTGTGTCACGACTTGACTATTGTAATGGAATTTATGCAAACATTCCAAAACAACAATTAAACAAACTTCAATCTGCGTTCAATGCAGCAGCAAGACTCATTAAAGGCATTCCAAAAAAGTCTCATATAACACAACATCTCAAAGAACTTCACTGGCTTAAGAGTCCAGAAAGAATCCAGTATAAACTCTGATGGACAGTCTTCAAAGCGCTACATCGAATGGCTTCAAATTATATGTCCGAACTCTGTATAACAGACAGTTTAAATACAAGGAAATCCACACTTCGCTCGGCGAACTCCTCGGCAATAGGAAGATTAGTTGAGCCAAAGCGTTGCTCCAGTACAAATTTCGGTGATCGAGCGTTTGCGGTAGCCGGTCCATCAGCTTGGAACAATCTTCCTTCACACCTCAGATACATAAATGATCCGACAGACTTCAGATCTAAGCTGAAAACCCATCTTTTTCATATTTCCTACTCAATTTAAAACTTGCGTATTTAACTAACTAACTAACTAACCATCACGCCATCTCCCCGAAGGGGCAGGCAGAAAGAATGGACTGCCACACTTTTATTTTCTGACATATTTTTCTCGCTTCCTCAACATTCATACATCGTGTCATGCACGCGCGTCGATTTCTCTGACTTCTCACATGGCCGTCATTCAATATTTGATTTATTTGATCGTGCCACGTTTTCCTCGGTCTTCCTCTATTTCTGGTTCCATTTACATCATTAACATATAATTTTTTTACCATTCTTTCTTCATTCATTCTTTCCATATGTCCAAACCATCTTAATGATCCTTTCATTATTTTGTTCATGACACCATCGTTCGCACCGCATTCACTTCTTATGTTTTCATTCGACACTCTATCATACACAGAGTATCCACACATTCGTCTAAGAGATCTCATTTCTACTGCATTTATTCTACTTTCATCCTTCTTTTGCCAGTTCCATGCTTCGCTTCCATACATTAGGGTCGGCACAAGAACACCATTATGCACTGTCATCTTAGTTTTTTTTAAAGGCTTTTGTTTGCGATGACAAATTTAAGTGCACCATTTACTCTGTTGCCTGCCCCAACCCTTCTTTCAATATCCTTCTCCACTCTACCATCGTTTGTAAACATACTTCCTAAATAAACTAATTCATCCACTTGTTCCAGATTTTCAGCGTTTACGCTAATGTTGCAGACTGTCATGTTTCCTTCTTTTTCGGAAATCTTTACCTTGGACTTATTCACATTTATTTCTACTCCATTTATTCTACTTTCATCCTTCTTTTGCCAGTTCTTTGCTTCACTTCCATACATAAAGGTCGGCACAAAAACAACATTTGTTAGGCGCCATTGTTAAAGAAATTATTTAAAAAATATAAATTTGGGGGTTGCCGCCGTTTACCTCTGGAACATTACAGATATTTTACTCAAGTTATGAACCCAAGTGGCATAGTGCCACGACAGAAATGTATTTAACCAAATAATACAATAATTCTGCCAAAATGTCTACCGATCCTCTTAACATTTTTAGAGTTTGCATTTCTCATCGGGTTTGTTTTTTGTAAATAATTTATTATGTACTAAATGACAATATATTTATAAATTTTGAGACGTTGAAAGAATGCTGGAGCAATGGTCTTAAAGTCAAATCGAATATTCTGTCATATTATCCACAGTTAATATAATCCTTTAGCCTCCTCTCACATTGCTATGCTGATGACCAACAACTTTTTCCTGCAACCCTGATGACACCAAACATCTTACGTCAATAACTGTCAACTGCATTGATGCCATATCTAAATGGATGGCATCAAACAAACTTAAACTAAATCCATCCAAAACGGAATTTCTCTGGACTGCTTCCGCAAAGCGTCAACATCTTATCGATCATTCTTCAGTTTCAACAGCTGACAATGATATCGTTCCCAAAAACTCCACAAAGCTTCTTGGTGTTTATCTTGACGCACATCTGTCCCTAAAATCCTAAATTAATAACACGGTCAGCGCTAGTTTCTTCCACCTAAGACGATTAAAATCCGTCAAAAGAAGTATTCCCCATGACACTTTCAAAACTCTTGTAAATTCCTTCGTTGTGTCACGACTTGACTATTGTAATGGAATTTATGCAAAAATTCCAAAACAACAATTAAACAAACTTCAATCTGCTTTCAATGCAGCAGCAAGGCTCATTAAAGGCATTCCAAAAAAGTCCCATATAACACAACATCTCAAAGAACTTCACTGGCTTAAGAGTCCAGAAAGAATCCAGTATAAACTCTGCTGGACAGTCTTCAAAGCGCTACATGGAATGGCTCCAAATTATATATCCGAACTCTGTATAACGGACAGGCGAACTCCTCGGCAAAAGGAAGATTACTTGAGCCAAAGCGTTGTCCTAGTACAAATTTTGGGGATCGAGCGTTTGCGGTAGCCGGTCCATCAGCTTGGAACAATCTTCCTTCGCACCTCAGATGCATAAATGATCCGACAGACTTCAGATCTAAGCTGAAAACCCATCTTTTTCATATTTCATACCCAATTTAAAACTTGCATATTTTGTTCCATTATACTCTAACACCGAACACACGACATTAATAAAATGCAATAATATTGTTGAAAATGTTTATGTTTATTAATTGTTTCGAAAAAGTCGCGATATTTTTACTAAAATTGTTTGACATTTGACAACTACTGTCAGATCGATGGACCCAGAGTTATAAACGTAACATTACTGCTTGATAAATATAGATTCGAGACGGCATTGGATATACCCTTTAGATCGATTTGGCTCGCGCTGTATTAAAATCGAATCAGTTTATTTCATCAACAGATAATACAAAATTAATTTTTAAGGCATCTATTGAGAACAGGTAAAATAATATATTGTGTATAGTATACTACCAGAAACGCATGAGAGACGGTTCAACATTAGGAAGACAGGATACTCTCCAGAATTAAGAGTATTTGCCTTCTGAACGTACTTTCACTAATATGAAAGACGTCGACATCCGAGGAGACCGCGTTCAGCAGATTAATTGCCCTTCCCGCCGGTGTCACCAGAGGCAGGTTGGTTCTGGCGGCCGGTAGGTAAAACAATCTATGCTGTCGCTGTCGGATATATCTATCAGGGACAAAAAGCCGAACACCCTCCAGCACGGCCAAGTTCTCGAAATATCCCCTGAGTAATCTAAGGAAATGGGTTATGAGATGCCCATCTCTTGTTGGCCCCAAGCATTCCCAAAAGAAATGCCGTAGGATAGAGCCACGGATAGCTACCATACTCCCTCATGTAGAGATACCTCAGAATTTTTTTCTGAACCCTCTCCAGCATAACGGAATATCTCGCCTCGTGAGGACTCCATATCACAGAATGTAATGATATAAAGAGCGATTCAACAAAATAACTATAATATAATATTTTTATGGAATTAAACCAGCTTACGACACTGTGCTTACAATTAGACACTGCTTACCCACCAGAAGGTCGTGGATTTGTGGCGGTGTACTTTACAGTAACATGCAAATTGAAAGATTTATCTGTTTTGCGCTTTGCAGGACTCAATTGCTCTGTGAAGGGCGAGGTCATTTAAATATATATACCATACCCCTTCCTCTCATTACTCCACGCGGATACGCGAGGTGAGGCCGAAATATTCGCAGAATTAAAACCAGAACTAATTTTAAAACGTTGAACAATATAACACGTAATTTCGTGGTGTAGCGAATTTGCTACAGACCGAAAAATCCACTAATACAAGGGCTACTATTTATATTTCCAGCCTTCTTCTTCTCCGGTCTCAATCTAACAATTGGTCTGCAGCAAGGCGACGCATCTCCTTTTCCACTCAGCTCGGTCCTCGGCAACTCTCTTCAACTCCGCATAAGAGGTGCAGCCCATATCTCGGTAAATCTGGTCTAGGTACTCTTGGCGAGGTCGTCCTCTGCCAATCGATTTCTCGACCATTCCCTCCAACACATCATGCAGGAAACATTCGTGTCGCAACACATGACCAATCGATCTTGCGCGCGTGTTCAACACGTGCCTACTCTCTTCAACTCTGCTGAGAACCCCTTCATTTGTAATGTGGTCCCTCCATGAAACATGGGCAACTCGTCGGTAGGTCCACATCTCAAATGCCTCCAGCGTTTTGCGCAAATTGCCATAATACTGAAAAAAAAACAAATAAGTATGATCGAAATTGGTTTGATTATTTTTCAAAGTGTTCTCAATGAAGATCAAAACAATTTTTCATGCGTTTGAACCAATTCTCGGAACACTTTTTCCACTCCGATTGAGGTACTCCAAAACTAGCGTTTTGAACGCATCAACCGAATCTTCGAGTGTCGAAAATCGTTGAACACGATTTTGATTTGCGGGAACGATAAGAAGTCATTGGGTGCCAAATTAAATTTGTACGGTGGGTGACCCATCAATTCGATGTTTTGGCCGGTCAAAAACGACCTTCGTGGCAGAGTGGTAAGAGCTCTGACTTCCATACCGAAGGTCCCGGGTTCGATTCCCGGCGATGGCAGTGTGATTGTCACACTGTCTTTGGTCTGGTGTAGAATTCACGTGACAATAAAATGGCGATAGATTGGCTACCTATTACATGTCATGAGAATTAATATAATAGCTAAAATAAATTGTATACAGTAATTGGGTTCAAACAACCTGTCGTGTACAAAAAAAAAAAAAATATATTTTGTTTGACTTTGATTTTCATTCAACGCGAACATTTTTTTACGGCCTAAAGATCAAGCAATATCTAATTGATGCTTGTCATGGTAATGCCCAAAGATGCCTCAATCTCACGGTATATCACATGACAATCTTGTTTTATTAGTTCACGCACATCATCACGTATGGTAATTGCCTAGCCATTCACATTGCATTAATAAAGATCTTCTGCTTAATGCTTACACCTAATATTAATAGATGGCGCTAGTTTAGATGAACAAAAACATGTGAAGTGTTCCTCAACAAAGTAGCATATTCATCTTTCAAAAAATTGTCAAACGTGGTGGTCGTAAGAAGGGCGGAATGGGGAATGTTGTATTACTTAAAGCGATCGCTTAACCCAACCAATGACAGGTCATAAGTCCTGTAAACGCCTCGATCACCATATTCTGTTTAAAAAAAAAACAATTTACATCTTCGTCTCTATTGAGATAAAATTAATCCCTAAAAAAATCTGATTCTTAGAAGACTTGTTCTGAAGATGTCAGCCCTTGTCTCAATAATAGTAAAGTTAATTAGTATTTATTTAAATTGTAATATGTTTATCAAACGTATGAAATTACTGTGTTAGCAGGTACAAAAGATTGACGCTCCTTTCAATTTCGTCTAGCGATGCGTTGGCCGGATGTATCTTTTGAATACATTCGATTCGATCAGTCGATTCAACAAACAAGAAATCGTAAAATATATAATGAAAACGTGATTGCTTTATCTGTTTTACTGTGATTTTTATTTATTTATATAAAATTACAAATACTACAAAAAAGCAAAACAATTTTGTTACAAGTATTTTTGCACTTCTTCTTATTATTTTTGTCCTGTCACACCTCCGTGGTGCATAGGGTCTCAAGGAACCTTCTCCACCTGACTCTATCGCATGCCTGATGCCTAACATCGTACCAAGTGAGACCTGCTGCTTTAACCTCGTCCTGCAGGGCTCTTCTCCAGGTGGCTCTAGGTCTGCCTCGCTTCCTCTTTCCCCCCATAGGGGACCAGTCTAGTGCGCCCTGAGCGATGCAGGCTGGATTTCGTCTCAGAGTGTGACCGATCCATTTGCGTCTAGCGACTTGTTCTCTAATTGGCTCTTCGCCTGCCATGGTCCAAAGAACGCCATTTGACACTGTTTGAGGCCAATAGATCTTGAATATTGAGCGAAGCCACCTATTTATAAACACCTGGATTATTACTGTCATCAATTGCTTATTCTTTTTTTTGCTTATTTTATTTAATTATTGTAATTATTATTATTTTTTTTTAACCTCGGCCAATCGTCTCGACCGGACGTTGCCGTTTTGTGAAGTCACTTGCCCCTTTGAGGGGATGCCGATTATCTTGCTGGGGGGAGGGGACACTGATCCGCAATGCCGGACCTCGTCCTCCTCCTGCTTAGTTCAATTGCATTATTTTTCTTCTCTTCAATACGAGTATATATAGAATAAACTTCCTATGTTACCTTCCTTTGTCCACACATTAAATAAATTTCCTTATTTCCCCCATCCTGCATTTTGTCTCTCCCCTCCCTCCTGTGCCTCCTGCTGTGCATTATTATTATTTTTTTGTTTATTCTTTCTCTAACATATGTTATTTATGTATCAATTGTGTATTTGCTTTTGCTGTTGTATTGCTATGTGTGTACGGCGGGACATCGAGGGAGGGTAGCGTAGCTTAAATGTGGTCTGGGTCCCCCTTGGTTTCATATATATATATATATATATATTTTTAACGTAAGTCCCGCATGGACGGGGGACGGGCCTAGGGAGTGCACGAGTGAAGCTGACGAAAGGCGCCGCTGCGCCTATAACAGCTTCGGGTAAGCGGAGGGAGCCCTCTATGGCTCGGCCTAAATAAAAAAAAACACCTGGAGTTTTCCAATAACGTCCGCGGTAGATTTCCAAGTCTCACATCCGAACAGCAGTACGCCTTTAACGCTACTAGTGGATATTTGGAGCTTGAGCTTTCTCGAAATGATACTGGAACGCCATACAGGGCGAAGCATAGCGAAAGCTCCCCTTGCCTTGTTGAGTCTGCTGGCTATATCTTCCTCCGTACCTCCCGAGCCTGCTATCATACTACCGAGGAAGCAAAAGCTGGTGGTGGTCACAAGGGGGACACCGTGGAGCAAGATTGGGGTGGAGTCATTTGTGGACACTCGTAGGTCTACTGTTTTGGACATATTTATTTTGAGACCTACTTTTGCCGCTTGGGTATATACCCATTTTCAACTTCCCATATTAATATACCCTAACTAACTAACTAACTAACCATCACGCCGTCTCCCTGAAGGGGTAGGCAGAAAGAATGGACTGCCACACTTTTCTTTCCTGACATATTTCTCTCGCTTCCGCAACATTCATACATCGTGTCATGCACGCGCGTCGATTTCTCTGACTCCTCACATGGACTTCCTCTATTTCTGGTTCCATTTACATCATTAACATATAATTTTTTACCATTCTTTCTTCATTCATTCTTTCCATATGTCCAAACCATCTTAATGATCCTTTCATTATTTTGTTCATGACACCATCATTCGCACCGCATTCACTTCTTATATTTTCATTCGACACTCTATCATACACAGAGTATCCACACATTCGTCTAAGAGATCTCATTTCTACTGCATTTATTCTACTTTCATCCTTATTTTGCCAGTTCCATGCTTCGCTTCCATACATAAGGGTCGGTAGAAGAACACCATTGTACACTGCCATTCTAGCTTTTTTGGATAGGTTTTTGTTTGCGATGACAACTTTAAGTGCAAAATATATCTCATTTTCATAATATATCCAGCAGCAGAGAGAAGACGGTTGAAGAAGAAGAAGAACACTGTGGCGGTCTATCTTTTACTTACCCCTCCGAGGAAACTGCGTGATGGTTAGTTAGTTATCATAGATGTAGGAAGTTGAAATGGGTATCAGACACTTCCATAAATCATTCAATAATCTCCCTTATAATCTGCGCTACTGTGAATCCAGTCAGCTGATTCCAGCCGGAATTATTATAGACAATGCTCATGTTGATCAGCAATTTAACAATCAGACGAGTCTCGTGTAGACCGAAAACAGAATTGGCGGGCCAATCAGAGGCGGTGTTCGTAACCCACCCCTTGATATCACGAGCAGCCATTAGTCGAATTGAGGAAATGCAGTGTGGACGCCATAGATTTTCACTACGCATTTACGAGTTGTTGACAATGCTATCAGGAAGGCAGCAATCTCATAATAATGACTAATCAACTGTCTGCGTAGATTGTAGATTGATCCCTCGGCATGGATATCCAATCGGCTTATTATTCCCACAGCAGACTCATAAGGCATAGACTTGAAGGCATAGACGCTGGTGCTAAGATGATTTGTTTGTCAGTCAGCTGTTTGTTGTATGCAGACGATGTTGTGTTAATCGCTGACAGTAAAGAAAATAAGCAAGTCTTAGTGTCAAGGATGTGTGAGGCATGCAAAAAGAGTGACTTGGTGATGGATGAGTCTAAATCTAAAGTGATGGTTTTCGAGAAAGAAGAATGTATGACGATTTGTGATATAAGTGCGATGGGCGAGAAATTGGAGCAAGTTACTGAATTTACGTATCTGGGAAGCATGTTAACAAGAGACGGAAAAATGGAGAAAGACATCGAAAGGAGGGTTGGTGCTGGAAATAAAATAAATGGCGCATTCAAAGTCATTACTGCAAATATAAATATATCCACAGAAGCAAAGATGTTATTTATTATTATTATTTTGTTGAATCGCTCTTTACATCATTACAGCGCGAGCCAAATCGGTGTAAAGGGTATAGCTATCATATTGATTCTCTTGATATTTGATAGGTAGCTAATCTATCGTCATTTTATTGTCACGTGAATTCTACACCAGCCGGGAACCGAAACGTAATCTTCGGTGTGGCAGTCGTAGCTCTTGCCACTATGGTCGTCAAGATAAAAACATTTCAAATATTAGATAATCCATTATTTTGGCGGAAAAGCTATGATATTTCAACATTATTATCTGTTTAAATAAAAACACTTATAAAATATCACAATTGATTATATTTCTTTTGAAATTGTCGCGACAGCTATTTCGCTAACCGATGTTAGCATCATCAGGTGTTATTATCAACTGTGCGCGTACAATCGCGACAATTTCAAAATAAATATAATAAATTGTGATATTCTATAACAGTGTTTTAATTTAAACGTTTTCCTCGGCCTTCCTCTATTTCTAGGTCCTTTAAGCTCATGCTTTCAACGCCTATATTAAAATACTCGTATATATGTAAAACTAACTAAGTAACTTACCATCACGCCGTCACTCCGAATGGGTAGGCAGAAAGAATGGACTGCCACACTTTTCTTTCCTGTCATACTTCTCTTGTTCCTCAACATTCATACATCGTGTCATGCACGCACGTCGATGTGTCGTGTCATGTGCCACGTTTTCCTTGGCTTTCCTCTATTTCTAGTTATTCCATATTATAATATAGTATAATATAATTTCTTTGATAACATTCTGCAGTTCTTGCTGGAGTTGGATTGTTTTAAGTGCCTAATTAAATTTAATTAAAAGAATACGTGGAACAATAAATTAAAGACAAAAGTCCGGATTTTATATCATTTTAGATTTTTTTGTTGACGTTTTAGTTACTAAGTGTGCGCGGGAGATGCCTATTGGTGGCGATGAGGTTCGCAACCCATCACACCACTTCTCCCGCGGGGGCGAAAATAGATGGATGTCGCATACCAAAGTGTGTTCTGTAATTGGTTAGTTAGTCAGTTAGTTAGTTAGTTAGTATATGTACATATACATATATGAACATATTATTTCCCGGTATTTTAATCAAAACAAATTAAATCAGTTTATTTCATCAACAGACATTATAAAATTAATTTTTAAGGCATCTATTGAGAACAGGTCAAATAATATATTGTGTATAGTATACTACCAGAAACGCATGAGAGATGGTCCAACATTAGGAAGACAGGATACTCTCCAGAATTAAGAGTATTTGCCTTCTGAACGTACTTTCACTAAAATGAAAGACGTCGATCTCCGAGGAGACCGCGTTCAGCAGACTAATTGCTCTTCCCACCGGTGTCACCAGGGGCAGATTGGTTCTGGCGGCCGGTAGGTAAAACAATCTATTCTGTCGCTGTCGGAGATATCTATCGGGGACAAAAAGCCGAACACCCTCCAGTACCGCCGAGTTCTCGAAGTATCCCCTAATTAAGTAAGAAATGGGTAATTAGATGTCCATCTCTTCGAAGCTGTAGAGAATTGGTTCCGAGCATTCTCAAAAGAAATGCCGTGGGATAGAGCCATGGATAACTACCATACTCCCTCATGTAGAGATACCTCAGAAAATTTTTCTGGACCCTCTCCAGCATAACGGAATATCTCGCCTCGTGAGGACTCCATATCACAGAACCACTTTCGAGTCTGGTCCAAACTAACGCGTTGTACCTATAGGACTCTGAGCACATTGGGATCTCTGAAAACTCTGCCGGTCCGGACGATGAACCTCAACATCCTCAGTGCAGTGCCACCAATCCTCTCGATATGTGCACGAAAAGTCAGTCTACTCTCATAGATGATCCCGAGATATATCATCGTAAATAATGATTTTGATTACCCAATAAAACCTTATTTCTTGAGTGAAAATACGAAATTTTTTTAAGCTAGCTAATAGTGTAATTACTTTTATTCATATTCAATATATTTGTATATACTGTATTTAAATTGAGTTTTTCGATCTAAATTCGACGGTTAAGAACATAATTGAATTACAAAAGACAAAAAACTGATTTGCATTCGAATGTTGCCACAGTCGCAAAAAATATTTGCGTCACAGGTCTGCCAATATCACTATAATGAATCAATAGAGTACTTAACTTAATTTCACGAAAAAATATCCACGAAAATAATATATCAGGGTGTCTGACGCATCTGGTCTGGAAGAACAAGCACATGCGTATTGACAGCAAGGTCAGAATTTATATATGACATGCGTGCGACCTATCATGACGTACGCTGTAGAGACGCGGGCCGACACTATACGAACCAAGGGACTACTAAGAACATCAGAGATGAGGGTCCTAAGATCAATTACTGGAAAAACTCTCTAGGATCGTGTCCGTAACGCAGACATAAGAAAAACTTGCGAAATAGAGGATATTGTTCGGTGGAGTAGATCCAGAAGAAGATACTGGAGGGACCATGTAGCCAGAATGGATGTTGACAGACTCGCATACACTTCAAGTACCTCTTCAGCGTTGCAGAATTTGCGAATTTATTCATTCGGTACCCTTATGTATGGAAGCGAAGCATGGAATTGGCAGAAGAAGGACGAGAGCAGAATAAATGCGGTAGAGATGAAGTCCCTAAGACGTATGTGTGGTAGAACGATGTACGACAGAATCTCAAATGTTGATATTTGAAAGGAATGTAGAGCGAAAGAAGGTATTAAAAACAAAATTATGAAAGGATCGCTGCGTTGGTTCAGACATATGTTTAGGTGTAGGTGAAGAAAGAATGGTTAAAAAAGTATACGTTAACGATGTAAATGGAGTACGGAGTCGAGGTAGACCGACGAAAACATGGCATAATAAAATTTTAAAGGTTGGTAATGTTAGAAGCCGGAAGAATCGACGTGCGTGTTTGACTTGCTGTATGAATGCAAAGGAAGCTATGTCCGGATAGAATAATGTGGCGGTACATTCTCTCTGCCTACCCCTGTGGAGAAACGGTGTGATGGTTTGTTTGTTTGTTTGTTTCATTGGGTATCCTATCTCTCATTTCTGCTACTCTTAAGATATGTTTGGTTCTGACTGTGTCTGATCTTGCTTATTTTATAAATTATTTGAAATGTACCCCATACTAAGCCGTATTTATACAGGTTTTTTGCACATGGTAACACCTGTCACCATTTTGTCTCGCTTGTTGAATGGCGATTTGGTTTTATTTTACACAAACTCTTTTATTATGCAATCAATCGTTGGTGCTTTGAATTAATCTTATGATACTCTCCATTGAGAGAGAAATACATTTATAATTTTCATTTACAGCTAGTTGTTCAGCTGCGTTAAATAGCTTATCTATAATTATGCGCGGTAAACCTGTGTATGATAGAGTGTCGAATGAAAATGTAAGAAGTGAGTGCGGTGTGAATGAAAGTGTTATGAACAAAATATTGAAAGGAACGTTACGATGAAAATCAAAGACATGGCCATTAAGAGTAAAATGAGAATCTATAAAGCATGCGTAAGACCAATAATAAGACCAATATGCGTCGAAGCAAGGGCAGACACAGTAAGGACCAAACAACTTTTGAGGACTTCCGAGATGAAGACACTGAGGACGATAGCAGGCAAGACACTGAGAGATCGCGTGAGGAACACCAGAATAAGAGAGACATGTGAGGTTGAGGATATTATAAGATGGAGCAGACAGCGAAAAAGGGACTGGTACGGTCATGTTCAAAGAATGGACACCACCAGACTCCCCTATATTGCATTGCATAATTGGCCTCATAAGACTCGTCCTCGTAGAAGACCTCCTAAAAGATGGAAGGATAGCTGGGAGTATACCTCACAGGAAGAGCAACACTCTGGAGAACAGACCACATAGGTCTACAACAAGGAAGAAGAAGAAGACATTACGATGGTTTGGACACACGGAAAGAATGAATGAAGAAATAATGGTAAAAAAAAGTATATGTTTACGATGTAAATTGAAATAGAAATAGAGGAAGACCGAGGAAAACGTGGCATGGTAAAATAAATCAAATTTTGAATTTCGGCCACGCGAGGAGTCGTAGAAACCGACGTGCGTACATGACACAATGTATGAATGTTGAGAAAGCTATTGAAATATGTCAGGAAAGAAAAAGTGTGTCAGTTCATTCTTTCTGACACACCTCTCTAGTTTTCACTATATTCATACAGCGATTTATATATGCACGTCGATTGTTCCGACATCTAACATGGCTGATCTTCAAAATTTAATGAATATGGTCATGCCATGTTTTTATCGAGATCGTATTATGTATATACATCGTTAAATAATACTTTCTTCCTTCATTCATGCGTTTCGTGTGACCAAACCAACGCAGCGATCCTTTCTTATTTTTGTTCATATTTTTTTTACACTGTTACATTGTTTTACCACACATACCTCTAAGGAATCTCATTTCTATCGCATTTATTCTGCTCTCATCCTTTTTCTAACAGTTCCATACATAAGGGTTGGAATCATAACTCCATTTTGAACGGCCATCGATACTTATAGATATATTTTATTTGTTTCTAGTCAAATCTACTGCTATGGACCGCTCTTGGACACCATCCAGATGGCCGGGATCTACAAGGACTCGAAGACCTTCGTGGATATGAAGATGAAGCAATCTGAGGATGCCACGCTTCGTCTGTTCCATCTCATGATGAACCGGACACGGGAAAATCCGAGCCGATCCGACATAGAGCTATTCGTCAGGGACAACTTTGAAAAGGAGGGTTCAGAGTTTGAGGAATGGATCCCGGACGATTGGAAGAAGAGACCAGGTCAGTTCTATTTAATATTACTAATTACAACCCGTGCAATATTCACGGAAGTAAAGATTTTTTACCCCTTAAAAACTTGGCTTACTGTACAATCATAATCAGTAACTTGGATGAATTTGATTATTTAGATAGTATGTTTACAAAGGATGGGAGGGTGGAGAAGGTTATTGAAAGAAGAGTTGGGGCAGGAAACAGAGTAAATGGTGCACTTAAAGTTGTCATCTCTAAGTGATCTCTGTAAGATCTCTGTAAGTCTCTCTAAGTGATCTCTAAGTGATCTCTGTAAATATAAGAAGTGGATGTGGTGCGAATGAAAAAAATAATGAAAGGTTTATTAAGATGGTTTGGACACATGGAAAGAATGAGTGAAGACAGAATGGTAAAGAAGTTATATGTAAACGGCGTGAACGGGGCTAGAAATAGAGGAAGGCCGAGCAAAACGTGGCACGATCAAATCAATCAAATATTAAATGTCGGTCACGTGAGGAGTCGGAGAAATCGACGTGCGTGCATGACAAGATGTATGAATGTAGAGGAAGCTAGAACAGTATGTCAGGACAGAACAGTGTGGCGTTCCATTCTTTCTGCCTACCCCTCCGGGGAGACGGCGTGATGGTTAGTTAGTTAGTTAATTAGTAAAATTTCATATAAATATTTTTTTACACACACACGTTAAAAATTTCACAATTAACAACACCAAATTGTTCTCCTTTTGTTTTCTACACGTCTGTCATACAAAAAAACAAAATAATCAGAACGAAGTTCAAAATCAGAACAAAATTTAAAGAAGTATTCCTCTCTCGTTCTCTTGTATTCAAAATATCCTCGTACTCTTTCTTGATGAAAAAAATATTGAAATTTCATTGTAGAAGTTTATTGTAAATATTGACAGTTAAAAATGTACTAAATTTTAACAATAAATTAAAACAGATTGATCACTTACATACTAAAGAGGATGGAGCTATGTATAAAGGTGGAGGGGGTATAATTAGGATTGAGGAGAGGGGAGATGTTTTGTGTATATATTATAATAGGTACTTAAATATATATACTTTACGATTTTTTTAGTATCCAGGATATGAGGATGATGAGGTCCCTAAGACGTACGTGTGGTAGAACGATATACGACAGAATCTCAAATGCTGATATTAGAAAGGAATGCAGAGCGAAAGAAGTATTATGAACAAAATTATGAAAGGATCGCTGCGTTGGTTCGGACATATGGATCGTATGGATGGAGAACCAATGGCTAAGAAAGTATACGTTAAGAGTCGAGGCAGACCGAGGAAAACATGGCATGACCAAATTAATCAAATTTTAAAGGTTGGTCATGTTAGAAGTCGGTAGAATCGACGTGCGTGTATGACTCGCTGTATGAATGTGGAGGAAGCTAGAGAGGTGTGCCAGGATAGAGTAGTGTGGCGGTCCATTCTCTCTGCCTACCCCTACGGGGAAACGGCCTGATGTTTTTTTTTTTAAAAGACTAACATCAAGGATTTATATCAATGATATTAGAATTTATTTTACAATCTTCAATGTGAGCAGAAAATAGCTCATTATTATGAAGAAGGAATCTGGTCGTGTCCAGGCATGAACCCATGCCCCCTGGATCAGGAGCCAAGTGTTCTATTCCCTTTTATTTTTGTTTTTGTTGATTTGATTTGATAAATAAAGTCGCTGCTACCAAGATTTTAGAATATTTTTTTGTATTGTTTTGGCAAGTTTTTTTCTATTATTTCAACCCGGATACCTTACATTGGCGGGAATTTTGTAAAACTATAACTCGACATTGTTTTTTATGTAAAGATTTTTCCTATTATATTAAAATAAAAGGGTCACCATTTGCTCTACACTAACCCTACTTCCACAATGATGTATTCAAATTCAAATTCGCAATTCCAATGTTCCGAGCTTGCTTTTGTTTTCACGATATAATTGTAAATAGAACTAACTTTTGCCCGTGTATTGTTTTCTTTTGTTTACCTTCATAACAAAAGTATGATATATCGTTTTGACGTCACAAATAGGACATATGTTTATCATGGCCAGAGCCAAGGTATATAGAATAATATGGTAAGATATTGCGCACGTAGCATGCTATCCCTTTCTAATAATTTGCTGTCAAGTGACGTCATGTGGTGAACTCGAAATCGAAACGAAACTATAAACAAACCTAAATAACTATAAACAAGCTAAATCAAATGGAGTTGATTTGCCATATCCAGTTAAAAATCTTTTTTATCGATGTAAAATGTTTTTCAAAATAAGAACAATGAACTTAAAGCTCATTGAAGATGCTAACTCTAAAAAAAGAAAAATAAAAAAAACAATAACTTAAATAAAGAAAACGATTTGTCATAATTTATTTAATACAATTACAAAAACTTCTTTTAATTAGACGTAATAAATAAACAAAGAAAAATTCCATACCCAATGTATAAATATATACTCAACTCATACTACACTACCTAATGCTTGGGTCTCCACGTGACGTAGCTGCGCAGTAGATGTCAAAAATAAAACGCGGAATATCTTACCATATTTATTCTATATACCTTGGGCCAGAGCTATATTATATGTCATATTGTCTGCTAATTATCAAGTTCATTGTCTTAAAAAAGCGTCTTACTTAACCTTTCCCTTACGGTGCTAAAATAAAAACATGCGTTCCGGTGTAGGGTAGTCAGTACGCGTTAAAAAATTAGCGATTTTAAATCGGAAAAATAGGAACATTCATAGCTTATATAATTATAATTGAAGTCAAAAATTATAATAATTGAGATTTAATTGCTAAAAACATAAAAAAAAAAAAAAACATCTGGCAACGCTCACGGAACGGGCATAGACCCGCTCTGGTTGCAAGCCCGAAAGCGACTGCCGGCGGCGGCGGGACGGCCGAGAGTGAGAACATTGAGCTAGAACATATGCAAGAGTGAGATGCGAATATAGTGTCGCGTACTCAGCGTCTGCAACATTAGTGTAAACGGTGAAAATCTGGAACAAGTGGATGAATTTGTTTATTTAGGAAGTAGTTTACAAAGGATGGGAGGGTGGAGAAGGATATTGAAAGAAGGGTTGGGGCAGGCAACAGAATAAATGGTGCACTTAAAGTTGTCATCGCAAACAAAAGCCTATCCAAAAAAGCTAAGATGGCAGTGCACAATGGTGTTCTTGTGCCGACCCTTATGTATGGAGGTGAAGCATGGAACTGGCAAAAGAAGGATGAACGTAGAATAAATGCAGTAGAAATGAGATCTCTAAGACGAATGTGTGGCAAATCTGTTTATGATAGAGTGACAAATGCAAGTATAAGAAGTGAATGTGGTGCGAATGAAAGTGTTATGAACAAATAAGGAAAGGGTCATTAAGATGGTTTGGACACATGGAAAGAATGAGTTAAGACAGAATGGTAAAGAAGGTATATGTAAACGGCGTGAACGCAGCTAGAAATAGAGGAAGGCCGAGGAAAACGTGGCACGATCAAATCAATCAAATATTGAATGTCGGTCACGTGAGGAGTCGGAAAAATCGACGTGCGTGCATGACAAGATGTATGAATGTAGAGGAATCGAGAGACGTATGTCAGGACAGAACAGTGTGGCGTTCCATTCTTTCTGCCTATCCCTCCGGGGAGACGGCATGATGGTAAGTTAGTTTACTCAGCGTTACGAATTTTGTTTCTGATGTTCACAAAATACCTCCGATGTACCCGATGAATTCTGATTATTAATATTATTGTTTTAATCAATGCGTAAATATATTATGGAGGAATACCTAAAATCTTAACCTTGTATTTATTAAATGTATAGAGATATTGATGGTTATTAGAAGCAACGTGTAGAAGATACCCATCACAGGGAAGGGAGAGTTTATGAAGATAGAACAAAATCACGGACAGCGTAGGAACGCCATAGCGTAGAGATGCCATTTAAAATCACAGAAAGCACAGAAATACGATTACCAAAATCACAGACCGCGTAGAAATGCCATAAGTTGTAGTAAATTTATTTTTAAGAAATGTGTCAGGAAATAAAAGTGTGACAGTCCATTCGTTGGTTAGTTAGAGAATTGAAATATTCGTATCTCGATCTCTTGTATTCAAAATATTTTTATACTCTTTCTTGACGATATCCGGATTCTTGCCTATTTATATTATGATTTTCGTAGTTTTACATCATCATTTAACCCAATGATCGGCGTAAGCACACTGTGCGCTCTACGTAGACGATCGTCATAAGCGCAGCTGTGCGCGCTTCGGAATATTCGAAAGATGTATTTCAAAATTAATTCCGATTTTCTCACGACATCTATGAATATTTTAAAATATTAACAAACCAAAAAGGATCGATATTTTTCGATAGTTTGGGAGAAAATACGTGGCGTACCGGCGAAAATATGTGGCGATGAATGGGCTAATGAGTTATTTCAAAATGGCTCTCATACTCAAATAGTACCTACATCGCTTTGCACGCCTTCCCATCAGCCAGCCAATTAAAATGACAACCTCTGCCTGAATAGGCTTTTACAAGCAACCCTCCCCTCACCATCCAACAATATCCAACTTCATCTCCAAGAAAGACATCCCCAACATGTGGGGGAGCAATAGCCTTCGGGCTGGTACTCCCGAAAAGACAATATCCAAGATCCCAGATCATCATTTTATAACAAACACAATGTGTTTTTTTTTTGTTTGTTCCTTCTGGAATACAATTCAAATTTTTAAAAATGGAATCGTCTGATTTATGGATCATATTTTGTGATGTTTGTTGCAGCATTTCTGGACCAGATTAAAGATCCTGAATTCCTCGAATGGGCCGCCGAACTCCACAAGCTGTGGCTGCTCCTAGGGAGAAAGATGAAGTCAGACGTCGCCATCAATCAGCATCTCTACTCTATCATTTACGTGGATCATCCTGTCATTGTACCAGGTAAATATCATCATATTATTATTCTTCTTCAGCCTATTCCCGTCCACTCATGGACAAAGGCCTTCTCCATTTTCTTCCACGTCACTCTGTCTTGTGCAGACTGCATCCAGGTTATTCTGACATGACTATTCAGGTAATCCTTCCACCGTAGTTGCGGTCGCCCTGCACATCTCTTTGTCGTCCACGGTCTCCAAGTCAGAAATCTTCTTGTCCATTTTTCGTCCAAGCTTCTGGCTACGTGACCTGCCCATTGCCACTTTAGAGTCTACCCGGTGGATGATGTCAGTGATCTTTGTTTTTTCTTTCGTTTTTTAGAGGTATGACTCTATAGAAATGTTTGCAAGAATGCTATGTCACATATTGAAAGACGGTTTAATTGAATTGTTTGACGTTATTCCAGGAGGAAGATTTCGCGAGTTTTACTATTGGGATTCCTACTGGATCGTGAAGGGACTGCTCTTGTCTGAGATGAAGGCCACCGTCAAAGGAATGCTCTCGAACTTCTTGTCCATCGTCGACAGGAACGGACACATCCCTAATGGCGGAAGAGTCTATTATGCCATGAGGTAAAAATCAACATTTTCTTCACCTATACCATCTTTAACATCTTTAGCACTTGATATATGGAGCGGAGACCTGGAGCCTGAGTGTTGTGGATTCCCAGAAGTTGCGGGTGTTTGAGCCCAAAATCCTAAAGAGAATTTTTGTCCCAGTCCGCTAGGACGAATATGTAGAGAACATGCACACCTGGTATACAATGCGTTAGTTGCTCCTCACTTTAATTATTGTTCCACCATTCTATATTTGATTAATAAAACCGATATATAATAATAATAATAATAAATTGGATAATTTATAGAGCGCTATTTTATTGAATTATCCATCTCAAGAGCGCTGTAGAAGATGCTCCGTTTTATCAACTAGATAAAAATAATAATAATAATAACAAGAATTATAAACATATTTAGTATGAGGGCTGCACCTGACGTAGTCGATCAGCCCTTCCTGTCAGGAAATGATAATTTGAAAAGGTGCGTTTTGAGTCTCGATCTAAACTCTGATTGATTCTCAATGCACTTAAGGTCTGCTGGAAGATTGTTCCAGGCTGAAGGGCCGGCTACCTCAAATCTCGGTCGCCAAAGTTTGTGCTTGGACAGCGTTTTGGCACAGTCAATCTACCGATCGCAGAAGACTTAGCTAATCGCAATGTAGACTGTCTAGCATTCAGGTTCTCGTTGATGCAGAGTTCAGATATATAAGCTGGTGTTTTTCCATGCAGCGCCTTATAGACCATCCAGCAGAGCTTGTATTGTATCCTTTCTGGACATTTCAGCCAGTGGAGCTCCTTAAGATGCTGTGTTATGTGACAACTCTTTGGCAAATACTCAAAATATGCAAATAATTCAAAATAAAGCAATGAGAATTGTACTGAAGTGCAGTAGACGCGCACGATTTAAGACGATGCTTGAAGATTTAAAGATGTTATCAATAAGACAGGGTCACCTTAAATACACTTGTTTTGCTTACAAATTGAGGGGTGGGCTTCTTCCAAAATATTTGTGTGACCAGGCTGCTTACAATTATGAAATACATGGGTGCTCAACGAGAGTAATACATGGGTACTCAAATTTTAGAATTAATAGAACATTATCAAGGGGTTCTGAAAACAGATTTTTTTTACAAGGATTTGAAAAAAATGCTGGACAGTGTTCTGAAGGATCTACAGTTGTTGGGAGTTTGGGCAGAAGAGTGAAAGTCCAAGGGCTCAAGATAGGGCTAGCTGGAGAAACTTTTTGGGATGGATCAATCGAATCCGATCCGATATCACAAACTGCTTTTATTTTTGCAGATCGCAACCTCCGATGTTGTTACCGATGATAAAGCTGTACATAGAAAATACCAATGATCTGGAGTTCATACGCAGCAACATACACACCATGGAGAAAGAGTTTCGTTTTTGGATGAGTAACCACACCATCGAAGTGCATAGAGACGGAGCCAGGTAACATTCATAACTAACTAACTAACTAACTAACCATCACGCAGTCTCTCCCAAAGGGTAGGCAGAAAGAATGGACTGCCACACTTGAACCGATGCGGCACTCCATCATTCTCTTTTCGCTCCCGCGGGAGATGCGGTGTGATGCGTTGCGAACCTCATCACCACCAATAGGCATCTCCCAAACACAAATTATTTTAAAAATTCTGTCTAATTGGTGACAACCTACAAAGAAAGAACCTCTCTATGACAATAGTTTATCTACGATATGTCTATGTCATAAAACAATAAAAAGTAATAGGCTTATTAATGGGGACCTTCGTAGTAGAGTGACAAGAGGTACGACTACCACACCGAAGGTCCTTGGTTTGATTCCCGGCGATGGCAGTGTGATTGTCACACTGTCTTTGGTCTGGTGTAGAAATCACGTGACAATAAAATAGCGAGAGATTATCTACCTATTACATGTAACGAGAATCAATAGCTAAATAATTGTATACAGTAATTGGGTTAATAATGTAAAAAATATGTTACTGTTTTTAGTTATCGACTTGCGCACTATGCTGACGGATCTAAAGGCCCCCGCCCTGAAAGCTACAGAGAAGACATTGAAAGTGCTAGGTAATTCTTTTTTAAATTATTCAAAACTAGCTGACTTGGCAAACTTCGTACCGCCTCAGAATCAATAAATGTTGTGTTAACTTATTACTTGAATTTAAATTCAGTTTTTTATTAAGTTAAAATGAATATTCAAAATGAATTTAGTTCAATAAATGTGCAAAAATCAAAATGAAAAGTATTTGAATTACATTGTCTCAAATGTCATGTTGAAGTCACTAACATATTTTATAATAATAATAATATTAATGGATATGGGATACTAAAATCAATTAGTGTAATACATTTTCTTCTCAAAGTGCTATGTCAGGTCTCCCCGATGTCTGCTATCACTTTGGAATAGGCCTCTCTATCCTGTACTACCTGGAACAACTCCCTCACCCTCCGAATTCCGATCCAGTCTTTGATGTTTTCCAGCCAGGACATCTGGGGTATTCCCACACCGCGCCTACCCTCAAACTTCACTTTCATGATGAGCAGACCGTATTTTTCATTGCGCAGAATGTGTCCCAAAAATATCATTTCTCTAGTCTTTATCTTCGTCCGCTTGTCTCCATCCACTGCTGGACGTTAGCCTCTCCACTTCCACGCCATCCCTCTCGGTCTCTCGCCAGTATTCTCCAGGCTCTTCCTGCCGTCCGCACAATATCATCGCTCCATATCTCTGGACACTTCTCCGGCCCAACCTTGGCCTCCATTCAGTAACCCTCTGGCTCCATCTTCCATCATCCCGTCAACACACATGACCAGCCCACTGCCACCTCATCCTCGCAATGCGTATCCCTACATCGGTGACCCTGGTGCGTCTTGTAATCTCCACATTGGCTATATGGTCTCTAATCGAGATACCCAGTTTAGATCTTTCCATTGCCCGTTGTGCAATTTTGATTTTGTGCATTTCTTCTTTAGTTAACGTCCATGTCTCGCATCCATAGGTCATCACAGGTAACACACACTGGTCCAGCACTTTATTTTTAAAAATTTGTGGCATGTCCGACTTGAAGATGTTGCCCAGCCTTCCGAATGCAGACCAACCGAGCTGTATTCTCCCATCAATCTCCTTGACTTGACCCCCTCTTCCAAAAGCCAACAGATGACCAAAGTACACATATTCATCTACCACTTCTACATTTTTATTATGGATTTTAAGGTCTTCCTTGTAAACCTTACATACTGTATATAGCAAAGGACATCGTTTATTTTCTGCAATTTCCAACATTCTTCGATTGAGACAGAGAAATATATTGTCATCTCAACTATTTAATTTATACTCGGATAATATATTTAAATAATACGTATTTTAAGTTAAATTCTCAATATACTCTTAGCTTATAGTACATTCATTAATTTGAATAAATGTTCAAGACTATTTTAATAACAACCATTTGTTAAACATTTGATTGTCATATTATTTTTATATTTAATTTGTTTTGTATCCTCCAGGTATTTTGATTCCGAAGAGAAGAGAGAAGGGTACTATGCAGAACTGAAAGCAGCCGCAGAGTCTGGTTGGGATTTCTCCACCAGATGGTTTATTCTTAATGGCACAAACAAAGGTAAAAACAAATTCTATACGATGCGCTTATGTTCAAAAAATGGACACCACCAGACTCCCCTATGTTGCACTACATAATCAGCCTCAAGGGTCTTGTCCTCGTAGAAGACCTCCTAAAAGATGGAAGGACAGCTGGGAGTTTACCTCACAGGAGGAGCAGCATCCTGGAGAACAGACCACATTGGTCGATAGCAAGGAAGAAATAGATTTATCTATAATATTTATAAATGGTCATACCAGTCTATTGAAAGGCAAATGTGGAAGAAGTTAAAAAACATTGTTTTATTTCAATATTATATTTTTATTAAATGCTAACTAACTAACTTACCATCATGCCTTTTCCCATGAGAGGTATGCAGAGAGGATGGATCGCCACATTGTTCTATCTTGGCATAATTCTGGCGCCTCTTCTACATTCACACATCGTGGCATGCACGCTCGATTAATTTGGTCATGCCATATCTTTCTTGGCCATTGACTAGAACTCCATTGTGCACTGCCATCTTTGCTTCATGTCTTTCTTGGCCTTCCTCGACTTCTTTTCCCATTCACACTACTTGTATATATCTTTTTAACCATTCTTAACTCATCCATTCGTTCCATATGTCCAAACCATCTTTGTGACCCTTTCTTAATTTTATTTATCACGCATTCATCCGCCTGACATTCCTTTCTTACTTTATCATTAGATATTCTATCATACATTGTTTTTCCGCACATTCTTCTTAGTGACCTCATTTCTACGACAATTATTCTACTTTCACCCTTCTTTTGCCAACTCCAAGTTTCACTTCCATACATAAGAGTCGGGACTAGAACTCCATTGTGCATTGCCATTTTTGCTTCAGTCGGTATTTTTCTATTTGCGGTAATGACTTTGAGTGCACCATTTATTTTGCTTCCAGCTCCAACCCTTCTTCCAATATCTTCCAAGTTAGTTAGTTAGTTATTAAATGCTAAAAACTGATATGAACTTATTTAATATTATGTTACCCTTTTCACTAGATATAACCATTGAAAAGTGTATGTATAATCTACATATATTTTAGAGTTTTCCTTATTATTATTATTATTATTATTCTGATGACTTGTATTTTAAATGCGCCGTTTTGTAAAATCAATTACTCCAAGAGCGCACTAGAAAATGACTGACCGAACAGTGCAGTCTTTAAAAATTTCTTAAATTTAACGTCACTATCCTCATACTTAATACTAACATGGAGGCTATTCAACGCCAATGGACCCGCAACGCTGAAAGCACGATCATAGAAACTTGCTTTATTGGCTCTGACTGGAATTATTATGTTGTTTGCACTTGTCCTTAGTACAAGTGTTTGACTTTCAAGTAGTAATCTAACAGGCGATTGTAATATCAAAAATGTAATTTTGCAGGGAACCTCACAAATCTGATGACTCGTTCGATTATCCCCGTTGATCTGAATTCTATTGTGTGCTGGAACGCACAATTGCTGGCCGAGTTTCACGATCTTCTCGGAAATCCCACGCAAGCGGAACACTACCGGCTCGTAGCTAACGAGTGGATGGAGGCTATTGATAAGGTAACCTAATCTTGCATATGGAAAAAAAGTAACCTAACATTCTTCTTCTTGAACAGCCATTGTTGTCCAGTACTGGATATAGGCCTCCCCCATACTTCTCCACGTATGACATGTCATACGGGGGGTGGTTGGCATTACAACGCCACGCTTGCCAGACGGGTTGGCGAGGTGTCCTTCCACGTTGGCCTATGAATCAATATTATCCACCGAGGTTAATTGCTCGATCTCTAACATTTCGCATAGTTTCCGGGGGAGACCAAAGTCGAGAGGGTGTGGATAGGTACTTGGGATCAGATCAATCCTCCAGCGTAGCATTGACCTAACATTATACCCAGTAAAGTTGTTTGATTTAAACGGATTAAGAAATAAAGGAAGACTGCGAAAAATGTCACATGATCAAATCAATCAAATATTAAATGTCGGCCACGTGAGAAGTCAAATTAAAAAAGGATCCCTGAGATGGTTTGGACATATGGAACGAATGGATGAGAGAAGAATGGTTAAAATGTTGTATGCAAGCAGTGTGAGTGGAAAGAGAAGCCGTGGGAGACCAAGGAAAGCATGACATAACTAAATTAATCAAATACTGAAAGGAGGCCAAATACAAAGTCGGAAAAATCGACAACAGTTCTTCTTCTTCTTCCCTTTTTGTAGACTCAGGAGTCTGTTATTTCAGGCGGGTCCTCTTGAGATGCTGAACTCCAGCTTTCTCTCCACCGTTTCGGGGGTTTTCCTGGTCGGCGTTGTCCGTTTGGCGTTCCATGGAGAGCTATGTGTGGTATTCTATTTTTTTGCCTCCGGTGAAACGACGTAATGGTTAGTTAGTTAAAACCCTATAGGACTAAGTTAAGGTGGCAGATCTTACTTTGAATGGCGTTAGGCATCAGGCGTGTAATACAGTCGGGTGGAGAAGGATCCTTAAAGCCCCATAGACTACTGAGGTGTGACAGGGCAAGAAGAATAAGAAATGAAGATGTATAATTAAGATGCAAAATTGTTCAATCACGCTTTTTGATTCCAGATCTTGTGGCATGAAGAAGTTGGAGCGTGGCTGGACTACGATGCCCACAATGGCAAAAGGAGGGACTACTTCTATCCCACTAATGTGGCGCCTCTTTGGACGGGGAGTTACGACCACACCAGGTCAGAGTACTACGTCAACAGGGTTATGAAATATCTCGACAATACAAAGGTTAGTAACAATAAAATATATTTAACCTAACTTACATGGATATAACCTTACATTTAAAACCTAACCTAACTTACTAAGGAACTGTTCTAAACTGGAATTTTAAATCATTCATTTAATAAAGTTATTGGCATTGAAATTTTTCATTTTAATAATAGAAATATAACTTTGAGCAATCTCGAAATTTTAGAAATTAAAAAAGCAATTTAAAATAAATAAAATATTATAAATAATCAAATAAATTTAACGTCAAGTCCAATCTTTGATTTATTTCCTTACTAATTACCTGAACCCCAATAAGAACTTTAAATTATTATTTAAAAATTTAAATTGAATCATAATATTTGTTATAACAAAAGCATAAACGTTCCAAAATAAATCTTTATAACATCTGTCAGATCATGTAAACAATTTTATGATATTTAAAAAAATGTATCTTTATAATATATGTATCACTGAAGAAGGACTGTTTGTCCGAAACATGTCTATGTAATTTAGTTATTTTTATATAAGTGTTGTTTATACAAAGTATACAAAAAAGAGAAAGAGATATAAAACAAATCAAATCAGTTTATTTATTCAAAAGACATTACAAACAGCATATATGGCATCTATTGAGTACAGGTAAAATATTATATACATACAACATAATACCAGGAATGCATTAGAGATGGTTCGACATTAGGAAGACAAGATACTTTCTTAAGTCAAGAGTATTTGTCTTCTGAACGAACTTTCACTAATGTGAAAGGCGTCGATCTCCGAGGAGACTGCGTTCAACAATTTGTGCTGTCGCTGTCAGAGATATCTATCGGGGACAAAAAGACCAACATCTTCCAGCATGGCTGAGTTTTTGAAATATCCCCTATTCTTTTTCTTCTTCTTCTTCACTTTGTGTAGACTCGGGAGTCGGTTATTTCAGGCGGGTTCTCTTGAGACGCTGAACTCCAGCTTTCTCTCCACCATTTCGGGGGTCTTCCTGGTCTTCCTGGTATTGAATACTTTGACCACGAAGATGGTGCCTCTATCACTTATTAATGTAGTAAGAGAGATCAATCTAGACGGCAACACAAGGATCAGAGCAAATGGGAAATTCACTAAAGCCATAAAAACATCCATTGGCATCAAACAAGGCGATAGCTTAAGCCCATTTCTCTTTAACTGCATCATGGACAACATCATTGCAGAGGTTGCATCTCTCAATTTAGGGTACACTCTGGGTAAAGAAGTAATTGGAATGCTTTGCTATGCAGACGACGCCACAATCGTGGCTGAAAATGAAAGCGACTTACAAGCAATGCTCTCAAAGTTTGATGAAACATGCTTAAAATACATCATATCCATCCCCTATTAATCTAAAGAAATGGCCCTATTACCCAACATGTAGACAAATTACTTTTAAATAATAGATCTAATTCGTTATCAATTTTTTAGATTGACAACTATGCTGGCGGACTCCCAACAACTCTAGAACACTCCGGAGAGCAGTGGGACTACCCAAACGCGTGGCCTCCTCTGCAGCACATTGTTATTTCTGGTCTTCGACAAGCCGGAGTTCCCTCTGCCACGAGGCTGGCCCAGGAGTGGGCTGGACGCTGGGTACGCTCCAACCACATGGCCTGGAAAGAAGCCAGCGCTATGTTTGAAAAGGTTTATCTTTTTTTATATATTACTAAGTAACTAACCATCACGCCGTTTCCCCGGAGAAGTAAGTAGAGAGGATGGATGTATTGTAAAAATACTAAGTGCAGTTATATCTGTTCAAATATGAATCCACAACACAAAGTGAACGCAAATATGTATGAAATTATCATTCTTATTAATTATTTAATATGTAGTTTTATATCATTGTTCAAGAAACAATAATGAAAGTATTTTGCATGCTACATCGGCATTTTTTCCGCTATCTGATCCATTCAAGTTGTTTCCTGGATGAAAATAATTGAAAACAATTTTTTAAAATTCATTGTTTTGGCCGAAACACTAGGATACTTCAACATTATCAACTGTTAAAATATAAAATGTCATGTGGCGAGACAGAGTGAGGATAGATGGACTAATAATAAGGTGGAGACCATGGGAGAATAGGAGAAACGTCGGCAGGCCGCAAAAAAGGTGGGCCGACGACATTGATGCCGTGGGGCGGAAATGTAGCTACGGCCGGCTGGAGATAGAGACGAGTGGAAGGGAAGGGAGGAGGCCTATGTCCAGCAGTGGACCGATAAAGGCTGACGAAGAAGAAGAAGAAGTAGAAGAAGAAAATATAAAACGCTGTTTATGGTGTCACAATTTTTTTTAAATTTATTTATTTTTCACGACAGCTGTTTCGTCAACTTATGTTGACAACATATCAGGTGTTAAAATAATTTTTTCATCTGTTAAAATTAATTGGAACAAATGCACACAAAGGTTCAAAAAATCCAAAACACCTGACGATGTCAACGTAGGTTGACGAAACAGCTGTTGCGAAATTTTTTTTTTTATTGTGATACCATTAATCAAAACCTTTTCTGGCTTACAGAGGTTCA
The DNA here is from genome assembly GCA_022606425.2 of Lepidostoma basale. NCBI lineage: Eukaryota > Metazoa > Arthropoda > Insecta > Trichoptera > Lepidostomatidae > Lepidostoma > Lepidostoma basale. The sequence continues at coordinate 1,941,849 of JAHDVF020001251.1, forward strand.
GCTCTTGTGGCTATTCCTCTTACGTTTGATGGGAACATTGTTAGAAGGTGATTTGGTGGGTTTGATTAAAAATTTCTTACGCAAGCCGGGCTTCTGGGCTTCTATGGGAGTACCGCCACTGTGAACAGGGTTTTATATTTTAATAGGTAACACTGAGTTTAGAGGATGTATATTGTTTTAGATTGTGTATTGTTTTAAAATAAATAAATAAATGATATGTTTATTCTAGTACGATGCGACAATATCGGGTGGGCACGGTGGCGGTGGTGAATACGAGGTCCAACTCGGGTTTGGCTGGTCCAACGGAGTGGTGATGGATTTGCTTCACATGTACGGAGACACCCTCTCTGCCGTGGACGAGTTTGAAGCCTCGTTACCCCTGCAAGAGAACCGGGGGGTAGAGGACCAGCCCCCGGAAGAGAGCGGCCGGGTCAACGCGGCCAGCGCCAGCGGTGTGGTCACCATTATTTTGGCTGCTCTAGCCACCTTGACAGCCGGAGCACTCGGGTGAGGTTGGTATCTCCATCATGATATTTTTTTTCTCCCTATTCAATGAATAGATTAAACTTCGTTAAAATGTATTCCATTCTAAAAAAAAACATATTAAAATTTTGTATGAAGGTTGACCTTCGTGGCAGAGTGGCAACAGCTATGACTGCCATACCGAAGCTCCTGGGTTCGATTCCCGGCAAAGAAAGTGTGAGAAAAAAATTCTCACACTGTCTTTGGTTTGGTAGAATTCACATGACAATAAAAATGGCGATAGACTAGCTACCTATCACATGTCATGAGAATCAATTACTAAAAATTGCATACAGTAGGTTCAAATAACTTGTTGTATACAAATATGAGAAAAGCAACGGGAAACTGTCACATTAATATATATTACATTATATACCGACACTAGTCTTACAATGTTTTTTGGGATCTTAGAAAAATCTGTATAACTCATCTTTCTAGACTGACATTTCAGTGATCATTGCAGTCTCCATCTTCAGGGTGGTTACTAGTCTTACCATTTCAATATTGACTATTGATATTATAACCTTACCATTAACCTAACCTGAAAATAAATACACTTCTGACGATAAATTGTATCTCAATAGAGACGAAGATGCAAACTGGAAACAGAATATGGTGATCGAGGTGTTTACAGGACTTGTGACCTGTCATTGGTTGAGTTAAGCGCACGCTTTATGTAATACAACATTCCCCGTTCCACCTTTTTCTTATGACCACCATGTCTGATAAATTTTTGGAAGTTGTATATATGTTAATTTGTAACACCAAACTTCACAAGTTAGTTTCAATCTACACACTAGCGCCATCTATGAAGATTGGATTTTAAGCATTAAGCAGAAGATTTTTTTATTAACGCAATGTGAAAGGCTACAGAAGTAGTACTACGTAACCTTTCACATTTTTGACATTTAACCATATCATTTTTGAACTGGAAATAAACATAATTCATATACATAACCTCTTATATGTCAGCCATTTTTATTATTGTTTATGTGAACTATAAGAACAATTAATATAAAAACATTTCTCTTTTGTTTCAGATATAAAACCATCAAAGTTTTTGGAGGGAAACTAGCTTATAGATTGGCGTGAGATGACCCGTGTTTTACTCGCATGCTTCTAATTCTTAATACTTTATTTAATTTACTTTTCTTTAATGTTTAATTTATTTAATTCTACATAAAAACGGTATATATCGTCGACCTAACCTGCAATCACTTCAGCTGTCAAAATATAATTTTCTAAGATTGAAATAGGAACAAGTTGGCAACACTTTATTATAAGATTAAACTATTAAATGATACAAACTTTATATTAGAAATATGTATTGTGCAGTAAAATGCTACAATTTTTGCACAAACAAGGTTACATTTCCTTTTTTATTAATGTAATTTTATATATTAGTTTGAAAATGTGAAATTTTGTACATACATTCTCATTTTACAGTACAAAAGTTTGCACGGCACGTTTTTATTAGCGTTAAGAATTTTTTTGTGTTTTCATTTTGATGGTAGTTAAATGCCCCAGGCAAAAATGCAATTTAGGTCGACGATATTCATTTTTAACTTGACATTCAAATGCAAAAAAATATATGTATTCACACTTTAACAAATATGCATAAATTGAGGTTAGAATGAAATGAAATTGTAAGCAAATTAATTTATTTCAATTGCATTCTTATTGATGAAATAAACGCATCAAACATATAAACCTGTCATCTTGTTCTAATGTTTGGTGACATAGACAACACAGAGTACCATAGTGTATCATATTGTTTTTTTTGTATTGAATGTCATATTGAATTATTTTTGCATGTTAATTGAAAGACATTAAGTTTTGTTATTATTGTTTTGTTTTGTTTGTCTGTAAATACTAATTTACAGATTTTTTCTATGATAGCTTATTAGGAAAATGGAGGTTTATTAAGTTTATTTAAAAATATCTCAATCTATTTAGTTAAACCCAACAATTCCAAAGAAGGATACTTTTTAACAATGCACATTCAGTTTAGGCATTACAATAGTTTAGGTTGTTTTTTAACTAGTAGAAATCGCTGGCGAAATACTAGTATAGTTTTAACTTCGAATGGTTAGAAGCATTTTACATATACACTTTTTCTTTACAATTCGTATTTGAGGTTAGGTTTTCAAACCAAATGTCAGTTATTCGTATTTTGTAGCATAAGTTTTTAATTATAATGTTTAAATTGAAACCTTTTATCTATCACGTTTATCTACAAAATGGAAATTTTGTATCAATCCAGGGTATATTAAAATTACAAACATTTTTAAAAAGCAGGCTAAATTTATATTATAAGATTTATTTAGGCTTTTAAAGCTTTGATTTCATCGTAATATATTATTATTTGCATTGAATTTTACATATATAAATCTGATAACTAGGAAGTTATATATTTTTTGCATTTTTTTATTTTTTGTATAATCCAATTTTCATGTCTATTCATGACTTTGGTTTTAAAGTTATACTTTGAATCTGTGGTTAGACTAAAAACTGACAAATATCAGAAAGGATCTTCGGTGATTAATGAAATACAATGCCGTCTTGAAAGTATTCATCAGGCCGTAATGTTAAATGTGTCAAAAACTTGTATAAAAAATCACAACTTTTTCAAAATAAACATAAACATTTTTAAAATTGTTATTTCATTAAAATGTTGTAAAAAAATTTCAGTGTAGAGAGATTAGACAGCCAAATTGATATACCAGCACTGCGGAAACACAAATATATTACATTAAAATGTTTATAACACGTATATAAGGAGAAATAATACAATATTTTCCATTAATTTCACTTTTATAATAGAAATAAAATGAGATCATGGCATGAAACACATAGTGACTTCATGGATTCCAACACTACATAGGCCTCAATAATTTCTATGGTGCAAATATTGTTTATGGTTCTTTATGGGCTGGCAAATACGTTCAAGATGGCATTGGTGAAATCATTGTAACCGAACTAACCACAGATCACATTATTTAACCAGAATTATTGATAAAAACGGTAATATTTAAACACTGCATTTCTTAGATTCTGAATATACAGACCGCTAACATGAATGTGATACTATATGAAATTTTTAGAGTGTAAATGAACTCAAAACTTTGTTGATATTTTTCTAGCTTAGAACGTGATAAAAAAATATATAATTAGAAAATCATAATAGAAGCCGTCATTTTTGTTAAATTGTAAACAATTTAATATTTAATTCATTTTCTATTAAAATAATATATGTACATTCACATGTACACATTTCCCTTATTATTTTTTTGACGTTAAACGCTATTAAATAGATATTGCGATGTCAAAGTTTGCCAATCGTTAGTAATCAAATAGATTTGATTAGATGTGAATTATATTAACAATGTCAGACATATAAAAGTAATAGTACTAATAAAATTTCTTCGATATTGATTTTAGTATTTAAAGACAGAAATTAAATTGAGTTTATTTATCTTTTTAGCTTTAACCGTTCGTATATTTAATACATTTAGGCTTTATTTTTACTATTATAGATAGGAATAGTGAGGAAACAAACGGATAAGGACTATTTCGGCTTTTAACACGTGATAGAACACAAACCACCAAAAAAGTACTTTGATAATTACAAATTAATTTGTATTGTGGCAACACTATCTGAATATTTTTCCGAATTAACTGAATGTTCAAAATCAACATTCTATTATAGAATCGCCATGATAGAAAATATTTTAAATTAATTTTTCTATTTTTTTAGTTTAAATTTTGAAAGTATTATTTTACAGAGGCTAGAATTAATATTTTTACTTTGTAAAAATATTATTTAAATTTAAGTAGCACAATTAAAAGTTATTTTGTATGACTTTTGGGTGATATTAATAATAGAACTATGAGTTTATTTATTTGTAGTTTTGGAAATAGGTACAGTTTAATTATTTATTTATTTATTTTGATAAATTTATTTATTTAAATATGTTTTTTTTTATTATATATAAAAGGCCAAGTAACATCTAAAAGTTTAGTTTTAGGTTAAAATAATTTTTTTTTTATAGATAAAATATTATGTAGATAATTTTTGAAGACAGAAAGTGAGATTAGGTTTTTTTTTGGTTATGCATAGGAATAAAATTTTGTAAAAATGTGATTTCATGAACTTACATTCCGAATTTGTTGTGGATTTGAATTCTCATTTGTAATAACTATTAATTTTAATTGATATTTAAAGTATCTACAATTTCATGCAAATCAAATTCAGTTCTGTCACACATATCCCGCCAGTTTTTCTCTTAGCATATTTTTTAATTTGCTGAAATATAAAAAAATATATATATTGATGGCTGGTTATTGCAAAGGTGCTAAATTTTAAACAAACTTAATGCGTTAAACTCTGTGGAATTTCATAATGACGATTTTTTATGAATTAAAACACTGTTTTTTCCACTTTTGAGTCGATCATAAAACAAAGAAATAGAAAATTAAATATGTTCCTTTTTACCGATGTCATATACATGGGTGGCATCTTTAGGGTGAAATTGAAACTACACTATATCACAGCAGACTTTATGTTTTAACACGAATTGGAATCAAAAACTCATATTTGGCTTTTTTGATACTTGGCACCCTTGTATTATCCAACCTCAATTAGTTTGCGACAATAGTGAAAGACGGCAAAACTATTTCATTATTTATGTTATCACTTTAATCCTAATTGAATTCTCCTTATTAAATACTCTTATAAGCCTCAGGAATTTTATTATTTTTTAATTGCTGTTGTCAAGGGACAATCGTGTCTTTTAACTAGAATGATAAACTAATCTACATTTGCATGGCGTGGCATTAACAAGATAAAATATATTCTTTTTTTAAATATTCCTACTGAATTTTACAATTCAGAAAAAGCTGTTGGTACAACTGTCAACATTTTTAGGTTATGTGCACCTATCTTCATGCTAGTTCTTAATTTATGGCTTTTAATCATTATTAGACCATCCAAATGGGCTTCTAAGACATCTAATATATTCATTGCCTGTACTTTTCATCACATTTTTCTTGTACATCCATGGGTACATAAAAGAAACTTGACAATTTTGAATTTCAAGTTATTCTTTCTAAATTTTATTGCTTTAAGTAACATACTTTTTTCTTTGCTTTATTTTCATTATTTTTATACACAGGATTTTACTAATAAAGACACTGAAATATTCAAAGTAATTACTATTATTTTATAGATAGATGACAACTGAATTGTTGAAATTTAAACAACTTAGATTCGGTTGAAAATAGCATTGTTTTTGGGACTTTTATTAGTTTAAATTCTTTTATTTTAGGGTGGTATCGTTTTTATTAGTAAATTCCATAAAGATCTGCACATATTTTTAAGTATAAACATTCCTAACAATAGATTATTTAATAACCAAATACAGATTGAGAGAAATCAATCAAAACATGAAAGACAGTGAAATTTTTATTAATGTTTTAAGTCTAACCTAACCTAATATTAATTTATTTTGTTAACCCAACATAGAAGCAACTATTATATTAGTTGTAACTATCTTTATCAATGTAGTTTACTGCATTTTGTTTTCGTGTTTTTTTTGGGGATTAGTTTATTAAACAACATGTAATGTTTTTATTTTGTTTTAAGTTACTAATAAAGGGTTTGTTTTGATATAATTTTGTGTTTTCTTCCTTTCCCTTTAGTTCTCCATTTTAATCGAAAATTTTCCCCTTCCATCTTTGTAACATAGTTACTTTTCGTGCCAACAGCTTTTTCGAAATATTTTGAAAACAATGATATAAAATATATTTTATTTTAAGAATTAAAACACTGTTGGTTCCTCTGAAATAAGTTCATTTATTGTCTTCGAAATAGTTTTTAATTAACCCTTAACGGACACAAGTCACCTCTGACGTGACAGCAGAATTTTGTCGTTGCGGTCACATGGCACATACTCGTATGTGGTGACATGATGAATTAAATTGAATCTTGTTGTCTGTGGAATCTGCACGTAATTGCTTTGTCAGTTAAATATTACCAAAGAGCCATTAACATACACAGTCCCTTTTTAAAATTAAAATTTGATAGAATAACATATACAAAAGGTATAAAATAACAAAGAAATAATTATTGTCATAAAATTTCTTAACGAGTTCCAAGAAACACTTTCCAGTGTTTCTGGACCTACCCAAATAATTTTTTCTTAAAAATTGTTATAAAGTCACATAAATTCTCGTTAATTACCATATTCTGGTCCGTTTACTAGTGTATGTAAACACCAACGAGCTGAAATTTCATTACATTTGATAATACCTATAATTCCCAGTAATTCCCATAAAATATAATACATTTCGCATGTATTTATAATATAATACATGCGAAACGTGTCATTCCCATAAAATATAATAAAACTTCTAGAAAACTGTCATTTTCATTCGTATTAATTTTAAAAGTAAGCGTCTGATAAGGGTTAATATGAATGAAAACGTCAGTTTTCTAGAAGTTTTATTATAATTTATGTAAATGGCGTGTTTTGCCTGTCTAAGGCATTATCAAATGTCATTTGGCTTAGATGAGTAAAACATGTCATTCCCATAAAATATAATAAAACTTCTAGAAAACAGACGTTTTCATTTGCATTAATTATTTAATATGGAGTCTTATACATCATCGTATTACATTATCATTTTACATCATCAAAATTTGTAGTTTTTTTTCGTGCCAACAGCTTTTTCGGAATAATTTGACAATGTTGATATACAATATAATATTATTTTAAGAATCAAAACACTGTTGGTTCCTCTAAAACGAGTTAATTGATTATCTTATAAAAATGATTTTTGTAGTTCCTTTTCGGGTCAACAACTTTTTAAAAAGAACATTTTTCTTTTAAAATTAAAACACTTTTTTTCCACTTTTGAGTTTATTATTCTCAACATGTTTCGAAGACTTTGAACCTACATCATTGGAAGAACGAATATAAATCTTGAATAAACGATATAAACAGTTTATATCATTCTCCCGGTGATAAAGGCCTTCGAAAGGTGTCGTGAAGAATAAATTAAAAATGGAAAAAAAATATGTTTTAATTCATAAGAAATCGTCATTGTGGAATTCCAGTGTTATTTAAAAGAAAAATCGAAATACTGTTGGTTCTTCTGATATAAGTTAATTTATTTAGAAGATATTGTACCCCCACCATCATTTGTATTTTCCTACTGATGATGGTATAAAAAATTTGTTGACTCATGTCAACACCATTTTGATTTTTAAAAATTCATCAAGAATTACACAATTTAATTATATTTTATGGGAATGACATACTTTGCTTTGCTAAGGTATTATCAAATTAGCAAGACAAATCATTTCATTCCCATAAAATATTATAAAACTTCTAGAAAACAGACATTTTAATTCATATTAGTTGTTTTAAGAAACAATAGATTTCACAGTATTTAGATAATCAAAAGGTTAAATATCTTCCTATTAATACATTTGAACAAATAGTTCTACCGTATTTAAGTAAACACAAATTAATTACAATTTGAAAAGAGTTAAAATATTTTTTAATTATTAATAATATTAAAACTCTGATTACATGTTATTACAAATGATCACCAGCTATTATTTACAGTATTAAACCAATTAATTAATTGTGTTGATTATAACAAATACGGTTAGAATATTGACATAAATATAATTATGAATTCACTCTTCTTTAAAATTTAAATTGTGGATTTATCTATCTGGCTGTAATGTATTACCATATACTAGCTAGTTTTTTAATGACAGTACCTAATCTGATAACTTGTATTAAATAATTAGGTAAGTACATACATAGGTAAAGAAAAAAATTCAATAAACATTGAATTTTTAATACTTAAATAGAATAATAAAGTTTTTACTAAAATTGGCAGTCATTTTAAACAGGTTATCCAAAACAAAATATGATTTTTTCAATTTGTAACAAGTTATAAATGTTAATACGAATGAAAACATCAGTTTTCTAGAAGTTTTATTATATTTTGTGCGAATGACATGTTTCGCCCTTCTAAGGCATTATCAAATGGCATAGAATCTAGATAGATCATAGATAGCATCTAGAAAACTGACGTTTTCATTCGTATTAATTATTTAATATGAAGTTTTACATCATTGTTCAAGAAACAATAAATAATGTATTTGAAATTTTATTAACTTCAAATTATCTTTATTTCCAGGTTGGTAATGTATCGCAAACGACACGACTCTTCGAGGCCAGGAGGATACGAGAGTGTCAAACTTCTCCGGGGAACAAGAAAACCTTACACTGAATTGAAAAGCATGGTTGGAAAACGGTGAAAATTTAGATTAATTAATATATCTGGCAGCATTGCTCACTTCTTATGACGATACCACGTGACTCAACCATGACACAAAGGCTGATTCACATAAATTGTGTAATGTATACCATTGTAATTCTAAATTATAACAAAACATGTTATTGCATTGTTATATCAATGATTTTTAAGAAATTTAGCCTTTAAAACTTTGAACTAATTGAATTTGGAACTGCATTAATCTAATATTATATAATAAATATGAATAAACGATAAAAACCTATAGAAATACCGTGAAAAGGGTGTAAGTTGATTAATTGTTTAAAATATAAAAAATTTCAAATATGGTGCTGTCAAAATCAACAAAAAATTGTGTTGCCAGCACAAAAATACTATTTTAAATAGTTTATAACTGAAAAAGTTCTTTGTTTCTTCACATAGGCTTTACTTACATTTTAACATATAACTGAATTGCCTTATTAAATGTACTAAATAATAAAATCGTAACATTTCATATAATTTATGATATATCGTGCCTTGAAGCATCAGTTGTATGATGCTTTTTTTTGTATTTGTTTGACGCAATAATCCTAATGACTATATCATAAATATCGAATCTCTTAGTTAAAGCTCCCAAGATAAATACATATTTAATTTATAACTATCTAATATGTCGAACATAACCTAATCTCATCTAACAATAACTATTAAATCACACTTAACATAACCTAACCTTACTTCAATAAACATAACCTAACTAATAATTAACTCTCTCTCTCTGGTTTCAATTGTCTGGCCTGTCTTGTGCGGCTCTTTTGAAATGTGCATATGATGAGCAGCGCACGTCCACCAACAGGTCCTCCAGGTACTCTCGGCGTGGGCGTCCCCTAGAGTTTGTCCCCTCGGTCATACCCTCCATTATGGCATGCAAGAGGCCTTCTTGTCGTATTACATGGCCGATCCATCTTGCATTATCACACTATTAATTCCAGTTTGTAATGAAATAGATTCACTTTTCTTGATGAATATTTCACTTTTTCTATTTTTTAACTTCTCAGAATTTATAATACATACATATTTATTAATTTTTATCCGTAACAACTTTCAAATCGTATTTTCTTTCTATCATTTCATAACCTAAGCTTTGTAAACAAAACCCTTTTAAAAATTATATATTTTTTTATATGACTTTCTTTATTTTAAAATAACCCCTTTAGTCATTTTTTAAGTAGATTTAAATATTAGTAAAAAAATCTTCAGTTTAAATTTTCGCATGGATTTGACATTATATTAAAGATTATGACAATATTTAGAGTTAAATTATATTTAATCTTAAACATTAGTTTAGTTAATTTGCCAATTATTATATTGTAATTAAAATGGAGAGAAATGTTTGCCAAATCTTTACGAGTAAAGATATTTCCAGTGTAAATATTTTTTTAGTCAACACTCATTACATTTAATTAGTAATTTTTATTTTATTTTTCAATTATAATAGTAATGTGTATCTACGTCATAGATGTAAGATTGACATATCGGTGGTGATACTTCCCTTTGGCTACCACATTTCCCTTTCGGGAAGTACTGATAATATTTATAATAAAATGCCATTCATTTTGTTTTAAACAAATCATTAATCAGATTGAGGGATTATTAAATATTTAACCTTTTGTCAAAAATGTAAAGTATTTCATTTATCTTAATTATTATTTATTAATTGTAGAAAATCTATGGTTGACTCCATTTTAAAAACAATCTTCAATTTCTTTAGAAGAAATCTGCTTTACCGACATATCTTTGAAATTTGCTTTACCGAAATATCCAGAAATCTGCTTTACCGACATATTCAGAAATCTGCTTTACCGACATATCCTGAAATCTGCTTTTCTGACACGTCCTTCTAAATTTTAAAATGGGCTATCTATAATATCATTAACCATTGTCAAATTGTAATTTAAAATGCTTGTTCACTTTTGCAAAACCACATATTGACTTGTTTCATTGGGATAAAACAGGTTTTCACTAAAATATTACTATAATATATATGGAAAAAGTGTTTATAATTTTGTCATTTCAATTTATTTGTCCAACAGATGTGTAAAACTTCAAATTAAATATTTAATAATGATCAAGATGTCCATTTTATAGAAGTTTTATTAAATTATTATATGCTAGTGATATATTTCACCTTCTTCTTCTTTGAATGCCATGTCAGGGCCCCCCAACATCGGCTATCACCCTGGCGTAGGCCTCTCTGTCCTGTGTCTCTCACTCCACGAACTCTGGTCTATTCTTTGATATTCTGAAGCCAGGACATCTGGGGTCTTCCCTCACCGCACGTACCCTCGATCTTCCCTTTTATGATGAGGTGCAGCAGATTGTATTTCTCGTTGCGGAGAATGTTTCCCAAATATGTCATCTTTCTAGACTTCACATCAGCCAACAATTCTCTTCCTACTCTGGCTCTATGTAGCACCTCATTGTTGGTGACCATATCAGTCCATGAGATCCACAACATTCTGCGATGGAGCCTTATATTTCAGCACCACCTTCTTGATCTGTTGGATGAATAAAATTTAAGGTTCATAAAACAAATATAACATTTTGAATGTATACAAATACTTGTAGACGAATACTGGATTTAACCCATTGCGGATTATCATTTTTAAGGATTAATTGTATCTCAATAGAGACGAAGATGCAAATTGGAAACAGAATACGGTGGTCGAGGCGTTTACAGGACTTATGACTTGTCATTGGTTAGGTTAAGCGTACGCTTTATGTAATACAACATTCCCCATTCCCCCCTTCTTACGACCACCACGTCTGACAAATTTTTGGAAGATGTATATATGCTACAATGTTGGGAAACACTTCACATTTTTTAGTTCAATCTACACTAGCGCCATCTATTAAGATTATTTGTCAGACGTGGTGGTCGTAAGAAGTGCGGAATGGGGAATGTTGTATTACATAAAGCGTACGCTTAACCCAACCAATGACAGGTCATAAGCTCTGTAAACGCCTCGACCACCGTATTCTGTTTCCAATTTGCATCTTCGTCTCTATTGAGATACAATTAATCCTTAAAACAAATATATTAAAAATACTAGCATTTATAGAAAAAAGTTGTATTTCTTTTAGTATTATTAAAGTTAGAAGCTTTGTGACTATTTCAAAGTTACGGTTCCTTGTATAAGGTTTTAATACTCAATTCAATGTCCAAATGGCTTTGAAATAAAATTAGTTCTAATAATGATTTCTGTAGGATAATTTTCATGCTCTGCTTTGTTAAATATGTTATATAATAATTTTCATCGAATATTATTGTTGAAATGCTATTCGGCACAAAATGGCTGATAGCTTTCTGCATCATTCACTTCAATTAGATGCTAAAATCAAATTTTGAAATCTTGCCTTATCAATAATAAGTGTAATGTTGTCCAATGAATGTGAAAGATTATGCCCATTAATATGTTTAATACTGTGATAAAAAATAAGGTGACTTAGTTTATTAAATTTAAAATCATTATTTATTCTTGCAAATCAATTTCATCGCCTTCAAAGTACCCTTCTGACACAATGCACTTATACCAATGTTTAAATCCTTAAAATAGTCAGAGAAGTCTTTTTCTCTTCGATTCGGCTTTTATCTCCTTAATCAAGTCGAAACCGTGTCCTCCGAGAGGTCTTTTGAGTTTGTTGAACAGTCGGAAGTCGCAAGGTGCTAAATCAGGCGAATACGGTGGTTGTGCAATATGAGTCGATTTTTTGGTAAAATCTTCTTGAATAACTAATGCAGTTTGGGACGGTGCATTATTGTGATGCAAATAGTAGCTATGAATAGTTAATCCTTGTTAACCATTTGGTTAAAATAAATAATTTCATAGTACCCACGAACTTTAAATGAAAAATTCACATTATTTTTTGATCACAGTAGTATATTTTCTAGAAATATATAAATGGCATATTATTTTATGTATATTATAGTTAATTTTACACAATTAGTCAAATTTACATTATTTAAATATTATTACGATGTTACATTTCATCGATGACAACACAAAATTTGAAATGGCAACTCTCAAATTAGATATTTTTTTACATTTCGCACGCTTAAAAGAACACTGGCTTAACTCAAAAAAGCAAGTTTTGATCAATCCGACATGAGTCGGTGTTTTAACAAAAACACGTACGTTAACATTGTGAACGATTATCGTACGTACAAATGGATAGCGTTAACATTGTGAAAAATAGATGGATAGCGTTAACACAAGCCTCTGTCTAATGTTAACTCAATTATGACCTAAACCATAATCGATCAGTTTACTATTAAGCATGCGATTTGTAGAGAAACTCAGTTCATGGGAGTTTGTTCATAAAATAATGGGAATAGTTGATAAATGTGGTGTATTCTTTCTAAAGGGATGTTATTTTTATATGCTTTGGAGAGGGGATGTAATTTTATGATTATTATTTTAAAAAAACATACTATTTCAAATGCAAATTTGAAACAATAGTTAAAAATTAAAATATCTTTCAATTAACCATTTCAGACCTGATTATAATAAAATTGCATTGAACTTCTAGATACTGGTTAAAATATTGCTTTATTATTATGTATGAGGTATGCAAGTCAAATGATTTAATGATGAATGTCGGAAAGTCAAAGGTGATGGTTTTCGAAAGGGAAGAGCAAATGACAGTTTGTAATATAAGTGTGAACGAAGAGAACTTGGAACAGGTGAGGGAATTTGTGTATTTAGGTAGCATGTTCACAGCAGATGCCCGAACGGATAGTGACGTCGAAAGAAGGGTTGGTGCGGGTAACAAGGTGAATGGAGCTTTAAAAATAGTTATTGGAAACAAGAATTTATCAATGAATGCGAAAACGGCCATTCGCAATGGAGTTCCCAACCCTAATGTATGGAAGCGAAGCATGGAACTGGCAGAAGAAGGATGAGAGTAGAATAAATGCGGTAGAGATGAGGTCCCTAAGACGTATGTGTGGTAGAACGATATACGACAGAATCTCAAATGCTGATATAAGAAAGGAATGCAGAGCAGAAGAAGGTATTATGAACAAAATTATGAAAGGATCGCTGCGTTGGTTCGGACATATGGAACGCATGGATGGAGAAAGAATGGTTAAGAAAGTATACGTTAATGATGTAAATGGGGTACGAAGTCGAGGCAGACCGAGGAAAACATGGCATGACCAAATTAATCAAATTTTAAAGGTTGGTCATGTTAGAAGTCGGAGGAATCGACGTGCGTGTATGACTCGTTGTATGAATGTGGAGGAAGCTAGAGAGGTTTGCCAGGATAGAGTAGTGTGGCGGTCCATTCTCTCTGCCTACCCCTGCGGAGAAACGGCGTGATGGTTTGTTTGTGTTTGTTATTATAAATCATTTATCATTTTAAGACATGGATTGAATTGTTTAAATTATTAAGTATAATTATTTAAAAAAATGTAACTATTTTTTATTATATGTATGTATTGAAATAACATCACACATGTGATTTTTTTTTGGTTTAGGTTTATTTAATTTTAATTTGTGTTTCATGACATTTAAAATTTTGGTTTATTGTCTTAAAAAATAATAATTTAGAAGTCCTAAACATTGCACTTGCAGTGAGCTCAAGTGTTACTCTGAAACCAGTTGTTTTAGTTAATTTTACTTAGGAAATGTTTAAGTTATTTGAGATTAGTTGACTGTAATGAAAATAAATCAATTTATTTAATTTATGTTTGTTTTCTTTCCTCCACATTCCGCTTTCGAATAACCCTTATTTTCCTTCTTCTTTCGGTGCCGTGTCAGGTCCCCTCAACGTTGGCGATCACTGCAGCAAAGGAATTTCTATCCTGCGCTACTTGGAACAGGTTAGCTCTTGTTATTCCCGTCCACCCTTTGATGTTCCGCAGCCAGGACAGCTGCCTTCTACCAACTCTCCAACATCCCTCTATTTTATCCATTAACCACCCTAGGCATATAAACGTACGTGATACATTCACTTTGACTGTACCATTCTGCGCTATTCCGTATCACGTACGCGCTTGTATAAAGTAAACTAACTAACTAACTAACCATCACGCCATCTCCCGAAGGGGTAGGCAGAAAGATTGGACTGCCACACTTTTCTTTCCTGACATATTTCTGTCGCTTCCTCAACATTCATACATCGTGTCTTGCACGCGCGTCGATTTCTCTGACTCCTCACAAGGCCAACATTCAATATTTGATTTATTTGATCGTGCCACGTTTTCCTCGGTCTTCCGTCTTCCTCTATTTCTGGTTACATTTAGATCAACATATAATTTTTTTACCATTCTTTCTTTCCATATGTCCAAACCATCTTAATGATCCTTTCATTATTTTGTACATGACACCATCATTCGCACCGCATTCACTTCTTATATTTTCATTTGACACTCTATCATACACAGAGTATCCATACATTCATCTAAAGTAATGTACCTAAAATATACAAACTGTTAGGGATACGCGCATGTGCCAACAACACTTGAGTACAAGTCTTCACAAATATGAAAGTTTTCAAATCAAGTGAAATCAACTGTGATTGTTATATTTTATTATTAAATATACTTATTGATGTTATTTATGAGAATAAAATTATTTTCATTCAGTTTTTATGTAAAAAAATAACCTAAGTGAATCAGCGACAAAGTGACCTTGGCCGGTGATTCGCCAGCTTTGTGTTGTAATGGGTTAAAGGCTTTTCGCATATGAGGCCACTAGGACAAGAGTGGTCTAACCAACATTTTTTGAAAAATTGAGTTACTGGTCTAACCCACACCTATTTGTGACCTACTATAAAAGAAAAATTAATCTAACCACCATTTCCAAGTGGAAACATAGATATCGCCATAAATACTTCTTTTGCTCTGACAAAAAATCAAAATATATGGAGCGAAATGTGGTCTATAACCTATACCTAACTAGTAACCATCAAAAAATATCCTTAAACTTTATATTTCCCAATATTTCAAATACTATTCTAAAGACATTTACCAAACAAACAAGGTTTATCACTAAAGAAGACCCTAACCCATATAGTTTTAAAAAAAAAATGGGGAAAAAACGTCAAATTTTCAATCGCATTTATCTCCATTGTCTAAATTTGGGGTTAGACCACTCTTACCCTGGCGGCCTCATATATCAGTTAGGGCTGATGATGAGCTCTGTGAAATTTGAACTTACAATAAATACCGCCTTCATAATTCCATCTATAGATCCCTGTATAAAACAATCATCCGAACAGTAGTGACCTATGGGTGTGAGGCGTGGACAATGACAGCGAAATCTGCAGAGCGACTGGATACTTTTGAGAGAAGGGTGCTGCGCAGAATTCTGGGGCCTGTGAACGACGGTGAAGGCTGGAGAGTGCGGCATAATGACGAGCTGTACAATATTTACAAAGCTCCCAGTCTCTTCACACAGGTCAGACTGAATAGACTGAGATGGGCCGGTCACGTGCAGAGGATGCCGTCATCGCGAACCCCAAAAAGATTGCTGGAGTGGCACCCAGGTGGTAGAAGACCAATTGGACGACCAAGGCTGCGATGGGAGGATGAAGTTGGGAGAGATGGAACAAGATTGTTAAGAGTGTCAGATTGGAGGGTCGAAGCGGAGGACAGGAGGAGTTGGAGGCGAAGAATACTGGAGGCTAAGGCTCGATATGGGCTGTAGGGCCATCGAAGAAAGATAGATAGGGAAAATAATAATAAAAGACTCGTTTGGAATAGTTATATTTTTTTATTCAACAAAATGTATACATCTCAATTCAGTAACATATACGATGAACAGGCATCTTTACAAGCAGACAATATCTCCCTCACCTTAGTAGAAGCCCTTATATTGATTGTTTTAATAATTACAACTAAAACATACCTTCCTTACATTCTATCCACAATATTTTCGTCATTTAAAATATACATTCATCTCACTTTTTAAAATATACAAGATTTATTAAGCCTAAAATAGTTTTTAACCCCTATTATACGGTAAGCTTCATTTGCAGTATAAATAAAGGTCTTGAACTGCGGCATACTACATTTGAAGCTCACACAGATAGTCCCAGTTTTTTTATAATATTATATACAATTTAGTAGCAAAGTAATAATGTTTATAAGATAAATTAAAATATGAGCTGAAAATGTAGTCTGTTGTAATTCAAAACCATTTTTTTTTGTAATTAATACAAATGAAAACGTCTGTTTTCTAAAAGTTTTATTATATACTTAGGAAATTGAAAATAACTTTGTTTAATACACAAAATATTTAAAAAAACACAACATGTTTCGGAGGATACCTCCATCTTCAGGTGTAAAAATATAATAAAAACTAAATAAAGAAAGACTAATATAAAAATGCATTTAAAATTCGATACAATAATTCAAATTTAAAAATTAACCTGGGTTATTAGTTATAAGTACTAATATATAAAAAAAAAATTATCAGTAAGAACCAATAAATAATATTAAATGCATGTTTTTTCTAAATTCTTAAAATTTCTAAATAAAATCTTTTCAAGAAATAAAGCAAAAACTGGTCCAAGTTTAAAAAGCATAAAAATTGGAGAAGTATTATCCTGGCGTTTTCTAGCAAATGTAGCCTTTCACATTGCATTAATAAAAAGATTTTCGGCTTAATGCTTACACCTATTCTTAATAGATGGCGCTAGTGTAGTAGATTGAACTAATAACATGTGAAGTGTGGTGCAACATAGTAGCATATATACAACATCCAAAATAAAAATATTGTCAGACGTGGTGTGTTCGTAAGAAGGACGGAATGGGGAATGTTGTTAACATAAAGCGATCGCTTAACCCAACCAATGACAGGTCATAAGTCCTGTAGACGCCTCGACCACCATATTCCGTTTCTAAAAAAACAATTTACATCTTCGTCTCTATTGAGATACAATGAATCCTTGAATGATCGTATCGAATTTTAAATGCATTTTTATATTAGTCTTTCATTGTTTAGTTTTTATTATATTTTTACACCGAAACCTCCGAAACATGTCATGTTTTTTAATATTTTTTAAATATCTTGTGGATTAAACAAAGTTATTTTCAATTTTCTAAGTATATTACTATGGAAGTCCACAGTGTTAATGCCTTAGCGTACAATAATTTTTATTATATTTTATGTGAATGACATGTTTCATCTGTCTAAGGCATTATCAAATTGATAATTGATACTGGCATGGAAGGGCGAAACATGTAATTCACATAAAAGATAATAAAACAGATGTTTTCATTTGTATTCATTATTTAATACGGAGTTTTACAACATTGTTCAAGAAACCATTGTTTTTTTGGACTGCGAATGTAGCCGGTCGCATTATAAGGGTTAAATTGCACTTGATTGTGGCCATATTGAGGAAAGAGGCAAATGATATCCAAATGTATAGAACTACGCAGAATAAAATTAAAATACTTAGATATATGTGCGCTGGAAAGGGTTTGTCAATACAAATATTTAGACTGTTGGCTGAATGATCCGTGGAATCGCAGCCAGGATATAAAAACAAGAATAGAGATGAGAAATAGCTTCTTCAAAATGAAATCGGTGCTACACAACAGAGACCTACCCAATGAATTGATAATAATAATAATAAGCTAACTTTTAAAGCGCCGTTTTTGTGATATAATCACCTCAAGGGCGCATTAAGACGTGTTTTAAATCTAAATATCTAAATTTTCACGATCCGTCAAAAAGTATCGTGGAACAAAGTATAAATTTTTAATTGGGTATGAAATAAGAAAAAGATGGGTTTTCAGTTTAGATCTGAAATCTGTCAGATCATTTATGCATCTGAGGTGTGAAGGGAGATTATTCCAAGCTGATGGACCGGCTACCGCGAACGCTCGATCCCCGAAATTTGTACTGGGGCAACGCTTCGGCTCAACTAATCTTCCTATTGCCGAGGAGTTCACCGAGCGAGGTATACAGAGTTCAGATATATAACTTGGTGCCATTCCATGTAGCGCTTTGAAGACTGTCCAGCAGAGTTTATACTGGATTCTTTCTGGACTTTTAAGCCATTGAAGTTCTTTGAGATGTTGTGTTATATGGGACTTTTTTGGAATGCCTTTAATGAGTCTTGCTGCTGCATTGAACGCAGATTGAAGTTTGTTTATTTGTTGTTTTTTATATATAATAGTTTGATATTACATACTACTCATTTTGTTCTATGGTATAAATCAAATCAAATCAGGTTATTTCATCAACAGACATTACATAATTAATTTTTATGGCATCTATTGAGAACACGTAAAATAATATATTGTGTATAGTATACTACCAGAAACGCATGAGATGGTTCAACATTAGGAAGACAGGATACTTTCAAGAATTAAGAGTATTTTCCTTCTGAACGTACTTTCACTAATGTGAAAGACGTCGATCTCCGAAGAGAAGGCGTTCAGCAGATTAATTGCTCTTCCCACCGGTGTCACCAGAGGCAGGTAGAAATATGGAACTTGAAAATAGCTATCATCAAAAAGCAGGATGCCTTTGAAACGTTGATATCGGAGGAAGTACTGCAGAAGTATATTACGCTCCTGGAGACAAAGTGTATTTATGTTAAATTGGTGCTGTTGTATTACAAAAATAAGAATCAAAACATTGTTTTTTTCTTCTGCGCTTGGCACCTCGATCAGATCACCTCTTCAAGTATTTATCAAAGGAGCAAATTTGATATCCAGATCACAAGATCAACGAAAAGGAGAAGAGAAAGAAGATGGGTTTTTCTCCATTTAGTGATGAAGATAACAGGCGCATGTTGAACATCATAGCGGAGAGGCGCTTGAAATGGATTGGTCATGTGTTGCGACACGAATGTTTCCTGCATGATGTGTTGGAGGGAATGGTCGAGGGATCCATTGGCAGAGGACGACCTCGCCAGGAGTACCTAGACCAGATTTGCCGAGATATGGGCTGCACTTCTTATGCGGAGTTGAAGAGAGTTGCCGAGGACCGAGCGGAGTGGAAGAGGAGATGCATCGCCTTGCTGCAGACCAATATTTAGATTGAGACCGGAGAAGAAGATTGTTGATAAGAAATTTTCGAACATTTTTTTTTAAATGATTCCTAATTAGAATTAACATTTTTATGAATTTTAAACATTTGATGAAAATAATAGAAAAAATTGATATGACACATCAAACCAAGAGCAATGGTCCGACGTTAATATGGTAAAATATTACATAATATTAAGAGTTCTTTTTTTTTAAGAATTAAAAGAATATTTTACCCACTTGAGTTTATTTATCTCGACATGTTTCGAAGGTTCACAACTTCATCATCAGGAAACGATGTTGAAGATGTAAACCAGAGGATCCCAAAGTTTTTTGTCCCGTAGACCCCTTGCCGATTTCTTCTATTTTGTGTAGACCCCCTGCTTTCCTAAAATAGATTTTTTTCAAGGCCAAAAAAAATCCAAAACAAAAAAGTCAGAATTATTGTCAACCTTTTTTTTATAGCACATTTGGAAAAATGTAATGAAAAAAAAAAAGGTCGCCGACGATTTTAATATTCGTTTTGCGTTTCAATATTCGGCTTCACTTTAGTTGAACCATCTCGTGGACCCCCATTTACATTTCATGTATTTTGAATTTGACTGATTTGATTTGATTTGATTCATGGACCCCCCAATTTTTTTTACAATTGTCGTAGACCCCTGGGGGTCTATATAGACCTCTTTGGGAATCACTAATGTAAACCTTTGAAACACTTCGAGAAAGTAAACTCAAAAGTGGAAAAAACAGTGTTTTAATTTATAGGCTGCAAGACATGGTGTCTATCCGAAAGAGATAAACGGAGACTAGAGGCTTTATATGTGGTCCTATAGAAGACTATTAGGAATTTCCTGGAGAGACCACATCACGAATGAGGAGGTTCTTCAAAGAATTGAAAAAGGAAGGCACCTGCTCAGGACCTTGTCGGAAAGGCGTGCAAGATGGATCAGCCATGTAATACGTCAAGAAGGCCTCTTGCATGCCATAATGGAGGGTATGACCGAGGGGACAAACTCTAGGGGACGCCCACGCCGAGAGTACCTGGAGGACCTGTTGGTGGACGTGCGCTGCTCATCATATGCAGATTTCAAAAGAGCCGCAAAGACAGGGAAGAATGGAAGAGAAAAATAGAAGAAATTGTTGCAAACCAATCCCAGGATTGAAACTTTCTAACTAATTTATAGAAAATGGAATCATTATGGAATTAGAATTTTAACGCCTTAAGTTTATCAAAAATTAAGAGTAATTATCTCTTTAACAGTTCATTGATTTAAAAAATCTATCTCTGAAGTGATCGTGTCCAGTAGATTAATTGCGCTCCCAACTAGTGTCAACGAGGCAGGTTGGTGGACGTAACAATCTGTGCAAACAGTGTCTAAGATATCAGGAACACAGAATAGATATTATTAAGAAATGTATTAAAAACAATACATCTCTTCAAAGCTGCTATTATCAGTCAAAGTCAATAATGATCTCAAAGAGTTAGGCCATGTAATAATTTAAATTAAATCAAAAGACATTTTGTTTTACAGTCAAAATATTTAATCCTAAAAAACACATATCCTGGTCAGAGACCAATTATGTTGATTTATATTGCAAACTTAAATAAAATAAAAACGGATTGTAATTAATACGAATGAAAACGTCTGTTGTCTAAAAGTTTTATTATATTTCAAGGGAATGACATGTTTCACATTTTAAAGGCATTATCAAATGTTTAATAACAATTGATAATGCTTTAAAAATAACATTTGATAATGCCCTAGACAAGCACAAGATGTAATTCCTATAAAATATAATAAAACAGTGCACAATGGAGTTCTAGTGCCAATTCTTATGTATGGAAGTGAAGCTAAGAGTTGGCAGAAGAAGGATGAAAGTAGAATAAATGCCGTAGAAATGAGATCACTAAGAAGAATGTGTGGAAAAACAATGTATGATAGAATAACTAATGATGAAGTAAGAAAGGAATGTAAGGCAGATGAATAAAATTATGAAGGGGTCACTAAGATGGTTTGGACATATGGAATGAATGGATGAGGCAATAATGGTTAAAAAGATATATACACAAGTAGTGTGAATGTAAAAAGAAGTCGGGGAAGGCCAAGGAAGATATGGCATGACCAAGGCGGTAATGGTCGAAGTAGGAACAATCGATGAGCGTGCATGTCACGTTGCCTGAATATAGAAGATGCACGAGAATTATGTCAGGATAGAATAATGTGGGGATCCATCCTCTCTGCTTACCCCTCCGGAGAAATGGCGTGATGGTTAGTCAGTTAAAACAGATGTTTTCATTTGTATTAATTTTTTAATATGGACTCTTACATCATCGTTTAAGAAACACTTAATACTGAATGGAGACATGGACATTGGAGTGTTACATAATTGTTCATGAAAAAATAATAATAAGTTTAATAACAAAATACATAAACACGATTGTAAATGGCATATACTCGTACAGTAGAACGTCGTTTATCTGGACTAATTGGGACTGAAGGTGTTCCGGATAATCACAATTCGTACACATTGAGACTCGAACACAGCGGGAGACTGACTGTCCATAGAGTGCGGGGGAGAACGAAAGGGGAGGGAAAAGAAGAATGATGCAACCCACACCCAACCAGTGGCGTGCCTAGGGTCAACCAGTAAGGCAAGCCCGTCCAACTTTTTTATGTCATAATATTAGTAGAGGGTCACGATAATGTATTTTTCCGGATTAAAAGATTTTTATCTTTCTAAATTAATTTTGTGAATGAATTGATTTTAAATCCCATTTAAGCGCATTTTAAATCTATACAAAAAAATAATTTTCTGCATCATCAAACTCATGTTCTTGTATAATATAATAATGTATTTTTAAATGCAAGAAAAAATATAAT
The DNA here is from genome assembly GCA_022606425.2 of Lepidostoma basale. Classification (NCBI taxonomy): domain Eukaryota; kingdom Metazoa; phylum Arthropoda; class Insecta; order Trichoptera; family Lepidostomatidae; genus Lepidostoma; species Lepidostoma basale. The sequence goes on from JAHDVF020001251.1 coordinate 1,964,619, forward strand.
TAATAAGAAATAAGCTGTAAATAGACAATAATAATAAAATTGTTAACACCAAAATACGAATTATAAATAAATGTTCGTAAAGAAATTACATAATCTTTCTTTTCATAACATTTCTGCACATAACGTAAATGACAGATAACATTCTGACAATAGAAATGAAGTTCGTGACACATCGAATAGTAACATACTTCAGAGTGATAAGGCCCGGCTTCAAATTGTAGATATCTTCTGGTATATATGCACCTAGCTATACGATTACAAGCCAAAAATACATAAGTGCGACAAAGACTCTTCTACATTTTGCAAGCCCAATATGAAGCCCATCGAAAACATGAAACAAAACACGTGGACGTAGGCGATTTCGCGGGCATCGAGTGTCACTTATGTCATTTCTGCGCATGTCAGCGGAGTCTTTTGCAACGCAAGGAATTAAATAGCGCGAAAATTAAAAATATTATAATATTTTATTCGTAGACGGCTCAAACGCGCAAAAAACATCGTTATATTATAGATTTTTTAAGGCAAGCCCGGCTTCTCGGCTTATATGGAAGTACCGCCACTGCACCCAACGTTGCGTAGGTGTGGTGGATTAAGCTTAGTCATGAGTAGGTCACGGTACAGAAGGCTTCACCATCTCGACTTGTCCGGATAATTGACGTTCCGGTTAACTGACGTCCGGATAAACGACGTTCTACTTTAATATAGTTAAGATTGAAGCGTAAAATATTGCGTAGCTAGACATTATTTATCTAATAAAGCGTATGTAATTTTATGTAAAAAATAAATATGTAACAAGGAAATATTATAGAAATATAAAAGTGAATGTATTACAAATATTATTGCAGTTGTTATTGCAATTACCACATTATCTATATATTATGTGATAATAAAAAAGGTAACAAAATTTATATGGGCACCATTTGAATAATAGCAAAAAAGATATTAATTGTATCTCAATACAGACGAAGATGTAAATTGTTTTCTGGAAACAGAATATGGTGGTCGAGGCGCTTACAGGACTGTCCTGTCATTGGTTGGGTTAAGCGATCACTTTATGTTAACAACATTCCCCATTCCACCCTTCTTACGACCACCACGTCTGACAAATTTCTGAAAGATGTATATATGTTACTTATGTTGAGAAACACTTCACATTTTTTAGTTCAATCTACACTAGCGCCAGTGGCGGTACCTCCATAGAAGCCCAGAAGCCCGGCTTGCGTAAGAAATTTTGAATCAAAACCTCTTCTGGCTTACAGAGGTTCAGCTCTTGTGGCTATTCCTCTTACGTTTGATGGGAACATTGTTGAAATGTGATTTGGTGGTGGGTTGTTGGTTTATGCAGGGGCATGATTTTTTTAGATTTGGGGGTTTTGATTCTAAATTTCTTACGCAAGCCGGGCTTCTATGGTAGTACCGCCACTGACTAGCGCCATCTATTGAGATTAGATGTAAGCATTAAGTAGAAAATCTTTATTAATGCAATGTGAAAGGTTATGCAATTATCATACTGCTAGACTACCTCGACCACCATATTCTGTTTCCAGAAAACAATTTACATCTTCGTCTCTATTGAGATACAATTAATCCTTAAATATGATTAACCCGCAATGGGTAAAATCCAGTATATCCATAAGTATTTGTATACTTAAAAAAAACATATTGGTATACAGTTGAGCTTGGTTATTACGAGGAAGATGGGACCGACTGAATATGCTTGTTATATCAGAGAATAAGTATATTTAAATGCATACAACATGAAGACGTGAAGAATCTGGTGCGGTCACATAACAAGAGCTCCGGAGATCATCGTTACCGGTTTGAATTTCTCAATTCGACATTCACCATCATCAGTCGTCTCGGTGGCGGTACACTCTATCATACATAGATTTTCCACACATTCATCTAAGAGATCTCATTGGATGTTAATATGAAACAATTATATTATAATTAAAGTATGAAGCAGATTATCACATTTAACAGAGATAAGAACAATTTCTATAAATAAATTTTATAAAAAAAAAATGTTTTTACGTACATGTAAATTATTTAAAACGCATGTTAAAAATTATACCTAGTAACATGAGGCCATTAATAAAAAAAGTACTACCAACGGAACAATTGTGCGCAAATATAAAATGAGCAGAAAAGTGATGAAAAAATCTTCTATTAATAATTCATATATGTACAAAAATGCGTTCAGTTTCAGCTACTAAATCACACTGATTCAGCTTTCTCATGCTTATTATTATTATTATTTTTTTTTAAATAAAAGACTAATACCAAGGATTTTAATCAATGATATTAGAAGTTATTTTTTACAATCTTCAATGTGAGCAGAAAATAGCTATTTATTATGAAGAAGGAATCTGGTCGTGTCCAGGTTTGAACCCAAGTCCCCTGGATCAGGAGCCAAGCGTTCTATCCCCTAGACCACCACCCGTTAGTTAACTCATTGTCTGCGGGAAGGGTTTTAATACCCAGACTGGCTGATTGGAAGGGTATAATACCCCTTTTGAGGACTCAGCATAAACTGTTGGAAGTGTATTTTTAAACAATTTTTTACACACTTTAAAGTTGTCAAACTTGGTTATTTCGAGGAAGATGGGACCGATGAAATTTGCTTGTCGTTAGCATTCCTCGTTAAATCTGAGATCTCAATATTTCCATGATCGTAATAACCGAGTTCGACTGTATACGAGGCATATCAAGAAAGTAAGTGTACTGAGGCTCTCACGACCGGATGGATTTTTTTTCCGACATGTTGGCTACACTTCCGTGTAGCCTGACCCTTCCTCTCTGCAACGAGCCCGGTTCGAGGTCAGTACGTTGAGAAGTGTCGACGCAACAACACGTTTCGTGATAAATGTCAATCCAATCTCCCGTCAAGTGCGAATTTCTACGCTCCATCGTTACTGGAGATGAAACTTGGGTTGCACACTACACGCCTGAAACCAAAAGGCAGTCTCAAAAGTGGAGTCACACCTCTTCACCCTTCCAAAAAGTTCAAAACCACAATTTCAGCCAAGAAAATCATGGCATCCTTGTTTTGGGACTGTCAAGGCATAATTTTAATTGAATATATGTCTCAAGGGGAGACCATCAACTCTGCAAGATACTGTGACACCCTAAAAAAATTGCGGAGGGCGATTCAGAACAAGAGGAGAGGCATGCTGACAAAGGGAGTCTGCCTGCTGCACGACAATGCCAAAAGGAACTGCTCGCCTCGATTAAATGGGATGTCCTAAACCATCCCGCGCATTCCCCTGACCTAGCACCTTCTGACTATCTCTTTTCCCCCCTGAAGTTGCACATGGGTGGAAAAAGGTTTTCAACCGACGAGGAGGTGGAGAAGTGGACGAAGGGGTTGACGGGAAACTACTTCGAGGAAGGCATCAAAAATTTGATACCCCGCTTCGCCACCTGCATTGAGAGGAATGGCGACTATGTCGAAAAATAGCTTACATATGTACTACGGTAACCACGTAATTTTTTGTTTAAATAAAAAAAATTGTAACCTGCAAAAATTCAGTACACTTACTTTCTGGAGATGCCTCGTAGTATCCGTTTCCTCGTTAAATCTGAGATCGATATATCCGCGATCGTAATAACCGAATTTGACTGTATACATAAAATGAAATGTTATGATTATATTTTAATTTAAAACCATGCATATTAAAAAATGCGTAAATCTACCCGCAAACAATGCGTTAATTCCATTATGCCAATAAAATATACAGTTAAATATTATATCTTTTGATATCGGTTCATATTTGTAAATACAATTCATATTAACGAAGAAAAAAATTCAGTTTAAAATGCTGAATCGTCCCCGTTCGCCTTTTACAAGCGTTAAAAACAACACCCTGTTAAGCGACAGTTATTAATATTGCATAAGTTAAAAACTATTTCTCGTTTGTATAATCAATAGGCCTGAATGATTGCAATCGTACCGGTAAAATACGATGGCTGTCTGTAAAATAAGGTCTCCGAGGTCGCGAGGAACCATTTTACACACGATCTGGTTACATTGGCGCGTAGCCTGGTTTCCACACTCCAAATCCCCACCACGCTGCACTCTCTGCGATGCTTAGTCTCGATGTGGCAGCCGTTCGCGATGGAGCTTTCACTTGTCGCACGCTCTGAAATTCGTTTTTCGTGTGCAAAGAACTAAACTCCGGTGGACGTTCATTCTCAGCTACTGAAGGGTACGGAGAAGAGTGTACGAACGTTTAGAAGATGAAAAGCGTGCCGGACGGACGTAGGTTTCAGACAAAACAATTGCCAAAACGGAAAAAGCAATTCGGGAGCTCTGTGACATGATTCTTGATGTTAATAAGAACACTTAAGTGTAAGGACCACACAAGTTTTAAGGACTACCGAGATGAAGACACTGAGGATGATAGCAGGCAAGAAACTGAGAGATCGCGTGAGGGACACCAGAATTAGAGAGATATGTGAGGTTGAGGATATTATAAGATGGAGTAGAATGCTAAGAAGAGACTAGTATAGTCATGTCCAAAGAATGGACACCACCAGACTCCCCTAAAATGCACTACATAATCAGCCTTATGGGACTCATCAATAAAATGGCGATAGATTGGCTACCTATCACATGTCACGAGAATCAACATAATAATAATAATAATAACCGATTTCGAACATGGCCGCCTTTCAGTAATTGAATGTCTTCCTTGGCCTTCCTCGACTTCTTTTTCCATTCGAGGATGATAGCAGGCAAGACACTGAGAGATTGCGCGAGGAACACCAGAATAAGAGAGATATGTGAGGTTGAGGATATTGTAAGATGGAGGAGACAGCGAAAAAGGGACTGGTACAATCATGTTCGAAGAATGGACACCACATGGCAATCAGCCTCATGGAAGACCTCCTAAAAGATGGAAGGACAGTTGGAAGTCTACTTCACGGGAGGAGCAACACTCTGGAGAACAGACCACATAGGTCTACAACAAGGAAGAAAAAAAAATACCACTATTAACAAGATTTTGACATAACATTTGGGATATCACAAGGTCTGAGCAAGATGGATCCCAAAAATGCTCATCGAAGATCACAAACACCAACGGGTTGAAGTAAAAGTTAAGGTAAAAATGCATCGATCGCAATGGGTGATTGTGTATTAAAATAGGAAAACGTCCAAGCTTTCTATAAATGTCAATCAATGCCCATTGCCCGTGGGTATGAGCATAAGAAATACAAACATATCAAGGTTTGTCTTCTGTGTCACCTGATGTGGTTAAATAGTCCTATCCTTGAATGGGTCCATAAATGTACGTGTAAATGCAAATAAACATGTTTTACCCCGTGAAAAATGATTGAACATACGAATGTGAGACTCGGAAATCTACAGCAGACGTTATTGGAAAACTCCAGGTGTTTATAAACATATAAAATTCAAGATCTATTGGCCCCAAACAGTGTCAAATGACGTTCTCTGGACTATGGCAGGCGTTAAATTACCCCTCACTTTAATTATTGTTCCACTATTCTATTATATATTTGATCAATAAAACCGATACTCAAAAGATGCAAATAATTCAAAATAGAGAAATGAGAATTGTACTGAGGTGCACTAGACGCGCACGAATTAAGACGATGCTTGGAGATTTGAAGATGCTATCAATAAGACAGATGCTACCGCGGACGTTATTGGAAAACAGGTGTTTATAAATAGGTGCCTTCGCTCAATATTCAAGATCTATTGGCCCCAAACAGTGTCAAATGACGTTCTCTGGACCATGACAGGCGAAAAGCCAATTAGAGAACAAGTCGCTAGACGCAAATGGATCGGTCACACTCTGAGACGGAACCTAGCCAGAATAGCTCAGGGCGCACTAGACTGGTCCCTGTGTGGGGAAAGAGAAAGCGAGGCAGACCTAGAGCCACAAGGAGAAGAGCACTGCAGGACGAGGTTAAAGCAGCAGTCACTTGGGATGATGCTAGGCATCAGGCATGCGATAGAGTCGGGTAGAGAAGGTTCCTTGAGGCCCTATGCACCACGGAAGTGTGACAGGACAAAAAGAAGAAGAGATCCTGAAAAATCATTGAACCCCTTATTTTACGGAGAGCCCTCGTATATATTAACTATAATTAACTAGCTAGAAGGCATAAGACAAGCATAATTATTAACAACCAAATACATACCATTTCAGGTAAATAAAATAGAGTCTTTAGGCAACTTTTCCGTGATATTTATTCCGGATGCGTAACAGAATAAACTAGATAGGCAACAGGTTAAAATTTATATCTACACGAACATCGATAACTTTACATAGTACATTATGTATACATATAATATATTTGATTACACATATAACTAAAATATACTCTTTCATTTAATACTATGAAAGCACATGTGTTTACCATTTTTACAATGTGGATAGTGAAGATAATCAAAGATGTCTGGCATTTAGTTCACATTTGCGCCACTGCCAACATACGTTTGTGGCTCTATAGTCGTGTTATAAAGTTTCGAGTTTGCAATAAAGCACCCGCAGCTTAGTTCATACTCATAAAACATGTCGTTAATTTTATTTCACTGTGAAAAAGGGTCTGTAATAATGGATAAACGCAAACGAGTCGTACTTACAATTGAACTAAAACTAGAAATAATTCAAATGTTTGAAAATGGTGCAGCCTATCAAACTATCCGGGAAATCGTGAATAAAAAGTGAAAATTGATAGATTTTGCAGGATTTTCGGATAGCGCATGATCAGTAAAAAGACAATGAAGTTGTCATCTTACAAAAATCTCGATAATGCAATGGTTTTATGGTTCCGTCAACAAAGGGCGGAAGGTATTCCTGTCTCAGGGGCTGTTTGCGCAGCTAAATCTAAACACTTTTTCAATGAATTGAAATTACAAGGTGATTTTAATGACTTTTCGGATTAACCGCAAAATGGTAGTCAAAGTGTGCGTATCACGTACGTTCATATGCTTAGGGCCGTTAAGATTAGTTTCTTACTACTAAATTGTAGGTAATATTATCATGAACTGGGATTAACTGTATGCACTACAAACGTAGTGAGCGGCAATTTTGATCAATATTTTTTAAACTGCATATGAAGCTAGCCGCACAATACGGGTTAAATAAATTTAAAAAGGATATCTGAGATGGTTTGAAAGTATGCAACGAACGGAATAAGAAAATAATGGTTATAATGTTGTATGATGCTCATAGAAATACAATTTTTATAGAATCAAAATCTTCTATCAATTAATTTATTAATTTTTAATTAATTAACCGCTGCAGTACAATTAATAAATATTGAAGGTTTAATCCCGTTCTGATAAGTATTTACATATTTATCACGAAACACAATAACGCACATTCGCGTTTAAAATGATATATTAAAGAATATCAAACGACGAAATAAGGAAGAAACGTAAGGCAGATGATTGCATCATAAGTAAAATTACAAATGGAATAAGAAAATAATGGTTATAATGTTGTATACAAGCAGCGTTAGTGGAGAGAGAAGCCGTGGAAGATTAAGAAAAGTATGGCATTTCAAATAATCTCGGATATACTCAAGCCGCATTTTGACTTTTGGTTGCCTTCACTATCCACGCATTACGCTATATATTTACACATTAAAATGGATTAAATATAACATTTTACTAAATTCACAATAGTTGGAGTATTAGCAAGATTCCTTGGTTCTTATGCTTAAATAATTAATAGGAAATTAGTACAGATGTTTAGAAAATTTATTTCATAGTCGGTATGTATACCCCCTTTGGTTGCCGAAATCCGATATATTGGCTTTCGCTATACCAGCGAGAAGTGCGACTGAATCGGACAGATCAAAGCCACGATTTATAAAAGAATCATAAATGTTTTAGACAGAGTGTGTAGCGAGTGAGTCAGTGCTACATTTATATATAGTGAAACCCTTAATTTACGTTTTTTAAGGGACTGAGAAAAAAAAACATAAATGGAAGGAAAATGTAAATTTAAAAAACCTTTTTTTTTATCACGTAGATTAGTTGATGAAACGTGTCCCAAAAAAACCAAAACTGATGAAAAAAGGAAGAAAATATTGTAATTAACTTAACGAATTAAACAAAACAAAACTAACTAACTAACTAACCATCACGCCGTCTCCCCGAAAGGGTAGGCAGAAAGAATGGACTGTCACACTTTTACTGATGCGGCACTCCATCCTTCTCTTTTCGCCCCGCGGGAGACGCGGTGTGATGGGTTGCGAACCTCATCGCCACAAACAAAACAAAAAACGTAAAAACTATGTAAACACGATCGCGAATGTCAAAAGCGTTATAAATCGAGTCGAAAACCGAATGTTAACGATGAGACAAAAACAGCTAAAATTGAAAGATTTCAGCCAATCACCACGTTGGGCGCTGTAGGCTGACTAATCGCAATGTCGCTCGCTGACCAATCACGACTGAAATAATGTGTCAGGCGGGCGTAACTCGCGTATTTTGAATATTTTCGACGTACATTACGGAAAAAAAATGTAAATTCAGGTAATAAATTTACTAAAATATATCGAAACAAAAACACAAAACTTACCACTGTACGATACTACAGTGGTAAGTTTTTGTGTCGCTCTCAGCCCGGAACATGAACACCTGCATCTATGTCAAAGGAGCTGGTAAAATATAGATTTGTTTTAATTTTGATAAATTAAAAGACTACAGTGGTAAGTTTTTGTGTCGCTCTCGACCCAGAACATTAACATCTATGTCAAAGAAGGTGACAAAATATAAAATGTGTTTGTTTTAATTCGACTGTTTATAAATTATAGGACACATTTTACTTTTGAATTATTTTCTCTGAAATAGCATCTATTTTGGCATAGTAATCCCAAAAGTGTCGGCAACCAAAGGGTTAAACATATTAAAAAATCACATTCTATCAAAAATCTTATTGTAAATTCATCCAAATTCATGCACAATTTCCAAAACTGTCGTAACATACTCCGAATAATAGATGCACTCATAGCAAAATACATTGAATTAATAAAATATTCAAATATGAAATAAAAAATATTACGCATAGCAATGTTTTAATTAAATGTTGACGGTGTAAACATTTATATTTAGAAATTATGAAACAAAATCTGTTTTTCAAACTAATGCAAGAATTAAATACAGTGAAACCCCTATTTTACGTTTTTTAAGGGACTGAGAAAAAAACGTAAATGGAGGGAAAACGTGAATGGGGGGAATTTTTTTCTTTTCTTTAAATCACATAGATTAGTTCGCGAAATGAGTGAACCAAAATGAAACTGATGTAAAAATAAAGAAAATATTTTTATTAACTTAAAAAATAAAACAAAAAACGTAAAACCCAAAATAAAAAGCCTAAAAACAAAAACAAAAAATGTAAAAATTGTTTGTAAATGACGATCGCGATTAATGTCAAAAAGAATGAAGCTTTACAAATCGATTCGAAAACCGAATGACAGATGTTAACCGGCGAAAATTGAAAAATGTCAGCCAATCACCATGTTGCGCGCCATATGCCAACCAATAACAACGTCGCTCGCTGACCAATCACAGCCGAAAGATGCGCCGTCTCATTGTCAAGCACGCGTAACTCGCATATTTTGAATATTTTCGACGCAAATTGCGGGAAAATGTACTAAAATATATCGGGACTGAAATAATAAAACGCAATTGGCGGGACCTCTCCAGAGAAGTAAGGTCACAGGTAGATAAGGCTGCAGCGGTTGCAGGCTACCTGAAAGATGTCATATGGAGAAACAAGGACATGAGGACTGACAGCAAGGTACGCATTTAGAAGGCCTGTGTGCGACCAATCCTCACATATGGCATTGAATCGAGGGCAGACACTGTCAAGACAAAGAGCATGCTCAGGACAACCTAGATGAAAACACTCTGCGCTATAGCTTGCAAAACCCTACATGATTGTGTTAGGAATACAGCAATCCGAGAAATCTGCGAGGTCGAAGATGGGGACGTCAAAGACGGCGATACTGGCATCAACATGTAGAAAGAATGAGCTCAAATAGGATACCATACATAGCTCTCCATGGAACGCCAAATGGACAACGCCGACCAGGAAGACCCCCGAAACGGTGGAGAGAAAGCTGGAGTTCAGCGTCTCAAGAGGACCTGCCTGGAATAGCAGACTCCCGAGTCTACCAAAAGTGAAGAAGAAGAATTGGCGGGAAAATGTTAAATACGGTCACGTAAAATCCGGGTTTCACTGTATTGCAATTCTATACATATTACATATGAAATAATATAAGCTTTGTTATTTTTTATTTCGAATTTAGATATTATTTGATATTTTGTCACAGTATAAAAACTACTGTTAAATGTTTACTAAATAACTATTATACAATATATTCAGATATGGTATTTGATATTTCTACACTTCATCTTTTGTGATAATTTTTTAATATTGAAACGTAAACTGTTACATTAATTATAACTGAGGAAATACCATGTAAGTGATGATAAATTTGAGATTTAATACCAACCCTAACAATACAAGCTTTTAAAAAAAATTAAGATATACTTTTAACCGCCCTACCTTTGGGTTATTTTCCGAGAAACTTGCAAAAAACAAGCAGGTTTTTTATTAATGAAATTTAATTATATATTAATTGAATTTTTTTAAATTATGAAACATCAAATACTCGGCCGCACACTTGGCCTGCCCCTTGTAAAACCATCATATTTATGAAGACTTGTGCTCAAGTTTTGATGGCACACGCGCGTATCCCTAAAACTTTGTACATTTTAGGTACATTACTTTTTCTCAAACCCGTACGTGATACGGGATATCGTAGAATGGTACAGTCAAAGTGAACGTATCACGTACGTTCAAATAGGTAGGGTGGTTAAACAATATAACTGGAAGATAATAATAAAAAATGAAATGGCAAATGTTTATCATTTTATGAATTACTTTTCGAAAGAAAAGATTGCTAAACCACGAAACTATAAAATAATATGCAATTTTTTAAATGTATAAAGTGTTAATACGAACAAAATAATACAAGGTTATAACCGACGAGAATTCTTAGAATCAGTAAACGTGTAATAACACGATGAAATGCGTTTAGAACCGTACGAAACCAAGGAACCCCGGGCATAGACACTTTAAAACTTAATATTAGATCAAAGACACATTCATCTAGATACGCCGACAGCCATTTTGTCTATGACAAACGAAAAAAACATTAAATGCAACTTAGTCATTTCTTCTTTGCGCTCGGGGTGCAAGAGAAACTCCTCGTCTGGACGCCCTCCTTCTTCGAGATATTGTTCCCAAATGCCTGGAGATTCAGCCTCTTCGCTTTGATCTTGAACAGTTTGGTCCCCTGCGAGTTCAAGCCTTCCTCTATGTTGTCCTTGATGTTGTCCAAGCCTTGGTCCATCGGCTCGGGACTCCTCGACTTGTCCCTTCTCGTCACCATCTTGCAGGGAATGTCTTCTAAGCTGTCTGCGGAGATGTTGGTGAGCGTTGTCGTCGTGGAGTCGCGTTCCGAATCTGAATTTGAAACGTTTGCGTTCTCGATCCGGAAGTCTTGATTCTGATTGGCTACGCTCGTTTTCTGCGCCTTTTTTCTGATGATCGAAGACGCTCTCGTTACCATTTTCTTTCTCGAACTGTTGTCACCGCTCAACTTTGACGGTAAACTGTTAGTGTTGCAAACTTGCGGCTTCCGACTCGAATCGACCGTGATGTTTAAGTTGGAATCGTAATTTTTACTATTCAACGAACAGCTCTCCGTGAGAGTTGTGATTGACGATGTAGAATTCGCCGAAGATTTGATTAAATCTTGATTTGTCCCCTTGACACCGGACCCCTTCCTCAGATAAGTTTTGAGTGGACTCGCGCCGTGATTGAAAGCGTACGTCTGTCCGTGATTCCTGGCCAGGTTGGCTCGCTGAGAATGCATGTTGCTCTTCGGGCTTTTCGTCAAAGGGGATTTAATCGTCGATATCCCGGGCGCTTTGACCGCCGTGAAAGTTTGGGTCTTCGTCGACATGACGTTGGACGTTGTCGTTGTCATCTTTTTCGGCGAGTACGTGGTTTGAACTTTGACGAGGTTGGCCTTCATGCAGTTTGTTGTGGACATGATGTAGTTGTTCTTATTGGAAGTGTACGTGCTCTTGGCCGTGGCGAGTGCCGATGTAGTCCTGGCCTTCTGTTGGTTGACCGACCTGGTCTCCATGGCTGGAGAGCCGGAGTTGATGATGGAGTCGAGGCTGACAAAGTCGTTGCTGTTTTGCTTTGCGGGCGATGAGTGCACGTTGTTGTCCAGCTGAAATCGGAAAAGAGTATATTAATTACCGTATCTTCTTCTTATGCCGTATCAGGTTTTCCCGATTCCCAAAACTTTTGAAAAGGTTATTTGGATCAAAAGTGGGGTTAACAAATTTTTTCTTAAGACATTGATATGGTGTCAGTAATCTTTGTGGCAATTGTAAACACATAAACATAGCAAACTAATTAACCATTACCCCGTTTCTCCAAAAGGGAAGGCAGAAAGAATGGACTACCACACTGCCCTTTTCTGATAGATTTCTCTCCCTTCCTCAACATTAATACATTGTGTCATGCACGCCTGTCGATTTCTCCAACTTGGCAGACATTTATTATTTGATTGATTCGATCGTGCCATGTTTTCTTATTTATTTAATGTTCTGATTACCTTGTATACATATATTTTCTTTGATATTCTTTCCATGTATCCAAATCGTCTAAATAACCCTTTCATTATTTTGTTCATAACATTTTCATTCTCACTGCATTCACTTCTTATTTATCCTACTTTCATCATTTTTTGCCAGCTCTAAGCTTCACTTAAATGCATAAGCGATGGCACTAGAACTCCCTTATGTACCCATCTTTCCTTTAGTGGATATATTTCTATTTGCAGTGATGACTTTAAAAATAAATACAAAAAATGTATAGAAACCTTAACACTACAGGTCTTGTTGTTTTCCGCATCCACCCTGGTTTCGTCTTCCTGGTCCGTGACCACGTTTGCATTCTCCAAGTCTTCGGCATCCGATCCGGTTGGTGTATCTCGGGCGTAAACCCCGAAGTGGCAACGGGGAATAGACAAAATGGAATGACGTCTTCGATGGGCTTCCCCTTCTGCCATCATCCGTGGTTGGATACTGAAATAAGACATTCCATTTATAAGAAACTAGCAGACCTGGCAACGCTTCGCTATTGCTATATTCAAGGAAATATTTAGTACATACATAATACACAGTGGCGGTACTCCCATAGAAGCCCAGAAGCCCGGCTTGCGTAAGAAATTTTGAATCAAAACCCACAAATCTAAGAAATCATGCCCCCGCATAAACCAACAACCCACCAAATCACCTTCCAACAATGTTCCCATCAGACGTAAGAGGAATAGCCAAAAGAGCTGAACCTCTGAAAGCCAGAAGAGGTTTTGATTCAAAATTTCTTACGCAAGCCGGGCTTCTGGGCTTCTATGGGAGTACCGCCACTGATAATACAGTAAAAGTCCGTTAATTCGAAATTCATGGGACCGGATTTCCCAAAAACAATTGAATTACGCGATCACTAAAAAAAAATTATTTTGTGCCAATTGCTGATGGCTTGGAACATCGCGGCAATTTTTTCATTCTGTCAAAATAATAATTATAACGTCAAGTGTTCATAATGATAATAACAATAGTGTTTGGATAGCATAACGTCATTTTTGTGGGTCTAATGGCGCTTTGAAATTAAAAACAACTTTTTTATTGATTAAAAAGACAGGCATCTCATACGAATAAAAAAAACCTATATAAAAATTAATACAGTGAAACCAGGATTTTACGTTTTCCAGCTATTTGCGTGTAATTATTTCAGTAACATTTATTTTAGAACATTTATTACCCGATTTTACGTTTTTTCCGCAATGTCCGTTGAAAATATTCAAAATACGCGAGTTACGCGCGCTTGACACATTATATTGGTCAGCGAGCGACATTGCGATTGGTCAGCGTACAGTGCCCGACGTGGTGATTGGCCAACATCTTTCAATTTCAGCCGTTTTGTGACCTATCATTATCATTCGGTTTTCGACTTGATTTGCAATGTTTTTAACATTCGCGATCATTGTTTACATAGTTTTTTTGGTTTGTTTTATTCTTTAAATTCATTAATTCTTCGTTTATACATCCTCATTCTGAAGTAATGTCTCAACAAAAAAAAGCTTTTAAAATTCTCTGTAAACTTTGTGAAAGAAATATTGCTAATTTACAGAAAAAAATTATGGCTACACGAAAGACGAGTATATACGAGGTCTGTTCAAAAAGTATCGCGAATTTTGAATTTCCGCTGGCTACGTATATTTGATTTTTGATTTTTTTGTAGCGTTATGTTGGTACTCATGTCCCTTACTTATGCTGACAAGGTCGGCCATTTTGAATGTTTAGTTAATTTTTGACAGCTGTTTTGCTTGGATGTGTTTTGGCTCGTCTTCGATTTTTGCCTATTCCAAAAAATGGATCAAAGAATCTGTATCAAATTTTGTGTGAAAAACAAAATAAAGTGCGCGGACGCATTTCGAATGTTGACTGTGGCATATGGTGAAGCTACCTTGGACCAAAGCAACGTTTATCGGTGGTACAAAATGTTCTCAGAGGGCCGAGAAGATATGAACGACGAAGAGCGTGCCGGACGCCCGAGCACGTCAACAACAGACGAAAACATTGATAAAGTGAAGAAAATAGTATTAGCCAATCGTCGAATCACCGTTAGAGAAGTTGCTGAGGACCTAAACATATCGATTGGCTCGTGCCATTCGATTTTAACCAATGATTTGGGCATGAGTCGGGTCGCCGCGAAATTCATGCCAAAATTGCTCAATTTCGACCAAAAACAGCATCGCGTTAACATTGCTCAGGAGATGTTGGACTCGGTCCGTGACGACCCAAATGTGCTCCAGAGGTTTATGGTTATGGGTTTCCAATCATGGGTTTATGGTTATGACGTGGAAACCAAAGCTCAATCATCCCAATGGAAGCTGCCGCATGAGCCAAGACCAAAAAAAGCGCGCCAAGTTCGGTCGAACGTGAAGGTTTTGCTCACAGTTTTCTTCGATTGCAGGGGCGTGGTGCATCATGAGTTCTTGCCACAGGGTAGTACGGTCAATAAGGAATATTACCTGCAAGTTATGCGCAATTTGCGCGAAGCAATCCGCCAGAAACGCCCGGATTTGTGGAAGAACAAAAACTGGCTTTTGCACCATGATAACGCCCCTGCTCACACATCGTTGCTTGTGCGCGAATATTTGGCCAAAAACAACACAGTAATGGTGCCGCAGCCACCGTATTCCCCAGACCTGGCCCCCTGTGACTTTTTCCTGTTTCCAAAACTGAAGAGGCCCATGAAAGGACGACGCTACGCCACGATTGAGGAGATAAAGACGGCATCGAAGGAGGAGCTGAACAAGATCACAAAAAATGATTTTTTTAAGTGCTTCGAGGATTGGAAAAAACGTTGGCATAAATGTATTATATCCGAGGGGAATTACTTTGAAGGGGACAAAATAGATATTCATGAATAAATAAATACTTTTTGAAAAAAATATAAAATTCGCGATACTTTTTGAACAGACCTCGTATATGTAATGAAGATATCATTTTTACATAGTGTTCTCATTTTATCGCTTTGCACTTCTTTACCGCGTGATATTTTCAAGAGAAATACGTATTATATATAGATATCTCGCTTGCACTAATGTATGTAAGCGCTCGAACCTGATTCTTTCTCATGTGATATTTCACTTTATATTCATGTCTCACTAGAATTATTTGAAATCGTAAGCGGATTTTGATAAAAAAACAGCATGAATTAAGAAATATGCGGTATTTCGATTTAATGGTAGAATTTACTATGAAAAGTAAATATTTGGACTGAGCAAATTATGAAAATTTCGAAATTACGAATTATCATTGTTCGAATTAATGGACTTTTACTGTATATGAATTTGATATCAATTAATTTATGCCCTCCAACAATGTGTTTCTCCAAATAAATGACATTTAACAATGAAATTATAGATTAATAATATATATTTTGCTTCAATACATGTGCATTAATGTCGCGACGATCTACCGATAATTGACGGCCATCATTTAAACTGATTCGAGCGCCACGAGCTCTTGGTGACTTACGTTACACATGATTTATTTATTTATTATGGGTAACATACAGCGATATCATTAACATATATTAGAAGAAAAAAAAACACTTAAAATAAAGTAAGGCCAATTACATACGACATTAGGAATACAAAATACTCTCTAAAGTTAAGAGAATTTGCCTTCTGAACATACTCTCATGAATATGAAAGACTTCGATCTCCAAAGCGATCATGTTCAGCAGTTTGATTACTCTCCCCACCAGCATCACCAGAGGCAGGTTGGTTCTGCATGCTGGGAGATAAAACAGTCCATGCTGACACTGTGGAAGATAACCATCCGGAACATAAAGTTGAATAGCCTCCAAGATGACGGAATTCTCAAAGAATCCCCTGACAAGTCTGAAGAAATGGGTAAGTATGCACCCATCCCTCGTTAACTGCAAACTATTAAACTATTTGACGAGTCTATCGGTCCACTAGCCACGAACATTGCCTTTTATCAATATAGATTGTAAGTTAAAGCAAAATAACTTAATTTGTACGAAGAAATTTGAGATTTTATAACTCAAATGATAATTTGTTGCGTCTTACTTTTCGAGGAACCTCTGCTGATGCCCGATGACGGATCCCGGACGGCATATCCTCAGCCAGGCGATGGCCTGCCGCGAGGTAAAGGCATAATGCTTCATCATGTAGCAAGCTATCAGCGTTCCCGTTCGTCCCAGACCGGCTGAAAATTTTGATTAAAATAAATACAACAAATAAACATCCTTCTTCTGCCACTTCCATGCTTCACTTCCATAAGTAAGCAAGCAGAATAAATGTATGAAGAAAGAATGGTTAAAAAAGTATACATTAACGATGTGAATTTCATTCACATAAAATATAATAAAACTTTTATAAACACATACATGTTTAACGCTTCTATATTGCTATATTCCGAGTATATAAATAAACCTAATACAGTGAAACCCCTATTTTACGTTTTTTAAAGGACCGAGAGAAAAAAACGTAAATGGAGGGATAACAATTAATTTTTTTTTTAAATCACGTAGATTAGTTCGTGAAACAAAATGGAACCGATGTAGGGGTATTGAAAAAAACAACATTTAAATTTATTCATTTTTAAATCACGTAGATTAGCTCGCAAAATGCGTGAACCAAAATGAAAACTGATGTAAAAAGAAAGAAAATATTGATATTAACATAAAACCCAAAACAAAAAACGTAAAAACTGTTTATAAATGACGATTGTGATTAATGTCAAAAAGAATGAAGCGTTACAAATCAAGTCGAAAACCGAATGACATGACAAATGTTGACCGGCGAAAATTGAAAAATGTCAGCCAATAATAACGTCGCTCGCCGACCAATCACGGCCGAAACGATGCGCAGACTCATTGTCAAGTGCGTGTAACTTGCATATTTTGAATATTTTCAACGTAAAAAAAAACGTGAATGCGGGTAAAAAATGTACTAAAATATATCAGGACTGAAATAACAAAACGCAATTGGCGGGAAAACGTTAAATACGGGGACGTAAAATCCGGGTTTCACTGTATTTGTCTCAAAACACAATAACACACATTAGCGTTTATTTATATAGATGGAGATTTACATCATTGTTCAAGAAACAATAAATGCGAAAAAAAATTACCTTTACAATGCACGGCCACGGCTCCCTTGGTGCACTCACAGATCTTGATAAACTTGTTGACGATGCTGTCAGAGGGGGCAGATCCGTCGATAAAGAAGAGCTCGTAGTGATCAAAACCGTAGTCCGTAAATTGCTTGGCGTTATACGATTTCTTATTCAATCTGAAAGAGTCAGTTTTCTCATAAAATATAACAACAATAACAAACCATCACGCCATTTCTCACACTACTCTATCCTGAAACACCTCTCTAGCATCCTCCACATTCATACAACAAGTCATACACGCATGTCGATTCTTCCGACTTCTAACATGACCAACCTTTGAAATTTTGGATTCAAACTTTCGGAGATAGACAGTTGCCCATGCGACGATGGGACTCCTCAAGATGTCTATCACTTGCTTATGCTTTGCCCCCTTTTCAGCCATCAACTGGAGGCGCGCTGCAGAAGTGTGGGTATAGATCTACGTGACATCCCCTCGGTGATGATTCACAAAGAGTTGACACGAGAGATCGTGTCATTTATGATGAAGATTATTCAGGACATTGGTATCATAAACCAAGCTAGGGAACAAAATGCCGTACACTCTTCTAGTGGAATGGAAAGCCTGATGACAACAGTCAACAGGCCGGCTTCTCCTGGAGAGTTTTAGGTGGTTTCCTCTCCACAAGAGCAAATGCTGAGAAGTTCCTTTTGGTCCACCATAGATTATCCCTTCCAAATCCCGACTACAGTAGCTAGCTAGATAGAACCTTAAGTTAAATTACAGCAGAACATCCACTTGTTGAAATATAAACCTTGTACATAATATGCAAGGTAAATAATAATGCAACTCCCATTTATAAAAAAAAAAAAAAATTGAAATTTGGTTGATTTGGTCATGCCATGTTTTCCTCGGTCTACCTCGACTCCATACTCCATTTACATTATTTACATATACTTTCTTGACCATTCTTTCTCCATCCATGCAATCCATATGCCCGAACCAACGCAGCCATCCTTTCATAATTTTGTTTATAATACCTTATTCCGCTCTACATTCCTTTCTTATATCAACATTTGAAATTCTATCATAAAATATAATAAAAACTAAATAAAGCAACCATCATGACGCCTCTCCGACAGGGTGGGCAGAAATAATGCACCACCACACTGTTCTTTCTAGGCATATTCCTCTTGCTCCTTCTACATTCATATATTGTTTCATGCAAACACGTCGCTTTCTCCAATTACTCACATGGCCGACATTTAATATTTGAATGATTTGATCATGTAACGTTTTACTTGGTTTTCCTCTATTTCTTGTTCCGTTTACATATTACTTTCTTTAACATTTTTACTTTCCATGTGTCCAAACCATCGTCCAACCCATTAGGGGATATTTTGAAAACTCAGCCGTGCTGGAGGGTGTAGGCCTTTTTGTTCCCGACAGATATCTCCGACAGCGCCAGCATAGATTATTCTTTCTTCCGGCCGCAAGAACCAACCTGCCTCTAATAATGCTGGTGGGAAGAGTAATCAGTCTACTGAACGAGATTGCCTCGGAGATCGATTAACTAACTAACTAATTAACTAACCATTACGCCATTTCTCCGGAGGGGTAGGCAGAGAGGATGGATCACCACACTGTTCTATCCTGACGTAATTCTCGCGCCTCTTCTAAATTCACCATCGTGACGTGCACGCTCGTCGATTGTTCCTACTTCGAACATGCCCGCCTTTCAGCAATTGATTAATTTCAAATCAAATCAGTTTATTTACTCAAAATACATTACAAACAGCATAAATGTTTAATGCATCAATTGAGGTAAAATATTATTCACAAAAACATAATACCAGGAACGCATTAGTGATGGTTCGACATTAGGAATTTGGTCATGCCATGTCTTCCTTTCATTCTTCCCTCATCCATTCGTTCCATATGTCCAAACCATCTTAGTGACCCTTTCTTGATTTTATTTATCACGCATTCAGCCGCCTTACATTCCTTTCTTACTTCATCATTAGATATTCTATCATACATTGATTATCCGAAGATCGACGTCTTTCATATTAGTGAATGTACGTTCAGAAGAAAAATACTCTTATATATAACTTTAGAGAGTATCTTGTCTTCCTAAAGTTGAACCATCTCTCATCCGTTCCTGATTCTTTACCCTTCCTCAAATAGATGCCTTAAACTGTAATTATGTTTGTAATATCTTTTGAGTGTATAAATAAACTGATCTTAATGAAAAAAATATGTAGAAAAGAAGAGTCTTACCTAACGATGGCCGTGACATTGTTCTCCTTGAAGTACTTGTGATATCGGTCAGGTGCGTGAAGTGGGTAGCCGTCTTTTATCTGCGTCTGAGCGTGGGGTCCAGAGAATGCCAGCATCTTACCCGGGATAATCCAGTTCAGATCTCCATTCACCACTTTCTAGAAATAAATATCAAACAAATCAGGGAGCGATGATGATTCCTCAGCATACCAAGTTTTTCTCAGCGTTTCAAGTTTTTTTTTTATTGTATACGACAGGTCTTTAGAACCCAATTAGTGTATACATTTTACATATACAAAAATAACACAGACATACATGTTAAAATAAAACACGTATATCAGCAATTGTGGTATGTACACCTATATGATCCTTAAAGGACGCATAGGTCATTTGGAGAATGTCCACATCGACTGACACCTCATTCAAGAGCACCATACCCCGGGTCATTGTATGCTGCGCCATGACATTTGTTCTGCTATGCGGTATGCACAACAGATCGGGTCTTCTAGAGCGAGCATACCTGTCCGGTGCATTGAGGCCATAACACTCTAAGAGGTATGGGCTATCAATGAGGTTACGGAGTATTTTAAATCCTAAGATCATCAATGTACCTTTTCTTCTTGATTCGAGACTGCGGTAATCTGTGTTAATCACGTTCTTTCTCTATTCACATTGTAATCAAAAACTATCTTCATTCAATCAACAACGGTGTTACAGCCCACCATGGACCCCGGCCTCCTCCAGAATTCTTCGACACTCTCCCAGGTCCATCGGCCTCATTCTCCAGTTTGTAACACCCCTCCACACCATCCATCCACCTCAGTTTTGGTCTTCCCACACTTCGCTTTCCATCTGATTGTGTATTGAGAATCTTCCTTGGGATTTGATATTCTTCCATTCGCTAGAGGTGTCCCATCCACTAAGACGATGTATTTTTATAAAATTCACTAATAACTAAATTCAATAACTACTAAAAGCCGACAAGTCGGATTTTCGCTGGCGACCATAAACGACCAAACACCGATTAGTAGGTTTTTCTACCCTACGTACAGGAAATAATTCTCACAATTACGTAAACCACTTCAAATTTTAAATTTGAACTATTCATTTAAAAAGGATTTTCACTATGAAATTAAAATTTTAAAAATAAATACAGTACACTCTGCGATGGATAATATAAAAATCCCGTACAATCGATTTACCCGTTAATCTGTATACCTACGTGCTTATTAAGACGTACGTGTTAACAGCATCACACTTTTTGACTGGCTTTCTTAATTTTTCGCCATGAATAGAAATATGTCAGATGTCTCTGTTTAAAACGCGTCAACCATCCAGAAGACGCATTGAAATCACCTTGTAATTTCAATTAATTGAAAAGGTGGTTTAATTAACGATAATGTTTTATGAGTATAAACTAAGCTGCAGGTGCTTTATTGCAAACTCGAAACTTCATGTCATGACTATGAGCCACAAACGTATGTTGACGGTGGCGCAAATGTGAACAAAACGCCAAATGTCATTGTGTCAAATTTGGGTTTTTGTTTACATTACGAGTACTATTGTGAAATATTTTGGTTTTTATAAAATATTATTTCAATGACTCAAGTGTCCCGGATAATCCACTTCCCGGTTAACGCGACCCCGGAAAATCGGGAGCGTACTGTATCATCATCAGCCGTCTGTCATCCACTGCTGAATGTAGGCCTCTCCCAAAGCACGCCACCGTCCCCTATCCATTGCCGCTCCCATCCATCCAGGTCCCCAGCAATCTTCTTCAGATCGTCGGTCCAGCGGGCAGGGGGACGTCCAACTCTGCGGAATCCTGTATGTGGTCTCCACTCCAGAACCCGTCTCCCTCATCGGCCGTCGGTTCTCCGACAGGCATGGCCAGCCCATCCTCAGAGCCACCTCAGTCACCTTGGTTTGATGACGAATAAATTCGTTTATAAATCTGTCCCTCAAGGTTATTCCAAGCATGGCTCTTTCCATGGCGCGCTGGGCGACCTTGAATCTGTAGACTAGACCTTTCGTCAGACTCCACGTCTCGGCTCCGTACGTCATGACTGGAAAGCGTACTGTATGCTTAAACTTAAATTTAAAAATTCGTTTAAATTTATGATTTTACCTCGTAATGTTGATACTCATAATGATCAAAGTTCCCGAAATCAAAGAATCCCGCCTCATGCGCCCTGTGCACGCCTTGCAGCACATCCAGGAGGGAGATCTCAAAGAGAGGAGGGCCCCCGCTGGCGTCGCGGAAGGTTAGGAGCTGCCACGCTCCCCGTCCAGAAGTGGATGAACCAGTTAATAGGTTATACACTTGATTCGGGGGCTTCGACAGGTATATGATCTGCAAAGAAGGTTTTATTTGGTTAGTTATTAAGCCTGATATCTACTGAAACTGCTGTATAAAACTAACTAACTAGCATGGAACTGGCAAAAGAAAGATGAAACCAACTAACCATCGCGCCGTCTCTCCGAAGGGGTAGACAGAAAGAATGGACTGCCACACTTTTCTTTCCTGACATATATCTCTCGCTTCCTCAACATTTATACATCGTGTTATGCACACGCGTCGATTTCTCTGACTCCTCACGTGACCAACATTTAATATTTGATTGATTTGATCGTGCCACGTTTTCCTCAGCCTTCCTCTATTTCTAGCTCCGTTCACGCCGTTTACATATACCTTCTTTACCATTCTGTCTTCACTCATTCTTTCCATGTATTCAAACCATCTTAATGAACCTTTCATTATTTTGTTCATAACACTTTCATTCGCACCACATCCACTTCTTATACTTGCATTTGACACTATCATATAGAGTCTTAGAGATCTCATTTCTACTGCATTTATTCTACTTTCATCCTTCTTTTGCCAGTTCCATGCTTCACTTCCATATATAGTTAGTTATTTAATTTTTAAAAGGTACTGTTAATGCTAATCGCTCCATTGGTAATATTCAACTACAAAGTAATTATGCGCAGATTCTACAGACAACAAGATTCAACACGATTCATTGTGTCACCACGCATGTGCCATACGACCAGGATGACAAAATTCTGTTGTGACATCAGAGGTGACTTATGTCTGCTAAGGGTTAAAAGGCTTACACAATAGCTCCCGATCAGATAGGCAGCGTTGAGACGGGCTATACTGTTGTCGCTACTGTAGAACACGATCTTCTTCTTGCTGGGCGTCTTGGCGATCTTAGCGTTGAGCTTGGTGCAGAAGAAGTAGAGGTGGCAGAGGTGATAGGGGCCAAAGTCATTGTAGAAGTTCTCGTACACAAACTCGTCCTCTATTTGGAAGTATTTGCTGTTCTTCGTCGACTTGGGCTTGTACTTTCCTTCCAAGGTCGCAAAGTACAGCTTATCTGAAAGAGACACAGGGATTAAAAGCGTGCCTAGGGTCAACCAATAAGGCAAGCCAAGGAATTATAAAGAAATCACCTAATCTATCTATTCATAACATTTCTGCACATAACGTAAATGACAGATCAAATTCT
Source organism: Lepidostoma basale (assembly GCA_022606425.2). Lineage (NCBI taxonomy): Eukaryota > Metazoa > Arthropoda > Insecta > Trichoptera > Lepidostomatidae > Lepidostoma > Lepidostoma basale. The sequence goes on from JAHDVF020001251.1 coordinate 1,988,194, forward strand.
AACAATAGAAATGAAGTTCGTTACACATCGAATAGTAACATACTTCAGAGTGATAAATCAAATCCAATAAAATCATATAAGTTTATTTTCTCAAAAGATATTACAAACAATTATTATAGTTTAAGACATCTATTGAGAACAGGTAAAATATAATAAATATATAATACCAGAAACGAATTATAGATGGTTCGACATTAGGAATACAAGATACTCTCCAAAGTCAAACGTACTTTGACTAATATGAAAGACATCGATCTCTGTAGCGATCATGTTCAGCAGTTTGATTGCTCTCCCCACCGGCATCACCAGAGGCAGGTTGGTTCTGCATACTGGGAGATAAAAGTCTGTACTGACGCTGTCGAAGATAACCATCCGGAACGTAAAGATGGAGAGCCTCCAAGATGACAGAATTCTCAAAGAATCCCGTGATAAGTCTGAAGAAATGGGTAAGTGTGCACCCATCCCTTCTTATCTGTAAGCTATTGGTTCCCAGCATGCCCAAGAGGAATGCAGTGGGATAAAGCCACGGATAGCTACCAAACTCCCTCATGTAGAGATATCTAAGAAATCTTTTCTGAACCCTCTCTAACATGAGCGAGTATCTCGCCTCGTGGGGACTCGTAAAGCCCGTATCAAATCCATACAAAAAATTGTAGATATCTTCAGGTATTTATGCACCTAGTTATATGATTACAAGCCAAAAATACATAAGTGCGACAATAACCCTTTTACATTTTGCAAGCCCAATATGAATCCCATCGAAAACATGAAACAATCTCACCTACGGTACGTATGAGTGAAATAAAATACAGCGCGTATGAGTGAAACACTAAAAACACACATTTCTACGCATATCGGTAGAGTCATTTCCAACTCAACGAATTAAAACGCTTTAATGTCCTTGCGCAAAATTCAAAATATTATTTTATTCTTAGATGGCTCAAGCGTGCAAAAACATCATTTTAATATAGTTTTTTTAAGGCATGCCCGGCTTCTCGGTTTTTATGGACGTACCGCCACTGATTAAAAGATGCATCGTCATAAAATAATATTTACTTAGTATTTCTAGCATTTCACAAGTCTATAAATAGAAATGATCTGATGATGAATGTGAATAAGTCCAAAAAAGCTAAAATGGCAGTGCACAATGGTGTTCTTGTACCGACCCTTATGTATGGAAGCGAAGCATGGAACTGAAGAAGGATGAAAGTAGAATAAATGCAGTAGAAATGAGATCTCTTAGACGAATGTGTGGATACTGTGTATGATAGAGTATCGAATGAAAACATAAGACGAGAATGCGGTGCAATTGATGGGGTAATAAACAAAATAATGAAAGAATCATTAAGATGGTTTGGACATATGGAAAGAATGAATGAAGAAAGAATGGTAAAAAAATTATATGTTAATGATGTAAATGGAACCAGAAATAGAGGAAGACCGAGGAAAACGTGGCACGATCAAATAAATCAAATATTGAATGTCGGCCATGTGAGGAGTCAGAGAAATCGACGCGCGTGCATGACACGATGTATGAATGTTGAGGAAGCGAGAGAAATATGTCAGGAAAGAAAAGTGTGGCAGTCCATTCTTTCTGCCTACTCCTTCGGGAAGACGGCGTGATGGTTAGTTAGTTAGTTTTTTAAATCAATTAATGTCAGTCCCGGATGGACGGGGGACGAGCCTAGGAAGTGAATGAGACAGGCTGACGAAAGGGTGTCGCTGCGCCCTATAACAGCCTCGGGTAAGCTGTGGGTACCCCCCCTTTTCTATGTCTTAACTAAACTGAGCCACAGCAACGAGTGGCTGGGTACAAATATTATATTATAAATTATCTTTCAGGTATTTGCACAGGGCACAGAATGCATGGACACAAATATTGTGTTAAAAATATACACTCAGAGCTAAGAGCCCGATACTGATAAAAAAAAAACACGACTTTGTACTCTACATAACCTGGTTCCTTAATGACAATAAAAAGCTATTATTTCGACTGTAAAAATTTCCTTTGATTAAAATTTGAAAACTTCGCTTTTCACAAATGTTTCGGTTAGAACACATCCTTCGATGTAAAAATTAAATAATCATAATATATATATTTTAATTACACTGAAGACAGATGTGTACAATACGAAATATGTTTGTGAAAAGCGCGAAAAAATTATATTAACTGTTATAGAGCCGATAGTGCCGACGAGCGCCATCGCGCTTGTAGGTAGATAGTGTTCAATTTCTACGTATTTATTATCATAATTTGAAACCTAGTGAAGAGAATGTTGTAAGAAATATGAAAATTGGTGTATTTTTACAGAAATTGCACATATTTTTCTTGTTCATATAAATTATCTATGAAAATATAATTTTCTTTCGTCATTTTAGAAGATTTTGGCGAAATATATTTGGCACTAAAACGGTTAATGAAAACATCTATTTTTCTAGAAGTTTTGTTATATTTTTTTGGAATTATACGTTTCACCTCGCTAAAGCCTTTGATAATACCGGTGCGAAGAGCAATTAGTCTGATGAACACGGTCTCCTCGGAGGTCGACATCTTTCATATTAGTGAAGGTACGTTCAGGAGACAAATACTTTTGACTTTAGAAAGTATCTTGTCTTCCTAATGTCGAACCATCTCTAATGTGTTCCTGGTATTATTTTGTCTGCCACACTTTTCTTTCCTGACATATTTCTCTCACTTCCTCAACATTCATACATTGTGTCATGCACGCGCGTCGATTTCTCTGACTCCTCACGTGGCCGACATTCAATATTTGATTTATTCAATTGTGCCACGTTTTCTTCGGTCTTCCTTCATTTCTTGTTACCTTTACATTGTTAACATATAATTTTTTTAACATTCATTCTTTCCATGTGTCCAAACCATCTTAATGTTTCATTCGCACTGCATTCACTTCTTACGAGTATATTTTCATTCAACACTCTATCATACACAGATTTCCTTTTTTTTTTTAAATTTATTTATTTGACACATTCACCATGAAGTGTTGTGTGTCATACAAGTAATAATACATTAAGGATACATATTTATATACAAACAATTATTACATTTAAACTAACAAATATTTATTATATTCTTAATAATTATGTGAAAAAGGAGTAAAAAAAACTAACTTATAGATTAATTACATTATAAAATCGTGAAATTTCTTTAATTTTAAATTATTAACAGAGACAAAATGATTAAATCTCAGGATTTAAATTCAAAGACATAAATAGGCATAAACAAAATGTGTGTTCTTGATTTAAAAATAACATAATAGATATTTAAGTACTTAATAATTAGTAATTAGTATTTTTTGTTAATCCATAGATTACAGTTTAATTGTGTACATAATAAAAACCATATAATTGTTACCTTTGATAATCTCTGTGGAAGAGATAATGACATCACTGTTGTCCATATTGGGAGATTTAGTTTAATCCCTAAATTGCACTAAATAAACTTGAATTCTCCAGTTTCTTGATATTCATCACCAGCTCTGCAAACGAAATTATATTAGATAAACGTTTAAAAAGCACCGTTGTAAAAGTTTTCAATAAATGAATCATTTATAAAAGCGTGTAGGCGAAATAAAAACGGAGTGTCCACAGTAAACACGCACTAAACAGACTTTAAAACACCAACGTATTTTACTGAGAAAGAAAAAAATAACATTTAGATGAACGCATTATGATAAAACTACACTTGCCAAGTTGCGATGCAGTTATTCGTTTTTTTATAGCGCGGAATAAATAAAAGGTTAATTTAAACAAAAAAAACTTACCGCCTAATCGTGTTTACCCGATTATGACACAAATAAACAATGGATTGAAGGCATCGGAGGCGCTCGCTTCGCCGAATATTACCGTTTCACTGTAACACCGACATAATTCAATTAATGTAAGTCTGTGTGGGAGCCGATGGCTAGACGTGGGTTGTATTATTAGATGTACAGACCAAGGTAAGTTTAAGTTTGTTAGATGCCATTTTCAATGCGGCAGCCAAGTGCGCGCGCGGCGAACACCTTCAATTCGTTTATCGCATCCATTCTATTTTTAAATCTGAAGATTGTTATCTCACTTGAACCAGCGACGGGTTAAACATCGCGGAATGCGAAAAGGGTAAACATTTCGGCGATGGGAAATGCCGGTTCAAATGTAAATAAAAATCCAGGTGCGATTTAACAGTTTTTAGATGACGTTAATCGCCACAGATTATCACAATTATTTAAAAATGACATCGTTCAGTAGGTCACTCTGTTGGTAGAAAAACGTACTATTGCCGAAAGTGGGGAATCTATTTTTGTTTATGGTAACATTATACGGCTTATAGCGGCGAATTCAAAATATTCATTTTTTTTTTGCAAGTCAAAAACGGGTAATGCATGTGGATAAAATTCAAAATAAACACTCTTTGGACAAGTTCACGTGGACGTTCAATGAAATTTGTCTTAAATATTGTATTATTTCATTTCATTTATTTGATAATTAATATCAATAGCATTACAGAATTAATTTCCAATACACTAAAGATACAGATACGAGAGTTTTAAATATTAATAATGTATACACATATACACGATAAAATGAGCTATGTGGAAAAAACTGTCATTTTAAACAAATTAATAAAATAAAAATAAAAATACGTATAAATTCTTAACAAAGATAGTACTTCTCTCAGGTAAGCCACACCATTATAAAATACGTCGACCTCCGAGGTGATACGGTTTAGCAAAGAGATTGCAATACCTACCGGAATAATCATCGGCAGGCTGGTTCTGCATTGTGGGAGATAAAAAAAATATGTGGCTCATTTGTCGAAGACAATTAACACGGACGAACAGACCTATATGGCACAGGATTTCAGAGTTATGTATAAAAATCACACAAGTGAACACACGAGTGAGTGTCTCGTCTTCTTTCGAGTGACTGGTAGCCTAGCATCTATAGGAAGAAATCAGTTGGAAGGAGCCAGGGGTAATATCCATACTCCCTAAGATAGAGGTAACGCAGAAATTTCTTCAACACCCTCTCCACCACCCGGGAATATGGAACCTCATGCGGCGCCCAAATAATGGAACTAAATTCCAATCCACTTCTCACAAGAGAACTCAACAGCTTCAACACCTGAACGTTACGAAAGATCTTGGCGTTTCTGATGACAAACCCAAGCATTTTGAGGGAATTATTACATAATGAAGTAATGTGAGGACTAAACGACAAGTGAGCCTCGAACAGCACCCCAAGATCCATGGACGTCACCGCTCTCTTGAGCTGCAACTTCATCCATTAGATATCTGAAGTAAATTGTTTGGGACCTTTTACTGAAAAAGTACCGATATATCCAGACTAATGTATGATAGAGTGTTGAATGAAAACATAAGAAGTGAATGCGGTGCGAATGAAAGTGTTATTAACAAAATAATGAAAGGATCGTTAAGATGGTTTGGACACATGGAAATAATGAATGAAGAAAGATTGGTAAAAAAAAGTATATGAAAACGATATAAATGGAACTATAAATAGAGGAAGGCCGAGGAAAACAAGGCACGATCAAATTAATCAAATATTGAATTTCGGCCATGTGAGTAACTCACTAAGGACTCAGAGTAACCGACGCGCGTGCATGACACGATGTATGAATGTTGAGGAAGTGAGAGAAATATGTTAGGAAAGAGAAATGTGGCAGTTCATTCTTTCTGCCTACACATTCGAGGCAGTAGCGGTACTCCCATAGAAGCCCAGAAGCCCGTCTTGCGTAAGAAATTTTGAATCAAAACCTCTTCTGGCTTACAGAGGTTCAGCTCTTGTGGATATTTCTCTTACGTCTGATGGGAACATTGTTGGAAGGTGATTTGGTAGGTTGTTGGTTTATGCGGGGGCACGATTTCTTAGATTTGGGGGGTTTGATTCAAAATTTCTTACGCAAGTCGGGCTTCTGGGCTTCTATGGGAGCAGGTACCTACATATTTTGTTCTATTAGGTATACTTACTAATCGATCGCGAATATCAATCAGATGCAGCGTTCACATTTAGATTTAAAACACGCCTTAATGCGCCCTTGAGGTGATTAAATCACAAAAACGGCGCTTTAAAAGTTAGCGTATTATTATTATTATTATTACCGCTAGTGCTTCGAGGAGACGGCGTGATGGTTAGTTGAAAGAAAGAAGAATGGAGAAGAAATTATACCTAAAAGATATTTAGGAGCACAATACTGTCTAATATAATTGTATATTTAGTGGATCGATAAAAAAGGAAGCTAACTAACTAACTTACTTAGTTAGTTAGTTAGTTAGAAAAAAAGGAAGCCATTTATCGATTTTTATATTAATTATTAAAGTGCACAATTTGGGAATATATATCTTAAAAATAATATCGTCCAAATGTAAGCCCTCGCGATCCGGGCACTCATTTAGTCGAACAGTAAAATTTCTACTTACGGCGTCAACACTGCGGTATCCCATAATGACGATTTTTTAAAACGAAGTTACGGTTAGTTAGATAGTTAATTATAAATGACAAATTATAATAATTATGACTTGTCACATTTATCCATCTAGACTTTTATTTTATGGTTCGATTACAAATAAGTGATCTGTAATACTTTAATTGATTTATTCGGCGATTTATCAATTTCATATTTGGCTTAAGATTAATCAAATAATCAATTTCCAAATTAACGCGTCCTCGAAATCGTGTAATTATTGATATACCTACGAGTTATCAATGTTAATTCAAATTATTGTTAAAATGATTTATTTAATCATCATATTATTACAATGAGTTTTCACATATTTTGATAATAAACTCTTATAATAATACATTTACCGTATAAACGTTTTAATATTGTATGGAAGCGAAGCATGGAACTGGCAGAAGAAGGATACGAGCAGAATAAATGCGGTAGAGATGAAGTCCCTAAGATGTATGTGTGGTAGAACGATATACGACAGAATCTCAAATGCTGATATAAGAAAGGAATGTAGAGCGGAAGAAGGTATTACGAACAAAATTATGAAAGGATCGCTGCGTTGGTTCGGACATATGGAGCGCATGGATTGAGAAAGAATGGTTAAGAAAGTATACGTTAATGATGTACTCCCCTGAAGTACTGGAGAACTCTGAGAAATGCCCCCTGGTCTCAGGTTTGAGGAAAGGAAAATCCTGATCTATTCCTTCCCGTGGTGGGGAGTGAGCAACGACCTCAAGTCGGCAAATATAGACAGGGACCGAGCGTTGGCCGGAATAAGCTGACCACCAACTTTCGCCTTACCGGGCGACTGTTGTTTAGGGCACCCTCTTGCGGAAGAACCTTCGTGGTCAACGGCATAGGATGTGGAAAGAAACGGGAAACTACCACATTAAAGGCCCAAGTGGCATCCCAAGAATCAGCAAAACATGATTAAATTGCTGCAAACCAATCCCAGGATTGAAACCAGAGAAGAAGAAGAAGAAGAGAATGATGTACGGAGTAATATATGTATCTAAATGGAAAGTATGTATCTAAGGAGTACGGAGTCGAGGCAGACCGAGGAAAACAAGGCATGACCAAATTAGTAAAATTTTAAAGGTTGGTCATGTTAGAAGTCGGAAGAATCGACGTGCGTGTATGACTCGCTGTATGAATGTGGAGGAATCAAGAGAGGTGTGTCAGGATAGAGTAGTTTGGCGGTCCATTTTATCTGCCTACCCCTGCGGGGAAACAGTGTGATGGTTTGTTTGTTTGTTTTTATTTATTTTAGCATATAAAGCACTGGGAGTTATGACGATCTTCATGGACAAGTGGTAAGCGCTACGACTGAAACACCGAAGGTCCCAGTGATTGTCACACTGTCTTTGATCTGGTGTAGAATTCACGTGACAATAAAATTGCGATAGATTAGACTACCTATCACATGTCATAAGAATCAATACGATAGCCATACCCTTTAGGTACATGGATTTAGCTCGCGCTGTAATTATGTATAGAGCGATTCAATTAAATAAGAGTAATATATTACACATTACGCATTTATTTCATTTTCAAAACCTATCTATAATACACGAGTTTATATAAGTAGGAAAGCATATTAAAAGCTATTCAAATCAGATAACATTGTAGGTATTTGAAGATAATAAATTTTAAAACACGTGTCCTTAATTATTTGATGTTTCACCCTAAATTGACGCAGATGTCGGTTTATAAGATAAAATATTAGGTTTACTATGAGCCGAAATGATTTGTTTGATTCAGTAAGTCAATAGCAAAATAATCGGTTTATAGAGCTAAAATGGATACCTATTCCGCTCGATGGGAATATTCCGTAAAATTCGTGTTCTTTGTGCTTTTCTGTCCTTGCATAATGACGGAAGACAAATTTATGTATTTATTTCATAAAGTTTATCTATTTTACAAATTTAGATATCATTCGAGTGTTAATTTGGATAATATGACAGTTTGAAAGATTTGGATTTACTCCTATTGACATATTGTTATTACATATTATTTTATGTTCCATATTAGGTTCCATATAAACGACAAACAAACATTTATTTTATTTATTTTTTCTCTGCTCATTATAATTGAAATTATTACGAAATCACGCGAGCACTGTACGAGATATGTAATTATTAGCAGCGTCTACCAAAATGGAACACAACCGGCTACGAAGGTTTAGCCACAACAGAATATTGCTTCCGAATTATTTCAATTATTATTTTGAGTATCATTGAACAAAATAATAGAATTGTTAGAATTTGGAAAATATTAGTTTCATATTAACCTTTCCCTTGCGGTGCTAAAATAAAAAAGTGCGTTCCGGTGTAGGGTAGTCAGTACGCGTTAAAAAAATAGCGATTTTAAATCGGAAAAAACAGGAACATTCATAGCTAATCCCCTTATATAATTATAATTGAAGTCAAAAATTATAATAATTGAGATTTAATTGCTAAAAACATTTAAAAGCCATCTGGCAACGCTCACGGAACGGGCATAAACCCACTCTGGTTGCAAGCCCGAAAACGACTGCCGCCACTACCAGCGCGGCGGGACGGCGACAGTGAGAACGTTGAGCTAAAACATATGCAAGAGTGAGATGCGAATGTAGTGTGGTGCACTGAAAGCGCTGTTTATACGCGACTTTGTTTTCGATTTTCACAAAATACCTCCGATGTACCCGATAAATTCTGATTATTATTAATATTATTTTTTAAATCAATGCGTAAATATATTATGGAGGAATACCTAAAATCTTAACCTTGTATTTATTATATTTATACAGATATTGATGGTTTTTAAAAGCCACGTGTAGATGATACCCATCATAAGGAAGGGAGGGTTAATTTGATTTTGTTATTTTATAACTTTAATTCCGAATTATTAATACTATTTCAAAATCTTAATAGTTCATCGCGTTGATAAAATATAAGGCGAAAATTTTGAATTGTTCTTGCTATGATATTATTCTTTAAACCGAAAGCATTTTTATTTTAAAATGTCGGTTGGCAGGCTTATCTATGGTTCATATCTAATCTGAAGACTCTATGGTGTATTTTTTAACGTATTTTGTAATCTCTGGTTATTATTGAATCTTTGTTCTGTGGTGTCTGATTCGCCGGCAAAATTGGTGTCCGGTTGGTCGTGTATTTTGTTGTGTGTTATCTAATTGTACGCTCGTTGAATAATAATTTTCCTTTATTAACTGAATTAAGAATCCAATAATTTAAAACCGCCCATAATTCTCGTTTTACGTCGCAAGTGCTATATTTTATATTAATTTATAATTTAAATATTTTAAGATGGGCACGAAAATTTCTTGTGATAGTTTGATGGAGCACATTTTAATTCATTATCGGTGGGTTTTTGTGATAACATTTCTTCTCCCACTATCGTTTCTTTACCAAATATGGGAGTACGTAAGGAACTATATTATATTTCGGATGAACAGTGCACCCAAACAGCACAGTAACAAAGTTAAAAATGTTCAAAAACAGGTAGGTTTTTTTATTGCATCGTAATGTTGTAAACTAAAATATTTTATGCATATTTAAGAGTCGATTTGGGATGATTTAATATTTGCACAAAAACCTCTTTCATTTTAAAGATTTCACACGTGTTTAGTTTGTTTTGTTTATACTTGATTGGGATTAAAATGTTAAGAAAATAAATAAATAATTTCCATTATAAAATATAATGTATATTTACTGTAGTTAATCTTAAGTTAGATAATTCAATAGATTTATTGCTCCATAAATTAAGTATACCTAATATAATGTCAATCTATATTTATATATTTTTTATGTATCATGCATTTTAAAACGAATTGTTTTTTTTATATACGAAAAACATATTTGAAAGAAAATGTGTTTTTTTTTTAAATAGTGAAGTTGAATTTTCAAATACGTCATTAATTGTTATTAAGTTTTGCCGTATTTAGAATTATCCGAGGGGTTGACTGATAAAGTCAATAATTTTAAATCTTAATTGATAGCAATTGTTTCTTCAACAATGATGTATAACTCCATATTAAATCTTCTTCTTAATGTGCCCTCTCAGGTTCCCCCTACATTGGCGATCACTCTAGTAAACTCTTCCCTATCCTGCGCTGTCCGGAATAGCTCCTCCACAGTTCCGATTCCCGTCCATTCCCTCACATTGCGCAGCCAAGAGATCTGCCTTCTCCCTGCCCCCCTGCGGCCCTCTATTTTTCCCTTCAATATTAGTGTATATATATTAAATATTGAATATAAATTAAAACATATGTTTTCTAGAAGTTTTATTACATTTTATGGGAATTGTATGTTCTGCCTTGCTAAATAATTTCTATATGAAATGTCCTACACAAGAAAAAAAGTGCAATATTTTTGAATAATTTCTTTGATAACATTTTGAAGTTCTTGCCGGAGTTGGATTATTTCGAGTGCCTAATTACAGTTAATTGAAAGAACAGTAGATAAGTGGAATATAAATTAAATAAACACAAAAGTCCAGATCTTCCAAATGACATGTGCACCATAAAAAATAACATTATGTGTTATGTTATTTTATTTTGTGGACGTTGGACGATCGAAATGTGCGTGGGAGATGCCTATTGGTGGCGATGAGGTTCGCAACCCATCACACCGTGTCTCCTGCGGGGGCGAAAATAGAATGATGGAGTGTCGCATCGGTTAAAGTGTGGCAGCCCATTCTTTCAGCCTACCCCTTCAGGGAAACGGCGTGATGGTTAGTTAGCTAGATATATTAAATTTTGATAAGATAAATTTACAGGTGCACAAATGAGATTTCTTAGATTAATGTGTGGTAGATCTGTTTATGGTTGTCAAATGTAAAGATAATAAGTGGAATGAAAGTGAACTGTCCAAATTATCTTAATGATCCTTTCATTATTTTGTTCATTGATTTATTTGACACTCTATCATAAACAGTTTTCCTTCTCCTTCCACCCTTCTTTTGGCAATTCCATGCTTCACTTCCGTAAATGACGACCTTTGTGGAAGAGTGGCAAGATCTATGACTGCCACACCAAAGGTCCCCGGTTTGATCCTCGGCGATGGCAGTATGATTTTCACACTTATTTGGTCTGATGTAGAATTCCCGTGATAATAAAATTGTGATAGATTAGCTACCGATCACATTTCATGAGAATCAATAATAATACAATAGTTAAAATAAAAAAATGGGTTCAAATGACCTGTCGGCACAAGAAAACCATTGTGCACTGCCATCTTTGTTTTCTTTTCTTTAAATAATCACTTCATATTAGTATCAACAAATTTAGTATAAAATCAAATATTTGTATAAATTTAACTAATTAACCATTACGTCGTCTCTTTGAAGGCGTAGGCAGAAAGAATGAACTGCCACACTTTTCTTTCCTGACATACTTTTCACGCTTACTCAACATTCATACATTGTGTCATGCACGCATGTCGATTTCTCTGACTAATCGTGCCACTTTTTCCCCTTTCAACCTCTATTTCTAGTTCCATTTACATTGTTAACGTATACTTTATTTACCTTTCTTTCTTCATTCATTCTTTCCATCTTCTTTTTCCTTGTTGTAGACCTATGTGGTCTGTTCTTTAGAGTGTTGTTCCTCCTGTGAGGTAGACTCCCAGCTGTCCTTCCATCTTTTAGGAGGTATTCCACAAGGACGAGTCCCATGAGGCTGATTATGTTATGCAATATAGGGGAGTCTGGTGGTGTCCATTCTTTGAACATGACCGTACTAGTCCCTTTTTAGTTGTCTGCTCCATCTTATAATATCCTCAACCTCACATATCTCTTATGCTGGTGTTCCTCACGCGATCTCTCAGTGTCTTGCCTGCTATTGTCCTCAGTATCTTCATCTCGGAAGTTCTCAAAACTTGTTTGGTCCTTACTGTGTCTTATTGGTCTTACGCATGCTTTATAGATTCTCATCTTACTATTAATGGCCATGACTTTGTTTTTCCATATTGTGGATTTTAGAGCGCCAGAGATTGCAGCTGCCTTGTTTATTTGGGCTTGTATTTCTACCCGCAGATCAGTTCCTCCCACCAGATCTATGCCTAGATACTTGAAGGTTCTGACCTGTTCTATGGGTTGATTTGATTTTTTCCATGTAAAGTTAAATATATTTTGTATAGTGTTTGGTTTTGCAACTGGGCTACTCATATGCACATGTGTTTGTAAAGGCAATTGACTGATAATGATTTTAACGTCTTATCAATTATTGAAAGTCATTTCATACAATGTAATAAGCACTCGTGACATATACCGGTGTTTGAGAGGCGTCACGGCTTAAGATAGCGTATATATAAATATAACGAGTAGATTTAATCTCGGTCTGTCAACAGATTGATGTTTTCCGTCTTATAGCTGACATCTGATAAATCCAGCGCTTGTCAAAACGGAGGATATCTCGAGAAATCTGTGAAGAATGGTTAGGACGATACTTCTTAGTTCTCTCTATAATATTCAAACAGTTTTGAAAATTATGTGAAAGAGCATTAAATTAATTAAGATTAAGATAAACTGGATACACCCAGAAAGGAAAGGTAACCCCGACAGAAAATCCTCCAGAGAAGGCAAGGGGATACCACTCTGGATATTTTTCCCCAGAGGCTTACTCAAGGGTGATATCAACGTTAGGGAGACCTGACAAGACACAGAAATAAGAAGAAGAAGATAAACTTGTTGCAGGCACATTAGAATAAAATTAGGAAATGATCGCTGCATTGGTTCGGACAATGGATCGCATGGATGGAGAAAGAATGGTTAAGAAAGTATACGTTAATGATTTAAATGGAGTACGGAGTCGAGGCAGACCGAGGAAAACATGGCATGACCAAATTAATCAAATTTTAAAGGTTGGTCATGTTAGAAGTCAGAAGAATCGATGTGCGTGTATGACTCGCTGTATGAATGTGAAGGAAGCTAGAGAGGTGTGCCAGGATAGAGTAGTGTGGCGGTCTATTCTCTCAACCTACCCCCGCGAGAAAATGGCGTGATGGTTTGTTTGTTGCGGGCTGTTGCAACATTAGTGTGAACGTTGAAAATCTGGAACAAGTGGATGAATTTGTTTATTTAGGAAGTATGTTTACAAAGGATTGGAGAGTGGAGAAGGATATTAAAAGATGAGTTGGGGCAGGCAACAGAGTAAATGGTGTACTTGAAGCCTTTCCAAAAAAGCTATGATGGCAGTGCACAATGGTGTTCTTGTGCTGACCCTTATGTATTGAAGTGAAGCATGGAACTGGCAAAAGAAGTTTGTTCTATCCTGACATAACTCTCGTACCTCTTCCACATTCACACATCGTGACATGCACACTCGTCGATTGTTCCCACTTCGAATATGGCCGTCTTCCTTGGTCTTTCTCGACTTCTTTTTCGATTTACACTACTTGTAATATATCTTTTTAACCATTCTTCCCACGTCCATTCTTTCCACACGTCCAAACCTTCTTATGAAATCTATTTAATATGTTTTGGTAAATTTGGGGAGCTATGCTTTAACCCGAGAGTCGATTGCATATACAATTTGTTGTTTAACATAACCTAAATTTGAATTCAAAATTTTCCTTCACTCGCAAAACAACATAATAAAATATTGTAATTGCATTTGTCTGTTGAATTGATCAAAAGCTTATGAATATGTTGGATGGTTTGGATGCAGGTGCAAAACGAGCGGAGTATCAGTAAGCTGTCGCATGACGCTGTGCTACTTACAGTCAACGAGCATGAACTACAAGTCCTGGTATCTAATATTATGAAGTATGCATGCGATACAATTTGATGATGAATGTGAATAAGTCCAAGGTAATTTTCTTCATCTTTTAGACCTCTGGTCTGTTCCTGTAATCAGGTTGGCCTCTTTTGGGAGGTTGACTCCCAGCTATCCTTCCATCTCTTTGGCGGTCTTCCGGGGGGAAGGTAGCCGTCAGGAATCTGATGTGCCGCAGCCTGTGGGATTCTGGTGGGACCCATCCTCTGCATGTGCGCATTCCAGTATCTTCTGCGTTGTCTGCCCCATCTCACGACATCTTCCACCTTGCAGATTTCGCGGATAGCCGTGTTCTTCACCCTATCTCCAAGAGTCTTTCCTGTTATCATCTTCAGCATCTGCATCTCTGCCTCTTGCACTTTAGCCTTCGTTAATTGTAGCTAAGTGAGGACTTGGTTGTATTAACGTGCATGCATGTCACTATGTATGAATGTAGAGGAAGCGAAAGATATAGGCCTCTTCCATTTTCTTACACTCCTCCATGTCTTGTTCCTTCCACATCCAGGTTGTCCCAGCTATTGGCGAGGATATTTTTACAATACTTTATTATTTTTAGATAAACTTAAGGCTCTAACACTGTGGAATTCCATAATAACAATTTTTTCACTGTTTTTTCCACTTTTGAGTTTATTTTTCTTGACATGTTTCGAACGGTTAACAACCTTCATCATCGGGAGAACGATATAAAGTCTTTTTTTTATAGTTTATATCGTTCTCCAATGATGAGGGTGTAAATCCCTCGAAACGTGTCGAGTAAAACAAACTCAAAAGTGGAAAAAACTGTTTTAATTCATAAACATGTTTCAAATGATTTTCATCCTTTTTCATTGTAAATTTTTTAATGACATACAAAATCGTGAATGAAATCAAATGGATCAATTGACCCTGCATCTTCAGCCGAAGATGGAGTTTGTAACAATCTCTGAAACATAGGTCAAAGAATTCCACGAGACATATCCAAGAAATATATGTACTTATTTGATATATATTTCTCAAGCCAGTAGCCTTCTTAATTTTGGAAAATGAAAGATAATATCCTTAATGCGTTTTGTCTGCTCTTTGTTCCCATGTATCTTAAAATATTCAATCATTCACCTTACACCTGATTGAACAATGGAAAATCTCAGTTAGGTTCGATTGCAATCAAAATTCGATTGTCCTCTGATAATGTGTAAGAATGAAAAGTTAAAGATAAAAATTATATACATATATATCTTTTTTTAAATTACGTTTGCATGGATTTATGTAATATACAAGATAAGACAGAGTAACGGGCAATTAAAAAAATTGTATTTTAATATTTTATTTTTACCACATTTAAATATATAAAAAAAGACCAGTTCATTAGGACGCTGATTTAAATGCAGACTTTGTTTAAGACCGATCCTATATTATATTATGCATCATGGTCGGGATATGCATCATCATCATCAATCTGAGAAATCTGCGAGGTCGAAGATGTGGTCAGATGGGGATGTCAAAGACGGTGATACTGGCATCAACATGTAGAAAGAATGAGCTCAAATAGAATACCATACATAGCTCTCCATGGAAAGCCAAACGGACAACACCGACCAGGAAGACCCCCGAAATGGTGGAGAGAAAGCTGGAGTTCAGCGTCTCAAGAGGACCCGCCTAAAATAAAAGACTCCTGAGTCTACCAAAAGTGAAGAAGAAGAAGAATCATGGTCGGACGGATTTGAGTAAAATGTTTAGTTCGAGGCGCTTGATTGTTCCCAAATTTGTTATTTGAGGTGCTTGATTGTTTCCAAATCTGTTATATGAGGTGCTTTAAATCCATTGTTTGAGATGCTTGATTGTTCTCAAATACGTTTTTTGACGTGTTTGGTTGTTCTCAAATATCTTATTCGAGGTGCTCTATTGTTCTCAAATCCATTGTTTGGGGTGCTTGATTGTTTTCATATCCGTTGTTTGAGGTGCTTGATTGTTTTCAAATCCGTTGTTTGAGGTGCTTGATTGTTTCCAAATCTGTTATACGTGGCGCTTTAAATCCATTATTTGAGGTGCTTGATTGTTCTCAAATAGGTTGTTTGAGGTGCTTGATTGTTTTCACATCCATTGTTTGAGGTGCTTGATTGTTTTCAATTCCGTTGTTTGAGGCGCTTGATTGTTTTCAAATCCGTTATTTGAGACAATATATTATTCTCGGTGATTCCTCTTGGTAACTCTTCTAGTAAAAATAACCACCAAGGTAAAAGTCAAAAACTTTGATAACCAGCAAACAATTGAGTATGTAATATCATTGTTTTGAGATATAAAATGATTTTAAACAAACCGTTGATAATATTCTAACTTTGTGTGTATTTTTTAGCTCCATCTTGTGAGAAAATGTCTCCTCGTTTACGTCATATTGAGCAAGTTGTAGTATTTCATTTAAATTTGTTCCCTACATTATAAAGAGATAGCCACCCTTTTTTAAATCACTCGTTATTCTGTCCCCATCCTGTATTTCATCATTATGCACTTTGATTTATAATGATTATTCAAAATGACAGTGAACATGAAAAAAATTGTACATTGTTGCCCACTGCTACGTTGCACACCTGATAATTCTGCTATCTTTTTAATTGTTGATAAATATTCATTGTTTGGTTCAAATAAAAATGTTTACTTTATAGATTAGGCACGTGTGAAGAGGTGAGCCTCTTATATTTGCAAACTATCAATGTCAAGGCTGTTTAAACATGTAATCTTCATTCTTAAAAAATAAGTTTGTTGATTTAATGATATGTTAACCAAATTTAGGTAGGTTGTTCAATAGTTGTGATAGAAGAAATGTCACACATTCATATTTGATATGGGTTTATTTTAGTCGTGAGTGAATGTAAAAATAGACAAGGTATTACAAACTAACTATATAAGGTTCCCACCACCACCCGAGACTGTTATAGGACGCAGCGACGCCCTTTCGTCAGTCTCGCTGCACTATCTAGGCCTGTTCCACGTCCATCCGGGACTTACGTTAATTTAATTTAGCCTTTTCTTGTCATCAATCAAAAGGGTGACAGACCACATTTAATCTATTCTTTTAACCTTATATATCTCCCGCGCGGCCTCACATCTCTTTATTATGAAATAAAATCAGAAGTAAATATTATATAAAGCACACCTTAAATTAGTAAAAAGAAAAAAAAACACATTAAAATGATATAAAACACACATTAATTCACAATACACAATAGGACAAATATATAACAAACTAAATTTTAAAACAGGAAGAAGATGGTGTATGAGGGAGGCGGGAAGATGTTAAGTAAGAATGAATAAATTGGGATGGGATGGATGGAGGACAGGTTTTAGAAAAAGCAGAAATGAATAAAAAAAAAACAGTATATATAAAAGACACATTATAAAGAGAAAAGTAGATCAGAACACACCCACCAAGGGGCAGTGTAGTGAACAGGAGCCAGTGGCAACATCCATGAGCAGCAACTCAGGGGCGCAGAAACAGAAAACAAAACTAAAATGCACAAAACTATTGTAACAATCATAGCGAACATACTATTCATAATTACAAACTAACTAACGGCAAACTCCTCAGCAATAGGAAGATTAGTTGAGCCGAAGCGTTGCCCCAGTACAAATTTCGGCGATCGAGCTTTCGCGGTAGCCGGTCCATCAGCTTGGAACAATCTCCCTTCACACCTCAGATGCAAAAATGATCCGACAGATTTCAGATCTAAATTGAAAACCCATCTTTTTCATATTTCATACCCAAGTTAAACATTTATACTTTGTTCTACTATACTTTTAAACTGATCGTTTTTTAAGCGGTCACATTTAGATTTTTAGATTTAAAACACGTCTTAATGCGCCCTTGAGGTGATTACATCACAAAAACGGCGCTTTCAAAGTTAGCATATTATTATTATTATAACTAACTAACTAACTAACCATCACGCCATCTCTCTGAAGGGGTAGGCAGAAAGAATGGACTGTCACACTTTTCTATCCTGACATATTCGCTTCCTCAACATTCATACATCGTGTCGATTTCTCTGAATCCTCACACGGCCGACATTCAATATTTGATTTATTTGATCGTGCCGGGTTTTCCTCGGTCTTCCTCTATTTCTGGTTCCATTTACATCGTTAACATATAATTTTTTTACCATTCTTTCTTCATTCATTCTTTCCATATGTCCAAATTATCTTAATGATCCTTTCATTATTTTGTTCATAACACCATCATTCGCACCGCATTCACTTCTTATATTTTCATTCGACACTCCATCATACACAGAGTATGGACACATTCGTCTAAGATATCTCATTTCTACTTCATTTCTACTGCAGTGCGAATAAAAATATAAGAAGTGAATGCAGTGCAAATGAAAATATAAGAAGTGAATGCAGTGCAAATGAAAATATAAGAAGTGAATGCAGTGCGAATGAAAATATAAGAAGTGAATGCAGTGCGAATGAAAATATAAGAAGTGAATGCAGTGTTATGAACAATTTCATTAAAGGGTAATTGAGACAGTTAAGACACACGGAAAGAATGAATGAAGAAAGAATGTTAATGAAAATATATGTTAACAATGTAAATGGAACAAGAAGTAGGGAAAGTTAATTAAATATTAAATGTCAGCCATGTGAGGAGTCAGAGAAATCGACACGCGTGCATGACATGATGTACGAATATTGAGGAAGCGAGAGAAGCATGTCAGGAAAGAATTTGAAATATCTTGTGGCATATTCTTTCTGCCTACACCTTCGGAGATATTTGATCGTGCCACATTTTCTTTTGTCTTCCTCTATTTCTAGTTCTGTTTACATGGTTTAAAATACTTTCATTCATTATGTAATTATTTGTTTATTCCCAATAGCAATGGTGAATATAAGTAAATATTATTTCTGCAGGCTGAAATAATCAAACCTGTGTCTCTATTCTGCATGTCTCCAGATCCAGGCGTGGCGGGACAGCGGCATGAAGGTCCCGATGTGCACCGGCCGCCCGGGCTGGCAGACCATGAGCTTCCGCCATCCTGTGTACAAGAACACGCATCACAAGATACACATCAACCTGGTGGACATCCTGGAGGTGAACACCAAAGCCATGGTGAGTCTTAACATGTTGACTGCCACGGTACGTTTCTGGATTCCAATGTGGAAAGCCATTTTAACTTAGCCATATTTTATATTTAAAACTCCATTAAATAAATCAAATATTGAATGTCGGACACATTAGGTGCCGAAGAAATCGACGTGCGTGCATGACACGATGTATGAATGTTGAGGAAGTGAGAGGAGTATGTCAGGAAAGAAAAGTGAAGCAGTCCATTCTTTCTGCCTACCCCTTTCGGAGAGACAGCGTGATGGCTGGTTAGTCTAGTGCCAACCTTTGTGTATGGATGTGAAGCTTGGAGCTGGCAAGAAAAGGATGAAAGTAGGATAAATGCCGTAGAAATGAGATCACCGAGATATATGATAGAATACTGAACGACGAAATAAGGAAAAAATGTAAGACAGATGATTGCATCATAAGTATAATTAAAAAAGTACCCCTGAGATGGTTTGGACATATGGAACGAATGGACGAGAGAAGAATGGTTAAAATGTTTTTATAAAAGCAGTGTGAGTGAAAGAGAAGAAGAAGAAGAAGGAACCAAGGAAAGCATGGCATGACCAAATTAATCAAATACTGAAAGGCAGCCGCATTCAAGGTGAGAAAAATTGACGACCGTGTATGTTACAATGTATGAATGTGGAGGAATCTAGAGAGATATGTCAGGACCGAACGGTATGGCGTCCATCGTCTCTGCCTACCTTGGAGAAATGGCGTGATAGTTAGTTAGTTAGTTAATAAGTTAAGAATATAATGACCATATGAATAAATAATTCTTATGCAGCCTTTGGTCTGGTAGAATTCTAAATTAATTAAATTCCAAAATGTTCGCAATATCACTTTTCTGTTTTAACTAACTAACTAACCATCACGCCGTCTCCCCGAAAGGGTAGGCAGAAAGAATGGACTGTCACACTTTTACTGATGCCGCACTCCATCCTTCTCTTTTCGCCCCGCGGGAGACGCGGTGTGGTGGGTTGCGAACCTCATCGCCACTTTTCTGTTTTAAAATAGCTCAAATAGACCCTGGAACTGATTTACCATAAAAACAATTTTTTGTAACGTTAATTTGAAATTGTAAAAGGCTTAATAATTTTTTATAATGAATGCATTGCGCAATACACAAAATGGCTCCGGTAATCTTTTACGACTTGCAATAGGTAATGTTTATGATCCTCGTCTTGTGTTACAACACTGTTGTATTATTCAATAAGCTTCTCACTTCTGTCTGCGATATCATCGACAACTGTTAGGTTTCTGACTACTGTAAGGCCATGTTGATATAACCACGAAAAGAATTCCTGTTCGCAGTAACATGAGCAGTAAAATCGGACTTAAATGTTAAATGCTTTTTGACACAAAGTTTTGTGGTTATTTGTGTGTTAATTGAGAGGTTGTTTTCTGATGCTGGACACGTCTAAAAAAACAAGCATATTTCACCAAACACTGTATTCATTCATCACAATTTACCTTTAGTTCAAACAAAACAAACTAACCATCATGCCCTTTCTCCACAGGGGTAAGCAGAGAGAATATACCGCCAAACTACGCAATCCCAACACACTTCTCTACTTCCTCCACATTCATACAGCGAGTCATACTACACACACGTCATTTCTTCCGACTTCTATCATGACCAACCTTTAAAATTTGTGTAATATGGTCATGCCATGTTTTACTCTGTCCTCCGTACTCCATTTACATCATGAACGTATACTTTTTTAACCATTCTTTCTCCATCCATGCGCTCAATATGCCCGAACCAACGCATTAAATATGATAATATTTGTAGACAGTGAGGGTGGAGCCACTGGTGACGATGGGTCAGCTAAGCGCCACTCTGCTGCCCTTGGGATTGTCTCTGGCTGTCACCCCTGAGTTGGACGATCTCACGGTGGGAGGGCTGGTCATGGGAACGGGCGTGGAGTCCTCCTCGCATGTGTTCGGCCTCTTCCAGCATACCTGTCTATCCTACGAACTCCTGCTGGCTGATGGCAGCCTCGTCACCTGCTCAAAGGTATGGCTCAATGACACACTATAAAAGCGGTCCTCGATTTTCATACTTGATTGATATAAAGAAAATTGTTTTTTTATTTTAGAAGATTTTCCGTGGTTTCCTCAGCTGTATGGCGAATGTTGGTACACATATAGATAGCTCATGGACCCCAGAGCTTGACTTAGTCAGCTTTGTATCCACAAGTCAGCGCTAGTTTCTTCCACCTAAGATGATTAAAATCCGTCAAAAGGAGTATTCTCCATGACACTTTTAAAACTCTTGTAAATTCCTTTGTTGTATCACTTGCTTGTTGTAATGGAATTTATGCAAACATTCCAAAACAACAAATAAACAAACTTTAATCTGCATTCAATGCAGCAGCAAGACTCATTAAAGGCATTCCTAAAAAGTCCCATATAACACAACATCTCAAAGAACTTCACTGGGTTAAAAGTCCAGAAAGAATCCAGTATAAACTCTGCTGGAAAGTCTTCAAAGCATTACATGGAATGGCACCAAGTTATATATCTGAACTCTGTATAACGGACAGCCTAAATACAAAGAAATCCACACTTCGCTCGGCAAACTCCTCGGCAATAGGAAGATTAGTAGAACCAAAGCGTTGCCCCAGTACAAATTTCAGGGATCAAGCGTTCGCGGTAGCCGGTCCATCAGCTTGGAACAATCTCCCTTCACACCTCAGATGCATAAATGATCCGACAGATTTCAGATCTAAACTGAAAACCCATCTATTTCATATTTCATACCCAATTTAAACGATTATACTTTGTTCTACTGTACTTTTTAAGCGATCGCGAAAATCCGATGCAGCGTTCACATTTAGATTTTTAGATTTAAAACACGTCTTAATGCGCCCTTGAGGTGATTACATCACAAAAACGGCGCTATAAAAGTTAGCATATTATTATTATTAAGAACTGAACCCCTGTAAGCCAGAAGAGGTTTTGATTTAAAATTTCTTACGCAAGCCGGGCTTCTGGGCTTCTATGGGAGTACCGCTACTGGTCAGAGTACCAGGGACAGAACATAACATAACAAGAGCTTAATGGGTTAATATTTTATGTTTTGAAAAAGTTTTTTAAATGGGAGTTTTTGGAGGGTTATGCAAAACACAGTTTTAATTCATAAAAAAATCGTCTTTATGGAATTCCAGTGTTAAAGCTAAGTTTATCAAAAATATAATTCCTTATCTTATTTTTCTTGTACAGTAGAACGTCGTTTATCCGGACTGATTGGGTCCGGAGGTGTTCCGGATAATCGATTTACCGGATAATCAAACAAGCTCTAATTCTTTTAGCAAAATATGGTGTAAATTGTTTTTTTTTCCTCAGCTCATTTATTGATTATGAAATTACAAATTTGACTCCAAAAACAAGTATGTATGTAGTACATGTACATAAAAAGGCTTACATTACTCATCAGTACTGGAAAAAATAATCGGAGATTATTTTTTGAACAAGAATATTCATGTTTTTTTTGCAGCTAAATCATTTTTTCATCAAATAATTGCGTAGATTTTCACGGCTGGCAGCAATATATCTTGTGTGATTTTGGGTAACGCCGTGTGATTTCTCTATCTCGACCGACATTTCGGAGATCGTTGCAGTCTCCATCTTCAGGGTGGTGGTGGTAATTATTACCCTGAAGATGGAGACTGCAACGATCTCCAAACATCGGTCCATTTTTTCATCATCTCGTCTTGTCCGGATAATTGACTTTCCGGTTAACTGACAACCGGGTAAACTTGTACTTGGATATTCTGGTATACAGAGGTTCAGTTCTAATGGCTATTGAAATGTTATTTAGTGTTTGTTCTATGCGGGGGCTAGATGTGTGGCCCGGAATGTTCCTCCGGAAGAGGGTTAGGAAGGATTTAGATTCTATGATAAAGTCTTTTTTTTTTAATTTTTTTTTCAGGATAGCAATCCTGATCTTTACTATTCCGTACCTTGGTCTTACGGGACTCTGGGTTTCTTGACTGCGGTTGAAATCAAAATCATTCCGGCTAAGAAGTTAGTATGAATTTTTATATTACAAGTCTTTTCTTTTTGACTTGATTCACTTTTATCCCAATTTAGGTTTTATTTGGTCATTTTTTTTTCTGTGGCCGAGAACGGCAAAGCGTGGAGTTGTGCGCCCACAGTTGCATTGGGGCGACGATATCCGGAAGAGTGGGAAGTGTCTGGATGCGTATCCCTCAGGATAGAAGGGAATAGAAAATACGAGAGAAGACCTACGGCCAGGAGTGGTCGGCCACAACAGGCTGAAGAAGAAGAAGAAGATTAGACACTTCCATACACAAGGGTTGGAACAAGAACACCATTGTGCACTGCCATCTTAGTTTTTTTGGATAGGTTTTTGTTTGCATTGACAACTTTAAGTGCACCATTTACTCTGTTGCCTGCCCCAACCCTTCTTTCAATATACTTCTCCACTCTCCCATTCTGTGTAAACATGCTTCCTAAATAAGCAAATTCATCCACTTGTTCCAGATTTTCACCGTTTACACTAATGTTACAGACTGTCATGTTTCTTTCTTTGTTAAAAATCATTCTTCTTATTTTTGTCCTGTCACACCCCCATGGTGCATAGGGCCTCAAGGAGCCTTCTCCACCCGACTCTATTGCATGCCTGATGCCTAACATCATCCCAAGTGAGGCCTGCTGCTTTAACCTCGTCCTGCACGTCCGAGGAAAACGTGGCACGATCAAATAAATCAAATATTGAATGTCGGCCACGTGAGGAGTCAGAGAAATCGACGCACATGCATGACATGATGTATGAATGTTTAGGAAGTGAGAGAAATATGTCAGGAAAGAAAAGTGTGGCAGTCCATTCTTTCTGCCTACCCCTTCGGGGAGACGGCGTAATGGTTAGTTATTCGACTCACTGTATGTATGGAGGAAGCTAGAGACGGATAGAGAAATGTGTGGCGGTTCATTCTCTCTGCCTACCCTTTCGGAGAAACGGCATGATTTGTTGTTGTTGTAGTATTCTCATTCCTTTACTGTGTCCTGTAGGTATGTTCGTCTGCAATACCAGCCCATTCGAGGGGAGAACGAGATCGCCAAAATGTTCCAATGGGAGGCCACTCGCCCTCATCCAGCTCTCTTCGTGGAGGGGATCCTCTTCGGGCGGGATGAAGCCGTCATTATGACGGGGAATCTCTGTGACACGCAAGGAGGTGATGGGACTGTATGTAAAAAAATGTCATTTAAACAATATATATATTTTTTAGGTTTTTCTAGAAGAATGGCAGTGCACAATGGTGTTATTCTACCTACCCTTATGTATGGAAGCGAAGCATGGAACTGGCAAAAAAGGATGAAAGTAGAATAAATACAGTAGAAATGAGATCTCTTTTACGAATGTGTGAATACTCTGTGTATGATAGAGTGTCGAATGAAAATATAAGAAGTGAATGCGGTGCGAATGATGGTGTTATGAACAAAATAATGAAAGGATCATTAAGATGGTTTGGACACATTGAAAAAATGAATGAAGAAAGAACGGTAATAAAATTATATGTTAACAATGTGAATGGAACCAGAAAAAGAGGAAGACCGAGGAAAACGTGGCACGATCAAATAAATCAAAAATTTAATGTCAGCCATGTGAGGAGTCAGTGACGCGCGTGCATGACACAATGTATGAATGTTGAGGAAGCGAGAGAGGTATGTCAGAAAAGAAAAGTGTGGTGGTCCATTCTTTCTGCCTACCCCTTCGGGGAGACGGCGTGATGGTTAGTTAGTTTTAATAAATAATAAAACATATTTCTGTAAGGTGTGCAATGTTTCATATGCTTTATCAATATGATTGTTTTTTTTTTTGCGTAGTTAAATGAAATTGGTGCGTGGCACAAGCCGTGGTTCTTCACGCACATCCGAAATGTCAAACCTGGCCATGTGGAGTACATCCCCATTCGCGATTACTACCACAGACACACCAGGTCACTCTTTTGGGAACTCCAGGTTGGTAATCGGGTAGCAAGACTACCTGCTCCATCTTATAATATCCTCAACCTCACATATCTCTCTTATTCTGGTGTTCCTCACACGATCTCTCATTGTTTTGCCTGCTATCGTCCTCAGTGTCTTCATCTTGAAAGTTCTCTTGCTGTGTCTGCCCTTGCTTCGACACCATATGTTATTATTGGTCTTACGCATGCTTTATAGATTCTCATCTTACTCTTAATGGCCATGTCTTTGTTTTTCCATATTGTGGATTTTAGAGCACCAGAGATTGCAGCTGCCTTGTTTACTTGGGCTTGTATTTCTTCCCGCAGATCAGCTCTTCCCACTATACTTGAAGGTCCTGACCTGTTCTATAAAACCAACAATACAAAATGATTATATTATATAATATTTTAACATGATTTGACCTAAATTTGAAAAAAATATATAATTGTATATGTCGAGAAGGTTGTCGTTTAAAACGACGACCTTCGTGACCGAGTGCTAAGTGCATTGACTGCCACCTCGAAGGTTCCGGGTTCGATTCCCGGCGAGGGCAGTGTGATTGTCACACTGTCTTTGGTCTGGTGTAGAATTCTCCCAACAATAAAATGGCGGATAGATTAGCTACCTAAAATATGTCACGAGAATCACTATGATAGCTATAATAATACCCTTTACATCGATTTGGCTCATGCTGTCATGATGTAAAGAGCGATTCAACGAAATAATAATAATAATAAACGTACTTTCACTAATATGAGAGACGTCGATCTCCGATGAGACTGTGTTTAGCAGATTAATTACTTTTTCCACTCTGTCACCAGAGACAGGTTGGTTAGCAGTAGAACAAGACAGGTTGCACGTAACATCGAACTATTCTCATTCACAATTCGCTGCAATTAGTTGCATAGCACCGATTTAATTTTGAAGTAACATTATTATAAATGTATTTGTAGGACATCATCCCGTTTGGCAATAACCCGTTGTTCCGTCTCGCGCTGGGCTGGCTCATGCCGCCCAAGGTGTCCCTGCTGAAACGCACGCAGACAGCGGCCGTGAAGAAGCTCTACGAACGCTGCCACATCATCCAGGACATGCTGGTGCCACTGGAGGTGCTCAAACCTGCCCTGCGGACCTTCCACGAGGAAGTACAGGTGTGAACATTTATACTTTGAAACATTAAAAAGACCCACAATAACTAACTTACTATCTAACCATCACGCCGTTTCACTGGAGCACCTTTTGTACATTCAATATCCTTCTCCACTCACCTATCTTTTGATGTAATTATCCATCTCTTTTCTACAAAATTCTACAATTTCTACAAAGAAAGAAAAAATCCTGATGTAGACTCATATATATGATCCTCTTTTGGGGTCTAAGAAACTTAACGGACATTGCCAGACTTCAAAGACAACAAAATTAAATAATAGCCTATAACATTAAATATTTGACCCCAACCATACAAGTATACAACTGGACATATCTGACCAAATTTGAGACCTTGAAAATGGTACACAGAGTGATCCAGAAGAGACAACAGACAGTTAACATAAACTTATCAAAAACTCAGACGTACACAGACACTAGACTAGAAATTGTAACAGATATCGCTTACCGAATGCATGGACAAAGACAAGACGATCAAGACCTCCCATTGAAACCTAAAAATAAACCTGAAAAATTATATATTAGCATGTAAGATGTAAATATCATTGTATTCCTTATGACCCAATTGGGTTTTTCCAATAAAATTAAATCTTCATTTTATGGTATTCTTTCGGTGTCATGTCAGGTCACCCCGATGTTGACTATTACTTGAGAGTAGGTGTCTCTATCCCTGGCAGCTGGAAACAGCTCCTCAGCGCTCCTCAAACCAGTCCAGTCCCTTATGTTGTAGAGTCAAGAGATTCGCCTCCTGCAAACCTATGGTTATAAATAAATAAAATTGTTAGATAATTAATACGTCTGTTTTCTAGAAGTTTAAGTTTTATTCCCTGTATAAATTAAATCCTTCTTGTTGAATCTTTGATCTTTAGTGACAATCTCTTAAAATTTATTATACAAATTGTAATATGCAAAATAACAGTGTTTTAAAATTAACATTCATTAATATTTACTCGGCGCGCGCAAGCGCAGATAGCAAATTAGTACTAATGCCATCTGTTGACAAATTGTAAACTATGGCACTCGAAGGCGCGAAGACGGGCACTTGATTATTGATGTTTTTTTATGAAATACAATTTTGTTTTTGAGAAATTCTTGTAGATATCAGCATCGTGATAGTTGTACGAATGTCCAAGTGAGCGGGAAATACATTTTTGACAAAAGAGCGCTGTAATATCGGCAGTCAATGTTCCCGTATCAAGGGTTGATACGTTAGCGTGCAAAGAGTTAATAATAAAAACTTAACTTTAAACAATTTAAAAATGAAAAAAGCCATCAAAAATAGCTAGTAGATAGTAACAGCTGTCGCAACATTTTCAAGAAGTGTATAATAAAAAAATGTGACATAACAATGTTGTAAATTTAATAGTTAACAGATGTTTTCGTTTGTATTAATGGATTTTTTAATAAAATATGACATGACGTGTATTAATTATAGGTGTATCCCGTCTGGCTGTGTCCCTTCAAGCTGCCCCACCTGCCGGGAATGCTGCAGCCTGCCGACAAGAGGAGCGACCACCAGATGTACGTGGACATCGGCGTCTACGGAGTGCCCAAGGCCCCAAACTACGAAACTGTGAGGCTCAGTCTTATCGACATTCTCTTCTCCTTTAGCCTATTCCTGTCCACTTCTGGACAAAGATGTTATGCCGACGTGTTGGTGGCCTCTTTGACAATAACAAGACTTATTTTTCTAAAACACAAATGAGACATAACAAACGAAAAACATTTGGACACAAAACGGTAAACAAAAATGCAATATCGATATGAAACTAAGAGATAACATACGAGTTCTCAGAAAGATCTATCCAAATTCGAGATGATTAAATTCAACGTCTGAATTGCTCTTCCTACTGGCATCGACAAAGGCAGGACGGTTCTTCGTGATGGAGCAAAGGAAAATTGATGGCGCTGTCGCAGGTAACCATCACCAACAAAAAAAAAAATGATGAATAAAAAACTGGTCAAAGTTAAAAGCATTTAAAAATTGGAAAGTTTTCTCCAGGCGTTGTCTAGTAATGTGTGATAATTGGATTGATATCCTTCCACATTACATTAATAAAGATTTTCTGCTTAATGTAGTCTCAATAGATGGCGCTAGTGTAGATTGAACTAAAATATGTGAAATGTTTCTCAACATGGTAACATATATACAACTTTCAAAAAAAATTGTCAGACGTGGTGTTCGTAAGAAGGGCGGAATGGGGAATGCTGTATTACATAAAGCGATCGCTTAACCCATCCAATGACAGGTCATAAATCCTGTAAACGCCTCGACCACCATATTCTGTATCCAAATAATTTACATCTTCGTCTCTATTGAGATACAATTAATTATTTAAAATATCTATTTGTTCCTAAACACTTGAAAACTTCTTTTTGCGGTCCATGGTCTACAAGTCAGCAGTCTTTTTGTCCATTTTTCATCTGAACTTCTGGCTACATGACCTGTCTATTCCTATTTTATAGTCGCTATGTGATGGATGACATCAGTGACCTTTGTTTTTTCTCTCATTGTATCATTTCTGACTCTGTCTCTAAGGCTTATTCCTAACATGGCTCCTTCCATGGTTCTTTAGGTTGCTCGTAGGTTTTTGGGTTTCATGTTTTGCTCGGCCATCCAGGCTTCTTTTTCCATTTGGGGCTGGGTTTCTTGGCTTCTTTTTCCTTTTTGGGCAGGCAACAGAGTAAATGGTGCACTTAAAGTTGTCATCGCAAACAAAAAGTCTATCCAAAAAAGCTAAAATGGCAGTGCATAATGGTGTTCTTGTGCCGACCCTTATATATGGAACTGGCAAAAGAAGGATGAAAGTAGAATAAATGAGATCTCTAAGACGAATGTGTGATAAATCTGTATATTATAGAGTGTCAAATGCAAGTATAAGAAGTGAATGCGGGCGAATGAAAGTGTTATGAACAAAATAATGAAAGAGGGACGTCATTAAGATAGTTTGGACACATGGAAAGAATGAATGAAGACAGAGAATGGTGAAGAAGGTATATGTAAACGACGTGAACTGAACTAGAAATAGAGGAAGACCGAGGAAAATGTGGCAGGATCAAATAATCAAATATTGTCACGTGAGGAGTCGGAGAATTCGACGTGCGTGCATGACAAGATGTATGAATGGTAGAGGAAGCGAGAGAAGTTTGTCAGGACAGAACAGTGTGGCATTCCATTATTTCTGCCTACCCCTCTGGAGAGACGGCGTGATGGTTAGTTAGTTAGTTCCTCTCATCCATTTGTTCCACATGTCCAAACCATCTAAATGACTCCTTTTTCATTTTATTTAGGATGCAATTCATCTGCCTTACATTTCTTTCTTATTTCATCTTTCGGTATTCCATCATACATTGTTTCATCCTTCTACCAGCTTTTTTTTCATAACTTGTATTTCTTGAATTAAAGGTGAAGTCGACCCGCAAGATCGAAGAGTTTGTCTGCCAGAACAAAGGCTACCAGATGCTGTATGCCGATACGTATACCACTCGCGAGGAATTCAGAGCCATGTTCCACCACGAGCTCTACGATGCCGTGAGGAAGAGGCTCAACTGCGAAGGTGCCTTCCCCGAAATGTATGACAAAGTCAACAAGCACGCCAGAATATAGTTCACGCATTCAATTAAGATTGAGTACAATGCAGCTGTTTTCTACATTTAAGAAGCATTGTATCCGGTATTTGGATCTTAACCCTTTGGTTTTTGGCACTTTTGGGATAACTATGCCAAAATAGTTATATAATTTGTAAATAGTCTGTAAAATGAATATTTTAATTTATCAAAATTAAAACAAATCATTATTGTATTTTGGCAACTCCTTTGACATAGGTACAGGTGTTCTTGTATTTCTGGGCTAAGAGCGACCCAAAAACTTACTACTTAGCGACTGAGTCGACTATGGTTGTGAAAAAAATTGAGCATGGCCACTAAGTATACCTTCAAACGGTCATCTAAGCTTCGCCCTCAAAGCGTTATTTGTTTTGCCAATAAAAATTATGGTCGGATACTTTTTGAACAGACCTCATATGAATGAAAACGTCAGTTTCCTAGAAGTTTTATTATATTTTATGGGAATGACTTGTTTCGCCCTTCTAATACATTATCAAAAGCCTTAGAAGGGCGAAACATGTCATTCCCATAAAATATAATAAAACTTCTAGAAAACTGACGTTTTCATTCATATTAATTATTTAATATGGAGTTTTACATCATTGTTCAAAAAACAATAAATACACCACAGAGAATATTATATTTTTAATATATAATACTTCATAGTTTATTAGTGCTTATTCTAGCAGCCTAGTCAATTCAACGAGTGTCATGATTTATAATGAAATCACTTTATTTTATTTGGAAAACATGTTTTTAATTATGATATTCTTCTCTTCTTAAAGTGCCCTGTCAGGTCCCCCCGACGTTGGCGATCACTCTGGTAAACTCTTCCCTATCCTGCGCTGTCCGAAATTGCTCCTGCACAGTTCCGATTCCCGTCCATTCCCTCACGTTGCGCAGCCAAGAGATCTGCCTCCTCCCTGCCCCCCTGCGGCCCTCTATTTTTCCCTTCAATATTAGATGCAGGCGATACTTCTCTCCTCGCAGAACGTGACCCAGATATGAAATCTTGCGGACTTTGATTAATGTCAGCAGCTCTCTATTTACTCCTGCACGATTCAGGACTTCTGTGTTCGTCACTCTGTCTGTCCATGGGATCCTGAACATTCTTCGGTGAAGCCACATTTCAAATGCCTCTAACCGGTTCATTGTATTTACTTTTAATGTCCATGTCTCACACCCATATAACAGAACAGACCACACATAACACCTTAACATCCTCTGTCTTAGTTTTAAGTTGACATTGTCATTGCAAAAGAGTGACTTCATTTTGTTGAATGCTATTCTTGCTGCTTCAATCCGACATTTCAACTCTACATCTGGGTCAAGGGTGTCTGTAAGCATGCTGCCGAGGTATCTGAACTTTTCCACCTTTTGAAAATTGTTACTGTTCAGTTGCATCACCGAATCAGTATGATCCAGTCGTCCGAATGTCATCCACTTAGTTTTACTGACATTAATAGTTAAACCCAATTATGATATTAACTTTATTAAATATCATTGAAAATTTTACAAAGAGCGAATCTATGATATTAATTATTAATCAATGTTTTTATATAGTCAATGATTTTAATCTATTTGTTTTTATCAATTTATTTGTATTTTATTAATATTGTTACCAATGGAATTTTTAATACATTTTATAATAAAAGTTATTGTTAAATTGAAAATTTATTTGTGGGACAAATATATTTAAATACAGTAAAAGTCCGTTAATTCGAACAACGATATTTCGTTATTCAAAATTTTCATAATTTGCTCGGTTCAAAAATTTACTTTTCATAGTAAATTCTACCGTATAATTGAAATATCGCGTATTTTGTAATGTTTTTCATCAAAATGTTCTTACGATTTCCAATAATTCAAAAGAGACAACTATAAAGTGAAATATCCCATGAGAAAGAATCAGGTTCGTATTTCTCTTGAAAATATCACGCGGTAAAAAGTGCAAAGCGATAAAAAGAAAAAAAAACGGCTAAAATGTAAAGATGTCGGCCAATCACCGCGTTGGGCGCTGTACGCTGACCAATTACAACAACGCTCGCTGACCAATCACAACCGAAATATTGTGTCTAGCGCGCGTATTTTGAATATTTTCGACGTACACTGCAGAAAAAAAACGTTAAATCGGGTAATAAATGTACTAAAATATATCGGAACTGAAATAATAACACTCGATGTTATAATATTTTTTGTGAATGTATACTTATACTTGTATACGAATACTGGATTTCACCCACCGTGGGTTATCAATTCATGATTTAATTGTATCTCAATAGAGACGAAGATTCAAATTGGAAACTGAATATGGTTGATCAAGGTGTTTACAGGACTTATGACCTGTCATTGATTCGGTTAAGCGCACGCTTTATGTAATTACAACATTCCCCATCCCATCTTTTCTTTATGACCATGTATGATAAATTAACATATGTAATCAAAATCTTCATAGATGGCACATTGAAACTGACATGTGAAACCTGGCATAGATTTGTAACATATATACAACTTCCAAAAATTTGTCATACATAAAGAAAATGTGGAATGGGGGATGTTGTAATTACATAAAGCGTGACAGAACGAAAAAATGGCCACGATGTTCCAAGCCGCCGGCAATTGGCGCAAATTTTTTTTTTAGTGATCGCGTAATTCGTAATTCAAATTTTTTTGGGAAATCCGGTCCCTTGAATTTCGAATTAACGGACTTTTACTTATGTAATTTGGTGCTAGTATCGATTAAGTTCTTCTGCACTTAACATTACATTTAAATAACTTATTTTTATTATTTCATAACTAGCGTTATATTACCATTTAATTAATAGCAATCAAAGCGAACCCCATAAAAATATATCTTATTGTAAAAATAAAAATAAAATTATATTAATAATTTTTTATACATATTTTTAGTATTACATTTTTAAAGGAGATTTATGTTTTTAGAATTTTAATAACTCGTTAATTCCTTTGTGCCTTATGAATAATAATTATTTTGTATTGTTATAATTTATATATTTTTACATTGTTATAATTTTTATAAATAAATATGATTATTTTACCTATTTGTGTTTTATTTTTACTTTTTTAAGATTTGTTGAATTTGAAATCAAGCTAGTTCTAGTCCCTTGGAGTTGGCAGAAGAAGGATGAAAGTAGGATAGATGCCATAGAAATGAGGTCACTAAGGAGAATGTGCGAAAAACAATGTATGATGAATATCTAATGATGAAGTAAGAAAGGAATGTAAGGCGGATGAAATGTGATAAATAAAATTAAGAGAGAGTCACTAAGATGGTTTGGACATATGGAACGAATGTATGAGGGAAGAATGGTTAAAAATATATACACAAGTAGTGTGAATGGGAAAAGAAGTCGAGGAGGGCCAAGGAAGACATGGCATGACCAAATAAATCAATTACTAAAAGGCGGCCATGTTCGAAGTAGGAACAATTGACAAGCGTGCATGGCACGATGTGTGAATTTTGAAATGGCGCGAGAATTATGTCGGGATAGAACAATGTGGCGATCCATCCTCTCTGCCTACCCACAGGGGAAACGGTGTGATGGTTAGTTAGTTAGTTAGAAATCAAGCTATAGTTTTTTGGAGGAAGTGGGTGATGTCATTCTGACTCCAAATCGAAAATAAACAATCTTTGCTTATTCCAAAAAATATGGACACTTATGGTCAAGCATTCAAAAGCATCTTTAAAAAAATCGGTATAGTATGGAGAAAAGGAAAATGGATACCTGTTAGAACTAAGCTGGGAACACCTCGGCCATATGTTTCTAAAGTGGGCCCCCTGGCCTTGGAGGGGCCTTGGAAGGAGCTGAGGGGGTTATTCTGGCCCTGGGGGAGTATGGAAGCCCTGGGAAACAAAAAGGGAGCCAGAAGGTACTAAAATATAGAGAAAAAATACATACACAAATCTACTGTTAAGAATTCGAATGTTCGATGATGGATATCAAAAATATTACCCCATTGGTACATCAAAAACATTTATTTTGGAGCATCTTCTCTTCTACTTCCTCTTAGTTTAGATCGTACCTTTGTTTATGACATTGAGCTGTCCTCGGATGATGATGTCCAGCCATCTCTATATCTTTTTGGCGGCCTTCTTGATAATCTCTTGTTGCTTGGGTTTTCATCTTTAACAATTCTTGCATTCTGCATGCGGTCAACGTGATCTCTCCAAAAGCGCCTTTCCTTTTGCAGCATTATAATGAACAATGATCAATTCAATGGAAAATTGATGTCAAAAATTATAAAATTTACGACAATTTCTACTCAAAACCGAAAGTCTCTCATGATAGAGTCACCAGTGATCATGTTTTAGAATAGTGATTGAACTATTTTTTTTCTTTAGCATTTAAATCTTTTATGTAAAAACGATATTCCTTCTTGGTACCCTTAATATTTTCTCAATTAACAGCTTTTGGTTAGAGCCTTCTTTCCTGTGCTGGTTATGAAGAAAGGCCAATGTGAGCGAAAAATCATCAGCCCCTTAATATTGACCCCCACAAAATAAAAATGGAACAAAACATTTAAGTATTCGGAAATTGAGATGATTTTTCGGTACCTACTTTCCAAAATAAAACTTCATGGCTAGATATAAAGTGAACTCGCGTCAGCTGATTCAAAGAAAAAAACATATCGTGGTCTTTGCTTGTAATGTCAAAAAATCGTTTTGTCTATGGATTTCTCCTACTGTGCGCTGCGTGAGAAAAAACAATGGTGTAATTTCTAACATTTTTCTTGTAAGTATTTTTAGAACGCAATAACAGCGACCGGAATGTACGGGAAATAGCACAAATTCACATCGATAATGTACCGATTTAGTGCCGTCTGGCGCCTCCGCTCACTGCGCGCGTGAGATAAGCAAAACCGACTTATATACCAAATGTCAGATACGATTTTAATTGTATATTTTATTACTGCACGTGAGTATATGTGTTGTATACTTGTGTATATTGTTGCACTGCGGCAGAGGTCACGAAGCCCACTTTTATATTTCACCCGGAATAAGGATATTCGGTGAAAACCGCATCGCAATTTGACATATTTGTTCCTCGCTCTGCATTGGCGTGTCAAGTCTAACTTTCTTAAAATGCCGTTTTCGTTGGATTTTTTTTATCACCGGGCAGCCAAGATGCCGGTTAGGGCGGACAACTTCGAGCGTTGGTCTGTTTTAGCGTCAACTTTTGCTATCCGGTGGTCATATTCGCCATGGCTCGCCACTTTTCAGCCAAGGTAACAACCAAGTGACAGTTGTTGAAAAACACTTTTCGTGCGAGTGATTACAAACTACGCACTTACCCTATTTGTTTACTCTCAATTTCACGTCCCATGCTTTAAACACATCATAACTCACAAATTATAATACGTACGTACTTTCAATAGACAATATCTACAGAATATATTTTGTTTTGTGTATACCAAACTTTCTTTTGTTTAGTTCGAAATTATAATATTTTTTATCCGTGTTTAATATTACATAATGTTGTTTATGTTTTTACAAATTGAAAAGTTTCTTTGAATAACAAACAAACAAACCATCACGCCATTTCTCCGCAGGGGTACGCAGAGAGAATGGACTGCCACACTACTCTATCCTGACAAACCTCTAGCTCTCTCCGCATTCATACAACGAGTCATACACGCACGACGATTCCTCTGACTTCTAACATGACCAACCTTTAAAATTGTATTAATTTGGTCATGCCATGTTTTCCTCGGTCTGCCTCGACTCCGTACTCCATTTACATCATTAACGTATACTTTCTTAACCATTATTTCTCCATCCATGCATTCCATATGTCCGAACCATCGCAGCAATCCTTTCATAATTTTGTTCATAATACCTTCTTCCGCTCTACATTCCTTTCTTATATCAGCATTTGAGATTCTGTCGTATATCGTTCTACCACACATACGTCTTAGGGACCTCATCTCTACCGCATTTATTCTGCTTTCATCCTTCTTCTGCCAGTTCTATGCTTCCCTTCCATACATTAGGGATGGAACCAGAACTCCAGTGTGAACGGCCGTTCTATGAATAATTTTAACAAAAAAAGTTCTATAAAACATTAGACATTCAAATCATTAATTTCATTTCTAAAGTTATTTGTAGATATTACTTGATTTAAAGAAACGTAAGACGACATTGACTTTATTTAGTCAGAAAAATCACTTTAATTTTACTTAAATAACTTCTTCTTGTCCTGTCACACCTCCGTGGTGCATAGGGCCTCAAGGAACCTTCTCCACCTGACTCTATCGCATGCCTGATGCCTAACATTATCCCAAGTGAGGCCTGATGCCTTCACCTCAACTCTTCTCGCAGGGCTCTTCTCCAGGTGGCTCTAGGTCTGCCTCGCTTCTTCTTTCCCCCCATAGGGGCCCAGTCCAGTGTGCCCTGAGCGATGCAGGCTGGGTTCCGTTTTAACTAAAAAAAACTAGAAAGAGACGTTCCTTGGACCAAAACAATCAAATACCTTGGGGTTACCTTGGATTCTAAGCTGACATGGAGGCCACACATTACAAATAAAGTCAAAGCCGCGTCAAGAGCAATCTCAGCCCTCTACCCAATGTTAGCTAGAAACAGTAAACTAAGCACCGACAATAAACTCCTGATATACAAAACGGTCATAAGGCTGATCTTCACTTACGCAGCCACAATCTGGGGCTATGCAGCTTCGAGTCACATACGAAAACTACAAATCCTGCAAAATAAGGCTATCCGTTTATCGCTTGGTACGCCTTCATGGACCAGGATCACACAACTGCACCTAGAATCGGGAATCCCGATGATAGATGAATTCATTCTGAAACTTGCCGAACGTTTTTACAAAGGACTCCCTTCACATCCTAACCCCACAATAAAATACCTCTCAAATTACGATCCAAACACCTCCAGCTGCCACAAGCGCCCAAAATCGATCCTCCTTCAGAGGAACACTCCTAAGCTACAAAAAAAGCTATAATGGCAGAGCACAATGGTGTTCTTCTACCGACCCTTATGTATGAAAATGAAGCTTTGGAGTTGGATGAAGAATGATGAAAATAATGTTAAAAAAAACAATGTATGATAAAATATCTAGTGATGAAGTAAGAAAGGAATGTAAGCGGATGAATAAAATTAAAAAAGGGTCACTAAGATGATTCAGACATATGGAACAAATGGTTGAGGGAAGAATGGTTAAAAGATATACAGAAGTGGAGGAAGGCTAAGGAGGACACGGCGTGACCAAATTAATTAATTACTGAAATGTGGTTATTTTCGAAATAGGAACATTCGACAAGCGTGCATGTTGCTATGTGTGAATGTAGATGATTCGCGAGAGCTATGTCATGATAGAATAGTGTGGCCATCCATCATCTCTGTTCGGTGTGATGGTTAGTTAGTTATTATTATTATTATTATGATTTGTATTTTAAGTGTGCCGTTTTGTAAAATCAATAGGAAGCACTAGGAATCGACTGACCGAACAGTGCAGTCTTCAGAAGTTTCTTAAATTTAACGTCACTATCCTCATAATTAATACTAACATGGAGGCTATTCCACGCCAACGGACTCGCAACGCTGAAAGCACGATCATAGAAACACGCTTTATTGGCTCGCTATGTTGTTTGCACTTGTTTCTACTGATCGGAGTGAACGTTACCTTTCCGTTGGCATGGGTGTCACGCAGAGGTCCCATATATACGCTGGCGCTCTCTGGTGTCGAGCCTTAAACACTGTTAGTTAGTTATGAATATAGGTTTTCTACATTTCAAAGTCGTTTTTTATTCTTAATTAAAAAAATTAACAATCATTTGTTTCTCTTTTCAGACCACATCAAGAGTAGCCAACATCATCCAAAACAAATTATTTTAGAGGAAGAATCTCTCCACTCCGCCAAGCATATTCACACTTATCCAACTTTACACTACCCTACCCAACCTAACCTAACATGCCTTCATTACACTAATCTTATAAAGTAAAAAAAAAATGTGATTTAGACTGTAACACTTGATTA
The DNA here is from genome assembly GCA_022606425.2 of Lepidostoma basale. Taxonomy (NCBI): domain Eukaryota; kingdom Metazoa; phylum Arthropoda; class Insecta; order Trichoptera; family Lepidostomatidae; genus Lepidostoma; species Lepidostoma basale. The sequence goes on from JAHDVF020001251.1 coordinate 2,026,296, forward strand.
GGTTTTTTTCATTATTCATTTAATTTTTTACAAGTCTTTCTAAAGCCAAATTTTTAATAATATTAAGACTGAAGAATTTTTTAATTTAACGTTTTTGCAACACTCCAATTTTTTTCTGTTTTTAAATTATTATTATTTATTTCCAAAAGTAAAACCACACGTTAAAGCGATGCAAAAATCATGAATAAATAAATATATAAAAACTATTATGATTTACCTTTGATTGTATCTTAAATTATTATTATTTTATCATTGTATATTTAATTTTAATTTCTTTTTATTTTATTTTATTTAAAACATATTTTCATTCGGCGTCCATTTTTATTTTGACGAATAATTTTGCAGTAAGATATCGCGTTATCAAATGGAGTCTGTGCATCCAAGATCACTTAAAATCATTTTAAAATCGAGTAAACTACCTTGTGTTTCCGTGTTTAAGGAATTAAATAATTAATTAAAACATCACATCACTTTATAACACAACTTCACAACACACGTTCACACTTCAAGACAACACACGTTCACCTTCAAGACAACACACTTTCACACTTCAAGACAACACACGTTCGCACTTCAAGACAACACACGTTCACACTTCACAAAGACACAACATAACTGCGCTTTAATAACGGAATGGAGAATTTACCCGTTAACATGTCGGTAAGAAATATAAAATCCCGTAAGGACAATTTGATCACCCGAAAGAATGACAAGAGTCCGGAGAAGGCTGTTCGCCCCGGGGTGAAGAAGGACGGCGCGAAGCTGGCCAGCGGGACCAGGAAGCTGGAAGGGGAAGACGACCAGCCCCTAACGTCGATGGAGAGACTCGACAGACCAAAAAAGATCGTAATGGGCCAGACCAAATTCGGTCTCAACAAGAGAGTGGAGTTCACGAAGCAAGCAAGGAACAACTTGCAGATTCCTGCACGATTCACCAATCAGGTACATATTAATAATAATTAAATTAAATAATTCATTCAAGAATTAATTGTATCTCAATAGAGACGAAGATGCAAATTGGAAACAGGATATGGTTGATCAAGGTGTTTACAGGACTTATGACCTGTCATTGGTTGGGTTAAGCGCACACTTTATGTAATACAACATTCCCCATTCCATCTTTTCTTTATGACCATGTATGACAAATTAACATATGTAATCAAAACCTTCATAGATGGCACATTGAAACTGACATGTGAAACCTGGCATAGATTTGTAACATATATACAACTTCCAAAAATTTGTCATACATAAAGAAAATGTGGAATGGGGGATGTTGTAATTACATAAAGCGTGACAGAACGAAAAAATGGCCGCGATGTTCCAAGCCGCCGGCAATTGGCGCAATTTTTTTTTTTAGTGATCGCGTAATTCGTAATTCAAATTTTTTTGGGAAATCCGGTCCCTTGAATTTCGAATTAACGGACTTTTACTTATGTAATTTGGTGCTAGTATCGATTAAGTTCTTCTGCACTTAACATTACATTTAAATAACTTATTTTTATTATTTCATAACTAGCGTTATATTACCATTTAATTAATAGCAATCAAAGCGAACCCCATAAAAATATATCTTATTGTAAAAATAAAAATAAAATTATATTAATAATTTTTTATACATATTTTTAGTATTACATTTTTAAAGGAGATTTATGTTTTTAGAATTTTAATAACTCGTTAATTCCGTTTTCTTATGACCACCATGTCTGACAAATTTTTGGAAGTTGTATATATGTTAATCTGTAACACCACCCTTTGCATGGTAGTTTATTCAATCCACACACTAGCGCCATTTATGAAGATTGTATTTTAAGCATTAAGCAGAAGATCTTTTTAACGCAATGTGAAAGGCTACCGCCATTAACGTATTGCTAGAAACCGCCTGGAGATGTTACTCCAATCTATATGCTATAATTTTGACCAGTTTTTGTTTTTACAACATTTTGAATGTATACAATCATTTATTGATCATTTACCAAGTACATGGTTTTAATACCTCCCAACTGGGGTAACCCGTTCTAGGGAGGCATTTTTCACACTCTATATAATCTCAATATATAAAATGCAAATTCAGGGAACAATTAATGAACAAGGGGAACAAAATATATCTTAATGTGTTCTTCTTCTTCGATGGCCCTACAGCCCTTATCGAGCCTTAGCCTCCAGTATTCTTCGCCTCCAACTCCTCCTGTCCTCCGCTTCTACCCTCCAATCTGACACTCGTTACAATTTTGCCCCATCTCTCCCAACTTCATCCTCCCATCGCAGCCTGGGTGCCACTTCAGTAATCTTTTTGGGGTTCGCGATGACGGCATCCTCTGCACGTGACCGGCCCATCTCAGTCTATTCAGTCTGACCTGTGTGGAGAGACTGGGAGCTTTGTAAATATGGTACAGCTCGTCATTATGCCGTACTCTCCAGCCTTCACCGTCATTCACAGGTCCTGATGATGAAGAAAAATTTCGAATGACATTCGACAAAGGACTCACCGGAATAAAGTCGATGTCGAATGTCATTCGACGTATGACCGGAAAGGGTTAAGATATTGTTTTTTTTATTTATTATTAATTGAAAAGGTGATTATTATTTTTTGTCGCCATATATTCTGGTTAGTAATTAGATCTGTACCATTCCAGCTGCCCTCGGTTAATCATCAAATCGTCCATCATGCACCGCACCATCTCATCGACCACCACAAGGAGAAAACCGTTCACGGGAAAGAAAAGTTTAAGGTTAGAATTTCAAAATTATTACATTAAAACCTATAAAAGTATTCTCTCTTTACAATGATATATAAGGGACTGGGAATTGTCATCGTTACGGAGAGAGATAGTTATACTGAGAGACAACAATATTTGATGAAATAATGCTAAAAAATAAAGTATGCAATACCATTAATTCATAAAACAAACATTATGGTATTTTAAATATTTCTTCTTCTTTTTGCCCTGTCACACCTCCGTGGTGCATAGGGCATCAAGAAACCTTCTCCACCCAACTCTATCGCATGCCTGATACCTAACATCATCCCAAGTGACTGCTGCCTCAACCTCGTCCTGCAGGGCTCTTCTCCAGGTGGAGAAAGAAGAATGAAAGTAGAATAAATGCAATAGAAATGAGATCTCTTAATCGAATGTGTGGAAAATCTGTGTATGTGAGTGTCGAATGAAAATATAAGAAGTGAATGTGGTGCGAATGAAAGTGTTACAAAATCTCTTCTTCTTCTTTTTGTCCTGTCACACCTCCGTGGTGCATAGGGCCTCAAGGAATCTTATCCACCCGAATCTATCTCATGCCTGATGCCTAACATCATCCCAAGCGAGACCTGCTGCCTTAACCTCGTCCTGCAGGGCTCTTCTCCAGGTGGCTCTAGGTCTGCCTCGCTTCCTCTTTCCACCCATTGGGGACCAGTCCAGTGCGCCCTGAGCGATGCAGGCTGGGTTCCGTCTCAGAGTGTGACCGATCCACTGCCATTTGCGTCTAGCGACTTGTTCTCTAATTGGCTTTTCGCCTGCCATGGTCCAGAAAACGGCATTTGACACTGTTTGGGGCGAATAGATCTTGAATATTGAGCGAAGGCACCTATTTATAAACACCTGGAGTTTTCCAATAACGTCCGCGGTAGATTTCCAAGTCTCACATCCATACAGCAGTACGCTTTTAACGCTACTACTGAATATTTGGAACATTAAATATTTACATTCAATAATATTACTTTCTACTGTGATCAAAAAGTAAGGTTAAACTTTTAATTCAAACTACGCTGGCTCTCCAATTCTGGCAAATCTTTTTTTTTAGGTTGGTAGTACTGTCACTGACATCTGTGTCAAATTTCATGTCAATATCTGCATTTGTCCAATGGTTACACACAATTTACAGATTTTTACAATTTCTGATTTTGTTCACCAGACCTTCATCAGGGTTACAAACGAGGTTTGTTTTGTATCCCTGGTGAGAACGAAACCGGTTAGTTCTAAAAAAAGCATTATGGCATTAAAACAAATAACAGGTGTTTTAAATTCTTTTTAATAATAATATTAAAAAGGGAGATGCCTGGTGGCGATGAGGTTCGCAACACATCACACCGCGTCTCTCGCGGGGGCGAAAAGAGAAGGATGGAGTGCCGCATCGATTAAAGTGTGGCAGTCCATTCTTTCTGCCTACCCTTTCGGGGAGACGGTGTGATGGTTAGTTAGTTAGTTTTAAAGATTTTCCTAAATACAATTTTTTTATGAATTAAAACTCTGTTTTTCCACATTTCGATAGTTGAAAAACAGTGTTTTATTTCATAAAAAAATTCATCATGTAATTCCAGTGTCTTAAGTGCCTTAAGTTTATCTAAAAAAAATATTTAAAAAGAACATTTTGTGTTAAATTATTTTTATTTTGTTATTTTATTTTATATCATTGTATTTTATATTATTTGTTTTAGATTTATTTTGTGAGTGTCAGACGATCGAAGTGTGCGCGGGAGATGCCTATTGGTGGCGATGAGGTTCGCAACCCATCACACCGCGTCTCCCGCGGAGCGAAAAGAGAAGGATGGAGTGCCGCATCAGTAAAAGTGTGACAGTCCATTCTTTCTGCCTACCCTTTCGGGGAGACGGCGTGATGGTTATTGATGGTTGATTGGATAGTTTAGTTAGTTAAAAAAAATATGTTAAAGAAATTAAAACTCTGTTTTTGCCACAAAAAACTGTGTTATAATTTATAAAAATTCGTAAAACAAAACTGTTTTTAATAATGAAAGAGTTTACCAATTTTAATAGCTTCCTTTTTAAGTACTCTTAGACGCGGCAAAAAATATTTAAAAAAAACATAAACAACACTCAAAGCATTTATACATAAGGCAAAAGCTATGGAACTGTTTTTGGCGGGAGGATTAAACAATCGCTATCTGTTCCGGAAACATTTTTGAATTTAGACTCGGCACAAACCCGCTAAATTAAAGTAAGTACTCAAATATGCAGACATTCGAATGCGTTGTGACGTCACAGTTGCACGGTAATTTGCGTTTTAGTTGATTAGCAGTTTTATTTATAAAGGTGTGAAATTATTAAGCTGACATCACATTGTACAGACAATGAAAAGTTCAATTAATTTTTTCAGTTTTAAAAGTTGTCTGGTTTGGACATATGGAACGAATGGATGAGGGAAGAATGGTTAAAAAGATATGTATTTTTTATTAAATTAAGAAATAAAAACCTTATTGGGTTATATGGATACATTTTTAGATCTTGCTTGTAACTAGGGTTGTCCGTAAAATAAGTTTCCCTTTTTTTTTCACAATGGAAACCAATTTTATTTACAACGAGCAATACATCATTGGAAAGCTTAGACTTTCAGCTATTTTTCTACATAGTCCCCGTTGACTACGATGCACGTTTTCATCCGGGTCACCATCTTTTTGATTCCCTGGTCATAGAAGTCTCCCGCCGTGAAGGTAGCTCAGAACCTCTTCTTTCAGCTCCTCTTCATTTGCAAAATGCGTTCCACCGAGGTGTTTTTAATTTTTTTACATTTTACCGGATTTTTGTCCGTTATATCCAAAGTTCGTTAAATAGAGGTCCATTATATCGAGGTTTTACTGTAGTAACAATCGACGAGTACTGTGTGAATGTAGAAGAGTCGCGAGAGTTATGTCAGGATATAACAATTTGGCAGTCTATCCTCTCTGCCTACCCCTCTGGAGAGCGACGTGTTAGTTAGTTTAGAGTTGTTTAATTTGGGTCGGCTCTTCTCATATGGCGACTCCAATCAATTATAAGTGACTACCTTCCTGGTATCTATTGGATCCAAACAGTGTCAAATGCCTTTCTCTGGACCATGTCAGGCGAAAAGCCAATTAGAGAACAAGTCGCTTAAAATTTACGACGAGGTTAAGGCAGCAGGCCTCACTTGCGATGATGTTAGGCATCAGGCACGCGATAGAGTTGGGTGGAGAAGGTTCCTTGAGGCCCTATGCACCGCGGAGGTGTGACAGGACAAAAAGAAGAAGACCTTCCTGGTAGAGGGGTTAGAACCGACTGCCTTTGATCTGGGGTAGAATTCACGTGACAGTAAAATGCCGATAGATTAGCTACCTATCTAAATAGCTAAAAACAAATTGTCTATAGTAATGACCTGTTGTATTGGAGTGTGTCTTCGCCTTTAAAATCCTTACCTCTAATACCATCCGTGTTATGATGGTTTAGCTCCGTCTAATTAACTAATTGAACCTAACCTTACTTAACAAATTTTTGTGCTGAATCGTAAAATATAAAGGTGTCCATGTTCCAGGTGGTGGTCCCGGCCGCGGAGCCTCTGAAGAAGGGGGCCGCGGGGGCCCATAAGCTGCAGGATCACCACTACCATCACGCCCCCGGGGCCCTATCCATCTGCACGCAGCAGAACAGCTTCGATGTGCTCAATTCCCTATCCACCAGTGTGGCAGTGAGCCCTATTATTATTATTTTTAAATTTTTATTTTTTATTCAAGTTTCAACCCTAGGGATTGGTTTGCAACAAAATCTAATACCTTTTGTTCTTGGGATGCCACTTAGGCCTTTTTAACATGGTAGCTTCCTGTTGCTTTAGAGAGCATACCACATAGGAAGAAGAAGAAGTATATTGGGTGCCTGTAAACCATATTCAACTTTGACTGCTGCAATGTTTTTAAAAATAATATTGAGAAATATTACCATCCACCCAAAAAAAAAAAAATTATAAAAGTATATTACATATTAAAGACCAAACAAGTTTTGACGACTTCCGAGATGAAGACACTGAGGACAATAGCAGGTAAGACACTGAGAGATCGCTTGAGGAACACCAGAATAAAAGAGATATGTGAGGTTGAGGATATTGTAAGATGGAGCAGACAGCGAAAAAGGGACTGGTATGATCATGTTCAAAGAATGGACACCACCAGATTCCCCTATATTACATTACATAATCAGCCTCACGGGACTCGTCTATAGTGGAAGACCTCCTAAAAGATGGAAGAACAGCTGGGAGTCTACCTCACAGGAGGAGCAACACTCTGGAGAACAGATCACATAGGTCTACAATAAGTTAGCTAGAAGGTTTCAATCCTGGGATTGGTTTGCAGCAATTTCTTCTATTCTTCTCTTCCATTCTTCTCTGTCTTGTGCGGCTCTTTTGAAATCTGCATATGATGAGCAGCGCACGTCCACCAACAGGTCCTCCAGATACTCTCGGCGTGGGCATCCCCTAGAGTTTGTCCCCTCGGTCATACTCTCCATTATGACATGCAAGAGACCTTGACGTATTACATGGCCGATCCATCTTGCACGCCTTTCGGACAAGGTCCTGAGCAGGTGCCTTCCTCCTTCAATTCCTTGAAGAACTTCCTCATTCGTGATGTGGTCTCTCCAGGAAATTCCTAATAGTCTTCTATAGGACCACATCTCAAAAGCCTCTAGTCTCCGTTTATCTCTTTCGGATAGGCATCATGTCTCGCAGCCGTACATCAAGATACTCCATACATAGGTCTTGATGAGGAGTATTCTCAGTTTTAGGTCTATATTATTTGATTCTATTATTTTTGACCTTTTATTAAATGCAAGCCTAGCCTGATGTATACGGCTGTCGACCTCGCTCTTAGACCGACCGTCCCATGTTATTTTGCTCCCGAGGTAGACAAACTCCTCGGTGTTCTTTAGTGGAACTCAAGAAGAAGATATTACATACTTCATTTTTTGTTTATTGTTTCTTGTAGTTTTTTTAAACTGTCCAGCAGAGACAAATAGATATATTTTATGTTCTCAATTGTTTCTCAGGCTGGGACAGTGGAGTACCGAAGGCGTGGGTCAGGGCAGGCGCCCCCCCCTCCGCCTATGCCTGACCTGGATGCCAGCGGCAACAAGCTGGTGGCCAGGCTGGAGGACGACGCCTTCATATCGGAGCAGGACCTGGTGAGGATCTCTTGTTTTATCATTTTTTAGTTTAACCCTTAACGGACGTAAGACACCTCTGACTTGACAACAGAACTTTGTTCGCTGCGCTCGTATGGCACATCTGAGGTGACACAATGAATCATGTTGAATCTTGTCTGTGGAATCTGCTTGTAATAATTTTGTCAGTTGAATATTTCATATTTTAAAATTAAGTATTGATAGAATATTTCTCTTTTTCTTTTCTATATACTTTGTAGGTATATACAACACTTATATCAAAAAAAAATTAATTACATAAACATTTTTCAGACAACCAGTCCTTCTTCAGTGATACATATTTAAAAATTTATAAAATTGTTTACATGATCTGACAGATGTTATAAATATTTATTTTGGAACGTTTATGCTTTTGTTATAACAAATATTATGATTCAATTGAAAGTTCTTATTCGGGTTCAGGTAATTACTTACAACAAAGGAAATAAATCAAAGATTGGACTTGAAGTTAAATTTATTTGATTATATTTCCTGTATTGAAGGCGATTCGTCTCTTAAATGAGGTTGCAGAAGAGATAGACCTCTTTGGATGCAATTATGGCGAATTCGTAAATGCCCTTATGATAAAGGCAGCAAGCAGATAACTGGCTTTTCCTATTCATAAGGTTCTATGTATATTTCCTTTGATATTCTTTTTTTTTCACCTTTACATCGATTTGGCTTGCGCTGTAATGATGTAAGGAGTTTTTTCAACAAAATAATAATAATAATAATAATTTTCTTCATTTTTAATTGCTTTTTTAATATCTAAAATTTCGAGAAAAAGAGAAATAAAGCATCTGCAACACAAAGTATGGCGAATATAGAAGAAATTGATAGAATAACTTAAATTTCAATTGACACATGGAAAGAACGGTAAAAAAAGTATATGTTAACAATGTAAATGGAACTAGAAAAAGGGGAAGACCGAGGAAAACGCGGCACGATCAAATAAATCAAATATTGAATGTCGACCACGTGACACAATATATAAAGAAAAGAAAAGTATGTTAGGAAAGAAAAGTGTGGCAGTCCTTATTGAGATAGACATGTTGGTTAGTTAGTTTTAGAATAACATTTACAAAAGATATAAAGGTTAGCGTCTGATAAGGGTTAAATTTGATGCACCGTCTTCTTCTTCTTTTTATCCTGTCACACCTTCGTGGTGCATAGGGCCTCAAGGAACCTTCTCCACCCGACTCTATCGCATGCCTGATGCCTAACATCATCCCAAGTGAGGTCTGCTGCCTTAACCTCGTCCTGCAGGGCTCTTCTCCAGGTGGCTCTAGGTCTGCCTCGTTTCCTCTTTCCCCCCATAGGGGACCAGTCTAGTGCGCCCTGAGCGATGCAGGCTGGGTTCCGTCTCAGAGTGTGACCGATCCATTGCCATTTGCGTCTAGCGACTTGTTCTCTAATTGTTTTTTTGCCTGCTATGGTCCAGAGAACGGTATTTAACACTGTTTGGGGCCAATAGATCTTGAATGAAGGCACTTGAGTGAAGGCACCTATTTATAAACACCTGGAGTTTTCCAATAACGTCCGCGGTAGATTTCCAAGTCACACATCCATACAGCAGTACGCTTTTAATGCTACTGCTGAATATTTAGAGCTTGAGCTTTCTCGAAATGATACCGGAACGCCATACAGCCGCACCGTACCACCAAGTTATCCACCGTCATTCAGTCCTTTACCTCTCCTGCAACCAATGCGGATATAAAAAAAAAACACAATACGTTCCTCCAACACTAAAACAGTTCTTCCTCCTTATATTTACCCTCCTCTTCAGGTCCAATCAAGGTTGCGTTCATCCTCAATACCACATGTATGACTTACATACATACAACACTACATCTTAAAGAACTTCACCGGCTTAAGAGTCCACATTGAATCCAGTATAAACCCTGCTGGACAGTCTTCAAAGCGCTACATGGAATGGCTCCAAATTGTACATCCGAACTCTGTATAACGGACAGCCTAATTACAAGGAAATCCACACTTTGCTCGGCGAACTCCTCGGCAATAGGAAGATTAGTTGAGCTAAAGCGTTGCCCTAGTACAAATTTCGGGGATCGAGCGTTTGCGGTAGCCGGTCCATCAGCTTGGAACAATCTTCCTTCTAAAGCATCTACAACACAAAGTATGGCGAACATAGAAGAAGCTTCCATTGTATTTTTATTTGTATTGCCATGTAAAGAAATATAATATGTCAATATAAAAGGCTGTATATCCTCTCTACCTACCCTTCAAGGAAACGGCATGATGGCTAGCTATCTTATATTAATTATTCCTTTTATTATCGCTGTAAGTCGGTGATGTCATTTCAACGCTTTGCAATAACACGGTTGTTGCCAGCGCGTAGATTGGCCGTTTTGCAAATTGAATCCTGCGAAAGCGATCCAAAAATAGCCGCCTCGATCCTTGCGTATCCTGGTGGCAATACGGGACTTCTTGTCCCGGTCGTAACCGTGATTGAAATAGCTCTGTGCCACAAATAATAATGGCCAGGCAAATTATCCAATTATGCCGGAGTTGTCAACCTATCAACAGGAATTGTGCCACAGTGCAGTAACATGTTTTTATGAATATATTCTAATGGGTATGATTTTGGTATCAGACTGATGATTACATACAACTAAATAACTAACCATCACGCCGTCTCTCCGGAGGGGTAGGCAGAAAGAATGGACTGCCACTCTACATTCATACATCGTGTCATGCACGCGCGTCGATTTCTCTGACTCCTCACGTGACCGACATTCAATATTTGATTGATTTGATCGCACCACGTTTTCCTCGGCTTTCCTCTATTTCTAGCTCCGTTCATGTCGTTTACATATACCTTCTTCACCATTCTCTCTTCATTCATTGTTTCCATGTGTCTAAACCATCTTAACGACACTTTCATTATTTTGCTAAAAACACTTTCATTCGCACCGCTTTCACTTCTTTTACTTGCATTTGACACTATCATATACAGATTTAACACACATTCGTCTTAGAGATCTCATTTCTATTGCATTTATTCTACTTTCATCCTTTTGCCAGTTCCATGCTTCACTTTCATACATAAGGGTCGGCACAAGAACACCATTATGCACTGCCATCTTAGCTATTTTGGATAGGCGTTATGAACAAAATAATGAAAGGAACATTTAGATGGTTTGGACACATGGAAACTGGCAAAAGAAGGATGAAAATAGAATAAATGCAGTAGAAGTGAGATCTCTTAGACGAATGTGTGGATACTCTGTGTATGATAATTTTTTTTTGTTAACTATGTACATGGAGCCAGAAATAGAGGAAGACCGGGGAAAATGTAGCACAATCAAATAAATCAAACATTGATTGTCGGCCACGCGAGGAGTTGGAGAAATCGACACCCGTGCATGACACAGTGTATGAATGTTGAGAAAGCGAGAGAAGTATGTCAGGACAGAACAGTGTGGCAGTCTATTCTTTCTGCCTACTTCACCGGAGAGACGGCATGACGGTTAGTTAGTATTAAATGCATTTTTATATTTTGAATACTGAGAAAAAAAAATGGTTAATAAAAACATAATAATTAAAAAACAATGTTTTTTAACTACTTCCACTTTTTCTTTATTTCGATAGCGACCGGTTTCGCCAGGATTGCTGGCATTGACAGAGTGGTCTGTCGATGTCAGTGAGCCTGGCGAAACCCGTCGCTGTCGAATTAAAGACAGAAGTGGAAGTAGTTAAAAAACATTGTTTTATTTAATTATTATTTAAAATGAACTTCCATCAAAAGAGATATCAGTAAAATCATTTGATTATCCTAAAAAAAACATGTTTTTGCGTTTCCTACATACGATGTGTTAGCACGAAAAATAAGGTAATGAGTTGACGACATACTCTAAGCAAGTGACCTCTAGTTTAATTTCTTCCCACACGGTTATTCACTAGGAATGTACCGTGAACTCATAATACATGCATATTCATCACTTAATCGCTTCCCATTCCCTACACCACTAAGCCACTGGGTGTTTTGGTCCAGGATAACTCAGTCCAGCGCGGGTATCCTTGCCGTCGAGTCAAATTGTTGGATTCCTCGCAATATTTATATTCCTACGAGGAAATTTTACAACGGCATTCTTCGCAGAGCCTGTGAAATGGAAGATTGCCCCGCGGCGATTTTTATTATTTTATCGGTCTTTGTGAAGCTTTACGTTTTGAAAATTAACATTATTATAAAATAAATTATTACTATAATAGTTTTAAATATTAAAATATAAATAAATTGTTCTGTTTTATTGATGCCAGTATATAAGTTATATATAAAAGGTTTTTATGTATTTTTTAAATGTAGTAATGTGTCCTACTTGCAGACAAAGAGCATGAACTACAAGTCCTGGTGAATTGTATGTATGAGGTATGCATGCGGAATGATCTGATGATGAATGTTAATAAGTCCAAGGTAATGATTTTTGAAAAGGAAGAAACCATGACAGTCTGCAACATTAGCGTGAATGGTGAAAATTTGGAGCAAGTAGTTGAGTTCGTGTATTTAGGTAGTATGTTTACAAGAGATGGGCGAGTGGAGAGGGATATTGAAAGAAGGGTTGGGGCAGGCAACAAAGTGAATGGTGCACTTAAAGTTGTCATCGCAAACAAAAACCTATCCAAAAAAGCTAGAATGGCAGTGCACAATGGTGTTCTTCTACCGACCCTTATGTATGGAAGCGAAGCATGGAACTGGCAAAAGAAGGATGAAAGTAGAATAAATGCAGTAGAAATGGGATCTCTTAGACGAATGTGTGGATACTCTGTGTATGATAGAGTGTCGAATGAAAATATAAGAAGTGAATGCGGTGTGAATGATGGTGTCATGAACAAAATAATGAAAGGAACATTAAGATGGTTTGGACATATGGAAAGAATGAATGAAAAATGAATGGTAAAAAAATTATTTGTTAATAATGTAAATGGAACCAGAAATAGAGGAAGACCGAGGAAAACGTGGCACGATCAAATAAATCAAATATTGAATGTCGGCCGTGTGAGGAGTCAGAGAAATCGACGCGCGTGCATGACACGATGTATGAATGTTGAGGAAGCGAGAGAAATATGTCAGGAAAGAAAAGTGTGGCAGTCCATTCTTTCTGCCTACCCAGTCGGAGAGACGGCGTGATGGTTAGTTAATTAGTTAATAATGTGTGGTAAATCTGTGTATGATAGAATATCAAATGCGTATATAAGAAGTGAATGCAGTGCGAATGAAAGTGTTATGAACAAAATAATGAAAGGATCAGATTCTTTCATTTACTCCTTTCTCTTTAAATACCCTTTCTACTTTTAGTTCCTCCAAGCTCCCATTCTCAATAATATTTTAAACGCAAATTAATCATTATCATTAAGATAATCAAATGATTTTACTGAAAACTCTTGATGGAAGCTCATTTTAAATGATAATTAAATAAAACGATGTTTTTCAACTACTTCCACTTTTGTCATTATTTCGACAGTGACCGGTTTCGACAGGTTCGCTGGCATCGACAGACTGGTCTGATTGACTAGTCTAATATGCTTATTGTTTTTGTGATGTAATCACCTCAAGGGCGCATTAAGACTTGTTTAAAGTCTAAATGTGAAGGCTGCATCTGATTGATATTCGCGATCGATTAGAAAGTATGAAATATGAAAAATATGGGTTTTTAGCTTAGATCTGAAATCTGTCGGATCATTTATGCATCTGAGGTGTGAAGGGAGATTGTTCCAAGCTGATGGACCAGCTACCGCAAACGCTCAATCACCGAAATTTGTACAAGTACAACGCTTTGGCTCAACTAATCTTCCTATTGCCGAGGAGTTCGCCGAGCGAAGTGTGGATTTCCTTGTATTTAGGCTGTCCGTTATACAGAGTTCGGATATATAAATTGGAGCCATTCCATGTAGCGCTTTGAAGACTGTCCAGCAGAGTTTATACTTGATTCTTTCTGGACTTTTAAGTCAGTGAAGTTCTTTGAGATGTTATGTTATATGGGACTTTTTTGGAATGCCTTTAATGCCTGCTGCATTGAACGCAGATTGAAGATTGTTTACTTGTTGTTTTGGAATGTTTGCATAAATTCCATTACAATAGTCAAGTCGTGACACAACAAAGGAATTTACAAGAGTTTTGAAAGTGTCATGGGGTTGGCCAAAGCAGTTACAAACATAAACTCAAAAGTGGAAAAAATAGTGTTTCAATCCATAAAAAATTTGTTCATTAATATTTGTTAAAGCCAAACTGAGGTAATTCAGGAATTGAAATTGAACAAGATTTATTTCATCATCAGACTGTCTCTATCCACTTCTGGACGTACGTCTTTTCCATTTGCTTCCATGTCTGTCGATACTAGGTAACACGCATCCAAGTCGTACCGGGTAACTCTTAGGCTGTCCGTTATACAGAGTTCGGATATATAATTTGGAGCATTCCATGTAGCGCTTTGAAGACTGTCCAGCAGAGTTTATACTGGATTCTTTCTGGACTCTTAAGCCAGTGAAGTTCTTTGAGATGTTGTGTTATTACTAGAGATGGGCCGAGTACTCGTTTAATACTCGGTGTATTGGGCGTTTTTTTATTACTCGTACTCGGCCGAGTAACTCGGTTTAACTAAAGTAATATAATATTTTATAATGAAAACAGTAGGAAGTTAAACAATTAATATTTAAAATTTAGCAAAGGCAAGTTGTGATGTAAGATACAAGACTCTCCGCACTTTCTGGTAACAGCCTGTTCCTTTTCTTTCATAGACGTTACCTGCATCTGAAAAAAAACGCTCGCTATACACAGTGCTTGCAGGTGCACAGAAAAACACTCTTGCTAAATGTGCTAACTCTGGATATCTTGTTTTATGTCTTGCCCACCACTTGAAAGGACTCTTATCTTTTGACAACAATCCTTCCTTTACATATCGATCCAATTCTAGAGCCATGGGGCTTTTAGGATCGTCGCGCTCCGGTGGCTAGGTAGAAGCAAGTTCTTGGGAGCAATTCCAAAATGATGCACGAGCATCTTGTGATTGTCTTAATTGGTTAAGCTTGGAATTAGATTCGTTTTCTTCACTGCTGCTGGCGCTCTCTGTAACGTCGCTTCTTTCAATGGATCTTCCTGATCAATTTGCATTTCTCTGGATTCAAAATTCTCATTCTGGGGTCCAGTAAAGTAGCCAAACAGTAATATTTATCACTTTCTAAGCCTTGAAAGCGATCCTGAACTTCATCTTTAAGCTTTTCTTTGCATATCCGCTATGTTTGGGCAGATTTCACCGACTTGAAATTGAACCGAGTTATTCGGCCGAGTATTCGGTTTGGCAAACATCAAACTCGATAACTCATTCATACATTCTTCCTTTTCAAATACCATTACTTTTGACATCGACACGTTTGTATATTTATGAATTTGTTTATTTTTTACAGTTATTGAAATTTTGTGGGTTTTGTTCGTTTGTGAATTCCGTGATCATAATCTGGTGTGCGTATTCAGGAGGAGAATATCGAGATAGAAGAGAAGGGTCTGCAGGGCGCGCACTCCCCCGCTCCGGCGCAGGCAGCGACCGCGGAAGCAGGCCAGGCTGACCCCGAAGACTTTAAAGGTAACCTCAAAATATTTGCACTAACACGGTTTTAGCAGTAAGTTGGGTATTATGAAGCCGAAACGTGAGCAAACGATCAATTGTACAAACTCGGAGTCACCCAGAAGTGGAATAACCTTGACGTATGTAATAATTTATGGATTTTTTAAAAGTCAATAAGGGGACCAATAGTCTACAGATAAATATGTTCCCTTTGTTGGTATAAATTAAAATTGTCAATCATGTCCAGGTCTGGTGTACGGACCGATCTACGATCTGGAGAAACTGGAGCTGCAGAAGAAGTTGGACCGAGAGGAGGGGCACAATGAGGACGAGGAAGAACCAATCGGAGTGTCTCCATGCGGGAGGTAAACAAGTGAAACATTTTTATAAAGACGATTATTTTGTATGACACTCAAGAAATATAGTTTGGCTCAAGCAATTTTTTGTTTATTTTTAATGATTATACTTTTGCTTTAAATAGATAGATGGGGCCATATCATATAAATCCTATTTTTGTTGTTTTCTTGTTAACACGTTGATTGCCACGGTACATTTTAGGACTTTACTCAACTCTGGGAAGTTATTTTACAACTTTACTCAATCCCAGGAATTTATTTTACAACTTTACTCAATCCCAGGAATGTATTTTACAACTTTACTCAATCCCAGGAATTTAGTTTACAACTTTACTCAATCCCAGGAATTTATTTAACTTTGCTCAATCCCGGGAATTTATTTTACTACTTTACTCAATCCCAGGAATTTATTTTTCAATTTTACTCAATCCCAGGAATTTATTTTACTATTGTTTTGGTTCTTTTACAAGATACATAAAGTTTTCACTTTTAGCCTTCGATATGCGTGTTCTTTAATTGTTTATATTTTTCTTGTAGGTTTTTCAAGTATGACAAAGAAGTGGGCAGAGGATCCTTCAAGACGGTCTATCACGGATTGGATACGCAGACCGGTGTTGCCGTGGCCTGGTGTGAATTGCTGGTAAATAAATTACCCTAATTACAGTTTTCATTAGTTTCAATGACCGCCTGGAATATGCTTCAGATGCATTGACAATCTGACAGATTTTAAATCTCACCTAAAAACCCACCTTTTCAAAATATTGCATAAAATGTAAACAAAGGTTATCTGATTGCTGGTGTCACATGCAGCTCTCATGACTAAAATCAGTGTCAAAGCGTCCTTGAGGTGAGCTATTCACGAAAAAGGGCGCTATACAAATTAGCCTAATTATTAAGGATAGCATTGGATGACCAAATTAATAAATGATTAAAAAGACGGCCACATTCAAAGAAAGAAATACGACGAGTGTGCATGTTACAATGTATGAATGTAAATGAAGCTTTTAGAGTGTATGTCAGGACAGAGCAGTATGGCGGTCCATCCTCTTTGCCTACCCCTCCGGGGAAATGGTGTGAAGGAGAGACATTTTTTTTATTCTTTTTCTTCTTCCCTTTATTATAGATCTTGCGATCTGTTTATACAGGATATCAAATTTCTTCCTGTGATGAAGATATTTAGCTTTCTCTCCATCTCTTTGGTGGTCGTCCTGGCAGTCTCGTGCATCACGATCTTGGAGATCCCCGCTGGATCCATCCCCTCAATGTGGTCCCTCCAAATCTCTACGAGTCTGCGAATTTTTTATTCATTCCTATTTAAATTTCCAGGAGAAAAAGCTGAACAAGACGGAGAGGCTGCGGTTCCGCGAGGAGGCAGAGATGCTGAAGAAGCTACAGCACCCCAACATCGTGCGATTCTACAACTACTGGGAGGTCACCGTCAACAAGAAGAAGAACATCGTCCTTATCACCGAGCTCATGCTGTCCGGGACACTCAAGGCGTAAGTTTAATTTTTACATATTAATCTTATAACTTATTGTTGTTTTTAGCACCTGATGATGTCAACAAGGGTTGGCGAAATAGTTGTTGCGACAATTTCATAGCAATAAATAAATTATGATACGTTTATAACAGTGTTCCAAGGATGCCAACATAGGTTGGCAAAACAGCTGTCGTGTCATTTCATCTTCTTCCTCAGCCATCTGATGTTAGTTCAAACACGCCTATGCTTTTTCAAACGTTCTCATTCATCTTCTACCCCCGACTGGAATTAGATCATCAGCCCATAAATATATGTGTTCCATAGGTCCAAACCAATGCAGTGACCCTTTCATAATTTTGTTCATAATACTTTCTTCCGCTCTACATTCTTTCCTAATATCAGCATTTGAAACTCTGTCATACATCGTTTTACAAGGCTAAGGGATCTCATCTTTACCCCATTTATTCAGGGTTGGAACTAAAACTCCATTGTGAATGACAACTTCATAGAAAATAATTAATAAATTGTAATGTGTTTTATAACAAGTACAGTAAAAGTATGTTTATTCGAACATCGATATTTCGTAATTCGAAATTTTCATAATTTGCTCGGTCCGAAAATTGACTTTTCATAGTAAATTCTACCGTTAATTCGAAATATCGCGTATTTCGTAATTCGTAATGTTTTTGAGACATCAATATAAAGTGAAATATCACATGAGTAAGAATCAGGTTTGAAGCGAGATATCTATATATTACGTATTTCTCTTTAAAAAAGTGCAGAGCAATAAAATGAGAACACTATGTAAAAAGGATATCTTCATTACATATATATACTCAGCATCTTTCGAGTATCCATCATTTCCTTTCTATAAATTAGCAATATTTCTTTCACAAAATTTTCGGAGAAATTCCAAAGCTTGACAAAGTTTTTTTTGTTGAGACATTACTGCAGAATGAGTATATTAAAAGGAAGAAAATAAATATACTTAAAGAATAAAAAAAGTAAAAGCTATGTAAACAACGGTCGAGAATGTCAAAAGCGTTACAAATCGAGTCGAAAACCGAATAGGCGCAATTTTTTTTTAGTGATCGCGTAATTCGAATTTTTTTGGGAAATCATTATTTTTTTACCCCAATATATGTCGCTGGTAGTCCGCTGGTAGTCACTTGGGATGATGTTAGGCATCAGGCATGCGATAGAGTCGGGTGGAGAAGGTTCCTTGAGGCCCTATGCACCACGGAGGTGTGACAGGACAAAAAGGAGAAGAAGAGATGTCGCTGGTAGTCCAAATTATGTCATAATTTGGGAATATTGGAGAAATTATAAATGAGCCCCAAGTATTCAATGCTATCTGACCATATATTCAATGGCCGCACAGTTGGGGCCGCACACACGGAGAGGATAAAACACTTAATTTTTTTTATCTGATATGCTTTTCAGATATCTCCGTCGCTTCAAGAAGATAAACCCGAAGGTGCTCAAGTCGTGGTGCCGGCAGATCCTGAAGGGGCTGAACTTCTTGCACTCGCGCACTCCTCCCATCATCCACCGGGATCTCAAGTGCGACAACATCTTCATCACGGGCACAACAGGCAGCGTCAAGATCGGAGACCTCGGCCTCGCCACACTCAAGAATAGGAGCTTCGCTAAGTCTGTCATCGGTGAGCCTTCTACTGTTCCAGCATCTTACATTCATGATTACATCACAAACTCTTTTCCATGATCCATTATATATATTTTTATAACTAACTAATGATTGCCATTTCTCTGGAGTGGCAGGCAGAGAGAATGGATTTCCACAATCCGTTGAAAATAACGTGTTTACTTTGCCACAAAAACCGGCAAAAACGTATGCATACACATGGTTTATGAATCAACCATTTTAATTCCTGAACTGATATCCTTTGAATATTACATTATTTAGATGATTTTATAGATGAAAGTTTAACCTACCGTAAAAGAAAACCTAACCTATTTAGTTTATAAACCTCCATTATAAACCTCAACCGGAGGTTTTCCCTTCAAACGAGATAACGGATGACGCCGCGTATTTCGCACTTGGCGGGAGATTGGATTGACATTTTTCACAAAATGTGTTGTTGCGTCGACACTTCTCAACATACTGATCTCAAACCGGTCTCGTTGCGGAGGGGAAGGGTCAGGCTACACGGAAGTGTAGCCAACATGTCGAAAATAAAATCCTCAGTATACTTACTTTCTTGATATGCCTCGTACTCCAACTTGATGTTTTTTTTAAGGAACCCCTGAATTCATGGCACCGGAGATGTACGAGGAGCACTACGACGAGTCGGTAGACGTGTACGCCTTCGGGATGTGCATGCTGGAGATGGCCACCGGAGAGTATCCCTACAGCGAGTGCAGCGGGCCAGCGCAGATTTACAAGAAGGTTGTCTCGGTGGGTGAAATCAATTACCATTTCGTGCATGTGTGCACACAAATTTAATAATAACAAACAAACCATCACGCCATTTCTCCGCAGGGGTAGACAGAGAGAATGGACCGCCACATTACTCTATCCTGACACACGTCTCTAGCTTCCTCCACATTCATACAGCAAGTCATACATGCACGTCGATTCTTCCGACTTCTAACATGATTGGTCATGCCATGTTTTCCTCGGTCTACCTCTACTCCGTATACTTTCTTAACCATTCTTTCTTCACCAATGCGCTCCATATGTCCGAACCAACGCAACGATCCTTTCATAATACCTTCTTCCGCTCTACATTCCTTTCTTACATCAGCATTTGAGATTCTGTTGTACATCGTTCTACCACACATACGTCTTAGGGACCTCATCTCTACGGCATTTATTCTGCTCTCATCTTTCTTCTGCCAGTACCATGCTTCGCTTTCATACATAAGGGTTGGGACCAGAACTCCATTGTGAATGGCCATTTTCGCTTTCATTGATAAATTCTTGTTTCCAATAACTATTTTTAAAGCTCCATTCACTTTGTTACCCGCACCAACCCTTCTTTCAACGCCACTATTCGTTCGGCCATCCGCTGTGAACATGCTACCTAAATACAAAGATTCCCTCACCTGTTCCAAGTTCTTTTCGTTCGCACTTATATTCCAAGTGTCGTTTGCTCTTCCCTTTCAAAAACTAACACCTTTGACTTTCCGACATTCATCATTAAATCGTTTGACTTGCATACCTCATACATTCTCGACACCAAGACTTG
Source organism: Lepidostoma basale (assembly GCA_022606425.2). Lineage (NCBI taxonomy): Eukaryota > Metazoa > Arthropoda > Insecta > Trichoptera > Lepidostomatidae > Lepidostoma > Lepidostoma basale. Next base: position 2,046,859 of record JAHDVF020001251.1, read on the forward strand.
TAATTCGTAAATAAGTTCTACCAAGACTAGTAATTTGAAAAATGATTTAGTTTATTTATATTTTGATGTTATATTTTTTCATTTTCAGGGTGTGAAGCCGCAGAGTTTTGAAAAAGTGCAGAATCCCGAGGTTAGGAACATCATCGAATCCTGCATCAAACCAAATAAGGCAGACAGGTGAGTCCAATGCGGTCATTTCACATATAAATCTCCACATGTTATATAGGGTGTTTTTTTTAAAGGTTTGGTTTTTAAACTGGCAACATTGTTTCTACAGACTGTCAATTTGACATTTGACAGTTGATTTGTAGTCGGTAAATTTTGCCATTTCACCATGAATAGACTGACGTCAGAACAGCGCTTGCAAATTGTGCAAATTTATTGTGAAAATCATGGTTCGGTTCACCAAGCTTATCGTGCACTACGTCCATTTTACGGTCGACATAATCGTCCATCCGAGCAAGTTATTCGGAAGACCATGGATCGTTTTTGCACCACGTACACTCTAGTGGATAATACGCATCCACAAAGACGACAATTGTCGAAATTTGGATTTCACGATTGCGCTTCATTGGAGCTAGCCGTGGCGCTCATATGCCCGAAATCATATTTAAACATAAAATTATCTATTAAATAAAGCCGATATCATAGACATTAACATTATTTCAATGTGTTTTTTTTTCATTTTGAATATTTATAGTATACCTCTAAAATAAACACCCTATATTAGTAAGTTATAGATACATGTTCACTTCTTTGCGAACAGAAGAAAGTTGAGGAAAATGTTAACGTGGTATTTATTGTATTATATTTAAAGACACAGTGAAACCCCTATTTTATGTTTTTTAAGGGACTGAGAAAAAAAACGTAAAAGGAGGGAAAATGTAAATGAGAGGTATTGAATAATCCAACAATTAAAAATCGCGAAACCCTTGAACAAAAACGAAACCGATGTAAAAGAGAAGAAAATATTGTAATTAACTTAACGAATAAAACAAAACATAAAACTGTATATAAATGATGATCGTGAATAATGTCAAAAAGAACGAAGCGTTACAAATCGAGACGAAAACCGAATGACAGAAGGACAGATGTTATAGCATTTCATTGGTGAAAATTGAAAGATGTCGGCCAATCACCATGTTGCGCATCGTATGCCGAACAATTACAACATCGCTCGCCGACCAATCACGGCCGATATAATGTGTCTACTGCACCGACTCATTGTCAAGCGCGCGTAACTCAACATATTTTGGATATTTATTGACGTAAATTGCGATAAAAAAAAACGTTAAAGCGGGTAAAAAATGTACTGAATTTATTAAGCATTAAATATGGGGAGGTAAACTCCGGGTTTCACTGTATATTAACTAGTTGACTGCCGACATACTCCGCGACCGTTCAACGCGACCCCGATTGGGGTTTGTGGCGCTTCAGTTGGATAGCCGAAGAACCCCATTCGGGGTTAAAGGCTGCCAACGAGTTAAAATTAGAAGCATTGTATACGAGCTATTCAGCAGGGAAGCTTTAATAAAAATGTATATATATTTATGGCTTTTTTGTTTTTCTCCAGGCCGGCACTGAAGGAACTCTTGAACCACGAGTTCTTTGGTGAGGATATCGGACTGCGGCTGGAGCTGGTGTCTCGGGAGCTGGTTGTCAACTCTGACATCAACACCGTGCAGTTTAGACTCAAGATTATCGATCCCAAAAAGAGGTATTTTCGATTTTTTTTTTTATGAATTAAAACACTATTTTCTCCACTTTTAAGTTTATTTTTTTCGACATGTTTCGTAGCTCCTTTGTCGTGACAGCTGTTTCCCCAACCTTTGTTTATTTTTTCAACACGTTTCGAAGCTCCTTTAACTTTATTCTCACTGCCACTTTCCAAAAGGATTCGCTGTATTTCATCCTCATTTGATGAAATATTACAAGCGCGACGAGTTTGTTTACGAGTGCGTTCGGCCATTTTGGAGGTATTGACAGATGTTAAAATATCGTAATATTTTGTAATAAATTGTGATTATTACATTTTATTATGAAATCAGTAACCGAAATATACTTATTTATGTCATTTTTATGAATAAAGTTATTGTCATTCAGTTTTAATGTAAAAAAAATCACTTCAAAGACAAACCGGCGATTCGCCGCCTTTGTGTTGCAATGGGTTAATTTATAAAAGTTCTAACTAACTAACTAACTTACCATCACGCCGTCTCTCCGGCGGGGTAGGCAGAAAGAATGGAACGCCACACTGTTCTGTCCTGACATACGTCTCTCGACGTATGTTAGGACAGAACAGTGTGGCGTTCCGACTCCTCACGTGACCGACATTCAATATTTGATTGATTTGATCGTGCCACGTTTTCCTCGGCCTTCCTCTATTTCTAGCTCCGTTCACGCCGTTTACATATACCTTCTTTACCATTCTGTCTTCACTCATTCTTTCCATGTGTCCAAACCATCTTAATGACCCTTTCCTTATTTTGTTCATAACACTTTCATTCGCACCACATTCACTTCTTATACTTGCATTTGTCACTCTATCATAAACAGATTTGCCACACATTCGTCTTAGAGATCTCATTTCTACTGCATTTATTCTACTTTCATCCTTCTTTTGCCAGTTCCATGCTTCACTTCCATACATAAATTAAAAATTTCTAAATTGTTTAAAGTTAGGTTAAATTGTTTAAAATTTCTAAATTGTTTAAAGTTAGGTTTTTATTATTAATATGCAAAATTTCAATACTGTATTCTTTATTAAATGTATGATTATTTTCAGTTAAATGGTTAGCGAACTCCGAAAAATTATTGTTAAAATTACCCATTGTTTTTCCAATGTAGAATGACGTGCAATCGTTACATTTTAATTTGTAGACTCCCGACTGAATCAATTTATTTTCTTTGTTTGCGTAATGATGATGATATTTTCCGTCAGGTCGTATACACACAAAGAGAACGAGGCGATCCAGTTTGAGTTTGACACACAGCGAGATGACTGCCAGGAGGTGGCAAACGAGATGGCCAAGACAGGCCTCATCATGGAGGAGGATGCCAGAATCGTCTTCAAGCTGCTCAAATCGCAACTCATCAGTCTAAACAGGTGGATATTTCATATTCCTATCTTATAAGATACTAATCTACAGGGCTTGGTGTCAAAAATGTATGAAACTTGCAATAAGAGTGACCTTGTGATGAATGTGTCCTATACAACGCATTGGTTCGGAGCAGACATCTGCACTTAACCAACACGCCGTCTCGCTGCAGGGGTAGGCAGAAAGAATGGACTGCCACACTTTTCTTTCCTGACATATTTCTCTCGCTTCCTCAACATTCATACATCACATATTAAAACAGTGTTTTAAATTTTAACAGTAATAATGTTGAAGTATCATAGTGTTTCGGGCAAAACAATGGACTATTTTAATATTACTTTTTATTATATTTTTACACCTGAAGATGGGGGTATCCTCAGAAACATGTCGTGTTTTATAATATATATATATTTGTAAAATATTTTGTGGATTAAACAAAGTTCATTTCAATTTGTTGAATAAAAATATAAGAATTAAAGGATCATTAAGATGGTTTGGACATATGGAAAGAATGAATGAAGAAAGAATAGTAAAAAAAGTATGTAGTAACGATGTAAATCGTACCAGAAATAGAGGAAGACTGAGGAAAACGTGGCACTATCAAATAAATCAAATATTGAATGTCAGCCATGTGAGGAGTCAGAGAAATCGACGCGCGTGCATGACACGATGTATGAATGTTGAGGAAGCGAGGGAAATATGTCAAGAAAGAAAAGTGTGGCAGTCCATTCTTTCTGCCTACCCTTTCGGTGAGACGGCGTGATGGTTAGTTAGTTTATTACAATGGAATTCCATAGTGTTAATGCCTTAGCGTTCAATAATTGACCTAATTGAATATTGCAGGGAGCGTGCGGAAAAGAAAGTTCAACTGATGTTCAACCAGGAGCTGGAGAAGGCCCAGCAGCAGCAGCAGATCTTCCTGGAGCAGCAGCTGCGCCAGGCCAAACTCATACAAAACCAGCAAGATCTGATCAGCAACCCCTCGGATACGCTCCTCTACCCCTATCTCAACACGCAGGTCAGATCTTGGATCATCTGTACTGCCGCACTTAAGATAAACACATTAACTAGGGTTTGACGCTTTTCGAGAAAAAAGCTTTCAATTTTTATTTTTTATTTTGCTTGTATCTCAGGAACTAGATAAGATAGCAACATGAAAGTTGTACCAAAACAAAGAGAAAAGGGTTAAGAATACTAAAAAATACAAACATATATAAAAATAAAATATAGTGTACATATAATTTAAAAAAAGTACTTATCGCTAGCAGCCTCTAATACTTTTAGGCCATAATAACTAGTTATAAACGCATCAACCACCCTACTTGATGCATTTTTGCTTAGTAAATCAATTTAATGCATTTTATATAGTAAGCTTATACCTCAATTCTTCAACAATACATATGATAAGTGCAACTACATCACATAATGCATTTATGTTAAGGAAAATAGCTATTTGAATACAAATATTGTAAAATCTTGTGTTAAATTATTTTTATTTTGCTATTTTATTTTATAATCATTGTATTTTATATTATTTGTTTTAGATTTATTTTGTGGGTGTCGGACGATCGAAGTGTGCGCGGGAGATGCCTATTGGTGGCGATGAGGTTCGCAACCCATCACACCGCGTCTCCCGCGGAGCGAAAAGAGAAGGATGGAGTGCCGCATCAGTAAAAGTGTGACAGTCCATTCTTTCTGCCTACCCTTTCGTTTAAAATCTTGTAAAATTAGTGGGATTCCTCAAACATAGTGCATTTATGACTAAGAAGCTATTGAATGCTAGAAAACATATCTGTACTAACTACAGCTAGTGCGTTCTTGATAAGTATGACTCGCTGTATGAATGTAGAGGAAACTAGAGAGGTTAGTCAGGATAGAATTGTGGGTGGTCCATTGTCTCTGGCCTACCCTTCTGGAAAAACTGCATTATGCTTTGTTGTGTTTTTACGTACAGGGTTTTTCAATAGGGACGCTCCATTTTTAATCGCTCGTACAGAATGTCCATCGTGGCATGCGCTGTGTGCTACGTAGCGCCGTGCTGTTGGAACCATATGTTGTCGGTATCCATATCATCCAGTTTAAGCCACACGAGTATTAAATTTATGTATTAAATGACATATTGTGGACTCTGCAGGACGGCCATGAATGCCATAAATTGACAAACAGAGCACTGATTTTGATTAATTAATTTTAACAATTTCAACGCGTTGTTGAAGCGTGTAGCGTTCCATGGTGAAATGTCAATACTAAATAAGTATTCTTGTCAAATTGAACAGCTATCGCTTTACCAAAATGGCCGCTATACGCTGTCAAAGTTCAAGTGTCCCTATTGAAAAGCCCTTTGACCACCAGGATACACCATCTGCAGCGAAGCCACAGCGGCTTTTGACTGAAATTATATTCCATACACAATGTCATTGAATGTTCTTTAAAATTAAAAAAAAATTGTGGTAATTTCACTTAACCCTCCCTTCCCTGTGATGGGTATCTTCTACACGTTGCTTCTAATAACCATCAATATCTCTATACATTTAATAAATGGAAGGTTAAGATTTTAGGTATTCCTCCATTATATATTTACGCATTGATTTAAAAAATAATATTAATAATAATCAAAATTTATCGGGTGCAAAGGAGATATTTTGTGAACATCGGAAACAAATTCGCGTATGTGAGTATATTCATCACTCTTGCATACTTCACTGTGGAAGCGCGAGGTACTCAATGTTCTCACTGCCCGGCAGTAGCTCTCGGGCTTGCAACCAGAGCACACCTATGCCCGTTCCGTGAGCATTGCCAGATGGTTTTTGAATGTTTTCAACAAATAAATCTCAATTATTATAATTGTTGACTTCAAGTATAATTAATTAAGGGGATTAGCTATGAATATTCATATTTTTCCAATTTAAAATTGCTAATTTTTGATCGGGTACTGACTATCCAACACCGGAATGCGAGTTTTTATTTTAGCACCTTAAACAGGTTGTTTTATTTCATTTCAAAGTTCAAGCGCTCTTAATGAAAAACCCTATTTATATTAAACATTTAATTACAGATGGCAGGATCGAGTGGACAATCTCAAGGATATTCCAGCGGAAACCAGCAACAGTATCTTCAGGCTAATTCGCACCAACAAGCATGGTACATATACTTCTCTGCTTAACCTTTTGAACGCATTAATTTGATCCGTTTTATCTATACCCCTACGCGGCACATATTTTCAAATATCTATGTACGCAATCAAATGTCAAATTATAGCATTATGGCATGATGTATTGGACTATATAGACAGAACAGATTATTCTCTACAATATGAAAACAGTGGGTCAACACTCTTAGATGTTTATAAAAATAAAAACATACAATTTCATACAAAAACATACCATATCTTTCGAATGTGGTCGCGCCATTCACTCAGCGTGTGTGTTCCAAATATTACATTGCAGTAAAATAGGCACTTAGTTTTTTGGTATTTTTTTGGTACTTAGTGCCTATTATACTACAACCATTCATTAATATTTACTCGGCGCGCGCAAGCGCAGATAGCAAATTAGTACTAACGCCATCTGTTGACAAATTTGTAAACTATGGCACTCGAAGGCGCGAAGACGCTCACTTGATTATCGATGTTTTTTTTATGATATACAATTTTATTTTTGGGAAATTCTTGAAGATATCAGCATCGTGATAGTTCTACGAATGTCCAAGTGAACGGGAAATACATTTTTGACCAAAGAGCGCTGTAATATTGGCAGTTAAAATGCCCATATCAAGTGTTGATACGGCCGCGTGTGAGTTAGCGTCCAAAGAGTTAAAGATTTTTTCGATTGAAGTCAATCAGTATACTGCATAACATTAATTGTCTTTTCCAGGATCGACCAGCAGCAATCTCTCCTTCTCCAGCAGCAGTATAATCAGCAGCTATCAGCGACGGAAGAAAACACCCTCCAGCAATTCCACAACATCCTTCACCAAGCCAGGATGTCCCCACTCATCACGGACGATCAGATGCTCCTGAACCAGCAGCAGAGGCTGCTCGATCAGGCACTTCCGCAGCAGATCCTCATGGAACAGACGGTGCCCCAACAGCTGGCCCAGAACATCATCATGGCCAACCAGCAGCTCTTGGCCAATCAGCAACAGTTGAATCAGCAGCATCTCGTCAGGGAACATCTGCTGCAGCAGCAATTGCATAATCAGCAAGTTCAACAGCAACAGGCTATAGATCACTTGAATTCTGTCACTGGAAATCCCATCCTACAAGCCCAGATTAACAGCCACAATCAAATTTTGGATCCGTCCCTCCAGTATTTGAAAAGCGTTCTGACGCAGATCATTCCTAAGCAGGAGAGTTCTCCCGTACAAAAGCTTGATTCCAGCGAAGGCGATCAGATCCCAAGCAGCGAAGAAAGCACAGAACCTCAGCAAACACCAGCTACTCTGCTGCAGCAGAATAATCCGGCGGTCGCTTCGATCGGTTACGGCTCTCTCGACAGTCCGAGCATAAATCATCAGCAGCCCATGTTTGTTCCGCTGAATTCGCAACAGCTGGCCCACCAGCAGATGCTGGATCAGCAGCAGCTGATGCAGCAGGGCCAGCTGGACAATGCTCAACAGCAGCAGTCGCTCGTGGAACAGGCCCAACAGATGATAGACCAGAAGAACTGGAGGACGAATCAGAGCGGCCAAAGCCTGCAGCCAAATCAATTCGAGGACTTTCTGGAAATTCCTCGGCAGCAGCCGATGTACCAGAGACAAGTGTCTGATCAGAGCCAGAGCGATACGCAATCCGCTTTCAATGATCAGCAACTTCTGAGCTCGCTGCAACTTCAGCAGTTTGCTCAGCAACAGGAGCTGCTGCACCAGCAACAGCAGTTACTCCAGCAGCAGCAGCAGCACGCGATGCTTCCGCAGCAGCAGCTGAACGATTCCGTTTATTTCCTGCCGCAGATAGACTTCAGGCAGCAACACCTGCTGAACATGACCTATCCGGACCAGCAGCAGTTCTTGCAGCAGCAGCAGATGGCCACGCTGGTCAACCAGCAGCAGCAGTACCTGATGAACCAGCACATGTACCAGCAGGCCGTGCAGCAGCAGCAGAATCAGCTGGAGTACCAGCAGGCCGTCCAACAGCAACTGCAGCAGCAACAGACACAACCGGAATACCAACAGCAGGTCCAATCAAAGGAAGAATTCAGACCGTCCGTGCAGCAGCTTCCCAACGAGGATTATCAACATCTGATCCAACAAGTTGAGCAGCAAGCCGGTGCTTTTGCAAATCAATTTCAAAACGAGGAATATCAAGCTGCTAATATCAAACAGACCCAACAAGAATACCAACAGCAAGTCCAATCAAAGGACGAATTCAGATCTACCGTGCAGCAGATTCCTAACGAAGATTATCAACATCTGATTCAACAAGTTGAACAACAAGCCGGTGCTTTTCCAACTCAGTTTCAAAAGGAGGAATATCAAACTGTCGTGCAACAGCCGATGGAAGGCTACCAGCAACGTTTGCAGACCCAGCAGTCGTTACAAGTGGACGATTATCAGTTGACGAATAACCAACAACAGAATATTCCGGACCAATTCCAACAACCGATTGTGAACGAGGATTATCAACAGCAGATATTGCAGCAGCAGCAGCAGCAGTTCCAGCCGACGCAGCAACAAACGGCGGTGAACGAAGAGATCAGAGAGATACTGCAGGTGCAGCAGCCCTTCAATAAGGAAATGCACCAGCAGCAGATCAAGTCGATGCGCGAGAACAGGAAACCGGACAGCTTCGGTTCGTCCGCATCGCAGCCCCTCTCGAGGACGTCCAGCCACGAGGGGACGCCGGTGCAGTACCTGGCCAAGGGTCGGAGCACGGAGGAACTCGAATCCGGAGGGCATGGGAGGTTGCTCGAAGGGAACGGTCACGGCAGGGATCATTTCATGACACCTTCGGGAGAGGTGCCGCCAGAGGAATTTGCGCAGACTGAGCATGGACAGGCACCATCTGATGGTATTTTTTATATTTATACAATAGGTCGTTCGAACCCTTTTCATAATTTGTTTTTAACTACAATAAAAGTCCGTTAATTCGAAATTCAAGAGACCGGATTTCCAAAAAAAATTCGAATTACGAAATACGCGATCACTAAAAAATAAAAATTTTGCTCCAATTGCCGACGGCTTGGAACATTGCAGCCATTTTTTCATTTTTCTTCTTCACTTTTGGCAGACTCAGGGGTCTGTTATTTCAGGCGGGTTCTCTTGAAACGCTGAACTCCAGCTTTCTCTCCACCGTTTTGGGGGTCTTCCTGGTCGGCGTTGTCCGTTTGGCGTTCCATGGAGAGCTATGTATGGTATCCTATTTGAGCTCATCCTTTCTACGTGTTGATGCCAGTATCGCCGTCTTTGACGTCCCCATCTGACCACATCTTCGACCTCGCAGATTTCTCGGATTGCTGTATTCCTAACTCGATCACGTAGGGTCTTGCCAGCTATAGCGCGGAGTGTTTTCATCTCGGTTGTCTTGAGCATGCTCTTTGTCTTGACAGTGTCTGCCCTCGATTCAATGCCATATGTGAGGATTGGTCGCACACAGGTCTTATAGATGCGTACCTTGTTGTCAGTTCTCATGTCCTTGATTCTCCATATGACATCTTTCAGGCAGCCTGCAACCGCTGCAGCCCTATCCACCTGTGACCTTACTTCTCTGGGAAGATCATTAGAGCTGGTTACTTCGCTTCCGAGATATCTGAATTGGTCCGCCTGTTCAATTTCCTCCTGGCGTACGGAGACTTCGCATTTGCTTTTTTTACTTTTTTCATTCTGTCAAAATAATAATTATAATGTCAAGTGTTCATAATAATAATAACAAAAGTGTTTGGATAGCATAACAACGTTTTTGTGGGTCTAATGGAGGTTTTGAAATTAAAATCTTTTTTATTGGTTTAAAGAATCCTATTAAGACAGGCATCTAATACGAATAAAAAAAACCTATATAAAAATTAATACAGTGAAACCCGGATTGTATGTTTTCCCGCCATTTATAATAAAATACGCAAGCTACGCGCGCTTGACACATTATTTCGGTTGTGATTGGTCAGCGAGCGACCTTGCGATTGGTCAGCGGACAGCACCCAACGTGGTGATTGGCCGACATCTTTCAATTTTAGCCGTTTTTGTCCTATCATTATCATTCGGTTTTCGACTCGATTTGTAACGCTTTGGACAATCGCGATCGTAGAAAAGTCAATTTTTAGATCGAGCAAATTATGAAAATTTCAAATTACGAAATATCGTTGTTCGAATTAATGGACTTTTACTGTATAGCATTTAACCATTCTTTGTCTAAGATTCAGGTTTAGATTATCGTTGCAAAAAATTCTCAAATCTACATTTTATTTCAATATCTGATCAGGCGCTTTAGTTATAATGATGTTATTTAATACTAATTATTTTTTTTAGTTTCCGGGGCGACCACGAGTAGCGGAGAGAAGCGAAGGTCTGGTAAGCGACGTCGCGCTGGCGAACGAGCTTTGTCAAGTGCACCGCGTCTCAGCGTTCTGTCCCTGTCGGGACCCGAGGTGGAGTGCCAGCTGGAATCCAAGTCCAAGACGGTCACCTTCAAGTTCCACGTGGCCGATGTTAATCCGGAGGTCTTCGCAGCTAACCTGGTCAGTCTAATTCTCAAGCTAACCTAACTTTATTAGATTTATTAGTATAGTGTAATTTGAATAAAATTTTATTGTATGTATTGTGGGGTGATGCACAACGAAACGATTACTGCTAAAGTGCCAGTCTGTTGTAAACAAGCTTCCAACCGGGGTAACCTTGGTGGGAGGCTTGTGGAGCCCACGGTTGGTGTTTGCGTCCACACTGGTTTACAACAAGGCTCCCACCTCAGTGTGTTGTCTCTTTGTTTGGAAGCACGCATTGCGATATGGCTCCTTACCTATCTAAACTTCAAGAAGTTGGCGTGGCATTAGCACTTGTGTGCGCAAGTGAGGAGAAAAAAGAATACGGATGAAGCGTTGGCTTAAGGAAAGAATAAAACTTAGTCATCTAAATTTAATGAATCTACTTGATTTTGACGACCTTCGCAACTTTTTCACAATGGAAAAGAAAACATTCTATGAGCTGTTAGAAATGGTGAGGCCATTCATAAATAAAAAAAATACGCATCTGAGGCAGGCTGTTTCTGCCGAAGAAAGACTACTAGTCCTTATAATATATGTTTCGGAAGATAGGTCCCAAAGACAGGGCAGGTCCCTATAGAGTTCAATGAATTCGCTGATAACTTATTTTTCCCGCGTAGACGCCATTTTCGTGCATATGTGCGCACGCAAAGGTTGCCTTTTGTAAGGAAAGTAGGTTCTCATTTTATTAAATGCTGCGCAACTGCCCATGCGTGGTTTACAACAAGCGTTTACACTGTGGAATACGTGCTTACAACGGCGGCATCCACACGCGGTTTACAACGCGCATCCGTCCACAGAGGTTGTTGAAGGTCAAACGAATTTTTCTTGCAAACAAGTGTTTACACTGTTGTAAACCGCCGGTGGAGACCGATATGGAGGGCTTGTTTACAACAGTCTAGCCAGGGTTTTAGAGTAAAAACTACTAGAAAATCATCCTGCACTCGTCAATCGGATAGGCCGCCAGACCACACACGGTAAAAGTGACTCGAGATAAAATTCTGGAGCTCAACTGGTATGTTTTGCCACACCCACCCTACTCCCCAGATCTTGCGCCTATGGACTACCACCTTTTCGGTTCCTTATAAAATTATTTGAGTGAAAAAACTTTCATTAACGATGAGCAAGTTAATCAGTACTCAATCTCGATACTTTCAATTCAATTCAACCTCCCTAGAACGGGTTACCCCAGTTGGGAGGTATTAAAACCATGTACTTGGTAAATGATCAATAAATAAATAAATTAAATGTCAATTGTATTTTTGCAGACAAAGTGTTAATATAATTTATTGTACTTCTCTTTTTCTCAGGTATCCAAATCCCTCCTTCCTGAGCACCAGACGGCCACCTTCATAGAGCTCGTTAAAGATATTGCAGCACAGTTAGCTGCCCGTCCTGACACACTTCCAGTTCTACCGGCCGTTCCCAATCTGAAGCTGAACGTCAACGATAAAGTAAGTATTTCTTCTTGTTCTTTTTCTTTAGCCTACTACTATCCGCTCCTGGACAAAATACTCTTCCATTTGCTTCCACACCACTCTGTCTTGTGCAGACTGCATCCAAGTTATGACTTAGGTCATCCTTCTACCGTAGTTGCACGCATTGCACTTCTATTTGCGGTCCATGGTTTTAAAGTCAGCAGTATTTTTGTCCATTTTAGAGTCACTATACGGTGGATGTTGTCAGTGACCTTTGTTTTTTCTCTCACTGTATCGTTTCTGACTCTGTGTCTAAGGCTTATTCCTAACATGGCCCTTTCCGTAGTTCTTTGGGTCACTTATAATTTTTCATCATTGTTACGTTGTTATGTTTAGTATCTTCTTCTTCTTCTTTCGGTGCCGTGTAAGTTCTCCCTAACGTTGGCGATCACTGCAGCAAAAGCATCTCTGTCCTGCGCCACTTGGAACAGGTTCTGAACTCTTGTAATTCCTGTCCACTCTTTAATGTTCCGCAGCCAGGACAGCTGCATTCTACCAACTCCCCGACGTCCCTTCACTTTACCCATTAATATCAGTCGAAGGAGGTGGTATTTTTCTCCCCTTAGCACATGACCCAAATATGAGACCTTTTTAATTTACACACTCAACCACAGCTCTCTATTGGCTCTAGCTCTCTGTAGTACGTCTGCATTACTGGCCCTATCAGTCCACGGTATACGGAGCATTCTGCGGTATATCCACATCTCAAACGCCTCCAACTGGTTCATTACATTCACATTTAGAGTCCAGGTTTCGCAGCCATATATTAGAACAGACCATATATAACACTTAATCATTCTTTGTCGGAGTTTCATGTTAAGATTATCGTTGCAAAATAAGGTTCTCATTTTATTAAATGCAGCTCGTGCAACTTCGATTCTGTGTTTTATTTCAATGTCCGGGTCAAGCGCTTTAGTGATAATGCTGCCAAGGTATTTAAATTGATTGACCATTTCAACATTCGCACCATTCAGTTGCAGAGTGGATGTAGAATAATTAAGTCGCCCAAATGTCATCCATTTAGCTTTGTGTTAAGTATACTCTTTGTTACTAAAGATTTTTTTTTTCATACAGACCGACTACGATTCTGAAAACACGGAAAAGGAAGAGAATCTGACGGATTCCAACCAGGATAACTCCGAGTGCACCACGCCGACAGCGAGCCATGATCACCTTCTCATCACAGAGTTGGCCTACGATCCTGTGCCTCTCAGCATCGCAGCGGACGATGGAACGCATCTGCCTCTTGTTACGGACACCTCCAAAACCCCGACAAACGATATTACGCACGACCCACTAACAATTGCACCGGAAACTTCAGAAATTGCGGAGCAGTCGCCAGCGAAAGAATCCGCAATGAAAGAAATGACCGTTCCAGATATCGTGGAACCCTATTTAACCTTGGATAGCGATATCCCACACCTCAACACCGTCCCGGACGGCTGTACCATTGTTCCTAATCAAATTCAGTCAGACGATAGTCGAAATAAGCATTTAACCGGAGAAAAAGATTCTAGTCATATCCCACATTCTTCGGAGGCCAGTCATGCGCCTTGTGATAGTTTAGCCGTGGTTAAAGGCGACGCGGAAGTAGACGGGAAGGTCGCACCAGTGCCAAAAGATTTGCCAAAGGTCGAGAGGCAGACGAGCGTGGACAGAGAACAGAAAACGGACACGTCCAAAACCGATCTTAAAAAACTCCATCCGGAACCGGTCAGGAAGATATCTCGGTTTTTAGTTAGCCCCGTTACGAATGATAAAATAATCAAACCGGGCATCGGTGATTTGCCGGCGACTCCAAAAAAAGAAGCCGTTAAAGACGGTAGCAATGCCGACGCAATCGTACCCCCGTCAGAATCTAAAGATATTCCTACGGAACCGAAAGTAACTTATTCCGATGCCGTTAAGTCGGATAAACCGGCAGACACGAAAAAGTATTCCAAATTCAAAGTTAAAAAAGTGAACGAAGATGAATTACTTTTGCCGCACGTGAAAATGAATGGTGTACAAGAGAATGCGTCCGTTCCCACGGAAATTAAACCGAAAGTAGATTTTCTCGCTAAGCGAGATTCGATCGTTTCAAACGCTTCCGTCGAACGTGATTGTTTTTCTCCGATGCAAAACGTGGAACCGGCGCCGCAGGCCGTTCCCGCGGAGCCCGTGCGGAGACCGACGCCTACGCTGACTCCTCAAGCGAGTCAGATCATGAACATGGCTTCGCAGATTCCCCTCCCGGCGATACAGAACTATCTTAACGCCCAGCAGAATCCGGGATTGAATTCTCAGATGCTCAACTATCAAATGGCCAATCAGAGGCTTGAGATGGAGCAGATCCCGCCAAATTACATGGCGCCTCTCCAGGTCTCGATATCCAACCCGCTGGGGCAGTACGGGACCCAGACGGTGCCGCAGCTGGGGTTAACCAATCAGAGGACGGCGCTCAATCTCTCGGCCAGTCAGCGAATGGCTGGCGGATTGAACCTCGTCGGGACCGATTCGGGCATGGGGCTGCCGAATCCGATGATGACGAACGAGAATTTATCTATGATGTTGCTGCAACAGAATTTGAGGGGGTGAGTTATGGCGTGGAACAGAAATTAAAAGATTAATAAATGCAGTTGAAATTACATAAATCTGTTATGATAGTGTCAAATGCAAATATAAGAAGTGAATGTATTGCGAATGAAAGAACAGTATGACAGCCTATCCCTTCGCAAGACGGAGTGATGGTTAGTCAGTTAGTTTTTAATTATCCAAACTTTTTGATATTCTTGATGTTTATTTAGTAAGAATGAAATGTAAGAATTTTCAATTATTTTTTTATGTATTCTGTTTACAGACAGCAAGCAGCTAATAAGCAATTACTTCAAGGGGTTTACTTGAGAAATTCCCACCAACAATCCTTGCTCAGATCTGCTAGTAAGTATTGAAATATCCATTAAACTAGATTTTACTCATTTTAATAGCTAATAAAATAAGAACTGAAAGTATAAATGCTGGCGCTAAAATGAGTGAATTGTCTGTAATTGTTTGGGGTTACCAACGATTCGATAGTGCAGATGAATTACAAGTCTTGGTGTCGAGAATGTATGAGGTATGCAAGGCTAACGATTTAATGATGAATGTCAGAAAGTCAAAGGTGATGGTTTTTTGAAAGGGAAGAGGACATGGCAGGTTGTAACATACACAGTAAAAGTCCGTTAATTCGAAATTCAAGGGACCTGATTTCTAAAAAGAAATCTGATTACGAATTGGAACATCGCAGCCATTTTTTCCTTCTGTCAAAATAACAATTATAATGTCAAGTGTTCATAATAATAATAATAACAATAGTTTTGGATAACATAATGACGTTTTTATGGGTCTAATGGCGCTTTGAAATTAAAATCAACTTTTTTATTGGTTAAAAGAATCCTATTAAGACAGGCATCTCAGACGAATAAAAAAAAAAACTATATAAAATTGAATACAGTGAAACACGGATTTTACGTTTTCACTTTATATTGATTCCTCACTTGAATTATTAGAAATCGTAAGTACATTTTGATGAAAAACATTACGAATTACGAAATATGCGATATTTCGATTTAACAGTAGAATTTACTATGAAAAGTCATTTGTCTGAGCAAATTATGAAAATTTCGAATTACAAAAAATCGTTCAAATTAACGGACTTTTACTGTACGTGAATCAGGTAAACCTAGAGCAGGTGACTGAGTTTGTCTATTTAGTTAGCATATGTAGTGTGGCACTGCATGCTCACTGCTTACCCTTTCATAGAAACGACGTGATGATTTGTTGTTATTGTTGTTAATAAAATTAATTATTTTAAAGATCTCTACGATTTCCCAAACACAACGGGACTGCAGGCTTCTCAAGACATCCTACCCCCTTACCATCAACAGAATTTGGGTAAGTACTTTTCATATTATATTATAATAAGATTTATTTTCATTTATGTTGCAACACTGGAGTTTAAATTTTATATTATGATTCCACAGGGCCAGACCAGAGACCGAGGGGACCACAAAAAGGACAGTCGTATGATGCTTATCTGCTCGCTCTGCAAGCAAAGTTGGCATCCATTTCGGTAAGTATTTAGTCTTGAGAATTGCAAACCAAAAATGGGATTGTTAAAAAAAAAATGGCCACCAGATTAGAAAGCTTGAAGCAGCCAGCCTAATATAATGTTGACTGTTATCTTTGTGATCACAAATCATTAGTGCCCCTTACTTTAATTGAAACTAACTAACTAACTAACTTACCATCACGCCGTCTCCCCGGAGGGGTAGGCAGAAAGAATGGAACGCCACACTGTTCTGTCCTGACATACGTCTCTCGCTTCCTCTACATTCATACATCTTGTCATGCACGCACGTCGATTTTTCCGACTCCTCAAGTGACCGACATTCAATATTTGATTGATTTGATCGTGCCACGTTTTCCTCGGCCTTCCTCTATTTCTAGCTCCATTCACGCCGTTTACATATACCTTCTTTACCATTCTGTCTTCACTCATTCTTTCCATGTGTCCAAACCATCTTAATGACCCTTTCCTTATTTTGTTCATAACACTTTCATTCGCACCACATTCACTTCTTATACTTGCATTTGTCACTCTATCATAAAGAGATTTGCCACACATTCGTCTTAGAGATCTCATTTCTACTGCATTTATTCTACTTTCATCCTTCTTTTGCCAGTTCCATGCTTCACTTCCATACATAAGGGTCGGCACAAGAACACCATTGTGCACTGCCATCTTAGGTGCAAAAATGGAAGGTGTGTCAGTAAGCTGTTTGTTGTATGCGGACGACGCTGTGCTACTTGCAGACAACGAGCACGAACTGCAAGCCCTGGTGTCTAGTATGTATGAAGTATGCAAGCGATACGATTTGATGATGAATGTGAATAAGTCTAAGGTAATGATTTTCGAAAAAGAAGGAAGCATGACAGTCTGCAACGTTAGTGTAAACGGTGAAAATCTGGAACAAGTGGATGAATTTGTTTATTTAGGAAGTATGTTTACAAAGGATGGGAGGGTGTAGAAGGATATTGAAAGAAGGGTTGGGGCAGGCAACAGAATAAATGGTGCACTTAAAGTTGTCATCGCAAACAAAAGCCTATCCAAAATTGACTTTTCATAGTAAATTCTACCGTTAAATCAAATATCGCGTATTTCGTAATTCGTAATGTTTGTTATTAAAGCCACAAAAATGTCGTTATGTTATCCAAACACTATTGTTATTATTATAAAATGGCCGCAATGTTCCAAGCCGTCGGCAATTGGCGCAAAATTAATTTTTAGTGATCGCGTAATTCGAAATTTTTTGGGAAATCTGGTCCCTTGAATTTCGAATTAACGGACTTTTACTGTACAATAATTTGACAATGCTGTTAACCACCCTACCTCCAGGTAACTTTCCGTGAAACATACAAAAAAAATCATGTTTTTTATTAATTAAATTTAATTATATGTTCATTTTATTTTTTTTAATTACTAAACGTCAAAAACTCGACCTCAAACTTCGCCTGCCCCTTGTAAAACTATCATACTTGTGAAGACTTGTACTCAAGTGTTGTTGGCACACGCACGTATCCCTAACAGTTTGTACATTTTAGGTACATTACTTTTTTCAAGTGCGTATGTGATACGGGATAGCGCAGAATGGTACAGTCAAAGTGTGCGTATCACATACGTTCATATGCATAGGGCGGTTAAATCAGTCTATGTCATTTACAGACAGACAACAAACCAGTCACCAACCGAAACCAGAAGAATCAGATGAAGAAAAAATTTCTTGTAAAATAATGTAATGATTATTTTCAGGGTCCGATGTCACCACAATCTCCCTCGGAAGTATCGTGTAGTCCTCTTCTCTCGCCCACTGCTCGGAACACCGGCTCGCAGGCCCTGAATGTTGATAAGGTATCGTATTATTATATACTCTTCATCATCATCATCATCATCAGCCGTCTGTCATCCACTGCTGAATGTAGGCCTCTCCCAAAGCACGCCACTGCCCCCTATCCATTGCCGCTCCCATCCATCCATGTCCAGCAATCCTCTTCAGATCGTCGGTCCAGCGGGCAGCGGGACGTCCAACTCCACGGAATCCTGTACGTGGTCTCCACTCTAAAACCCGTCTTCCCCATCGGCTGTCGGTTCTCCAACAGATATGGCCAGCCCACCGCCACTTCAGCCCGCCTATCCGTAGAGCCACCTCAGTCACCTTGGTTTGTTGTTGAATAAATTCGTTTCTAAATCTGTCCCTCAAGATTATTCCAAGCATGGCGTGCTGGGCGACCTTGAATCTGTAGACTAGACCTTTTATCAGTGTCCACGTCTTGGCACCGTACATCATGACTGGCAAGACGCACTGATTGAAGACTTTAGTCTTGAGGCATTGTGGTATTTTGGAAGTGAGAACATGATGTAATTTCCCAAAGGCCACCCAACCCAACTGAATTCTTCGGTCGGCTTCTTCCTCGAAATTGTTCTCGAAATATACTCTTGGGGAGAACAATCAAACTGCTGAAAATGATCGCTTCAGAGATCGACTTCTTTTATATTAGTGAAAATACGTTCAGAAGACAAATACTCTTGACTTTAGAGAGTATAGTACACTCCCGATTTTCCGGGATGGAAGGTTGAAAAAAATTCCCGTCCAATCGTTTTCCCGATTAATCCGAAAACATGAAAAAATGCCTTTGGCGCTATCCGATGTACCAGCAGAATCTATCAATTTTCTCTTTATATGAATGATGTCCCGTAAAGTTTGATCACCAACATTATATTGATTCAATAAATAGAGGTGTTTTTTTTAGAGGTATACAATACATATTCAAAATGAAAAAAAAATAAACATTAAAATAACGTTAATGTCTATGATATTGGCTTTATTTAATAGATAATTTTATGCCATTATTGTTTAAATATGATTTTGGGCATATGAGCGCCACGGCTAGCTCGAATGAAGCGCAATCGTGAAGTCCATTTTTCGACAATTGTCGTCTTTGTGGATGCGTATTATCCACTAGAGTTTACGTGGTGCGAAAATGATCCATGGTATATTTGATGTGTTTTTGGGTAACACCGTGTGATATCTCCTCGACCGACGTTTCGGAGATCGTTGTAGTCTCCATCTTCAGGGTAAGGAGATATCACACGGTGCTACCCAAAAACACATCAAACATATTGCTGCCAACCGTGAAAATCTACGCAATTATTTGACGATCCATGGTCTTCCGAATAACTTGCTCGGATGGACGATTATATCGACCATAACATGGTAGTAGTGCACGATAAGTTTGGCGAACCGAACCATTATTTTCAACATAAATTTGCAAGCGCTGTTCTCACGTCAGTCTATTCATGGTGCAATGGCAAAACGTACTGACCACAAATCAACTGTCAACTGTCAAATTGACAGTCTGTAGAAACAATGTAGCCAGTTTAAAAACCAAACCTCTTAAAAAAAAACACACTATATTTAACGAATGCACCATTTTCACACTTTTGAATTATTTCGAGTTTTTGTTCAATTGTAAGTACGACTCGTTTGCGTTTATCCATAAACCGAGCCACAAACGTAAGTTGGCGGTGGCGCAAATGCGAACTAACCGCCCAATGTCATTGTGACAGATTTGAGTTTTTGTTTGCATTATAAGTACTATTGTGAAATATTATTGTTTTTATCAAATATTTTTTCAATGACTCAAATGTCCCGGATAATCCGCTTCCTGGTTAACCCGACCCTGGAAAATCGGGAGTGTACTGTATCTTGTATTCCTAAAGTTGAACCATCTCTCATGCGTTACTGGTATTATATATTATATTTCACCTGTTCTCAACAGAAAATAATTTTTTTTAATGTTGTTTATTGATTTTTCTTGGAAAAACAATATTCATAATGATACTACACAATATTAAAATTCAAAGATTCGTTGGTTTTCTTGAATTATTTCAAATATCTGGTGTCCAGGATAATGGGTATCTGGAAGTTTCCATTTTTCTGGTAAATTTGTGTTGTTACTGGAATTCTGAAACACAAACATATCCTTCCACTGTTAAAATTAATTCCTTTTCATTATTTCGAAATACATAGTAGTAATTTCATAAGTTTTGCATAGTTCAGAAATCTGGACTCTAAAAGTGCATACTATTAACGGGTTAGAAGCATTCGAAATGTGGCTACTGATTTTGTAGGAATATTAAAAAAATTGTAATGTTATATGATTTTTCCGTAGCTCCACGATGGTGACGTGTCTCTCCATCATCATCACCACCAGCAGAAGGCGCGGCGGAATGTGGCGCATCTATCGGACCTGGAGCACGAGCTATCCAAGATAAATCTCAACTACAGGTCGCACAAGGCCGGCCTTCTCAACAAGGTGATGTCACATTGTCTTTTCCTTCTATATTCGCCTTCACTTTGTGTTGTGTATACAATTTTAACAATCAAATACAGTGGTCATGGTCACTTATATTCTAAAAGGGGGTTGAGTTATGTATAAAAGTGGAAAGGGTGTGATTAGGATTGAGGAGAGGGGAGACGTAAAGGGAACATTTCGAACATAGCTCCTGTACCTGGCCATCTATATCCGTTCTTGTAACATTATCTATTGTATTATTTTATCTTACCACCTACCTTTATCTTACCTACCATTAACGTTTTTTAATTTGTTTCATTTGTCAATTTTTTTTAAATTCTAAGTTACAATCCTAAGGTTTGGTTTTTGCAGCAAAGTCTATAAACATCATTGCTGGTTCTTAGGATGTCACTTGGGCCTTTTTAATGCGGTAGTTTCTTGTTGCTCTCCACATTTTTTGTAAACAATTAATAATTGAACAATTTGATTGTTAGTGTTGTTTTATTTAATTATTATTTTTATTACTACAATATGGTCTGTTCTACTATATGGCTGCGAAACCTGGACTCTAAAAGTGAATCTAATGAACCGGTTGGAGGCGTTTGAAATGTGGATATACCGCAGAATGCTCCGTATACCGTGGACCGATAGGGTCAGTAATGCAGACGTACTACAGAGAGCCAAAGCCAATAGAGAGCTGTTGTCGAGTGTGAAAATTAGAAAGGTCTCATATTTGGGTCATGTGCTAAGGGGAGAAAAATACCACCTCCTTCAACTGATATTAATGGGTAAAGTGGAGGGACGTCGGGGAGTTGGTAGAAGGCAGCTGTCCTGGCTGCAGAACATTAAAGAATGGACAGGAATTACAAGAGTTCAGAACCTGTTCCAAGTGGCGCAAGACAGAGATGCCTTTGCTGAAGCGATCGGCAACGTTGGGGGGACCTGACACGGCACCGAAAGAAGAAGAATTAGTACAATATAAATAGCATTATAACCATGAGGTATTCTTGGATTTTGAAATCAGCTTTAAATATATAATTTCTTTTTCATCCACCAGGGAGTTGGTGTGGGTGTCCACTCCGTAGCAGAAGAGGAACTTCTATCTCCACCGACTCTGCCTCCACATCACGTAAGCTCTCTCCCATTTATCCTCATTGAATTTTTCTTTTAAATTTCAGTCCTAGGAATTGGTTTCCAAAAAGACATTCTTTGCTAGTTCTTGGAATGCCGCCTGAGCCTTTGACGTGTTAGTTTCTCATTGCTTTCCACTTTTTATATCCAACTAATTTGACCCCAAATTCTGTATAGAATTTTTTTAGCTATTGATTCTCATGACATGTGATGAGCAGCTAGTCTATCGCCGTTTGTATTGTCACGTGAATTCTACCAAAATAAAGACACCGATTTTTTTCACTCTATCATCCCCGGGAATCGAACTCGGGATCTTTGGTGTGGCAGTCATAGCTTTTACAAATCTGCCACGAAGCCCGCTGATTGAATAGAAGTAGCATATATGCATGTCTCCAAGTCTCTGAATCAGATCTATTAAAAGACCAAGTAGAAGAAGACTATTGATTTAAATCCTATTAGAATGTATTGCCAAAAAAAAAAACTCATAAATGCTTGGATTTAAATACTATTTGTGCATCAAATAGTTCATCGCACTCTCACGCTTGTTAAAACAAGCAAAATAGAAAGAGATAGTGCACATCCAGTAGACAGTCCGCCAGCTATGTCTTTCAAGCACAATAAAGGGCTAGTGCACATCCAGTAGACAGTCTGCCAGCTATGTCTTTCAAGAACAAGAAGGAGATAGTGCACATTCAGTAGACAGTTTGCCAGCTGTGTCTTTCAAGCACAAACAATGATAGTAGAATTAAATTAATATTAAATTAACCAATTATATTTTTAATTATCCATGAATTTATTTTTATAATTTTTCAGAAGGAAATCTTACACGATGATAGCGTTACCCTACGACACACAGCTTGTAAGTTTTTTTTATAAATGTATCTAAAGGTTCTGAAGCAAAATGTTGAAAGGAATTGTGTCATATTGATGTCTTGCTTTACAGCTGGTTCATCCCCTTGGTCATATGGCCGTCTCACTGTTCTGCCCGTCGCTAGAGTTCCGGACCACGAGCTGTGTCCCTCGGATACACATCTCTTCCCAAGTAAGTGTTCTTTGTACTTTTTTTATTAGATTATCATCATCATCAAAGGATAATCCTTCGGTCACATTAATCCCTGACAACCCGACAGACATTGTCCTGCCCGAATGTTGGCTTGCCTACTATTAGTTGATGTACCAAACGATACACTTAATAAGCATGTAATTGTGATACATGCCATACATGGAATATCGAAACACAGCAAACAGAATTTTAAATCTACGCCACGCTACAGCGCAAGTGATTTGCGCATGCTTAAAAGCACCATCTAGGGTAAACAAACATCTTCTTCTTCTTCTTCCTCAGCCTAGTCACGTCCACTCCTGGACAAAGGCCTCCTCCATTCGCTTCCATGTCACTCTGTCCTGTGCAGACTGCATCCAGGTTATTCCGACGTGTCTGTTCAGATCATCCTTCCACCGTAGTTGCGGTCGCCCTGCACTTCTCTTTGCCGTCCATGGTATCCAAGTCAGCAGCCTTCTTGTCCATTTTTCATCTGAGCTTCTGGCTATGAGACCTGCCCATTGCCATTTTAGAGTCGTCACCCGCTGGATGATGTCAATGACCTTTGTTTTTTCTCTCACCGTATCGTTTCTGACTCTGTCTCTTAGGCTTATTCCTAACATGGCTCTTTGGATCACTCGTAGTTTCTCGGCACTTTGTTTGGACATTGTAACAGTTTCAAGACCATAAGTACCAACTGGCAGGAGGCAGGCTTCACAGAGTTTTCGTATCAGGTTGATCGGTATTTTCCGTTTTTTAAGAATGTAACTCATGTTTCCGAAAGCTGCTCAGCTTAGTAAACAAACATAACTATGAATTATTCTCAGAAAGTCAATTATTCATGTAGATCCCAGAAGGTTTTAACGGTCACCTACCGGGTCCATTTGTGAATCTAAACCATCAAACACACACAAAAAAATCCATAAAAATCAGTCCAGCCGTTGAAGGAATAGTTCAACTACATACACTCGTACAGAAGAATTATATATATAAAGATATTTTAATTTAATACATTCTTATTGTGCCCTACACTCTGAATTCCCATCTACCTATTAAGGTACACAAACCATCGTAGTGGCGCACATTTTGAGTTTAAAAAAAAGAGGTTATTTTCAAATTACAGTAAAAGTCCATTAATTCGAACAATGATATTTCGTAATACGACAACAACAACAACAAACCATCACGCCGTTTCCCCGCAGGGGTAGGCAGAGAGAATGGACGGCCACACTACTCTATCCTGGCACACCTCTCTAGCTTCCTCCACATTCATACATCGAGTCATACACGCACGTCGATTCTTCCGGCTTCTGACATGACCAACTTTTAATATTTGATTAATTTGGTCATGCCATGTTTTCCTCGGTCTACCTCGACTCCTTACTCCATTTACATTGTTAACGTATACTTTTTTAACCATTCTTTCTTCACCCATGCGCTCCATATGTCCGAACCAACGAAGCGAACCTTTCATAATTTTGTTCATAATACCTTCTTTCGCTCTACACTCCTTCCTAATATCAGCATTTGAGATTCTGTCGTACATCGTTCTACCACACATACGTCTTAGGGACCTCATCTCTACCGCATTTATTCTGCTCTCATCTTTCTTCTGCCAGTTCCATGCTTCGCTTCCATACATAAGGGTTGGAACCAGAACTCCATTGTGAACGGCCATTTTCGCTTTCATTGATAAATTCTTGTTTCCAATAACTACTTTTAAAGCTCCATTCACTTTGTTACCCGCACCAACCCTTCTTTCAATATCACTGTCTCAGTCCAAAAATTGACTTTTCATAGTAAATTCTACCGTTAAATCGAAACATCGCGTATTTCGTAATTTGTAATGTTTTCGTCAAAATATAGTTACGATTTCTAATAATTCAAGTGGGACATCAATATAAAGTGAAATGTCACATGAGTAAGAATCAGGTTCGAGCGCTTCCATACATTAGTGCAAGCGAGATATCTATATATCAAGTATTTCTCTTGAAAATATCACGCAGTAAAGAAGTGCAAAGTTATAAAATGTGAACACTATTTAAAAATAATATCTTCATTACATATATATTCTTAAAATAATAGTGCAATGAAGAGTTCAGTATATAAATTTAATTTTAAAAAATTTCCTCAGATAAATCCGCTATGAAGATGGATATGGATGATCTATCGTGCGCAGACAACAACTCTTCGTTGGAAGACACAACCGACGTGTTCGTCGTGACCGATCCGCTGCGATTGCGGTCGTATGTCGTCCACGACCCCTTCGACCACATCGCGGCCACGTTCATCGACCCCGCGGAGATCCTATCGCAGGGAGCACCGTGCCCGAGGATTTTACCGGACCACTCTGATGAAAGCGAAGACGATCGATTGAAGACGATGGCGACGCTCGTCTTTGATCCTATCAGGGAATCGACGTGCGCGGTTATCGACGGCAGCATGGATCTTCTGTCTCATCCGGACGGATGTTTTTTCCCTTTCAACGAAGATTTTGGAACGGGAACGGCGACGGGAAGAGGGGACGGTTTGAAAGCTTGGGCCGGGAATAAGAGTGAAGAGGACGGAGAGATTGAGCAACAAGACTGGAGCGAGGAGGGGGAGTACAGGAGTGAGGAGGTGGTGAACGAGACGGAGGGAATGCGGGCGAGCGCTGTTGTGACGGAGTCGCTAACCGAAAAATGTAAGTTTTATTAAAATTAAAATTAATTACATATATACTTGTTCTGATTTTGAAAATTTGGTTTTGTTCATGTGGTGCTCCCATAAATTTGGAGATATTTCGTGTATAAGTGAATTTTTTTGGTCGAACGTGTTTTGCCGCACTTTATGATAGTTATTTGTGAGACAAAATACATTTTCACTGTTTGCTGTTAAAATTATATTTATTGAAGTTTTTTTCATTTATAAAAAGAATTTTGACAAGTGTAAATTTTTTTTTTCTTTTGTTCCAATGACAATTTGAATAAATTCTTCAATAATATTTTAAAGTTTTTCTTCAAAAATATTTTAAAGTTTAAAAGAATGAGTGAGTGAGAGAGTGAGAGAGCGAGAGAGCGGGAGAGCGGGAGAGCGGGAGAGCGGGAGAGCGGGGGAGCGGGGGAGGGAGCGAGGGAGCGAGGGAGCGAGGGAGAGAGGGAGAGAGGGAGAGAGGGAGAGAGGGAGAGAGGGAGAGAGGGAGAGAGGGAGAGAGGGAGAGAGGGAGAGAGGGAGAGAGGGAGAGAGAGGGAGAGAGGGAGAGAGGGAGAGAGAGAGAGAGAGAGAGAGAGAGAGAGGAGAGGGGAGAGGAATATGACTGAAAAGAAGATGACCTCGACTCCGTACTCATCAGTATTAAATTGATAAGAACTAAGTTTTTTTTTGTAATAGATTGTCTCCGAAGTATTAATTTATTTCAGAATATCAATATTTTTTTCCTTAATAATACTTTTCTTTTTCCAGATGTATGCAGACAAATAGTGCTTGTTAAGCTGTCAGCCGTGGAATTATGATTCCATTCCCCCCGCTCCAGCCTACCCCCACCCTGCCCCCCAGCCTCTAGCCACTAATATTTATTAATACACCATTATACTTATATTATACACCAGAGACAATTATTACATTACATGTCTTATCGTCGGGGACCATTTCACCATCCCAGTCTTAAATCCCTTCTAATATTATTTGTCTATGGAATACAAATGTTGTAAACTTGTATGATATTGATTTTTAAAATGGGCCTTTTGCATATATTCAACAAAATAATAATAATAATTAAAAATGGTCGCCAATCGTTTATTTGACATCTTCTTCTTCTTCCTTGTTGTAGACCTATGTGGTCTGTTCTCCAGAGTGTTGCTCCTCCTGTGAGGTAGACTCCCAGCTGTCCTTCCATATTTTAGGAGGTCTTCCACGAGGACGAGTCCCATGAGGCTGATTATGCAATGCAATATAGGGGAGTCTGGTGGTGTCCATTCTTTGAACCACTCTTTCGCTGTCTGCTCCATCTTATAATATCCTCAACCTCACATATCTCTCTTCTTATTCTGGTGTTCCTCACGCGATCTCTCAGTGTCTTGCCTGCTATCGTCCTCAGTGTCTTCATTTCAGAAGTCCTCAAAACTTGTTTGGTCCTTACTGTGTCTGCCCTTGCTTCGACGCCATATGTTATTATTGGTCTTACGCATGCTTTATAGATTCTCATCTTGCTCTTAATGGCCATGTCTTTGTTTTTCCATATTGTGGATTTTAGAGCCCTAGACATGTGCTATTTAAATATTTAAAAATGGCTGCCATATTGCATTTTATTCCATTTGATGAATTGTAATTTTGCGTACTGCAGAACAAAATTCAAATTAGTTTGAAGAATATCAAAATGGTCGTCATATAGTGAATTGTATTATGACGTTTGCGGTAGTCATTTTCTGTGAAAATAGGATTTAATCTGCGTTTGATGAAATGGTCTCCGACTTGCGATAGCATACTTACAGGTGCTTCTGATTAGTTTCATTGTGAGTAATATTTAAGAACGTCCGTACTTATGTTTTTTTTTGGTTTGCGAAAAAAAAAAAGTGAATTTCCTATTCTAGTTTTAGTCGGCT
The DNA here is from genome assembly GCA_022606425.2 of Lepidostoma basale. Classification (NCBI taxonomy): domain Eukaryota; kingdom Metazoa; phylum Arthropoda; class Insecta; order Trichoptera; family Lepidostomatidae; genus Lepidostoma; species Lepidostoma basale. Next base: position 2,074,249 of record JAHDVF020001251.1, read on the forward strand.
ATGATAGTTTAATTCAGTTGAATAGCTTAAACTGGTCTTTTAAACAAATCATATAAGTTTTGTATTTAAATTTTAATTCATGATCTGTTTTTTTTTCATGTATGAGGTATAATCTATTCAGAGTAACATGTTTTTGAATTAAGGCTCCTTTTGGGGCATTGCTTTACGCGGATGATGCCGTTCTCGTTGCGGATAGTGCGGAAGAACTACAAGTCTTGGTGTCGAGAATGTGTGAGGTATGCAAGTCAAATGATTTAATGATGAATGTCGGAAAGTCAAAGGTGATGGTTTTTGAAAGGGAAGAGCAAATGACAGTTTGTAATATAAGTGTGAACGAAGAGAACTTGGAACAGGTGAGGGAATTTGTGTATTTAGGTAGCATGTTCACAGCTGATGGCCGAACGGTTAGTGACGTCGAAAGAAGGGTTGGTGCGGGTAACAAAGTGCATGGAGCTTTAAGAATAGTTATTGGAAACAAGAATTTATCAATGAAAGCGAAAATGGCCGTTCACAATTGAGTTCTGGTCCCATCCCTAATGTATGGAAGCGAAGCATGGAACTGGCAAAAGAAGGATGAAAGTATAATAAATGCAGTAGAAATGAGATCTCTTAGACGAATGTGTGGATAATCTGTGTATGATAGAGTGTCGAATGAAAATATAAGAAGTGAATGCGGTGCGAATGATAGTGTTATGAACAAGATAATGAACGGATCATTAATCAAATCAAATCAGTCAGAGATGGTTCGACATTAGGAAGACAGGATACTCTCCAGAATTAAGAGTATTTGCCTTCTGAACGTTGATGGTTTAAGATGGTTTAGACGCATGGAAAGAATGAATGAAGAAAGAATGGTAAAAAAAAGTATATGTTAACGATGTAAATGGAACTAGAAATAGAGGAAGATTGAGGAAAACTTGGCACGATCAAATAAATCAAATATTGAATGTCGGCCACGTGAGGAGTCAGAGAAATCGACGCGCGTGCATTTTCTATTTATAAATATTATATTCAATTCAAAAAACTCTGAATAAATTATCCTTCAGATGATCATTTTCCAGCTAGCTTAAAACTCAATAGAAAAATACGTCGATTATTGTAGACTTTTGTAATTTGTGTACAAATATAAACATAAAAACAACGCGATGGTGCATTAGTAGAAAGTTATACCGTGTAGACTGCAACATCCAATTTACGATTTGATCCAAACATTTTTAAAAATCTTTCCACGTTCAAAATATCGCACACTTAATAGAACACTGGCTTAACTCAAAAAAGCAAGTTTTGGTCAATCTGACATGAGTCGGTGTTTTAACAAAAACAGTCTAAAAACACGTACGAATGAAAAAGACCGATATAGTGTAATGGAGGTCAATTGGCAGAATTTTGACTTAATTTTAACGCGATTCGATGGATAGCGTTATCACAAGCCTCTGTCTAATGTTAACTCAATTATGACCTAAACCATAATCGGTCAGTTTATTGTTAAGCGTGCGATTGGTTGATTTTTGTTTATTGTTTCTTGAACAATTATGTAAAACTCCATATTAAATCATTAATACAAATTAAAATGTTTGTTTTATACTAGTTTTATTATATTTTATGGTAATGACAGGGAATTAAAACATTGTGTTTTTTTAATGTATACAAATACTTGTAGGCAAATACCTTTAGTCTCAATAGATGGCGCTAGTGTAGATTGAACTAAAATATGATGGTAGCATATATACAACTTTCAAATAATTGTCAGACGTGGTGTTCGTAGAAGGGCGGAATGGGGAATGTTGTATTACATAAAGCGATTGCTTAACCCAACCAATGACAGGTCATAAGTCCTGTAAACGCCTCGACCACCATATTCTGTTTCCAAATAATTTACATCTTCGTCTCTATTGAGATACAATTAATTCTTAATAATTAAACATTTCAAGGATTAATTTTATCTCAATAGGGACGAAGATGCAAACCGGAAACTGAATATGGTGATCGAGGTGTTTACAGGACTTATGACCTGTCATTGGTTGGGTTAAGCAATCGCTTTATGTAATTACAACATTCCCCATTCCACCCTTCTTATGACCACCATGTCTGACAAATATTTGGAAGTTGTATATATGTTAATATCCAACACCACAATTCACATGTCAGTTTCAATTTACAGACCAGCGCCATCTATGAAGATTAGATTTTAGCATTAAGCAGAAGATCTTTATAACGTAATGTGAAAGAAAATTATAAAATTAATCCTTGAATTGATAACCCGCAATGGGTATAAAAATCCAGTATTCGTCTACAAGTATTTGTATACATTCAAAAATGTTGTATAATTAAACATTTGATTATGACTTTTTAAGAAACATATCATTCCCATAAAATATAATAAAACTTCTAGAAAACACGTTTTCATTCGTATTAATTATTTATAGGTTAAGTCTTTATTCCGTGGTTTAAAACACGCTCAATTGAAATAGGTTCTCCACACTTGTGAAGTCAATCCAACTTTCCAAAAAGATCTTTAATATGAAATATTATATTAGTCGGGACATATAAAATCTTGACTTAAATATAAATGATAGATAAATCTGTATTTTAGCCTAACTTGAAATGTGTGATTCTCACACTGTCTTTGGTCTTGTGTAGAATTCTCAAGACAATAGAATGATGATCCCTATTTTACTTGAAAAGATTTTTGAATGTGTGTAACAAACGCATATTGGATTATTGTATCTCTTCGTATGTAATATCATAGTCAAAAATTTTATACAATTTTGTATTGTTTAAAAATAAACAAAAAAATATATTGTTTTATCTTTAGTTAAATCAAGTAAAAATTAACAACTCCAGTTTATGTTGTGATGTGCTGAGATTGTACAATATAAACAAATCCATCTCTCTTGGTATTGTATCACCGCTTTCTAAGATGGGATGATAAAAGAATGTCAAAAATAATAATAAACTATTTGTAGTGTCTTGAATGTAAAACTCTATATTAAATAACTGGCTGACAAAAACGTTTGCTGACCTGGTTAGAACAGTGGTGCTGGGAGCAAAAGACTCAGGATCAAGGAGCTTGGAATAACATCATCAAGGAGGCTAAAACTCTTCAAGAGTTTATGGCCATATGAAGTGAAGGAAGTGTCTATAGAAAAAAGAATCAGGAATTCATTGTCGACTTTCCGACTTTCACAAATGAGCAGAAAAAAATGGTTGCCAGCCGAAATTCACAAATGTGCTAGAAAAAAAAGGTCGCCAACGAAAAACATCCGTTATTATTTATCATAACTTCCATAGCAATAAAAATGTATCACAATTTTTTTATTTTATATTAACCCTTACCACTCCATTATTTTTTTGATATTGTTTGTCAGCCAACTCTAATTTAAATAATGTCAAAATATTTTTATTGATAGGTAGTTACAAAAAAAATTGTTAAAAATTCATTTTTAACGATTTATTCTTAAAATAAAAAACAATTTACAAAAAACATTATGGACTACTTTTAGTTTTGCATAGTATGGCACTTTTTAAAACAATCTCCAGGATGGAGACCAGGTTTTCTGGAACAGGTCTCACAAAACCACACTGTTTCCCGTCGTCCCCCTGGAATCTTTATGTTACTGCACACAGTACAGTCTTTAGAACCTTTGTCCAGTTTTGCAATGAAGTGGGGATTGTACTCTAATCGCTCCTCTACATGACGTATCACGCGAAGTACCCGCCATTTTAGGTTATGTGAATTTGCAAAGATTATTTTATGCGTGAAAATACACCGCGCGCGCAAGTCTTATCTTGTCGGCCGCCAGCCGACAACTGAGTTGTAACGTACATATAGCGATGTCGGCTGGCATTCGACAAAGGAGTGGTAAGGGTTAAACTTTGCGCGGACTCCCTGACGTTGTTCGGGGACCGCCAAATCAATTTTAATTTTCTACGGATGTCCTGAATGATCCCAGGGACCCATGGGGGTCCGTGTGGACCACTTCGGGAACCACAGAGCTAGAACATTATCCATTACTGTCTAGACCTTCCTTACTCCAGCCGGTCTTGACATGTACAGGGTCTTGATTGCTCTGGATACGTGCCCGATTCATGCTAGGCGACTGGCTCCAAAAGCACGCGGTGTTGGAATATAGAGTTGCCTTCTTAAAGACGTCCAAGCTTGACAGCCGTTCAATGTTTACATCAGGAGAGGATGATTTTAAAACGTGCTTTTTAAATCTCAATTTAATTTATAAAGATATCGGAGTTGTTTTAATTTTTACTTGATGGAAAATAAATATATTTTTTAAATTGTCATCGCCATTTTGTAAAGTATGCTTGCGTTTTATTTTAACAATATAATGAAATGATTATCCATTATCAATTTGTTTGTATACTGACATAGATTTTAGACTGTCATTTTAAATGCTCAAGTCATTTTGATTATAACAAAAATAATTCCTATTTGTACAGTTATTATAGTTATCAAACAGTGTTCTTTATTTGAATTGATGTTCTATTCTTATTTGATGTTCATTTTTGTTTTTTTGATTTCTATCTCATCACATTTCAACGGTATTATTTTTAGGTTTGATTGAAGTGAAAATATGACTGGAGTTTTTCTGTTGAATTTTAACAACCAATAATCTTAGATTTTTTGGCAGTTTTTCATTAGCTTCATTGATTTTCTGCAGATAAATTCATTAATTCAATATCAACTCTCCCATTGTTTAACACCTACAAATTAGCTGACTACATTCGCAGTCCAAAAAAAATGTATTACAAACTGCAGCAGTTCATATTTAATTTTATCATCAAATCAAACCAGTTTATTAACTCAACAGACATTACAAACAGCATAAATGTTTAAGGCATCTATTTAGTACAGATCAAATATTATATACATTCATTCATTCATTTCTCGGCGCTACACCCGGTGTGGGACTTGGCCTCCTCCACTGACTTCTGTCTCTGGCCATCTCTCTCCATTCCCCAGCTCCTTCCATTTTCTCCCAATCTTCTTCCATGCAATCCGTCCATCTTTTCCTGGGTCTGCCTCTTGGTCTCTTTTCGCGGGGCACCCATCTGGATATAATTTGTGGTGTTCTACCCTCTGGCATTCTTTCCACATGGCCAGCCCACTGTAGGCGTTGAGACTTACAGAATCTCACTACTGTTTCCTGGTTAATTAGTTCTTCAAGTTCCAGGTTTCTTTTAATTCTGTAGTATATAATATATGCCAAAATATTATATACATACAACATAATACCAGGAACGCATTAGAGATGGTTCGACATTAGGAAGACAAGATACTTTCTAAAGTCGAGAGTATTTGTTCCCTAAATGTATAAATAATATGGAAGACAACGATTTCCAAGGAGACCGTGTTCAGCAGACTAATTGCTCTTCTCACCGGTGTCACCAGAGGCAGATATTGGTTCTAGTGGCCGATAGGTATCAGGAACAAAAAGACCGACACCCTCCAGCACGGCTGAGTTCTCGAAATATCACCTGATTAATCTAAACAAATGGCTTATGAAATGCCCATCTCTTCGAAGCTGTATAGAATTGGTTCCGAGCATTCCCAAAAGAAATACCGTGGGATAGAGCCACGGATAACTACCATACTCCCTCATGTAGAGATACCTCAGAAATATTTTCTGAAATAAATCATAAGCATCTTTCTACTTCAGTTCCTTGCAACTAAATTGTATGTAATATAATAATGAACTGGGATTATCTGTCTAAACTGTAAATATAGCAGCTGCAGGTGAAAACCATTTTTATTTACTGCATATGAAGCCTGTCGCACAATGGGAGGTTAAAAATGATATTAAAATCATTTTTTATATACAAATATATTTTTGTGTCTGATTTTGACACATGCAAGCATTTTAACCTAAAAATAATACGGCCTAACCTCAAAAATACATTGTTTTTGCCGCCTTTTTTTTTTTAAATATTAAATCCGTATGTATTAATTTAGATTTACCACGCTCACGTAAGGCATTCCTCATATACCAAATCAAAGATTATCAGATGTGTATCTGTGATTCTAATATGTTTATTACATCCTACAAAAAAATATATATACATAATTAAGTGGTTCGAGATTTTATAATATTAAAATAATCAGATATTAACGCAACTTATATAAATATAAATCAATTCGTCTTTACAGTTAACTTAATGTAAGCAAATTTTACAATAATATTGATTAATAAATGATTAATGGTGCACTTAAAGTTGTAATCGCAAACTAAAACGTATCCAAAAAAGTTAAAATGGCAGTGCACAATGGTGTTCTTGTATGGAAGCGAAGTATGGAACTGGAAAAAAAGGATGAAAGTAGAATGAATGCAGTAGAAATGAGATCTCTTAGACGAATGTGGGAACTTTGTGTATGATAGAGTCTTCTTCTTATTCTCCTTATAGACCTTTGTGTCTGTTCCTGTAATCAGGCTGCCCTCTCTTGGGAGGTTGACTCCCAAGTATCTCTCCGTCTCTTCGGCGGTCTTCCATGGGGACGGCAGCCGGCGGGAATCTGATGCGCCACAGCGTGTGGGATTCTTGTGGGATCCATCCTCTGCACGTGCACATTCCAGTATCTTCTGTGTTGTCTGCCCCATCTCACAACATCCTCCACCTTGCAGATCTCGCGGATAGCCTATATGATAGAGTGTAAAATGAAAATAAAAGAAGTGAAGGCGGTGTGAATGAAAGAATCATTAAGATGGTTTGGACACATGGAAAGAATGGTAAAAAAAGTATATGTTAATGATGTAAATGGAACTAGAAATAGAGGAAGACCGAGGAAAACGTTGTCCCGATCAAATAAATCAAATATTGAATGTCGGCCACGTGAGGAGTCAGAGAAATCGGGTCGCGTGCATGACACGATGTATGAATGTTGAGGAACGAGAGAAATATATCAGGAAAGAAAAAAGTGTGGCAGTCCATTCTTTCTGCCTACCCCTTCAGGAGACGGCGTGTTGGTCAGTTAGTATCAATTACTAAAAGGCGTTTTTATTAATCAATATTATTATAAAAAATAATATCCCGTATTGCTTACACGTTAAAATAAAACTTCATTTTCATCCTAAGCAAAGTAATTGCAATGAAAATTTACCTAAATATTTGCTTGTAATGCCATTTTGTTTAAAAAATTTACTCTTCATTTAGTTTATGGTCTAGAGTCATTGCTCTGAGTTTAAAGTAATCACATTGTCACTTTTCACATTGTCTATTGATATGCAAACAATACTGGTTTTCACATCTCTTTGCGGTCCATGGTCTCCAGGTCAGCATTCTTGTCCATTTTTGTCAGAGTTTCTGGCTGTGTGACCTACCCATTGCCATTTTAGAGTCACTCCACGGTGGATGAGGCCAGTAACCTTTGTTTTTTCTCTCGTCAATTCGTTTCTGACTTTGTCTCTAAGGCTTATTCCTAACATGGCTCTTTGAGTTCACATTTTCACGGTAAGCTTCTTCTTCTTCTTCTTCTTCAGCCTGTATTGACCGTCCACTCCTGGACGTAGGCCTTCTCTCGCATTTTCCATTCTCTTCTATCCTGAGCGATCCGCTTCCAGACACTTCTCGCACTTCTCCGGACATCGTCGCGCCAACACAATTGTGGGCGCTTAACTCCACGCTTTGCCGTCCTTGGCCACCAGCACAGCAGTCGCCTTGTCCACTTTTCATCTGGATCGCGAGCGACATGTCCCGCCCATCGCCACTTGAGGGTTGCGGCCATCTTGATAACTTGTCCTGACTCTTATGTCCTCATTTCTGAGTCTGTCCCGTAAACTGATACCCAATATGGCTCTCTCCATTGCTCTCTGAGTGACTCTTAGCTTGTTGGCACTTTTTTTTCACGGTAAGCATTTACTATAAAATATACGAGTATTTTTTAGTAAAATTGTGATTACTTTTCTAATTATAATTGGGAAAAATTATTATTTGCATGTCATAGACAAAATTCATCCCCGCTTAAAACCTAATTAAGGAATGAGTGCTGTATTAAGTACTCATATTTAAACTAATTAGCATCTTTAAAAAAAAAATAGCTAAATCACTCCCGTCTTAAATTAGTCATAAATTTATAAAATTTTGGTCCAACCATAAATTAATTTAACTATGATTTTTTCGAACTGTTATTTTGACTTTGCACAATTCCTCTAATATGGCAGCCTTAAAAAATTAAACACATTTATTAAAATGTAAATTAATATAATAATTACGTGCCTATATTGCAAGGCAACGCTTTTTTAAAATTAGATAATCTCCAAAGGGAATTGCTGTTGCGTTTTGTATTAGGTTTGTGTTTTACTTCAAATCAGTTCTTGTGCTTATATAAATAAAATAAAATCTGCCACACTAGACGAATAAAATGTGAAATTAACTATTTGATTTGGGTAATGTTCATTTGTGATAATAAGTTGTCAATTTTCTTTACCTCGTTTTTCAATGTAAAAATCCTGCATTATAAATTATAAAATGCGTTTCAAAATGTTATATTTCAATTAAGTTGATTTAAATGTGAATATTTATATCAATACTACTTTTAAGATGGATGAAAGTTGTCATTTACAGATGAAATATTATTTTATAAGTAAAATCCTGATAGATATTTGAATTTATTTTCAAAATGGATGCCTTTTAACTCAATCAAGATGGCCGCTGTTTAATTGTGCAAAAAATAATAGTAAAATAATGACGGCTGTTATAAACTACACTTATATTTCTTTTATTAATTGTAAATTTACAAAGCATATGTATTAGCATATGCTTTGTAAAAAAAGAGCGTTGTCTATTTAAATTCAGAAGTCTATTTGTCTATGGAACAATATGAAATGATGGCAATATTTTTGACAGTAAATGTGTAATTTTTCAATAAAATTGACATTGTTTTTGACCTTTAGCTTTGGCCATTTTGTCAATACAATAATTTATCGAATGAAAGCACGTAAACTGAAAAGATTTCAAAAATAATTGCTTTGTTTGTATGATCTAAGAAAAATGATGTCTGCTATTTAATATATGGTTGATAAGAGTTTATATTTTAGACCGTCAAAAAGAAAAAAAGTACTACACACTAATGCAACCTTACTTATCGCGTTAGAAATGTTTTAACTTAACACAAAACGGCATAACTGTTTTTATTTTTATTTTTTATATAATACATTCTTCCCCTTCTATACATCTGATTAAAAAAGTCTTACTTACTTCCTAAAAATACATGAAAACTTTTTTATGATAAAGAAGTATGTGATTTGTTTTTATTTTTATTTTTATGAAATGGCAAAAGCAGTGTGTAAGTGAAATATTATAACATTATTATTGGGTGAGTTTTTTTTTTGTATTTTCACCTGAATGTTTTTTTACTACCCCTGACATTGTATGGAACTAATTTGAAAGCATTATTACATATGTATATAAAAATATATATCTTAAATTATGTATATAATAATATGGAAAATAAAACCGGAAAAGCCTCCAATTTGTTTTTTTATTTGTGTACTAACTATAATGCTTTATAGGTTCCATCTTGCGTCTGAGAAGATATACAGACAGCCTCTCAGATGCAAACTTTTTGTAGACCATAAACCCATTGAACAGTACATGAAGTTCAGATATCTGGGTGTGGAAATATCTAGTTGCAGCGATCTGTATAATGAAGTTAAAAACAGACTGATAAAGCAGCAGTAATCTCCGGATGCCTAAGGGACACTGTCTGGGACAATAAGCATATGCTAGTGGAAAGCAAAGTTAGAATTTATAAAACATGCATCAGGCCCATAATGAATTACGGAATGGAAGCAAAAGCAGACACTGTCAGAACCAAACATCTCTCAAGAGTAGCAGAAATGAGAACATTGCGATCTATTGTAGGGAAAACCCTTAGAGATAGGATACCCAATGAAAAAATTCGCAAATCCTGCAAAATTTAAGACGTAGTGAGATGGAGTAGGCAGAGAAGACGATTCTGGAGGGACCACATCGAGAGAATGGATCCAGCAAGAATTTCTAAGATCGTGATGTACGAGACTCTAGAGGGCCGTTGACCACCAAAGAGATGGAGAGAAGGCTGGTCATCTTTGAAGTTCATATTACACTGTAAGAAGTCGGTCATCAGTACATAAAACAATATCTCGCGCATGTTTTATCTTTTCATACAGACGTTTCGTGTTCAAAATACTTGTGAAAATATTTGAATCTTTTGTTCAGTAGGCGAGTTTTTAAAATGACATCTAACTTGGGTATGAATTCAACATTTTTCTAAATAATGCTTTTATTTTCAAGAGTGTGTTGTCAATAATTCTTGTGTTTCTGTTATTTCAAAAGATTTTTGGGTAGGCACTGATTAGGATTTTTAACTGTTTCAAACATATTCCAGAATAGTCAATTTTTGTTTTGTTATGGCAACATTTTTGCATAAGTATTAGAGTGGGTAGATTTATCGCGATCGATACAAATAAGAAAAAGCATCACAATCGCAATTCTTAATACTTTATTTTCTAATACACATCCGTTTAATAATTTTGACAGGTAATTCAGGAAACCTCATTTAATTCATGATGTAATGAGTAATAGTAAGATTATAATTGAAATAAACTTTACGGATAAAAATTGCGCAAATATCCAAAAATAATACAATATATAAATAAATAAAAAATAATTATAAATATTGTGAGGAAAAATAATTTACAAAGCATTTTTGTTATTTTTGCCAGTACTTATTTTGAAGATAGTTCCTAGCTTAGTGTAATCACACAATGATAAATAAATGTATAGGCATATTTTTTAATAATTAAAAAAAGTAATTTATAATATTGTTGCAGAAAAAAAATCTTATATTACGTTAAAGCACAATAAGCATTTTTACTAAGCCAACTCCTGAACAGATCCTTGGGAAACTTGGAAAATGGATTAAGTGGAATACGATGGAAACTATTACATTAAAGGCTTAAGTGGCACCCTAAGCATCAGCAAAAATATGTTAACAACAACAACAACAACAACAACAAACCATCACGCCGTTTCCCCGCAGGGGTAGGCAGAGAGAATGGACCGCCACACTACTCTATCCTGGCAAACCTCTCTAGCTTCCTCCACATTCATACAACGAGTCATACACGCACGTCGATTCCTCCGACTTCTAACATGACCAACCTTTAAAATTTGATTAATTTGGTCATGCCATGTTTTCCTCGGTCTGCCTCGACTTCGTACCCCATTTACATCATTAACGTATACTTTCTTAACCATTTTTTCTCCATCCATGCGTTCCATATGTCCGAACCAACGCAGCGATCCTTTCATAATTTTGTTCATTATACCTTCTTCCGCTCTACATTCCTTTCTTATATCAGCATTTGAGATTCTGTCGTATATCGTTCTACCACACATACGTCTTAGGGACCTCATCTCTACCGCATTTATTCTACTCTCATCCTTCTTTTGCCAGTTCCATGCTTCGCTTCCATACATTAAGGTTGGGACCAGAACTCCATTGTGAACGGCCGTTTTCGCTTTCATTGATAAATTCTTGTTTCCAATAACTATTTTTAAAGCTCCATTCACTTTGTTACCCGCACCAACCCTTCTTTCGACGTCACTATCCGTTCGGGCATCTGCTGTGAACATACTACCTAAATACACAAATTCCCTCACCTGTTCCAAGTTCTCTTCGTTCACACTTATATTACAAACTGTCATTTGCTCTTCCCTTTCGAAAACCATCACCTTTGACTTTCCGACATTCATCATTAAATCATTTGACTTGCATACCTCATTCATTCTCGACACTAAGACTTGTAATTCGTCCGCACTATCCGCAACGAGAACGGCATCGTCCGCGTGTTATATATAGTTAATGTATATGTTAATAGGTTTAACTGAAAACCATTTCCCAGAATCAAAAGTAAACAAAAAGTTCATCGTGAATTGAAAAGTACATGATTATGCCGATTAACGGTATCATCGCGAGTTTGATCTGAACTAGCTCATCCTTATTTCGCAGTGTGGAAAAAATTCGATGCGGGCGGGTGTAGTTCTCCGTTCCGTTGTGTCAACTAGTTAGAAAAGTTTGTAAAAGTGGCAAAACTTTTACTTTTCATAAATGAAACGCATTAAAAAAAGCGCCCATCGAATAGTGCGCGGCCGCCGCCCCGCGCTCTGAGACCCGCCGGAACTTTCGGAGCGCGCAAGTGTGTCGGACTGGGCTAATTGTATATGTAAACAACTCCAGCTAAGTGAGACAGCTTTCATCTGTTTTTGTGCTTATAAGTGAATTGTCGCCGTATCAACTCTCGCCGGATCCGCGGGAGGGAAAAGTGGGCTCGAAAAACGTGTGAAAGTCGTGTTTTTGCGGCAGACCCGTACGATGATAATGTTTTGAGAATTTTCCGCGAACGTCGACTGTTGAGGGAGTTAGCACCTGTTGAACTACAACTTCCTGTCGTTTAGTGCATTCTGTATGGGAGCCTCTCTAGCGCGCCCTGATACATTCCGACTAGAAATTAATGCACTTTGCTAATTGAAAAAGCGCCGTTTGTCTTTCCGCTCGACCGTTAAAAACAAATTAAATTTATAATACACTTTAAAATTTATCAATACACAACTTTTTATTATTATTTCAATTACATTTATTTGTTTATTTTGATAAATTAAAAATAATGTTGTAAAACCATTATATTACGAAGTATGTAATATAGATTTATATATATTTTTAATTGCTTCTATTGGACGTACGTTAAGTCTTCCGTGGAGTAGGTATTAAATTTTATCTTGTGGGGTTTCTTCGCAGGCGAATGCCAGACATTAACGTAAACATTAAAGTATTAATAAACATGAAATTCGTGAGGTTTATTCAAATGTTCGAGTTAAAAAATGGACCCAGAATCCTTCATTAGTCACAGGTCACTATACCTGCCGCGAACCTTTTCGATAGTCACTTGTTTGGAATTCCAATTATTTTAAACCGTCACACGAAAAAAAAAACTTGATTCAAATGTATTGAGGTTAAGTTTATCAGTGGAACATTCGTTATTCAAATTAGTTACCGCCTTATTTCTTTCATCGGGACATTTGTGATATTAATTCTTGGTCATTTTATTAATTTCTCCGTTAAAATTACAATATTTTATTGTATAAATTACAATGCCCATCATTTTTCGTGGGAAGTGTCACATCCATTAGCTGTTGTTTATTTTTTCTCATTGTGTTTTATTATTAAAGTTTTCAACCATTGTTCTGTGGTTTTCTCCGCATTACTTTGATAATATCAACACCATACCCAGATTACTAGATACTCCGTGTTTTTCCAAGTGAATAAATAAACAGTTACATGCAAATAAATTCATCTTAATTAAATTAATGAGCAAGATCAAAAGATAAAAAAATCATTGTATTAAACAAATAAAAATAAGTGATACTAAAAATAGGCTAATATTAATACTTTAATAATAAAAGCTAGAATGGCAGTGCACACTGGTGTTCTTCTACCGACCCTTGTGTATGGAAGCGAAGCATGGAACTGGCAAAATAAGGATGCAAGTAGAAATCAGATCTCTTAGACGAATGTGTGAATACTCTGTGTATGATAGTGTCGAATGAAAATATAAGAAGTGAATGCGGTGCAAATGATGGTGTTATGAACAAAATAATTAAAGGATCATTAAGATGGTTTGGACATATGGAAAGAATGGTAAAAAAAATATATGTTAAGGAAGTCAATGGAACCAGAAATAGAGGAAGACCAAGGAAAACATGGCACAATCAAATAAATCAAATATTGAATGTCGGCCACGTGACGAGTCAGAGATCGACCCGCGTGCATGACACGATGTATGAATGTTGAGGAAGCGAGAGAAATATGTCAGGAAAGAAAAGTGTGGCAGTCCATTCTTTCTGCCTACACCTTCGGGGAGACGGCATGATGGTTAGTTAGTTAGTTAGTTATAATAAAAATACGTACTTATTTTCGAAAACAGTGTTATGAAATTGGTGGTACTTTCCTAATTTTTGTCGATCTAAAAAATATTCAAAATCATATCTAAAGATAATTTTTTTTCAATTAATATTAAAATATAAATAATAGTGTATTTTTTAAATTAATATGTGAACAAATATTTAATATCTAATAAAATTCTTATAAAATCAAGCTACAGCACTGCATAATCGAATGGTTGTAGCAAAAAAAGGCACTTAATACAAAAAAAATCAAACTATGATAAATATGCAGTTTCGTTCTATATGCCATATAGAACGAAACTTCGAACGCAGTTTGATCTTTTTTGTATTTATTGCCTATTTTCCTTCAATCATTCAATTGAATAAAATGAATTTATATAAAATTTACAGAAAAGTAAAAACAGATGTAAAAATGTTACCAAAGTACTTGCTTAAACAGTGGAATAATATGTGAGTGCCTTGTGAAAAATATGAAAAAAGAACAAAACAAAATGGCACCACATTGATTCCATATTCAAAATGTGACCATAGAAATGGCCTCGCAATCAGCTTCAACTTCCCTCCAATTATCAGACCCGCAGAGAGAGTCGGACAAGTTATCGACGGGTGGAATATCTACGGCCAGCGTCTCTACCGGGAAGCTGTCCACCGGGGGGCTGAGCTCTGTGAACTCCGTATCCTCCGCTACGACTATCGCAGCCGCGGCTGAGCACAGAGTCAGGCAGTACTCGAGCTCCTCCAAGCCAGATAAAGACGATGACTTCGCGCTTGGACCCTTGCCACCTCTATGGGAGAAGGCCTACACTTCAAATGGAGAAGTCTACTTCATAGAGTAAGTGTATTTATAGATTATTTAAATGTATGTTTTTATTTAAATGCATGTTCCCTAATGTATGAAAGTGAAGCTTGCAGCTGGCAAAAAAAGATGAAAGTAGGATAAATGCCCTAGAAATGAGATCACTGAGAAGAATGCGCAAGAAAACGATAAATGATAGAATACTGAACGACGAAATAAGGAAGAAATGTAAGGCAGATGATTGCATCAAATCACAGAGCGAGTAAAATATAAATTGTGTTTGACAGTGTTTAAGGCTTGACACCAGAGAGCGCCAGCGTATATATCGGACCTCTGCGTGACACCCATGCCAACGGAAAGGCAACGTTCACTCCGATCAGTAGAAACAAGTGCAAACAACATAGCAATTCCGGTCAGAGCCAATAAAGCATGTTTCTATGATTGTGCTTTCAGCGTTGCGGGTCCGTTGGCGTGGAATAGCCTCCATGTTAGTATTAAGTATGAGGATAGTGACGTAAAATTTTAAGAAACTTCTGAAGACTGCACTGTTTGGTCAGTCATTTCCTAGTGCGCCCTTGGAGTAATTGATTTTACAAAACGGCGCACTTAAAATACAAGTCATCAGAATAATAAATAAATAAGTAAAATTAAAAAACGATCCCTGAGATGTTTGGACATAAGGAACGAATGGACGAGAGAAGAATTGTTAAAATATTGTATACAAGCAGTGTGAGTGGAAAGAGAAGCCGTGGAAGACCAAGGAAAGCATGACATGACCAAATTAATCAAATACTGAAAGGCGGCCACATTCAAAGTCAGAATAATCGACGAGCATGCATGTTACTATGTATGAATGTGGAGGAAGCTAGAGAAGCATGTCAGGACAGAACAGTATGGTGATCCATCTTATCTGCCTACCCCTTCGGAGAAACGGCGTGATGGTTAGTTAGTTACAATTTTATGAAAGAGTTGAAAGGGTTGGATATAAGTGCCAAAATGAGCAGACTGTCAGTAAGTGGTTTATTGTATGCGGATGACTCTGTCGTACTTGCAGGCAATGAGTATGAACTACAAGTCCTGGTGGCATGCAAAATGACCCGATGATGAATGTGAATAAGTTTATGGTAATGATTTTCGAAAAAGAAGAAATCATCTGGACCAAGTAGATGAGTTTGTATATATTTAAGTAGTATGTTTATAAAGGAAAAGCAAGTGGAGAGGGATATTGAAAGAAAGGGTTGGGGCAGGTAACAAAGTGAATGGTGCCCTTAAATTTGCCATCGGAAACAAAAGCCTATCCAAAAAAAATAAAATAGCAGTGCACAATGTGACCCTTATATATGCAGGTGAAGTACGGAACTGGTAAAAGAAGGATGAAAGTAGAATAAATACAGTGGAAATGAGATCTCTTAGATGAATTATATTATTATGCTCTGTTAACGCGTGACTGACGTCCCTTGAGGACCTTTACTTTAATTCAACCGTTGGCAGTCACATATGACTGCCACGGCATGATACGTGCTAATAAGACAATACTCATATGACGCTAGTGTAGAGTGAACTTAAATATGTAAAGCTAGGCGTGGAATCCTACCATATATACAAGTTCCAAAACATTTATCAGACGTGGTGGTCATAAGAAAAAAAAAGGAGGAATGGGAATTGTTGTTAAACATAAATCGATCGCTCAACCCAACCAATGACAGGTCATAAGTCCTGTAAGCGCCTTGGCCACCACATTCTGTTCCCAGAAAAACAATTTACATCTTCGTCTCTATTGAGATACAATTAATCCTTATAAAATTAAAATAATTTATCCGCCATGGGTGAAATCCACTTCACTTACCTGGGCTCGTCTATAACAAAAGAAAACGAAGATCACAAGGAAATCGAAAGAAGAATCACAATTGGTAATAAAACATTCTTCTCTCTACTACCAGCGCTCAAATCAAGAAACGTACACTGGAAAACCAAAATCACCCTGTATAAAACAATCATCCGAACAGTAGTGACCTATGGATGTGAGGCGTGCACAATGACAGCGAAATCTGCAGAGCGACTGGATACTTTTGAGAGAAGGGTGCTGCGCAGAATTCTGGGGCCTGTGAAGGCTAGAGAGTGCGGCATAATGACGAGCTGTACAATATTTACAAAGCTCCCAGTCTCTCCACACAGGTCAGACTGAATAGACTGAGATGGGCTGGTCACGTGCAGAGGATGCCGTCATCGCGAACCCCAAAAAGATTGCTGGAGTGGCACCCAGGTGGTAGAAGACCAATTGGACGACCAAGGCTGTGATGGGAGGATGAAGTTGGGAGAGATGGAGCAAGATTGTTAAGAGTGTCGGATTGGAGGGTCGAAGCAGAGGACAGGAGGAGTTGGAGGCGAAGAATACTGGAGGCTAAGGCTCGATATGGGCTGTAGGGCCATCGAAGAAGAAGGGTGAAATCCAGTATTTGTCTACAAGAATTTGTATACATTCAAAATGTTGTATAATACTCATAGTTTTAGGTTTTTTTTTAACATCATAACATTAAAATATCGTGCTTTGTATCATCGATATTTTGTCTATATTGCACAATAAGTGTTAATAAGATTTATAAACTCTCTGGATTTCTGCTCCCACGTATGAAACATAAGAAAGGTGGTGTGATTGTAACACATTTCTATAATACACATACCAAATGTATCAATAAATGTTTGAAATTTACAGACTTCAGTGTCAAAATGTCACCTTTCAAAAGTTGTCAACCGTATGCCTAGGAATAACCTATATCTCTTGTTTCATTAGAAACTTCTTTTTCACACCAAATAACATCAAGAATTAATTGTATCTCAATAGAGACGAAGATGCAGATTGGAAACAGAATATGGTTGATTGAGGTGTTTACAGGACTTATGACCTGTCATTGGTTGGGTTAAGCGCACGCTTTATGTAATATAACATTCAATTCAACTAAAACTCAATTGTGAACGGCCATTTTTGCTTTCATTGATAAATTTTTGTTTCTAATAACAGTTTCTTAAAGCTCCATTCACTTTGTTAACTGCACCAAACCTTCTTTCGACATCACTATCCATCCGCTGTAAACATGCTACAAATAGATAAACTCCGACACCTGTTCTAGGTTCTCCCAATTCACTCCTTTTTAATTTACTATCAAATCCATCAGAAGTAACTAACTAACTAACCATCACGCTGTCTCCCCGAAGGGATAGGTTTTTCTCAACATTCATACATCGTGTCATGCACGCGCGTCGATTTCTCTGACTCAATATTTGATTTATTTGATCATGCCACATTTTCCTCGGTCTTCATCTATTTCTGGTTCCATTTACATTATTAACATATAATTTTTTTACCATTCTTTCCATATGTCCAAACCATCTTAATGATCCTTTCATTATTTTGTTCATAACACCGCATTCACTTCTTATATTTTCATTCGACACTATCATACACAGAGTATTTACACATTCGCTTAAGAGATCTTATTTCTACTGCATTTATTCTACTTTCATCCTTCTTTTGCCAGTTTCATGCTTCGCTTCCATACATAAGGGTTGGTAGAAGAACACCATTGTGCACTGCCATGCACCATTCACTTTGTTGCCTGCCCCAACCTTTCTTTCAATATCCCTCTCCACTCACCCATTTTTTGTAAACATCCTACCTAAATATGCGAACTCATCTACTTGCTCCATATTTTCACCATTCACGCTTATGTTGCAGACGACTGTCATAATTTCTTCTCTTTCAAAAATCATTACCTTGGACTTATTAACATTCATCATCAGATCATTTCGCATGCATACCTCATACATACTATTCACCAGGACTTGTAGTTCATGCTCGTTGTCTGCAAGTAGGACAGCGTCATCCGAATATAAGAGACAGCTTACTGACACTCCGCTCGTTTTGACACCTACATCCAACCCTTTCAGCTCTTTCATACGAAGTATTTCATGAAATATGGTTCTATGCAATGTACCAGAGTAATTCGTAAAGTAAGGTTCCCTATGCTGTCAATAAAGATAGCGGCGTGCTGGGAGAAATCTGGCAACACTGGCTGACTCATCAACTCCTCCACTCTCTATTCCTGCCGCTCCCGCCACGCTACACCCCTCAGTGTCGGTCTGGCAGCCATCGAAGATGCTGTTTCCGCCAGATGCGAAGTTGAGAGCATAATGCTTGAGGATCGGAGGATTACCATTAACGAACTTGCTCTTCGTATTCCTGGGACTTCCAACACCACAATTCACAAAATATTTGCTGAAAAATTTAGCTATCGAAAGGTGTGTGCGCGGTGGGTACCACAAATGCTCAAAGAAAACCACAAGCAGAAACGTGTTGAACGCTCGACCTCACGTCTCAAATCAAACTCAAGAACTGCTGACAGATTTTGGCTGGACTGTTTTGCCCCACCCACCCTACAGTCCGGACCTAGCCCCTAGTGATTACCACTTTTATCCAAAATTAAAGGAACAATTGGGTGGAATGCGCTTCCATACTGATGATGAAGTCAAGGTAGAGGTTATTCGCTTTCTCAGAGGAATGGCGGCATAATTTTATGACTTGGGGAAACAAAAGTTGGAGCATCGTCTGCAAAAGTGTTTAGACAGAAACGGCGTTTATGTAGAAAAATAGAGTAAGTTTTGAGCTTTAAAATGATGTATAATGCTAAGGAAAACAATAAAGCCGTATATTTTTAAAATATTTGGGACTTTTGAATGTATACAAATTCTTGTAGACAAATACTGGATTTCACCCATTGCGGATAAATTATTTTTATTTTATAAGGATTAATTGTATCTCAATAGAGATGAAGATGTAAATTAAAAACCATATATACAAGTTCCAAAAATTTGTCAGATGTGGTGGTCATAAGACAGAATGGGGAATGTTGTTAAACATAAAGTGATCGCTCAACCCAACCAATGACAGGTCATAAGTCCTGTAAGCGCCTCGGCCACCACCTTCTGTTCCCAGAAAACAATTTACATCTTCGTCTCTATTGAGATACAATTAATCCTTATAAAATAAAAATTTGGGAACCTTATTTTACGAATGACCCTAGTATATACTCTTCAGTCGTGGTTATTTTGTGTGGTTTATTAATTGACCGTAGCGGTCACAATTACAGCTGCGAATAGAGTGAACCCAACGTCTATTTAGTCACGGTGGATACTGAACCGTGGACCCGATTATGTACGCACCCGATGACAATAAAATCAGGTCTGTCTGCTCCACAAATTACTTCAATTGGAGAGGGAACGCATACCCCATCTGTCTGCTTAAAAACTAATTCATTTAATCAAATGGAATTCAAAATTACATTCTTGTCCGCATTGACCGCATCAAGGAAGGCGGGAGCAACTGGAATATATTAATTCCTTTGGAACAACTCCTGTTCTGTCTTGTTTTTGATGCTGTTCCATCTTCGGTAATCTATTGACTATTGCACCTGCTCTTCTAGACATTTTAACAGTAAATTTATTAGATAACCGCCGATTAGGACTAGATTTTAGATAGGTTTTGGCCAAAACACTATGATTCTTTATTAAATGTTTAAATTTGAAATGTTTTTTTACTTATCACAAGGGATCGGATTTATATTCGCTAAAAATATTTAAAATATTCCTTTATATGTGCCAAAATATGCTTTTATATTCTTTAACCTTCTATTTACTGTTAACTAGAAAAAACAAGATCTTATTTGTGACAAATTATTTTTCGTATTGTATAATCACCTTTTTTTTTAAAATAATAATTAAATAAAACAATGTTTTTTTACTACTTCCACTTTTATCTTTATTTCGACAGCGACTAGTTTCGCCAGGCACGTTGGCATTGACAGACTGGTGACACTTTTGCAAACCGAGTCCTTTATATACATACAGATCAGGGGTGGTTAACATGATTGTATACAAAAATAATCTTCAAATATTTATGTAAAATTTACTGAATTTAAATATTGGTTTATTGTTTCTTGAACAATGATGTAAAACTCCATATTAAATGATCCTCATTTCTGCTGCATTTATTCCACTTTCATCCTTCTTTTGCCAATTCCAAGCTTCATTTCCATACACCAGGGTTCAGTATAAGTACACCATTGTGCACTGCCATATGAGTTTAACATAACTTTAACCTAATTACTTTACACAATTTGTTTTTAGCTCTTATATTGATTCTCATGACATGTGATAGGTAGGTGATCTAGGACAGTGTGACAATCATTCTGCCATCACCGGGAATCGAACCCAGGACCTTCAGATTCATAGCTCTTGCCATTTTGCCACGAAGGCCATCAGAATTTTTTTTAAACCACTTCAAGAAAGGCCTTGGAAGACATGGCATGACCAAATTAATCAATTGCGTGTCACTGTGTGTGAATGTACAAGAAGCACGAGAGTTATGTCAGGATAGAACAGTGCCAGTCATGGCTCACACCTTCAGTGTGGCAGTCATAGTTCTTGCCAATCTGCTACGAAGGTTGTCTTTATGATTTAATAATGTATAATTTATTTTACAGTCATAATACCGGTACGTCACACTGGCTGGACCCTCGTCTATCTCGCTTCCGCAAGAAGAGCCTGGCGGAGTGCCGCGAGGACGAGCTGCCCTTCGGCTGGGAGCGCATCGAGTGCCCGCGCTACGGATCCTACTTCATCGATCACGTCAACCGCCGCACCCAGTACGAGAACCCCGTCATTCAGGCTCGCCGATCCAACAGATCAGGGGGTACGTTCACTTCACTATTTCTTCGCAGGATTTTATTGTAATTTCGGCGGAGAATACAAGAATTGCGAAAATTGTTAATGATGAAAACCCAAGCAGCAAGAGATTACCAGGAAGGCCGCCAAAGAGGTGGAGAGATGGCTGGACATCATCATCCCAGGACATCCCACTGTCACAAACAGGTCATACGACCTAAACTAAGAGGAAGAAGAAAAAAAGTCAGATGGGCTTATCTTACTGGTTGACCCTAGGCACGCCACTGCTTTACAAGTAATGCATATTTTATTACAATCTGTCTATGTTGTTGTTCCAGATATGGGCAGCGTGGAAAGGGAAGTGGAGGGAGAGTCCAGGAGTTTGCGCTCCATGCTCTCGCGTGATCCCGGTCAGCTCACGGGACACCGGTTCACCGTCACGCTTCTCAAGTCCTCGCAGGTTCGTGTTTAACCTCTCGACTAGTAAGAAACATAATTTTTTTCAGTTTGCAAAACATGTGACTACCCGATACATTATTTAATTTTATGTACACCAATAGATGTCGCTGGTAGTCCAAATTTTTTCATAATCTATGAATATCAGATAAATTATAAATGAGCCCCAAGCTTGGGGCCATATGCTATCTGATCATGTATTCAATGGCCCCACCGTTGGGGCGGCACGCACAGACAGGTTAAACCATCCATTGGATCTAAAGTTTATAAATTAATTACGCACACTTTGATCCCCAGTGTATGGATTAAAAAAATGTATAAATAAGACAAAGTAAAATAGTTAATACGAATGAAAAGGTCTGTTTTTGTTTGATAATGTTTAACCCTTTCCACTCCATTATTTTTTGATATTGTTTGTCAGCCAACTCTAATTTAAATAATGTCAAATATTTCTATTGATAGGTAGTTACAAAAAAAATCGTTAAAAATTAATTTGTAATGATTTATTCTTCAAATAAAAAACAATTTACAAAAAACATTATGGACTACTTATAGTTTTGCATAGTATGGTACTTTTTAAAACAATCTCCAGTATGGAGACCAGGTTTTCTGGAACAGGTCTCACAAAACCACACTGTTTACCGTCTTCCCCCTGGAATTTTTCTGTTACTGCACACAGTACAGTCTTTAGAACCTTTGTCCAGTTTCGCAATGAAGTGGGGCTTATACTCTAATCGCTCCCCTGCATGACATATCACGCCAAGTTTCTGCCATTTTAGGTTATGTGAATTTGCAAGGATTATTTTATAGTAAACTAAAAACGGAAAAAAGTAAAATCTTATTAAAACGTGAAATTAAATGTTTTTTTAACGAATAATCACAAGAAAGTCAAGTTTTGCGCGCGAAAATACAAGTCTTATCTTGTCGGCCGCCAGCTGACAACTGAGTTGTAGCGTACATATAGCCATAATAATAATAATAATAATAAATTGGATAATTTATAAAGCGCCATTTTTATGAATTACTCATCTCAAGGGCGCTGTAGAAAATGCTCCGTTTTATCAATCTTAATGTTTTGGCACATAGTAAAAGTTCACAAATTATTTCCGAGAATTTGGGCGTTCCCTCATAAATCATCCTGTTGCACTTTACACAATTCACTGGACACTCGGACACACATGTAGCAACCATCTTTGAGGTCTCGACTCGGAAATAGCCGTTTTGAGACGTTTACACGATGCACTTTATATTAAAAACTTTCACGTATTTCAAACTACATTTGTTCTTTTTACTGAAACTATACGTAAATAATAAATTTTGGATACACAGATTTGTTTGGATTCATTAAAAGGTGATAATAGATGTTAAATAGACGCAAATGGAGTACTCAGACCCTGTCGGCTGGCATTCGACAAAGGAGTCGTAAGGGTTAAGAAAGGCGAAATATTTGAAAAAACCTTAAAAAGGCGAAACATTTCATCATTATAATAAAACTTTACGAACGTTTTCATTTGTATTAATTATTTAATATGGAGTTTTACATCATTGTTCAAGGAACAATAAATAAGAAAAAATGTTTTAACATGAGTATGTGTCCCGTTTTCTAAGCATAATTGATAAAAAACGTATTTATGCGTGTCTGGACAACAATGTGTTAACATTCTTTTTACGTTTGAATATATTATCATAGAAAACAATGTGTGACACCATAACAATTGTATATTGGCTTGGTAGCTTGGTAACTTTAACCCGTATAGTGCGCCTAGCTACATTTGCAGTCTAAAAAAATTGTTTTGAACTATGGCAGACCACATTTGCAGTTTATGATCTTGATATGACAGACCTCTCTTTAACCGTCGCGTTGCCATGTGGTCAATTGAGTTTCCACTGCCAATTTAAAGTTGATTTTCTTAAAACCTATGGACCCTAATATTATAAAAAAAATTATAATCCTCCATTGAAGTGTTCTCAATATTTCGTAATAAAAAAAAAAGCAAAAAATTACTTCCTTCATCCCAAAAAAAATATTTTTTTAAGACTGCCCTCACCTTCATTCGTGTTAAGGTAGAATTTTTTTTGCTAATATTTACAACTTTATCAAAAGTGACAAATACTTACTCGCTGTTTTGAACGTATTATAAATTATATGTTTGGCCTTTTCTAATAGGTACGTAATAATACCGACTGTGGACGGAAACGCAGCACGCAACTTAATAATATCAAAACTGTGAAAATATTAACACTTTACCAAAAGGGACAAATATTAATACGTACTCGTTGTCTTGAAAGTACTATACATTTTGCCTAGGTGCCTTTATCATACGTAAAATTATAGTCGCGCGGCCGCGGCGCGGCGCGGCGGAGCGAGACAAGTTCATACTTGGTGCCAGTCGCTCGTATGCTGTGACGCATTTCATATCAGAAATCGCATGGTTCCAGAAAAAAATTAATAATGATATGTTTTTCAAATAATCCATGTATGTTATAGATATCGATCTATTCCTATCGAAATTCCCTACAAGATGACATAAATTAAAATTTGATTCATCGAGTCATATGCTTGATATTTAGATAAAGTTAGCGGTAAACTGAATTGACCACATGGGAGCGAGCGTTTTGTTTTGAACACGGTACGTTAAGGGTTAATAATCTACCCTTAATTAAGACAAGAAGGCCTCTTGCATGCTATAATGGAGGGTATGACCGAGGGGACGCCCACGCCGAGAGTACCTGGAGGACCTGTTGGTGGACGTGCGCTGCTCATCATATGCAGATTTCAAAAGAGCCGCACAAGACAGGGAAGAATGGAAGAGAAGAATAGAAGAAATTGCTGCAAACCAATCCCAGGATTGAAACCAGAAAAAAAAATATATATTCAAACTCATCTTTCCCATAGTCCAATTTTAGCCATGTTCCCCCATGAAAATAATTTTAAATATTCCTATAATGGTGTTCTTATACCGACCCTTATGTATGGAAGCGAAGCATGGAATTGGCAAAAGAAGGATGAAAGTAGAATTAATGCAGTAGAAATGAAACCTCTTAGACAAATGTGTGCATACTCTGTGTATGATAGTGTCGAATGAAAATATAATAAGTGAATGCGGTGCGAATGATGGTGTTATGAACAAAATAATGAAAGGATCATTAAGATGGTTTGGACACATGGAAAGAAACAATGGTAAACAAATTATTTGTTAACAATGTAAACGTAACTAGAAATAGAGGAAGACCGAGGAAAACGTGGCACGATCAAATATTGAACGTCAGCCACGTGAGGAGTCAGAGAAATCGACGCGTGTGCATGACACGATGTATGAATGTCAAGGAAGAATGTCGTATATGAATGTCGAAGAGAAATATGTCAGGAAAGTGTGGCAGTTCATTCTTTCTGCCTACCCCTTCGGAGAGACGGCGTGATGGTTAGTTAGTTAGTTACGAAATCATATAAACACAAAAATGTACAGTACCTAATTACATTACAATTATAATTGGTGTTGTTTATGGATAATTTGAATTGTTCCATTTTTTAAATCTGTACAAAGAAGATGTGAATTATTCTGTCATCACTTCATACCATTTAAAAAAGTGAGTGTTCTTGATATGTGCACATTTCTAAGTTAAATAATAATGTTTGTATTTTTTTATGCTCATTTTCCAAACACTTGCCACAGTGGGGCAAGAGTAACATTGATCATACGCCCACAACCACAATGGCACAGTTGAGATAAGAGAAGTGTAAACATTGCACAGGCGTAATAGGAGAGCTAATACACCCACGTAATTAAACACGCCCAGTTTATTATAACTGTTCTAATGGAGGCTTATCATCACTAGTTTTTTCTTATAATGTCTTGAGTCACTTTTCACTAATTCTGCTTTCATTTTAATTTATGACTGATGATTAAATTCTCTAAGCTAACACTTTCAAATGTGAATTATAATGTTTAATCCAAGGATTTTAATAAATGTTATTAGAATTTATTTAAAAATCTTCAATATAAGCAAAAAATAGCCCATCTTTTGGCTATTAACCCCTTACTGCATGATTTTTTTTAAATTTGTAAAAAAAAAATATGTGATGTGTAAATGATAAAAAAAAGACTCGAATTTTTTATTTTTCAAATAATTTATTTTTTCCTATATAAAGTACAAATTTTTTTTTCAAATCAAATCAGTTTATTAACTCAATAGACATTACAAACAGGAAGATGTTTAAGGCATCTATTATGTACAGATGAAATATCATAAAAATACAACAAAGTACCAGGAACGCATTAGAGATGGTTCGACATTAGGGAGACAAGATACTTTCTAAAGTCAATAGTATTTGCCCCCTGAACGTACTTTCACTAACATGAAAGACGTCGATCTCCGAGGAGACCGCGTTCAGCAGACTAATTGCTCTTCCCACCGGTGTCACCAGAGACAGATTGGTTCTGGCGGCCGGTAGGTAAAACAATCTGTGCTGTCGCTGTCGGAGATATCTATCGGGGACAAAAAGACCAACATCCTCCAGTACGGCCGAGTTCTCGAAGTATCCCCTAATTAATCTGAAGAAATGGGTTATTAGATGTCCATCTCTTCGAAGCTGTAAAGAATTGGTTCCGAGCATTCCCAGAAGAAATGCCGTGGGATAGAGCCACGGATAGCTACCATACTCCCTCATGTAGAGATACCTCAGAAATTTTTTCTGAACCCTCTCCAGCATTTTTCTAGGTCTTCCCCTTTTTATCCCCAGATTTTACCCAATATTATCCATAATTTTATATAAAAGTGATCATTTTATTACTCGCCTAATGAAAATAATAGTAAACCAGTGTAATATAATTATTTATAGCGTTTTACAAACAAAACAAAAAAAAACACTTTTGAATATCACGTTTGTACAGAAAATCATAAACCGACAGTTGGAAACAGTCGAACGCACATCTAGTACAACCAGAGACATCCAGCAAGAAATTTGACAACTAGTAACGCGGATCATAGATAAAACTTTAGTATTATTGCTAGAAGCAAGACATATTTTTTTATTTTGTTGTTTTTTTATGGCGAAAGATTATTTTGGATCATATATGAGCCAGTATGCGGTAAGGGGTTAAGAAATCTAGTTGTGTCTCCAGTTCTGTCCCCTAGATTGCCACCCGATGTTTCAAAAATATATTCAGGGTCTTTCAATAAGGACATTAAGATTTTAAATGTAAACAAAACAAGTTGTGTGTGAGATATCCACAATTTTTTTTAAAATTAATATGAATGAAAATGTCTGTTTTCTAGAAGTTTTATTATAATTTATGGGAATGACGTGTTTCACCTGGCTAATGCATTATCAAATGTGCATATGTAACATTTGATAATGCCTTCTTCATCTATTTCAACCTATTCCTGTCCACTCCTGGACAATGGTCTCTTCCATTCGCTTCCACGCACTGTCTTTTGCAGACTGCATCCTGCTGTCCCGGCTGCGAAACATTAAAGAGTGGACAGGAATAACAAGAGTTCAGAACCTGTTCCAAGTGGCGCAGGATAGAGATGCCTTTGATGCAGTGATCACCAACGTTAGGCAGACCTGATACGGCACCGAAAGAAGAAAAAGAATTCAATGTATATTTATTAATGATATTTTTTATTTGCAGGGTCTAGGTTTCACGCTGGTGGGGGGAGCGAGTGAGACGACAGATGACGCAACCGAGACGCAATCTAATTCCGGATGCTGCGAAGACTTCCTTCAGATCAAATCCATTGTCCCCAATAGTCCGGCATGGCTAGATGGTAATATCACCCTTTTCTTAACATTTGAAAACACAATATCGCCTCCGTAAATTATTCATTATATATCATTTTGTGAAAAATGCGGCAAAGTCTAACATTTTTTATGGTTATTGAAATGCCACTTCTTCTTAAAGTGCCCTGTCAGGTCCCCCCGACGTTGGCGATCACTCTGGTAAACTCTTCCCTATCCTGCGCTGTCCGGAATAGCTCCTCCATAGTTCCCATTCCCGTCCATTCCCTCACATTGCGCAGCCAAGAGATCTGCCTTCTCCCTGCCCCCCTGCAGCCCTCAATTTTTCCCTTCAAAATTAGATGCAGCAGGCGATATTTTTCTCCTCGTAGAACGTGACCCAGATATGAAATCTTGCGGACTTTGTTCAATGTCAGCAGCTCTCTATTTACTCCTGCACGATTCAGGACTTCTGTGTTCATCACTCTGTCTGTCTATGGGATCCTGAACATTCTTCAGTGAAGCCTCTAAATGCCTCTAACCGGTTCTTTGTATTTACTTTTAATGTCCATGTCTCATACCCGTTTAACAGAACAGACCACACATAACACCTTAACAGGGCCATGCCTTTAACTAGGGCCTTTAATAATAATAAATAATAATAATAATATGCTAACTTTTAAAGCGCCGTTTTTGTGATGTGACCTCAAGGGCGCATTAAGACGTGTTTTAAATCTAAAAATCTAAATGCGACCGCTCAAAAAACGATTGGTTTAAAAGTATAGTAGAACAAAGTATAAATGTTTAAATTGGGTATGAAATATGAAAAAGATGGGTTTTCAATTTAGTTCTGAAATCTGTCGGATCATTTATGCATCTAAGGTGTGAAGGGAGATTGTTCCAAGCTGATGGACCGGCTACCGCGAACGCTCGATCCCCGAAATTCGTACTGGGGCAACGCTTCGGCTCAACTAATCTTCCTATTGCTGAGGAGTTCGCCGAGCGAAGTGTGGATTTCTGTGAATTTAGGCTGTCCGCTATACAGAGTTCAGATATATAACTTGGTGCCATTCCATGTAGCGCTTTGAAGACTGTCCAGCAGAGTTTATACTGGATTCTTTCTGGACTTTTAAGCCAGTGAAGTTCTTTGAGATGTTGTGTTATATGGGACTTTTTTGGAATGCCTTTAATGAACCTTGCTGCTGCATTGAACGTAGATTGAAGTTTGTTTATTTGTTGTTTTGGAATGTTTGCATAAATTCCATTACAATAATCAAGTCGTGACACAACGAAGGAATTTACAAGAGTTTTGAAAGTGTCATGGGGAATACTCCTTTTGACGGATTTTAATCGTCTTAGGTGGAAGAAACTAGCGCTGACCGTGTTATTAATTTGGGATTTTAGAGACAGATTTGCGTCAAGATAAACACCAAGAAACTTTGTGGAGTTTTTTAATGTGGTAGTTTCCCGTTGCTTCCTACATTTGTATACAATAGATTATTTGAACCCAATTACTATATACAATTTTTCAGCAATCGATTCTATGACATGCGATAGACATCTAAATGATATATAATCTATCAAAATTTTTTTGTCACGTGAATTCTACACCAGACCAAAGACAGAAAGACAGTGTGACATTCACACTGCCATCACCGGGAATCAAACCCAGGACTTAGAATTATTAGTCCCCTTGAAATAAGTAAAATCATTTGTAAACAATTTGTAAGAAGATGTTTTTTTTAGAAACACTTTATTTCGTACTACCTCAAATAACTTATTTTTGATTTATATAATATCATTTAGTATCCCCTAACCATGTAATCATTGTCATAAAATTTCTTAATGAGTTCCAAGAAACACTTTCCAATATTTCTGGACCTATCCAAACTAAATAAAGTCACATCAATTTTTGTTAATTACCATATTCTGCTCCATTTACTAGTGTATATAAACAGCAACGAGCTGAAGTTTCGTCACATTTGATAATGCCTTAGAAGGGCGAAACATGTCATTCCTGGAGGGGTAAGCAGAGAGGATGGATCGCCACATTGTTCTATCCTGACATACCGCTCGTGACATAACCCTTCTACATTCACACATCGTGACATGCACGCTCGTCGATTGTTCCTACTTCGAACATGGCCACTTTTCAGTAATTGATTAATTTGGTCATGCCATGTCTTCCTTAGCCTTTCTCAACTTCTTTTTCCATTCACACTACTTGAATATATTTTTAACCATTCTTCCCTCATCCATTCGTTGCATATGTCCAAACCATCTTAGTGACCCTTTCTTTATTTTATTTATTACGCATTCATCCGCCTTACATTTCTTTCTTACTTCCTCATTAGATATTCTATCATACATTGTTTTTCGCACATTCTTCTTAGTGACCTCATTTCTATGGCATTTATCCTACATTCATTCTTCTTCTGCCAACTCCAAGTTTCACTTCCATACATAAAGGTCGGGACTAGAACTCCATTGTGCACTGCCATTTTTGCTTCAGTCGATATATTTCTATTTGCGAGTAAAAAAAATAAAATAATAACAGTCCAAACTCCGAGTAGCACGTATAGATGGCCCAAAATGTGAAAAATAAATTTAAATCAATTGATGTCTTGTTTAATCTCTAGGTGCCTTGAGAACTGGTGATCTGCTGGTTCGTGTTGGCAACACTTGTGTCTTGGGAGTGGGGCATGCCCGCGTAGCCAGACTCTTCCAAGACATCCCTCCGGGGACGGCCGTGATGCTGGAGCTGTGCAGAGGTGAGTGTGATATACAAACATTGTCTAGATTACATATTCAACTATATATTTTTATTGATTGGTAATTCAGAATTAAATCAAGTGTTAAACCCTTAACTCAATGAACAGACTGGAAGCATTTGAAATGTGGCTCCATCGCCGAATGCTCAGAGTTCCCTGGACAGACATGGTTACCAATACCGAAGTCCTGAGGCGAGCTAGAGTTGACAGGGAACTGTTATCAACTATCAAGGTTTGAAAGATCTCACATCTGAGTCATATAATGTGTGGGGAAAAGTACCACCTTCTCCAACTGATATTGAAGGGGAAAATTGAGGGACGCCAAGGGCCCGGAAGGAGACAAATGCCCTGGCTGCGAAACGTGAGGGAGTGGACCGGCATCCGAAGTGTGGAGGAGCTGTTCCGAGCGGCGCAGGACAGGGACAAGTTCACCGAGGTGATCGCCAACGTTGGGGGGACTCAACAGGGCACTTGAAGAAGAAGAAACCCTTATCGGACGCTAGCTTGTATATGTTATTCTATCAATATTTAATTTTTAAAAATTACTGTGTATGTAAATGGCTCCATTCGTAATATTCAACTGACAAAGTAATTACGTGCAGATTCCACAGACAGCAGGATTCAATAATTAATACGAATGAAAACGTCAATTTTCTAGAGGTTTTATTATATTTTATGTGAATGACATGTTTTACCCTTCTAAGGCATTATCAAATGTTTGATAACATGTCATTCCCATAAAATATAATAAAACTTCTAGAAAACTGACGTTTTCATTCGTATTAATTATTTAATATGGAGTTATACATCATTGTTCAAGAAACAATATTCAACATGATTCATCTTGTCACCTCACATGTGCCATACCACAGTAGCGACAAAGTTCCGTTGTCACGTCAGAGGTGACTTACTTCCATTAAGGGTTAACATTGGCCAGTTTTCTTTGCTTTCGGCTTTTTTGAGACATGACAGTAGATTATAATAATGATAGATCAACATTTATATCGGGTGTTATAAGTCTCAAACTCATCTCTGATGGGCTCCCAATGCCCTCGAGGTCTGCGGAATTTCAGGCTTAAGAGCTGGCTGTTGCGGGCTCGAAAAGTCTAATGATATGGATCTTGGTGTCATATGATCTATACTGTTTTCAGGCTATCCGCTACCATTTGATCCGAATGACCCCAACACAAGAGTGCTGACTACGGTGGCCGTGGAAGCGGGCGGAGCTTCTAGGATGAGACATCTCACTGAAGAACTGAGAGAGAGGTGAGTTGAACATTTCAATATCCCTCCCATATCAGCCTAGATCTTCCAATCCTTCTACACTCTGCGTGTCCAGTCATGACTATCTTATGTACCTGCGCATTTGGAATTCTTTGTACTTGTCCAGCCCGTCTCAATATTTTTCTTCTTTTAGATCTGATGATCTATGGCACAGAAATCATGTCCTTCCATCTCTTAAGTGGTCTTTCAGGTGGATGGTGTCCGGACTTATGCTGGAGAGGCTTTATTGACTTGTTCTCGTACTTCGCTATAAAGGTCATTATGGCTGTAGATCTCTACCCCCAAATATCTGAAGCTCATTACTTGCTCCACGGTATATCATCAATAGTCAGCTTACATCTTGTAGGTTGTCTAGATATTGTGAGACTGATTGTTTTGCTGACTGAGGAGTTTTATGTGCACCGACTGATTGACTAAATAACTAAACTAACTAACCATCACGCCATTTGTCCGGAGGGGTAGGCAGAGAGGATGGATCGCCACAATGCTCTGTCCTGGCATATCTCTCGGGCTTCCTCCACATTCATACATCGTACCATGCACACACGTCGATTATTCCGACTTCGAATGTGGCCGCCTTTGGCCGATTGATTGATTAACCAATAATAATGATTGCAGGTTCAACTTGGAAGAGGCGGATAAGAGATCGCAGGACAGCAGTCTGGAGAGGTCCAACAGGAGGATGAACCGCTCCTACGAGAGGGAACACCTGGATGAACCGGAAGATTTGTTGGACAGGCCAAACCATCTTAATAGGTAAACATGCTTTTTTTATTTTATGGGCAAGGGGTCTACGGGACAAAAAGTTTGGGAACCTCTGGTTTATATGAGTGTACAAAGAATAGTTCTAAAATTTTAAATCATAAAAATTATATTGTGTTTACAGATTCGGCTTGGAGGAGGCAGACAAGAGATCCCAGGACAGCAGCCTGGAGAGGGGGGGAAGGGGATTGAGCAACCCTTACGAGAGGGATCATCTGGATGATGATCTGCTGGACCGACCCAACCATCTCAACAGGTATGCAACTTGCACAGGGGTGAAGTGAGATATTTAAAATAAAAAACAAAGCTGGTATTTTTACAACAATTAAAGTCCTTTAAATTGTGGAGTCCAGGGGTTCTCAAACTTTTTTGTTGATGGAACCCTTTTGAAACGCTAAATATTTTATGGAGCCCTAAAATAAGCAAAAGCTGATTTTATGTTTATTACAGTAAAAGTCCGTTAATTTGAAATTCAAGGAACCAGATTTCCCAAAAACATGTTCATTACAGTAAAAGTCCGTTTATTTGAAATTCAAGGGACCGGATTTCCCAAAAAAATTCAAATTACAAATTACGCGATCACTGAAAAAAAAAATTTTGCGCCAATTGTGAACGGCTTGGAACATCGCGGCCATTTTTTCATTCTGTCAAAATAATACTTATAACGTCAAGTGTTCGTAATAATAATAACAATAGTGTTTGGATAACATAACAACGTTTTTGGGGATCTAATGGGGGTTGGAAATTAAAATCAATTTTTTTATCGGTTAAAAGAATCCTATTAACCGTCGCGTTGCCATGTGGTCAATTGAGTTTCCACTGCCAATTTAAAGTCGATTTTCTTAAAACCTGTGTACCCTAATATTATAAAAAAAAATTGTAATCCTCCATTGAAGTGTTCTCAATATTTCGTAATAAAAAAAAGCAAAAAATTACTTCCTTCATCCCAAAAAAAAAATTTTTTAAGACTGCCCTCACCTTCATTCGTGTTAAGGTAGAATTTGTTTTGCTACTATTTACAACTTTATCAAAAGTGACAAATACTTACTCGCTGTTTTGAACGTATTATAAATTATATGTTTGGCCTTTTCTCATAGGTACGTAATAATACCGACTGTGGACGGAAACGCAGCACGCAACTTAATAATATCAGAACTGTGAAAATATTAACATTTTACCAAAAGGGACAAATATTAATACGTACTCGTTGTCTTGAACGTACTCTATATTTTGCCTAGGTGCCTTTATCATACGTAAAATTATAGCGCCACGGCGCGGTGGGGCGAGACAAGTTCATACTTGGTGTCAGTTGCTCATATGCTGTCTCGCATTCCATATCAGAAATCGCATGGTTCCAGAAAGAAATTAATAATGATATGTTTTTCAAATAATCCATGTATGTTATAGATATCGATCTATTCCTAATGAAATTCCCTACAAGATGACATAAATTAAATTTTGATTCATCGAGTCATATGCTTGATATTTAGATAAAGTTAGCGGTAAACTGAATTGACCACATGGGAGCGAGCGTTTTGTTTTGAACACGGTACGTTAAGGGTTAAGATAGGCATCACATATGAATAAAAAAACCTATATAAAAATGAATACAGTGAAACCCGGATTTTACGTTTGCCCGCCATTTGCGTGTAATTATTTCAGTTCCGACAAAAATGGGTATGACAATTTTTTTGTTAATTAAAACACTGTTTTTATTTTTCTTGACATGTTTCGAAGGCTTTATACCTTCATCATTGGGAGAACGACATAAACTCAAAAATGGAAAAAAACAGTGTTTTAATTCATTAAAAAATCTTCATTATGGAATTCCACAGTGTTAACGCCTTAAGTTTATCTAAAATTAAAGATAGGTATATTATACACTACTGTCTTCTACAACAGTATACAAATCAAAACACAATAATACAAAATTTGTTTTCAGTTTTTGATCGTAACATTATTTTAGTTTTATTATGCTGCAAGGCTCTGCAGAGCACACTTTGAGAACCACTGCCTTAAATCATTATGATTGTACTTGCTGCGCAGGTCGTTTGAGCTGGAGCAGCGAATGAGCCAGCTGAACCGATCTCTGGATCTGGAGAGGATGATGGGTGCCGGGGGCTCTCGGTGGGGGGGCGGCGACAAGCGCCCCTACGGGCTAGAGGGCCCTCTGCTGGAGGAGCGCCTGCCCGCTCGCTGTCCCTCCGCTGATCATCTCCTGCTCGACAGCGTATCCACAACCACCCCCTATATGCGTGAGTCCCTCTTGCTTTTACTTCACTTAAACAGGTGATGTTGTCCACTGTTGGACATAGGCCTCCCCATACTTCTCCACAGACTCAGTGGCGTGCCTAGGGTCAACCAGTAAGGCAAGCCCGTCCGACTTGTTTTTGTTATAATATTAGTAGAGGGTCACGATAATGTATTTTTCCGGATTAAAAGAGTTTTATCTGTCTAAATTAATTTCTTGAATTAATTGATTTTAAATCCCATTTTAGGCGCATTTTAAATCTATACAAAAAATCATTTTCTGCGTCACCAAACTCATGTTCTTGTATAATAAAATAATGTATTTACAAATACAAGAAGAAATTTAATTAATAAGCTGTAAATATACAATAATAATAATAAACACCGAAATGAAGTTACATAATCTTTCTTTTCTGCACATAACGTAAATGACAGATAACATTCTGACAATAGAAATGAAGTTCGTGACACATCCAATAGTAACATACTTCAGAGTGATAAAGCCCGGCTTCAAATCCATACAAAAAATTGTAGATATCTTCTGGTATATATGCACTTAGCTATATGATTACAAGCCAAAAATACATAAGTGCGACAAAGAACCTTTTATATTTTGCAAGCCCAATATGAAGCCCATCGAAAACATGAAACAAAACATGTGGACGTATGCGATTTCGCGGGCATCTCACCTACGGTACGTATGAGTGAAATAAAGTACGGTGCATATGAGTGGAACAAAACATACACTCGGGTCATTTCTGCACATTTCAGCGGAGTCGCATCGCTTTAACTCGTGCGAAATTCAAAATATTATTTTATTCGTAGACGGCTCAAACACGCAAAAAAACATCTTTTCGGCTTGTATGAAAGTACCGCCACTGCGCACACTCTTATATTGTGTCTTCTGCGTCCAGTCACCAGCAATTCTCCTTATGTCATCAGACCATCGTTTGGGGTGTCTGCTTCTCCTGTCTACATGAGATATACACTATCCAATGCCGACTCAGAATCACTGTTTACCAGGCTGTAATGTTGATTTAAATGTGGTGCCAGTTTGAAAGCTGTCAAATGTTAAAAAATTTTTAAAATATCGCAGCTTTTATAGGGGAGTCTATCCTATTCTCAAACCAGTAGATTTTAATATAATTAAATTTTTTACATTTGCAGAGGACGGAGGCGTGCTGACGCTAAGGCTGATGAAGGGAGCTGCGGGATTTGGATTCACAATCGCAGACAGTGTACACGGACAGAAAGTTAAAAAGGTTAGATTACAACTTTTAAACATCCCATTCTACTGCATTTATCAAATCAAATTGATTTATTTAACCAAATAGACATTACAAATATAAAAAAACATTTACATCGCTGATTTGAAAGAGTGCATCGACATTGTAACTCGTGAACGCTAACGAACCTGAATATTTTCCAATATTTGGAGTATTTTCCTTTTGTACATTGTTTCTTCCGACTTCTAACATGACCAACCTTTAAAATTTGATTAATTTGGTCATGCCATGTTTTCCTCAGTCTGCCTCGACTCCGTACTATATGATTCGCTGTATGAATGTGGAGGAAGCTAGAGAGGTGTGCCAGGATAGAGTAGTGTGGCGGTACATTCTTTCTGCCTACCCCTACGGAGAAACGGCGTGATGGTTTGTTGTTGTTTCATCAATATGAAAAATGACCACCTCCGAAGTGATCATGTTCAGCAGTTTGATTGCTCTCCCCGCTGGCATCACCATAGGCAGGTTGGTTCTGCATGTTGGGAGATAAAACAGTGCGCTAGTGCTGTCAAGATAACCATTTGGAACATAAAGATGTATAATAAAAAAAGAGGATCCCTGAGATGGTTTGGACATATGGAACGAATGGACGGGAGAAAAATGGTTAAAATATTGTATACAAGCAGTGTGAGTGGAAAGAGAAGCCGTAGAAGACCAAGGAAAGCATGGCATGACCAAATTAATCAAATAGTTAAACGCGACCACATTTGAAGTTGGAAAAATCAAAAGACCGTGCATGTTACAATGTATAAATGTAGACGAAGCTAGAGAGGTTTGTCAGGACAGAACGGTATGGCAGTCCATCCTCTCTGTCTACCCCTCTGGAGAATCGGTGTGATGGTTAGTTAGTTAGTTTAACATAAAGATGGATACCCTCCAAGATGACAGAGTTTTCAAGAAGAAAGTAGCTATCCCTCCTAATCTGCAGATTATTGGTCTCCAGCATGCCCAAGAGGAATGCAGATGGATAGAGCCATGGATAGCTACCAAACTCATGTAGAGATATCTCAGAAATCTTTTCTGAACCCTCTCTAACATGAGCGAGTATCTCGCCTCGTGGGGACTCCATATCACCGAACCACATTCGAGCTGGCTCCGGACCAATGAGTTATACAGTATTCGCAAAACGTCGGAATTCCTGAAAACTTTACCAGTTCGGAGAATAAATCCCAACATTTGCAATGCCACATATTCTCTCGATGCGAGCATTTATTCTACCTTCTTTCACCCTTCTTTTGCCAGTTCCATGCTTCACTTGCATACATAAGGGGTCGGCACAATGCTAATAATAATAATTATAATAATATGAAACTTTTAAAGCGCCGTTTTTGTGATGTAATCACCTCAAGGGCGCATTAAGACGTGTTTTTAATCTAAATGTTAAAGCTGCATCTGATTGATATTTGCGATCGATTAGAAAGTATAATAGAACAAAATATGCAAGTTTTAAATTGGGTATGGAATATGAAAAAGATGGGTTTTAGCTTAGATCTGAAGTCTGTCGGATCGTTTATGCATCTGAGGTGTGAAGGGAGATTGTTTCAAGCTGATGGACCGGCTACCGCAAACGCTCAATCCCCGACATTTGTATTAGGGCAACGCTTTGGCTCAACTAATCTTCCTATTGCCGAGTTTGCCGAGCGAAGTGTGGATTTTCTTGTATTGTTGATCGTTATACAGAGTTCGGATATATAATTTGTAGCCATTCTATGTAGCGCTTTGAAGACCGTCCAGCAGAGTTTATACTGGATTCTTTCTGGACTCTTAAGCCAGTGGAGTTGGCTAAATGATGTTATATCAATGTTCACAAAATTGACGAGAAATGCTAAATTTGTTGTAGAATATTATTTGTGCTGCTTTTCGTCGGAATGTTATATTAAATATATGTTTCAGGTTCTTGATAGAGTGAGGTGCGGGGGACTGAGAGAGGGAGATCTGCTTCTCTCCATCAACCAGACGACAGTCAGCAACATGTCGCACGCGCACGTCGTCCAGGTACATTCACCATTACCTTATACCTTACATATTTTATAATTAACCGCCTTACGTTCAGGTACCTAACTAATTACGAAATGTCAAAGACTCGATCGCATACTTCACCTGCCCCTTGTATACTTTTGAAGACTTATACTCAAGTGTTGTCGGCACACACGCGTATCCCTAACGGTTTGTACATTTTAGGTACATTATTTTTTCTCAAGCTCGTACGGGATACGGGAAAGCGCAGAAAGGTAGTCAAAGTGTGCGTATCACGTACGTTTATACACATAGAGCGGTTAAAACATTTTTTTCCATAATGAAAATAAAATAAAAATTTGTTAAAAATCTTTTTTAAATGTATATTTAGTTAAAATCCACCAATGTTAACACGAATGAAAATGTCAGTTTTCTAGAATTTTTATTATATTTTATGGGAATGACATGTTTTGCCCTTCTAAGGCATTATCTATCCACTAATGTTTGTGTCTTCGACCGGTTTTGGCCAAAGATAGCAGTGAGCTGCCAACCATTCTATCACCTAGACCCATTTGATTTTAACTTAAAGTTGTCTTTCCGACCCCATCAGGTGCTGAAGGAGTGTCCGCAGAAGAAGGAGGCGACTATCAAAGTGGTGAGACGGCCCGGGTACTACACCAAGTCCAACCAGAACGGTCAGCCCAAACCCGCGGCCAGCTCCAAGTCTAGGCTGACCAAGGATATCACCAGTGAGTGGCCACTTGTTTGTCTTCAGAAACTAATAATTTAATAATAATATTTTTTTATGCATGGCGGATACCATAGTTACAAAAATGCATTCAACGCTTCTCATATTTGCATTTGACATTCTATCATATACAGATTTAGCACATTTTCCTAATTGTTAATCGATAAATGCATGAAATGAGATCTCTAAGACGAATGTGTGGCAAATCTGTATGTGATAGAGTGACAAATGCAAGTATAAGAAGTGAAAGTGGTGCGAATGAAAGTTTTATGAACAAAATAAGGAAAGGGTCATTAAGATGGTTTGGACACATGGAAAGAATGAAGACAGAATGGTAAAGAAAGTATATGTAAACGGTGTGAAGGGAGCTAGAAATAGAGGAAGGGCGAGGAAAACGTGGCACGATCAAATCAATCTCATATTGAATGTCATCACGTGAGGAGTCGAAGAAATCGACGTGCGTGCATGACAAGATGTATGAATGTAGAGGAAGCGAGAGAAGTATGTCAGGACAGAACAGTGTGGCGTTCCATTCTTTCTGCCTACCCCTCCGGAGAGACGGCGTAATGGTTAGTTAGTCAGTTAAATGCATAGAAAATTTTTGTGGTTTTTGGTCAGAAATTTGATCCATACATCCTCTATCATTCATAAAGGTTCCTTCCACATCCCAAACTTTGTCACACTTATCATCTTTTTAGTCTTTCTATTAAAATTCTGCCATAGACTTTACTAATGACACTTTACTAATGACACACAAATACTAATAGCTCTGTGGTTTCCATATTCCATACATGACCCTTTTCCTTTGTACAGAGGCATGATTACTGCTCCTCCATTTGAGCGGCGTGTGTCCCTCTCTTGTCAATAGTGAATATATATTCAATAATCACGGAAATATTACTCAACATTATCTAACAGTTGTATATTTTATTTATTTTTTCTTTTTTTAGGTTTGTTCCGCAGCAAGACTCCGACCGCAGACCTGTACAGCACACAAACCAAGGAGGTTCTCCCATCTCGGCCCAAGACCCCCCTCGTAGACACCAGACACATGTCCGCCATGGACAACTATATCAATATTGGTCAGTTTTAACTATTCATTTATTTTTTGTTTTCAACGGGTCGGTTGAACCCAATTACTGTATACAATTTATTTTAGCTGTTATATATATTGATTCTCATGACATGTGATAGGTAGCTGATCTATCACTCTGTTACAAAGGTCGTCAGACATTTGTTTAACCTTTCCCTTACGGTGCTAAAATATAAATGCGTGTTACTGTGTGGGATAGTCAGTACCCAATAAAAAATTAGCGATTTTAAATCAGAAAAATAAGAACATTCATAGCTAATCCCCTTAATTAATTATAATTAAAGTAAAAAATTATAAAAATTGAGATTTATTTGCTAAAAACATTAAAAAATCATCTGGCAACGCTCACGGAACGAGCATAGATCCGCTCTGGTTGCAAGCCCGAAAGCGAGTATCCACACATTCGTCTAAGAGATCTCATTTCAACTGCATTTATTCTATTTTCATCCTTCTTTTGCCAGTTTCATGCTTCGCTTCCATACATAAGGTTCGGTAGAAGAACACCATTGTGCACTGCCATTCTTCGTTTTTGATGATAACTTTAAGTGCACCCTTCACTTTGTTGCCTGCCCCAACCCTTCTTTCAATATCTCTCCACTCGCCCATCTCTAGTAAACATATTACCCAAAACACAAACTCATCTACTTGCTCCAAATTTTCATCATTCACGCTAATGTTGTGTCTGTCATGATTGTCATGTCTGTCATGACTGTCATGATTTCTTCTTTTATAAATTTAGAATAATTTTATAAACTTTTATAATATTATTAATTCTTCAGGTGGTATCAGCTATAGCCAAGAAGACCTCGCATCCGCGATGGGCAACAGCCAGCCGATATCGCCGAACCTCTCCAACTCCTACAAGTTCAACAAGAAGCGCCGAAACAGCTCCAACTTGAATGTGACGCAGCCCGCCAACAGCTCCAACAGCATAAGCCACAGCAAGACCAGCAGCGTGCAGCTGTCCACCAGTAGCGGCAACATCAACAGCATGAATAACAACTCGCAGAACATGGCCACACCGCATTTCCGCGTCTCGGGCGTCGGGGGATCCACCGACGAGAAGGATGTCTCCGGAAACATTTCGAATTATAATAATATAGACGACTCCAGCGATAGGGTCTCGGGTCTCTTGCCACTGGTCCAGACGCTGGCGTTGAACGAGAGCAACATGGCCGCGGCTTACGGCGGTGTTAACGATAACGGCAACAGTGTGGCCGGAGAGTCTAGTGACAATGGAGGTAAGAATTACGAGTGTAAGTATAATTTTTTCAATACTTTTATATCACGTTCGTACCATGTCACATTCGTACTGTCTTTTGTTCGGGAATATCATTTTTTTAAACACGTTTGCCGAGAGAATAAACCGCTACACTCCTCTATCCTGACACACCTCTCTAGGTTCCTCCACTTTCATACAACGAGTCATACACGCATGACGATTCTTCCGGCT
This sequence comes from Lepidostoma basale, assembly GCA_022606425.2. Lineage (NCBI taxonomy): Eukaryota > Metazoa > Arthropoda > Insecta > Trichoptera > Lepidostomatidae > Lepidostoma > Lepidostoma basale. The sequence goes on from JAHDVF020001251.1 coordinate 2,115,493, forward strand.
TCTAACATGACCAACCTTTAAAATTTGATTAATTTGGTCATGCCATGTTTTCCTCGTTCTATTTACATCGTTAACATATACTTTTTTGACCATTCTTTCTTCACCCATGCGCTCCATATGTCCGAACCAACGCAGCAATCCTTTCATAATTTTGTTCATAATATGTACCTTATTTCGCTCTACATTCCTTTCTTATATCAGCCTTTGAGATTCTGTCGTACATCATTCTACCACACATGACCTCATCTCTACCGCATTTATTCTGCTCTCATCTGCCAGTTCCATGCTTCGCTTCCATACATAAGTTTGAATGTTTCTATTACATCCTGATCCATCGGTTGTATTATGGATGTGACATTTTGTAAGAAATTTTACTGTAAAATTTTATCGATCTGGTTTAAACATTCAATAGATGGGTGGGATGGTGCATCCAGTAATAATAACATGGTGGTGATGATTTTGCATAAAACGCATTCCAGCACATACAGTGAAACCCGGATTTTACGTCCCCGCATTTAACGTTTTCCCGCCAATTGCGTTTTATTATTTCAGTCCCGATATATTTCAGTACATTTTTTACCCGCTTTTACGTTTTTTTTTTCCGCAATTTATGTCGAAAATATTAAAAATATGCGAGTTACGCGCGCTTGACAATGAGTCGGCGCATTGTTTCGGCCGTGATTGGTCGGCGAGCGACGTTGTTATTGGCCGGCATACAGCGCGGAGATTGGTCGACATTTTTAAATTTTCGCCGGTTAACATCTGTCCTGTCATTTGGTTTTCGATTCGATTTGGAACGCTTCGTTCTTTTTGACATTAATCCCGATCGTCATTTTCAAACAGTTTTACGTTTTTTGTTTTGGGTTTTACGTTTTTTGTTATTAAAAATAATAATAATTTTCGCCGGTTAACATCGGCCCTGCTGTCATTTGGTTTTCGATTCGATTTGGAACGCTTCGTTCTTTTTGACATTAATCGCGATCGTCTTTCACAAACATTTTTACGTTTTTCATTTTGGATTTTGCATTTTTTGTTATTAAAAAAATGTATTTTCGCCGGTTAACATCTGTCCTTCTGTCATTTGATTTTCGATTCGATTTGGAACACTTCGTTCTTTTTGACAATAATCGCGATCGTCATTTACAAACAGTTTTAACGTTTTTTGTTTTGGGTTTTACGTTTTTTGTTTTTTTTCACAATATTTTCTTTCTTTTTACGTCACGGTTTCATTTAAGTTCATGCGTTTTGCGAGCTAATCTATGTGATTTAAAAATAAATTAATTTAAAGGGTGTTTTTTTAATACCCCTACAATGGTTTCATTTTGTTTCACGCGCTTCGCGAACTAATCAGTGTGATTAAAAAAAAAAAATTTCAATACCCCCATTTACGTTTTCCCTCCATTTACATTTTTTTCTCTCTGTCCCTTAAAAAACGTAAAATCGGGGTTTCACTGTACTTAAACAGCGGACGTGCAAATCAACACATCCGCTATTTTTTGCTAATTTTGTCCGGATAATTAAGGTTCTACTCATTTGATACGAAGGCATTACTTGGTGGCTTGACATATTTAAAAATAAAATTATAAACCTTTTCTCTTAGTATAAACCACTTTATTTGAGTAATTAGCGCCAACTGGTTTTACTCTGTAGCGAGCTTCCTCAGAGCTATACACAACAGTTGGTGCCCTTGCCTTGTGATTATCACTTGTTCGGTACCATGAAAAAAACACTTTGAGCAGAATGATAAATAACGGAATAATGCGATAAATAAATTATCGATCCATTCCAAAATGTGTTTTAAAATCAGGAAATTATGTTGGAAAATGATTTTCAGTGTTTGTATTTCTATCTTTTTAAAATATAATACTGTTTTATATTTGATTCACCTTCGTATTATAGTAGATAAGTTTTAATATGGGATTTCTGAAGTAAAATAAATATTTTAAAATATTCTTAGTCGAGTAAGTAATGGTTGTGTAACAAGCGGTGTCTTGGATTGCAGGTTTCCTCGAGGATGGCAGTGCCGTGGTGGCCCCGCCCGTGGTGAGCGGCCGGGGCTGTTTCAGCTGCTACAATCCTGGGGGAACGGATTCCCCTCTGGTCACCAGGAACCATGTACACGCTGTGAGTTATATATTTTTTTAAAGCTTCAAGTTCTCGCAGGTTTGTATTTAGCCTCTCAAGTAGTAAGATATTAATGACATTTACGAAACATTATTTTTTCAGTTTGTAAAACATGTTCAAACTAGCCGATAAATTATTTGATTTTGTGTACACTGAACGCTATTGCATTGAATCATCCACGTTTTCCTAGGTCTTCCTCTGATGGTTGACGAGGAAGATTCACAGACAAAGCTCTATTTATTGTGTGGTCTGGTGGTCTCTGTTTTATATGCCCATATTATATGACTCCAAAGACAACATAATAAAATTAGCTTGGAATAATAAATAATAATAATATGCTAACTTTAAAAGCGCCGTTTTTGTGATGCAATCACCTCAAGGGCGCATTAAGACGTGTTTTAAATCTAAAAATCTAAATGTGACCGCTTAAAAAGCGATCGGTTTAAAAGTATAGTAGAACAAAGTATAAATGATTAACTTGGGTATGAAATATGAAAAAGATGGGTTTTCAATTTAGATCTGAAATCTGCCGGATCATTTATGCATCTAAGGTGTGAAGGGAGATTGTTCCAAGCTAATGGACCGGCTACCGCGAACGCTCGATCCCCGAAATTTGTACTGGGGCAACCCTTCGGCTCAACTAATCTTCCTATTGCCGAGGAGTTCGCCGAGCGAAGTGTGGATTTCCTTGAATTTAGGCTGTCCGTTATACAGAGTTCAGATATATAACTTGGTGCCATTCCATGTAGCGCTTTGAAGACTGTCCAGCAGAGTTTATACTGGATTCTTTCTAGACTTTTAAGCCAGTGAAGTTCTTTGAGATGTTGTGTTATATGTGACTTTTTTGGAATGCCTTTAATGAGCCTTGCTGCCGCATTGAACGCAGATTGAAGTTTGTTTATTTGTTGTTTTGGAATGTTTGCATAAATTCCATTACAATAATCAAGTCGTGACACAACGAAGGAATTTACAAGAGTTTTGAAAGTGTCATGGGGAATACTCCTTTTGACGGATTTTAATCGTCTTAGGTGGAAGAAACTAGCGCTGACCGTGTTATTTATTTGGGATTTTAGAGACAGATTTGCGTCAAGATAAACACCAAGAAGCTTTGTGGAGTTTTTGGGAACGATATCATTGTCAGCTGTTGAAATTGAGGAATGATCGATAAGATGTTGACGCTTTGCGGAAGAAGTCCAGAGAAATTCCGTTTTGGATGGATTTAGTTTTAGTTTGTTTGATGCCATCCATCTGGATATGGCATCAATGCAGTTGCAATGCATATTGACGTAAGATGTTTAGTGTCGTCAGGGTTGCAGAAAAAATAAAGTTGCTGATCATCAGCATAGCAATGTGAGAGGAGGCCAAAGGATTCTATTATTTTGGCAACGTCATTTGTAAACATGATAAATAAAAGGGGTCCTAAAACAGAGCCATGTGGCACACCAGATTGGATATTAGTAAATGAGGATTTTTTACCTGCTAGCTGCACAGCTTGTGAACGATCCGACAGATATGAATTTAGCCAGTCTATGGCATTACCTCTAAAACCATACGTGATCAACATACTAATATAACATTAACATTAACATTATAACATTAACTATCTTACCCCAACTATACAAGTGTACAGACAAACAAAACAAATGGACTTATCAGACCTGACCAAATTCGAGACTCTGAAATTGTACATAGAGTGACCATGGAAGAGACAACAGACAGCAGCTACAAATTAACCAAAAATTCAGACGTACACAGACACTGGACCAGGAACTGTGACAGATATCACTTATCGAATGCACGAACTAAGACAGGACAGTCAAGGATATTGAACAATGGACTGAAACTTTACAATGAACTACCAAAAGACACAAGGAGTCTCACTACAAATCAATTTAAAATATACCTGAAACATTATATAATTACAAGTAAGATCTAAAAATGTATCCATACAACCCAATTGGGTTTTAAAAAAATAAATTAAATAAAAAATAAATAAAAATAAAGTACCATCTCATCTGCCTTTCTTCAAGCTTACTATTTATATCAGTAACTCCCAGACAACCCCGAATGCGTGAACTTTTTTCATCTTACATTATCATAAATTATCCACTTTACGTGAAATGAGATCACTAAGAAGAATGTGCGGGAAAACGTTGTATGATAGAATACCGAACGATGAAATAAGAAAGAAATGTAAGGCAGATGACTGCATCATGAATAAAATTAAAAAAGGATCCCTGAGATGGTTTGGACATATGGAACAAATGGATGAGAGTAGAATGGTTAAAAAGTTGTACACAAGCAGCGTGAGTGGGAAAAGAAGCCGAGGACGACCGAGGAAAACATGGCATGACCAAATTAATCAATTAATAAAAGGCGGCCACATTCAAAGTCGGAATAATCGACGTGCGTGCATGGTACGATGTATGAATGTAGAGGAAGCCCGAGAGGTATGCCAGGACAGGCCATTGTGGCGATCCATCCTCTCTGCCTACCCCTCCAGAGAAATGGCGTGATGGTTAGTTAGTTAGTTAGTATAATGAACTTGATATGTTCACGCGCGCTTCTTTGTTAGTGGCGGATAGCTCGTGTGGCATCCAAATACCCATCTTATGCACTTTTCCAATCCAGTTTAATAAAACTACACTGTAGACATGCTAGTTTTGTTGTGGTCCAGATAATTCCTGGTCCACCTAATATATTTGACATTATAAAGTTTCTCTTGACTTATAACTTTTTATGTTTATTCCAGAATCTTCCGATAAACCGGCACAATTATGATGAGGTATCTCCCGTGGGTGTGGACTGGAGGCACGTGGATCCTACTCAAGTAATTATCCTTTATCCTGTTAAACTAACTAATTAAGAATAAGAAGTTCTTGAAGTGGCGATGAGGTTCGCAACCCATCACACCGCGTCTCTCGCGATGGTGAAAAGAGAAGGATGGAGTGCCGCGTCGATTAAAGTGTGGCAGTCCATTCTTTCTGCCTACCCTTTCGGGGAGACGGCGTGATGGTAAGTTAGTTAGTTGGTTAGAAGTTCTTTGAGATGTTATATTATATGGGATTTTTTTGAAATACCTTTAACCTCGGGTGGTGGTCTAGGGCAGTGCTCCGCAACATTTTCTCACCTACGGCACACCTAAGTTCTTCCTAGAATTCCGCGACACACCTAAAGCTAAAATTCGGTCTGGGCGTGGGCGTTCATCAGCTTAGCAGAGATGTTGGTGACTTTTTTTTAGCTCATTCGGGAAAATCGAATGTTTGATTTTTCACAAATGGCCTAAAAAAAGGTTGCCAACAAAAAATATCCTGTCAGATTTTCACTAAAAGCTGAATGGGCTAAAAAAAATGCTTACTTTCTGGCGATGCTTGGTATATTAGAAATGCCAATCATTGATTACATTCTCCTTGGTTTTGGGAACTTATGAACTGGCGGAAGAAGGATGAGAGTAGAATAAATGCGGTAGAGATGAGGTCCCTAAGACGTATGTGTGGTAGAACGATATACGACAGAATCTCAAATGCTGATATAAGAAAGGAATGTAGAGCGGAAGAAGGTATTATGAATAAAATTATGAAAGGATCGCTGCGTTGGTTCGGACATATGGAACGCATGGATGGAGAAAGAATGGTTAAGAAAGTATACGTTAATGATGTAAATGGGGTACGAAGTCGAGGCAGACCGAGGAAAACATGGCATGACCAAATTAATCAAATTTTAAAGGTTGGTCATGTTAGAAGTCGGAGGAATCGACGTGCGTGTATGACTCGTTGTATGAATGTGGAGGAAGCTAGAGAGGTTTGCCAGGATAGAGTAGTGTGGCGGTCCATTCTCTCTGCCTACCCCTGCGGGGAAACGGCGTGATGGTTTGTTGTTGGTTTTGGAACTATATATCGTTGTTTATCATCCTAAGGGTTATAATAAAATTAAATATTGATTATTTTTTCCAGTGTGAAGAAATTATCGATCCCGAAGCTGATATGGTGGTAGTCCTGGCCCGAGGCGCCGTTGGGTTTGGTTTCCGGATAGTCGGTGGAACTGAAGAAGGATCCCAGGTCGCTGTGGGACATATTGTACCGGGTGTGTACATTACACATTTAGAATTTTTTCAAATGTGAACAATTTAAATATATTTTTAATCTAATTAATACTATTGAAAACGTCTGTTTTCTAGAAGTTTTATTATATTTTATGGGAAAAAAATGTTTACACACACATACGAGGTCCGTTCAAAAAGTATCGCGAATTTTGTGTTTTTTCAAAAATTATTTATATATTCATGAATTTCTATTTTGTCCCCTTCAAAGTAATCCCAACCAGATATTATACACTTGTGCCAACGTTTTTTTCAATCCTCGAAGCACCCCAAAAAATCATTTTTGTGATCTTGTTCAGCTCCTCCTTCGATGCCGTCTTTATCTCCTCAATCGTAGCCTAGCGTCGTCCTTTCATGGGCCTCTTCAGTTTCGGGAACAAGAAAAAGTCACAGGGGGTCAGATCTGGAGAATACGGTGGCTGCGGCATTATTGGTGTGTTGTTTTGGCCAAAAATTCGCGCACAAGCAGATGCGAAATTGAGCAATTTTGGTACGAATTTCGCGGCGACCGATCTCATGCCCAAATCATTGGTAAAAATCGAATGGCACGAGCCAAGTGATATGTTTTAGTCCTCAGCAACTTCTCTAGCGGTGATTCGACGATTGGCCAATACTATGTTATTCACTTCATCAATGTTTCCGTCTGTTGTTGACGTGCTCGGGCGTCCGGCAGGCTCTTTTTCGTTCACATCTTCTCGGTCCTCTGAGAACATTTTGTACCACCGATAAACGTTGCTTTGGTCCAAGATAGCTTCACCATATGCCACAGTCAACATTCGGAATGCGTCCGGGGACTTAATTTTGTTTTCCACTCAAAATTTGATACAGATTCTTTGATCCATATTTTTGGAGTGGGCAAAAATCGAAGACGAGCCAAAACACGTGCAAGCAAAGTGGCTCTCAAAAATTAACTGAACATACAAACTGGCCGAACTTATCGGCATAAGTGAGAGACATGAGTACCAACATAACGCCACAAAAAAATCAAAAATCGAATATACGTAACTGGCGGAAATTCAAAATTCGCGATACTTTTTGAACATACCTCGTACAGTGAAACCCCTACTTTACGTTTTTAAAGGGACTGAGATAAAAAACGTGAATGGAGGGAAAACATAAATGGGGGTATTTAAAAACAATTTTATTTTATTTTTAAATCACGTAGATTAGTTCGTGAAACGCGTGAACCAAAATGAAACCGATGTAAAAAGAAAGAAAATATTGTAATAAACAAAACTAAAAACATAAAAACTGTTTGTAAATGACGATCGCGATTAATGTCAAAAAGAACAAAGCATTACAAATCGAGTCGAAAACCGAATGATAGAAGGACAGATGACATGTTTCACCTTGGTAAGGCATTATTTTTAAACATGTTATTCCTATGAAATCCTAGATATTTTTTTAATGAGGTTATTATGTTTTTTTTTGGATGGGTTGGTCACCATTTCAACCATGGTGCCTTGTGATATTTTAATAAGCTATCAATGTGTTTGGAAGCTTGAAAATGCATAGTATTTTCAGAAGTAAAAAAATTATTTTGTTAACTTAAATTAGGCAGAAGAAGGATGAGAGCAGAATAAATGCGGTAGAGATGAGATCCCTAAGACGTATGTGCGTTTGAACAATGTACGACAGAATTTCAAATGCTGATATAAGAAAGGAATGGAAAACCGGAGAAGGTATTATGAACAAAATTATCAAAGGATCGCTGCGTTGGTTCGGACATTTGGAGCGCATAGATGAAGAAAGAATGGTTAAGAATGGAGTATGGATTCGAGGTAGACCGAGGTAAACATGGTCATGTTAGAAGTCGGGAGAATCGACGTGCGTGTATGACTCGATGTATGAATGTGGAGGAAGATATAGAGGTGTGTCAGGATAGAGTAGTGTGGTGGTCCATTCTCTCTGCCTGCCCCTGCAGTGAAATGGCGTGATGGTTTGTTATTGTTGTTCTCAAAATCTTCATACAAATCTAAAAAAATATTACCTTTAATCTTTTAGAAGCTCTTTTGTGTTATATTTATGAACTGTGCATTCATTGTGTTAGGTGGAGCGTGCGATGTGGATGGTCAAATAAGTCCCGGTGATCTGTTGACGTCCGTGGACGGACTGAGCACTCTGGGAGCGTCGCACCGCTCGGCCGTTGCTAGCGTGTGTCGCGCCGCTTCCAAAGGACAGGTACTCCCTATTTTTAAATACCAATTTGTCATGGTGCTGGATGTGGAAACCGTGACGGGAAAAAAGTAGCATCGGTTGAATCCAAAAAACTAATTCCAGCCGTGGAAAGAAGTTAGATGAGAGTCGCACAGGATATATATAGTTCGAATTAACGGACTTTTACTGTACATGGGAATTATTCTTCTTCCTCTCCTTTTAGACCTTTGGTCTGTTCCTGTAGTCAGACTGGCCTCTCTTGGGAAGTTGACTCCCAGCTTTTCCTCCATCTCTTTGGCGGTTTTCCGGGGGGACGGTAGCCAACAGGAATCTGATACGCCACAATGTATGGGATTCTGGAGAGATCCATCTTCTGCACATGCGCATTCCAATATCTTTTACATTGTCTTTCCCTTCTTACGATATCTTCCACCTTGCAGATTTCGCAGATAGCCGTGTTCCTCACCCCTTATCTTGAAGAGTCTTTCTTGCTATTGCCCTCAGCGCACTTTAGCCTTCGTTCTTGTGGTATTTTCTCTGGTCTCAATGCTATACGAGGTCTGTTCAAAAAGTATCGCGAATTTTGAATTTCCGCTGGCTACGTATATTTGATTTTTGATTTTTTTGCAGCGTTATGTTGGTACTCATGTCCCTTACTTATGCTGACAAGGTCGGCCATTTTGAATGTTTAGTTAATTTTTGACAGCTGTTTTGCTTGGATGTGTTTTGGCTCGTCTTCGATTTTTGCCTATTCCAAAAAATGGATCAAAGAATCTGTATCAAATTTTGTGTGAAAAACAAAATAAAGTGCGCGGACGCATTTCGAATGTTGACTGTGGCATATGGTGAAGCTACCTTGGACCAAAGCAACGTTTATCGGTGGTACAAAATGTTCTCAGAGGGCCGAGAAGATATGAACGACGAAGAGCGTGCCGGACGCCCGAGCACGTCAACAACAGACGAAAACATTGATAAAGTGAAGAAAATAGTATTAGCCAATCGTCGAATCACCGTTAGAGAAGTTGCTGAGGACCTAAACATATCGATTGGCTCGTGCCATTCGATTTTAACCAATGATTTGGGCATGAGTCGGGTCGCCGCGAAATTCGTGCCAAAATTGCTCAATTTCGACCAAAAACAGCATCGCGTTAACATTGCTCAGGAGATGTTGGACTCGGTCCGTGACGACCCAAATGTGCTCCAGAGGGTCATAACTGGTGACGAATCATGGGTTTATGGTTATGACGTGGAAACCAAAGCTCAATCATCCCAATGGAAGCTGCCGCATGAGCCAAGACCAAAAAAAGCGCGCCAAGTTCGGTCGAACGTGAAGGTTTTGCTCACAGTTTTCTTCGATTGCAGGGGCGTGGTGCATCATGAGTTCTTGCCACAGGGTAGTACGGTCAATAAGGAATATTACCTGCAAGTTATGCGCAATTTGCGCGAAGCAATCCGCCAGAAACGCCCGGATTTGTGGAAGAACAAAAACTGGCTTTTGCACCATGATAACGCCCCTGCTCACACATCGTTGCTTGTGCGCGAATATTTGGCCAAAAACAACACAGTAATGGTGCCGCAGCCACCGTATTCCCCAGACCTGGCCCCCTGTGACTTTTTCCTGTTTCCAAAACTGAAGAGGCCCATGAAAGGACGACGCTACGCCACGATTGAGGAGATAAAGACGGCATCGAAGGAGGAGCTGAACAAGATCACAAAAATGATTTTTTTAAGTGCTTCGAGGATTGGAAAAAACGTTGGCATAAATGTATTATATCCGAGGGGAATTACTTTGAAGGGGACAAAATAGATATTCATGAATAAATAAATACTTTTTGAAAAAATATAAAATTCGCGATACTTTTTGAACGGACCTCGTATGTCAGTATAGGCCTTACGCAGTACATTCTGACCTTACTGTCAGTTCTCATATAATTATTCTTCCATATGATCTCCTTGAGACAACCTGTTATTATAACCTGGGATTATTCTTATAATAATAATAATAATTTGGCTAATTTGTATAGTGCCGTTTTTGTGAATAACTCACCTCAAGGGCATTTTGACAATGTTTTTAGTAATGAGAGCTGCATGTGGCACCAGCAATCAGATAATAGTTGTTTATATTTTATGCAATATTTTGAAAAGGTAGGTTTTTAGGTGAGATTTAAAATCAGTTGGATTGTCAATGCATTTGAGGCGTGCAGGGAGCATATTCCAGGCGGACGGACCTGCCACTGCGAAAGTCCGATCTCAGAAATTTATCTGGGCGTTACATTTTGATTGCCGCAAGTTAGGGTTATCAGCCAGTGGCGGTACTCCCATAGAAGCCCAGAAGCCCGGCTTGCGTAAGAAATTTTGAATCAAAACCTCTTCTGGCTAACAGAGGCACAGCTCTTGTGGCTATTACTCTTACGTCTGATGGGAACATTGTTGGAAGATAAATTGGTGGGTTGTTGGTTTATGTGGAGGCATGATTACTTAGATTTGGGGTTTTGATTCAAAATTTCTTACGCAAGCTGGGCTTCTGGGCTTCTATAGGAGTACCGCCACTGCTATCAGCAATACAAACTTCAAATATATTGGCTGGTGCCATTCCGTGAAGTGCTTTAAAAACCGTCCAGCATAATTTATACTTGATTCTTTCTGACTTGAGCCAACGAAGATCTTAAATTATTGTGTTAATGTAGTGTAAAAATATTTATGAAGCATTTCTCATGATGTGTATTGTTCTCCAGGTGACGCTGGGAATAAAGAAGAACCGTAACAACAACATGGGGGTCCTTCGTTCTCCCAGTGGCAGCGTGCTCCAGTCTTATCTCTCTCCCCCTTCTCACGTACTAGCCGACGGTGATATGAACAACCCTCGCCACTATCTGTGAGTATCCCTTTTTTTTTAAACCACCCCCCCCTTTTAACCCCTTAATGTGCTGTATATTTGAATACTAAACAAAGTTATTAAGTTATGGTATCATCAAATGTGAGGAGCTAGAATCTACTCAGGTGTGCTTAACTTGATCCTTATACCGCTAAGCAAATGTAACTCTATCTGTCATTGCTACATTGCAAACTTTGGCAACCGAGCCTTTGCGGTAGCCGGCCCTTCAGCTTGGAACAATCTTCCAGCAAGTCCATTGAGAATCCGTCAGAGTTTAGATCAAGACTCAAAACGCACCTTTTTAAATTATACTTTCTTGATTTATTGTAGGGTAACATACAGTGATTGTTAATACACATACAAATGAACAAACTTACAGTTAAATAAAGACATAAAAGACATAGAACGTTACTCGAAGCTGTTACAGGACCCAGCGGCGCCCCTTCGTTAGCTTCGCTCAAACAATCCCTAGGCCAGCCCCCCATCTACGCAGGACTTACATTAGCTGGAGAACGCACCATTCCAGAAAAAAAAAAAAAAATGGCCAAAAGTGTATCTAGGCCACATTTAATCCAGTTTAATTTCAATCCACTTCTATGTCCCAATCTAACAAAACAAAGCAAAATATGGTACATGATTTTATGGCCTTCGTACTAAATTAGTTTATTTTTAACTAGTTTATAAAACAGAGCATTTTCTACAGCACCTTTGAGATGCTTAATTCATATAAAATGGCGCTCTATAAATTATCCAATTTTTTGTGTCAAAATGACGCTTTTAAAACGATCTTTTCTTACAAACCAAATCATTATAGGAATTATTTATTATGAGTTTTACACCATTGTTCAAGAAACAATAAATAATTATTTTCCATCAGATAGTAAATATATCAGATGCAGCATTCATTGTGTCCTTGGGGTGATTGCATTAGGAAAACAGTGTTTATTAAATTATTAAATTGACATATTTTTATTTAATGTGTAGTTTTGCATCATTGTTCAAGAAACAATAGATAATTTCAATTGTTTGCTGATAAATATCAATCTATCTATGATCTTGTCTTTCGGGAGTATCAGCCCGAAGGCTATTGCTCCCCCACCTGTTGGAAGTGACTTTGTTGGGAATGAGGATTGCTGATAAATATATCTTTGTATTTCTAGGCAAACAAACTCCAACAGTCCTTATTATAATTACTACCAGGAAAATAACTACGCACTCAACGGGACATTGCCCAATCACGAAAGGTAATGTGTATAATAATTATTTTAAAAATATTGCATAAGTGTTCACTAGCAATAAAACTTCTGCAAGTGTGTGCACTTCTTTCACTGTGTACCCTCCTTTCACTGTGCGCCCTTGCCCTTCTTTCATTGTGTGCCCTTATTTCACTGTGCCTTATTTCAGTGTGCCCTTATTTCACAGGGTGCCATTATTTTACAGTGTGCCCTTATTTCACTGTGCCCTTAGTTCAGTGTGCCCTTTTTTCTGTGTGCCCTTATTTCACTGTGCCCTTATTCCAGTGTGCTCTTATTTCACTATGCCCTTATTGCACTGTGCCCTTATTTCACTGTGTCCTTATTTCACTGTGTCCTTATTTCACTGTGCCCTTATTCCAGTGTGCCCTTATTTCAGTGTGCCCTATTTTCACTGTGCCCTATTTTCACTCTGCCCTATTTTCACTGTGCCCTTATTTCACTGTGCCCTTATTGCACTGTGCCCTTATTGCACTGTGCTCTTATTGCACTGTGCCCTTATTGCACTGTGCCCTTATTGCACGGTGCCCTTTTTGCACGATGCCCTTTTTGCACTGTGCCCTTATTGCACTGTGCCCTTATTGCACTGTGCCCTTTTTGCACTGTGCCCTTTTTGCACTGTGCCCTTATTTCACAGTGCCCTTATTTCATGGTGTGCCTTTTTCACTGTGCCCTTTTTCACTGTGCCCTTTTTTCAGTGTGCCCTTATTTCAGTGTGCCCTTATTTCCATTTGCCCTTATTTCCATTTGCCCTTATTTCAGTGTGCTCCTTTTAAAATTTGCCTTTATTTCACTGTGCTTTTATTTCAGTGTGCCCTTATTTCAGTGTGCCCTAATTTCACAGCGTGCCCTTTTTCACAGTGTGCCCTTATTTCACTGTGTGCCTTTCACCCCCTGCAAGTCAACATTTGCAAGTTGTGCCAGGTACAACAACTTGCAGGTGTATTTCTGCACTGAAAGATCGCCACAATTATTTAACTTTATTGATTAAATTGAGCATTATGTCAGAACCTACCTGCCTCAAGTGACACCGGTGGGAAGAGTAATTATAATAGTATAATTATAAATTGGATAATTTATAAAGCGCCATTCTTATGAATTTGCTCATCTCAAGGGCACTGTGCAATTAATTACTTGAGATATATGTCATGTTACAGGATCCCTTCCACACACACCTTGGGCTATGACACCCTGGATGCGGCTCCCTATCCTCCGTACTACGGACAGAACGGGTCTGGATACAGACAGCCGCCCGCTGCCTACTCCAAGAATGTGTCCTACAGCGATACAACCAACGGAGGTAAAACTTATAATTATCATGCCATTTCTCCGGAGGTGTAGGCAGGGAGTGTGGATCGCCACACTGCTCTGTCCTGACATACCTCTTGAGATTCCTCTTCATTCATACATCATAGGCGACCTTCGTGGGCGAGTGGTAAGGTCTCGGGTTTGATTCCTGGCGATGGCAATCTAATTGTCACATGATCTTTGGTCTGGCATAGAATTCACGTGACAATAAAATGGCGATAGATTGGCTACCTATCACATGTCACGAGAATCAACAAAATAATAATAATAATTAAATAAAACTAATAACTAATAACTTTAACTTTTAACTAAAATAATAATAATAATAACCGACTTTGAACATGGTCGCCTTTCAGTAATTGAATGTCTTCCTTGGTCTTCCTCGACTTCTTTTTCCATTCGAGGACAATAGCAGGCAAGACACTGAGAGATGGCGCGAGGAACACCAGAATAAGAGAGATATGTGAGATTGAGGATATTATAAGATGGAGCAGACAGTGAAAAAGGGACTGGTACTCAATATTTAAATGGAATTGTTCCGTTTGTAATGAATTTGGATGTTCCCCAGGTACCGGTCAGTACACAATCCACGCAAGTGGCGCTTACGACGTTGTGGTGCAGAGGAGCGAGTGCGAGGGGTTTGGGTTCGTCATCATATCCTCCACCAATAAGGCCACAAGTACCATCGGTGAGTATTCTGGAATATTTTCAATAAAAAAAGAAGGATGAAATGAGATCTCTTAGATGGATCTATTGAGAACAGGTAAATAATATATTGTGTATAGTATACTACCAGAAACGCATGAGAGATGGTTCCACTGCAGGAAGACAAGATACGCTCCAAAATCAAGAGGATTTGCCTTCTGAACGTACTTTCACTAATATGAAAGAAGTCGATCTCCGAGGAGACCGCGTTCAGCAGATTAATTGCTCTTCCCACCGGTGTCACCAGAGGCAGGTTGGTTCTGGCGGCCGGTAGGTAAAACAATCTATGCTCTTGCTGTCAGAGATATCTATCAGAGACAAAAAGCCGAACACCCTCCAGCACGGCCGAGTTCTTGAAATATCCCCTGAGTAATCTAAAGAAATGGGTTACCTGATGCCCATCTCTTCGAAGCTGCAGAGAGTTGGTCCCAAGCATTCTCAAAAGAAATGCTGTGGGATAGAGCCATGGATAGCTACCATACTCCCTCATGTAGAGATACCTTAGAATTTTTTTCTGAACACTCCAGCATAACGGGATATCTGGCCTTGCGAGGACTCCATATCACAGAACCACTTTCGAGTCTACTCCAAACCACAGTTGATGGCAGTCACTTCTTTATTACAGGCCAGCTGATTGCGGGATCCCCGGCAGCCCGCTGCGGGGTTCTGCACGTCGGCGACACCATCCTCGCCATCAACCACACTCCCATCCGTCACCTTTCGCACGGCGACATCGTGACTCTCATCAAACACAGCGGGTACAGTGTCATACTCACCATACAGCCGTCTCCGCACTGAATTATCCCTTTCACCATTAGTTTGAAAGACGGTGAGACATTCATCTGAAGATAAAAGACTATATTTCGTCGTTAATAAAAATAAATTGGTACGTTGAACCCAAATTTTAGATTTTATATCATTTTATAATGAAGATCCTATTGGATGAATCGGGAATATAAACAATCGAACCATTCCATTACCTGGAAATTCGTTTATAACAGGGCTTGTTGTCTGGTTCTGCTTATTAACACTTGCCAAGCGTGAGTATATAAATTTGATAAAACCAGACTTTGTTGGATGTTAGATATTTTGTATGGTCCAGACAGTATGTTGACTTATCTCAAATTTTCGATATCTGTCCTGTACTCTGTCCGTGAGATGTAAATTTCATCTGTTTTACAGGGTTGCAAGTCTTTAGAACATAATAACGTGAATACTGTGAGCATGATTGGGGTTTTATTTTAGATATTTTGTAAAATATATTATTTGAAATACAGATCAAAAGTCACAATACACATTGTTATCGGGCCATTTTTTTCAAATTTATAATATTTTTCTTTATGGTTAACTCAATCAGAACTGGTGAGTTTTGATCTAGTATAGTAAATGAACTCGATCAGAACTGGTGACTTTTGGTCTAGTATTGTAAATGAACTCGATCAGAACTAGTGACTTTTGATATAGTATTGTAAATGAACTCAATCAGAACTGGTGACTTTTGGTCTAGTATTGTAAATGAACTCAATCAGAACTGGTGACTTTTGGACTAGTATTGTAAATGAACTCTAATCAGAACTGGTGACTTGATCTAGTATTGTAAATGAACTCAATCAGAACTGGTGACTTTTGGTCTAGTATTATAAATGAACTCGATCAGAACTGGTGACTTTTGGTCTAGTATTGTAAATGAACTCAATCAGAACTGGTGACTTTTGATCTAGTATTGTAAATGAACTCAATCAGAACTGGTGAATTTTGATCTAGTACTGTAAATGAACTCAATCAGTACTGACTTTGGTGAGATTGTTAAGAAATTATTATCAAAGTGCCTTAATCAGATTCTAAAAGTGTCATTTCGGTGGAAGCTACATCGGAATGTACGTAGTATTAATAAATTATCCGAATTGTGTAGGTTTGTGTATACTCTAAGGAAATAAGGGTTTCTCCTTAAAACTTGCCTATTTGGTACGATAAAGCAATTTATAATTATTAAACTTAATGAATTAATATATAGAAAATATTATTTACTTTTATTTTCAAGTGGAACATTATTAATTTACTTAATATTATGTAATTTACATATTTTTCAAGGGACCAGTATTTTTTTATGTATTAAAATGCACTTAACTATCAATTATACATACAATAATGAAGAATGTAAAAAATATACATACGAGATATATAGTGATACCCCGATTTTATGTTTTTTAACCTATTCACATCGGTAGTCGTCATATCACGTGTAAGATTTCCTAATCGTTAACATCGGTAGCCGTGATATATCGTTTTGCGACTTTGCAGTGCTCGTAATGACATCTATTTTAAGAATTTAGAACCACAAATGACTCCAATACTTACCTACATCTATCCTTTACAGAAATCTGTAAAGATAATCAATTAAATGTATTTTACTTTGTCATAATTACGGTTTACATGCGCGCTGTCGGTAAATCACACCTGTGAAGTATCCCATCGGCTGCCATTATACTATATTAGTTTGTTTCGTTGTATTATTATCTGTTATTTATTATAAATTGTGATAAATTCTACTCTGAATATTTTTTTTTATCAATTTCTATTATTTTTGTGTGGTACAAAAAACTTGATTAGCCATTATTCTGGTGGTGATTTTCGACTCGATTTGTAAGGCTTTGTTCTTTTTGATTGTCATTTTCATACAGTTTTTACGTTATGATATATGAAATTTTAAATACAAGATTTCACGTACAAAAGCTTTTATGGTATCAGTTTATTTATGAAATACGCCAGTGACCATATATGAACTAGAGACTATGTTAATTACACAAACAAATGTCTAAAGCTAAAGTGTGCGCAACACTCCATGGACAGACAGATGTTCGGTGAGTGTCTAAGAGACCGATCATGGATGTGTTACCATTCTAAGGCCATGCGTCATGGATCTGAACAAGTGGTAGTCCGATGGTGCCACGTCTGGTGAATTAGGCGGGTGTAGTATCTCCCAACCCACATTTTGTAAGTAGTTAACCAACTAACTAACTAACCATCACGCCGTCTCCCCGAAAGGGTAGGCAGAAAGAATAGACTGCCACACTTTAATCGATGCGGCACTCCATCCTTCTCTTTTCGCCATCGCGAGAGACGCGGTGTGATGGGTTGCGAACGTCATCGCCACCAACAGGCATCTCCCGCGCACACTTCGATCGTTCAATGATTGCATTGAATTGATTGGAAAAATTGAATATTTTTTAGATATTACTTCAATTTACAACAATTGGATTCAAAGGAGATAAGATATATTTTCTAAAAAAAACTTGAAAAATATCGACAATCATTCACATTTGAAAAAAATATGAACAACTGAAACTTTATTCAAGGAAAGAACACACTGGAGTCTTTATCACTCTATGAATATTATAGTAGCGAGTGTGCGACGTAAATAGTTGTGTGGCGCTTCACTTACTTTTCGAACGATAAAATCAGACTGATGATTGTCTTTCTCACTCTCGCGCTTACATTTAGATTTAGCGAGAGTGAACGAGACAGTCACGTATGTGTGATTTGTAAGTAGTTTTTATTCGTTATTTTTGTTACAATATTTTCTTCCTTTTTTCATCGGTTTCGTTTGTTTTTTTGGCAAGCGTTTCGCAAACTAATCTACGTGATTTAAAAAAAAATGTTTTTTTTCAATCCATTTACATTTTCCTTTCATTAACGTTTTTTTTCTCTTCCCTTAAAAAACGTAAAATAGGGGTTTCACTGTATATTGATGTATGTACTTTCCTTTGTAGTATAGACGTAAAAATATCCCACTTATTATTTATGTAAATAGGTTAGTGGTTTTACAAGACTTATACAAATATGGATTTATTCTAATGTACAAGCGAACTCTGAATGTTATGTAAAAGAAGCATAGGGACGTTCCAGTAGCTGAAATGAATTTTGTTTTTCATTAACCACTTAACGCTTTTGAACGAGCAGTTTTCGCGCGCGTTTTATATATCGTACCGCGTCGATCCTAGGAATGCTCGTGTGTTTCGACTTGTTTGCGTCACATTAGATAAACAAATGAACTGAGTTCACCTCGATTGTTTTGTGTAATTTTTAAACATTTGTCATTTCGGATAAGGTTAATGTATACTTAAAAAAATTGTGTCTTGTTGTCCCTTTCGTATTGGCACGCTATCTCTCTCTTCCGTCCTTTTTTTTCAAATTTCAAATGTAATTTGATAAAAGTTTTTTTTATTTACTTATTTGTATATAGAAGTAAAAAATATATATACTTAGTATTACCTCCTCAAGACCCTCATGTGACATTTTGCCAATACACAAAATATCAAAAAATTAATTATTTTATAATTATGATATATTTTGAAATAAATTATACAGCGGACCTGTCTTGCCAAATATATATTTTTTCAAAAATATATGTAAAAGTATTGAAAAACATTAATATTGTTAATTGAATTTTTTTTTATATAACTTTATTGTTAACCCATTGCACCACTAATAAAGATGCCATAATTTGTTCATACAACACACTATTTAATTTTGACTCATTATTTTATTACAATAACATACAAACAAACAAACCATCACGCCGTTTTCCGCAGGGGTAGGCAGAGAGAATGGACCGCCACACTACTCTATCCTGGCAAACCTTTCTAGCTTCCTCCACATTCTTACAACGAGTCATATACGCACATTGATTCCTTTGACTTCTAACATGACTAACCTTTAAAATTTTATTAATTTGGCCATGCCATGTTTTCCCCGGTCTGCCTCGACTCCGTACCCCATTTACATCATTAAAGTATACTTTCTTAACCATTCCTTCTCCATCCATGCGTTCCATATGTCCGAACCAACGCAGCGATCCTTTCATAATTTTGTTCATAATACCTTCTTCCGCTCTACATTCCTTTCTTATATCAGCATTTGAGATTCTGTCGTATATCGTTCTACCACACATACGTCTTAGGGACCTCATCTCTACCGCATTTATTCTGCTCTCATCCTTCTTCTGCCAGTTCCATGCTTCGCTTCCATACATTAGGGTTGGGACCAGAACTCCATTGTGAACGGCCGTTTTCGCTTTCATTGATAAATTCTTGTTTCCAATAACTATTTTTAAAGCTCCATTCACTTTGTTACCCGCACCAACCCTTCTTTCGACGTCACTATCCATTCGGCCATCTGCTGTGAACATGCTACCTAAATACACAAATTCTTTCACCTGTTCCAAGTTCTCTTCGTTCACACTTATATTACAAACTGTCATTTGCTCTTCCCTTTCAAAAACCATCACCTTTGACTTTCCGACATTCATCGTTAAATCATTTGACTTACAATAACATTAAGATAAATTACACACAAAATAAAAATGGTAAAACATAAAAGCATAATTTTTTGTTTGTTGGTAAGCTAGATCATTATGGCTCATCTCCAGGTATTTTGGGAAGCGATGTTCTATGGAACTGTCACTTGACACACCACTTTCACTATTTGAACGCTCCAAAACATTGTTCGAAGGCGTAAAATCACTAGAATCACAAGAATGTTCATCAACTTCATTCTCACTGCCACTTTCCAAAAGGATTCGCTGTATTTCATACTCATTTGATGAAATATTACAAGCGCGACGAGTTTGTTTACGAGTGCGTTCGGCCATTTTGGAGGTATTGACACGTTAAAATGTCATAATATTTTGTAATAAATAATGTGAAATAACTAACTAACTAACCATCACGCCGTCTCCCCGAAAGGGTAGGCAGAAAGAATGGACTGTCACACTTTTACTGATGCGGCACTCCATCCTTCTCTTTTCGCTCCGCGGGAGACGCGGTGTGATGGGTTGCGAACCTCATCGCCACCAATAGGCATCTCCCGCGCACACTTCGATCGCCCGACACCCACAAAATAAATCTAAAACAAATAATATAAAATAAAATAACAAAATAAAAATAATTTAACCCAAAATGTTCTTTTTAGATGGTGCACATATTGTCTATTTAATTTTTGTTCCACGAATCCGGCGTTTTTTAAATTTAGCACATAATGTAATAACACATAATGTTTTTTTCGATGTTGCACATGTTGACATGGACGATCCGGACTTTTGTGTTTATTTAATTTATGTTAAACGTATTCACCGTTTTTTTAAATTAGCTGTAATTAGGCACTTAACCAGCAAGAACTTTGAAATAAATTGTGATTATTACATTTTATTATGAAATCAGTAACCGAAATATACTTATCTATGTCATTTTTATGTATAAAGCTATTGTCATTGAGTTTTAATGTAAATAAATCACTTCAAAGACAAACCGGCGAATCGCCGGCTTTGTGTTGCAATGGGTTAGTAGTGAAAATAAAAATAATATTGTGTTTTGTTTTATTCCACTTGTTTTTTAGTTTTGACCGGTTTCAGCAGCTTACTAAAAAACATGTGAAAAAATTAAGTGAATAAATTTCACTTATCAGTGACATCTGTGAGTTTTTACGCGAAACACATGTCAATTTTAAATTTATGTAATTGTATCATAATGTTTTATAGGAATTTGCATAGATGGCAGCATGCGTCTGATTTATTAGTACACCAAAATACATGAAACCATCAGACAATGTACTAAACATGTTTCATATAATTAAAACTCTGTTTCTATGTCTCCCGGGGCAATAAGGATCCAAGATTTGTTTATTTATATTTAACAAATACAAGATTGTGGTCAATTAGTTATTTTTTCGTTAGATATCTATTTACTATAGTTATTTATAGCATATTGGAGTTTATCAATGAAGAAATGATTCTTAAAAACTTGTGCCTTGTGTTCTGTGAAATGTGATGTAATGTGTCTTAAATTCACCATTTATTTCTGTATAATTAAGAGCAATTTTTTATATTTATGAATATTGCATAATTAGTTGTGGAAATCAAAGTGAGTTTCAACTTTTAACTTTTTCAGACCTGAATGAAGGCTTTTCATATACAGTCGAACTTAGTTATTACAAGGAAGACGGGATCGTCTAAATTTGCTTGTTATAAGCATTACTCGTTATATCAGAGATTAGATATTGTAGTGCTTACATCATTGTTTTCACTCTCCTTGTTTTTAAATTTCCCCCTCAAAGCACTCGGGTCTCAGAGCTCTGTGCAATAAGAATAGACTAGCTCGTCCAATATATCATGAGCTCTGGAGATTGTCATTAACTAACTAACTAACTAACCATCACACCATTTCTCCGAAGGAGTAGGCAGAGAGGATGGATCGCCACAATGCTCTGTCCTGGCATACCTCTCGGGCTTCCTCTACATTCATACATCGTACCATGCATGCTTGTGTTTTGTCATACCATGTTTTCCTCGGTCATCCTCGGCTTCTTTTTCCACTCACGCTTCTTGTGTACAACTTTTTAACCATTCTACTCTCATCCATTCGTTCCAAATGTCCAAACCATCTCAGGGATCCTTTTTTAATTTTATCCATGATGCAGTCATCTGCCTTGCTTCTTATTTCATCGTTTGGTATTCTATCATACGTTTTCCCTTAGTGATCTCATTTCTACGGCATTTATCCTGCTTTCATCCTTCTTTTGCCAGCCCCAAGCTTCACTTCCATACATGAGGGTTGTGTTATCGAAAATTAAATGCTTCATACGAAAGCATAACTTTTGTATGTTTTTTTTTAACTCTTAAATTCAGGTCTGAAATGGTCAATCTAAAGACATTTTATATTACTTATGAAGACTACATAATGTGTATTATATGCCTTTTTCGCTTATATAAATCTAAAAATGATATATAATATGAATTGATATAAAAAAATGTAAACCTCTTGTCTTTTGATTAAGTCCAATAGACAAATTTTTTTTTGTATAATCACTCAAATTAAAAATGAATTAATTTTGTAAATATTTTACTGCATTTGATTTATAACTTCGAGAAAAACTCGAAATATTACGTTTTTCTTTTATTATATAAATTAATTTTGACAAATATGTTACTTTAGAACTATTTTTAAGTAGTTTGGACAGAAATGGTTAAATAAAAATGCCTTAGTTATATTTTTTACAAAGTTTATTTATAATTTGTATATTCATTAAATTAAATGGAGAAAGATTGTTGAAATATATCATTATACATATAAAATACATGCTAATACATATTTATTGTTTTAGGTACATAATTTTGACATGCCAACTAAAAGGGGAGTATATTGTTTTGTAGATAATAATACAAACTACAACAGATGATACATCCTCATTTTAATAATCAATTATCTTCCCTTGTCTCTATCTCCGAGTATGTTATGAGATTTCTTGTAAGAACTAGATAATTCAAACTAGAATACTCATTAATTGCATCTCAATAGAGACGAAGATGCAAATTGGAAACAGAATATGGTGGTTGAGGTGTTTACAGGACTTATGACCTGTCATTGGTTGGGTTAGTAATTAAAATATAGTAAAAATTATAGAAAACAGACGTTTTCAGTCGTATTAATGATTTAATATGGAGTTTTACATCATTGTTCAAGAAACAATCGATTGAATGTTTATGTCGCCGCCATCTAGTTAAACACGCCGCTCAATTGAACGGCTAGGCTGATAATGAAATGCCGGAATTCAATGACATGGCTAACGGACGCTTAGCCGACATGTTGAAAGAAACGTTATTGTGACTTTATATTATCGTGAATTAATTTATTTATTTGAACACAAATAATATAAGGATTTTGTTAAACAAGTTTTTAGCATTTGTGTAAAAATTTTATGAGTAGATAGGGGATGTGGGATGTATTATTTAAAAAAAAACTATCTCTAACCTAAAGGTTCGATTCTCGGTGAAATCAATAATAATTAAAAAGTGTTTTTTCTGAAGCCTGGGTGATTGTGATGTAATTCCTCTCTGTAATTGGGTCTTCCGGTTTGTTGAGGTGGTTAAAGTAAAATACAATAAAATAGAAATAAAAATAAAGTTATGTTTTTATAAACACGCTATGCGTCAATATGAACATTATAACCGTACAAGCGATAAGCCAATATCAAAACTCGTACGGTAATAAAGAAGAACAGTACGTTTAGGTTAGAGTTAGTTTTAAAAAAAATAATACATTCCACATCCCCTATACGCATGCTCTCTCTCTCTTTTTTGTTTGAAAATCGTGTTACTTTTTACAAAAACAAATGTTATCGAATGCCGACTGACAGTTGAACATTGTTAGATGACTGCTAGCGTTGCAGTGGTAAAAATTAGAACTAAAACGTTGAGCTATCTTAATTTATTCTCTACCGGCCTAGTCACTTCGTTGAATGCCGCCATTTCATTATCAGCCTAGCCATTCAATTGAGCGGCGTATTTAACTAGGATGGCGGCGACATTCATATTTTGAATCGAGATTAATAAAACTATTAATTTTTCAAAGTTATCGTTGATTCCTCCCCTTTTGATTGGCAAATTATTATGTCTAAGGTATTCCAAGCCAATGATCTGTATTAAAAATAAATATTACCTATTTAATAAAAATGTTTAATAGTTGAACTTTTTTCTTAATCCTTTTTCCCTTATATACCCAATTCCCAATACAGTAGAACCTGGATAATTGGAACCGGATCATTTAACTTTTATCAGCTCTGCCGATAGAGGAATAAAACACCTCCTTTGATAGTGTCCTAGAACCATGCCCCAAAACCCAGGACTTTCCTGACTTCAATGGAAAGAAGACAGAGAGACCGCCGGTACGACTTGGATGCGTGTTACCCAGTATCGACAGACATAGAAGCAGATGGAGAAGGGCTACGTCCAGGAGTGGACAGATACAGGTAACGGTGATGATGAAATAAATCTTGTGTTCAATTTCTACTAACTAACTAACCATCACGCCATTTCCCCGGAGGGGTAGGCAGAGAGGATGGATCGCCACACTGGCCTGTCCTGACACACCTCTCGGGCTTCCTCCACATTCATACATCGCACCATGCACGCACGTCGATTATTCCGACTTCGAATGTGGCCGCCTTTAAGTAATTGGTTAATTTGGTCATGCCATGTTTTCCTCGGTCGTCCTCGGCTTCTTTTCCCACTCATGCTGCTTGTGTACAACTTTTTAACCATTCTACTCTCATCCATTCGTTCCATATGTCCGAACCATCTCAGGGATCCTTTTTTAATTTTATTCATGATGCATTATTAGATTTTATTGTGTTCAATTTCAATTCCTGAATTACCTCAGTTTGGCTTTAACAAACATTAAATAACTAATTTTCTATGGATTAAAACAGTTTTTTTCACTTTTGAGTATATGTTTGTAACTGCTTTGGCCAACCCCATGACACTTTCAAAACTCTTGTGAATTCCTTTGTTGTGTCACGACTTGACTATTGTAATGGAATGTATGCAAACATTCCAAAACAACAATTAAACAAACTTCAATCTGCGTTCAATGCTGCAGCAAGACTCATTAAAGGCATTCCAAAAAAGTCCCATTTAACACAACATCTCAAAGAACTTCACTGGCTTAAAAGTCCAGATAGAATCCAGTATAAACTCTGCTGGACAGTCTTCAAAGCGCTACATGGAACAGCTCCAAGTTATATATCCGAAATCTGTATAACGAACAGCTTAAATACAAGGAAATCCACACTTCGCCAGCGAACTTTTCGGCAATAGGAAGGTTAGTTGAGCCGAAGCGTTGCCCCAGTAAAAATTTCGGGGATCGAGCGTTTGCGGTAGCCGGTCCATCAGCTTGGAACAATCTCCCTTCACACCTCAGATGCATAAAAAGTATCGTCCACTCGTAGACCCCTTGCTTACCGACTAAACCTCTGAGGGATAATATAGACCATTTTAGGAATAACTGGAATACAATGAATACAGTTTAAAATTGAATTATTTATTTAAAAAAAATAAACTTAATAACTATGTACAGAAACTAAAATGCATTAATACAATGGTCACACTATGCTACAAGAAAGGAAATATCTGACTAGGATTAAGTGAACCACAGAACAGAGAAAACCTAGAAATGTCAATCTTCGAAGTTGCCACATTACAAAAATGCTCTGAAAGTTTTAAATATAAATTATTTTTTAACCTAAAATCAAAAGAATTCAATGCCAAATTACAAAACATTTTTACTTAGAAACTATTGCAAAAAAATCAAAATTAAGCAATTTAGATAGAATTTTTTATTTTTTATTTATTTATTTTACACAATTGAGACTATGTCAATTACAATTAACACAAAAGTCCGGATCGTCCATGTCAACATGTGCAACATCGAAAAAAACATTATTTGTTATTATTGTATTTTGTATTATTTGTTTTAGATTTATTTTGTGGGTGTTGGACGATCGAAGTGTGCCCGGGAGATGCCTATTGGTGGCGATGAGGTTCGCAACCCATCACGCTGTGTCTCCCGCGGGGCGAAAAGAGAAGGATGGAGTGCCGCATCAGTAAAAGTATGACAGTCCATTCTTTCTGCCTACCCTTTCGGGGAGACGGCGTGATGGTTAGTTAGTTAGTTAAGATTATGTCAAGATAAATGTGATATACAATATTTTCTTTTAATTTTCACATAAAATTATAAAACTTTATTTTTATTGTTAAATTACACTTAAATGACAGTCTAAAAGGTTGACAAGCAACAGGAGTGTGATGACATCACGGAATATTTAAAAAGTGAATTACTCGTCGGTATTATAGTTACATTGCAAAAAAAACTTTTAACATTTGTAACAAATGGTTCACAGATGGCAGTATCGATCGGTATTTGGGAAGACATTGAGTAATAAATTATTTGTAGGCACAACCGTACCGGTACTGTCATACCACCCGAAAGGTCAATAATGTAAAAAATATATAAAAACAAAATAATATTTTGAAAAATTTGGATTTTTTATCATTTCAGTATTAATGACATTTCAAATGATTTCTCGGTGCTGTGGATTGAACCATGAACTTTATAATAAAATCAAAGCGCTATAACCATTATGCATTGGCATAAATCGAAATATACGAGGCATATCCAGAAAGTAAATGTACTGAATTTTTGTAGGTTACAATTTTTTTTATTTAACCGTTTGAGTGCTAAGCAATTTTTGTAAAAATCTATTGGAAAATGCTATGCATATTTTGATTACTCTAAAGGAAAAAATTATGGTGTCAAATAAAACACTCTCATTTAGACAAATATTAATCAATTTTAATAAATCTTTTTGGGTTATACAGAAAAAAGGTTAATTAATATGAATATGAAGAAATAAACACAAAATATCATTACTATTATATTTTTATTTGGTTTTGAAAATAAAAATTATAAAAAAAACAAAATTTGTCAAAAGATTGTATTTCTTCCGTTTCTGAAGATGGTGATGAAGAAGAAGACTCACTTTCAATTCTCAATCTTTTTCTTCGATGTAATATGACACTGCTGTCATCACTACTAATTTCTGTTTCACTATCCTAGCCGCAAAATCACTACACATCGAATTTACGTCTGAAATATTATCACGTGACATGGCTATTTTTTTGTCAATAATTGTAAAAACGCAAAAAAGTTATTTTTAAAAGCATAAAAATGCACCGTCGTTATAAATTATGTGTGAGGTCAGCGTACGTCCACTCCCGCGGAACGCCAAAAACGCACTGAAACTCGCGTCAGTTTTGCGCTGCGTCGCACTTTTCGATACAAATCGCCGCAGCGCAAAATCGCTGCTTAGCACTCTAACGGTTAAACAAAAAAAAATTATGTGGTTACCGTAGTACATATTATGTAAGCTATTTTTCGACATTGTCGCCATTCCTCGAAGTAGTTTCTTGCCAATCCCTTCGTCCACTTCTCCACCTCCTCTTTTAATGGTCTCCCCTTAAGGCATATATTCAATTAAAATTATGCCTTGACAGTCCCAAAACACGGATGCTATGATTTTCTTGGCTGAAATTGTGGTTTTGAACTTTTTGGCGGAGGGTGAAGAGGTGTGACGCCACTGTTGAGACTGCCTTTTGGTTTCAGGCGTGTAGTGTGCAACCCAAGTTTCATCTCCAGTAACGATGGAGCGGAGAAATTCATCTCCATGGAGTTTGCAGCGCCCCAAAAACTCTTGCCCGGCGCCGCGTATTTCGCACTTGGCGGGAGATTGGATTGACATTTTTCACGAAACGTGTTGTCACGTCGACACTTCTCAACGTACTGACTTCGAACCGGTCTCGTTGCGGAGGGGAAGGGTCAGGCAACATGTCGAAAATAAAATCCATCCGGTCGTGAGAGCCTCAGTAGACATACTTTCTAAATATGCCTTGTATAATAATTAATAATTAACAATAATAATTATTTAGTTAAGTACGGATGAGAACTTTGAAATTCCTTACAAATCAAATTCATAAGGGTATAAAATAACTATTTAAAAAGCAGAATAGTTTGTTCACTTTAGGGAGAAGATATGCAATAGTGTTAGTAACTTCCTACATTTTATGTGAATGTATACTTATACTTGTATACGAATACTGCTAATGGCGGGGTAGCCATTCACATTGAGTTAAAAAAGATGTCCTGCTTAATGCTTAATAAACATAAATCTCCATAGATGGCGTTAGTATGTAGATTATATATAGAGTAATCTTAAAAAGATTAACATATGTAATCAAAATTTTCATAGATGGCACATTGAAACTGACATGTGAAATCTGACATAGGACTTTAACATATATACGACTTCCAAAAATTTGTCATACATGGTCATAAACAAAGGTGGAATGGGGAATGTTGTAATTACATAAAGTGTGCGCTTAACCCAACCAATGACAGGTCATAGGTCCTGTAAACACCTTGATCAACCATATTCAGTTTCCAATTTGCATCTTTGTCTCTATTGAGATACAATTAAATCACTTCCTAAATTGGTTAAAGTCACTCACATTATTGCAAACAATTTCCCTGTAATGAACGGACTCTAATAATTTTCAAATAAATATGTATTTTTATACAAAACTATATTCCCAATATGCTTAAATATAGAATAACATTACAATTTTATTAAACAAAGTTAAAAACATTAACCGCCCTAAGCATGTGAACGTACGTGATTACCAGCGAACCATTCTGCGCTATCCCGTATCACGTACGCGCCTGAGAAAAAGTAATGTACCCAAAATGCACAAACCATTAGGGATACGCGCGTGTGCTAACAACACTCGAGTACAAGTCTTCACAAGTATGATTGTTTTACAAGGGGCAGGCAAAGTGTGCCGTCAAGTCTTTGACGTTTCGTAATTTAAAAATATTAAATTAAATTAATAAAAAACGTGTTTTTTTATGTATTTTTTTGGGAAAGTTACCTGTAGGTAGGGCGGTTACAAAAATTTATATTATTTTATATATGTCAAGGGAGAAAAACATGCTTTTTATAACGTTCAGATTAAATAAATTAGAAAAAAGTCCATTAGCAAAGTCAAACTTCCAAAGTTTCTTTAAAATATTTTCCTTGCCCTTCCTCGAATTCTTTTTCCATATTTCCAAAGAGTCCAATTAAAGGGTATTAATACCCTTCCCGTGGACATTCTTTTTCCATATTTCCAAACAGTCCAATTAAAGGATACCCTTCCCGTGGACATTCTTTTTCCATAATTCCAAACAGTCCAATTAAAAGGTATTAATACCCTTCCCGTGGACATTCTTTTTCCATATTTCCAAACAGTCCAATTAAAGGGTATTAATACCCTTCTCGTGGACATTCTTTTTACATAATTCCAAACAGTCCAATTAACGGGTATTAATACCCTTCTTTTGGACAATGTATTAAAATGATATATTCCAAATTGTCCCCGTAGTTAAAAATTATTTATATTAAGTCTCACATAAAGGCAATCTAAACTGGCAGTCCAAACTTTGAGCATAACGGTCTTAACGAGTTGTTTTCGGTCACAGACAGGATAACAATGAATGCCTTTGAAATATGGATGTTTTAAAAACATCACGGAAAGAAATACGAACCAAGGGTTCTAAGAATATGACGGTATTAAGATCCATTACTGGAAAAACTCTCCTAGATCATTTCCGTAACGCAGACATAAGAAAAACTTGCGAAATAGAGGTTATCGGTGGAGTAGATCCAGAAGAAGATAGTGACAGACTCGCATATAGAACCGCTTATGAAATCTCCGGACACCGTCCACCTGGAAGAACACCTAAGAGATGAAGGGACAGTTGGTTCTCATCATCCGAGGAGACGTGATTTCTGTGCCACAGATCAACTGATCTATTAAAAGAAGAAGACGGATAGAAAGAGTCACGAACGAGGAAGTACTGCAACGAATTAAGAAAGAGAAATAGATTATCATGACCATAAAGCGCAAAAAACTGAATTACTTCAGACACATTATTATCGATGCATTAAAATCATACAAATAAATTAATTCATATAATTTTGCCCTATAAGCCGTACTGGCATTAATAATTTTTTATAAATTTAAGGTGTTTACAATGTGGAATTCCATAATAAAGTATTTTTTTATGAATTAAAACACATTTGAAGTCGGAAAAATTGATGACCGTGGATGTTTTTCTTCTTCTTCCTCAGCCTATTCCCGTCCACTCCTGGACAAAGGCCTCCTCCATTTGCTTCCATGTCACTCTGTCCTGTGCAAACTGCATCCAGGTTATTCCGACGTGTCTGTTTAGATCATCCTTCCACCGTAGTTGCCGTCCACGGTCTCCAAGTCAGCAGTCTTCTTGTCCATTTTTCGTCAGAGCTTCTGGCTACGTGACCTGCCCACTACCATTTTAGAGTCGCCACCCGGTGGATGATGTCAGTGACCTTTGTTTTTTCTCTCACCGTATCGTTTCTGTTTCTTAGGCTTATTCCTAACATGGCTCTTTGGGTCACTCGTAGTTTCTCGGCACTTTGTTTGGACAATGTTACAGTTTCAAGACCATAAGTACCAACTGGCAGAACGCAGGCTTCATAGACTTTTCGTTTCAGGTTGATCGGTATTTTCCCGTTTTTAAGGCTGTAACCCATGTTTCCAAAAGCTGCCCAGCTTAGTCCAATTCTCCTCTAGAGCTCTGCGGTTTGGTTATCTCGGCCCAATCGTATATTGTGTCCCAGGTATGTATGTTCTTGGACATTCTCGATTCTGTTACCATCCACGTTGATTTCAAGCCTTTCCGTGCCCATCATAACATAACATTGTTTTAGAGCGAAACACAAACTAATTTTAGACCCGGGGAATTTTTGTGAAGCATTTTTAGGCCTGAATCTTTAAGAAATGTGTGTCTGTAAAAACCTATTCAGACATCTGAGATGTTCCTTCACTCTTAAGTTTACATTCTAGCGGTTTTACCTACATATAATGCATCACAAAGTATTTTAATTCATAAAAAAAAAATTATCATTATGAAATTCCACAGTGTTAACGTCTTAAGTCTATATAAATAAAACTAAATTATAAGTTTAACTATTGTCCATTTCATATGTTACTATGAACATTTTTAATATTTTCAATCTAGTTACAATTAAATCTTGTTTGGGGACTCGTAAGTTCATATGAGCAATTGCGTTTAAGGGTTTTACAGCTTACACTGAGTTCCCTTACGAGGGACGCTGGTGAATGGGGTCATGTGCGGGAACAGCGAGCGGCCACTCTTGAAGCTCAAGATATCCTCGATTTTTACAACCTGAAAACAAACAAATAAACCATTTATTATTTCTTGGAGCATGCTGTAATGCACTTTATATCGAAGTGCGAGAACAAGTCAGTAAAGCCTCTGCTGTGTCAGGATGTCTGAAGAATCTGGTCTGGAAGAACAAGTACATGCGTATCGACAGCAAGATTCAAATTTTTAAAACATGCGTGCGACCTATCATGACGTACGCTGTAGAGACGCGGGCCGACACCGTGCGAACCAAGGGACTACTAAGAACATCGGAGATGGAGGTCCTAAGATCAATTACTGGAAAAACTCTCAGAGATCGTGTCCGCAACGTAGATATAAAAAAGCTTGCGAAATAGAGGATATCGTTCAGTGGAGTAGTTCCAGAAGATACTGGAAGGACATGTAGCCCGAATGGATGGTGACAGACTTGCATATACAGCCGCTTATGAAATCCCCTCCGGACACTGCCCACCTGGAAGACCGCCTAAGAAATGGAAGGACAGCTGGACCTCATCATCCGACAAGACATAATTCAAAAGAAGAAGAAAAAACAAATGGATGAACTCACAAAAGAAGGATCGGCCGGTACGGGGAGGAGGTCTTCAGGCACGGGCGTGTCCTTGCAGGGCAGGTCCCCTGACTCCTGCGTTGCCTGGTGACCCGCCCCGCCCTCTGCGCTGGAGACCACGTGCACCCCCAGCTTCTGGCGGTCTTGGGAGTCTATCTTGATCATTTTCTGTAAGAACATTACATACAAATTTGTAGTTGTCTTTTTAATATTTAAAAAATCATTGATTGAGCATTGAAACATTATTAACTGCCCTATGCATATGAACGTATGTGCAGTGGCGGTACTTCCATACAAGCCGAAAAGCCGGGCTTGCCTTAAACAAATCTATAATAAAACAATGTTTTTTGCGCGTTCGAGCCGTCTAATAATAAAATAATATTTTGAATTTTCACGCGAGTTAAAGCGATTTAATTCGTTGCGTAAATGACTCCGCTGACATGCGCAGAAATGACCTAAGTGTATGTTTTGTTCCACTTGTACGCGCCGTATTTTATTTCACTCATACGTACCGTAGGTGAGGTGTCCGCAAAATCGCCTACGTCCACATGTTTTGTTTCATGTTTTAGATGGGCTTCATATTGGGCTTGCAAAATGTAAAAGGGTCTTTGTCGCACTTATGTATTTTTGGCTTGTTATCATACGGCCTAGGTGCAAATATACCAGAAGATATCTACAATTTTTGTATGGATTTGAAGCCGGGCTTTATCACTCTGAAGTATGTTACTATTCGATGTGTCACGAACTTCATTTATATTGTCAGAATGTTATCTGTCATTTACGTTATGTGCAGAAATGTTAAGAAAAGAAAGATTGTCATTTCTTTACGAACATTTATTTATAATTCGTGTTTCGGTGTTAACAAATGTATTATCATTGTCTATTTAGAGCTTATTTCTTATTAATTATATTTCTTCTTGTATTTGTAAAAAACATTATTATATTATACAAGAAAATGAGTTTGATGACGCAGAAAATTATTTTTTGTATAGATTTAAAATGCGCCTAAAATTAGATTTAAAATTAACTAATTTAGAAAGATAAAACTCTTTTATTCCGGAAAAAGACATTATCGTGACCCTCTACTAATATTATAACACAAAAAAGTTGGACGGGCTTGGGTTACTGGTTGACCCTAGGCACGCCACTGCGTATGTGATACGCACACTTTGACTGTACCATTCTGCGCTATCCCGTATCACGTACGCAGTGGCGTGCCTAGGGTCAACCAGTAAGGCAAGCCCGTCCGACTTTTTGTGTTATATTAGTAGAAGGTCACGATAATGTATTTTTTCAGATTAAAAGTCACCGTACGCCAGGAGGAAATTGAACAGGTGGACCAATTCAGATATCTCGGAAGTGAAGTAACCAGCTCTAATGACCTCTCCAGAGAAGTAAGGTCACAGGTGGATAGGGCTGCAGCGGTTGCAGGCTGCCTGAAAGATGCCATATGGAGAAACAAGGACATGAGGACTGACAGCAAGGTACGCATCTATAAGACCAGTGTGCGATCAATCCTCACATATGGCATTGAATCGAGGGCAGACACTGTCAAGACAAAGAGCATGCTCAGGACAACCGAGATGAAATCACTCCGCGCTATAGCCGGCAAAACCCTACGTGATCGAGTTAGGAATACAGCAATCCGAGAAATCTGTGAGGTCGAAGATGTGGTCAAATGGGGACGTCAAAGACGGCGATACCGGCATCAACACGTAGAAAGGATGAGCTCAAATAGGATACCACACATAGCTCTCCATGGAACGCCAAACTGACAACGCCGACCAGGAAGACCCCCGAAACGTTGGAGAGAAAGCTGGAGCTCAGCGTCTCAAGAGAACCCGCCTGAAATAACAGACTCCTGAGTCTACCAAAAGTGAAGAAGAAGAAGATAAAAGATCTCTTGAACTTACGTCGTAGAAGTCAATGAGCTGTTCCCGCGACACTTGCGAGAGCGCCTGCACCTCCACGGCTGTCCTCCCGAAGTGGTACTGCTGGGAGACGATCTCCGACCAGAGCAGCTGCGTTCTCCCGCGGAGCTGCTTCGGCCTCTTGAGCCTCTCGGCCGCCAGCGAAGAGCGGTGGCGCTCAAACTCCTCCTCGGACATGTCCCGGATGTAAGACTATAGTAAAAAATCAAAATAAGCATGTGAATAAATGTCCATTAGAATGAATGGAGAACATCTGGAACAAGCGGATGAATTTGAATAGCAAAAGATAAAAAATACACAGATCAGGTAAATCAAATACAGTGAAACCCGGATTTTATATCCCCATATTTAACATTTTCCCGCTAATTGCGATAATTGCGATAATTGCGTTTTATTATTTCAGTCCCGATATATTTTAGTACATTTTTTACCTGCTTTTGTTTTTTTTTTGTTTTTTTTCTACGTTCTTTTTCCTGCAATTTACGTCGAAAATATGCAAGTTACGCGCGCTTGAAAATGAGTCGGTGCATCGTGTTGGCCGTGATTGGTCGGCGAGTGACATTGTTATTGATTAACGTGGTGATTGGCCGACATTTTGAAACTTTCGCCAGTTAACATCTGTCCTTCTGTCATTTGGATTTCGACTCGATTTGTAACGCTTTGTTCTTTTTGACATTAATCGCGATCTTCATTTACAAACAATTGTTACGTTTTTGGTTTTTGTTAGTTAAGTTAATTACAATATTTCTTTTTTTTTACATAGGTTTCATTTTGGTTCACGCATTTTGCGTACTAATCTACGTGATCCAAAAAAAAAAATAATGTTTTTTTCAATACCCCCATTTAGGTTTTCTTTTCTGTCCCTTAACAAACGTAAAATAGGGGTTTCAGTGTATGTATGTTCACAAAGGATGGGCGAGTGGAGAGGAATATTGAAAGAAAGCAGGCAACAAAGTGCATGGTGCACTCAAAGTTGCCATTCAAAAAAAAAGTCTATCAAAAAAAGCTAAGTTAAGTTAAAAATGGTAAATAAAGTGTATGTTTATTGTTTCCTGAACAATGATGTAAAACTCCATATTAAATCATTAATATGAATGAAAACATCTGTCTTCTAGGAGTTTTATTATATTTAAGATGGACAGACATGTTTTAAACCTACAGATTTGGATATATCATTTAGTTTTTTACGTTTGAATATGATCCTGACAAAGACCAAGATGATGGGCACGGAAAGGCTTGAAATCAACGTGGATGGCAACAGAATTGAGAATGTCCAAGAATATACATACCTGGGACACATTATTCGATCAGGCCGAGATAACCAAACCGCAGAGCTCAAGAGAAGAATTGGACTAAGCTGGGCAGCTTTTGGAAACATGGGTTATATCCTTAAAAACCAGAAAATACCGATCAACCTGAAACGAAAAGTCTATGAAGCCTGCGTTCTGCCAGTTGGTACTTATGGTCTTGAAACTGTTACATTGTCCCAACAGTGTCGAGAAACTACGAGTGACCCAAAGACCCATGGAAAGAGCCATGTTAGGAATAAGCCTAAGAGACAGAGACAGAAACGATACGGTGAGAGAAAAATCAAAGGTAACTGACATCATCCACCGGGTGGCGACTCTAAAATGGCAATGAAATATGGAAAGACTGTTGACTTGGAGACCGTGGACGGCAAAGAGAAGTGCAGGGCGACCGCAACTACGGTGGAAGGATGATCTAAACAGACACGTCGAAATAACCTGGATGCAATCTGCACAAGACAGAGTGACATGGAAACGAATGGAGGAGGCCTTTGTCCAGGAGTGGACGGGAATAGGCTGAGGAAGAGGAAGAAGAAGGAAGAGTTAACGATGCGAATGAAGCAAGGAACAGAGTAACATCAAGGAAAATGTCAGAGACATGGACGTGCGTGCATGTATGAATGTTGTGGAGTGATAGAATGGGGTGGCATTAGTTTAAGTTAGTTTAAGAATGAACATGTGACCTTCATGTGGTGGAGGAATGCCTCGACTCTGTTCTCCACGTAGGTGGGATGCCTCTCCGACTGGATGAGCACCCTGAGGCCCTGGACTCCGTTGCTGCGACGGATTCCACTGAACACGATGTAACCCAGTTGTTCCTGAAATGTAACACCAACATTATATACAAGATGTCTCAAAAGAAAGTTTATATTTAGTGGATCCATTAACAAAATATAAGCCATCTACCGAAAGAATGTTTATTTTGTTTTGAATTTTTACAAATACTGGATTTTACCCATTACGGGTTAATCATTTAAGGATTAATTGTATCTCAATAGAGACGAAGATGTAAATTATTTTGGAAACAGAATATGGTGGTCGAGGCGTTTACAGGACTTATGACCTGTCATTGGTTGGGTTAAGCGATCGCTTTATGTTAACAAACATTCCCCATTCCGCCATTGTCAGACGTGGTGGTCGTAATAATTTAATTGGTATAGGTTGTGCGTTTTTGTGAGTTCAAATGTTACAAAAATTGCTAGATTACATTAGAGATGTGTTCACCTTTGTCCTGAGGATATTGAAGCAGGGCTCAGAGATGATCTGAAGGATGAACTCAAGCAGCACGTTGGACTCCGTCGACTGCATCCCGCACTGGTAATACAGCAGAGTGCAGGAGCTCTTGTGGACCGTGTGATCCACTTCGTAGCGGTAGTGACTGCCTGCCAGAGAAAAGAAGATACGATAAACCGATGTAAACACATATAATATCGATGACCTTCGTGGCAGTGTGGTTAGAGCTCTGACTACCATACCAAAGATCCCGGGTCCGATTCCCGGTGATGGCAGTGTGATTGTCACGCTGTCTTTGGTCTGGTGTAGAATTCACGTCACAATAAAATGGCGGATAAGCTACCCATTGCACTAGGAAGAAGTAACAGACTTATGAGTTAAATAACTAACTATTTCTCTCGCTTCCTCAACATTCATACATCGTGTCATGTACGCGCGTCGATTTCTCTGACTTCTCACACGGCCGACATTCAATATTTGATTTATTTGATCGTGTCACATTAACATCATTAACATATGCTTTATTTACCATTCTTTCCTTGTGTCCAAACCATCTTAATGATCCTTTCATTATTTTGTTCATAACACCATCATTCGAACCGCATTCACTTCTTATATTTTCATTCGACAGGGTTTCCACATATTCGTCTAAGAGATTTATTCTACTTTCATCCTTTTTTTGCCAGTTCCATGCTTCGCTTCCATACATAAGGGTCGGTAGAAGAACACCATTGTGCACGCCATTCTAGATTTTTTGGATAGGTTTTACATATTTAAAAACATTTTACATTTAAAAAAAACGGAAAATATACATTTTTAACTAACTAACTAACTAACCATCACGCCATCTCCCTGAAAGGGTAGGCAGAAAGAATGGACTGTCACACTTTTACTGATGCGGCACTCCATCCTTCTCTTTTCGCTCCGCGGGAGACGCGGTGTGATGGGTTGCGAACCTCATCGCCACCAATAGGCATCTCCCGCGCACACTTTGATCGTGCAACACCCACAAAATAAATCTAAAATAAATAATATAAAATACAATGATATAAAATAAAATAACAAAATAAAAATAATTTAACACAAAATGTTCTTTTTAGATGGTGCACATATTGTCTATTTAATTTATGTTCCACGAATCCGTCGTTTTTAAAAACCGGAAAATACCGATCAACTTGAAACGAAAAGTCTATGAAGCCTGCGTTCTGCCAGTTGGTACTTATGGTCTTGAAACTGTTACATTGTCCAAACAAAGTGCCGAGAAACTACGAGTGACCCAAAGAGCCATGGAAAGAGCCATGTTAGGAATAAGCCTAAGAAACAGAGTCAGACACGATACGGTGAGAGAAAAAACAAAGGTCACTGACATTATCCACCGGGTGGCGACTCTAAAATGGCAATGGGCAGGTCACGTAGCCAAAAGCTCAGATAAAAAATGGACAAGAAGACTGCTGACTTGGAGACCGTGGACGGCAAATAGAAGTGCAGGGCGACCGCAACTACGGTGGAAGGATGACCTGAACAGACATGTCGGAAAAACCTGCAGAGTGGCCTGAAAGCTAATGGACGAAGCCTGTCCTGGAGTGGATGGGAATATGCCGAAGAAGAATTACTTAAATTACTCTCTTAACTTACCCTTCTCAAGTTGTACTTCTCGTTCAAGTAAGAGTTGTTGTGGCAACAGTGGAACTGCGGTCTTGGGGATCCTTGAAATAAACATCACAATAGTATAAAATAAAATTCATAAATATTGGAAAATAAATTAAAAAACAATGTCCGTTGTTGTGTCACGCGATAAATACTGAACCGATTGTGCCAAAATTTTCACTGGCTGTATTAATATTACTTGGGCGAAGGTTTCAAAAATGAATTTGTATGAACCAAGTTAAAATGAATATAAATTAGTTCTTAATGTCACAAACAAATAATTCTTAATATAGAAATAAAAATAATTTTAAGTAAATTTCTCAGTTAATTATCTTATAAAATATAATTATCAGATCAATACTGTTGATTATTGATTGAGTACAGTGAAACCCAGATTTTACGTCCCCGTATTCAACGTTTTCCCGCCAATTGCGTTTTATTATTTCAGTCCCGATATGTTTAAGTACATTTTTTACCCGCTATTAGTTTTTTTTTCCCACAATTTATGTCGAAAATATTCAAAACATGCGAGTTACGCGCGCTTTCGACCATGATTGGTCGGCTAACGACGTTGTTATTGGTCGGCATATGGCGCGCAACGTGGTGATTGGCCGAAATTTTTAAATTTTCACCAGTTAACATCGGTCATTCGGTTTTCTACTCGATGTCATTTACAAACACTTTTTACATTTTTTGTTTTGTTTTTTTAAGTTAATTACAATATTTTCTTTCTTTTTACATCGGTTTCATTTCGGTTCACGCATTTTGCGAATTAATCTACGTGATTAAAAAAAATAATGAAATGTTGTTTTTGTCATTTATGTTTTCCCTCCGTTCAATGTAAATAAATAGAGTACTAACTTGTCTTTAACATGAATAAATAGAGTACTAACTTGTCTTCAATGTGAATAAATAGAGTACTAACTTGTCTTTAACGTGAATAAATAGAGTACTAACTTGACTTCAATGTGAATAAATAGAGTACTAACTTGTCATCAATGTGAATAAATAGAGTACTAACTTGTCTTCAATGAGTCCCGCCAACTCTTGTGCTCTGTCCTTATTGGCGTTGCCGTATACGAAGCATTCCACGTGCATCGTGGACAGAAGACGCGGGATGAAGTCTTCGAGTTTCTCCACTGTCACGGCTGAACGAAACAAGAAAAAAAATAATATATATATATTACTGAATGCATTATTTAGACACGATAATTGAACTGAATTTTCTTCTTCGTAGTTTCAATTCTACGGATTAATTTGGTCTTCTGCAGCTCTCATTTAATATTATAAAATAATCAAATAAATGTTTAATGAAAAGAAAAAATATCATTAAAAAATTCCTTTAGAATACATACTTTAACTTCACTCGAATTTATGGCTTCAACCGGTTTCTGCAGCTTGCTGCTATCTTCTAGTCATCAGAAGATGGCAGTGAGCTGCTGAAACTGCTGAATTAAACTAAATATACATATGATAAAGGAAAAAAGCAAAGATGGCAGTAAATAATGGATTTCTAGTGCCAATCCTTATGTATGGAAGTGAAGCTTGGAGCTGGCAAAAAAGGATGAAAGTAGGATAAATGCCGTAGCAATGAGATCACTGAGAAGATGATATCTGATAGAATACCGAACGACGAAATAAGGAAGAAATGTAAGGCAGATGATTGCATCATATAGACCCGATAGATATCTCCGACAGCGACAGAACCAATCTGCCTCTGGTGACACCGGTGGCAAAAGCAATTATTCTGCTGAACGCGGTCTCCTCGGAGATCGACGTCTTTCATGTTAGTGAAAGTACGTTCAGGGGACAAATACTCTTGACTTTAGAAAGTATCTTGTCTTCCTAATGTCGAACCATCTCTAATGCGTTCCTGGTACTATGTTGTATTTTTATAATATATACTCAATAGATTCCTTAAACATTTTGCTGTTTGTAATGTCTTTTGGGTTAATAAACTGATTTAATTTGATTTGATCATAAGCAAAATTAAAAAAGGATCCCTGAGATGGTTTGGACATATGGAACGAATGAATGAGGGAAGAATGCTCAAAAAGATTTATAAAAGTAGTGTGCATGGAATAAGAAGTCGAGGAAGGCCACCAAGGTATGAAAAAAAGAATCAAATACTGAAAAGTGGCCATGTTCGAAGTAGGAACAATCAAAGAGCGTGCGTGTCACGGTGTGTGAATGCAGAAGAGGCGCGAGTGTTATTTCAGGATAGAAAGTTTGGAAGTCCATCCTCTCTGCCTACCCGTCCGGAGAAAAGGCATGATGGTTAGTTAGTGAGTAATAAAACATAATCAAGTGACAATCACCTTCAGCGGCTTCCTGCAAATCAGACTTGGTCCAGGCGTTCTCCGTTAGCAGGAGAGCGAGGTGATACAATCCATGCTGGTACGGCTGCTCAGCCTTGAAGTTGCGGAAGCTGCGGACCGTGATCTCCTTCATAACATCAAAGCGCTTGGGGTCCACTTTGAAAGATATCAGCTTCTCCATTATCTTGTCCAGAAGAACGTGCTGTTTGGAGTCGTAGCCTTCCAGACGCAACTGAAAAATAAACAATTTAATTATACTCTCCACAATTTGATATATAATCACTACACACTGTGTTGAATACAAAATCACCATACACCGTGTTGAATACATAATCACTGTTTTCTAGAAGTTTTATTATATTTTATGGGAGTGACATGTTTCGCCCTTCTAAGGCATTATCAATGCACATTTGATAATGCCTTAGAAGGGTGAAACATGTCATTCCCATAAAATGTAATAAAACTCCTAGAAAACTGACGTTTTCATTTGTATTAATTATTTAATATGGAGTTTTACATCATTGTTCTAGAAACCATACACTGTATTGAATATGTAATCACTACACAATGTGTTAAATACATAATCACCACACACCGTGTTGAATACATAATCTCCACAAACTGTATTGAATACATAATCACTACACACTGTGTTGAATACATAATCACCACACACTGTGTTGAATACATAATCACCACACACCGTGTTGAATATGTAATCACTACACACCGTGTTGAATACATAATCACCATACGTTGAATATGTAATCACTACACACTGTGTTGAACACATAATCACCACACACCGTGTTGAATACATAATCACCACACACCGTGTTGAATACATAATCACCATACACTGTGTTGAAAATGTAATCACTACACACTGTGTTAAATACATAATCACCACAAACCGTGTTGAATACATAATTACTACACACAGTTTTGAATACATAATCACGATGAATACACAGCAAGATGACGGCCTTCATGGCACAGTGGCAACAGCTATGACTACTACACCGATGGTCTCGGGTTCAATTGCGATGTTTATTTATATATTTCATAAGATACGATACATGAATGTTGAGGAAACGAGAGTTGCAGGAAAGAACAGTGTGACGGTCAATTATTTCTGCCTACCCTTCGGTGAGACGGCGTGAGTTAGTTAGTTGAAAATGGTAGAACAAAATTCTGAAAATTTTTGATAATGATTTATGTTTTAATTTTTAATTTGAAAAGAGGTGTTTAATAATGTTGGATCGACTCACCGATATGCCGCTCTTGGAGTTGCTGATGTGCCAGTTGGTTCCCGCCAATTCCGCAGCGTATGCATACTCGTTGAGGGCATCCCGAAACAGCAGGGCGAAGATTGCGGTTAGGTTGCAGTTTGTAGGGTTTGCATATACGAGGGGGCTAAAAATCAAATCAGTCTATTAACTCAACAGACATTACAAACAATATAAATGTTTAAGGAATCTATTGAGTACAGGTTAAATATTATACACATTCAATATAATACCAGGAACGCATGAAAGATGGTTCGACATTAGGAAGACAAGATACTATCTAAAGTCAAGCGTATTTTTTTCAGCATGGGATACATTATCGTATTTAACCACCCTACGTATATGAACGTACGTGATACGTTCACTTTGACTGTACCATTCTGCGCTATCCGCGCTTGAGAAAAAGTAATGTACCTAAAATATATTAGCTTTTAGGAATATGCGCGTGTGCCAACAACACTT
Source organism: Lepidostoma basale (assembly GCA_022606425.2). NCBI lineage: Eukaryota > Metazoa > Arthropoda > Insecta > Trichoptera > Lepidostomatidae > Lepidostoma > Lepidostoma basale. The sequence continues at coordinate 2,157,400 of JAHDVF020001251.1, forward strand.
GTGTACAAGTATTCGCAAGTATGATAGTTTAACAAAGGGCAGGCAAAGTTTGCAGTCGAGTCTTTGACGTTTCGTAATTTAAAAAAATAAAATTAATATATAATTAAATTTAATTAATAAAAACCTGCTTTTTTGCATGTGTCTCGGAAAATTACATGAAGGTAGGGCGGTTAACATAGATTTAAACGGGAAAAATTGTTTCACATAACGAGTGAATCACATAACGAGTGGTTCACATAACGATAAAGGTTCTGGAACTAATTACGTATGTGTGGTAGAACGATGTACGACAGAATCTCAAATTTTGATATTAGGAAGGAATGTAGAGCGGAAGAAGGTATTATGAAAGGTTCGCTGCGTTGGTTCGGACATATGGAGCGCATGGGTGAAGAAAGAATGGTTAAAAAAGTATACGTTAACAATGTAAATGGAGTTAGGAGTCGAGGTAGACCGAGGAAAACATTGGCATGACCAAATTATGAGAAGTTCTACTATAATAATAAAAAAATGGGAATCAATTGAAAAAAGTGCAATTCAATGTGGTCCCATGGCGTAAAAACGTACAGTGTTGTTCGAATTAATGTGAACACATACAAATTTTCCCAATTTTCCTTTTTTTTACAGTTGGCAACACTCCTATGTCAAAGGAGCGGCCATTTTGTTTTACTGTTCAGTCAGTCAGTGAGTAATGACACATAGCAAGCTACAGACGCGTTGCATTTGTTGTTTTAAGAATTATTGTGTTTTGAGTGAATTGAGGCTTTATTTGGTTTTGGCAAAACAACATTGATTTTTCCGAATTTAAAACACGCTTCTTCCGATCATCTGCTGCGCCATGTACACCGCACTATTACGCCAACACTTCCATATCTTACACTTTGGTGGAGGTGTCTTCAAACTGGTCTCTTGAACACAGTCACACCTAGTTTCTTCAGAATTAACAACAACAACAACAAACCATTACGCCTTTTCTCCGCAGGGGTAGGCAGAGAGAATGGACCGCCACACTACTCTATCCTGGCACACCTCTCTAGCTTCCTCCACATTCATACACGCACGTCGATTCCTCCGACTTCTTACATGACAAACCTTTAAAATTTGATTAATTTGGTCATGCCAGGTTTTCCTCGGTCTGCCTCGACTCCGTACTCCATTTACATCATTAACATATACTTTCTTAACCATTTTTTCACCATCCGTGCATCACATATGTCCGAACCAACGCAGTGATCCTTTGCATCTGAGATTCTGTCGTATATCGTTCTACCACACATACGTCTTAGGGACCTCATCTCTACCGCATTTATTCTGCTCTCATACTTCTTCTGCCAGTTCCATGCTTCGCTTCAATACATTAGGGATGGGACCAGAACTCCATTGTGAATGGCCGTTTTCACTTTCATTGATAGATTCTTGTTTCCAATAACTATTCTTAAAGCTCCATTCACTTTGTTACCCGCACCAACCCTTCTTTCGACGTCACTATCCGTTCGGCCATCTGCTGTGAACATGCTACCTAAATACACAAATTCCCTCACCTGTTCCAAGTTCTCTTCGTTCACACTTATATTAAAAACTGTCATTTGCTCTTCCCTTTCAAAAACCATCACCTTTGACTTTCCGACATTTATCATTAAACCATTTGACTTGCATACCTCATACATTCTCGACACCAAGACTTGTAATTCGTCCGCACTATCCGCAACGAGAACGAACCTGTTAAATTCCACAATGGTGAACAGTTTGGGCAGAAAGAACTCGTCATCCTGCTTGTGCCAGAGCCTGAGGAGTGGAGAGTCCCTGATGATGGTGGGGTACTCTTGAGGAGGGGATGGCTGCGGACAGAGGGTGAACGAGTCGGGAATGAAGTCATTCTGCGGCGGAAGAGCGAATTCATCACACAAACCGGCGTTCTTCCAGTCCTGGTGGAAAAAAATAAACAGTAAGACAAAATCAAAGTCAACCTATGTTATAGTTTATTCACTTTTTCTTTATGGTGACCAACCCTGAGGATTGGCCTGCAACAAGCTTCACTCGTTTCCTCCACTCGGTCCCGTCTCCAATATTTATATTTGTAATTAAAATTAAATGTAGATAAAACCAAGTGCATGATTGTGGAAAATGTCCTTCTTGCAGACAACGGGCATGAACTTCAAGTCCTGGTGAATTGTGTGTATGAGGTATGCATGTGAAATGATCTGATGATGAATGTTAATAAGTCCAAGGTAATGATTTTTGAAAAGGAAGAAACCACACAGAAACAGACGACATTAGCGTGAATGGTGAAAATTTGGAGCGAGTAGTTGAGTTTGTGTATTTAGGTAGTATGTTTACAAGAGATGGGCGAGTGGAGAGGGATTTAGAAAGAAGGGTTGGGGCAGGCAACAAAGTGAATGGTGCACTTAAAGTTGTCATCGCAAACAAAAACCTATCAAAAAAAGCTAGAATGGCAGTGCACAATGGTGTTCTTCTACCGACCCTTATGTATGGAAGCGAAGCATGGAACTGGCAAAAGAAGGATGAAAGTAGAATAAATGCAGTTGAAATGAGATCTCTTAGAATAATGTGTGGATACTCTGTGTATGATAGAGTGCCAAATGAAAATATAAGAAGTGAATGCGGTGCGAATGATGGTGTCATGAACAAAATAATGAAAGGATCATTAAGATGGTTTGGACATATGGAAAGAATGAATGAAGAAAGAATGGTAAAAAAATTATATGTTAATGATGTAAATGGAACCAGAAATAGAGGAAGACCGAGGAAAACGTGGCACGATCAAATAAATCAAATATTGAATGTCGGCCATGTGAGGAGTCAGAGAAATCGACGCGCGTGCATGACACGATGTATGAATGTTGAGGAAGCGAGAGAAATATGTCAGGAAAGAAAGGTGTGGCAGTCCATTCTTTCTGCATACCCCTTCGGGGAGACGGCGTGATGGTTAGTTAGTTAGTTAGTTTGATAAACTACAGGTTTTCCAAAATAAAGGAATGAGGGCTATACTTGGTTGGGGTGAAATTCAAGAAAACGAGTTCTTTACAACACTTTGATTTTTGTTTATAAAATTAAGAGTAATATGGTGCCTGCATATCTAACTAAAAATGTAGCATATAGTTATGAAATACATGACTATTTGACGAGAGGTCGTGATAGATTCCAACTCCGGAGACCCAGACTCGAAAGTAACGTAAGATGAAGAAAAAAAATGGTAACAAACCTCCAAAACTTCTTGTGGAATCTTCTCCAGATGGTACTTGGTTCCATACCACGGTTCCGTCTGATCGCAAGTCGGCTCGAACACCTTTCCGACCACGGCTACTCTCACCTTCTCGGGAACCAGCAAGTTCAAGAGTTCCGTGATCAGATCGGGCTTCCATTCCGTGAGAATATGATAAGCCGTCATAATGTCTTCCATTGGGTAAGTCTAAATAATAATAATAAGAAAAATCTATTAACATATTTGCTGTTTTTTGTGATACCACAATGCCTTTTTAATGTGGTAGGTTCCCGTTGCTTTCTACATTTTAAAATACAACAGGTTATTTTAACCCAATTGCTGTATACAATTTTTTAGCTACTGTTTCTCATGACATGTGATAGGTAGCTAGCAGTCGCGGTACTCCCATAGAAGCAAAGAAGCCCGGCTTGCGTAAGAAATTTTGAATCAAAACCACCAAATCTAAGTAATCAGGCCCCGTATAAAAAAACAACCCACCAAATCACCTTCCAAAAATGTTCCCATCAGACGTAAGAGGAATAGCCACAAGAGCTGAACCTCTGTAAGACAGAAGAGGTTTTGATTCAAAATTTCTTACGCATGCCGAGCTTCTGGGCTTCTATGGGAGTACCGCCACTGATAGCTAGCCTAACCTAGCTATTTTGATTGTCACGTGAAGTCATCACCAAGAATCGAACCTGGGTCCTTATGTGTGGTTGTCGCGGCTGTTGCCACTCTGGTATGAAGGCTGTCACGAAAGTGAATATATAAATGGAAATACATTACAGAATACCATAGATGGGTGGTACAATGGTCATAATAAATATACATAATATAGGTTAAAATTAAAGGTCACAAGGTCACCTGCAGTCCATGGACGTAGTCCCCGACAAAGTCCCTCGGCTCCTCCTTGTCCTTGAAGCGGAATGTCATGGCCAAGATTTTCTTGGACTCTTCAAACACACTCCTCTGCGGCCCGTCCCTCTTCAGAAGATTTATGTACTGCAATAAGTCAGAATATTGCGTTTCAACATATGGTCAAGTGTAGATTTCTAGATTAAACTGTGATTTTAGGCTAAAATTATAATTTTGTGATAAAACTATAATTTTGTGATAAAACTATAATTTTGTGATAAAACTATAATTTTGAGGTAAAACTTAAAATTTCCCCCCGAATTATAATTTCCCTCAAAATTTTTAATTTTGGAGATAAATTATAATTTTAGGGGAATATTATCATTATGAGGACTTGGACTTTGATCTTCTGGCTTACAGAGGTTCAGTTCTAATGGCTATTCCTCTTACGTCTGTAGGAAACATTGTTGGAATGTGATTTGGTAGTTGTTTTATGATGGGGCTAAATGTATGGTCCGGAGTGTCCCTTCGAAAGAGGGTGAGGGGGGATTTAGGGTTTATGATAAAGTCTTACATTATTGTCAAGGAATGGAAGACCAATTAGAATTGAAAATTATGATTCTGATGTAAAATATAGTTCTGAATACGAATTACGATTATGAGGAAAATATATAAATTTGAGGTAAAACATTAATTTAACTAAAAATTATAATTTTTTAAAAAAATTATAATTTTTGGATAAAATTATAATTTTGGGAAAAATTATAATTTTTAGCTAAATAATAATTTTGAGGAAAATATTATAATTTTTAATTAGATTATAAATTTGAGATAACATTATAATTTTTAGTAAAATTATAATTTTGAGGTAAAATTATAATATTTAGTAAAATTATAACTAAAAATTATAATTTTCCCCCAAAATTATAATTTTAAAATATTTTTAGTAAACTTATAATTTTGGGGTATGATTATAATTTTTAGTTAAATAATAATTTTGAGGTAAAATTATAATATTAGGGTAAAATTATAATTATTAACTAAATTATAATTTTAAGGTAACATTATAATTTTAAAGTACATTTATAATTCTGAAGTTATATTTTAATTTTGAGGTTAATTTAATATGAAGTAGCGTTTTACCTGAAAAATTAATTTGATGATATCGTCCACATGGTTAATCCCCTCCTCCGTTAGATCCACCTGAACATTGAAGAAGGCGAAACCTCGGGCCCCCATCTGGGCACCTCCCACCAAGCTGGAACAAGACCACAAAACGAGGATGTTGTAACAATGAAGATGTCTTGCAATTTTTTTGTTTAAAAGGAAAGTCATCTCTGACGTGACAACAGAACTTTGTCGTCCTGGTCGTATGGCACATGCGTGGTGACACAATGAATCATGTTGAATCTTGTTGTCTGTGGAATCAGCACGTCACCTTGTCAATTGAATATTACCAATGGAGACATTAACATACAAAGTGCCCTTTTAAAATTAAATATAGATAAAATAATATAATAATTAAATGATTTTACTGAAATCTCTTGATGGAAGTTCATTTTAAATAATAATTAAATAAAACGATGTTTTTTAACTACTTCCACTTTTGTCTTTATTTAGACAGCGACCGGTTTCGCCAGGCTCGCTGGCATCGACAGACTGGTAACACTATTGTAAACTTAGTCCTTTATATACATACAGATCAGGGGTGGTTACGGACCAAGAACTATAACATATAAATATTTAAATTCAGTAAAAATTTAAACAAAATTACCATTTTTTCAAAAATTATATATGAATATGTAAGAGATAATAAAAATTAAAACCCATTGTATTAAACACGAACCTCCAAGAATACCTGTAATACCAATAGTTAAATTCAGAAAATTTTACATAAATATTTGAAGATTATTTTTGTATAGAATCATGTTTACCACCCCTGATCTGTATGTATATAAAGGACTAAGTTTACAATAGTGTTACCAGTCTGTCGATGCCAGCGAGCCTGGCGAAACCGGTCGCTGTCTAAATAAAGACAAAAGTGGAAGTAGTTAAAAAACATCGTTTTATTTAATTATTAAATATAATAATTTGTGTATTTAGGTAGCATGTTCACAGCGGATGCCCATACAGATAGTGATGTCGAAAGAAGTGTTGGTGCGGGTAACAAAGCGAATGGAGTTTTAAAAATAGTTATTAAAAAAAAAAAATACTAAATGAAAGTGAAAACGGTTGTTCACACTGGAGTTCTGGTCCCAACGCTTATGTATGGAAGTGAAGCATGGAACTGGCAGAAGAAGGATGAGAGCAGAATAAATGCGGTAGAGATGAGGTCCCTAAGACATATGTGTGGTAGAAATGATCTCAAATGCTAATATAAGAAAGGAATGTAGAGCGAAAGAAAGCATTATGAACAAAATTATGAAAGGATCGCTGCGGACATTTGCAGCGTATGGATATGGAGAAAGTATACGTTAATGATGTAAATGGAGTACAGAGTCGAGGTAGACCGAGGAAATGATGTTCATGTTAAATGTCGGAAGAATCAACGTGCGTGTATGACTCGTGTATGAATGAATGTGGAGGAAGCTAGAGAGGTGTGCCAGAATAGAGGAGTGTGGTGATCCATTCTCTCTGCCTACCCCTGCGGAGAAATGGCGTGATGCTAAAAAGCTAGTATCTGATAAAGGTTATTAAAGAAAATAAAATCAATTATACCTATTGCACCATCCCCTTTTTTTAAGGGCTGAAAGAAGACTCCCAGGACCCTCGTGGCCCAGCAAATGTCCGAGGTAGTGACAAGGCTAAAATAAGGAAATATACAATTATTCTCTGCGGTACAACCTCCCAGCTCGACGGCCAAAATACACTGACGCCATCGTCGGTATATCGACGCTCCGCGCTATTGTCAAAGTAACAGTTGGGCTGAAAATTTGGTAGGCTAACATAGTAAAACTCTCTTTAGCCTTAAAATAAGCTTCAGTTTCGGCGATTACCTCTTCATCAGTGCTGAATTTCTTCCGGGCGAGCATTCTTTTGAGGTTTGCAAACAGGTAAAAGTCACTGGGGGCCAGATATGGAGAAAATGGTGGATGGGAAAGCAATTCACACCCTTATTCATGCAATTTTGCAATTGTTTTCATTGATTTGTGACACGGTGCATTGTCTTGATGAAACAGCACTTTTTTCTTCTTTAAATGGAACCGACTTTTCGTGATTTCATCCTTCAAACGCTCCAACAACGCTATGTAATAATCACTGTTGATGATCTGGCACTTACCAAGGTAATCGATGAATATTATATCATGCGTATCCCAGAATACTGATGCCATAACCTTGCCAGCCGACTGTTGCGTCTTTCCACGCTTTGGATTTGGTTCATCGTGTGCAGTCCACTCGGCTGACTGTCGATTGGACTCTGAAGTGTAGTACTGGAGCCATGTTTCATCCATTGTAATATATCGACGGAAAAAATTGTCTTTATTATTATTACTTTGTTGAACAGCTCTATACATCATTACGGAAATGCGAATGCTTAGGTGGTCCGCTGGGGTATCGCTGAGAGACAAAATAAAAAGTTCACGCATTCGGCGTAGTCGGGAAGTTACTGATATAAATAGTAAGCTTGAAGAAAGGCAGATGAGATGGTATGAGCATATGAAACGGAGACCACCAGACCACACAGTAAATAGAGCTTTGTCTGTGAATCTTCCTCATCAACCATCCAGAGGAAGACCTAGGAACACGTGGATGATTCAGTGCAATGGCTGCGAAACCTGGACTCTAAAAGTGAATGTAATGAACCGGTTGGAGGCGTTCGAGATGTGGATATACCGCAGAATGCTCCGTATACCGTGGACCGATAGGGTCAGTAATGCAGACGTACTACAAAGAGCCAGGCCAATAGAGAGCTGTTGTCGAGTGTGAAAATTAGAAAAGTCTCATATTTGGGTCATGTGCTAAGGGGAGAAAAATACCACCTCCTTCGACTGATATTAATGGGTAAAGTGGCGGGACGTCGGGGAGTTGGTAGAAGGCAGTTGTCCTGGCTGCGGATCAATAAAGAGTGGACAGGAATTAAAAGAGTTCAGAACCTGTTCCAAGTGGCGCAGGACAGAGATGCCTTTGCTGCAGTGATCGCCAACGTTGAGGAGACCTGACACGGCACCGAAAGAAGAAGAATAATGTAATCTCTTTTGTGGTCTTTTGATATCTCTTTTGGCCGCATAAGAGATGGGCCGATGATGAAATCTCAATAGTGGGTAAGGATTGTAAGAAGAAGAAGAGCTCTATACATGGATTAATTTTATCTCAATAGAGACGAAGATGCAAACTGGAAACTGAATATGGTGATCGAGGTGTTTACAGGACTTATGACCTGTCATTGGTTGGGTTAAGCGCACGCTTTATGTAAGTACAACATTCCTCATTCCACTTTCTTATGACCACCATGTCTGACAAATTTTTGGAAGTTGTATATATGTTAATATCCAACACCACAATTCACATGTCAGTTTCAATTTACAGACCAGCGCCATCTATGAAGATTAGATTTAAGCATTAAGCAGAAGATCTTTATACATCATTACAGCGAGCTATCAAATTGATTCTCGTGACATGTGATAGGTAGCTAATCTATCACCATTTTATTGTGACGTGAATTCTGCACCAGACCAAAGAAAGCGTGAATGTTAATCTCACCGCGCTCTTGTAGTGTTCCTTGGTGTCGGGGTGAGGGAAGCTGACGCTGAGGTTGCGGATGTCCTTGATGGGCACCACGGTGGCGTGGGAGCCCAGCAGCTCCGGCAAGAAGGGGTGGCGCTCCCAGCACGGGGACTCCGCGTCACGATCCTCCACACCCGAGAACATCTCCACCACTAGCGCCTCCAGCTCGTCCAGGGACTCTGTCAAGATGGATTAAATAATACAATCTCCTAAGAACCACAGAAATGAAGTCTCTCCGTACGTTGCAGGAATGAGACTCCGAGACAGAGTAAGAAATTCTGAAATAGCGGTAGGCAGAAATAATGGACTGCCACATTTTCTTTTCTGACATTTCTCTCGCTTCCTCAACATTCATACATCGTGTCATGCACGCGCGTTGCGATATGTGTTGTTTTATTACTTCTTCTTCTTCTCCGGCGCTACAACCCTTGGTGGGTCTTGGCCTCCTCCAAGAAACGTCTCCATCCCGTCCTGTCTCTGGCCGCCACCTCCCAGTCTTGCTGCTCCAGGACCCGACAATCTGCCACGGCACCATCCAGCCATCGCAGTCTCGGCCTACCGATGCTTCTTCGCCCTGCTGGATTGTCATACAACACTCTTTTGGGGGGCTTCAGATCTCCCATGCGGTGCTAGTGTCCTAGCCAGCGCAGTCTGTTAATCTTTATGAACTTGACCACGCTGACGTCCTGGTACAGATTGTACAGCTCTGTGTTGTATCTCCTTCTCCACGTGTGACCATCCTTAATGGGTCCGAAGATTCTGCGGAGGATCTTCCTTTCGAAGCAGTTTATTTTGTTTTCATCCCGTTTAGTGAGCGTCCAAGTCTCCGAGGCATATGTTAGGACTGGTCTAATCAGCGTTTTATACAGTGTGGTATTTGTCTTTGTAGACAGTAAACGTGACTTTAGGTGCTTATTGAGGCCAAAGTAGCATCTGTTTGCTGCGAATATCCTTTTTTTGCTGCGAATATTCCGATCTTGCGATATGTCAATATCGTCAGCATATGCCATTATTACAGTCGTTTTATTACAGTCCGCCTAATAAAACACCCAATCTACACCACTGCCTAAAATTTTCACTGCCAAAAAGTTTTCAGAGTGCTCAGAGTCATAAACAAGGCGTTGGTTCGGAGCAGAATCGAAAGTGGTTTGGTGGTATGGAGTCCTCACGAGGCGAGATATTCCGTTATGCTGGAGAGGGTTCAGAAAAAAATTCTGAGGTATCTCTACATGAGGGAGTATGGTAGTTATCCGTGGCTCTATCCCACGGCATTTCTTTTGGGAATGCTCGGAACCAATTCTTTACAGCTTCGAAGAGATTACCCATTTCTTTAAATTAATCAGGGGATATTTCGAGAACTCGGCCGTGCTAGAGGGTGTTGGTCTTTTTGTCCCTGCCGTTGATAACTAATAATGATATAAGAATCACGCTAAGTAAACACACACTCAAAATCAAAGATTCCGACACAGTACGAGAAACCATCACTTCGTAGCTCGCCGGTTATGCAACTATATTAGCCGCGAGCCGTGATCCGTATGGGACACGGAATACAAAAAAATTAAATTAAATTAAATCTTTGTACAAAAAGGATGAAATCTAAATCACAGAGAATACGTAAAAGTATATAATACACATTTTTACTTTTGGTCCGTCGTAGTAAATTTACGGGATATTACACGTTAAAGACGGAGAATATATGCGGACTGCTATTGTAGCCAGCCGGACCATAAGGGTTAATAGTATGACTAATTTTAGAGATATAATTATTTTTATAACAGCTAGGCGTTGGTCGCAAGTCGCGGGAATATTTGCTCAGGCCACGGGCTACCTTTATGGCATGCGGCGCATAGGTAAGCCAAAACATCAGGTCTGAGGGAATGATTGAAGGCAGAAACTACAAACACAATCCAAGAGGCCGCTATCTGGACCAGGTGATAAGAGACAAGTGGCAATGAAAAGACTGGCTGGAGACAGGACTGAGTGGACTTGTTGCAGACCAATCCTCAGGATTGTAACCACGAAGAAGAAATATCCTCACCTTTGCCGAGTATGCAGAGCGTCATGATGTTTGAAGAGTACCATTTCTTGTGGAACTTTAAAAGTTCGGCTCTGACGTCTATCCCCTTCTGTTTCGGAATTGTTTCCAGAGTCTCCTTGTTTCCTGCAAAAGAGAAAATTATTAATTGAAGAAAAAAAAAAAATAGAGATGTACATTAACTAACTAACTAACCATCACGGCGTGTCTCCGAAGGGGTAGGCAGAAAGAATGGACTACCACACTTTTCTTTCCTGACATATTTCTCACGCTTCCTCAACATTCATAGATTGTGTCATGCACGCACGTCAATTTCTCTGACTCCTCCCGTGGCCGACATTCAAAATTTGATTTATTTGATCGTGCCTCGTCTTCCTCTATTTCTAGTTCCATTTACATCGTTGACATATACTTTTTATACCATTCTTTCCATGTGTCCAAACCATCTTAGTGGTCCATTCATTATTTTGTTCATTACACCATCATTCGCATATACAGTGAAACCCGGATTTTACGTCCCCGTATTTAACGTTTTCCCGCCAATTACGTTTTATTATTTCAGTCCCGATATATTTTTGTACATTTTTTACCCGCTTTTACGTTTTTTTTTTCACAATTTACCTCGAAAATATTCAAAATATGCGAGTTACGCGCGCTTGACAATGAGTCGGTGCATCGTTTTGGCTGTGATTGGTCGGCGAGCGACGTTGGTATTGGTCGGCATATGGCGCGCACCATTGGCCGACATTAACATCTGTCCTGTGATTTGGTTTTCGATTCGATTTGGAACGCTTCATTCTTTTTGACATTAATCCCGATCGTCATTTAAAAACAGTTATTTTTTTTTTTTAAATTAATTACAATATTTTCTTTCTTTTTACATGTCGGTTTCATTTAGGTTCATGCATTTTGCGAGCTAATCTACGTGATTTAAAAATAAACTAATTTAAAAATAAACTAATTTAAAATGTTTTTTTCAATACCCCTACATTGGTTTAATTTTGTTTCACGCCCTTCGCGAGGGTGATTTAAAAAAAAAAAAATTTCAATACCCCCATTTACGTTTTCCCTCCATTTAAATTTTTTTCTCTCGGTCCCTTCAAAAACGTAAAATAGGGGTTTCACTGTATATACATATTTTTGGAAACATCTAAAAGAAAGAATTATTTAGCTAATACACCCATCGATGGTCATACCGGTTCCAAAGGAGTTGTAGGGATGGGTGGGATCCGCGGTTGATCGGTTGAGCTGGTCGAGCCTCCAGTAGTCGTTCTTCACATTCTTGTTGTGCTCCGAGTCCACCGCGTTGAGCTCCCGGTCCGTGGCAGAGGACGTGAACTTGGGCGAGATGAAGAACTGTGCGAAACTGAAACAAATAACAACGCAATTATAAAAATTAATTTTATTTACTCTTACAATTCAAATGTCAAGCGTGGCTTGATAAGGTATTTCCTTAACCCTTTGGTTGCCAGCACTTTTGGGATAACTATGCCAAAATAGACGCAATTTTAGAAAAAGTAATTCAAAAGTTAAATGTTTTATTTAATTTATAAAAAGTCTGTATAATAAATTTTTTGATTTATCGAAATTAAAACAAACCTATTTTTACATTTTGTAGGCTCGTTTTAACCACCCTACCTATTTGAACGTATGTGATATGTTCACTTTGACTGTACCATTCTACGATATCCCGTATCATGTACGGGCTTGAGAAAAAGTAATGTACCTAAAATGTACCAAGTTCAAGGGATACGCGCGTGTGCCATCAAAACTTGAGCACAAGTCTTCATAAATATGATAGTTTTACAAGGGGCAGGCCAAGTGTGCAGCCGAGTATTTGACATTTAGTAATTTAAAAAATAAATAGTAAATAATTAAATTTCATTAATAAAAGACCTGCTTGTTTTTTGCACGTTTCTCGGAAAATAACCCAAAGGTAGGGCGGTTAAGTACAGGTAGGATGGATATCTAGGTCGAGAGCAACACAAAAACTTACCACTGTAGTTTTGTACATATTTGTGACATGTTTCGCACTTCTAAGGCATTATCAATGATAATGCATTAGAAGGGCGAAACATGTCATTCCATCTAAAATACAGTAGAACCTGAATAATTGGAACCTGGTTCATTGGCAAAACTCTATAATTAGCAGAAAGGTTCCGGTACCACCCCCTTGGAGCACTAAAACCTCTTTAACCCATTGCACCACTAATAAGGAGACATCATTTGTTCATACAACACAGTCATTAATTTTGACCCCTTTTTATTACAATAACATTAAGATTAAATTACACACTAAATAATAATGGTAAAACTGGATCATTATGGCTCATCCCCAGGTAGTTTAGGAAGGGTGTGATAGGCTTTAAAGCATTCTGGCAAACATTTCTCACATTCCCATCGAGATTCACTCTTATTTTTCTTCAAGGAACACCTTTTTTTATAATGTCGATGGGTTTTGTTTGACTGGATTTGGTGGAATTTGCCTAGGAAAGTGTGCCCATTGCAATGCTTGTAGCCGCAAAGGGCATACTCCTCCCGAAACTCTGGATACATGAAAAACTGGATAAATAAAAAACCTTGCTAATTAACCATCGTAGGTTTAGTCCCATGGATGCCAATTATCCAGGTTCTACTGTATAATAAAACTCCTAGAAGACAGACGTTTTCATTCATATTAATAATTTAATATGAAGTTCATTATTCAAGAAACAATAAATCCATCCTCTCTACCGAACCCTCTGGAGTAATGGCGTGATGGTTAGTTAGTTTAAAAATCGTATTTTTTATTTAGTGTATCAAAATAAAAAAGAGCATCTCACATGTCTAAGGCTTCAGAGAACTTCTCGGGAACAACATCAAAGTAGTAGCAGGTGTGGTCCAGAGCTGTGGAGGCGTTACTCGTTCCGTTGTTTTCCGAGAGAAACTTTGAATACTGATTTTCCTGTAACAATAAAGATGTGAATTATTATTCGTCGTATTCTTCCTTGATGTAGACCTATGATGCAGTGGCGGTACTCCCATAGAAGCCCAAAAGCCCGGCTTGCGTAAGAAATTTTAAATCAAAACCCCCAAATCTAAGTAATCATGCCCCCGTATAAACCAACTTGTCGACCTTCGTGACAGAGTGGTAAGAGCTCTGACTTCCATGGCAGAGAAACAAGAACCATGACTGCCATACCGAAAGTCCCGGTTTCGATTCCCGGCGATGGCAGTGTGATTTTCATACTGTCTTTGGTCTGGGTAGAATTCACGTGACAATAAAATGGCATTAATTGGCTACCCATCACATGTCATGAGAATCAATATAATAGCTAAAATAAATTGTATACAGTAATTGGGTTCAAACGACCTGTAGTATACAAAAAAAAAAAAACCCAAATCACCTTCCAACAATGTTCCCATCAGACGTAAGAGGAATAGCCACAAGAGCTGAACCTCTGTAAGCCAGAAGAGGTTTTGATTCAAAATTTCTTACGCAAGCCGGGCTTCTGGGCTTCTATGGGAGTACCGCCACTGGTTACGATGTATGAATGTGGATGAAGCTAGAGAGGTATGCCAGGACAGAACGGTGTGGCGGTCCATCCTCTCTGCCTACCCCTCTGGAGAAACGGCGTGATGGTTAGTTAGTTTATTTAACTTTGTTAGTTGTTTCGATGGTTTTATACCTTCATCATCGGGAGAACGATATAAACTCTTACCTCTGGATATTTTTCCGTTCCTAAAAACAGCATGTGTTCGCAGAAGTGCGCCAGTCCAGGTAACTCTTTTGGGTCGCTCATAGCACCTGCAAAGATAATGGTTATCATTAATATACGAAGCCCGCCACACATCTGAAACTGTAAAAGGACGCAGCGGCGCCCTTTTGTCACATTCGCTCCCGCACTTCCAAGGCCCGTCTCCCATTCATGCCGAATGTACGTTAACAGGATCCCAGGTTATATTTTATTTACTGATGATGATGAAAACGTGAGAAGAAGATGAGTTCGTGTATTTGGGCAGTATGCTTACAAAAGATGGGCGAATGGAGTGGGATATTGAAAGAAGGGTTGGGGCAGGCAACAAAGTGAAAGGTGCACTTAAAGTTGTCATCGCAAACAAAAACCTATCCAAAAAAGCTAAAATGGCAGTGCACATTGGTGTTCTTGTACCGACCCTTATGTATGAAAGCGAAGCATGGAACTGGTAAAAGAAGGATGAAAGTAGAATAAATGCAGTAGAAATGAGATCTCTTAGACAAATGTGTGGATACTCTGTGTATGATAGAGTGTCGAACGAAAATAAAATAAACGAATGCGGTGCGAATGATGGTGTTATGAACAAAATAATGAAAGGATCATTAAGATGGTTTGGACACATGGAAAGAATGAATGAAGAAAGAATGGTAAAAAAAATTTATATGTTAACGATGTAAATGGAACTAGGAATAAAGGAAGACCGAGGAAAACGTGACACAATCTAATAAATCAAATATTGAATGTCAGCCACGTGAGTGAGAGAAATCGACGCACGTGCATTACACAATGTATGAATGTTGAGGAAGCGCGAGAATTATGTCTGGAAAGAAAAGTGTGGCAGTCTATTCTTTCTGCCTACCCTTTCGGAGAGTCGGCGTGATGGTATGTTAGTTTATATTTATATAACCGCACTAACCTATATTGACGTCCATGGCAGCAGCCGATTTGTCCGTTGTGGGGTCACTGGCCAATAGGATCTTCATACGGTTCTTTAGCTGTAGGCCTCTGGAAAAACACATATAATTATTATATTTTTAAAGAAAAACATTACCAAATATTACAATGTCACTAAATGTGTTTTTTTGCACTATTTAAACCTGCTTCCACACAGTGGCGTGCCTAGGTTTGTGGGAGTTTTGTGGTGAGAGTTGAAAGACGGCGGAGGTTTCAGCGTTTATTGTGGATCACAAGCAATTACACGTACACAGTATGATGTACTCGTGATGGAGCGTGGCTGGATGTCGGTAGCAGCAGGGCGGAGTCCGGGTGGTGAGCCGTAGAGGATGAGGGCTCGCTGGGCGGTAGGTTGTCGAAGGTTTCGTGACGTAGCCGTGTAGACCGATGTGTACTCGGGAGGAAGGTAGGATGTTTCTCGTACGTAGACTTGGTAGTGGAAACTCGTGTCGTTTAGAGATCGCGATACTGGCTGACGTATTGGGTGTTCGGAAGTACCACTTTTATATGCTTCGCTTTCGTCATCTACGATGTCCTGACCTAATGAATTAACTGGTTTTAAATCCCATTTTAAGCGCATTTTAAATCTAACATATACGAGTACATAAAATACTTTTCTGCGTCATCAAACTCATGTTCTTGTATAATATAATAATTTATTTACAAATACAAGAAGAAATATAATTAATAAGAAATATGCTGTACATAGACAATAATAATAAATTTGTTAACACCGAAACACGAATTATAAATAAATGTTCGTAAAGAAATTACATAATCTTTCATTTCATAACATTTCGGCATATAACGTAAATGACAGATAACATTCGAACAATAGAAATGAAGTTCATGACACATCGAATAGTAACATATGTCAGTGATAAAGCCCGGCTTCAAATCCATACAAAAATGTGTAGATATCTTCTGGTATATATGCACCTAGCTATATGATTATAAGCCAAAAATACATAAGTGCGACAAGGATCCTTTTAGATTTTGCAAGCCCATTGAAAACATGAAACAAAACATGTGGACGTTGGCGATTTTCGGGTATCTCACCTACGGTACGTATGAATGAAATAAAATACGGCGCGTATGGAACAAAACTTACACGTAGATCATTTCTGCGCATGTCAGCGGAGTCGTTTGCAACGCAACGAATTAAATCGCTTTAACTCGCGCGAAAATGCAAAATATTATTTTGTTCGTAGACGGCTCAAACGCGCAAAAAACAAAGTTTTATTATAGAGTTTTTAAGGCATGCCCGGCTTTTTGGCTTGTATGGAAGTACCGCCACTGGCCTACGTCCAGGAGTGGACGGCTACAACAGGCCAAAGAAGAAGAATGATGCTTCACATAATTTCCTGATGAAAGAAAATGAAAGAATTATTCTAGGCTCACCTGTAGTTTCGCTTATCTTCATCGCTCTTCTTGATATTGTCCCAGCGCTGGATGACCTGGTCTGACGTGCCGTTGCCGACCTTGGTCTGAGACACGTCAGAGACTCCGCTGAGAGTGGGGGCGGCCCCACTGGTGTCCAAAGGTAGCCGGGCCATTGGGGTCGGTGGAGAGGGCATCTTGTGGTGGATATATCGGACTAGAACCTTGGGAGAATGTTTACTGTAACAAAAAACAGTGCGAATTTTCAAAAACTTTATTTTACATGGGTTACTCACAGCTTACCAGAAGCTGTTATAAGGCGCAACGGTGCCCTTTTGTCAACTTCACTCATGAAATCCATTTATCAGATCAAAATTTATAATAAGAAAAGTTGATATATTATTAACATTTTCTGATATCTGGTAGGAAACTTGGAGTTGGCAGAACCGTAGAATATCCAAAGAAGAAATAAGAAAGGAAATATTTAAATAAAATGCAGAATTAAATTGCACAAGCAGCATTTAACAAAATGAAAACGACAAACAAAGAATAGTTAAATGCTATATATGGTCTGTTCTACTATATGGCTGTGAAACTCGAATGATGAAAGTGAATCATATATAATATCATGCACGCACATCAATTTCTCTGACTCCTCACGTGGCCGACATTCAAATATTTGATTTATTTGATCGTGCCACTTTTTCCGCGGTTTTCCTATATTTCTTTTTCCGTTTACATTGTTAACATATCCTTTTTTTACCATATTTTCTTCATTCATTCTTTCTATGTGTCCAAACCTACTGGCCCCAAACAGTGTCAAATGGCGTTCTCGGGACCATGGCAGGCGAAAAGCCAATTAGTCGCTAGACACAAATGGTAGTGGATCGGTCACACTTGAATGATGGAGACGGAACCCAGCTTGCATCGCTCAGAGCGTACTAGACTGGTCCCCTATGGGGGGAAAAAGAAAGCGAGGTAGACCTAGAACCACCTGGAGAAGAACCCTGCAGGACGAGGTTAAGGCGGCAGGCCTCACTTGGGATGATGTTAGGCAACAGGCATGCGATAGAGTCGGGTGGAGAAGGTTCCTTGAGGCCCTATGCACCACGGAGGTGTGACGGGACAATAGGAAGAAGATGTGTCCAAACCATCTTAATAATCCTACCAATATTTTTTGTGAATGTATACTTATACTTGTATACGAATACTGGATTTCACCCTCATACATGGTCATAAAGAAAGGTGGAATGGGGAATGTTGTAATTACATAAAGCGTGCGCTTAACCCAACCAATGACAGGTCATAAGTCCTGTAAACACCTTGATCAACCATATTCAGTTTCCAATTTGCATCTTCGTCTCTATTGAGATACAATTAAATCCTATACTGATATTTTGTTTGTAATACTTTCATTCTCACTGCATTCACTTCTTATATTTTCATTCGACACTATATCATAAACATATTTTCCACACATTCTTCTAAGAGATCTCATTTCCACTGAATTTATTCTACTTTCGTCCATCTTTTGCCAGTTCCATGCTGTGTAATATAATATTTATTAAGCTTTACTACAACTCTAATCGTTTCTACGATATATAAAAAATAAAATAAAAACTTCAATGTAAACTGCCGTCGAAAATAAATCAAATACTTCCTCATATCCACAAGGTTAATTAAAAATCATAGTCATTATACTAAAACATAAAAAAGTGTCATTTGACAACTTGTGCTTTATTGAAAAAAAAGACAATTCTTATTAAATTTCATGTCATTAAAATAAGTATTATAGCGTTTAATCATATGCAGTCGTGTTTACAATTGAATTAAATAATTTGCAACAATCAATATAACCTCAAAACTTACTTACTGAAATATGACGCTTCGAAAACCGGGAGTAAACCCAAAGGCTCCGATGACAAGGAATGTTCGTGATCGTATACAATGCATTCAACTGAGCGGATTAATAATGTTAATAAAATTCAAAATATGCAATATCGACAATTGTACAAAATTATGACATAAAACAACGGAGACAACACAGATTGAAGATATTACAGCATAGATAAGGAGATTATTTTCTATGGCTTGTCTTGACCACAGACAACTGAAGAAGTAATGGGGTTAAATAAAAAGTTGCTTATAAAGCAAAGGGTTAACAAGATTTAACCTTAGAGTTATTAATTTATTTTGATTAAGTCAATCTATAATATTATTTAATATTTTTTTTTATATTGACACATGATCCCAGTTACAGATTTTTTTTGCATGTTTCAAACTATGATGAAATATTATCATATTTTTTTATTCTTTTTTGTAAGCCCATTAAAAAAAATTACCATAACTTATTCCTGAGGGGGATGTGGGTAGACATAGAATGGACTATTGTCTAAGTAGATACTTCGTTATTTTTTTTACTTACATATCCTAACTCTTTCATGATCATGTAGTATTGTGCTTTGATATGAATAAAATCGTAGAATTTTTTTGAACATTGAACTAACAAGTACTCTCTCTCTCTCTCTTTCTTTCTAGGTCTGTCTCGCTTCCTCATTCCATCGCCAGGGGACCAGTCTAGGGTGCCCTGGCCGATACAGGCTGGGTTCTGTCTCAGTTAATTCATAGCTATTTGCGTCACTAATTCATAGCTATTTGCGTCTAGCTACTTGTTCTCTGGTGGTCCTTTATCTGGCCATAGTTCAGAGAACAGCACATGTAAAAAAGCGCCATCTTTCTCGGTCTCTCGCCAGTGTTCTCCAGGCCCTTCCCGCCGTCCGCACAATATCGCCCACCTGGTTGGCTGTCTCCCGACACTTCTCCGGCTCAACCTTGGCCTCCATTCAGTAACCCTCTGGCTCCATCTTACATCATCCCGTCGACACACAAGACCAGCAATTTTTTTTATACATTACATCAACTGATAAAATTTATCGCTGAGTGACTAGATAAGCCACTGTTTGCAGGACATAACTTTATTCAGTAAATTTATATTTTTGCTTCTTCTCAAAATAATTAAAGTACAAACATTTTTATTCTTCTCAACGTGTCATATCAGGTTCCCCCGACGTCGGCTTTGACTCGGATTTGTCAATTCTATTGGGTTAAAATAAAGTTATTAAAGCAGACCATGGTTTGGTTTTAGAAAACGGGAGGTCAATCCAGGGATTTGAATTATGGTGGAGTAATCAAAACAATGTTTAAAATTATCATGTTTTTATTATAGACAATCACATGGCAAAATATCAAGAATAAATACAAATAAAGAGTGTCATCTCACTAAATTTTTCTACTATACACATATATTATCAGATTGAAGTTGTTTCTTCAATATTATTTCAAAGTTCTTGCTGGTTAAGTGCCTACTTACAGCTAATTTAAAAAACGGTGGATACGTGAAACATAAATTAAATAAACACAAAAGTCCGGATCGTCCATGTCAACATGTGCAACATCGAAAAAAACATTATGTGTTATTACATTATGTGCTAAATTAAAAAAAACGGTGGATTCGTGGAACATAAATTAAATAGACAATATGTGCACCATCTAAAAAGAACATTTTGTGTTAAATTATTTTTATTTTGTTATTTTATTTTATATCATTGTATTTTATATTATTTGTTTTAGATTTATTTTGTGGGTGTTGGACGATCGAAGTGTGCGCGGGAGATGCCTATTGGTGGCGATGAGGTTCGCAACCCATCACACCGCGTCTCCCGCGGAGCGAAAAGAGAAGGATGGAGTGCCGCATCAGTAAAAGTGTGACAGTCCATTCTTTCTGCCTACCCTTTCAGGGAGATGGCGTGATGGTTAGTTAGTTAGTTAGTAAGTTGTTAAGAAATACATAAAACTGATTGAAAAAATTATATATTTTATAATGTGCAGTAATGTCATCTTAGTTGTTGATGATTACATTTTCAAATGTTAATTACAAATAAGTGTTTATAATAAATATTTTGATTTAAGACAGTTTAGTATTGCTATGTATATTTTCATTTAATTACAGTAAAACAATGTGATGAGGTCTTGTCTCTGGGAAGAAAAGCAATGAATAGATCCGTACCATAATCCAGGAAACCTTTATACGAAGCTTTGTATCACCCATCACTCTAATCATATATTTAAAAAATGCAATCTTAAAAACGTCTGATTAGGTCCATCTGTCCCAATATTCGAATTAACTGAACATTAATTATCAATGAAAGCAAAAATGCCCGTTCACACTGGAGTTCTGGTCCCAACCTTTATGTATGGAAGCAGTGGCGGTACTCCCATAGAAGCCCAAAAGCCCGGCTTGCGTAAAAATGAATAATTGAATTTTGAATCGAAACCCTAAATCTATGTAATCATGTCCCCGCATAAACCATCAACCTACCAAATCACATTCCAACAATGTTCCCATTAGACGTAAGAGGAATAGCCACAAGAGCTGAACTTCTGTAAGCCAGAAGAGGTTTTAATTCAAAATTTCTTACGTAAGCCGGGCTTCTGGGCTTCTATGGGAGTACCGCCACTGTATGGAAGCGAAGCATGGAAGAATGAGGCAGAATAAATGCGATAGAGATGAGGTCCCTAAGACATATGTATGGTAGAACGATGTACGACAGAATCTCAAATGCTGATATTAGAAAGGAATGTAGAGCGAAAGAAGATATTATGAACAAAATTATGAAAGGGTCATGATGATGGTTCGGAAAAAAGGAAATAATTCATGAAGAAATAATGGGAGTAAAACGAAAAAAATACAATATAATTGAAAAAGGAAATGTTACTTTCATTAAAACATATAATTTAAAAAGTGTTGAGAAAGCGAGAGAAGCTTATCAAGAAAGAACAGTGTGGTGGTTCAGGATCCCCAGGGAGACGGCGTGTTGGTTAGTTGGTTAGGTGAAAACAAATTGACCCAGACCTTGCCGAAGACCCAAGCTACATTTCACGAAAAACTTTTCCAGATTGGTTAAACTATTCAATATTCTAAATGTATTAATTTTCAGCGTTGAGTCATACAAAACCATTGATTGGGGAGTTTAGTTTCGCGCTTTGGCAGGTTATGCGTAAGAACCATTCAACCAGATTCCTTGGAATATCCATACAGCGATATGGACAATGTGTGGGGTTTTGAACAGACCAGGAAGCAAGGATTTCTGTTGGCATATGCCCTCTTCATCTCCCATCGGTACATCTGCAAAAAAATTAACAATTTAAAATGGTAAAAAATACGCATGAAAAAATCCTAAATTGTCAAAAAGCAATAGTAAAAATAACGATTTTTAAAAATTGTATTAACACGCAGCTTTTTTCCACTTTTGAGTTTAGTTTTCACAACATATGTAGAAGGTTTTATACTTTCACAATCGAAATAACGATATAAACTGTTTAGTTTATGTATTCTCCTTGTGATGAGTGTATAAAACCTTCAAAAAATATATAAATAAAATAGCCCAAGTAACAAGGCAGCTGCAATCTCTGGTGCTCTAAAATTCACTATATATAAAAACAAAGACATGGCTATTAAGAGTAAGATGAGAATCTATAAAGCATGCGTAAGTCCAATAATAACATATGGCGTTGAAGCAAGGGCAGTCACAATAAAGATCAAACAAGTTTTGAGGATTTCCAAAATGAAGACACTGAAGACGATAGCAGGCAAGACACTGAGAGATCGCGTGAGGAATACCAAAATTAGAGATATATGTGAGGTTAAGGATATTATAAGATGGAGCAGACAGCGAAGTAGGAACTGGTACGGTCATGTTCAAAGAATGGACACCACCAGACTCCCCTATATTGCATTGCATAATCAGCCTCACGGGACTCGTCCTCGTGGAAGACCTTCTAAAAGATGGAAGGACAGCTGGGAGTCTACCTCACAGGAGGAGCAACACTTCGAGAACAGACCACATAGGTCTATGACAAGGAAAAGAAGAATAATAAAATAACAAAAGTGAAAAAAAAAACAGTTTACGCAAACATGTATCGGACCACAGGCGCCCTTCCTCAGTGTAGAAATTTTAAAATGATACATCATTACTCTTGAAAATACTAATTGATTGGAGGTGAGGGGGAGTTAAGGGTAGATGTAGGGGTTAATTGTTATTCAATGAGGATGATGGAACAAAGGAACAAATCAATTATTGGACTTGAAGTTAAGTTTATTCGGTTGTTTATAATGGCTTTTTAATTTCGAAATTTTTAAGGTAATTTAATGTAATACAAGATATCTCTTCTTCTTCTTCTTCTTTTTTATGGCTTTTCACCGCTTGTGGGTGTTCTGGGCCAGTCTCAAGTAAGGGTAGTTGTGTAATAGTAGAAGTGGGTTAAGGGATTAATTTATGGAAGATTGTTATATATACAAATTACATCTAGGGTTAGTATCTAATAATTCTTTGTTAGTAGTAAGGAATATGTTACAGATTTATGTTATTAAGAGTCAGGAATTTTGTTAGTATTTTATACAGGTTTTTGTTAGATGAGGAGATGAGAGTGGACATGTTAGTAGGTAAGGGTATATTAAGGTCTATAAGGTCTGGAATAAAATTTGGGTATTGTACATTAAACGGGCAGTTGAAGAATATGTGGTCGAGATTTTCATCTTCGATGCTGCATTCACATATGGCAGAGTCTAGAATATGAATTTTGGTAAGATGCGCTACAAGATATCTCAAAATAATGTTTAATAAAAGTGGATTGATTAAAAAAATTAAGCAATTTATCGAAAAAATGTTTATTAATTATCAAAATACGCAATTTGGGAAATTATTTCTAAAACATAATATTGTCCAAATGTAAACCCTCGCGTTCGCGGCGCTCATTTAGTCGAACAGTAAAAAAAATATGACGGCTCAGCAGAACTCCGCGATGGCTACCATTTCGCGACGAAATTTTTTTTTTCAAATGCACCAGGGAAATCGGTTTATTGGCGTAAACTTTAGATTTGAGATAACCCAACAGGAGAAAGTCCATAGGGGTTAAATCAGGACTGCGTGGAGGCCAATTTATGTCACGGTAAAGGTAAAGGTGAGATGGTGAAATTCGTGGTAGAGAAGTATTGGACGTGTGTGACATTGCTCCGTCATGCTGGAACCATATTCTTTGGTTATAGCCAGGAAAGTTTTGCAATTCAGGCACCAAGAAGTCGTCTAACATCTCCACATAACACTCTGAATTCAAACATAATTTTTATTTTTAGACACCTCGTATTTATTTTATTAATGCATAAAGTTTTAACGTCGTTATCTTCATTAAATGAATCTTCTTCTTCTTCTTCCGGTGCCATGTTAGGCCCCCTCTAACGTTGGCGATCACTGCAGGCATCTCTGTCCTTCGCCACTTGGGACAGTTTCTAAACTCTGGTCATTCCTGTCCATTATTTTATGTTCCGCAGCCAAGACAACTGTCTTCTACCAATTCCCCGACGTCCCTCTACTTTACCCAACAATATCAGTTGGTATTTTTCTCCCCTTAGCACGTGACCCAAATATGAGACCTTTCTAACTTGTACACTCGACAACAGCTCTCTATTGGCTCTGGCTCTCTGTAGTACGTCTGCAAATGCATTAAACGAATTATCTTATTCAATTAGGTGGTTAGCGAATTCCGAAAAGTCAAAACTGGACAGACATCTTATATGCCTTCTTATCATACATTAAAGTTGCGCATTGATTTACTAGCAACTCCGAAAAACAATGGTTAAATGTTCTTCTTCTTAGGCCTATTCCCGTCCACTCTTGGACAATGGCCTCCTCAATTCGCTTCCATGTCACTCTGTATGAATGTTGAGGAATCGAGAGAAATATGTCAGGAAAGAAAAGTGTGGCAGTCCATTATTTCTGCCTACCTCTTCGACGAGACGACGTGATGGTTAGTTAGTTAGTTGAATGCATTTATATTTGTTTAAATAGCTCAATATTTTTTATACAAGCAAGTAAAAAAATACGATAAAATTCGATAATGTTATCGGCATTAAAAAGTCTTCTAAAGATGCAAATCTTGGAATTTTATCGAGTTTTTAGATTATGTACAATTGATTCACTAAAAAGTACTTCACTAGTTCCACGCAGGTAGAATCCGTTCATTTCGTGAGATTTTTTTTAATGGTGTGAGTGACAGTGCGTTCACAAAAAAACTAGAAGATGTTTTTAATTTTTAACTAACTAACTAACTAACCTTCACGCCGTCTCCCGAAGGGGTAGGCAGAAAGAATGGACTGCCACACTTTTCTTTCCTGATATATTTCTCTCGCTTCCTCAAAATTCGTACACCGTGTCATGCACGCGCGTCGATTTCTCTGACTCCTCACGTGGCCAACATTCAATAATTGATTTATTTGATCGTGCCACGTTTTCCTCGGCCTTCCTCTATTTCTGGTTCCAGTTCAAACCATCTTAATGATCCTTTCATTATTTTGTTCATAACACCATCATTCGCACCGCATTCACTTCTTATATTTTCATTCGATACTCTATCATACACAGAGTATCCGCACACTCGTCTAAGAGATCTCATTTCTACTGCATTTATTTTACTTTCATCCTTCGTTTGCCAGTTCCATGCTTCGCTTCCATACATAAGAGTCGGTAGAAGAACACCATTGTGCACTTTAACAACAACAAAAATACGTAATTTTTACACAGAAATATTCTACCGCAGTCAAAATTAATTCCTCTATCTAATTTCGACATTCGTTCAGTACTTACAACGTTATACGCACATTCTTCTCAGTGATCTTATTTCCTTCTTCTGCCAGCTCCATGATCCACTTGTACACCTACATAAGGGTCGGCACTAGAACCCTATTATGCCATATATCAAAATAAAAGGATTTATAAAATAAATAAAATCGACACAACCAAAGTGTGGAAACTCTAGAGAGTTGCAATTCGTAAATTTCGACAGGCGCGATCGGGCGGGAACTTTGTTCGCGATTTATCGCGCGGCCTGAGAAAGTTATTGCGGGCCTCGCGCGCCTCTCGAGATAGAGAATCGCGAATTGATACCCTTATGCGGTGACTTGGCAAGGAGCCATTCCTTGTCTATTGATCTCGCTTGAGGCTTTTGCCATTATATTTGAAATGTTCGGTGATTTCCGACGGCGCACGAAGTCGCCCGGAGTTTTCTTCTTTCGCCTTCCAGAAAACCCGCGTATCGACAAGATATACGAATTTGTGTCTACACTAGGCGACGTGCAGAAAGCATATTCCATACTCACATCGAGAGAATATGTGGAGTTGCACTGAAATATTGGGATTTATTCTCCGAACTGGTAGAGTTTACAAGAATCCCTATGTTTTGCGAATTTTGTATAACTCATTGGTCCGGAGCCGGCTCGAGTGTGGCTCGGTGATATGGAGTCCCCACGAGGCGAGATACTCGCTCATGTTAGAGAGGGTTCAGAAAATATTTCTGAGATATCTCTACATGAGGGAGTTTGGTAGCTATCCGTGGCTTTATCCCACTGCATTCCTCTTGGGCATGCTGGGGACCAATAGCTTACAGATAAGAAGGGATGGGTGCACACTTACTCATTTCTTCAGACTTATCAGGGGATTCTTTGAGAATACCGTCATCTTGGAGGCTATCCAGCTTTATGTTCCGGATGGTTATCTTCGACAGCGTCAGCACAGACTGTTTTTTATCTCCCAGCATGCAGAACCAACCTGCCTCTGGTGATGCCGGTGGGGAGAGCAATCAAACTGCTGAACATGATCGCTCCGGAGATTGACGTCTTTCATATTCGTGAAAGTACGTTCAGAAGACAACCAAAATTCGTATGGGGGCTGCGCTTTGACTCAATTAATCCGCCTATTTCCGATAAGTTTACTGGTCGAAACGTAGATTGCCTCGAATTAGAGCTATCAGCAATACAAAGATCAGATATTTAGGCTGGTACCATTCCAAACAGTGATACCAAATGTTGAAGCCATTACAAGAGATAAGAGGCACATTATCAGTCGTGCCGCTGCATCGAAAGCAAATTGATGTTAATTTTTATTATTTCTTGAACAATGATGTAAAAACTCCATATTAAATAATTAATACGAAAGAAAACAATAATTTTCTAGAAGTTTTATAATATTTTATGCGAATGACATGCTTCGCCTGTCTAAGGCATTATCTAATCAAATTGATAATGCCTTAAACAAGCGAAATATGTCATTAAAATAAAATATAAAAAACTTCTAGAAAACAGACGTTTTCATTCGTATTAATAATGTTTATTAGTTTGTTTTAATATTTCTTTTGATTGCTTAGAAAAGGGCAAAAAACTAGGCAAAGTAATTGAATAATAATGTAGTTCAAACATCACTCTATAGATGCACCCGTGATACATTTTTAATATTTCTTTGTCTTGTCTTTAAACCACTTATAACCGTTGTACAGCGTGCGGCAAAACAGACAGTGCAGTTTTGAAAGGCCGGTACATCCCGTGTGGTGGGGGTAGGAACCTGGGAGTGGTCTCATTGTATCGGGAGGGTCTTGCCGTTTTCAGTCGTTGCCACGGTTTGGTCCGGACAGCACCGGGGCTTTGCCGTCCGCACGTTTCTTGAAAATGGCCGTTCTGTCATCGCCACCCAGCGGGCCTTTCGGCTGCACTTCAGTGATACCGTCCCTCACCGTAATTTAATCGTGACTTGGGTGCGTACATTAGAAGGAACTGGTTCCACACTAAGGCCTAGGGGTTTAGGAAGACCCAATATCGTAAGAACACCCGAAATTTTAACGAGAGTGTGAGAAGCTATTGAACTGTCGCCTCGGCGGTCTGCCCGGAAGCATGCAATTGCATTGGGCATTGCTGACCGCTCACTAAGGAGGATTTTGCACCAATTCTTATCATTCCACCCCTACAAGATTATGATTGTCCAAGAGTTGAAACCTCCTGACTATGAACACCGCATGAATCGCTCCCAAGAACGAAACCCACTTTCATCTCTGTGGAGCGATGAATAAACAAAAATTTCGGTACTGGACTGAAAATAACCCAAGGCACTTCACGAGAGACCTTTTCTCTCCCCAAAAATGATTGTGTGGTGTGCGATTTGGAAATTTGGGATGATTGGGCCGTATTTTTTCGAGGAGAATGGACGAACCGTGACTGTCAACGCTCAACGTTATGTTTCCATGTTGGAACATTTTTTTGAACCTCAATTGGAAGAACTCATGGAGGAAACAGATCTGGAGATATCTGGTTTCAACAGGACGGTGCTACGGCCCATACTGCTCGAATTTCGATGACAAAACTGCGACAGATGTTCCCTGCGCGCCTCGTCTCTCTGAGGGGTGACGTGGGATGGCCCGCGCGCTCACCTGATTTAAGCATTTGCGACTTTTTCTTGTGGGGCTATCTGAAGGAAAAAGTATTGAAACATCGACCTCACACCTTGGAAGAACTTAAGAATCAAATTCGGAAGGAAATCGCCGCTATGCCCATCGAAATGTGAAAAAATGCAGCCGAAAACTACAGAAATCGCCTTCATCAATGTATCGCTGCCCCTGCATCTTTCTGATGTCATCTTCAAGACTTGATGCGTAAAACGGTATGGTGTACCAAATAAAATAAAATTAATCTCATTTCTGTAAATTGCGCCGTTTTTTTAACCTTTCCCTTACGGTGCTAAAATAAAAACGTGAGTTCCGGTGTAGGGTAGTCAGTACGCGTTAAAATACTAGCGATTTTAAATCGGAAAAATAGGAACATTCATAGCTTAATTAATTATAATTGAAGTAAAAATTCTAATAATTGATATTTGTTTGCTAAAAACATTAAATAAAAACATCTGGCAACGCTCACGGGACGGGCATAGGTCCACTCTGGTTGCAAGCCCGAGAGCCACTGCCGGCGGCAGTGAGAACATTGAGCTCCTCGCGCTTCCACAGTGAAGTATGCAAGAGTGAGATGCGAATATAGTGTCGCTCACTCAGCGCTACGAATTTCGTTTCCGATTTCACAAAATATCTCGGTTGTACCCGATAAATTTTGATTATTATTAATATTATTTTTTTAATCAATGCGTAAATATATTATGGAGGAATACCTAAAATCTTAACCTTGTATTGATGGTTATTAGAAGCAACGTGTAGAAGATACCCATCACAGGGAAGGGAGGGTTAATATAACCAGCCTTTACTTCTTGATCTCTGTACTCGTGTAGCGTGGACAAACTATTTAAAAATAGAAACTTCAGCAGCGATATCTGTGTGATTTTCCTGGAAGCTTTTTTACATTTATATTTTAAATGGTTTGAGCTCTCGCTGGAAAAGTTAATTTATTGTTTTATAATATTTTTGACCTAGTTTTGCTATACAGATCTATGCCACTACAAATATAAAATATACTACAAGGGGCGAAAAGTCATTTTTGTATTAATAAAATTTTACGTATATGAATGTACATGATTTTGCCTTTATTATAACAAATATTAGAATTTTTTATACCCTTTTCAGTTGATTAATTACCTAAAATTAAAAACATACAAATACGAAAATAATAATATTAATAATATTAGAAGCCCAGTTAATTTAGCTTTTTTTTTAAATAGGTTTTTGTTTGCGATGACAACTTTAACAATAGCAATTTTTTTTTATTGAAATTTCGTTGTAGAAGTTCATTTGAAATAATAATAAAAAAAATTGATACAAAATTTCTATATTATTATATAATTTGGTGTGCTTCCACTTGTTTTTATCGTCGACCAGTTTCGGCAGCTTGCTGCCATCTTCTGGTATTCTTCACCAGAAGATGGCAGGAAGCTGCCGACCAAGAAGCAGATCAAAGTAGGTTGCCAACCGCTTATCCGAAGCTGTCATAGAACGCAGCGGCGCCCTTTCATCAGTTTCGCTCATGCAATCCTAAGGCCCGTCTCCCGTCCGTTGCAACGAAAGCAAGAGGGATTCCAGGACATATTTAATCGAATTTATTTTTCACTTTTATATTCCAATCTAACAAAACCAGATCTAAACAATATGAAGTGGACTGGAGGAAACTGAAAAGACCTGAAGAATGGAAAGATGGCCGGAGACAGGAGCAAGTGGAGGATTGTTGTGGAGAAAGTCAAATTCTACATCATATTTTTTGACACCACAATAATACATTAAAAATAAAATATCATTAAATATGGTGACATTATGATATTTTTATCATAATATAAAATAGGCAAAATCCCGAATGTCGTCAAGAAAGAGAACGAGAATATTTTGAAGACAAGAGAACGAGAGAGAAATACTTCGATTCTATCAGGAAGTAATTCGAAATGCACACTATGCCCATGCCCGAGAAAATTTCTGGATTATTCTGATTATTGTCGTATAACAGTAGTGTAGAAAATAATAGGAGAACAATTTGGTGTCGTTAATTGTAAAATTTTTAACGTGTGGGAATAAAAAAAGAAAAAACTTTAACCATCACGCCGTCTCTCCGAAGGGGTAGGCAGAAAGAATGGACTGCCACACTTTACTTTCCTGACATATTTCTCTCGATTCCTCAACATTCATACACTGTGTCATGCACGCACGTCGCTTCCTCCGGTTCCTCACGTGGCCGACATTTAATATTTGATTGATATGATCGTACCACGTTTTTTACGGTATTCCTCTATTTCTATTATAGTTCTGTTTACGTCGATAACATATAATTTCTTCATTAAGTCTTTCTATGCGTCCAAACCATCTAAATCAGTGGTTCCCAAAATGGACAGTACGAACCCCCAGGGGTCCCGGAAAATCGGCGACGACTTTTTTTTTCTCATTTGTGAAAATCGGATCATATATGAGCAAAAAAAGGTTGACAACGAATTTCAGATTATTTTTTCTATTGGCTTAATTTTGTTTGCTCTGTGTCAGTTTCAAAAACTCATTTTATACTTAAAGGTAGAATGTAGTAGAATAAATGCAATAGAAATTAAATCTCTTAGACGAATGTGTGGATACTCTGTGTATGATAGAGTGTCGAATGAAATTATAAGAAGTGAATGCGGTGCGAATGATGGTGTTATGTACAAAATAATGAAAGGATCATTAAGATGGTTTGGACATATGGAAAGAATGAATGAAGAAATAATGGTAAAAAATTATATGTTAACGATGTAAATGGAACCAGAAATAGATGAAGACCGAGGAAAACGTGGCACGATAAAATAAATCAAATATTGAATGTCGGCCATGTGAGGAGTCAGAGAAATCGACGATGAATGTTGAGGAAGCGAGAGAAACATGTCAGAAAAGAAAAGTGTGGCAGTCCATTCTTTCTGCCTACCCCTTCGGGGAGACGGCGTGATGGTTAATTAGTAAGTTAGTTAGGTGAATTTGTAAAAAAAATATATATTACGAATGTAGGGGGTCTGCGCAAAATAAAAAATATATTACGAATGTAGGGGGTCTGCACAAAATAAAAAATATATTACGAATGTAGGGGGTCTGCACAAAATAAAATATATATTACGAATGTAGGGGGTCTGCACAAAATAAAATATATATTACGAATGTAGGGGGTCTGCACAAAATAAAAAATATATTACGAATGTAGGGGGTCTGCACAAAATAAAATATATATATTACGAATGTAGGGGGTCTGCACAAAATAAAAGAAATCAGCAGGGGGTCCATGGGACAAACCAGTTTGGGAAACACTGATATTTTGTATTCTATAGTCATAAGCGATTTAGTAATATAACTCAAATTAATTATTTATGATTTTTTTTAAATAAATTTAAATGAATTGAATTAAAACAAATGATCCTTTCATTATTTTGTTTTTTATACTTTTATACGCACGAGGAACATCACGCCGTCTCCCCGAAGGGGTCTGCAGAATAATGGACTGTCACACTTTTTTTCCTGACATACTTCTCTCGCTCCTCAACATTCATACATCTTGTCATGCACGCACGAAGAAGGGCACGCATGGGGGAATAAGATATACTCGTATATACAGGTATATTCGATAACTAAGCGTTTTCGTTCTTAGAACAGCCATAATATAAATTATAAATCGAATTCTTAGAAACAATTAATTTTATGAAGTTGAATAAATATATTTATCGAATTTTCAAGATAAAATATTGGGTTATTATTTTATTCTGTACACAATAAAAAAACACAGAGAGCTCGTGCGTTATTAATACGACATTCAAGACAAAAATAGTTTTGTCATATAATAAAATAAAACAATTCTTTTTTATATCATAGTTAAATTGTCATAAAAATTCGGATGTTATAAAGAAAGAGTACGAGAATATTTTGATAACAATATAGCGAAAGAGGAATACTTTGATTCTCTCTGAAAGTAATTGGAAATGCACGTGGATGAAGTCTGCACGTGACTGAATAGCGTGAAATGAATGTAGGAATGCCACAAATTTTAAAAACAAAAGTACTAGAGCAGTGTGTGTTACCTGTGATGATATATGGATGCGAGACATGAACGATCAAATCAGTTTATTTTCTCAAAAGATATTACAAACTATTTTTATAGTTTAAGACATCTATTGAAAAGAGGTAAAATATAATAAATATATAATACCAGGAACGCATGAGAGATGGTTCGACATTAGGAATACATAATACTCTCCAAAGTCAAGAGTATTTGTCTTCTGAACGTACTTTCACGAATATGAAAGACGTCGATCTCCGAAGCGATCATATTCAGCAGTTTGATTGCTCTCCCCACCGGCATCACCAGAGGCAAGTTGGTTCTGCATGCTGAGACATAAAACAGTCTGTGATGACGCTGTCGAGGATAACTATCCGGAACATAAAGATGGATAGCCTCCAAGACAACGGAGTTCTCAAAGAATCCCCTGATAAGTCTGAAGAAATGGGTAAGTGTGCACCCATCTCTTCTTATATGCAGACTATTGGTCTCCAGCATGCCCAAGAGGAATGCAGTGGGATGAAGCCACGGATGGCTACCAAAGTTGCACAACGGGCCATGGAAAAATCCACGTTGGGAATCTCGCTTGGAGATCATATACCCCAGCTATCATAATGATTCTCGTGACATGTGATAGGTAGCTAATCTATCCCCATTTTATTGTCACGTGAATCTTACAGCAGTTCAAAGACAGTGTGAAAATCACACTACCCTTGCCGGAAATCGAACCCGGAACCTTCGGGGTGGCACTCAATGCACTTACCAATCGGCCACGAAGGCCGTCGTGGTATAGAATTTACGTGACAATAAAATGGAGATATATTAGCTACCTGTCACATGTCATGAGAAGTAATAGAAGAAAATAGTATCCCAATTTTATTATTTAAACTTTTACAAAAAAAAAATAATGTATCACAAATCGTGACGTAAGTGCGAACGGTGAGAAACTGGAGCAGTTACCTAATTCATTTATCTGGAAAGTATTTGTCTACCTGGGAAGCATGTGTACAAGAGACGGAAAAATGGAGAAAGATATAGAAAGAAGGGTTGGAGCTGGGAACGAAATAAATGGCGCTCTCAAAGTCATCACTGCAAATAGAAATATATCCACTAAAGCAAATATAGCAGTACATAATGGCGTTCTATTGCCAACCCTTATGTTTGGATGTGAAGCTTGGATCTAGCAAAAAATATGAAAGTAGGATAAATACCGTAAAAATTAGGCCACTGAGAGGAATGTGCGGGAAAATGATATAATAGGTCTAGTAAAAAGAAATCCATTATTTTTGCAATAGATGGCTGTAGTAATCTGTATCTCGCGTTATATAAGTGCGATTGGATTACGCTAGATGGCGTTAGAAAGATGAGATTTTGTACTAAAAAATCTTTTGAAACAGATTTGTGATTGCTTGACTCGGTAGTGTTTGAGCTCGTGTCGAAGATGGACACCAGCAAAGAGAAAATACGCTATATTCTACAATTTCTCTTCGATAAAGGTGAAAACGCAAGTCAGGCAGCTGAAAATGTAAATAGTGTTTATGGTCCTGATACTGTAACAGCCAATCACGCACATTTTTGGTTTCGTCGATTTCGTTCTGGTAATTTTAATGTCAAAGATGCACCACGTTGCGGAAGGCCAATTGTCGAAAATGTCGATAAAATAATGGAAATCGTCAAGTCTGACCGTCATGTAAGCATCGTTTCGATTGCCCAGGAGCTAAACATTGCAAAAAAACCGTTTGGAACCACTTGAAAAATGCCGGATACACAAAGAAGCCCGATGCATGGGTGCCGCACGAGTTAACGAAAAAAAACCTCATGGACCGAGTTTCCATCTGCGAATCACTGCTGAATCGCAACAAAATCGACCCATTTCTGAAGCGGGTGATAACTGGTGATGAAAAGTGGGTCACTTACGACAACGTCAAGCGAAAACAGTCGTGGTCGAAGGGCAGTGAGCCGGCACAAACGGTGGCCAAGCCAGGATTGACGGCCAGGAAGGTTTTGCTGTGTGTTTGGTGGGATTGGCAGGGAATCATCCACCATGAGCTGCTCCCCTACGGCCAAATTCTTAATTCGGACCTGTAATATCAGCAATTGGACCGTCTGAAGGAAGCAATCGACCAGAAGCGCCCAGCTTTGGCCAACAGAAGAGGAATTGTGTTTCATCAGGACAACGCCAGGCCTCACACATCGATAGTGACTCGACAGAAGCTCCGAGAGCTTGGTTTGGAGGTTTTTATGCATCCACCATATAGTCCGAGCCTCGCACGAAGTGATTACCACCTGTTCCGGTCTATGGCGAATGATTTGGCTGGTGAAAAATTTACATCAAGAGAAGCTTGTGAAAATCGACTGTCTCAGTTTTTTGCCAATAGGGACAAGAGTTTCTACGAGAAAGGCATAATGAAATTACCTTCAAAATAGCAACAAGTTATCGAACAAAACGGTGCATATTTGACCTAAATTGGATTATTCTAACTATGGTAAATAAAGACTTCAATTTCATATAAAATAATGGATTTCTTTTTACTAGACCTAATATATGATAGAATGCCGAACGACGAAATCAGGAAGAAAGGCAGATGATTGTATCATAAGTGAAATTAAAAAAGGATCCCTAAGATGGTTTGGAAATATGGAACAATTGGACGTGAGTAGAATGGTTAAAATATTGTATGCAAGCAGTGTGAGTGGAAAAAGAAGCCGTGGACGACCTAGGAAAGCATGACATGACCAAATTAATCAAATACTGAAAGGTGTCCACATTCAAAGTCGGAAAATCGAAGAGTGCGCATGTTACGATGTATGAATGTAGAGGAAAATAGAAAGGTGTGTTAGAACAGAGCAGTAAGGCGTTCCATCCTCTCTGCCTACCCCTCCGGGGAAACGGCTTGCCGGTTAATTAGTTAGTAAACTTTTACAATAATTATGTTCCAAACAGTTTTATGGCTGCAAATTAACACAGGTACAGCAATAGAACTCAAATTAGTGTGATTTTAATTGCGAAAAAATAACCCAATTTTAATTATCTGCAATAAAAAATCGAAAACTTTTAGAACGCCCCTCGCGAAAAGTTTATGGATTACGACGTGCGGGCCCCTAGGGATGAGGAATACATTAAAAAGTTCGGCTATTATTCGGCATTTGGCATTTTTATGGAGAGATATATGTTAACATCGGTGCAATGAAAATGTGTACCTATAAATTTTTTTTATATTTTAAAACAACCAAATTAAAACTCGGTTTCTTTTATTAAATTTAATCATATTATATAAAACTGTTAAATAAAAAAATAAATAAAAAACTATGTTTTATGCATCACAATTGTAATTTATTTTACGCGACAGCTATTTCGTCAACCTATGTTGACATCATCAGGTGTTACAATAATATATCAAATGTCAAATTTTCCGGACTTTTCGAACCTTTATGTGTTTTTTTTCCTATTTCGATTTTAACAATTACTTTGATAAAATTTTGAAGTTCTTGCTGGAGTTGAGTTAGGTACCTAAATATTTTAATTATAAGAACGGTTAGTTACTATTTATAGGAGAAAATATTAAAAGTGGAAAAATAATAATAATAATAACTAACTAACCATCACGCCGTCTCCCCGGAGGGGTAGGCAGAAAGAATGGAACGTCACACTGTTCCGTCCTGACATACTTCTCTCGATTCCTCTACATTCATACATCTTGTCATGCACGCACGTCGATTTCTCAGACTCCTCACGTGACCGACATTCAATATTTGATTGATTTGATCGTGCCATGTTTTCCTCTATTTCTAGCTCCGTTCACGCCGTTTACATATACCTTCTTTACCATTCTGTCTTCACTCATTCTTTCCATGTGTCCAAACCATCTTAATGACCCTTTCCTTATTTTGATCATAACACTTTCATTCGCACCACATTCACTTCTTATACTTGCATTTGTCACTCTATCATATACAGATTTGCCACACATTCGTCTTAGAGATCTCATTTCTACTGCATTTATTCTACTTTCATCTTTCTTTCTGTTTAATAAATAATGTGAAATTAATTGTGATTATTACATTTTATTATGAAATCAGTAAGGGAAATATACTTATTTATGTCATTTTTATGAATAAAGTTATTGTCATTCAGTTTTAATGTAAAAAATATCACTTCAAAGACAAACCGGCGAATCGCCGGCTTTGTGAGTCAGTGACAAATTGACCTTGGCCGGCGATTCGCCGACTTTGTGATGCAATGGGTTAACACCGTTAACGTACACTTTCTAAATAATTCTTTCTTCATCCATGCGTTTCATATGTCCAAACCAACGCAGAAAACCTTTTATAATATTAAGATAATCAAATAATTTAACTGAAATCTCTTGATGGAAGTTAATTTTAAAAAATAATAAAATAAAACGATGTTTTTTTATAATAACTTCCACATTTGTCTCTATTTCGACAGCGGCCGATTTCGCCAGACTCGCTGGCATCGACCGACTGGTCGTGGTGGGCCCAGCCTATTGGTGGCGATGAGGGTCGCAACCGAAAAGAGAAGGATGGAGTGCCACATCGATTAAAGTGTGTCAGTCCATTCTTTCTGTCTACCCTCTCGGGAAGACGGCGTGATGGTTAGTTAGTTAGTTAGTTAAAACTTCTAGAAAACAGACGTTTTCATTGATGTTAAAAAAATATATAGAAATGAAATTAAGTTGGATAACGCCATACCAATACGGGCTGCTTCACTCGATCAATGTCTACCCGAGAGTCATATTTCTGAATAGAAGACTTTTGTATTAAAAGTATTATAAAAAAGGAACGGTTTGCATTTTTTTCTACTGACCGTCGCTTCTCAAACTTTGTAAAAAAGAGATCACAGATCCACCAATATTAACAATGTCAATACAATAGTGTTCTTGTAATGACCCTTAGAGTATGAATATTATCCGTGGCTCTTTCCAACTGATGCTAGGGATGCTAGGGATGCTAGGGATGCTAGGGATGCTAGGCTACCAGTCACTCGAGAGAAGACGAGACATTCACTTGGGTGTTCATTTCTTTCGACTGATAGGCGGTTGTATACACAACTCAGAAATCCTGAGTGATGTAGGTCTGTTCGTCCCTGATAATTATCTTCGACAAAGGGGCCATAGATTGTTTTATCTACCACGATGCAGAACCAACCTGCCAATGGTTATGCCCGTAGGTAGAGCAATATCTTTGCTTAATCGTATCACCTCGAAGTTTGACGTATTTTGTGATAGTTTGACTCATCTGAGGGATGTACTATCTTTATTATAATTGTATGGTATATTTATTTTATTAATTTGTCATGCATCTTATGTTTCTCGCTCTTTTTATTAATCTATTGTGTATTATTTATTATTGTGTATCTCTAACTTGTATCTTTAGTGTATTGGATAAAATAAATGAAATGAAATAAATAAAAGCCAATGTGTGTTATTGTGAAGACTTTTTACTCGGCAAATAGATAGCAGATCGAGCTGATTCTTTCAGGATTGATTAAACGGAACCAGGCGGTGGTTATAGGCATACTTTTGTTACGAATCGACATCTAATTTACTTTATAAATTAATTTATTAATTGATAATTTTCTTAGTACAGGCGAATATAGACCTTAATAATCGAGCTCAGAGTCCTATTTTTAAAGTGAAGCATGGAACTGGTAAAAGAAGGACGAAAGTAGAATAAATGCAGTAGGAATGAGATCTCTCGTGTGGAGAATCTGCATATGATGGAAAACAGGTTCCCAATTTTTTTTAACCCATGGCTCCCCTTTCAGGCATAAAATTACAAAAGGCTCCCCTTGGAAATTTACCTTTTTTAAATTAAACAAAATAGAAAAATAAAGTGAATTTTTTTTATATACATACTTACTTATAGTGTTATAAATACGATACGCCGATACTTAAATTGTTGATTAATTCATCATCATCATCATCATCATCAGCCGTCTGTCATCCACTGCTGAATGTAGGCCTCTCCCAAAGCCCTCCACCGCCCCCTATCCATTGCCGCTCCCATCCATCCATGTCCAGCAATCCTCTTCAGATCGTCGGTCCAGCGGGCAGGGGGACGTCCAACTCTACGGAATCCTGTACGCGGTCTCCACTCCAGAACCCGTCTTCCCCATCGGCTGTCGGTTCTCCGACAGATATGGCCAGCCCACCGCCACTTCAGCCCGCCTATCCGTAGAGCCACCTCAGTCACCTTGGTTTGTTGTCGAATAAATTCGTTTCTAAATCTGTCCCTCAAGGTTATTCCAAGCATGGCTCTTTCCATGGCGCGCTGGGCAACCTTGAATCTGTAGACTAGACCTTTTGTCAATGTCCACGTCTCGGCTCTGTATGTTATGACTGGCAAAACGCACTGGTTGAAGACTTTAGTCTTGAGGCATTGTGGTATTTTGGAAGTGAAAACGTGACGTAATTTCCCAAAGGCTGCCCAACCCAACTGAATTCTTCGGTTGGCTTCTTTCTCGAAATTGTTTCGTCCTAATTGTATGATTTGGCCAAGATATGGGTATTCTTGTACCACTTCGAGAGCCGACCCATCGACGGTTACTGATCCCGGGATAATATGTTCATTATACATGACTTTCGTCTTGTCCAAATTCATCCCGAGACCCACTCGTCTGGATGCAGTGTTCAGTTCATCTAGCATGCCTTCTAGATGCCCAGCAGATTCCGCCAGAATAACAATGTCATCCGCAAAACGAAGGTGAGACATGTATTCGCCATTTATGTTGAGGCCACGTTCAGACCAGTCCAAAGTTTTAAATATATCTTCCAAAGCACAAGTGAACAGCTTCGGAGATATCACATCCCCTTGTCTGACTCCCCGTTGCAGCTCAATCGGTTTGGTCTTCTGGTTTTGGATTTGAACGGACATTGTGGCGTTATTATAGAGGCATTTCAACACCTGTACGTAATTCCAATCAATCTGGTTTCGCTGCAGAGACTCCAGAACAGCCCAGGTCTCGACAGAGTCGAAGGCCTTCTCATAGTCCACAAAGGCAAGGCATAGGGGTCGATTATATTCTTCTGTTTTCTGGATAATCTGCCTAACTGTATGGATTAATTAATATTTATGTTGAATAATTAATATTTATTAAATGATTCTTATGAGAAAGACGAACCTGGAGTACTGTCAATAACGAATCTGGTGTCAAATCATCAAAAAATATATTTAACTATAAGAGTATTTATTTTTATTTTAGAAAGGCACTTTGGTTACTGACACTCCGCTCATTTTAGCACCTACATCCAACCCTGTTTGCTTTCTAGGACTCCCAGGAGGGCTTCCAGAGCCAGAAAAACCACCTCAGCTCCCTTCAGGGCCCCCTGGGGGGCCAGGGGGCTCACTTTGGGAACCTATGTGATAGAGTGTCAAATGCAAATATTAGAAGTGATCTGGTCTGGAAGAACAAGCACATGCGTGTCGACAGCAAGATCAGAATCTATAAAACATGCGTGCGACCTATCATGACGTACGCTGTAGAGACGCGGGCTGACACTGTGCGAACCAAGGGACTACTAAGAACATCGGAGATGAAGGTCCTAAGATCAATTACTGGAAAAACTCTCCGAGATCGTGTCCGCAACGTAGACATAAGAAAAACTTGCGAAATAGAGGATATCGTTCAGTGGAGTAGATCCAGAAGAAGCTACTGGAGGGACCATGTAGCCCGAATGGATGGTGACAGACTTGCATATACAGCCGCTTATGAAATCCCCTCCGGACATCGCCCACCTGAAAGACCGCCTAAGAGAAGGAGGGACAGCTGGACCTCATCATCCGACGAGAAATGATTTCTGTGTCACAGATCGTCAGATCTATTAAAAGAAGAAAAAGAAAAAGTGAATGAAGTGCGAATGAAAGTTTTAAGAGCTAAATATTGAAATGATCGATGACCATCGTGGCCAAATAGTAAGTGCATCGATTTGGCACGCGCTGTAATGATGTAAAGAGCGATTCAACATAATAATAATTTTAATATTGTGACCTTTAATTTTTTATAAGCGGGGATGGGTTAGCAAAAGTTTGAGAAGCGGCGGCCTTGTACGCATTAGAAAGAATTAGCCAGCAGCGATTGTTCTATTGAGTCTCGGATTTCAGATGAATATTGACTTGTTAGACGAAATAACTTCCAAAGTCAACATCCCCCCGCGCCCTTCGTACTGAATTAATAAACTTTATCGCTTCTCATCATAAGCACATGAAAACTACATTGTCTTGGGAGCCAAGTCGAACGTCCGCTGAAAAAACATTTTAAGACTAGAGACTCGCTATGTGGAAAAAACCACGTTAAGAAAATATCGCCAAGTAGATTATTATTAAACTAAACTTCAGCACGCCGTCTCCCCGAACGGGTAGGCAGAAAGAATGGATTCTCTCATGTTGGAGAGGGTTCAAAAGAAATTCTTGAGAGCCCTCTACATGAGAGAGTACGGGGTATATCCTTGGCTCTATCCAACGGCATTTCTCTTGGGTATGCTGGGGTATAACTCTCTCCAACTGAGGAGGGAAGGATTACTGTCAACACATTTTTTCAAACTGATTCGGGGCTCTACTGAGAACCCCTATGTTCTGGAGCAAATAGGTCTTTTTGTTCCTGATAACTATCTGCGACAACGCCGACATCAATTGTTCTTTACTCCGTCAAGCAGAACCAACCTGCCTTTGGTGATGCCAGTAGGAAGAGCAATTCGGACGTTGAATCTAATCATCTCGGATTTGGACATTTTCAGTGTCAGTGAGGCAGTATTCATAAAAAAATATTGCAAATTCTGGAAAGAGTACTGCCTAACTGACGTCGACATATTTGGATTCCTTCTGACATGTATGATTTTTTTGGTCTCATGTTGTTTTGTTTTATTTTATCTTTGTAATACCGTTTTGTGTCCAAATGGGTCGCCTAAATGTTTTATCGTTTGTAATGTCTCATTTGTGTATAATGTATAACATAAATAAAAAAATAAATAAAATAAATAAGTCAACATCAAATTTCTGGTGAAACTTGGGAAAAATTAACGGAAAATTCAAGATATGTTAAAGACTGTTTATGGAGTTCAGACACTGAAAAAACCGCCCGTTTTAAGTGGATCAAGAGTTTTAATGAGGGCCGTGATGACTGCAAGGACGATGCAAGTTCAGGACGACAGTCGACTTCCTGTGTTGATAAAAACATTGAAGGTGTTCGGTCTGTTATGCTTTCCAATCATCGATTACCTGTTTGGATGATTGCCGATGAACTAAATTTAGGAAAATCGTCTGTGCATACGATTTTCACAAAACATTTGAAGTTGAGTAGGGGAGATGTAGGCAATGGGAGTCAGTTGGCAATGGGAGTCACCCCTTTAATTCGAAAACAATACGCGTGATGGCGGTTTCAGTGACGTCATACGCTAGCTGTTTGCCGGTAACA
The DNA here is from genome assembly GCA_022606425.2 of Lepidostoma basale. NCBI lineage: Eukaryota > Metazoa > Arthropoda > Insecta > Trichoptera > Lepidostomatidae > Lepidostoma > Lepidostoma basale. Next base: position 2,199,106 of record JAHDVF020001251.1, read on the forward strand.
TCCGCGGTAGGCAGCTTACTCAGTTCGCATCACGTGCTAGAGAGTGGTAGACGTAACAAGTTTTCGGGCCCTTCTGATCTAATTTTTCGAGTGGACAAATCCGAAGGTAAAGATCAAACTACTGAGTGTTTATTTTTGCGCTTGTGATATGTAATGACTAAAGCATTTTAGATCGTGATTTCAAACTCATTTTACCACTATCACTTTTACTTTTATGTCAAGGTAGGTTTTTTCTCTTTTTTACCGATGTAGGCAATCGGAGTCAGGTGACCCTTATTGTTAACATTTCCTGTCTTCGATAAAATAATCTTATTTTTGGTTTGTAGCTACCGAACGTTCGTCCTAGAAAGACAAATAAGGGTAACTGGTCTATAGCTAACCTGAAAAAGGCCGTGGAGCTCATCGATGAACAAGGTTATTCAATAAGAAAAGCCGCGAAAACAATGAACATCCCATTTTCGAGTCTTCAGAAGAGGTACGCGAAAAAAATAGATAAAGAAGAAAATTCTGCAGGAATCGAACAATACTTCAGCGTCAGATATGAACACTGATGACTTGTACCAGGACGACAAAAACGATGATGCAGAAGATTCTGACAACCAATGTCTTGTATGCGGCGAATTCGGGCGAGATAATGAGATGTGGTTCCGATGCACTTCATGTGGGCTTTGGGCTCATTCAGATTGCACTGGGTGGAACTCAGCTTGCAATTATGTGTACGATTTGTGTTGACCCCCATTGCCAACATGCTGATCACCATTGCCAACAGATGTGGGCAATGGTGGTCAAACCTGTTTTTTTTTAAATGATTATTGTTCCGAAAGTAAAAAGCCAAAGTGATTAAAGGTGATCTCAATTAATAGTTTAATAACTAAAGTTTATAATAAGGCTTAAGCAATAAATAGTTAACTTATAGTTTTTTTTTTTTTCAATTCTCGCTTAAGTGACTCCCATTACCTACATCTCCCCTAAATCTTGGCAATGCGCCTTTACATACATCACTGATTGTACGCCAGTTTCTGATCGGTAAGGATTGATCACCTTCCATATTCACCAGATTTAGCCCCTGGCGACTTCTTTTTGTTCCCTAAATGTAAATGCGGGGCAGTACTGGGACGACGTGTAGACGATTAAACGTAAACCGACAAAGCAGCTGAAGAGTCTGACTCCTGAAGACTTCCAGGAATGTTTTGAATAATTGAAACGGAGATAGGACAAGTGCATTGATACAAATGGGGAGCATTTTGTAGGGGATAAGATTCCCTACCCTAAATTTTGTAAAAGAAAAAAAAAATCATTTCGCGAATTTATTGGACGGACCTCGTACTTCTTTCACTTCCCCAGCATTCATACTTTAGTATTATTAGTCTTATTTTATTGAATCGTTCTTTACATCATTACAGCGCGAGCCAAATCGATGTGAAGGGTATAGCTATCATATTGATTCTCGTGACATGCGATAGGTAGTCTATCTATAGCCATTTTATTGTCACGTGAATTTTGCACCAGACCAAAGACAGTGTGACAATCATACTGCCATCGCCGGGAATCGAATCCAGGACCTTCGAGGTGGCACTTACCACTCCGCACATCATATGAAACTAAATTTTGGGAATATGATAATAAAATTACTGGGATTTATTTCATCAGATTTTGGGATTTGAAATAATAAAATTTCTGGGATTTATTTCATCCAATTTTAGGGGATTGATTTCATTCCATTATGGGTATTTATTAAATTAAATTTCGGGAATTTTTTCACCAGAATTCAGGGATTTATTTAATAAAATTAAATTTAAGTAAAATATTTTAATAAATTTCGGTGGTAGATTTCATTATATTTGCGGATTTATTTAATTTGCCTGCTTTAACTCCAATCATATGAGGGTGAAAAGGTATTGAATTTCTTATAAAAATCAAATCAAATCACATCAGTTTATAATCTCAATAGACATTACAAACAATGTCTCCAAGTGTATTATGCTGTCTTTTACGAACTTTGTGTGGTTTGAACCTTGTGGCACCTGAATAATAATACTGAAATACGTAGAAGGTCGGGAGTAACGGATATCGTCGAAAGAGTAGCTAAGCTTAAATGGTCATTTGCGGGACATGTTGCCTGATTGGTAGAAGATAGATGGACCAGAAGGGTGGTGGAGTGGAGACACCGCGAAGATAAAAAAAAACAGAAGAAGACACCTCACACGATGGTACGATGATCTTGGAAGAATTGCTGGCGATTGGATGCGAAAGGCACAAGACAGGAATACGTGGAGAAGTATGGGGGAGGCCTATGTCCAGCAGTGGACGACAACGGCTGTTTAAGTAAGAATGTGATATATGACATTCACGTACATAAAATGTAACTCCATTTTAAATGTTGATATTTTTTGTCTGTTCCCTCTGATATTTAAGACCGCCCCCTCCCTAGGCGGCTACACCGCCCCCCAGGCGATAGACATATCGGAATATGTAAATTAATCGGGACCTAATGATCCGGGAAGTTTTTTTTATCATTCATTTTCCATTCAGACCAGCGCGGAATATAATTTCAACCTTCGCGCCATCTTGGCGAAGCACACACGGTCGCACACCCTACAAGAAATAAAATAAAATAAATGACGATGGATTTGAAGCCTTCTTTGTAATTACTCACGGAATCGAAGCAAGAGCAGACACTGTCAGAATCAAATATCTCTTAAGAGTAGCAGAAATGAAAACATTGCGACCTATATTGAGTAGGCACGTGTTGAACACCATAGCGGAGAGGCGCGCAAGATGGATTGGTCATGTGTTGCGACACGAATGTTTCCTGCATGATGTGTTGGATGGAATGGTCGAGGGATCGATTGGCAGGGGACGACCTCGCCAAGAGTACCTAGACCAGATTTGCCAAGATATGGGCTGCACTTCTTATGCGGAGTTGAAGAGAGTTGCCGAGGACCGAGCGGAGTGGAAGAGGAGATGCGTCGCCTTGCTGCAGACCAATCATTAGATTGAGACCGGAGAAGAAGATTGGGAAGAACCCTTAGAGATTGAATACCTAAAGAAGAGATTCGCAGAATCTGTAACTGCAGAAGCAGTTACCTCCGGATGCCTGAGGGACACTGTCTGGGACAATAAGCATATGCTAGTGGAAAGCAAATTTAGAATTTATAAAACATACATCTGGTTCATAATGACTTACGGAATCTAAGTAAGAGCAGACACTGTCAGAATCAAACATCTCTTTAGAGTAGCAGAAATTAGAACATTGCCATCTCTTATGGGGAGAACCCTTAGAGATACGATACCCAATGAAGAGATTTGCAGATCCTATAAAATTGATGATACAGTGAGATGGAGTAGGCAGAGAAGACGATTCTGGAAGGACCACATCGAGAGGATGGATCCAGCGGGGATTCCTAAGAGCGTGATGCGCGAGACTCTAGAGGATGCAGAGAAAGCTAAACGTCTTCATCACAGGAATAATACTATCCTATATAATTGATGACAAAGTGAAATGGAGTTGGCAGAGAAGACGATTCTGGAGGGACCACAACGAGAGGACGGATCCAGCGAGGATTCATAATAACAAGATGCACGAGACTCCAGAGGGCCATCAACCAACAGGACGATCACCAAAGAGATGGAGAGAAAGCTGAACGTGTTTACCATAGTATGAAAGGTCTTGCATAATTTATGACATAATGAGATAGAGTAGACAGAGAAGACGATTATGGAGGGACCACATCGAGAGGAAAGAGAAGGCTGGACGTCTTCATCACAGGAAGAAATTATATATCTTAAATAAGCAGATCGCAAGATCTACAATAAAGGAAACAAGAAACAGGCGTTGGTATTAGACATTTAAATTTTAATATATTATTTTAAAATTATTGTATTTTCACAAACATGTTACGCACACGCCCTTTACTCAGTGCAGAAATTTTAACGGAATTTAAAATACGAGTAAATACTTTAAAAAAAAAACTACTTCCACATTTGTCTTTATTTTGACAGCGACCGGTTTCGCCAGGTTAGCTGGGATCAACACTCTGGTGTCAGCAGCGAAACCGGACGCTGTCGAAATAAATATAAAAGTAAATATTAATGAAAATAAATTTAATAAAAAGTGAACGCCTGTCTGTGGTGTGCTAACTTTTTTGTTCCCTTGCGTTATATTGTGATGTGTGAGAAACAGAACGTGTTCCAGGGGCGGTGCGTAGTTTTAAGTATATTAAAAAAAACTGATGCATCCTTAACGTGACCATTTACTTGTTCCCACAAACCGGGACACCAAAAAAAGTAGTTATTTAATAATGATAATAAATTTAAATCAACGATAATCTTAACTTGAAACTCCGACAAAGAATGATCAAATGTTATATATGGTCTGTTCTAATATATGGCTGCGAAACCTGGACTCTGAAAGTGAATGAAATGAACAGGTTGGAAGCGTTCGAGATGTGGATATACCGCAGAATGCTCCGTGTACCGTGGACCGATAGGGTCAGTAATGTAGACGTACTACAGAGAGCCAGAGTCAATAGAGAGTGTGAAAATTACATATGCTAAGGAGAGAAAAATACCCCCTTCATTGACTGATATTAATGGGTAAAGTGGAGGGAAATTGGGGAGTTGGTAGAAGGCAGCTGTCCTGGCTGCGGAACATCAAAGAGTGGACAAGTATTACAAGAGTTCAGAACCTGTTCCAAGTGGCGCTAGACAGATATGATTTTGCTGTAGTGATCGCCAACGTTAAGGGGACCTGACGCGGCGCGGAAAGAAGAAGAAGCACCAAATTTATTCTGGGAAATTCACTGTATGGTGCGAATTTTGATATGGCGGAATCATCGGGACGTACTTCTTCCAAAACGAAACTTGCATTGCCACAACTGTCAAAGGCGAGCGATACAAATCAATGATAATCAAAATCTTGTAGTTTAAACTGAATGATATGGATACCGACAACATATGTTTTCAACAGGATGGCACTTTGTACCACAGAGAGCACGCCACCATGAAAATTCTACACGAGCGATTAAAAATGGAGCGTCCCTATCGAAATGCCCTATATAAAAAAACGCAAATCATCTCATTGAAAAAGAACATTTATTCAATAATGGCGTTGAAATTATACATGTTAAAAATAGAAATACGAGAATAACATTGAACTAACTAACTAACTAACCATCACGCCGTCTCCCCATGAATGCATCATGGATAAAATACTAAAAGGATTCCTGAGATGGTTTTGACATATGGAACTTATGGATGAGAGTAGAATGGTTAAAAAGTTGTACACAAGCAGCGTGAGTGGAGAAAGAATCCGAGGACGGCCGAGGGAAACTTGGCATGACCAAATTAATCAATTATTACAAGGCGGCCACATTCGAAGTCGGAATAATCGACGTGCGTGCATGGTACGATGTATGAATGTAGAGGAAGCCCGAAAGGTATGCAAGGTCAGAGCATTGTGGCGATCCATCCTCTCTGCCTACCCCTCCGGCGAAATTGCGTGATGGTTAATTTTAAATGTTTTTTTTATATTAGTCTATTATGTGGATTTACCAAAGTTATTTTCAATTTCCTAAGTACACATTTATTTATTGTTTCTTGACAATGAATTAAAACTCCATATTAAATAATAATTAATACGAAAGAAAACGATTCTAACTAACTAACTAACCATCACGGCGTCTCTCCGAAGGGGTAGGCAGAAAGAATGGACTGCCACACTTTTCTTTCCTGACGTATTTCTCTCGCTTCCTCAACATTTATACATCGTGTCATGCACGCGCGTCGATTTCTCTGACTCCTCACATGGCCGACATTCAATATTTGATTTATTTGACCGTGCCACGTTTTCCTCGGTCTTCCTCTTTTCTGGTTCCATTTACATCGTTAACATATAATATTTTACTATTCTTTCTTCATTCATTCTTTCCATATGTCCAAACCATCTTAATGATCCATTCATTATTTTGTTCATAACACCATCATTCGCACCGCATTCACTTCTTATATTTTCATTCGACATTCTATCATACACAGAGTATCCCCACATTCGTCTAAGAGATCTCATTTCCACTGCATTTATTCTACTTTCATCCTTCTTTTGCCAGTTCCATGCTTCGCTTCCATACATTAGGGTCGGTAGAAGAACACCATTGTGCACTGCCATTCTAGCTTTTTTGGATAGGTTTTTGTTTGAAATGACAACTTTAAGTGCACCATTCACTTTGTTGCCTAAATTAAAAATAATCAAATTTATTAAATTACAAGTCTAATAATTTATTGCTTTAATTTGTGATAAGACCCCAAAAAGAATTTATAAATATTACTTTAGATTTATTCAAAATATTAACTAACTCACTAATTAACCATCCCGACGTTTCCCCGGAAGGGTAGACAGAGAGGATCGATCGCCACATTGTTCTATCTTGACATAACTCTCGCGCCTCTTTTACATTCACACATCGTGTCATGCACGCTCGTCGATTGTTTCTACAAAATTGTTATTGCATAAATGTTAGAAAAAAATAAATTTAATATCTGTCAAAACTTTTGAATAACGTTGTAACATATTTCACAAACATGTTTCGAGACCCAATTTTCCATTCTTCAGTGTATGAATTTTAACAGTTAAATGAAAGAGAGTTATTACTAACTAACTAACTAACTAACCATCACACCGTCTCCCCGGAGGGGTAGGTAGAAAGAATGGAACGCCACACTGTTCTTTCCTGACATACTTCTCTCGCTTCCTCTACATTCATACATCTTGTCATGCACGCACGTCGATTTCTCTGACTCCTCACGTGACCGACATTTAATATTTGATTTATTTGACCGTGCCACGTTTTCCTCGGACTTCCTCTATTTCTAGCTCCGTTCACGCCGTTTACATATACCTTCTTTACCATTCTGTCTTCACTCATTATTTCCATGTGTCCAAACCATCTTAATGACCCTTTCTTTATTTTGTTCATAACACTTTCATTCGCACCGCATTCAGTTCTTATACATGCATTTGTCACTCTATCATATACAGATTTGCCACACATTCGTCTTAGAGATCTCATTTCTACTGCATTTATTCTACTTTCATCCTTCCTTTGCCAGTTCCATGCTTCATTTCCATACATAAGGGTCGGCACAAGAACACCATTGTGCACTGCCATCTTGGCTTTTAGTTATTACTTATATACTAAATAAAAAGTGGAGGGGGGGGAAACAGCAGGGTAAATTGTTGTTTATTTGGAATTATGAAAAAAGGGGAATAAATGAAATATGGGACTAGAAGTTAAGTTTAGTTGGTTTGTTTATAATATCTTTGTTGTTTTTAATGGCCTTTTTAATTTCCAAATTTCTAAATCTATAAATTTATTTAATAAATTTAAATAATCATTTAAAGTTATATTTCCATTATTAATGTGTATAATTCAACGCCGTTATCTTTGTTAAACAAATGATCTTATGATTATGACGTCATTATCTATTATTGTATTATTGAAAGTTTAAATATTATTTATAATTTGTAAACAATGTACATAGTTCACAATGGAGTTCTGGTCTTAACCCTTATGTATAGAAGCGTGCCTTGGAACTGGGAGAAGAACGATGAGAGCAGAATGAATACGGTAGAGATGAGGTCCCTTAGACGTATGTGTGATAGAACGATGTACGACAGAATTTCAAATGCTGATATAAGAAAGGAATTATGAATACAAGAAGGTATTATGAATACAATAATGAAAGGATCGCCGCGTTGGTTCGGACATATGGAGTGCATGGATGAAGAAATAATGGTTAAGAATGTATACGCTAACGATGTACATGGAGTACGGTGTCGAATTAGACCGAGGAAAACATGGCATCATCAAATAATCAAATTTTAAAGTTGGTCATGTAAGGAGTCGGAAGAATCGACGTGCGTGTATGACTCGTTGTATTAATGTGGAGGAATCTAGAGAAATGTGTCAATATAAGTTAGTGTGGCGGTCCATTCTCTCTGCCTATCCCCTGAGGGGAAATGGATCGTCATCCCTGTCCAAAAAAGCTAAAATGGCAGTGCACCATGGTGTTCTTGTACCGACCCTTATATATGGAAGCGAAGCATGGAACTGGCAAAAGAAGGATGAAAATAGAATAAGCGTAGTAGAAATGAGATCTTTTAGTCGAATGTGTGAATACTCTGTGTATGATAGTGTCGAATGAAAATATAAGAAGTGAATGCGGTGCGAATGATGGTGTCATGAACAAAATAATAAAAGGATCATTAAGATGGTTTGGACATATGGAAAGAATGAATGAAGAAAGAACGGTAAAAAAATTATGTCAACGATGTAAATGGTATAGAATATAGTAATAAAAAAAAAGTGGATACGTGGAACATTAATTAAATCATATAATAAACAATATGTGCACCATCTAAAAATAACATTTTCTGTTAAATTAATTTTATTTTATATCATTGTATTTCATATTATTTGTTTTAGATTTATTTTGTGGATGTTGGAAGATCGAAGTGTGCGCGGGAGATGCCTATTGGTGGCGATGAGGTTCGCAACCCATCACACCGCGTCTCCCGTGGGGCGAAAAGAGAAGGATGGAGTGGCGCATCGGATAAAGTGTGACAGTCCATTCTTTCTGCCTACCCTTTCGGGGAGACGGCGTGATGGTTAGTTAGTTAGTTTTTTGTAAATGGAACTAGAAATAGAGGAAGACCGAGGAAAACGTGGCACGATCAAATAAATCAAATATTGAATGTCGGCCATGTGAGGAGTCAGAGAAATCGACGCGCGTGCATGACACGATGTATGAATGTTAAGGAATCGAGAGAAATATGTCAGGTAAGAAAAGTGTGGCAGTCCATTCTTTCTGCCTACCCCTTCGGAGAGACGGCGTGATGGTTACTTATTTAGTTAGAATAGTTTTCTTACGTATTAATTATTATTTAATATGGAGTTTTAATTCATTGTCAAGGAACAATAAATAAATGTGTACTTAGGAAATTGAAAATAACTTTGGTAAATCCACATAATAGACTTATATAAAAAAAACAAATTTAAAATTACTAACTAACCATCACGCAATTTCGCCGGAGGGGTAGGCAGGGAGGATGGATCGCCACAATGCTCTGTCCTGCCATACCTCTCGGGCTTCCTCTACATTCATACATCGTACCATGCACGCACGTCGATTATTCCGACTTCGAATGTGGCCGCCTTGTAATAATTGATTAATTTGGTCAAGCCGTGTTTTCCTCGGTCGTCCTCGCTTCTTTTTTCACTCACGCTGCTTGCGTACAACTTTTTAACCATTCTACTCTAATCCATAAGTTCCATATGTTCAAACCATCTCAGGGATCCATTTATAATTTTATCCATGATGCAGTCATCTGCCTTACATGTCTTTTTTATTTCATCGTTCGGTATTCTATCATACAACGTTTTTCTGCACATTCTTCCCAGTGATCTCATTTCTAATTTAAATTTAAAAATTAAGGTAGGCTGTTTGTTACAAGTACTAATAATTATTTTTTATCGTCGAATTTTAAATGCGTTTTTATATTAGTCTTTTTTTGTTTAGTTTTTATTATATTTTTACACCTGAAGATGGAGGTATCTTCCGAAACATGTCGTGTTTTTAAATATTTTGTGGATAAAGTTCTTGCTGGTGTTTCATTGCTTTAAGTACCTAACACAGCAAATTTAAAAAAAAAAATCGGTGGATGCGAGTAACATAAATCTAAAAACTAACTAACTAACCATCATGCCGTCTCCCCGAAAGGGTAGGCAGAAAGAATGGACTGTCACACTTTTACTGATGTGGCACTCCATCCTTCTCTTTTCGCCCCGCGGGAGACGCGGTGTGATGGGTTGCGAACCTCATCGCCACCAATAGGCATCTCCCGCGCACACTTCGATCGTCCAACACCCACAAAATAAGTCTAAAACCAATAATATAAAATACAATGATATAAAATAAAATAACAAAATAATAATAATTTTACACAAAATGTTATTTTTAGATGGTGCACATACTGTCCATTTAATTTATGTTTCACGAATCCACCGTTTTTTTTAATTTAGCACATAATGTAATAACACATAATGTTTTTTTCGATGTTGCACATGTTGACATGGACGATCCGGACTTTAGTGTTTATTTAATTTATGTTACACGTTTCCACCGTTTTTTAAATTAGCTGTAATTAGGCACTTAACCAGCAAGAACATAAATCTAATAATCACAAAAGTCCGGATCGTCCATGTCAACAAGTGCACTGTTAAAAATGAATCCTCGCACTCGTGAAGGTACTCGTTTATTGTGTAAACAAAAGTATAAGTAATTACAACTCGTTAGAACAACACGTTAAGACAACTCGATAAAAACTACTCTCTTATATACATAACTCTACTACAAGTTAATACAACAATACTTCTCGATAAAACTACACGTTAATACAACAATACTCTTTTTTTTAAATTAATATTGCGCTGCAGTTCATGAGTGGGTACGTTGTGACACATACTAGCGCCATCTATGATAAACCTTAGTAAATAGTCCTGCTCTACGTTTTACACATTCCACCCACCAAGGACTTGTCCTTCAAACTCGTAATTAAAGGTTCTCTATTTACTTATCTAATACTACCACCGTAAATTGCATATAATTGTACAATCATATTTTAACTAGCTAACTTAAATACAATTTATTTTATTTATTTGTTTTTTTTTTTTTATTTTACCACCCACCGTGACAATGTGTGTGTAATCATACTGACTTAGTCAGTACACAAAGCTTATTAACAGGACGTTTAAAATAACCTCCCTTGAATTTTACAGTTACGACCCTCGTCACATTATCAGGTCCCGGGTGTTTCTCAATTATTTTCCCTAAGAGCCATTTGGCCGGTGGAATGTTATCGTCTTTTACAATAACTATATCACCTACCTCAACTTCAGGTTTCTTAGTACACCATTTATTTCTCTGATTTAAATTGGTTAGAAACTCTTTCGACCATCGTTTCCAAAAGGAATTTAACATTTTTTGCAACATTTTCCATCTATCTAAAACATTTACATTGTGATCTGACTGGTCAACGTCACTTATGTTTATTAATGGTTCCCCTACCAAAAAATGACCAGGTGTCAAGGGGAGAGGATCGTCTGGAGTATCGCTTAAAATGGTCAATGGTCGCGAATTTAAGCACGCCTCGATTTGTGCCAACAAAGTAGAAATCTCTTCAAAGGTTAAACTATTATCGCCTATGACTCGTTTTAAATGAGCTTTCACAGAGCGAACACCCGCCTCCCAAAGTCCACCAAAATTTGGGGCTCTTGGAGGGATGAAATGCCATTTTGTTGATTCCAAACTTAATATCTCGGCTATTTCATTAGGTAGCTCAGATTTGGCGCTGTTGAACATGTCCCTTAACATAACATCGGCTCCAATAAAATTTGTACCGTTGTCACTGAAGAGATCTTGACAGTGACCTCTTCGTGAAACGAATCGCCTAAATGCAGCAATAAAACCCTTGGTAGTTAAATCGGTCACCGCTTCGAGATGAATCGCGCGAGTCGCCATGCACACAAACAAACATATATATCCCTTATAAGATTTAGCTCCTCGCCCTGGTGAAAATCTAATGTTAATAGGACCTGCGTAGTCCACTCCTGCGGTCTTGAATGGTCGGCTTGGTTTAACTCTGGCCTCTGGTAACTGACCCATCAATTGGTTGCTTGCTGCCTTTGAATATCTCAAACATTGTGTACAATTCCTATAATATGTTTTAACCATCTCTCGTGCTCTCAATATCCAGAACTTGGATCTCAAAAAATTCATCATGACTTGAGGTCCCCCGTGTAACGTCTTCTTATGGGCATCTGCAATTATTAGTCTACTCAGATGATTCTTAGCGGGCAAAATAATTGGGTGCTTTTGACCATAGTCCACATTAGCCAAATTTATGCGTCCACCAACTCTCAAAATGCCATTTTCGTCTAAAAACGGATGAAAAGTATATAAGGCGCTCTGTTTTGCAACATAACCCTTTACTTTTAGTGAAATAATTTCTTCATTAAACTCGACATCTTGCACTTGTTTAATGCATATTTGCAAAGTTTGGTTCATCTCCTCCGTTGAAACGAACTTTGAAAATGCTGTCCTCTCACTTCTCGACAACTTTAGTGTTAAAAATCTCCGGCATCTCGAAATAACCTTTAACATTTTAGTTAAATCTGAATACTTCATCCACACAAAATTACACTCATTGTTCATCGTTGAGAATGATTTAATTCGTTCTTCTTCATGTGTATCAAGTATTTCAGGGCTCTCTACATTAACAACTTGTTCTGAAAGCCATCTCGGGCCGTTCCACCACAGTTTGTGACTACTCAACTCATTGGGTCTAAGGCCTCTTGATGCACAATCAGCGGGATTCATGAGAGTTGATACATGTCCCCATTGCTCGATGTCCATAATTGTTAGAATGTGTGATACTCTATTACTCACATAAGTAGCCCATCTATTAACTGGCCCACGTAACCAAGCTAATACAACGGTTGAGTCAGTCCACGCGTACAAATCCTGCTTGGGGACGTCCAGCACCTGTGAGGCCTCATGTATGAGTTTTGCAGCTAACACCGCTCCGCAAAGCTCCAATCTTGGTATTGACACCTCCCTCTCGATTGGCGCGACTTTAGTTTTAGCTGTTACAAGCTTCACGTGTACGTGGTAAGTTGTATCCACCACTCTCAAATACACTGCTGCTGCATAAGCTACACTTGACGCATCCGAAAATGCATGAAGTTCAAGTTTAGATCCTTTGGTTGAGCCGAGCCAACGTGGAATTGAAATATTTGTAAGCTGCTTCAAATTATGTCTAAATTTTAACCACTCAACCATTAATTCGTTTGGTAACTCTTTGTCCCAATCAAGATTTGCTTTCCACAACTTTTGTATGAATACCTTAGCAGTGATCACTACCGGTGCAATCCAACCAATAGGATCATATAGCCTGGCAATGTCTGAAAGTACCTTTCGTTTAGTAATAGGTTGTTCGGGATCGCTTAGATTAACTCTGTACTCAAAATTATCTGTCAGTCTGTTCCAACAAATCCCTAACACCTTCATCATATTGTCACTTTTTATTGTCATCATTTGCTCATTACTTAATTTTTCTTTCTCGATGTGGTTCAAAAAGTTGTTATTATTGCTGCTCCATTTCTGTAATTGAAATCCACCATGATTCATTAGTTTACTCATTGACTCGTAAATTTGTAAGGCTTCAATCTCAGTTTCGCAACCTGTCATGAGATCATCCACATAGAAATCAAGTTTTGTTATCTGTGCTGCTAATGGAAACTGATCTTTCTCTAGTTCTGCTAACGTCTGCAGTGTCTTCACGGCAAGATATGGTGCGCAAGCTGTGCCAAATGTTAACGTCAACAGTTTATAATGTTGGATTGACATATCAGGTCTAGGTCTCCACACAATCCTCTGGAAATCAGCGTCATTCTCATTCACATGTACTTGTCTGTACATTTTCACAAGATCTGCAACAATGCATATAGGATTTCTTCGCCATCTAAGTAAGAGATGACGTAAGTCCTGCTGAAGTTTAGGTCCAATATGAAGGTCGTCGTTTAGTGACACATTATTTGATCCCTTACTCGAGGCATTAAACACTACGCGAACCTTCGTCGTATCTTTATCCTCGCGTACGACAGCATGATGAGGCAAGTACACTGCCTTAGGGTTGTTAATCTCGTAACTGTGAACTGGTCTCATGTGATTTAAAGTAATGTATTCCTCCAAAACCTTATTATACTCGTTTAAAAGTATCGGAGTTTTACTCAGTCTTCTCTCTGATGCAAGTAGTTTCCTTTCAGCTATGTCGCATGACTTTCCATACTGACATTGCGGATCGGCTGTTTTGAACGGTAACCTTACAACAAATCTCCCGTCTTCACGTCTTATTGTAGTTTTATCATAAAACTCTTCACAAAGTTGCTCTTCTCTAGTTATTTTTTTCTCAATACTGTTAGGCTCGTTCTCAATTTCCCAAAATGTTTTTAGTATCTCGTCTTCGTTTATTTTCACGTGTAAGGTTTTAATGTTTTCAGTACTTAGTGCTTGTGATACTCTTCCAGATAAAATCCACCCGAATAAAGTGTTTTGTGCTATTAGGTTTCCGTATTGACTCTTCTTAATCCCATCTAGCAATATTTCTCCATATACGTCAGCTCCGAGTAATAAATCAACCTTACCTGGTGAGGTGAATCCTGGATCTGCAAGAGGTAAATTGGTCAGCTCCAGCCAATCGGGGATCGGTACTTCGCGTGAGGGTAAAACCGAAGTAAGTGATTTTAGTACATATGCATTAACTCGTATTATTTTTCTAGGCTCGATACGCGATTCGACTTTGATACTAACTACGTGTTTGACCACCATTTGACCATCTCCCAAACCTGACACCTTACCATTTACATTTGTTCGTTTCAGACCTAACAATTGCACAGTATCTTCAGAAACAAAGGAGGCTTGCGAGCCTTGATCAAGTAAAGCCCTAATTACAAAATAAGAACCGTTTTTACAACATGTTTTAACAACAGCAGTCGCTAATAGTACATTACTCGTATTAGTTTTTAAATCTCCTCTCGAAAAATTTGCTACTACAGTTGCGTCGTTTATTTGGTTAGTTGTTTCACTCTTAGGTTGTTGTGCTTCTCCTCTGGAACCCTCATTTTGCCTCAAGTTATTATATGCTTGTTTATCTTCGTCCTCGAAATGCAGCAACGTGTGATGTTTCTTACCGCATTTACGGCAAGATGTAGTTTGACGACACTTATACACTGGATGCGTTGGTGCAAGACAATTAAAACAAAGTTTCTTGGCTTGTACTATATTTTGCCTCTCAAATGCTGGCTGCTTCTTGAATTGATTACAATAGTATATGTAATGTGGCCCGTCACACATCGCACATAGCTGTTCAGACGAACTTGGCTTCACATTCACAGCGGAATGAAACGCTCTAGCTTTCACTATTTGATTTGGATTTTTATTTTGCATGTTTGTTTTAGCAGTCGCAGGGTTTTTACTTGTATCTACCATTTCCAAACTTCGAAATCTTGTTTCCATAAACTTCTCCAATTGTGACCATTCTGGTAGGTCCTGTTCTACAGTACTCACATGATTCTCCCATTGTCTGTGTGACTCAGTGTCTAATTTTGACACAACCAAGAATATTATTATCGCGTCCCATTCTTTCGTGTTAATTTCAAGATTATATAATGCCTTTAGACATGATGTTGTAGTATCTAAAAGTTGTCTTATGGAGCTTGCAGACTCGTGTTGTAGACTTTTTTGAGCAAATAAAGTCTTCAGAATGGCATTGCAATTGTACCTTTTATTGTTATAACGTTTGGTTAATAGATCCCATGCTTCTTGATAATTTGCTGAGGTAGTCGGAAAATTTCTCAACAGCAGTTCAGGCTCTCCAGATAAGCTCGTTTTTAAATAATGTAGTTTCTGTACTGGCGAAAGTGAGCTGTTTTCATGGATTAATGAAACAAACATGTCGTAAAAGGATTGCCACTCGGTATATTTCCCTGCAAAAACGGGAAGTTTAATTTGCGGCAAGTGAGCCTCAGAAGTACTTTCCTTAGTCTTGGGCACTGTCGTATTATTTGCCTTAGTAGTACTTGGGTTGTTCATAGTGAGGTAATCCTTAAGAAGGGTTTTGTAAGTGATAACACCTTCTTGAAACGTATCCTGCACATCATCAGTGAAATATGGTAATGTTGCCTTCTGCTCTTTTGTAATCGATGCGACAATTTTAAAATGATTTTTGTTAAATGCTTCTTCTAATTTATCCAACGTTTCCATTCTAGCTGTTAAATAACTAGATTTTGCTCGAGTCTCGTAACTTGCTTTTTTAAGATTCCGCTCAGCCTTTTTCAATTGTTCAAGAATCTCCATTTGACCTTCAATTAAATTTTCCATTTTGATTTTCAAGTACACAAATTTTTATTTTTAAAAGTAAGTTCTAGTTTGTTACTAAATTAATTAAGTTCTCAAACGTCACCAAGATTCAATGCACTTTTCGATTAATATAAATTTAAAAAGTTTTGCAAGTCCAATTTGAATCACTTCACAAATTGTAACAAGTATTTAGAGTCCAAAAAATTGCTAAGTCACGAAATTGTTACAAGTCAATTTTAATTAGAATTTTTTCTCAGTATATTTTCTCAGAATAGTTCACTTTTACTTACAATTTACAAGTCCAATGTTTTTGTCACTGGTTCACAACACTTATTTCTGTCTCACTTGTTCCCTGGTTTCGGCACCATGTTAAAAATGAATCCTCGCACTCGTGAAGGTACTCGTTTATTGTGTAAACAAAAGTATAAGTAATTACAACTCGTTAGAACAACACGTTAAGACAACTCGATAAAAACTACTCTCTTATATACATAACTCTACTACAAGTTAATACAACAATACTTCTCGATAAAACTACACGTTAATACAACAATACTCTTTTTTTTAAATTAATATTGCGCTGCAGTTCATGAGTGGGTACGTTGTGACACATACTAGCGCCATCTATGATAAACCTTAGTAAATAGTCCTGCTCTACGTTTTACACATGCACCATCTAAAATGAATTTGTGTTAAAATATTTTTATTTTGTTATTTTATATCATTGTATTTTATATGATTTGTTTTAGATTTATTTTGTGGATGTTGGACGATCTAAGTGTGCGTGGGAGATGCCTATTGGTGGCATTGAGGTTCGCAACCCATCACACCGCGTCTCCCGCGTGGCGAAAAGAGAAGGATGGAGTGCCGCATCGGTTAAAATGTTACAGTCCATTCTTTCTGCCTACCCTTTCGGGGAGACGGTGTGATGGTTAGTTAGTTAAACAAAGTTGTCTTCAATTTCCTAAGTATGTATATTACTATGGAATTCCACAGTTGCGTTTAATAAATGTGTAGTTGGTTGATTTTAAAAGTGGTTCTTTTTGAATATTCCGTTACACACATACGTGATGTAACATCCACTAGTATCGCCAGGCCGGCGTGGCGCAGACAGACTTGGCTTGGCAACCGCCTAGACAGCCGAGACGCACCGCCCGGGGGATGGGGGTGCGCCGTTACTGTGTCGCTGGGGGTGGGAGGGAGCGGAGAACCCACCCCTCCGGCTAGGAGGCGCGGAGACGGCGAATATCCTGGAAGGGGCGAAGGGGCCCAGAGGGGGGAAGTGACGAGACGAGTAATGTACATAAATTTATTATGCGCTGCTCATGATGGCAACCCGAAACGACAGAATTTCACTAAAAACTCAATGCTCAGACATTTAATCAAATCAGAGTTCATAAAACATCCATAGAAGCAAGAGCAGACACTCTCAGAACCAAACATCTCTTAAGAGTTGACATCCGTTGCCAAAACAAAATGACCTACAATATCCAGACAGCCTATCAGATCCAAACTGGTTGTAGACGATAAGCCCATAGAACAAGTCATGGAGTTCAGATATCTGGGTGTGGAGATATCTAGTTGCAGCGATCTGTATAATGAAGTTAAAAAACAGACTGATAAAGGGACACTGTCTTGGACAATAAGCATATGCTAGTGGAAATCAATGTTAGAATTTATAAAACATGCATCAAGCCCATTATGACTTACGGAATATAAGCAAGAGCAGACACTGTCAGAACCAAACGTCTCTTAAGAGTAGCAGAAATGAGAACATTGCGACCTATTGTGAGGAGAACCCTTAGAGATAGGATACCTTATGAAGAAATTCGCAAATCCTGCAAAATTGAAGACATTATGAGATGGAGGAGGCAGAGAAGACGATTCTGAAGGGACCACATCGAGAGGATGGATCCAGCGAGGATTCCTAAGATTGTGATACGACACGAGACTCCAAAGGGTCTTTGACCACCAGGACGACCACCAAAGAGATGGAGAGAAGGCTGGTCGTCTTCATCACAGGAAGAAAGTTGATATCCTGCATAAACAGATCGCAAGATCTACAATCAGAAGAAGAAGAAGACGAAGAAGAAAAAAAAGAAGAAAAAGACGACGAATAATAATAATCGGGTGGTGGTCTAGGGGATAGAACGCTTGGCTCTTGATCCAGGGGACTTGGGTTCAAGCCTGGACACGACCAGATTCCTTCTTCATAATAATGAGCTATTTTCTGCTCACATTGAAGATTGTAATAATAAATTCTAATATCATTGATTTAAATCCTTGGTATTAGTCTTTATTTAAAAAAAAAAAAAAGAAGACGACGAAGAAGAAGAAGAAGACCTTCGTCTTCTTCTTCGTCTTCTTCTTCTTCTTGAAGAAGAAGAAGAAGACGACGAAGAAAAAGAAAAAGAAGACGACGAAGAAAAAGAAGAATAAGACAACGAAGAAAAACATGAAGAAGAAGAAGAAGACAATGAAGAAGAAGAAGCAACAAAATACCAACATCTTCTAGCACGACCGAGTCCTCCAAATATCCGCTCTTAATCTAAAATTGAGACATTGTCTTCAACTAATCTAACCCACCCAACCCATTGGTTGCACCAGCAAAACTGGTTGGTTGTAACAAAACAAAGTGGTGAAAAAACCAATAAAATTATAATTATATTATTTAAACTCATATTAAGGGTGAACCCAAAATAAAACTCATATTGTTTTCCCCGAAAATAATCAACCAGGAAACAGTGGTGAGATTCTGTAAGTCTCAACGCCTACGGTGGGCTGGCCATGTGGAAAGAATGCCAGAGGGTAGAACACCACAAATTATATCCCGATGGGTACCCCGCGAAAAGAGACCAAGAGGCAGACCGAGGAAAAGATGGATGGATTGCGTGGAAGAAGATTGGGAGAAAATGGAAGGAGCTGGGAAATCAAATCAAATCAAATCAGTTTATTAACTCAAAAGATATTACAAACAGGAAAATGTTCAAGGCATCTATTGAGTACAGGTAAAATATTATAAAAATACAAC
The DNA here is from genome assembly GCA_022606425.2 of Lepidostoma basale. NCBI lineage: Eukaryota > Metazoa > Arthropoda > Insecta > Trichoptera > Lepidostomatidae > Lepidostoma > Lepidostoma basale. Next base: position 2,218,112 of record JAHDVF020001251.1, read on the forward strand.
ATAATACCAGGAATGTATTAGAGATGGTTCGACATTAGGAAGACAACATACTTTCTAAAGTCAAGAGTATTTGTCCCCTGAACGTACTTTCACTAATATAAAAGACGTCGATCTCCGAGGAGACCGCGTTCAGCAGACTAATTGCTCTTCCCACCGGTGTCACCAGAGGCAGATTGGTAAAACAATCTGTGCTGTCGCTGTCGGAGAAATATATCAGGGACAAAAGACCAACACCCTCTAGCACGGCCGAGTTCTCGAAATATCGTCTGTTTAATTTAAAGAAATGGGTTATGAGATGCCCATCTCTTCGAAGCTGCAAAGAATTGGTTCCGAGCATTCCTTAAAGAAATGCCGTGGGATAGAGCCACGGATAACTTCCATACCATAGGAGAGAGGTGGCCAGAGACAGAAGTCAGTGGAGGACCGTTGTGGAAGAGGCCAAGTCCCACACCGGGATGTAGCGCCGAGAAATGAATGAATGATTGTTTTTTCCCCGAAAACCTATTCATATATTAATATTTACATTCAAAATTATTATAGACTTAAAATAAGACTCGCTTCCTTGAGGGTTAAAACCGACCTTGTTAACCCGTAGTGGGTAATACCGTGCCCTCGTTGCGGAGGCAAAAACCGATATAAAAAAATTCTATCCAATAGAAAATAATTGTGTGGCTTTAGGCCTTTGTAAATGCTTTAGAAGCAAAGAGAATAATTAATAGAGAAACCTTCGGGAACCTCTGCCCTGCAACCTTCACCGTGATCAAGTTAAAACGTGCTTGGGGGGTGACATTACTAAACCATTCTCAAAGAACGATACGGTTCTTGAGTCAATATTGTATATATTTTATTACAATTGTGTTTATTGTTTCTTTAAGAATGATATTAGGATAGTGCGGACGAATTGCAAGTCTTAGTGTCGAGAATGTATGAGGTATGCAAGTCAAATGATTTAATAATAATAATATGCTAACATTTAAAGCGCCGTTTTTGTAATATAATCACCTCAAGGGCGCATTAAGATGTGTTTTAAATCTAAAAATATAAATGTGAACGCTGCATCTGATTTTCGCGGTCAGTTAAAAAGTATTGTAGAACAAAGTATAAATGTTTAAATTGGGTATGAAATATGAAAAAGATGGGTTTTCAATTTAGATCTGAAATCTGTAGGATCATTTATGCATCTGAGGTGTGAAGGGAGATTGTTCCAAGCTGATGGACCGGCTACCGCGAACGCTTCGGCTCAACTAATCTTCCTATTGCCGAGGAGTTCGCCGAGCGAAGTGTGGAATTACTTGTATTTAGGCTGTCCGTTATACAGAGTTCGGATATATAACATGAAGCCATTCCATGTAGCGCTTTGAAGACTGTCCAGCAGAGTTTATACTGGGTTCTTTCTGGACTTTTGAGCCAGTGAATTTCTTTGAGATGTTGTGTTATATGGGCCTTTTTTGGAATACCTTTAATGAGTCTTGCTGCTGCATTGAACGCAGATTGAAGTTTGTTTATTTGTTGTTTTGGAATGTTTGCATAAATTCCATTACAATAATCAAGTCGTGACATGTCGGAAAGTCACAGGTGTTGGTTTTTGAAAGGAAAGAGCAAATGACAGTTTGTAACATAAGTGTGGACGAAGAGAATTTGGAGCAGGTGAATGAATTTGTGTATTTAGGTACCATGTTCACAGCGGATGGCCGAACGGATAGTGACGTCGAAAGAAGGGTTGGTGCGGGTAACAAAGTGAATGGAGCTTTAAAAATAGTTATTGGAAACAAGAATTTATCAATTAAAGCGAAAACGGCCGTTCATAATGGAGTTCTGGTCCCAACCTTAATGTATGAAAGCGAAGCATGGAACTGGCAGAAGAAAGGAGAGAGTCGAATAAATGAGGTCCCTAAGACGGTCGGTCTGGTCGGTAACTGGAAGGTCCCTATGAGTGATAGATCAATATACGACAGAATCTCAAATGCTGATATAAGAAAGGAATGTAGAGCGGAAGAAGGTATTATGAAAGGATTGCTGCGTTGGTTCGGACATATGGAGCGCATGGATGGAGAAAGAATGGTTAAAAAAAGTACACGTTAATGATTTAAATAGAGTACGGAGTCGAGGCAACCGAGGAAAACATGGAATGACCAAATTAATCAAATTTTAAAGGTTGGTCACGTTAGAAGTCGGAAGAATAGACTTGCGTGTATGACTCGCTGTATGAATGTGGCGGAAGCTAGAGAAGTGTGCCAGGATAGAGTAGTGTGGCGGTCCATTCTCTCTGTATACCCCTACGGGGAAACGGTGTGATGGTTTTTTGTTGTTGTTGTAATTGTGTTTATTGTTTTTTTTAAATGATGTTTAACTTCATATTAAATCATTTATAGGTACCAAAGAAAACGTTTTATTTTCTGAATTAAAACAGTTTTTTGTACTTTTGAAATTGTTTTTATATCGAGTTTCATATCGATGCTTCAAAGTTTTAACACCTTCATCGTTGGAACAACGATATTTTAGATATCTAGAAGATTTAATTTTAAATTTAAATTGGCAACCTTTGTGGCAAGTGCTATGATTGTCACATCGAAGGTCCCGGGATCGATTCCCGACGATAGTAATGTGATTTTCACACTATTTTTGGTCTGGTGTATAATTCATGTATAAATAAAATGGCGATATATTGCCTGCCTAAAATCAATATGAAAGCTATACCCTTTACATCGATTTGGCTCGCGCTTAAATGATATAAAGAGCGATTTAACAAAAAAATATTCAGTATAATAATTTTACGGGAAAGACATGTTTCACCTTATAAAGGCATTAGCAATGTTGCATATCAAGCATTTACATTTAATAATTCCTTATTAAGACGAAACGTGTCATTCCCATAAAAATATACTAAAATTTCTAGAAAACAGACGTTTTCATTACAACTGTGTTCTTATGTATGGAAGTAAAGGAACATGGAACTGGCAAAATAAGAATGAACGTAGTAAATAAAGCAGTACAAATTAATTCTCTTAGAAGAATGTGTAGATCTGTATATGATAGAGTGACAAATGCAAATATATGAAGTGAATGCAATGTGAATGAAAGTGTTTTGAACAAAACAATGAAAGGATCTTTTAGATGGTTTGGACACATTGAAAGAAATAACTAACTAACTAACCATCACGCCGTCTCCCCGAAGGGGTACGCAGAAAGAACGGACTTCTTTCCTGACATATAATATTTCTCTCGCTTCCACAACATTCATACATCACGTCATACACGCCCGTCGATTTCTCTGTCTCCTCACGTGCCTGACATTCAATATTTGATTTATTTAATCGTGCCACGTTTTCCTCGGTCTTTCTCTATTCCTAGTTCCATTTACATCGTTAACATATAATTTTTTTACCATTCTATCTTCATTCATTAATTTCATGTATCCAAACCATCTTAATGATCCTTTCATTATTTTGTCCATAATACCATTATTCGCACTGCATTCACTTCTTATATTTTCATTCGACACTCTATCATACACAGAGTATTCACACATTCGTCTAAGGGATCTAATTTCTACTTGCATTTATTCTACTTTTATCCTTCTTTTGCTGGTTCCATGCTTAAAAAATATCATGACGTCATAATATTTAACGATAATTTTTTTAATGTATTATTGTGGTTTCATAAAACATTTTAAAATTGGTGAAAAATATAAATAGGCTTAATAACATAGATATAATACAATTAATATTAATATAATAAATGCATTTGTAATTATAATTTAATTGGGTTGATTAAAATAATGACGGTGACTTCCGAGATGAAGACACTGAGGACGATAGCAGGCAAGACGCTGAGAGATCGCGTGAGGAACACCAGAATAAGAGAGATATGTGAGGTTGAGGATATTATAAGATGGAGCAGATAGCGAAAAAGGGACTGGTACGGTCATATTCAAAGAATGGACACCACCAGACTCCCCTATATTGCACTACATAATCAGCCTCATGGGACTCGTCCTCGTAGAAGACCTCCTAAAAGATGGAAGGACAGCTGGGAGTCTACCTCACAGGAGGATCAACACTCTGGAGAACAGATCACATAGGACAACAACAAGGAAGAAGAAGAAGATTAAAATTATATTAAATTATAAAAAAAAAGTACTTACCAGAATCGAGAGGAAAGAGATCTTGTTGTCCTTGGATATATCCGGTCCTTTTTCATTTCATTGATAAATTATTCAGCGAGCTGATGTGTGTGCTTCAACAGTCGAAAACCTAAATAAATAAAAACATTTAGAGAATAAATAATAATTAAAAACTTCTTTTAAATTCAATATGGAAAAACCCTGACATCAAGATCAGCAGCAAAGTAAGAATTTAAAAGACTTCACAATCATAAAAAAACGCGCTCAGTGTCAGAAATGAAGATTCAGAAACATATCTAGCAAGACACTACGAGACAGAATTAGGAACTCAAGGGATATATGCGAGGTCCAGGATGTCGTTAGGTGGGTAAGCCAAAGGAGTAAATACTGGTATGCACACGTGAGAAGAATCAAACTCCCCCTCATTGTGTTGCACGGCCAACCCCAAGGTAGACGACCCCCGGGCAGACCACCAACAAGATGGATCGACAACTTGGAATTGGAGGAGGCCAAATCCTCTTAAGAAAAACGCCACATGGGCTACCGAAGAAGAAGAAGATGAAGAACTTCTTTATAGCATATTTGTGTATTAAGACAGCATGATGGCCAAACAGTGATGTTGAAAGAAAGGTTGGTGCGGGTAACAGCGTGAATGGAGCTTTAAAAATAGTTATTCGAAACAAGAATTTATCAATGAAAGCGAAAATGGCCGTTCACAATGGAGTTCTGGTCCTAACCCTTATGTATGGAAGCAAAGTATGGAACTGGCAGAAGAAAGATGAGAGCAGAATAAATGCAGTAGAGATGAGGTCCCTAAGACGAATGTGTGGTAGAACGATATACGACAGAATCTCAAGTGCTGATCTTAAAAATGAATGTAGAGCGGAAGAAGGTACCGTGAAAGGATCGCTGCGTTGGTTCGGACATATAGAGCGCATGGGTGAAGAAAGAATGGTTAAAAAAGTATACGTTAACGATCTAAATGGAATACAGAGTCGAGGCAGACCTGAGAAAAACATGGCATGACCAAATTAATCATATTTCAAAGGTTGGTCATGACAAAAGCCGAAAGAATCGACGTGCGTGTATGACTCGCTGTATGAATGTGGAGGAAGCTAGAGATGTATGTCAGGATAGAGTATTGTGGCGGTCCATTCTCTCTGCCTACCCCTGCGGGGAAACGACGTGATGGTTTGTTGTTGTTTAGTTTATAATAATTCCGAATTGCGCCCCTGCACTACTGACTGCCCCATCACCTGGAGGAACTTCTGCCGGTACCTCGCCGCCGGACAGGACGATAGATATAAGGATACTGAGATGCTGCGTATACATTGCCGACGGCTTGTCGCAACTTCATAATTAAATAAAGTGTGTCAAAAGGTTAGTAGGGCTACGATGGGGTATGTTTTGCTGGAAAGCATGCCTGTACAAAATGTCGTAAGGCGCCATGTTGCATTTACAACAGCAACACTACTATCAAGTCCAACTCTCTAGCGTCCACGAGAGGTCTTTTAAAGACCCGCGAACCCCAATGTGGCATATATTACTTAGTGCCATAGCAGATAGAGAGAGGACGAATGGCGAGCTTCCAGCGCCATAAAACTGGATACACCCAGCTAAGGGAAGGTAACCCCGACAGAAAATCCTCCAGAGAAGGCAAGGGGATACCACTCTGGATATTTTTCCCCAGGTCATCCCCATGAGGCCTATTCAATGGTGATAGTCAACGTTAGGGAGACTTGACAGGACACAGAGAGATGATGGTGATGATGGGTCAAAAGGAACGTTCGATTCATTGATCGCCCGGATTGGCCCCTATCAAAACTAAAACTAACTAACTAACCATCACGCCATTTCCCCGGAGGGGTAGGCAGAGAGGATGGATCGCCACACTGGCCTGTCCTGGCACACCTCTCGGGCTTCCTCCACATTCATACATCGCACCATGCACGCACGTCGATTATTCCGACTTCGAATTTGGCCGCCTTTTAGTAATTGGTTAATTTGGTCATGCCATGTTTTCCTCGGTCGTCCTCGGCTTCTTTTCCCACTCACACTGCTTGTGTACAACTTTTTAACCATTCTACTCTCATCCATTCGTTCCATATGTCCGAACCATCTCAGGGATCCTTTTTTAATTTTATTCATGATGCAGTCATCTGCCTTACATTTCTTTCTTATTTCATCGTTCGGTATTCTATCATACAACGTTTTCCCGCACATTATTCTTAGTGATCTCATTTCTACGGCGTTTATCCTGCTTTCATCCTTCTTTTGCCAGCTCCAAGCTTCACTTCCATACATGAGAGTTGGCACTAGAACTCCATTGTGTACTGCCATCTTTGCTTCTATGGATATATTTCTATTTGCAGTTATGACTTTGAGTGCGCCATTTATTTTATTCCCAGCACCAACCCTCCTTTCGATGTCTTTCTCCATTTTTCCGTCTCTTGTAAACATGCTTCCCAGATGCGTAAATTCAGTAACTTGCTCATATCAATATCCTGCATAAACAGATCGCAAGATCTATAATCAGAAGAAGAAGACTTACGATAAAAGTATGTAAACATAGTGTCTTATGTGTGTAGATGTACGTGTGTTTGTATGTGTACATGTATTATTAGGGAGCCAATTTGTGGCCAAAAAGAAAGCCTTCTCTGTTTTTTTTTTGCGAAGTAGGAGTAAAAAAATATAATTTATACATTCTTTCAATCGACTCCAAACTCTGGCATAATACTAAAGATAATGGCCTGGATGTCAAAATGTTACTTTTTAATGGTGATTCACATTCAAGACTCTTTTCTTTGGTAACTTTTGAAACTACACACTGTTCTTAAAGTATTGTATTATACAAAAATCTTCGATTCAAATATAATAAAAGCAAAATATTAATACAGTAGAACGTCGTTTATCCGGACTAATAGTGATCGGAGATGTTCCGGATAATCGAACGGGCGCTAATTCTTTTATTTTTCTCGACTCATTTATTAACTAACTAACTAACCATCACGCCGTCTCCCGAAATGGTAGGCAGAAAGAATGGACTGCCACACTTTAACCGATGCGACACACTATATTTCTCTTTTCACCCCCGCGGGAGACGCAGTGTGATGGTTTGCGAACCTATAGGCATCTCCCGTGCACACTTCGATCGTCCAATCTTTTATTGATTATGAAATAAAAAAATTTACTGCAAAACCAAGTATGTATGTAATAAATGTACATAAAAAGACATTACTTTACTCGTCTTTTTTTGCATGTATTAAAACGTAGGTTTTCGTTCGTATTAATTATTTATAAAACAATCATCCGAACAGTAGTGACCTATGGATGTGAGGCGTGGACAATGACAGCGAAATCCGCAGAGCGACTGGATACTTTTGAGAGAAAGGTGCTGCGCAGAATTCTGGGACCTGTGAATACCGGTGAAGGCTGGAGAGTGCGGCATAATGACGAGCTGTACAATATTTACAAAGCTCCCAGTCTCTTCACACAGGTCAGACTGAATAGACTGAGATGGGCCGGTCACGTGCAGAGGATGCCGTCATCGCGAACCCCAAAAAGATTGCTGGAGTGGCACCCAGGTGGTAGAAGACCAATTGGACGACCAAGGCTGCGATGGGAGGATGAATTTGGGAGAGATGGAGCAAGATTGTTACGAGTGTCAGATTTGAGGGTCGAAGCGGAGGACAGGAGGAGTTGGAGGCGAAGAATACTGGAGGCTAAGGCTCGATATGGGCTGTAGGGCCATCGAAGAAGAAGAAGATTAATTATTTAATATAGAGTTTTGCAACATTGTTCACGAAACAATAATAAATAATACAGAATATTTATGTTTAACATATTAACATATAATAGTAACAAAACAAGGAAAACGTAGCGTAATCAAATATATCAAATAATAAATGTCGGTTACGCAAGGAGTCGAAGAAATCGAAGCGCATGCATGACACGATGTATGAATGTTGAGGAAACTACAGAAGGATGTAAGGAAAGAACAGTATAGCGGTCAATTCTTTCTGCCTACACCTTAAGTCAGCACAGACTGTTTAATCTCCCAACATGCAGAACTAGTCTGCCTCTCTTGATACCGGTGGGGAGAGTAATCAAATCGCTTAACATGATCGCTTCGGAGATCAACTTTTTTTGTATAAGTGAAAGTACGTCCAGAAAACCAATTCTCTTGACTTTAGAGAGTATCTTGTTTTTCTATAGTAGAACCATCTCTCATGAGTTCATGGTATTATATATTTTATTTTACCGGTTCTCAAATAGATGCCTTAAACTGTCAACATGTTTGTAATGTCGTTTGAGTGAATCAAATCAATTTGGATTTTAAATTAGAGCAAAAGTATGTCTATAACCACCGCCGGGTTCCATTGAATTAATTCTGAAAGTTTTATCTCGATCTGCTGGCTATTAGCCGAGTAAACGGTCTTCACAATAACACACTTTGGCTTTTATTTATATAGATGATTCTCAATCAAGATATTTCAATTAATAAAATAAGTTTTCCAGCTAAGATGAAATAATGGTTTGATCCTTACACATTATAATGCAATAATTTGTTTATGAAATATAGAAATGCGGTAGAGGGTGGAAAATGCTGAAAACAAGTTATAAAGGGGAGGGAAAACGATAACAATTCGTATTCAAAGGGTGTTATCATAACTTAGGTCATTTAGGGCGCAATTCCAAACCCTTGGAATCTACACTTGACTGCCCAAAGAACACGGGGTGTCAATCGATTCATATGCAATTTATTTTATGTGTCAGTTTCACAGTAACGAAGAGTCGAATGGAACTCATGTTTCGAACAAACTTAAACAAGAATAACGTACAACGAACCATAGTGAAGTTTTCTCAGATAGATTGACCGAGTTGAAGACTATTCTATGATATGTATCAGTTTGCAAAACAAATATGTTAGTTTTGCAGATGATTTTCTCGTTCTTTCTCTATTTCTTATTAAATTCACATTCGTATATTTCAAATAGAAATACGCACACAGAGAAATCTTAATGAATCCATTTACCCACATTTGAGTTTTAAACAATCGGATGAAGGAAGATATATATGGAAGTGTATGAAAGAGCTGATGTAGGTGCCAAAATGAGCGAAGTGTTAGTAAGCTGTCTCTTGTATGCGGATGACGCTGTCCTACTTGCAGACAACGAGCATGAACTACAAGTCCTGGTGAATAGTATGTATGAGGTATGCATGAGAAATGATCTGATGATGAATGTTAATAAGTTTAAGGTAATGATACTTGATGATGCTTATAGTCTTGAAACTGTTATATTGTCCAAACAAAGTGCCGAGAAACTATGAGTGACCCAAAGAGCCATGTTAGGAATAAGCCTAATAGACAGAGTCGGAAACGATACGGTGAGAGAAAAAACAAAGGTCACTGACATCATCCACCGGGTGGCGACTCTAAAATGGCAATGAGCAGGTCACGTAGCCAGAAGCTCAGATGAAAAATGGACAAGAAGACTGCTGACTTGGAGACCGTGGACGGCGAAGAGAAGTGCAGGGCGACCGTAACTACGGTGGAAGGATGATCTGAACAGACACGTCGGAATAACCTGGATGCAGTCTGCACAGGACAGAGTGACATGGAAGCGAATGGAGGAGGCCATTGTTTAGGAGTGGATGGAAATAGGCTGAGGAAGAATAGAAGAATAATGATTTTTGAAAAAGAAGAAATCATGACAGTCTGCAACATTAGCGTGAATGGTAAATATCTGGACCAAGTAGATGAGTTTGTATATTTATGTAGTATGTTTACGAAGGATGGGCGGGATAAGAAATTGAGAGGGATATTGAATGAAGGGTTGGGGCAGGCAACGATGTGAATAGTGCACCTAAAGATGTCATTGCATCAAAAATGGTGTGTATAAAAAAGCTAACACAGACGTGCACAATGGTGTTTTTGTAGCGACCCTTGTGTGTGAATGCGAAGCATGGAACTGGGTATGCAGAAATAATGGACTGTTACACTGTTCTTTCCTGACATATTTCTCTTGCTTCCTCAACTTACATACACCGTGTCATGCACCTACGTCGATTTCTACGACTCCTTACGATGACGACATTCAATATTTGATTTATTTGATTGTGCCACGTTTTCCTCGGCTTCCTCTATTTCTAGTTTCATTTACATCGTTAACATATACTTTTTTAACATTCTTTCATCCTTCTTTTGCAAGTTCTATCCTTCACTTCAATACTTAAGAGTCGGTATAAGAAAACCATTGTATCGTAAAAAGATTTTCCACACATTATTATTATTATTTTTTTTTGTTGAATCGCTCTTTACATCATGACAGCTTGACCCAAATCGATGTAAATGGTATTAGAGCATATTGATTCTCATTACATGTGATAGTAAGCTAATCCATCGCCATTTTATTGTCACGTGAATTCTGCACCAGACCAACGACAAAGTGACAATTACACTGCAATCGCCGGGAATCGAATCCGGGACCTTCGGGGTGGCAGTCAATGCACTTACCACTCGGCCACGAAGGTCGTCAATTTCACATTTCTACTGCATTTATTCTACTTTCATCCTTCTTTTGCCAGTTCATGCTACGCTTCCATACATATTGTAACTAACTAACTAACTAACCAACTAACCATCACGCCATTTCCCCGGTGGGGTAGGCAGAGAGGATGGATCGCCACAATCCTCTGTCCTGACATACCTCTCGGGCTTTCTCTACATTCATACATCGTACCATGCACGCGCGTTGATTATTCCAACTTCGAATGTGTCCGCCTTTTATTAATTGATTAATTTGGTCATGCCATGTTTTCCTCGGTCGTCCTCGGCTTCTTTTTACACTCACGCTGCTTGTGTACAACTTTTTAACCATTCTACCATTTTAACCATTCTCATCCATTCGTTCCATATGTCTAAACCATATCAGGGATCTTTTTTTAAATTTTATCCATGATGCAGTCATCTGACTTACATTTCTTTATTATTTCATCGTTCGATATTCTATCATACAACGTTTTCCCGCACATTCTTCTTGGTGATCTCATTTCTACGGCGTTTATCCTGCTTTCATCCTTCTTTTGCCAGCTCCAAGCTTCACTTCCATACATGAGGGTTGGCACTAGAACTCCATTGTGTACTGCCATTTTTGCTTCTGAGGATATATTTCTATTTGCAGTAATGACTTTGAGTGCGACATTAATTTTATTCCCAGCACCAACCCTTCTTTCGATGTCTTTCTCTATTTTTCCGTCTCTTGTAAACATGCTTGCCAGATACGTAAATTCGATAACTTGCTCCGATTTCTCGTCCATCGTACTTAGGTATATCACAAATCGTCATACATTCTTCATTCTCGAAAACCATCACTTTAGATTTAGACACATTCATCACCAAGTCACTGTTTCTACATATTGTACATTTATTATTTAATACTTTTAAACTCGGTGTCAAAAATCTGCACAATTCTTAACACCGAATGTCTAACCACCCTGTACGAAGTGTTCAAGGTCGTTCCATACAAAATGTAGGCCGCATTTAGCTAAGACGAAAGAAAACAGATAGAAATGAGAGTGAAAAAATATAATAAAATGCGGTTCGCTACAACGGCATAGCGCGATCATCAAAAACTCTAAAATATCAAAGAAAGACATACGAATTTATATATTTTAAACAGTTTTCTGCGTACGAATTTTATTTGAATTTGTTATATCGCCACGTTTTAACGCGATGTTTACAAAGTGCCCCCTAAATCTTGTCTCTAGTGCCTTATTACCGCAAATGGTTCTCATACGAATATAAATATTTCTTATGGAGATTTTTTTTATTACCAGAGTCCTTGACTTTCGTCTCTTTCGGTTCAAAAGCGAAAACTCTTATTATTTTATCTATTTGCACGCGTTTGTCATTGGTGCCACTTGGAAATGACAGGGAAAGGACGGGTTTCAAATTAATGCGATAAAAATGCGTTTTTTTAAAACAGCGTTATGGTTTTTTCAAAGATTATTCTTGGCGTATATCCGAACGCTATAATCTGTGCCAAATTACAGGCACATACGCACAGAACATAGGCAAATTTATTGTTTTCTGATTTCCTTCAACAGTGACGGTATTTATTGTTCCTTGAATAATATTGTGTCTAAAAGACATGCGTACGTCCTATAATGACATATGGAATAGAAAAGAGAGCTGACACCATCAGAACAAAATGTCACCTAAGAACCACAGAAATGAAAACTCTCCGATCCGTTGCGGGAACTCCGAGACAGAATAAGAAATTCTGAAATAAGAAAGATCTGCAATGTAGAAGATGTCGTGCGATAGGGAAGACTGAGAAGACGCTACTGGAGAGACCATGTGGAAAGAGCATGTTCTGAAAGAGTGATAAATATAGCCGCAAATAAAGTACCAACAGGAAATCGACCTGCAGAAAGACCACCTAAAATATGGCGAGATAGTTGGACATCTGTATCCCAGGAACAGGCTCCGAGAAATAACAGGACACAGTCCTAAATAAAGCAGAAGAAGAAGAAGAAGAAGAATAATGTAATAAAACACAATATTAAATTTTAACAAACTAGCCATCGCCGTCTCTCCGAAGGGGCAGGCAGAACGAATGGATCGCCATACAATCTATTGGGATTAATGGAATCCTATCTATTTAACCGAAAACAATATGTAGTGTATAAAGCTGCTGACTGTAGGCCGAACGCAACATCAGATGAGAGTAGTGATGTCAGGAGTTCCACTAAAGAACACCAATGAGTTTGTCTACCTCGGGGGCAAAATAACATGGGACAGTCGGTCTAAGAGCGAGGTCGACAGCCGTATACATCAGGCTAGGCTTGCATTTAATAAAAGGTCGAAAATAATAGAATCAAATAATATAGACCTAAAACTGAGAATACTCCTCATCGAGACCTATGTATGGAGTATCTTGATGTACGTCTGCGAGACATGGTGCCTATCCGAAAGGCGTTTGGGATGTAGTCCTATAGAAGACTATTAGAAATTTTCTGGAGAGACCACATTGACAATAATGAGGAGGTTCTCCAAAGAATCGAAGGAGGAAGGCACCTGCTCAGGACCTTGTCCGAAAGGCGTGCAAGATGGATCGGCCATGTAATACGACAAGAAGGCCTCTTGCATGCCATAATGGAGGGGACAAACTCTAGGGGACGCCCACGCCGAGAGTACCTAGAGGACCTGTTGGTGGACGTGCGCTGCTCATCATATGCACATTTCAAAAGAGCCGCACAATACAGGGAAGAATGGAAGAGAAGAATAGAGGAAATTGCTGCAAACCAATCCCAGGATTGAAACCAGATCATCATCAACCATCATAATTCAGATAGCTTCATAGCAAAATCACGAATCCCCCAGGGTTAAAATTTGGGGCCGCTTTTGTTTCTTCTGTATATCAATGACATTGATGTTTAAACTCTTAGAGTACATTCAAATTATCTTAATAGATGGCGCTAGTGTACAACAATGTGAAGTTATTAAAAATAGTAGCATATATACGAGTTCGAAAATTTTTTCAAATGTGGTGTCGTAAGAAGGGCGGAATGGGAAATGTTGTTAACATAAAGTGATCGCTTAACCCAACCAATGACAGGTCATAAGTCCTGTAAACGCCTCGACTACCATATTCTGTTTCCAAATAATTTACACCTTCGTCTCTATTGAGATACAATTAATCCTTAACAGATATTTTTTTGTCTAATATTCGCACATTTCGTTTGATCAAGTGTCGAAAATACAAATTGTATAGAGGAAGCGAAAGAAGTATGTCAGGATAGAACAGTGTGGCGGTCTGTTATTTCTGCCTACCCCTACGGGGAGACAGCGTGATGGTTAGTTAGTTAGTCTCATGATAAAATTAACTATTGGATCCCAATTCAGTAAATGTATCCTCAAATCGGCAAAAATCGAAGAAATACACAATCCTTTGACGAGACAATTATACGGCCCTAGCTGGGCCAATCACAAAACCATGAAATACAACGGAATACACGATCTTGCGAGCCTTGGTTGGATGGCTGTCCACCGACCCCAGGGCCGCCGAGGGCGACGCAGTTTCGCCCCTATTATTCCGACAGAATAGTTTGATGTAACAGTGAAGGTCAAAATAGTAACACAGGGACGTATTAGGATAATTAAAAAAAAATTCTTCTACGTTCGCCATACTTTGTGTTGTAGATGTTTTAAATATATATGTTTTAAATATATGTATTTTTTTATATCCTGTAATCTTTCACATTGACATCTGGCATCAACAATACACCACCTACGAGCGATACCGAAACTAAAATATACGCCATTTTGGTTTTATACTACGTCAAATTTAGTCAAATGTATGACAAATTTAATTAATTTTAAATAATTTAAGTGATTTTTTCAAATGTTTTAATAATTATTCTGTTATCCGGAACGGAGACAAACCCAGCAAATATAAGATCTTCAAAATTGGTCCAGCCGTTCTCGCGTCGATTTTTGACTTTGTTTTATATATAAAGTAGTAGAATAAATGCAGTTGAAATGAGATCTCTAAGAAGAATGTGTGGATACTCTGTGTATGATAGAGTGCCGAATGAAAATATAAGAAGTGAATGCGGTGCGAATGATGGTGTCATGAACAAAATAATGAAAGGATCATTAGATGGTTTGGACATATGGAAAGAATGAATGAAGAAAGAATGGTAAAAAAATTATATGTTAATGATGTAAATGGAACCAGAAATAGAGGAAGACCGAGGAAAACGTGGCACGATCAAATAAATCAAATATTGAATGTTGAGGAATCGAGAGAAATATGTCAGGAAAGAAAAGTGTGGCAGTCCATTCTTTCTGCCTACCCCTTCGGCGAGACGGCGTGATGGTTAGTTAGTTAGTTACTTTGAGTCATCTTAGATTTGCGGACGACATCGTGGTCATTAGTGAGGACATAGACGAATTGACTCAAATGATTGAAGAGTTGCAGGAATCATCAAATAAAATAGGCTTAGAAATGAATATAGGAAAAACAAAGATTTTAAGTCCTGAAAATAAAAACTTCACTATCCGCAACAGCACCATAGAAAGAGTCAGCGAATACATATACCTGGGACACAAGATTAAATTAGGAAAAGAAAACCAGACAGCGGAAATATCGAGGCGAATAGGGTTGAGCTGGGCAGCTTTCTGCAAACTAAAACACGTCTTTAAAAACAAGGAAACTCCAATATGTCTAAAGAGAAAAGTCTATGATTCATGCATACTACCGGTGATGACTTATGGGATGGAGACTATGACCCTCACCAAGAGAAATGTAGAGAGATTAAGAGTCACGCAGCGTTCCATGGAAAGACATATGCTCGGCGTCAGTCTCCGAGATAAAATCAGAAATGAGGAGATTAGACGCCGAACAAAAATAACAGACATCATGGAACGACTAGCGAGACTGAAGTGGCAATGGGCGGGTCATGTGGCGAGACAGAGTGAGGATAGATGGACCCAGAAAATAATAAGGTGGAGACCATGGGAGAATAGGAGAAACGTCGGCAGGCCGCAAAAAAGGTGGGCCGACGACATTGCTGCCGTGGGGGGTGGGGGGGATATGTAGCTACGGCTGGCAGGAGATAGAGACGAGTGGAAGGGAAGAGAAGAGGCCTATGTCCAGCAGTGGACCGATAAAGGCTGAAGAAGAAGAAGAAGAAGATACAACACTCATTATAAAATTGTTTAATATTATGGTCAGTTTTGACATGTGTTCTAATGTTTAACATCTGTCAAAACTGATCATATTTGTAAACAATTTTTCCACAAAAGCTAAAATGGCAGTGCACAGTGGTGTTCTTGTACCGACCCTTATGTTTGGAAGCGAAGCATGGAACTGGCAAAAGAAGGAAGAAAGTAGAATAAATGCAGTAGAAATGAGATCTCTTAGACGAATGTGTGGATACTACTGTGTATGATAGTGTCGAATGAAAATATAAGAAGTGAATGCGGTGCGAATGATGGTGTTATGAACAAAATAATGAAGAAAGAATGGTAAAGAAAATATATTATATGTTAACGATGTAAATGGAACTAGAAATAGAGGAAGACCGAGGAAAACATTGCGCGATCAAATAAATCAAATATTGAATGTCGGCCACGTGAGAAGTCAGAAAAATCGACGCGCGTGCATGACACCATTTATGAATGTTGAGGATGCGAGAGAAATATGTCAGGAAAGAAAAGTGTGGCAGTCCATTCTTTCTGCCTACTCCTTCGGGGAGACGGCGTGATGGTTAGTTAGTTAGTTAGTATTAGTTTTTAAATAATCTTAAGCCGGATCTGTACCGAAACGAGAGGGGGTGGGTATAGAGATGAACACGTGACGTAATGCAGTAATAATTTACGAATAGAAATCAGAAAAGGATAGAAAGATGAAATGAAAACGAACCAGCAATATTGATACAACATTCAACATAGAAATACCATTCTTAATTCAACCATTCCCTTATGTATGGAAGTGAAGCATGGAACTGGCAAAAGAAGGATGAAAATATAATAAATGCAGTAGAAATGAGATCTCTAAGATGAATGTGTGATAAATCTGTATATGATAGTAATCTAGTGTAAGAAGTGAATGCGGTGCGAATGAAAGTGTTACGAACAAAATAATAAAAGGGACGTTAAGATGGTTTGGACACATGGAAAGAATTATTGAAGACAGAATGGTTAAAAAGGTATATGTTAAACGATGTGAACGGAGCTAGAAAAATAGATGACGGCCGAGGAAAATTTGGCACGATCAAATCAATCAAATTTTAAATGTCGCGGCGTGAGGAGTCGGAGAAATCGACGTGCATGCATGACACGATGTATGAATGTAGAGGAATCGATAGAAGTATGTCAGGACAGAACAGTATGGCGGTTCATCCTCTCTGCCTATTCCTCCGGGGAGACGGCGTGATGATTAGTTAGTGACGCTGTTTCCCCGGAGGAGATGGACTGCCACACTTTTCTTTCCCGACATATTTCTCAACATTCATACGTCGTGTCATGCACGCGCGCCGAATTAACTGACTCCTCAGATATTCGATATTTGATTTATTTGATCGTGCCACTTTTTACTTGGTCTTCCTCTTTTTATAGATCCATTAACATCGTTAACATATACTTTATTTACCATTCTTTCTTCATTCATTCTTTCCATGTTTCCAAACATCTTAATGATACTTTCATTTTTTTGTTCATAACACCAACATTCTTACCGCATTCACTTCTTATATTTTCATTCGACACTCTATCATACATAGAGTATGCACACATTCATCTAAGAGATCTCATTTCTACTGCATTTATTCTACGTTCATCCTTATTTTGCTAGTTTCATGATTCGCTTCCATACATAGGGGAGATCATCATTGTGCACTGCCATTTTAGCTTAAACATACTTCCTAAATAAACAAATGTATCCACTTGTTTCAGATTTTCACTAAATTAGATGCAGATAATGTTTTATATAATTATTAATAGGGTTGTAATTTTTTTTTCGTATTAATTAAAAGGGTGATGGTACAGAAAAAGTTGGGAAACTATGGTATAGAATAGACACAATTTTTTTTAACATGCACACCATAAAGTTTGATGAAAGCGCCCATTTTATTTTCATGTCGTAAAAATTGGGTGATACGGGAAAATTTTTCATGTTTGACATTGATTTTATCTGCTGCTTGATTTATGTGTCGTCATGGGCGATATGACGGTACATAGGGAGAACAAACCTAACCTCAACTACGCGAGTGTCCCTATAGAACCACTCGGTCAGTAGATACATGTTCTTCTTCTTCTTTCTCAGCCTATTCCCGTCCACTCCTGGACAAAGGCCTCCTCCATTCGTTTCCATGTCACTCTGTCCTGTGCAGACTGCATCCAGGTTATTCCGACGTGTCTGTTTAGATCATCCTACCACCGTAGTTGCGGTCGCCCTGCACATCTCTTTGCCGTCCACGGTCTCCAAGTCAGCAGTCTTCTTGTGCACTTTTCGTCTGAGCTTCTGGCTACGTGACCTGCCCATTGCCGTTTTAGAGTCGCCACCCGGTGGATGATGTCAGTGACCTTTGTTTGTTCTGTCATCGTATCGTTTCTGACTCTGTCTCTTAGGCTTAATCCTAACATGGTTCTTTCCATGGCTCTTTGGGTCACTCGTAGTTTTTCGGCACTTTGTTTGGACAATGTTACAGTTTCAAGACCATAAGTACTAACTGGCAGATTTAATTCATCGAAGAAAAAAAATAGACATAACAATAACATTACAGACATTTCATTTTCCAATGCGTTTAAGATTACAATAAAAAAATGTTAAAAAAGAGGTAAAAAGAAGTAAAAAGAAACGATACAATAAGAAAAAAAACTAACTAACTAACCATCACGCCTTCGCCCCGAAGGGGTAGGCAGAAAGAATGGACTGCCACACCTTACTTTCCTGACATATTTCTCTCGATTCCTCAACATTCATACATCGTGTCATGCACGCGCGTCGATTTCTCTGACTCCTCACATGGCCGACATTCAATATTTGATTTATTTGATCGTGCCACGTTTTCTTCGGTCTTCCTCTATTTCTGGTTCCATTTACATCATTAACATATAATTTTTTTACCATTCTTTCTTCATTCATTCTTTCCATATGTCAAACCATCTTAATGATCCTTTCATTATTTTGTTCATGACACCATCATTCGCACCGCATTCACTTCTTATATTTTCATTCGACACTCTATCATACACAGAGTATCTGCACATTCGTCTAAGAGATCTTATTTCTACTGCATTTATTCTACTTTCTCCTTCTTTTGCCAGTTCCATGTTTCGCTTCCATACATAAGGGTCGGTAGAAGAACACCATTGTGCACTGCCATTCTAGCTTTTTTGGATAGGTTTTTGTTTGCGATGACAACTTTAATTGCACCATTCACTTTGTTGCCTGCCCCAACCCTTCTTTCAATATCCCTCTCCACTCTCCCATCTCTTGTAAACATACTACCTAAATACACAAACTCAACTACTTGCTCCAAGTTTTCACCATTCACGCTAATGTTGCAGACTGTCATGGTTTCTTCCTTTTCAAAAATATTTGACAATTAATAATTTAAGAACAATTCAAATATTAAAAAGAAAACAAATCTTGAGAGAAATGTCAGGATAGAACGATGGAGCGTTCAATTGTCTCGAACAATACCGACAGGCAAAAAGTATTAATTAATAATATAAAACACAGACAAAAAAAGTTTTTAGAAGCTTTTAAATGGCTATTTCAGTCGTGTCACAAAGGGGCTTTAAATATTTAAAATTCATAGAATAATTATAAAATAAAGTTTTATAAACAAATTAACTGAATAATTTTCCAAACTCCCACTCGGTTTGAAATGATACGCCCCCACCCCCCAGGGAAGAGACTAATTCTGGATTCCAATTGTTCTTCACCGAAAAGCTTCCAGAAAAGTTCGAGTCACCGGGCAAAGCTCGCAACAAAAATTTTTAACATGACGTAATACGGAATTTTCGAGAGATAAGTTTGTTAAAAAATTTACGCAAACTTTTATAAAATGATTTACCTTTGTGCCTAAATAATTGCCTCGTCAAAAAAGGATTCTAAATTTAAATCGGGTGGTGGTCTAGGGGATAGAACGCTTGGCTCCTGATCCAGGGGACTTGGATTCGAGCCTGGACACGACCAGATTCCTTCTTTATAATAATGAGCTATTTTCTGCTCACATTGAAGATTGTAAAATAAATTCTAATATCACAGATTTAAATCTTTGATTTTAGTCTTTTTTTTAAATATAAAATAAAATTACATCTTCTTCTTCTGATTGTTGATCTTGCGATCTGTTTATGCAGGATATTAGGAATCGCACATATGTATGTTGACCTTCGATCAGAGAGGCAAGATCTTAGACTGACACACTGAAGGTCCCGGATTCGATTCCCAGCGATGGTAGTGTGATTGCCACACTGTCATTGGTCTGGTGAAGAATTATTGTGACAGTAAAATAGCGATTGATTAGCTACCTATCACATGTCACGAGAATCAATATGATAGCTATACTTTTTACATTGATTTGGCTCGCGCTGTAATGATGTAAAGAGCGATTCAACAAAATAATAATAATAACATTTCATCATCGGGAGAACTTCTTCTTCTTCTTCTGATTGTAGATCTTGCGATCTGTTTATGCAGAATATCCACTTTATTCCTGTTATAAAGACGACCAGCCTTCTCTTCATCTTTTTATTGGTCGTCCTGGTGGTCGACGGCCTTTTGGAGTCTCGTGCATCACGATCTTATGAATTCTTGCTGGATCCATTCTCTCGATGTGGTCCCTCCAGAATCGTCTTCTCTGCCTACCCCATCTCACTATGTCTTCAATTTTGCAGGATTTGCGAATTTCTTCATTGGGTATCCTATCTCTAAGGGTTCTCTCCACAATAGGTCGCAATGTTCTCATTTCTGCTACTATTAAGAAATGTTTGGTTCTGACAGTGTCTGCTCTTGCTTCGATTCCGTAAGTCATTATGGGCATGATGCATGTTTTATAAATTCTAGCTTTGCTTTCCACTAGCATATGCTTATTGTCCCAGATAGTGTCCCTCAGGCATCCGGAGATAACTGCTGCTTTTTCAGTCTGTTTTTAAAATGTTAACAGTTCCTGGAGGAAATCCGTTGTTTTAATACATTTTGGAGGGGATTCTATGAGGAAATTCATTTGGGAATATGTGAAATTGTGAATTATTTCATTAGTATAGAATCCCTTTTGTTTTGCAACACTCCTCTGTCCCGGTCCGACCTATTGTCCTCCGGAGGGATAATTATGGACAAATAATTAATCTTTCTCCCCTCCCCTCGTCCATCATTCCTCTATTCCAGTGATGGCGAACCTTTTTGAAAAGGTGGGTCACGAAGTCAGTGACGTCACTTAGAAGGGAGGTGGGAGGGGAGAATCTTTAAAAACTACTTTTTTGGTTCTCACATTTAAAATCCTATAAAATGTTTGCGTTTCCCTTTTTTATTTTACATATTTTACTTTTGCAAGTGAAAAGCAATAAATAGAAATATAAAAAAATAAACTAACTAACTAACTAACCATCACGCCGTCTCCCCGAAGGGGTAGGCAGAAAGAATGGACTGCCACACTTTTCTTTCCTGACATATTTCTCTCGCTTCCTCAACATTCATACATCGTGTCATGCACGCGCGTCGATTCTCTGACTCCTCACATGGCCGACATTCAATATTTGATTTATTTGATCGTGCCACGTTTTCCTCGGTCTTCCTCTATTTCTGGTTCCATTTACATAATTAACATATAATTTTTTTACCATTCTTTCTTCATTCATTCTTTCCATATGTCCAAACCATCTTAATTATCCTTTCATTATTTTGTTCATGACACCATCATTCACACCGCATTCACTTCTTATATTTTCATTCGACACTCTATCGTACACAGAATATCCACACATTCGTCTAAGAGATCTCATTTCTACTGCATTTATTCTACTTTCATCCTTCCTTTGCCAGTTCCATGCTTCGCTTCCATACATAAGGGTCGGTAGAAGAACACCATTGTGCACTGCCATTCTAGCTTTTTTGGATAGGTTTTTGTTTGCGATGACAACTTTAAGTGCACCATTCACTTTGTTGCCTGCCCAACCCTTCTTTCAATATCCCTCTCCACTCTCCCATCTCTTGTAAACATACTACCTAAATACACAAACTCAACTACTTGCTCCAAGTTTTCACCATTCACGCTAATGTTGCAGACTGTCGTGGTTTCTTCCTTTTCAAAAATCATTACCTTGGACTTATTAACATTCATCATCAGATCATTTCGCATGCATACCTCATACATACAATTCACCAGGACTTGTAGTTCATGCTCGTTGTCTGCAATAAGGACAGCGTCATCGGCGTACAAGAGACAGCTTACTGACACTCCGCTCATTTTGGCACCTACATCCAACCCTTTCAGCTCTTTCATACATTTGTCCATATACAGATTAAATAACCACGGGGACATTACGCAATCCTGTTTGACACCTTTATTGATATCAAACCAGGCTGTAAGATCTCCATTTACTCTGACACTAGCAGTGCTTTCTGTGTATAGCGACTTAATTGCCGTGATCAGTTTTGTACTTATTCCACATTCAGACAATATTTATAAAAAATAAGTATATATAATACCTGCGGTGTCAGGGTATGAGCCGTGGGTCATAGGTTCGCCATCACTGCTCTATACCAAGGGTTCCCAACTTTTTCTGCATCATACCCTCCTTACAATAATAACATTTCCAACGCTATTCTCCCATAACAGTAATACTAAATGTGTAAAGCCCTGTGGAAGCTTGCATAGAGCGAAACCGGTAGGCCCTCATCCTCACAAATAAAGTGGTTGTATACCAAGTACAAAAAGTGTTTAATTAAGTTTTAATCTTCTTCTTCTTCAAAGAATTTTGTTTTTTGAATCTCTCTTTGCATCATTACAACGCGAGCCAAATACATATAAAGGGTAAAGGTATATTATTGATTCTCATGACATTTAGCTAATAAATCGCCATTAGATTATCACGTGAATTCTATACTAGACCAAAGACACTGGAACAATTACGCTGCCATCGACGGAAATCGATTATTCGAATATTTTGACTTCGAATGTAGCCATGTTTCAGTAATTTATTGATTTGGTCATGTCATGCTTTCCTCGGTCGTGCACGGCTTCTCTTTTCACTCACACTGCTTATATACAACTGTTTAACCATTATTTTCTCATCCATTCATTCCATATGTCTAAACCGCATCAAGAATCCTATTATAATGTTATATATGATGCAATCATCTGACATATATTCCTTCCTTATTTTGCAATTCGATAATGTATCATACACCGCTTCCTTTGATATATTGTAATTTATACGGCATTTTTCGTACATTCATTTCATTTTCCCACCGCCAAGTTTTACTCCCACATTGAAATAAAACAACTTTATAAACTAACTAACTAACTAACCATCACGCCGTCTCTCCGAAGGGGTAGGCAGAAAGAATGGACTGCCACACTTTTCTTTCCTGACATATTCCTCTTGATTCCTCAACATTCATACATCGTGTCATGCACGCGCGTCGATTTCTCTGACTCTACACATGGCCAACATTCAATATTTGATTTATTAGATCGTGCCACGTTTTCCTCTATTTCTGGTTCCGTTTGCATCGTTAAGACATACTTTTTTACCATTCTTTCTTCATTCATTCTTTCCATATGTCCAAACCATATTAATGATCCTTTCATTATTTTGTTCCTAACACCATAATTCGCACCGCATTCACTTCTTATATTTTCCTTCCACACTATCATACACAGAGTAACCACACATTCGTCTAAGAGATCTCATTTCCACTGCATTCATTCTGTTTTCATCCTTCTATTGCCAGTTCCATGCTTCGCTTCCATACATAAGGGTCGGTAGAAGAACACCATTGTGCACTGCCACAACTTTATTAATAATAAAAAAAACGTTTTGTTCATTACAGCGATATTTTCTAACTTTACAATCTCCTACCCGGAAGAACATTTTTTTCTTAAACGCCTCGCTATTAAAAACTTTTGGAATATCAAACAAAATATGAACTGATAAAAAAATTATAATAAAATTAAGATATTAGTGGAAATTTAATGAAAGTTAAATATTTTAAAACCGGAAAAGTGACTGGCTCCATTAGTATCAAAAGAGTTTTTCCATATTTTAATAATTAACTCAAAAGAACTCGTAACTTATTCGAAGCTTAAATTTTACTTTCTTTCTAATTGTATTAAGAGCTTTTAATATTATAATTAGGATAGAAAATGCCTATTAATCATACTTAAAACTTTTTCAAAAAACTTCTAACATTATAAACGATTTTGAAGCTTAAAAAATATTACGTAAAAGTATTTTAAAATGTGTTTTTTCTTATTTTATTAATTCCCATAATTTAATACTAGAAAGAAGAAATTTTGAACACAATTACTGTATTCAATTTCTTTTTAGCTGTTATATTGATTCTCATGACATGTAATTGTGTTAAAAAGATGTTTTGCTTAATGCTTAATAAACATAAATCTCCATAGATGGCGTTAATATGTAGATTATATATAGAGTAATCTTAAAAAGATTAACATATGTAATCAAAATCTTCATAGATGGCGCATTGAAACTGACATGTGAAATCTGGTGTAGGACTTTAACATATACGAGTATACAACTTCCAAAATTTGTCAGACATAGTCATAACAAAGGTGGAATGGGGAATGTTGTAATTACATAAAGCGTGCGCTTAACCCAACCAATGACAGGTCATAAGTCAGACATGGTCATAACAAAGGTGGAATGGGGAATGTTGTAATTACATAAAGCGTGCGCTTAACCCAACCAATGACAGGTCATAAGTCCTGTAAACACCTTGATCAACCATATTCAGTTTCCAATTTGCATCTTCGTCTCTATTGAGATACAATTTAAACCATGAGATAATCTATCGCCATTTTATTGTCATGTGAACACCAGACCAAAGACAGTGCGACAATTAGGCTGCCATCGCCGGGAAACGACCCCGGGACCATTGATATGTCAGTCACATTTCTTTCCACTCTGCCACATACCTAAATTAAAACCGAACTGTGCATGTTTGTTTTATTTTACTTTCTAACCGATTACGAATGTCGATTACGTTGGGGCAGGCAACAATGTGAATGGTACACTTAAGTTGTCATCGCAAACAAAAACTTAACCAAAAAAGCTAAAATAGCAGTGCACAATGGTGTTCTTGTACCGACCCTTATGTGTGGAAGAGAAGCATGGAACTGGCAAAAGAAGGATAAAAGTAGAATAAATGCAGTAGAAATGAGATCTCTTAGACGAATGTGTGGATGCTTTGTGTATGATAGAGTGTCGAATGAAAATATAAGAAGTGAATGCGGTGCGAATGATGGTGTAATGAACAAAATAATGAAAGGATCATTAAAATGGTCTGGACACATGGAAAAAACTGGTAATTAAAATATATGTTAACGATGTAAATGGAACTAGAAATAGAGGAAGAACGAGAAAAAAGAGTCGCACGATCAAATAAATCAAATATTGAATGTCGGCCACGTGAGGAGTCAGAGAAATCGACGCGCGTGCATGACACGATGTTTGAATTTTGTGGAAGCGTGAGAAATATGTCTGGAAATAAAAGTGTAGTAGTCTATTCTTTCTGCCCAACCCTTTGGTGAGAGGGTGTGGGTTAGTTAGTAGTTAGTTATTTACAATGAATTTTTAAGATGAAATTTCAAATATTATTTTTTGTTAGTTAGTTGGTTTGAATGAATTAAAAATTGAACGATTAATGAAATTAAAATATTTATCATCAGTAAAGCACTTACCCAGGAAGTCGTTTCTGTTCTTCGGGGCCAATAAGTTAAGATGCAATCCACAGCTTCCGGATTCCAGAATTCTCCATTGCAGGTCACCAATCTCAGTTTTAACAACATCATATCCCTGAAACTCTAGAGCAAAGTTTTATTGTAGATCCATATATAATAAAATAAACACGTGAGATCGTTGTTTTCACAGTAACAATAATGTTTTTATTGTATCTTAAACAACGATGTAAAACTCCATATTGAATAAATAATACGAATCAAAACGTCTGTTTTTTTCTTAACTTACTAAATAACTAACCATCACGCCGTCTCCCCGAAGGGGTAGGCAGAAAGAATGGACTGCCACACTTTTCTTTCCTGACATATTTCTCTCGCTTCCTCAACATTCATACATCGTGTCATGCACGATTTCTCTGTCTCCTCACATGGCCGACATTCAATATTTGATTTATTTGATCGTGCCACGATTTCCTCGGTCTTCCTCTATTTCTGGTTCCATTTACATCATTAACATATAATTTTTTTACCATTCTTTCTTCATTCATTCTTTTCATATGTCCAAACCATCTTAATGATCCTTTCATTATTTTGTTCATGACACCATCATTCGCACCGCATTCACTTCTTATATTTTCATTCGATTTTCATACGAATTCGCCAATGAGATGGACCGATGATATTATCAAAAGGGTTGGAAAATCTTGGATACAAAGGGGGCAGGATAGAGACGAGTGGAAGAAATTGGAAGAGGCCTATATCCAGCAGTGGAGGGAAGAAGGCCAGCAAAGAAGAAGATTTTCATTCGACACTCTATCATACACAGAGTATCCACACATTCGTATAAGAGATATCATTTCTACTGCATTTATTCTACTTTCATCCTTCTTTTGCCAGTTCCATGCTTCGCTTCCATACATAAGGGTCTGTTTTTTTTTTAACTTACTAAATAACTAACCATCACGCCGTCTCTCCGAAGGGGTAGGCAGAATAATGAATCGCCACTGTTTTCGCTTTTTCAACATTCATACACAAATATCGATTTCTTCAACTCCTCATGTGGCCGACATTCAATATTTGATTTATTTGATGGTGTCACGTTTATTCCAGTCTTCCTCTATTTCTAATACCATTAACATCGTTTACATTTTTTTTACCATTCTTTCCATGTGTCCAAACCATCTTAATATTCCTTACATTTTTTGTTGTTGATATAATAGCTCTTTCACTTCTTAAAGAACATTTTCAGTCAACACTCTATCATTCACAGATTTTTTGTCACATTCGTCTAAGAGATATCATTTCTATTGCATTTATTCTACTTTCATTCTTCTTTTGCCAGTTCCATGCTTCACTTCCATACATAAGGAATTTTTATTCTATTTTATGGGAATGACACGTTTCACCATTCTAAGGCATTATCAAATGGTCAAACATAATTTGTTAATGCCTTAGAAAGGCGAAACATATTAAACTCATAAAATACAATAAAACTTCTAGAAATAAGATGTTTTCAATCGTATTTATTATCTATATTGATTGATAAGAGGTTAATAATTATTTATTAATAAGAGGTAATAATTATTTATTAATAAAGGTAAATAAATATCTTGTTTACTGCATTTCTGTTCAAATGCAGTGTATTTTCTTACCATTCACATTTTTAGATATCTGTAGGAAATCCATCTTCGCTGTATAATATTCTCCAGGTTTCGCCATATCTATTCAAAGGAAGAATATTTTCTTACCATTCACCTTTATAAAAGTCTATAAAAACTCCGTCTTCCGTCGTTGTATCGTATTCTCCAGATCTCGCCATCTCTGTTCAAAGGAAGAATAATTCCTTACCATTCACCTTTATAGATGTCCATAAGATTTCCGTCGTCGCTGTCCATAAGAACTCCGTCGTCCCTATTTAATATTCTCCAGATTTCGCCATCTCTGTTTAAAGGAATAATAATTTTTAACCATTCACCTTTATAGATGTCCATAAGATTTCCGTCGTCGCTGTATGATATTCTCCAAGTTTCGCCATATCTGTTCAAATGAAAAATAATTTCTTACCATTCATTATTATAGATGTCCATAAGAACTCCGTGGTCCCTATTTAATATTCTCCGGATTTTGCCATCTCTGTTTAAAGGAATAATAATTTTTAACCGTCCACCTTTAAAGATGTCCATAAGAACTCCGTCGTCGCTGTATAATATTCTCCAGGTTTCGCCATATCTGTTCAAAGGGAGAATAATTTCTTACCATTCACATTTACAGTTGTCCATGAACCATTCACCATTCACCATTATAGATGTCCATAAAAACTCCGCCTTCCGTCGTTGTATCGTATTCTGCAGATTTCGCCATATCTGTTCAAATGGAGAATAATTATTACCATTCACCATTATAGATGTCCATGAAAACTCCATCATCCGCCATTGTATCGTATTCTCCAGATTTTACCATCTCTGTTCAAAGGAAGAATAATTTATTACCGTTCACCTTTATAGATGTTCAATAAAACTCCGTCTTCCGTTGTTGTATCGCATTCTCCAAATTTCGCCATCTCTGTTCAAAGGAAGAATAATTTTTTAGCATTCATTTTTACACAAGTCCATAAAAGCTCCGTTGTTTGCAATTGTATCGTATTCTCCAGATTTCGCCATCCCTTTTCAAAGAGAGAATATTTTTTTACCATTGACCTTGGATTTGGTTTGTATCATCTAAGATGCTGCAGTCCACCACCGCTCCATCTAACTAGAAAAAACACATGTTTTATTAGGAGACATGGTAAAAAAATACAAGTATCTTCTTTCTTCTTTCGGTCCCCCCAACGTTGGCGATCACTGCAGTAAAGGCATATCTATCCTGCACCACTTGGAACAGGTTCTAAATACTCGTTATTCCTGTCCACTCTTTGATGTTTCGCAGCCAGGACAGCAGCCTTCTACCAACTATACAAGTATTCCACATTTAAATAAATGAAAGCTTCTAAGTCACGACATGTAATCTCGTAAGGGAACACGTTTTAACTCAGAAACGGGTAATTGAACAAGTAATCTACGTACAAATTTATTTACGTATACAATTTGTTTTGAAACTAAATTCAAAACACATTGTAAATGTTTTAGCATAAAAATTTGGTTTTGAGTTACGACGTATTTGCTTGAAAGGGAATATGTTTTAACTCTGAAACCGGTCATTAAATACATAATTTACGTGCCCAATTTATACATTAATTTGAAGATAAATTTAAAACACATAGCATATATTATCTTCTTCTGCGCTACAACCCATGGTGGGTCTTAGCCTCCTCCAAGAAACGTCTCCAACCCGTCATGTCTCTGGCCGCCATCTCCCAGTCTTGCTGCTCCAGGACACGACAGTCTGCCACGGCACCATCCAACCATCGCAGTTTTCTTCGCCCTACTGGATTGTCATACAACACTCTTTTGGGAAGCTCCAGATCCCCCATGCGGTGCAAGTGCCCTAGCCAGCGCAGTCTGTTAATCTTTATAAACTTGACCACGCTGACATCCTGGTATAGATCGTAGAGCTCTGTGTTGTATCTCCTTCTCCACGTCTGACCATCCTTAATGGGTCCGAAGATTATGCGGAGGATTTTCCTTTCGAAGCAGTTCATCTTTACATCATCACGTTTAGTGAGTGTCCAAGTCTCCGAGGCATATGTTAGAACTGGTCTAAACAGCGTTTTATAGCAAATATTATAGCATACAAGTTTTATCTGAGTTACTACGTATTCTCTCGTAAGAGAACGCGTTTTAACTCAGAAATCGGTCATTAAATACATTATTTACTTACAAATTTACATGTAATCTTAATAGATGGCGCTAGTGTAGATTGATCAAAAAAATGTGAAGTGTTCTAAACATAGTAGCATATACACATCTTTCAAAAAATTGTCAGACGCGGTGGTTGTAAGAAGTGCAGAATGGGGAATGTTGTTAACATAAAGTGGTCGCTTAAGCAGTTAATGACAAGTCATAAGTCCTGTAAATGCCTCGACTACCATATTCTGTTTCCGAAAAAACAATTTACATCTTCGTCTCTATTGATATACAATTAATCCTTACAAATTAATAAATGTTTACTAAACTTAATTCAAACACATTGTAAATATAGCAATAAAATTGTTTTTGAGTTACGACGTGTTCGCTCGAAAGCAAACACGTTTTAACTCTAAAACAAGTCATTAATACATTATTTACTTACAAATTAATAAATGTTTACTTAACTTATGGTAATAAAAACACATTATAAATATAGCATAAACAGTTGGTTTTGAGTTACGACGTATTCGCTCGAAAGGGAATACATTTTAACTCCGAAACCGGTCATTAAATACATAATTTACGTACATATTAATACATGTTTAATTTTTTTTCAAGGTAAATTTAAAATACATATGAAAAATTATAACATTTAATTTTTTTACGAGTTACTACGTATTCTCTCTCGTAAAAGAACGCCTTTTAACTCTGAAACCGGTTATTTAATACTTAATTTACAAATTAATGTATGTTTATATATTTTTTTCGAGGTAAATTTAGAATATGTACATATCCCAACCATACACGTATACAGACAAACAAATCAAATGGACATTTCAGACCTGACCAAATATGAGACCTTGAAAATTGTACACAGAGTGACCATGGAAGAGACAACAGACAGCAGCTACAAATTAACTTAAAATTCAGACATACACAGACACTGGACCAGGAACTGTGACAGATATCACTTACCGAATGCACGAACTAAGACAAGACAATCAAGGATATTGAGCAATGGACTGAAACATTACAATGAACTACCAAAAGACACAAGGAGTCTCACTACAAATCAATTTAAAATATACCTGAAACATCACATAATTAAAATTAAGATTTAAAAATGTATCCATATAACCCAATTCGGTTTTAAAAAAAATAATTATTATAATATATTATAGCGTACAATTTTTATCTGAGTTACTACGTATTCTCTAGTAAGAGAACACGTTTTAACTCTGAAACCGGTCATTTTATACATAATTTACATCCAAATTAATAAATATTTACTGAACTAAATTCAAAACACATTGTTAATAATAGCATAAATATTTGGTTTCGAATTACGACGTTTTCGCTCGTAAGGAAACACGTTTTTACCCTGAAACCGGTCATTAAATGACAAAATAATACATGCTTACAATATATTATATTTGGAACTAACTAACTAAATAACTAACCATCACGCCATTTCCCCGGAGGGGTAGGCAGAGAGGATGGATCGCCACAATGCTCTGTCCTGGCATACCTCTCGGGCTTCCTCTACATACATACATCGTACCATGCACGCACGTCGATTATTCCGACTTCGAATGTGGCCGCCTTTTAGTAATTGATTAATTAATAAGAAATGTAAGGCAGATGACTGCATCATGAATAAAATTGAAAAAAGGATCCCTGAGATGGTTTGGACATATGGAACGAATGGATGAGAGTAGAATGGTTAAAAAGTTGTACACAAGCAGCGTGAGTGGGAAAAGAAGCCGAGGACAACCGAGGAAAACATGGCATGACCAAATATATTTTGAAGCTCAATTTAAACGTATTCTCCCTTAAAACCGGTAATTTAACACAAAATATAAGTAATAATTAATAAATATTTAAATTTCTGCTCAAGCTGAATTCAAAACACATTGTAAATAATTTGTTTTTTTTTAATGTAAACAAATACTTGTAGACAAATATTGGATTTTACCCATTACGGGTTAATCATTTTTAAGGATTAATTGTATCTCAATAGAGACGAAGATGTAAATTATTTTTTGGTGGTCGAGGCATTTACAGGACTTATGACCTGTCATTGGTTGGGTTAAGCGATCGCTTAATCCAACCAATGACACAGGTCATAAGTCCTGTAAACGCCTCGACTACCATATTCTGTTTCCAAAAAACAATTTACATCTTCGTCTCTATTGAGGTACAATTAATCCTTAAATTTTTTTTAAATATATTAAAGCATACCAATCCGGTTTTGAGTTACGACGTATTCTCTTGTAAGAGAACGTATTTTTATTCTGAAACCGGTAATCTAATACCTATATTAAGTATATACATGTTTACAATTTGTTTTGAAGCTAAATTCAAAACACACTACTGGTTTTGAGTTACGACATAAAAAGATGTCTTTATTCTTATCAACTACCCTTTCGAAATTATATTGCATAAGAGCTAGTTATAAAAAAAAAATTATTAACGATGTAAACGGAACATGAAATAGAAGAAGACAGAGGAAAACGTGGTATGATCTAATCAATCAAATAATGTATTAATTGTTGTCCATGTGAGAAGTCGGAGAAATGGACGAGCTTGGATGACACGAATATGTGTATGAATATTGAGGAACGATGTATATCAGGAAATATCAGTGTGGTGGTCTATTATTTCTGCCCAATCTTTTGAGAAGACGGCGTGATGGTTAGTTAGTTCTTCTTCTTTCTGTGACTTGTCAGGTCTCCCTAACGTTGACTATCACCCTTGAGTAGGCCTCATGGTGATGACCTGGAGAAAAATATCCAGAGTGGTATCCCCTTACCTTCTCTGGAGGATTTTCTGTCGGGGTTACCTTCCCTTAGCTGGGTGTATCCAGTTTTATGGCGCTGGAAGATGGCCATTCGTCCTCTCTCTATCTGCTATGGCACTAAGTAATATGTGCCACATTGCCCGGGGTTCGCGGGGTCTTTAGAGAGTTGGACTTGATAGTAGTGTTGCTTTTGCAAATGCAACATGGCGGCTTGCGGCATTTTGTAGAGGCTTATTTTCCAGTAAAACATACCCCATCCTAGCCCTACTACACAAGGTTAGTTAGTTAGTAAGATATGATATAGAAAACATTATAGATGTACAAACATTCATTCGATATTTGATTCAAATCGAGGCTAATGTAAAAACGTTCTGAATTGAAAGTTTTAGCTTTATGAAAGGAATTCTCTTGATTTCATTATTCACTGAATCATAGAGTCGAAAAATACACCCATAACTTGTTAGAAACGTTCCAAGGTTGGCGAAAATCTCTTGCGAGAAGATAAAGTGAGACAAGTCTAATAACGTAAAATTTTCCAGGAAATAAAGATAATCGAACCAGAGCAGACACTGTCAGTATAACCTATGTGAATAAAACTATCCATAATACCCAACAAATATATTCAAGAACCTCCAATATAGATGACATTATGAATGGAATTGGTAGAGAAGGCGATTCTGAAGGGACCTCATCGAAAAGGTGGACCCAGCGAGGATTCCGAAGATCATGTTGCACAGACAGCCGTAGACCACCAGGACAACTGACAAAAGAAAATGAAAGAAAAAATGGGATGTCTTCATCACACGACCAAATAT
This sequence comes from Lepidostoma basale, assembly GCA_022606425.2. NCBI lineage: Eukaryota > Metazoa > Arthropoda > Insecta > Trichoptera > Lepidostomatidae > Lepidostoma > Lepidostoma basale. Next base: position 2,251,079 of record JAHDVF020001251.1, read on the forward strand.
CCTTTCTGAACAGATCGCAATATGGATTCAATAATGTTTGATTTCTTATATTTTTTATTGTGATTTAAACTCTATAATAATACACACGGAGAAGACGCACCCTGGAGTGGCGACCGAGAACAGGCCATAGAAATCCTGGCAGGCCACAAGCCAGATGGTCTGATGACACCAGAAAGTGGCAGGAGGTCAATGGCACAGAGCGGCGAGGGATAAAGTGTTGTGGAAGTCGGCAAGGGAGGATGTTCAACACTGGACGACTAATAACTGAAGATGATGATGAAGAGGAATGTAAAAGAAGAAGAAATCCGCCATTAGAACTAACTAACTAACCTTCACGCCGTCTCGCCGAAGGGGTAGGCAGAAAGAATGGATTGCTACACTTTCTTTCCTGACATATTTCTCTCGCAAACTCGCAACATCGTGTCATGCACGCGCGTCGATTTCTCTGACTTGATTGTGCCACATTTTCTTCGGTCTTCCTCTATTTCTAGTTCCATTTACATCGTTCACATACACTTTTTTACCATTCTTTCTTCATTTATTCTTTCCACGTGTCCAAACCATCATAATGATCCTTTCATTATTTTTTTCATAACACAATCATTCGCACCGCATTCACTGCTTATATTTGCATTCGATACTCTATCAAACACAGAGTGTAACGCATTAATCTTAGAGATCTCATTTCTACTGCATTTATTCTATTTTAATCCTTCTTTTGCCAGATCCATGCTTCGCCTCCATACATAAGAGTCTGTACAAGAACACCATTGTGCTTTGCCATTTTAGCTTTTTTGGATAGGTTTTTGTATGCGATGACAATTTTAAGTGCACCAAACCACTTTGTTGCCTGCCCTAACTCTTCTTTCAATATCCCTCTCCACTCGCCCATATTTTGTTATCATACTACAATATAAGAAAGGAATGTAGAGCGGAAGAAGGTATTATGAACAAAAATATGAAAGGATCGCTGCGTTGGTTCGGACATATGGAACGCATGGATGGAGAAAGAATGGTTAAGAAAGTATACGTTAATCATGTAAATGGGGTACGAAGTCGAGGCAGACCGAGGAAAACATGGCATGACCAAATTAATCAAATTTTAAAGGTTGGTCATGTTAGAAGTCGGAGGAATCGACGTGCGTGTATGACTCGTTGTATGAATGTGGAGGAAGCTAATGAGGTTTGCCAGGATAGAGTAGTGTGGCGGTCCATTCTTTCTGCCTACCCCTGCGGGGAAACGGCGTGATGGTTTGTTTGTTTGTTTGTACTACCCAAATACACGAACTTATCTACTTGGTCCAGATTTTCACCATTCACGCTAATGTTGCAGACTGTCATGATTTCTTCTTTTTCAAAAAGCCGCCATTAGCCTGTTTCTATTCCTACATGACTTGACTCACTTTGTATTATCACAAAAATATTTCGTCAGAGAGGTTGGTGTGTTCTTCGCATAATTTGGAAAATAACAATTATTTTTAATATTGAATTGTACTGCGGAATGTTCTTTTCTTCCGATACTATTATTTCCGGCCTGAGAAACGGATCATTATACTGAAATATGATTAATACTTCCCGCCTAAATGGGCCCATAGCACAATAGAGGATTTTTTTTTTAAATCAATTTAAATATTTTTACAAATCAAATAAAAATTAATATTCACATATTTAGAAGACCATGACATAACTATTGATAACAGTTATATTTTCACCCGAGGATGAAGGAGGTCGCCTCCGAAACATGTGAATAATATAATATTTGTATTTGATTTGTTATTCATCCATCTAAAATGAACTTTTGTGTTAAATTATTTTAATTCTGTTATTTTATTTTATATCGTTGTATTTTATATTATTTGTTTTAGATTTATTTTGTGGCTGTTCGACGATCGAAGTGTGCGCGGGAGATGCCTATTGGTGGCGATGAGGTTCGCAACCCATCACACCGCGTCTCCCGCGGGGCGAAAAGAGAAGGATGGAGTGCCGCATCGGTTAAAGTGTGAAAGTCCATTCTTTCTGCCTACCCTTTCGGGGAGACGGCGTGATGGTTAGTTCGTTTTAAATCAATTCGTACAAATTTTTTTAGAGACAATTTAATCTTCTTCTAATGACATTAACAGAAAACTCTAGGTGTTTATAAATATGTGTCTGATAATAGAGAATCAACCCATAGAACAGGTCAGCACCTTCAAGTATCTAGGCATAGACCTGGTGGGAGGAGCTGATCTGCGGGAAGAAATACAAACAAACAAGGCAGCTCTGGTGCTCTTAAATCCACAATATGGAAAAACAAAGACATGGCCATTCGGAGTAAGATGAGAATCTATAAAGCATGCGTAAGACCAATAATAACATATGGCGTTGAAGCAAGAGCAGATACAGTTAGAACCAAACAAGTTTTGAGGACTTCCGAGATGTAGACACTGAGAACGATAGCAGGCAAGACACAACAAAAACCAGAATTAGAGAGATGTGTGAGGTTGAGGGTGTTTTGAAAGGGAGCAGACAGCGAAGAAGGGACTGGAAAGGTCATGTTCAAAGAATATACACCACCAGACTCCCCTATATTGTACTACATAATCAGACTCACGGGATTCGTCCTCGTGGAAGCACAGCTGGGAGTCTACCTCACGGAAAGAGCAACACTCTGGAGAACATACCACATAGGTCTACAACAAAGAAGAAGAGAGAATTCCATGATAATTATATTACGGTATACGAAGCTTTAGTTCCTTAACAACTTAAGTAAGAAGGGCGGAATGGTGAATGTTGTTAAACATAAAGTGATCGCTTAACCCAATCAACGACAGGTCATAAGTCCTGTAAACGCCTCGACTACCATATTCTGTTTCCAAATAATTTACATTTTCGTCTCTACTGAGATACAATTAATACATAAACGACGACCTTCGTGGCAGAGTAGTAAGAGCTCTGACTTCCATACCGAAGGTCCCGGGTTCGATTCCCGGCGATGGCAGTGTGATTATCACACTGTCTTTGGTCTGGTGTAGAATTCATCTGACAATAAAATGGCGTTAGATTGGCTACCTATCACATCTCACGAGAAGCAATATAATAGCTAAAAAATAAATTGTGTACAGTAATTGGGTTCAAATGACCTGTTGTATAAAAAATAATAATAAAAAAAATAAAAATAAAAAATAAAGTTAGTATCTGAAGGTGGAAGTATCTGGTACGTTCATGTCCAAAGAATGGAGACCACCAGACTACCCTATAATGTACTACATAATCAGTCTCACGGGATTCGTCCTCGTGTAAGAACTCCTAAAAGGTGGAAGGACAGCTGGGAGTCTACCTCACAGAAGGAGCAACACTCTGAAGAACAGACCATATAGGTCTACAACAAGGAAGAAGAAAGTATGCCGTGATAAATATATGACGATATACGAAGCTTTAGTTCCTTAACAACTGAAAGTTCGCTGCTGGATCTATGTAGAATCCTCCGAGGAATTGGCAGGTGACCAAGAACCCGGGTTCTAATTAAGCCGCGAATGTTTATCGTTGGGCCTTGTACCGCGCTGTTAACTATCATCGATTCACAATCAATAACCGTTTGTACAATGGAATCTGTGAGGAGAAGAAACGCTTCAATGAAAAATAAAAACCACGGAGTATAATCAACGCGGGTTCGGTTTTTCAAACGCGGCAGAGCAAACACTATTATTTGAGGACGCCGGATTTACTCAAACGATTCAAAATATGGTATAAACTAACTCAACCTTCGATAAAAGGCAAACAATTTATTGAATGTTAAGGCATCAACTTTCCATATTTCGTCTACAATAATGAATCGGCGCAAAAACTCGTTCCGATTGCGCGTGAACATCGCCAAACACTCCTTTGAAGTTGTCACACGGTTGCGCATATGGTCGAGTGTGAGCAATTGCGGCAGCCATCGCGCGAATATATTTTTCATGTCCAAATATTTATGTAAAATGTGATGTACCCGCTCAGTTGAGATGCCTACAGCCTCAGCCATCTCACGCCCTTTCATTCTTCGATCGTCCAATACCATTTTATGGATTTTATCGACGATTTCTGGCGTGATGACCTCTTTTGGGCGACCTGAACGTTCGGCGTCTCTTGTGCTGGTACGACCACAATGGAACTCAGTAAGCTACTTCTTAACCATTGAAATTGATGGTGCAAAGTCCACATAGTATTTATCAAGCCTTTCCATGGTTTCGGTGATGGGTTTTTTACTCAAAAAATAATGTTTAACCAGCACACGAAATTCACATTTTTTCCATTTTCGTTACAATTCACCAGGTTGTTTGCTTTCAATGGCTGTCAAATACGAACAAAATGGCGCAGCCTTCTCAAAATTGTACAGTATTCATAGATTAGTTGACGGTAGTAGTGTTGTATTTAAAGTTACTGCGCGGGAAATTCAAAAAGTCACTGACATATCAAACCGCCCTCGTATATGCATGTGACACTATCATACACAGATGTATAAACACATTCGTCTAAAAGTTCTCAATTCTAATGCATTTTTTCTATTTTTATCCTTTTTGCCAGTTCCGTGCTTCGCTTTCACACATAAGAGTCGGCACAAGAACACCATTTATAAACCAAATATTAAAAATACGTTTTTCGCAGACAACAGTTGAAAAACTTTGCTCTATATGTAGGAGGTTAGAAGAAATAATTTCATAGAGTCGAAATAAACTAGGATACCTCTTTTGAGGTCGGAAAATCTATTTATTTTTTGCTTAGTATTGACTCCCACCTACATTTTTTCTTGTTATATAATATAAACTAGTCCCTGAAATAAAACTAGTATAAGTTTCGATCTAAATTCAAGAGATGATACTTTTATTTCTTCGCATGGAAAAATGCTAAAAATTCTTAAGTAAACTGAACTATATATGTTTCTTTTTTTATATATAATAGGTACTTAGTTTACAACACTCACTTCATTTAAAAAAAATTAATTAAATACCAAACATGTTTCGGACATACAAGCCCTTCATCAGTGATATTATATAAATTATTATTATTATTATTTTGTTGAAAAACTTCCCTTCATCATTACAGCGCGAGCCAAATCGATGTAAAAGGTGAAAAATAAAAAATATCAAACGGAATATACATAGAACATTATAAATAAGAATATGCCAATTATTTCCTTGCTACCTTTATCGTAAGGGTATTTACGAATTCGCCATAATTGCATCCAAATAGGTCTATCTCTTTTGCAACCTCATTTAAAAGACGAATCGCTTTCAATACAGGAGAACTTCGAAGGGCCTCTGTGCGGCAATTTGGGGCATAAAATAATATATGCCCCCTTGCTCTGCTAAAACTATGGGGAACGTAAAGGTTTAGTTCTCTCAGTATTCCTGGATTGTAAATACCTCCGGATAATAGTTTAAAAAAATGCTTGATCATTCGACGAGTCTCAAGAGTGTTGAAATCCAACATTCCTGAGAGAAATAGTGAGGGATAATAGTTATACTCCCTGAGGTATAAATATCTTAAAAATCGTTAAATTTCTTAAAACAAATATAAATATGTAAAATACATTTTTTTTCACAAATGTGGTCAGTTATGACAGATATTAAAATAATTTTAATTTTATAATTTTAATATCTGTCAAAACTGACCCCATTGTTTGTGAAAAAAAATATTAAAATATATTTTTAATATTTATATTTATATAAAGGGCTTGTGATTCCGAAACATGTTTGGTAATTTTTTTAAAATAAAGTGAGTATTGTTTACTAAGTATATAAAACGAAATATTAAACATCTGCAACACAAAGTTATGGCGAATATAGAAAAAATGGACTATATATTTTTATGTTTATTGAATAAGTTAATTTGTTTTACATTATTAATATCTATTTGTAACTGTTTTTTAAATGTAAAATTTTAAAACTTCAATTTTAAAATTTGATATTTGATATATATTTTTGTAACATCTGATGATGTCAACATTGGTTGATGAAACAGCTATCATAAAGTAAAATAAATACAATTTGTGATATAAAACAAAGTTTTTGAATTAACAGTTATAAAATGTTAAAATATCATAGTGTTTCGGCCAAAACAATGGACTATTTAAAATCTATTTGTTTTACAAAATCCACGTGAGGAGTCAGAAATCAACGCGCGTGCATGACACGATGTATGAATGTTGAGGAAGCGAGAGATATTTGTCAGGAAAGAAAAATGTGGCTGTCCATTCTTTCTGTCTACCCCTTCGCAGAGACGGCGTGATGGTTAGTTAGTTGTTATCTATTTAGACAATTCTAAATTTATTTACGCTTTTCTTATGGTTATATTACGGGAGTCCAATTTCGAAACTCTTAGGGAGATTTTCGGCGCGACTGTGTATGTTTGTTTATTGTGTTTTATCGCATTATTTTTTAGGTTATGGCATATAAAAATATCCCCATATATCGCAGACACATAGGTAAAACATTTCTTTAGGGATAGAGGCAGAGACATATAGGGGGTATTCTGATTCCAGCAGTAATACATAAATACATATTATACCAAATAAAGTTGGGGTCCTATTCATTGATATAATATGCCCCATAAACGAGAAAACGCTGTATTCCACAAAATTGCCGATTTATTTAACTAACTAACTGATTTGATTATTGATTATTGCTGCTCTTTATGATAGTTATTTGTGACAAAAAATACGTTTTTACTGTTTTGGTGTTAAAACTATATAAGTTTTTTCGTTTATAAAAATAATTTTGACAGGTGTAAAAATAATTTTTTCATTTGTTCCAATGACAATTTGAATAAATTCTTCAATAATATTTTTAAGTTCTTGCTGGTGTTGGATTGTTTTAAGTGCCTAATTACAGTAAATTAAAAAAACAGTGGATAACGTGGAATAAAAATTAAATAAACACAAATGTCCGGATCGTCCAGCTGAGACAAGTGCACCATCTAAAATAACAATATGTGTTAAATTATTTTTCTTTGTTATATTATAATATTTTATTTTATATCATTGTATTTCAGATAATTTGTTTTAGATTTATTTTGTGGATGTTGAACGATCGAAGTGTGCGCGGAAGATGCCTTTTGGTGGCGATGAGGTTCGCAACCCATCACACCGCGTCTCTCGCGATGGCGAAAAGAGAAGGATGGGGTGCCGCATCGTTTAAAGTGTGGCAGTCCATTCTTCTGCCTACCCTTTCGTGGAGACGGCGTGATGGTTAGTTAGTTAGTTAGTTAACTAACTGAACAGAAAAACTGAATCGCCACACTTTTCTTTTTTCGATCTGGTGAAGAAGAATTCACGTGACAAACAAATGGCGATAGATAAGCTACCTATCACATGTAATGGGAATCAATTTGATAGGTATACTCTTTACATCGATTTGGCTCGCGCTGTAATGATGTAAAGATCGATTCAACAAAATGAATTAACAACAACAACAACAAAGCATCACGCCGTTTCCCGTAGGCAGAGAAAATGGATCGACACACCATTCTATCCTGACACACCTCTCTAGTCTCCTCCACATTCATTCAACGAGTCATACACGCACGTCGATTAAAAAAAATAACAACAATAACACAAACCATCACGCCGTTTCTCCGTAAGGGTAGGCAGAGAGAATGGACACACTACTCTATCCTGGAACACCTCTCTAGCTTACCCCACATTAATATAGCGAGTCATACACGCACGTCGATTTTTCCGACTTCTAACATGACCAACCTTTAAAATTTGATTAATTTGGTCATGCCATCTTTTCCTCGGTCTGGCTCGTACTCCATTTACATCATTAACGTACACTTTCTTAACCATTCTTTCTCCATCCATGTGCTCTATACGTCCGATCCAACGCAGCGATCATTTCATACTTTTGTTCATAATACCTTCTTCCGCTCTACATTCCTTTCTTATATCAGCATTAGAGATTCCGTCGTATATCGTTTTATCACACATACGTCTTTGGGACCTCATCTCTACCGCATTTATTAAATTAATTAAATTATATACTGTTTCACAATAGCAGTTATGCCCAACCCATGAGAGGGATATTGATATGATTATCAGTTAAAGATGAATTTGTAAAAAAAAAATCAATATTAGCAAAGCAGCGGGTCTATACAAAGCAGAAAAAAATCGGCGGGGTCTACGTGACTTAAAAGTTTAGGCACCTCTGATCTAGAGAAACCATGTTTGTGTATAATATACACACCAATTTATGATTGTTAATAACAATTCAAATGTTTAAAATAAATGTATTTTTTTTAATTTTGTTGAGTACAGCGCTTTTCTGGCGAGGGGTAAATCGTAAATGAATATTTTACGTTCTTAACGTTTACGATGTCCCTTAACGTAAATGGGCGAAGTGAGAGGGGGCATGATATGTACTCAAGGGAAGGATATAAATCGCGGGTGCAAGCGGGACAGACGAATATTAACAACGAAGGGGAACTTGCAATATACTAAAGTCATTGATTAAAAAAATCGTTAAAACAAGCATAAAAATCAACAATTTTTTAAATTTTAGAATACCTAATGACTATCTTTAGTCTCGCTCCAGTAACTATCAGCATCAAGCAGATTAAATTATTTAATCAAATGATTTTACTGAAATCTCTTGATGGAAGTGCATTTTAAATAATAATTAAATAAAACGATGTTTTTTAACTACTTCCACTTTTGTCTTTATTTAGACAGCGACCGGTTTCGCCAGGCTCGCTGGCATCGACAGACTGGTAACACTATTGTAAACTTAGTCCTTTATATACATGCAGATCAGGGGTGGTAAACATGATTCTATACAAAAATAGTCTTCAAATATTAATGTAAATTTTTTTTTTTTTTTTTTTAATAGTTAAATTCAGAAAAATTTTACATAAATATTTGAAGATTATTTTTGTATAGAATCATGTTTATTTTTGTATAGAATCATGTAGTAAGATCTAAAAATGTATCCATATAACCCAATTGGGTTTTTAAAAAAATAAATTAAATAAAAAAAAAACTAACCATCACAGCGTCTCCCCAAAGGGTTAGGCAGAAATAATGGTCTGCCACACTTTTCTTTCCTGACATACTTCTCTCGCTTCCTCAACATTAATATAATACATCGAATCATTTCTCAGACTCCTCACGTGGCCGACATTCAATTTTTGATTAATTTGATGAAAAAATATAAGACAACAAACCATCACGCCGTTTCCCCGTAGGGGTAGGCAGAGTGAATGGACCGTCACACTACTCTATCCTGGCACTCCTCTCTAGCTTCCTCCACATTCACACAGCGAGTCATACACGCACATCGATTCTTCCGACTTCTAACATGACCAACCTTTAAAATTTAATTAATTTGGTCATGCCACGTTTTCCTCGGTATATAAGAAGTATATGCGGTTAAAATGAAAGTGTTATGAGCAAAATATTTAAAGGGTCATTTAGATGGTTTGGACACGTGGAAAGAATGAAAAAAAAATGTATGTAACCGATGTAAATAGAAGTAGAACTGAACAAAACGCGGCATGATCAAATTTAGTAAATCAAATATTGAATATCGGCCACGTGACGAGTCAGAGAAATCGACGCGCGTGCATGACACGATGTATGCATGTTGAGTAAGCGAGAGAAGTATGTCAGGAAAGAAGAGTGTGGCATCAATTCTTTCTGCCTATCCCTTCGGAGGGACGGCGTGATGGATAGTTAGTTTCAGATTATAAAAAGAACTAACTTATTAGCTAACCATCACGCCATCTCGCCGAAGGGATAGGCAGAAAGAACCGACCGCCACAGCGTTCTGTCCATACAAACTTCTGCCGATTCTTCAACATTCATACTTCATGTCATGTACGCACGACGATTTCTTCGACTCTTCACGTGGCCGTCATTCAATATTTGATTTATTTGATCGTGCCACGTTTTTTTCCTCGTTCTTCCTGTTTTTATAGTTTCGTTTACATCGTTACATATATTTTCTTTACCATTCTTTTTTCATTCATTCTGTCCATGTTTCTAAACCACCTAAATGATCTTTTCATTATTTTGTTAAAAAATCAACACCTTCATTCGCACTGCATTCACTTCTTATATTTCCATTCGAAACTCTATCGTATAGAGATTTACTGCAAATTCGTCTAAGAGATTCCGTATCTATTGAATTTATTATATTCTTTCATCCTTATTTTGCAGTTCTACGACTCACTTCCATACATCCACATGCATGGAAGTGTTATTTGTTTGATTGTTTTGTTCAAAACACTATGTTAATAATAATGATTGCTAATTACAGATAAATAAAAGAACGGTGGATAAGTGGAATTTACATTAAATAAACACAAAAGTCCGGCACAAATCGTCCAGCTGACAACATATGCCCCATCAAAAAGAACATTATCTCTTAAATTATTTTTATTTTATATCATTGTATTTTATATTATTTGTTTTAGAATAACATTGTTACGCTGGAAGGTCGAAGTGTGCGCGGGAGATGCCAATGGTGGCGATGAGGTTCGCAACCCATCACACCGCGTCTCCATCGTGGTAGTCCATTCTTTCTGCCAACTCTCGGGGAGACGGCGTGATGGTTAGTTAAATTAAATAACTTTGTTATATGTATCACAATTGTATTTTATTTGACGCGACAGCTGTTTCGCCAACCTATTTTGACATCAACATCTAGATTGATGAAACAGCTGTCGCATAAAATAAAATACAATCGTGATACATAAAACAAAGTTTATTCAATATAACAGTTTTAAATGTTAAGGTATCATAGTGTTTCGTCCAAAAAATGTAATATTTAATAATATGTTTCAAAACAGAAAATAATCGACGTGCGTTCATGACTCGCTGTATGAATGTGGAAGAAGCTAGAGAAGTGTGCCAGGATAGAGTAGTGTGGCGTTCCATTCTCTATGCCTTCCCTTTCGGAGAAATGGCGTGATGGTTTGTTGTTGTTGTTGTTCAAATCAGAAAATTTAAGAAGACTGAAAAACAGGCCATTTCGCGGGAGACATTGTCTTGTAAAAGCCATTACAATTTCGTGTAATCTCTAGCATTAGTAAGAATATGTTATGTGGATGTTCCGCGAATCCGTACCGCTGTCAATAGTTTCTAAAAATTACCCCAAAACGTAACATCATATAATACCAGAGGCATACATAATACATGTCTTCTTGGGGGTGTATCAGGTGTATTGAATTTAGGGGCTGAAAAATATTAATAACTAACTAACCATCATCGTCATATAAGGAGGGATAAGTCTCTTACCCATTTCTTCAGACTTATCAGGTGATTCTTTGAGAATTCTGTTATCTTGGAGGGTATTCATATTTAAGTTTCGAATAGTTATCTTCGACAGCGTCAGCACAGACTGTTTTATGTCCCAATATGCAGAACCATCCTGTCTCTGGTGATGCCGGTGGTGAGAGCAATCAAACTGCTGAACATAATCGCTTCGGAAATCGATGTCTTTCATATTAGTGAAAACACGTTTATAAGACAAATTCACGTCTTATATTTTCATTCGACACTCTATCATACACAAGTATCCACATATTCATCTAAGAGATCTCATTTATACTGCATTTATTCTACTTTCATCCTTCTTTTGCCAGTTCCATGCTTCGCTTCCATACATAAGGGTCGGTAGAAGAACACCATTGTGCACTGCCATTCTAGCTTTTTTGGATAGGCTTTTATTTGCGATGCCAACTTTAAGTGCACGATTCACTTCGTTGCCTGCCCCAACCCTTCTTTAACCCTTAACGTACCGTGTTCAAAACAAAACGCTTGCTCCCATGTGGTAAGTTCAGTTTACCGCTAACTTTATCTAAATATCAAGCATATGACTAGATGAATCAAAATTTAATTTATGTCATCTTGTAGGGAATTTCATTAGGAATAGATCGATATCTATAACATACATGGATTATTTGAAAAACATATCATTATTAATTTTTTTCTGGAACCATGCGATTTCTGATATGTAATGCGTCATAGCATACGGGCGACTGGACATCGGGTATATACTTGTCTTGCGGCCGGCGGCCGGCGCGGGCGGGGCGAAACTTTACGAGATTTTACGTATGATAAAGGCACCTAGGCAAAATGTATAGTACGTTCAAGACAACGAGTACGTATTAATATTTGTCCCTTTTGGTAAAGTGTTAATATTTTCACAGTTCTGATATTATTAAGTTGCGTGCTGCGTTTCGTCCACAGTCGATATTATTACGTACCTATGAAAAGGTCAAACATATAATTTATAATATGTTCAAAACAGCGAGTAAGTATTTGTCACTTTTGATAAAGTTGTAAATATTAGCAAAACAAATTCTACCTTAACACGAATGAAGGTGAGGGCAGTCTTAGAAAATATTTTTTTTTGGGATGAAGGAAGTAATTTTTTGCTTTTTTTTTATTACGAAATATTGAGAACACTTCAATGGAGGATTACAATTTTTTTTATAATATTAGGGTCCATAGGTTTTAAGAAAATCAACTTTAAATTGGCAGTGGAAACTCAATTTACCACATGGCAACGCGACGGTTAAATATCCCTCTCCACTCGCCTTAATCTCTTGTAAACATACTACCTAAATATACGAACTCAACTACTTCAAATTTTCACCATTCACGCTAATGTTGCAGACTGTCATGGTTTCTTCCTTTTCAAAAATCATTACCTTGGACTTATTAACATTCATCATCAGATCATTTCGCATGCATACCTCATACATACAATTCACCAGGACTTGTAGTTCATGCTCGTTGTCTGCAAGTAGGCCAGCGTCATCCGCATACAAGTGACAGCTTACTGACACTCCGCTCATTTTGGCACCTACATCCAAACCTTTCAGCTCATTCATGCACTTGTCTATATATAGATTAAAAAACCACGGGGACATTACGCAATCCTGTTTGACACCTTTATTGATATCAAACCAGAGTGTAAGATCTCCATTTACTCTGACACTAGCAGTGCTTTCCGTGTATAGCGGCTTAATTTCCATGATCTGATTTGTACTTATTCCATATTCAGACAGTGTTTTCCACAACTTTACTCTATTAACGTACCATTTATTTATATTATATTTAAAAATATGTTAATAAGCTTTTTTGCAAATCAATCCCTGAGATTAGAACAAAAAAAAATGAGTCGAGTTTTTTTTTTGTTTTTTGAATAATGCGTTCTAATCCCGTCCGATATATAGATGTTTCTATGAAAAATTGCGAAAACTTCGAGAGTCCCTGACCGTTTTATCTCGGCCCGAAGCCTCTAGGGGGGCGGGAGTTCGGCGTGGGGGCGAGTCCGGGCGCCTCGGGGGGCGGTTGTCGGGGGCAGGGGGTATGTAAAGCAACCCCGCGGGCTGGCAGTTAAGCTATTGCTGACAAACTTGTTAAATGCCCGGCGTTATTTCCAACACAGCCATGGAAACGATATTCGAAACGTTTTATGTAATAGATTCTCTGGTTTAAATAAGCCCCGGAGCTCAAGAGAAGAATTGGACTAAGCTGGGCAGCTTTTATTCTGATTTTGAAAATTTGGTTTGGTTCATGTGCTCCTGTAAATTTGGCGATATTTCGTGCAAAAGTGAATTGTTTTGGTCAATTTAATTGTTGCCGCACTTTATAATAGTTAATTGTGACACGTAATACGTTTGTACTGTTTTGCTGTTAAAATTATATTAGCTTTTGCGTTTTTATAAAAAAATTTGACAGGTGTAAAAATAAAATTTTCATTTGTTCCAATGACAATTTGAATAATTTCTTCAATATTATTTTTAAGTTCTTGCTGGTTAAGTGCCTAATTACAGCCAATTTAAAAAACGGTGGATACGTGTAACATAAATTAAATAAACACAAAATTCCGGATCGTCCATGTCAACATGTGCAACATCGAAAAAAAATTTATGTGATATTACTTTATGTGCTAAATTAAAAAAAACGGTGGATACGTGGAACATAAATTAAATAGACAATATGTGCACCATCTAAAAATAACATTTTGTGTTAAATTATTTTTATTTTGTTATTTTATTATATATCATTGTATTTTATATTATTTGTTTTAGATTTATTTTGTGGGTATTGGACGATCGAAGTGTGCGCGGGAGATGCCTATTGGTGGCGATGAGGTTCGCAACCCATCACACCGCGTCTCCCGCGGGGCGAAAAGAGAAGAATGGAGTGCCGCATCAGTAAAAGTGTGACAGTCCATTCTTTCTGCCTTCTCTTTCGGGGAAACGGCGTGATGGTTAGTTATTATAGTTAGTTAGAGTAACTAATAATTAAATAAAACGATGTTTTTTAACTACTTCCACTTTTGTCTTTATTTAGACAGCGACCGGTTTCGCCAGGCTCGCTGGCATCGACAGACTGGTCCGTTAAGAAGTTAGAGTAACATTTGAAAACACTAAAGGAATTCGTGTTGATGGAAAATATTTAAACAACGTTTTAAGGATTAATTGTATCTCAATAAAGACGAAGATACAAATTGGAAACAGAATATGGTGGTCGAGGTGTTTACAGGACTTACGACCTGTCATTGGTTGGGTTAAGCGCACGCTTTATGTAATACAACATTCCCCATTCCACGCTTCTTACGACCACCATGTCTGACAAAATTTTGGTAGTTGTATATATGTTAATATGTAACACCAAATTTAACAGTTTAGTTTCAATCTACACACTAGCGCCATCTATGAAGATTAGATTTAAGCATTAGGCAGAAGAACTTTTTATTAACGCAATGTGAAAGGCTACCGTCCGGAGATGTCACTCCAATTTATATGCTAACTTGGACCAGTTTTTTGATTTTACAACATTTTGAATGTATAAAAATACTTGTAGACGAATATTGAATTTTATTTATCCATCTACGTTTTGCCGACTACATCGTACTGGTGAGCAACACTCCGGAGGAACTAGCTGAAATGCTCAAAGAACTAAACGATGTATCCAAATCTGTAGGTTTGAATGTGAATCTGGCAAAGACCACAAAGACAGGTGATGGGCACGGAAAGGCTTAAAATCAATATGGATGGCAACATAATTGAGAATGTCCAAGAATATACATATCTGGGACATAATATTCGATTGGGCCGAGATAACCAAACCGCGGAGCTAAAAAGAAGAATTGGACTAAGCTGGGCAGCTTTCCGAAACATGGGTTACATCCTTTAAAACCGGAAAATACCGATCAACCTGAAACGAAAAGTTTATGAAACCTGCATTCTGCCTGTTGGTACTTATGGCCTCAAAACTGTAACATTGTCCAAACAAAGTGCCGAGAAACTACGAGTGACCCAAAGAGCCATGGAAAGAACCATGTTAGGAATAAGCCTAAGAGACAGAGTCAGAAACGATACTGTGAGAGAAAAAAACAAAGGTCACTGACATCATCCACCGGGTGGCGACTCTAAAATGGCAATGGGCAGGTCACGTAGCCAGAAGCGCGGACGAAAAATAGACAAGAAGACTACTGACTTGGAGACTGGGGACTGCAAAGATAAGTACAAGGCGACCGCAACTACGGTGGAAGAATGACCTGAACAGACATGTAGAAATAGCCTGGATGCATTTTGCACAAGAAAAAGTGACGTAGAAGCTAATGGAGGAGCCCTTTGACCAGGATTCAACGGGAATAGGCTAAAGAAGAAGAAATAAACTGACTGACAAGTATAATAAATTAACTAATAACTCTTAGACGAATGTGTGGATACTCTGTGTATGATAGAGTGTCGAATGAAAATATAAGAAGTGAATGCGGTGCGAATAATAGTGTTATGAACAAAATAATGAAAGGATCATTAAGATGGTTTGGACATATAGAAAGAATAAATGAAGAAAGAATGGTAAAAAAAAGTATATGTTAACGATGTAAATGGAACAAGAAATATAGGTAGACCGAGGAAAACGTGGCACGATCAGATAAGTCAAATATTGAATGTCGGCCATGTGAGGAGTCAGAGAAATCGACGCGCGCGCATGACACGATGTATTAGTGTTGAGGAAGCGAGAGTAATATTTCAGGAAAGAAAAGTGTGGCAGTCCATTCTTTCTGCCTACCCCTTCGGGGACACGGCGTGACGTTTAGTTAGTTAGTTAGTTTTTGTTATTGTATTCAAATGAAAAAGTGTTTAATTTTATTTTTACGAATTACGAATACGAATTAATCGGGTGGTGGTCTAGGAGATAGAACGCTTGGCTACTGATCCAGGGGACATGGGTTCAAGCCTGGACGCGATCAGTTCCTTCTTCATAATAATGAGTTATTTTCTGCTCACATTGAAGATTGTAAAATAAATTGTAATATCATTGATTAAAATCCTTGGTATTAGTATTTAATAAATAAAAAAAACGTCTTATTTCTAGAAGTTTTATTACAATTTATGTAAATGACATGTTTCACCTTGCTAATGCATCATCAAATGTCACATCAGCTAATATAAATCTATGATTAATGTTGCGGAAAGCGCATCTCTCGTCATTTCGAACGACCGGGGTTCCACACTGTCTGAATGAAGTTCGGGCGTGCACGGCAACATTGTATCGCAGCTATAGGAGAAGGGTAGTTAAATACCGGGCAGTTGCACTTTGCGGGGTGTGTCTAGTTCCGCACACAGCCGCACGCAGACTACTTCCGGTCTCCGGGAGATGCAGCGGCCGTTTCCGCTTCCGGAGGAAATAAAAATGTCTATTGCGCAAACACGAATTATGCCCGGGCGTGTTTTATTGCTTCGACTCGTTCGCGTTGAGGACACAACTTTAAAATTTTAAAAGTGCTTTTTCGTTTTCGGGCTCTGGAATAGTAAGCGGTTCGATGACAAATGTGCTCATAAATAATACATATGTAATATTCCTATCTCTGGACCGGTGATATGTGTCATGCTGTGGGTGTTTGAGATAACTACAAATCTTCTTCTTCTTTTGCCTAACCATTTTGCGTTGATTGGGGCTTCCCTTATACTAGGCCGAGTTTCACGATACTGGGTCATCTGATAGTGTGTAAACTCATATACATAATATAAAATGTTTTTTTTAGAGGTTTGGTTTTTAAACTAGCGACATTGTTTCTACAGACCGTCAATTTGACAGTCAACAGTTGATTTGTAGTCAGTACGTTTCGCCATTTTACCACGAATAGACTGACGTCAGAACAGCGCTTGCAAATTGTGCAAATTTATTTTGAATTTGAATCTCAGTTCGCCAAGCTTATCATGCACTACGCCCATTTTACGGTCGACATAATCGTCCATCCGAGCAAGTAATTCGGAAGACCATGGATCGTTTTCGCAACACGTACACTCTAGTGGATAATACGCATTCACAAAGACGGACTTCACGATCGCGCTTCATTCGAGCTAGCTGTGGCGTTCATATCCCCGAAATCATATTTAAACAATAATGGCATAAAATTATCTATTAAATAAAGCTAATATCATAGACATTAACATTATTTTAATGTGTTTTTTTTTCTTTTAAATTTGTATACTTCTAAAAAAACACCCTTATACACATTGTTATATAAACGGTGTTTTTTTTAGAGGTATGCAAATTTAAAATGGAAAAAAAAAGATTGAGCGCAGAAGATGCTGGGCTTCAACATTCGGACCGGAAGGGTTTTCAAAGATCCCAATGTGCTCAGAGTACTACCTATACAATTCATTGGTTCGGAGCAGACTCGAAAGTGGTTCTGTGATATGGAGTCCGCACGAGGCGAGATATTCCCTTATGCTGGAGAGGGTTCAGAAAAATATTTCTGAGGTATCTCTACATAAGGGAGTATGGTAGCTATCCATGGCTCTATCCCACAGCGTTTCTTTTGGGAATATTGGGGTCTAATTCTCTGCAGCTTCGAAGAGACGGGTTTCTCATAACTCATTTCTTTAGATTAATTAGGGGATATTTTGAAAACTCAGCCGTGCTGGAGGGTGTTGGTCTTTTTGTTCCCGACCGACATCTCCGACAGCGCCAGCATAGATTGTTCTTTCTTCCGGCCGCAAGAACCAACCTGCCTCTAATAATGCCAATTAGTCTGCTAAAAAAGATTACCTCGGAGATCGACGTCTTTCATATTACTGAAAGTACGTTCAGAAGAAAAAGAGAGTATCTTGTCTTCCTAAAGTAGAACCACCTCTTATGCGTTCCTGATTCTTTACCCTTTCTTAAGGTGTCTGGTAACTTAAGCCGATTTTCATGTCTTTTTTGGAGGGCGTTTTTTTGTAGGAAAATAAAAATGAATCATTTTGGAAATTAAGGATGTTTTTATTTACATATTAAAGATACAAAAAAAATTTTTTTTGAAAGAATTTAATAGTTAATTATTATTATTAATGACCGAAGTTGGTGGCCCCGGTGCTTTTGGCTCTTGATGTTATCTAATATAAAAAAATCTTGAAAATTCTTAATCAAAAGACATGTCATTCTGGTCGGAAATACAGAAGTTAAATTTTATGGATAAATAACAAAAGGGCGGACTTAGAAAAAAAAATCAGCAAAGAAGGGGTTGTAAAATAAAAAAAGTTAGGGGTGAAAAAATGTCTCGGTAGTTCCGACGAGAATGACATGTCTTTAGATTAAGAATTTTTTATTTCAGATAACATCAAGAGCCAAATTCACCCGGGCCACCAACTTCGATCATTAATAATAATAATTAACTATTAAATTCTTTCAAAAAAAAATTTTTTTCGTGGTGCCAATTTCGATCAATAATAATAATAATTATAAACTATTAAATTTTTTATTTTTTTTTTCTATATCTTTAATATGTAAATAAAAACGTCCTAAATATCCAATACGATTCATTTTTATTTTCCTACAAAAAAACGCCCTCCAAAAAAGACATGAAAATCGGCTTAAGTTACTAGACTACTACCTTAAATAGATGCCTTAAACTGTTATAACTAACTAACTAACTAACTAACTAACCATCACGCCGTCTCCTCGAAGGGGTAGGCAGAAAGAATGGACTGCCGCACTTTCCTGACATATTTCTCTCGCTTCCTCAACATTCATACATCGTGTCATGCACGCGCGTCGATTTCTCTGACTCCTCACATGGCCGACATTCAATATTTGATTTATTTGATCGTGCCACGTTTTCTTCGGTCTTCCTCTATTTCTGAATCCATTTACATCATTAACATATAATTTTTTACCATTCTTTCTTCATTCATTCTTTCCATATGTCCAAACCATCTTAATGATTCTTTCATTATTTTGTTCATGACACCATCATTCGCACCGCATTCACTTCTTATATTTTCATTCGACACTCTATCATACACAGAGTATCCACACATTCGTCTAAGAGATCTCATTTCTACTGCATTTATTCTACTTTCATCCTTCTTTTGCCAGTTCCATGCTTCGCTTCCATTCATAAGGGTCGGTAGAAGAACACCATTGTGCACTGCCATTCTAGCTTTTTTGGATAGGTTTTTGTTTGCGATGACAACTTTAAGTGCACCATTCACTTTGTTGCCTGCCCCAACCCTTCTTTTAATATCCCTCTCCACTCGCCCATCTCTTGTAAACATACTTACTAGATACACGAACTCAACTACTTGCTCCAAATTTTCACCATTCACGCTAATGTTGCAGTCGCTTATGTCATGATTTCTTCTTTTCATTATTTCCTTTCTCAAATAGATGCCTTAAACTGTTATGTTTGTAATATCTTTTGAGTGAACAAATAAACAGATTTTGAGTATATAAACTGATTTGATTTGACGAATGACGACAATAACGACAAAATCTAGAGTTATTAATGCTATCATCACACTTATTGATTGAGAGTAATTTTTCTTACTCGGTAACTGGACAGTGAATTATTGGGTTGAATGATCTCATTTTAAAAAACGAACGCCACAATTCCTCGGACGAACCCTTTACAATCTAAGAGGAAGAAATAAGACACGATAAAACATTGTTGCTTAACCCTTTTAGAACTGGCTAAGATTAAAAAAAAAAGATATAATTTAAAAACTAACTAACTAACCATCACGCCGTCTCCCCGAAGGGGTAGGCAGAAATAATGGAACGCCACACTGTTCTGTCCTCACATACTTCTCTCGATTCCTCTACATTCATACATCTTGTCATGCACGCACGTCGATATCTCCGACTCCTCACGTGACCGACATTTAATTTTTGATTGATTTGATCGTGCCGCGTTTTCCTCAGCCTTCCTCTTTTTCTAGTTCCGTTCACGCCGTTTACATATACCTTCTTTACCATTCTGTCTTCACTCATTCTTTCCATATGTCCAAACCATCTTAATGACCCTTTCATTATTTTGTTCATAACACTTTCATTCGCACCGCATTCAGTTCTTATACTTGCATTTGACACACTATCATATACATATTTGACACACATTCATTTTAGAGATCTCATTTCTACTGCATTTATTCTACTTTTATCATTCTATTGCCAGTTTCATGTTTCATTTCCATACATAAGGGTCGGCACAGGAACATCATTATGCTCAATAATTAATATAAATTATTTATAGACATTTTAAACTAACAGATATAAAATAACAAAACAGTTTGTTTTTAACCAAAGAATGGTTATATTGGTATGTTCTACTATATGGCTAAGAAACCTGGACTCTAAAAGTGAATTTAATTAACCGGTTGGAGGCGTTTGAGATGTGGATATGGACATGGACCGATAGGGTCAGTAATGCAGACGTACTACAGAGAGCCAGAGCCAATAGAGAGCTGTTGTCGAGTGTGAAAATAAGAAAGGTCTCATATTAGGGTCACGTGTTAAGGGGAAAAAAATACCACCTCCTTTGACTGATAGAACAGGGAGTTGGTAGAAGACAGCTGTCCTGGCTGCGGAACATGAAAGAGTGGAGAGGAATTACAAGAGTTCAGAATCTGTCCCGAACTGCAGTGATCGCCAACGATGGGGAACCCGACACGGCAACGAAAGAAGAAGAATGTTTTTTTTATTATTAAATACCTCGGCAGTATACTTACGCAATCACTTGGCCCAGATGTGTAGAGATACAATGTTAAATTGAGGCAGCAAGAGCTGCATTTGATAAAATGAAATCACTCTTCTGCAATGATAACATAAATTTGAAACTCCGCCAGAGAATGATCAAATGCTATGTGTGGTCTGTTTTATTGTATGGATGTGAAACGTGGACCTTAAAAATCAACTCAATGAACAGACTAGAAGTATTTGAAATGTGGCTCTGTCGCCGAATGCTCAGAATTCTATGGACAGACATGGTTACCAATACCGAAGTCCTGAGGCGAACTAGAGTTGACAGGGAGCTGTTGTCAACTATCAAGGTTCGGGAGATTTCATATCTGGGTCGTGTACTGAATGTGTAAATTCAAAATAATTTGCCAAAAAAAGTTTATGGACTGTAGTTGTCACACTAGGCATGGCCTGTATCGTGGCAACTACATAAAATAGGATGTTAGTAGCATTGTTAGTAAAATGGCGGTTGTTAGTAATCTTATGCTAACATTGGTAATCGCAATATGATGATATAATTGAAATTACTAAATCTCAAAGAAAAAAATGTTTTCTACGTCTAATAATATAATAATAAATTGGATAATTTATAAAGCGCCATTTTTATGAATTACTCATCTCAAGGGCGCTGTAGAAAATGCTCCGTTTTATTAACTAGATAATAATAATGATAAAAAAGGGTCTGCTGAAGGACTGCTCCAGGCTGAAGAGCCGGCTACCGCGAAGGCTCGGTCGCCAAAGTTTGTGCTTGGACAGCGTTTTGGCACAGTCAATCTACCGATCGCAGAAGACTTAGCTGATCGCAATGTAGACTGTCTAGCATTCAGGTTCTCGTTGATGCAGAGTTCAGATATATAAGCTGGTGCCATTCCATGCAACGCTTTATAGACCGTCCAGCAGAGCTTGTATTGTATCCTTTCTGGACATTTCAGGTTGACCCCTTTATATATTTAGTTAGAGCACGTTTAAAATTTTTAGTGTCAACTGTCAACTGTCAAATTGACAGTCTGTAGAAACAATGTTGCCAGTTTAAAAATCAAACCTCTAAAAAAACACCTTTACTATGTGTTTCTCCGTTAAAAAGAATTAAATAAAATCGAATAGAAAAATCAGACCGGACTCGAAGAGGTTAAATTCTGAGTGAATTATACCCTAACCATGAAACCCATTAATAACCAATCGAATACATTGAAAGGACAATAAATCTGCAGTACGCTACAATTTTTTTGTACAAACTTGGGTCACTTCTGTTAAGACACTCATCGATCAAGCTGCAAATGTAATTCAACAGTTAAATTGGGAGGTGGACTAGGAACGCTTGGCTTCTGATCCAAGGGACTTGAGTTCAAATCTGGTGACGACCAGATTCCAATTTGATTTATACAAGAGGTCGTTTGAACCCAATTACTGTATACATATTTTTAAATATATTATATTGATTCTTAATAGCAGTGTTGCTTTGTTGCGCCTTACGACATTTTGTAGAGGCATGCTTTCCATGGTACTTTGAGAGGTCTTTTAAAGACCCCGCGAGCCCCGGGCAATGTGGCACATATTAGGTCCTTACATATGAAATTGGCGTTTTGTATGGGAGGAACATAAAGCTGATTTTTTTTAAATATAATATATTTATTTAATCAAAATATGTACCATTGGTATCTATGCACTTTTGCCATCTCATAGGTAGTTCATCGATCCCTTAACTAAAAAACCATTCGGACGGGAATCAATAAAATCTTTGAAGTCGGTTTGGACTGCCCCATCGGAGTTGATTTTTTCCCTTGCAAGAAGTTATCCAAATTTCGAAAAAAATAGTAATCTGTTGGGGCAAGGTCCGGAGAGTACGGTGGATGTCTTAGACATTCCAATTGGAGCTCTTCTAATTTGGTAGCCGTCTGTTGTGCAGTGTGTGGTCTAGCGTTATCATGAAGCAGCAGTGGCCTAGAGCGATTATCCAGCCTCGGTTGTTTAGCAGCTAGCTTTTCCATCATGGTTTGCAGTTGCTGACAATAGACATCTGCCGTAATCGTCTGGCCAGATTTAAGAAAGCTGTAGTAACGACACCAGCACTAGTCCACCAAACGCTCACAAGTAACTTTTTTGGAGTCAATTTTCGCTTGGGGCATGGTTTGGCTGGTTCGGCAGGGTTCAGCCATTGCGATGAGCGCTTCCGATTATCATACAGGATCCACTCTTCATCACAGGTAATGATTCGATTCAAAATACCTTCATTATTGTGCCGGTTGAGTAATGCAACGCAGCAGTCCACGCGCGTTTGTTGATTTGCTTCACTCAATTCGTGAGGTACCCACCTTTCAAGCTTTTTCACCTTCCCAATTTGCTTCAAGTGGATTAAAACAGTTTTATCAGTAACACCGCAGCCTGCTGCTAACTCGGACGTGGTTTGCGATGGATCCGCTTCCACAATAGCCTTCAATTCTTCATTATCAACTTTGGTCTCCGGCCGTCCACAGGTCTTGTTCTGCAGGTCGAAATTTCCAGAACGAAAACGTTGGAACCAAAAACGCACTGTGTTTTCTTTTGCGGCACCGTCGCCATACACATCATTAATCCTTCGAGCCGTTTCTGCAGCACTGGTGCCACGGTGGAACTCGTATTCGTAAATAACGCGATATTTCAAGTTTTCCATTTTGTAAACTGAGTGACGCAAAGAAAAAAAACAATTGAGGAAAAAACAAATAAATTATAATTTTCGAAACACAAATAATTGAGTAAATAGCGGTATAAATTTGAATTTGGAATTTCTAACCAAAGAGAAGACATTAGAGATCAAAGTTGCCAGTACAGCAAAACGCCAATTTCATATGTAAGGACCTAATATTACTTAGTACCATAGCAGATAGAGAGAGGACGAATAGCGAGCTTCCAGCGCCAGAAAACTGGATACACTCAGCTAAGGGAAGGTAACCCCGACAGAATATCCTCCAGAGAAGGCAAGGGGATACCACTCTGGATATTTTTCCCCAGGTCATCACTACAAAGGGTGATAGTCAACGTTAAGGAGACCTGACAGGACACAGAAAGAAGAAGATATTGATTCTAATGGCATTTGTGGATTAAGCTGGGCAGCTTTCAGAAACATGGGTTACATCCTTAAAAACCGGAAAATACCGATCAACCTGAAACGAAGTCTATGAAGCCTACGTTCTGCCAGTTGGTACTTATGGTCTTGTAACTGTAACAATGTCCAAGCAAAGTGCCGAGAAACTACGAGTGACCCAAAGAGCCATGTTAGGAATAAGCCTAAGAGACAGAGTCAAAAATGATACGGTGAGAGAAAAAACAGAGGTCACTGACATCATCCACCGGGTGGCGACTCTAAAATGGCAATGGGCAGGTCACGTAGCCAGAAGCTCAGATGAAAAATGGACAAGAAGACTGCTGACTTGGAGACCGTAGACGGCAAAGAGAACTGCAGGGCGACCGCAACTACGGTGGAAGGATGATCTGAACAGACACGTCGGAATAACCTGGATGCAGTCTGCACAGGACAGAGTGACATGGAAGCGAATGGAGGAGGCCTTTGTCCAGGAGTGGACGGGAAGCGAAGCATGGAGCTGGCAAAAGAAAGATGAAAGTAAAATAAATGCGGTAGAAATGAGATCTCTTAGACGAATATGTGGATACTTTGTGTATGATAAGTGTTGAATGAAAATATCAGAAGTGAATGTGCTGCGAATGATTGTGTTATGAACAAAATAACGAAAGGATCATTAAGATGGTTTGGACGCATGGAAATAATGAATGAAGAAAGAATGATAAAAAAGTATTTGTTAACGATGTAAATGGAACTAGAAATAGAGGAAGACCGAGGAAAACGTGACACGATCGAATATATCAAATATTGAATGTCGGCCACGTGAAGAGTTATAGAAATCGACGCGATGTATGAATGTTTATTTATTTATACATTATACACAAATGAGACATTACAAACGATAAAACATTTAGGAGACTCATTTCGACACAAAACGGTATTACAAAGATAAAATAAAACAAAACAACATGAGACCAAAAAATCCTACATATCAGAAGGAATCCAAATATGTCGACGTCAGTAAGGCAGTACTCTTTCCAGAATTTGCAATATTTAGGAAGCGAGAGAAATATGTCAGGAAAGAAAAGTGTGGCAGTCTATTATTTCTGCCTACCCATTCGGAGAGACGGCGTGATGTTTAATTAATTAGTTTTTTTTTCGTCGTTCGGTATTCTATCATATTTTCCCGCACATTTTTCTCAGTGATCTAATTTCTACGGCATTTATCCTACTCTTATTTCTCTTTTACCAGCTTTAATCTTCACAAGTAATGGAAGTTGAAGATACAGACGAGTGTAAAAATAAAATGTCCGTTGAAGAGGATATCCCGAGATTGAATAAAATATTCAGTTAGTGGTTAAACGCAGAGCAGGCTTGGCTCCTTCTCAAAAAGCTGTGAGCACGATATTATGTTTGATTTACGTTATTGTATTTTTCTTTAAAAACATTTAACAATTTGTACATTAACAGAACTTAAATAAAACGACTTACTAACCAAAACGACGTCTTTCCGAAGGGGTAGGCAGAACGAATGAACTGCCACACTGTTCTTACGTGATAAACTTCTCACGATTACTCAACATTCATATATCGTGTCATGCACGCATGTCGATTTATTCAACTCAATTAGATGTTTTATCTCCCACGATGCAGAACCAACCTGCCAATGATTATGCCGGTAAGTAGAGCAATATCTTTGCTTAATCGTATCAACTCGGAGTTTGACGTATTTTGTGATAGTTTGGCTCATCTGAGGGAAGTACTATCTTTATTATAATTGTATGGTATCTTATTAATTTGTCATGCATCTTATATTTCTCGCTCTTATTATTATTTTATAATGTATTACTTATTATTGTGTATCCAAAACTTGTATCTTTAGTGTATTGGAAAAAAATCTGTAATGCTTTAGATATATTTAAAATAAAAATGAAATGAAAAAATACATGAAATTTCTAGTTCCGTTTAAATCGATAACTTATACTTTCTTTTCCATTATTTTTATGTGTCCAAACCATCTCAATTAATTTTGTTTATAGCACTTTCATTCGCATTGCATTCACTTATAATATTTGCATTTGATACTCTATCATACACATATTTTACGCATATTCTTCTAAGAGATCTCATTTCCACTGCATTAATTCTACTTCCATCCTTCTTTTGTAAAGTTACATACTTAACTTTCAATAAATAAGGGTCGGTACAAGAACACCATTGAGCACTGTCATTTTAGTTTTTTAGGGATAGGCTAAAAACAGTGCATAATGGTGTTCTTATACCGACCCTTATGTTTGAAAGCCAAGCATGGAACTGGCTAAAAGAAGGATACAAGTAGAATAAATGCAGTAGAAATGAGATCTCTTAGACGAATGTGTGGATACTCTGTGTATGATAGAGTGTCGAATGAAAATATAAGAAGAGAATGTGATGCGAATGATGGTGTTATAAACACAATAATGAAAGGATCATTAAGATGGTTTAGACACGTGGAAAGAATGAATGAAACAATAATGGTGTATATTTTAATGATGTAAATGGAACTAGAAATAGAGGAAGACCGAGGAAAACGTGGCACGATCGAATAAATAAAATATTGAATGTCGGCCACGTGAGAAGTCAGAGGAATCGACGCGCGTGCATGACACGATGTATAAATGTCGAGAAAGCGAGAGAAATATGTCAGGAAAGAAAAGTGTGGCAATCCATTCTTTCGTGATGGTTAGTAAGTTTGTATAGGCTTTTGTTTGAGATGACAACTTTAAATAAATATAACTATCAAATTATTAATGAATTTATTATCATTCACTATGGTTCTGTGAAATGTAGAGTTAAGATGTGACAGCCCTGAATTTTGGAATGATACAATTTAAAACAAACATAAATAATTCCGGAATGGATGACCGAAAACGCGGGAAATATACACGCCCTATTTCGATTGGTTGAGAAATCCAGTAATGGATGCGTTGCGCAGTGCGCTCATTGGTCTACGCCTCGAGATTAAAGTGTCGACGCGTAGATGGCGCCCGATGCACACGAGAGTTATTTAATACAACGGATTTAAAATCGAAGAACTTAACATTGTCTTATTAACCACCCTACGTATTTGAACGTACGTGATACGTAAACTGTGACTGTACCATTCTGCGCTATCCCGTATCACGTACGCGCTTGAGAAAAAGTAATGTACCTAAAATGTACAAACTGTTAGGGATACGCGCGTGTGCCAACAACACTCGAGTACAAGTCTTCATAAATATGATAGTTTTACAAGGGGCAGGCCAAGTGTACGGCCGAGTATTTGACGTTTAGTAATTTAAAAAAATAAAATTAATATATAATTAAATTTCATTAATAAAAAACTTGATTTTTTTACACGTTTCTCGGAAAATAACCCAAAGGTAGGGCGGTTAATATGGAATATCTTCAGGTACATAAATGATCCGACAGATGTCAGGCGTAATTCAAAGCCGACATTTCATCTCAACTAACCATCACACGAAATTCTGTCATACATCGTTTTACCACACCGTATTAGGGGTCTCATTTCTGCTCTCTTCCCTCTACTGCCAGTTCCACGCATCACGTCCATACATCAGGGTTGGTGTTTAAACTCCTCTGTTAACGCCCGTTTTCAATTTCATTGATATTTTTTTTGTTTCTTATAACAGTTTTTAAAGCTCCGTTCACCTTGTTACCCGCGACGACCCTTCTTTCGACGTCACTATCAGTTCGGCCATCCGCTGTGAACATGCTACCTAAATAGACAAACTCAGACACCTGCTCTAAGTTCTAACTATATACAAATATTATATATTATACATATATTCGGTACGTAAATTACCGAATTTACTATCTGGGAAGCATGTTTAAAAGAGACGGAAAAATGGAGAAAGACATCGAAAGAAGGGTTGGTGCTGGGAATAAAATAAATGGCGCACTCAAAGTCATTACTGCAAATAGCAATATATCCACAGAAGCAAAGATGGCAGTACGCAATGGAGTTCTAGTGCCAACCCTCATGTATGGAAGTGAAGTTTGGAGCTGGCAAAAGCAGGATAAACGCCGTAGAAATGAGATCACTAAGAAGAATGTGCGAGAAAACGTTATATGATAGAATACCGAACGATGAAATAAGAAAGAAATGTAAGGCAGATGACTGCATCGTGGATAAAATTAAAAAAGGGTCCCTGAGATGGTTTGGACATATGGAACGAATGGATGAGAGTAGAATGGTTAAAAAGTTGTACACAAGCAGCGTGAGTGGAAAAAGAACCCGAGGACGACCGAGGAAAACATGACATGACCAAATTAATCAATTACTAAAAGGCGGTCACCTTCGAAGTCGGAATAATCGACGTGCGTGCATGGTACGATGTATGAATATAGAGGAATCCCGAGAGGTATGCCAGGACAGAGCATTGTGGCGATCCATCCTCTCTGCCTACCCCTCCGGGGAAATGGCGTGATGGTTAGTTAGTTAATTAGTATACATATATTAATAAACTATTAATATAACTAACTAACAAACTAACCGTCTAGCCGTCTCGCCGAAGGGGTAGGCAGAAATAATGAATTACCACATTTTTCTTTCCTGACATTTCTCTCGTTCCTCAACATTCATACATCGTGTCATGCACGCGCGTCGATTTCTATGACAACTCACATGGCCGACATTCAATATTTGATTTATGACGTGCCACGTTTTCCTCGGTCTTCCTCTATTTCTGGTTCCATTTACATCGTTAACATACACTTTTTTTACCTATATTTTTTCATTCATTCTTTCCACGTGTCCAATCCATCCTCATGATCCTTTCATTATTTTGTTCATGACACCACCATTTGCACCGCATTCACTTATAACTATTATTATATTATACATATATTAATGAATATAAAATAAATATCACACATTACATTGAAACTGCATTTATTTGCTGAGTTAATAAATGCATTTCCAATCTTGTACTATACATACATAAAAATGTATTTTATAACAATAAGCAAAAAGCTGTATATGGTTCAATTCAAATATAATATTTCTAAAAATTCCTACAATCCTTTTTATACCGTGCTTCCGTCATAATTCCGCTTCGTTTCTGATATAATATTTAAAAAAAATGAAACATGATAATTATAAATATTCAAAATAAAATAATAACTTACACGGATATACCCAAGATGCAAACAATAAAACGTCTAAAAATTTATAAAATAATGTTATTTCACAATATAAATCAACATTAATAGGTTATATATATAAACCATTGGCAATTCAACACAATTATATATTTTTATGAATTAAAACATTGCTTTTCTAAGGTTTCATACCTTCATCATTGGTGGAACGGTATTAACTATCGTGTATATAATTAATACAAATGAAAACGTCAGTTTTCTAGAAGTTTTTTTATTTAATGGGTGTAATTTTATTTAACATGTTTTGCCCTTCTAAGACACTCTCAAATGTCATTCCCATAAAATATAATAAAACTTCTAGAAAACCGACGTTTTCATTCGTATTAATTATTTAATATGGAGTTTTACATCACTGTTCAAGAAACAATAAATATATTGTATATCGTTCTCCTGATGATGAAGGTGTACATTTTCTAAACATGCCAAGAAAAATAAACTCAGAAGTGGAAAAGCAGTGTTTTAAATCATAAAAAATTGTCATTACGGAATTTCACAGTGTTAACGCCTTAAGTTTATCAAAAGAAAATGAATTTTAATGATCTTAAGTCATTAGTTTATTTAATTTTCTCTGCAATGAAGGTATGATACCTTCAAAACATGTTGAAAAAAACATACCTTAAACTAAATTAACAACGTATTTTGATTCATATATAAAAAATAGTGATTAACACAATTTTTATATATGTTGTCAATGTAAAACATCTAATAATACTGTGATAAAAAAATAAGGTGAAATTTTTAATTTAAAATGCGCGGGCTCTTCGATTCTCGCAAATCTTTTTTTAGGTTGGTAGACTGTTACAGACATCTGTGTCAAATTTAATCACAATATCTTCATTTGTCCAATAGTTACCCATTAAATTTAGTTTGCGGAATGAGATTTCTGCTGCAGAAACGTTGAGAATGTTGCAGAAGACCTTCGGTGACCAAGTTATGTCACAAAAATGTTTACAAATGCTAAACAATTCAAATATAAGAAGATAAGAAGCAAAGAAGACAAAAATACGCCCTGGACGACCATTAGTATCAACTGATGAACAACACGATTAGAAAATCAATGAATTGGTGCTCAAAAATCGTCGATTAACAATTAGAGACCTCGCTGATACTGTTAAAATTTCATTTGGATTAGTTCAGACCATTTTGAAAGATGTTTTGCGTCTGAAAAGAGTGAAATCTCGTTTGGTGCCAAAAATAATCAATTTCAACTCGGTTTTTGCACCACGACAATGCAGCATCTCACACTGCATTGATGCTTAGAGACCATTTCACCAAAAATTCAACGCATATCGTTCCGCAACCATCGCATTCGCCTGATTTGGCACCGTGTGACTTCTGGTTATTCCCTAAGCTTAAGAAACCGCTTCGAGGACAACTATTTTTACAATTGTTTCAAGGATTGGAAACAACTTTGGCATAAGTGTGTTGTATCGGCATGGGATTTTAAAATAGATTTAAGAGTTATAAACAATATCACCTTATTTTTTTATCACACCATTATTTAATGTGTTGTGATCGTCTGCAAGCAGCCCCTGTTGAAGCTGTGGAATACATTATCTAAGACTTTTAAAATACAAAGACAAAATTACATTGTGTCCAAAACCCATTAAACTCTGCAATAAAACGCAGATAACTTTTATCGTAATCACCCTGTACACAATGTAGCACACTTTCCAAACTGCGAGGGTATTTAATTGATCATACTATAATATATAAACAAATCAATATAAAATATTATTTCCAATAATGATTTGGGAACGTTCACGAAAAAAGCATTTAAAACATAAAATGGCTGAATGTGATAACGTCACTCGCTCAATGTGACTCGATAATGAAAGGTGTAAATCAAGAAATGTTACATGGGACAGAGTGTGCTGGCGAAGGAGATAAGGGATGGGCAAACCTTGCTCGGCGAACGTGATGATCTCGCTTGTCCTCCCGTAGAAATCGTCGTAGTCCGAGTAGGCCTCGTCGTCCGAGTTGGTGGTGGACGAGGAGGAATAGGAAGAGTAGGGCAGGTCCTGCGGCGGAGCTGGCACCCCCCCGGCGCGGGTCAGCGTGGCCAGCACCAGCTCGCGGGGCAGGGCCCTCTTCACCTGCGGCTTGGACTTCAGGCCCAGCTTGGTCAGGATCTGAAGTTTTATCGCATCCAGCCTGGCGGGAAAACAATTATTTTATAAACTTGAAACAGTACCAGAAATCGTAACTTGAGTTCTGGTGCCAAGCTTGGAGCTGGCAAAAAATGATGAATGTAGGATAACGAAATAACCATCACGCCGTTTCCGCGGACGGGTAGGCGGAGAGGATGGACCTCCACATCGTTCTGTCCTGACGTACCTCTAAAGATTCCTTCACATTTAACAACATGCAAGACATTTGATAATGCCTTAGAAGGGCGAAACATGTCATACATAAATATTATATAATAATAAAACTTCTTGAAAACTATCGTTTTTGCATACATATTAATAACTTAATATGGAGTTTTACATCATTGTTCAAGAAATAATAAACAACATGCATGATTAATTTGGTCATGCCATGCTTTCCTTGGTCTTTCATGGCATCTCTTTCCACTCTCCTTGCTTGTATACAACATTTTAAGCATCTTCTCTAGTCCATTCGTTCCATATGTCTAAACCGTCCCAGAGATTCTTTTTTAATTTTACTTATGATGCAATTATTTGTCTTACATTTCTTCCTTATTTCGTCGTTCGGTATTCTATCATATATCGTTT
Organism: Lepidostoma basale; assembly: GCA_022606425.2. Lineage (NCBI taxonomy): Eukaryota > Metazoa > Arthropoda > Insecta > Trichoptera > Lepidostomatidae > Lepidostoma > Lepidostoma basale. Next base: position 2,283,066 of record JAHDVF020001251.1, read on the forward strand.
TCTCGCACATTTTTCTCAGTGATCTCATTTCTACGGCATTTATCCTACTTTCTTTCTGGCTCCAAGCTTTATTTCCATACATAAGGGTTGGCACTAGAACTCCATTATGTACTGTCCACAAATAGAAATGCGCGCAACGATCCATGGAGCGGCAAATGTTGGGCATAAGTCTGAGTGATAGAATTACAAATACAGAAATCAGACGTCGAACAAAAGTCGCCGATATCATGGATCGGATCGCAAAATTTAAATGGCAATGGGCAGGACACGTAGCCAGGCAGCCAAGTTCAAGATGGACTCCCAAAGTCTTAAAGTGGAGACCATGGGAAAACGCAGATGGGCCGACGATATTGTTGTGGTCGCCGGGAAAAAATGGATTGAAGCGGCACAGGAAAGAGAAAAATTGAGACAGATGGAAGAGGCCTACATCCAGCAGTGGAGGGAAGGCCAGGAAGAAGAAGACCGAACGACGAAATAAGGAAGAAATGTAAGAAGACGAATTAGGAATAGAATAAATGTTGGAGTAGGTTACCTCATGGAATCGGCAGTTCTGGGCCTAGCGCACCCGGGGCATCCGGCCACCGCCCCGGCCGCGGTGGCCCCCAACAGCGCCACCAGCCCCAGGGCGACCAGCAGCGGCGGCAGCATGCCCATAGCCTCACCCGCCCATCTCCGCGCCCCCCAGGGCACACAGGCCGCCCTGACGCCCTCGCTGGCCGGACTCGTCTTTCCTGCTTCGATACCCCTGGACGCCTGCTCCTGGACCCGCTGACCCTGCTGCTCAATTACTTCAGACACCACTTTTCAATTAAAACCCAATTTACAAAATCTCTGGTAAAGTACACTTATTTACCAACTGTGTACAACAAAACCTTTGTCTTTCTTTCGAGGGTTTTGTTTTAGGATGATCTATCTATCAACAGGTCTTTGATTTGATAGAAATATCGCTTGTGAGATCCTTAAACAACGTGCTAAATCTTTATCCGTTGTTTAAATTGGGTTGTCTTCGAAAAATAGATGTTTCAACTGGTGTCCAAATCCTTTTAGAATCAACTTGATCTGTTGTTCAACTGGTCTAATCTAGGTATCAACAGACCTTTTATCCGATACAAATATCAATTCAGAGATTCTTTAAAACATGCCAAATCTTGATTCGTTGTTTATATTGTCTTTGAAGAATAGATGTTTCAACTGGTGTCAAAATCCCGCTTGATCCTTTAAACAAGACAATATCTAGATTGATATTATTTACTCTTGTGATGCGACAGTTATATTTTGAATTATTTGTTATGAAAGTCACAGATCTAAATGCTCTTTAACTTGCAGGCAATATAAATTGTTTTCAGATGTGTGTCTTAGATCAAATCTTGTTCTTATAATTATGTATATATCTTTCAAATAAGTGTCTTCCTTATTGGATAATCGTTCTGCAGTTGCTTCTTCTTCTATATTATCTTCTCGTGTAACATCTCATACATAAAACTTAACAATTCTGATATAATGCACTTTCTCAAATCGGTTTGTTTTTCTTTTTAAATATTTCAGATATTAACTTCTCTGGTTCCTTATTAAATCTGTTGATGTTTTCAGTCTAGATAACTCTTGGTCTTTTGCAAATTTAAATCTTTTTTTTCTACAACTCGAAGCTCTATTAACTTTCCACTAGTAAATTGATATTTTTATTCCTGCTAGGATTTCGATCCGTCTCCGATCACGGAATTGTATTTCGCTTCTCATCTACGAGTAAGCTCTGGCATTTTCAAATATGTACAAGCACAAATGATTGTGGAAGAAAACTTGTATTATACGAAGGAAACACTATTAATTATTTTTTTAATATTTTTTTTTATCTAGTTTAATATTTAGCAGAAGAAAAAAACAACCTCGAAAGCACTAAAAAGTTTGGCACAACTGTTAAATATCATAACTTTGACACCATATTTTAAAGATACTAAAATGGTCCAACACTCTTCACTGATTGCACTATCGAATGAAGACTTTTTTAACAGTACAACATACATACACTTCACAATTTAAACTCTACCCTTCCACTGGGCCAAAACTATTTGATAGAATGATATAGTTGTTCAACAATGAATCGGCACCTAGGGCCAAAGCGAAAACGGCAAAGTTCCAATTAGAATAACACTTAATGATTAAGATTTAAAATGTGTACTTTAAAACAAGTAACAAACTTCTGACCGACGAAATAGAATCTCAACGGCGGATTGGATCAGCCGGTCCAAATGGCGATGCTGATTGGATACGCAACCAGGGAGAATCGTCTGAGGATCTTCCCAAAGGGCTACGTGAACATTGTGAAGGTGGACAGTTTTGGAGCAACGCTACGATGATATCTTAGGAGTTACGATATGGCAAGCCGGCACACACCTCGGACCACACCGCCTTGATCTAAACCTTTGTAAAAAATCTACGTCTAACGACTACGCAGCTAATTAATAACACGTCGATATGTCGGTTCCTTCTTCTCCTTCCCTACTCCTTCATCCAAACGATCTTCAGAGGCGTTGGGTGTCCTGTATGGCGGGACATTCCGTTGGATTTTTCCGTCTCACGGTCTTGATGGTGATCCTGTCGATGGTGGACCGCGATGCGGAGGTGGTTTCCATGTGTCGGTGGTGTCTGCTCCCTCCTCAAAGTGGGGCGCGCGGTTCAGCCGCTCGTCTCTCGCTTCCGGAAGGGTGGGGCGGAGGACATCTGATTCTGCAACAATAATTCAATCAAAAATATTAATGTTGCTATTTATTGTAGGGTAACATACAGTGATTGTTAATACAAATGTAAAATGAACAAACTAACAGTTAAATGAAGACATAGAAGGTTACCCGCCGCTTATCCGAAGCTGTTATAGGACACAGCGGCGCCTATAACAGCTTGGGTGATGCCGAGTCAGCCAACGTGACTTCAAACTATGGTATTATGTATCAGCAAAAATGCACTTAGTCATTTCAATTCACTATTATTCAGCGCAAATGCACTAAGTCATTTCAATCCACTATTATTCAGCGAAAATGCACTAAGTCATTTCAATCCACTATTATTTAGAAAAAAATATACTGATAGTTCAGTTATTAATTATTAAACCATTAAATAAAATGTAGTTTATAGATCAATACACAATTTTTTCAAATTGGCTTAGTAATAGTAGTAATTTTGACTTTTCGCAGAATAACGACGATATATTCGTATGAAATTCAATGCCCTGTAGAATGCATCACTCCATTCGCTCGACTCGCGCCCCTTCGCCCGTGTGTCCGCCACCCCCTCGGGTAATATCGCCCCCCCCAGCTCCCCGACTAATACGTACGCGACCCCCGCGGGCCACAGCCCTTGAACCTGAGAGGCCCCGCTCACCTTGTGCCAAGTGCCGTAACCCGGAACCAGAACCCGGAAGCTAGCTACGTATCAACATTATGTAACACCGGTAATGAAAATAAAAGTGTCTGAAAATAATACGTTTGAAGAATCGATATTCGATACTGGTAATCTGGATAGAGGTAATCGACCTTATAAACGACAAAGATCAAATCAAATGAATTAATGCGAATAAAAACGCCTGTTCTCTAGAATATTAATTATAACATTTTGAATGTATACAAATACTTGTAAATATACAAATACACAATTGAGGGTATTATTTGCAAACCCGGCAAACTCCACCAACAATCAAAAGTGAGATATGAATTGGGTCTTATTCATAATACATTTGCACACAATTTTTATTGATTTTCAGTTTCAAATTCGGCTTCATTCTGAAAAATTTTGCTATTAAAATATAGGGTTTGTTGCAAACATGGCAACCTCCACTTGAGTGTTGCAAAGCTGGCAAAGTCCAAAATGAAATTAATTATTTTACTTTAATTATCAACATAATGATGATTATTTCATGGCTGATTACTTTTAAAATACTAGCTGGTTGAGATGAAAAAAATTAATATCGTAAAAAAGCGCATTTTATTAGCGTATCAGTTTTTTGCGAATTACTCAAAACATCTAATAATGGAGTTTGCCAGGTTTGCAACTAATACCCTCAATTGATCTCCAGACGTTATCTAGCACTGTATAATTGCATAGTCTTTCACATTGCATTAATAAAGCTTTTCTCCATAATGCTTACACCTAATCTTAATAGATGGAGCTTGTATAGATTGAACTAAAAAAGGTGAAGTGTTTCCTAATATTGTAGCATATACGAGTATAAATATTCCAAAATTTTGTCAGATGTGGTGGTCGTGAGAAGGGCGGAATGGGGAATGTTGTTAACATAAAGCGATCGCTTAACCCAATCAATGACAGGTCATTAGTCCTGTAAGCGCCTCGATCGCCATATTCTGTTCCCAGAAAACAATTTACATCTTCGTCTCTATTGAGATACAACTAATCCTTAAAAAGATTAATTTTAGTTTATTAAAACGAGATGTTTTTCCTTCTATGGCTTTATCAATATTTTTTTTTTATCATTATCAAATGACATGTTTTGCATTAGAAAAGCGAAACTTGACATTCCTATAAATGCGATTAAAGCAGGCATAAGCTGAAAAACCTCTAGAAAATGGCAACAGATACATCAAGCTGATTCATTAACACGACAATGCTCGACCTCGCATCGCAATCGCAATACACACAGAATGTGGATTGGGAGATTATACCCTACCCGCCTTATTCACCAGATGTGGCACCATCGGACTACCACTTGTTCAGATCCATGACGCATGCCTTAGAAGTGCAGCACTTCCATTCACATGCAGATGTCAAGATTTGGGTCGATTCCTCGATTATTTCAAAAGACGAGGTGTTTTTTCGACGATGGATTCATCTATTGCCAGAAAGATGGGAAAATAAGTGGCTAAAGATGGAAAATATATTGATTAAGATTATTATTTATTTTACCTTTCAAATAAACATTCCAGTGTCACGAATGACACGAAAAAACGGCTAAACGGTCACTATTTTATGCTTACCGTTTCGGGAAGATTGCGTAGATTAGTTATTTTTATAATATGTAAATAAAATTGTCGTTTAATACGAGGAATTTTCATATAATAATATTTGTCATAGACTGCCGCCATATTTAAATCTGCCTTCAACACCCTCGACAGATCAATTGGCTTGCTTTGACTCGAAAACGAATGGAAAAAATACCGCGGGCGGACAGTGTGAACCAGAGAAGTTTCTTTCTTACAATATTCAAAACTAAAAAATGCTGACACCGCTTACATAACATAATACATATTTCCCGCCGGGACAAAGTAACCCGCTTGCCCCCTACTCCGAAGTGTCACAATGTTTGACAAATCGTATCTACAATAGGAACAAAATTCGGAATAATCTTTTTGACTTATATCATTTTAACCTTTAGACGCCCAGTGGTCCCGTACAGGACCGCGGATTTCCATCGTTCACTGCCTAACGGTCATTATGGTGCATTTCGCTATCGGACTACACTGATTTATGACAATAGTATTCAAAATATGAATGTTAACTTACGTAAATATTGTCTTTGAGATATTGACCAATAATTTTATTTTCGGTTCCGATATATATTTTTGTCACGAAGCGTAATATTAGTGTTTATACCTGGGTTACATTACAATGTCGACTCTTGGGATATGCCAATGCCATCTTGACGTTAACGCCAAGACGGCATTGGATATGCGTTGTTATATTACGGTCCGCCTAATAAAACACACAATCTACACCACAGCCTAAAATAGGTCTATGCATAGACAATGTTTTAAAATTTGGTATACGAAAAAAAAGAAAATTTAATATATTTTTATTTTTATGTTTTTATTCTTTAAATTTTTACTGTGTAATTAATTAAATATGAAAAATTACAGATAAAGCTTTTGTAAAGTATAAACAATATTTTATTTTGATAATGCTTTTTATTTTACCTAAATAGGATGACTCATTTTAAAGATATAATTATTTTTATAACAAATACGCGTAGGCCGCAATTCTCGTGAATATTTGCTTGGGCAGTGGGCTACCTTTATTGTACACGACGCGCGGGCGTTTAAAGGTTAACTTTCAGAAAGAAACAATATTATTAAATTATTTGAATTAATATAACTGCTGTATTTTTACAACACTTTATTACACTTTTCATAGTCATTTTTCGATTGTTACCCCAACCTTTTCCGATGTACAAAATGTCACAACCGTAACATGTCTGTTAAAAGTGTAATAAAGTTTTGTAAAAATAAAAAGTGTAAAAATATTGATTCAAATACGAATCCACAACACTAAGTGAAGGCGAATATAAATATTAATATCATTTTGTTGAATCGCTCTTTACATCTTTACAGAGCGAGTCAAATCGATGTAAATGGTATTGATTCTCAAAACATTAGCTAGGTAGCTAATTTGCCACCATTTTATTGTCACGTGAATTCTATACGAGACAAAAGATAGTGTGACAATGACAATGTCATCATGACCTTTGGTCCGGCAGCCATAACATTTGCTACTCGGACACGAATATATAACATTTTCTATAATGTATGCATAACTTTTTGTGTACTATATAAAAAAAGTATGCTGAGGACAACGGAAATGAGAACACTACGTGCTTATTACTGGGAAGACTCTGCGTGATCGTGTAAGGAACACCACAATTTGAAAGGGCTAGGTGATGAGTATGAATGTTGAGTGGCAGTCCATTCTTTCCCCCTACTCCTTCGGGGAGACAGTGTGATGGTTGGATAGTTAGTCAGTTTATCATATACATATATAACTTCATTTTGTTCAATAATTCTAATTCGCTTGTTTGAATCTAGTTTAACTACAATTATTACAATTTCAATTTTTTATTATAGTATGCACTGCGTACGTCCTATAATGACATAATAATAATTTGGCTAATTTGTACAGCGGCATTTTCGTGAATAGCTCACCTCAAGGGCGCTTTAACAATGTTTTTAGTCATGAGAGCTGCATGTGACACCTTGAATCAGATAACCGTTGTTTACATTTTATGCGATATTTTTAAAAGGTGGGTTTTTAAGTGAGATTTAAAATCTGTCGGATTGTCAATGCATCTGAGGCGTGCAAGAAGGATATTCCAGGCGGACGGACCTGCCACTGCGAAAGCCCGATCTCCGAAATTTGTCCGGGGGTTGCGCTTTGGCTCAACTAATCTGCCTATTGCCGAGGAGTTTGCTGATTGAAGCGTAGATTGCCGCAAGTTAGGGCTATCAGCAACACAAATTTCAGATATATAGGCTGGTGCCATTCCGTGAAGCGCTTTAAAAAACGTCCAGCATAGTTTATACTGGATTCTTTCAATACACTTGAGCCAGTGAAGATCTTTTAGAGTTTTTGAAACACCTTTAATAAGTCGTGCTGCCACATTGAAAACATATTGAAGTTTATTTGTTTGTTTCTTGGGTATGTTAGCGTAAATGCCGTTGCAATAGTCGAGTCGAGATACGACGAAGGAATTAATAAGTGTTTTTAATGCATCAGTGGGAACATTTTTTTTATTGCTTTGAGCTACCCTAGGTTTGTTTTTTATTGTTTTATATGGAATAGAAACGAGAGCTGTCTCCTTAGAACCACAGAAATGAAGACTCTCCGATCCGTTTAGGAATTCTGAAATAAGAAAGATCTGCAATGTGGAAGATGTCGTGCGATAGGGAAGACTGAGAAGACGCTACTGGAGAGATCAAGTGAAAGGAGCATGCCCTGAAAGAGTGATAAATATCTTCTTCTCTGGTTTCAATCCTGGGATTGGTTTGCAGCAATTTCCTCTATTATTCTCTTCCATTCTTCCCTGTCTTGTGCGGCTATTTTGAAATCTGCATATGATGAGCAGCGCACGTCCTCTAGAGTTTGTCCCCTCGGTCATACCCTCCATTATGGCATGCAAGAGACCTTCTTGACGTATCACATGGCCGATCCATCTTGCGCGCCTTTCGGACAAGGTCCTGAGGAGGTGCCTTCCTCCTTCGACTCCTTGAAGAACTTCCTCATTCGTGATGTGGTTTCTCCAGGAAATTCCAAAGAGTCTTCTATAGGACCACATCTCAAAAGCCTCTAGTCTCCGCTTATCCCTTTCGGATAGGCACCATGTCTCGCAGCCGTACATCAAGACACTCCATACTTGACGAGGAGTATTCTCAGTTTTAGGTCTATATTATTTGACTCTATTATTTTCGACCTTTTATTAAATACGGCTGTCGACCTCGCTCTTAGACCGACCGTCCCATGTTATTTTGCTCCCGAGGTAGACAAACTCCTTGGTGTTCTTTAGTGGAACTCCTGACATCACTAAAATAAATATAGCCGCAAATAAAGTACCAACAGGAAATTGACCTCCAGGAAGACCACCCTTAAGATGGCGAGACAGTTTAACATCTTCATCCCAGGAACAGGCTCCGAGAAATAACAGGACCCAGTTCTTAATAAACAGAAGAAGAAGAAGTACATATGTTCTGTTAACTCTTCATATCCTTTTTATTTGTGGTAGCATGTAATTGGCCTTATTTTATTGTTTCTATGTGTTTTATTTATGTACTTTAATCGCTGTTTGTTACCACAAATAAATAAGTAAATAACACCCGGCACCAATAGAAAGTCGGCAAAACCTTCCACCACAGTAGAATGAGACATATGGTCCTTAAACAGGGACATGAAAATGTAGATGAATTTGAACGATGATGATAAAAGTGGATGGATTTGTTTATTAAGGAAGTATGTTTACAAAGGATGGGCGAGTGAAGAGGGATATTGAAAGAAGGATTGGGGCAGGCAACAAAGTGAATAGTGCACTTAAAGTTGTCATCGCAAACAAAAGTTTATCCAAAAAATCTTAGATGGCAGTGCATAATGGTGTTCTTGTGCCGACCCTTATACATGCATGGAATTGGCAAAATAAGGATGAAAGTAGAATAAATGCATTATACATGAGATCTCTAAGACGAATGTGTGGTAAATCTGTATATGAGTGTCAAATGCAAGTATAAGAAGTGAATGCGGTGCGAATGAGAGTGTTATGAACAAAATAATGAAAGGGTCGTTAAGTTGGTTTGGACACATGGATAGAATGGTGAAAAAGGTATATTGTAAACGACGTGAACGGAGATAGAAATAGAGGAAGACCGAGAAAAACGTGGCACGATCAAATCAATCAAATATTAAATAGCAGTCACGTGGGGAGTCGGAGAAATCGACGTGCGTGCATGACAAGATGTATGAATGTAGAGGAAACGCAGAGAAGTATGTCAGGACGGAACAGTGTGGCATTCCATTCTTTCGCGTGATGCTTAGTTAGTTATATAATTAATACGAATGAAAAAACTTATGTTTTTCTAGAAGTTTTATTATGTTTTTTGGGGGATGACATGTTTCGCCCATTTGACAATGCCTTAGAAGCAAATGCATTCGTATTAATTATTTAATATGGAGTTTTACATCATTGTTAAAAAAAAAAACAATAAATAAGTTGGTTAGATAGTTAGTTAGTTAGTTTAAAAAGGAACGTAGCATTAACCCCACCACGATTGCTCCCACAACAAGTGACAGTTAATTGTTATTCAAATTATTTATTTACAAAATGAGTGATTCCGTAAATATGCTCTGTGAGATAAAATCACTCCACTTAAAAGTGGACTTAATTAACTCCGCAGTGGCCATACTGTTACAAAAAATGAGTGAATGTGTATGTGGAGGACGGATGAATGGCTTGCCCTCAGCCGAGGATCCACCGAGCAATCAAGTTGCATCTCTTCTGTCCGTCTCCGCTCCGCCTACTGCTGTAACAGTATCTCCCACTTGCCCAGCGCCCCCTGTGGCGTCTGTCATCGCTCCTGGTCGCACTCGGGCTCCTGCTGTGGTCCCGGTCCCTGCTCCTAGGCTGTACTCGACTGCAGCAGCGGTTGGCCAACCGAGAAGAATGATGACGAGGTCCCTTACGGCTGGTGTGCTGAGAGGGACGGGGGACATATCTACTACCATTGTGTCTGCCGGTTCCAGTAAGCGGAAGGCCAACTCCCAGCGCTCCTCTCCAGAAACGTGCCCTTCTGAGCCCAACCAGGACCAGCCATCGGAGACCCTGGAATCCACGGAAACGGCCTCGACACCTGCGACTGTGGCGGAAGATTGGAAAGTGGCGAAGGGAACCCGCAGAGGTCGTGTGGTGCGCGGTAAACTTCGCAGTGATGACGTTTCAGTAAACAAAAAAATGACATTTTATCACCTCTACCCCCTGCACAAGGATACCACAGCAGATGACCTTATCAAATACCTTACCTCGATTGTCAGTACGGCCGCATTCAAGGTCTTCAAAATCAAGTCGAGGGGAGATTATGCCTCGTTCAAATTGGGTATACCTTCAGAAATTGTTGGTGAAGTTTTAAAGCCCTGTCATTGGCCACGTCATTCATATGTTAAGGAATGGGATAATAGGGTGGTAACTCCGCACTTGCCTAAAGTCAAATGACTAGACACAAGCGAGGCCAGTATTGTTCCCCCTGTTTCTTGTTCCTCTTCATTAAAATGTTTTTATCAAAACGCACGAGGGTTAAATACCAAATGCACCGAGTTTTACAATGAGGTAGCAGGATGTGATTTTGATATAATATGTTTGACCGAGACGTGGCTTAGTGATAGCGTTTTGAGCTCGGAACTATTCACGTCGGATTTTATTGTGTTTAGGAGAGATCGCGCGTCCTCTTGTAGTGCTCACAGGCAGGGTGGGGGTGTTTGTTGGCCGTGAGACACGGACAATCTATGGATATCCAGAGATTTTCTATGTTGGAAACGGTCAATGAAGATCTTTGGCTTAAGCTCACATATAGAGGTACGATAGTTTACATATGCGTAATATATTTTCCTCCTCAGAGTTCTTTAGAGTCTTATAGATTATTTTTTAATAAGATTCTTTGTAATCTGCTAATAATTGGGGATAAGCGTGTCATTTTACTGGGCGATTTTAATTTGTACTCGGCACAGAGCAGGGATGTCGATGAGGAGATCTCATTTATGTGTTCGGTGCTGGGACTCGTCCAGTGCAATGGCATTCTGAATACCAAACAAAGAATACTTGATTTAATATTTTCGACAGTTCCGGTATCCGTTTCTCGAGGCGAATCTCCCCTCACGAAAGAGGACTCTTACCATCCTGCTTTAAATTTCGACTTGATTATAGAGACTTCAAGACCACATTCTAGGGTCCCTACTGCGGACACGGTATCATGGAGGGGCTGGAATTTTTCCAATGGTGATTTCAGTTTCCTCTATGATGCACTTTTTCAGGCAAACTGGGATCAACTTCGCTCTATAACAGACGTGAATGAGGCCGTACAAGTTTTTTATGACATTGTGTATTCTTGTTTTGATGATTGCTTCCCTAGGAAACCCCCGGCTACCACTAATAGACGATATCCGAGGTGGTTCACTCGAGATATTATCAGTGACATCAGAATGAAACATAGTTACCACAAAAAGTGGAAGTCTTCTGGTAATTCACATTACTACACTCTCTTTAGTAGTCTTCGAGCTACGGTAAAATGTAAAATGAGATCTTCTTTCAAATCATATATATCCAACATTGGAGCCGATATCTTGAGAAATCCCAATGATTTTTGGAAATATATAGACTCCAAACGCCATGATGGTGGTGTTATTGATACAATGACGTGGCAAGGTCAAGAGGTTCACAATAGAGAAGTTGTGAATGCGTTCGCTGAACATTTTAAATCTGTGTTCAGTACTCCATCAAATGAGGCAGTCCATGCTGATTCGCAGAATACGACTCAGGGCGCTCAAGATATTTCCATAGATTTTTTCAGTGAATGTGAAGTCTTCAAGGCTATTAATCAACTCAAAAACACGAATTCATTAGGTCCAGATTTTGTTCCAACCTTTATATTAAAAGGTTGCAACCACATTTTCAAAAAACCACTGTCCATTATATTTAATCGATCGCTACAAACGGGTGTCTTTCCGGAACTTTGGAAGATTTCTAAAATCTCTCCAGTTTTCAAGAAAGGCACAAAATCATGTGTTGAAAATTATCGACCAGTAGCAATTTTATCTACACCTGCGAAGGTATTTGAGGCGTTAATACATCGTTTTATTAACCCAAAGATAGAACCATTCATAATTAATGAACAGCATGGATTCAGATCAGGGCGTTCAACCATTACAAATTTGATGGTATTTACGAACTTTGTCACTAAGTGCCTTGATAAAGGTGCACAAGTCGACTGCTCGTATAGCGATTTTTCAAAAGCGTTTGATAAGGTGGACCACCAACTTTTGCTTCGAAAGCTTCAAAGGATTGGCTTTAGTGACAATCTGCTCAAGCTTTTCTCTAGCTATCTAACATCTCGAAAACAATATGTGTCATATGGACTTTTTCAGTCTTCGGCCTTTCACACCTCATCAGGGGTGCCACAAGGGTCTAATTTAGGACCATTGCTTTTCACGATATTCATAAATGATATTTCTAACGAAATAAAGTTTTCAAATTTTTTATTATTTGCTGATGACATAAAAGTTTTCTCTGAAATAGAGAATCCCTCAGATTGCTTGAAGCTTCAGTGTGACATTCAGAGCATAACCCAATGGAGTAAACGTAATAAATTATTCTTCAACGTCTCCAAGTGCTTTGTTATGTCATACACACGGGCATCGAAAACATTATACTTTCGCTATCTTATGGATGGGGTACAGCTTGAAAGAGCTTCTACATCCAGAGATCTCGGTGTTCTGTTCGATGCTCAATTATCGTTCAATCTTCACATAGTTGCTCTATGTAATAGTTCCATTAAAATGCTTGGATTTGTTTTCAGGAATGCCAAGATATTTTCGAACACACAGGTACTTAGGGTGTTGTATAATTCCCTGGTAAGAAGTCGGCTGGAATATAGTTCCGTTATTTGGTCACCGCCTGGGATCCGATATTCTCTGATGGTTGAGCGAGTGCAGAAAAAATTTCTGCGCTTTCTTTACCTCAGGGAGCGCGGTTATTACCCGTGGCTCTTTCCGACTGAATTCTTGCTAGGTATGCTAAGCTACCAATCATTGGAGAGAAGGAGGAACATTCACTTGGGAGTTCACTTCTTTCAGCTGATTGGCGGCCGTATACAGAACTCGGATGTCCTGAGTGATGTAGGTCTATTTGTCCCTGATAATTACCTTCGTCAAAGACAGCACAGATTGTTTTATTTGCCACGCTGCAGAACCAACCTGCCAATGGTAATGCCTGTGGGTAGGGCAATCTTATTGCTTAATCGGATCGCCTCGGAGGTCGACATATTTCGTGATAGTGTGAGTTGCCTCAGGGATGCAATATCAATGTTATGATTTTTTCTTACTCTTAAGCTTAATTTTTATTTTTTTTAATGCTTCTCTGTTTATAATGTAATTGCAAATGATTTGGAATTGTATGTCTGTAATGTTTGTGATTATTAGCAAAATAAATGAAATAAAAAAAATGAAATGAAATGAAAAAACCCCGCTACAAAACTAGCTTGCCACAGACACGAAGAAGAAGAAGAAGAAGATATAAATGTTGCAGAAATGTTAATGTTTTGTTTAGCACTAAATGATTCGGATAACTCTAATATGTTAGAAAAAAAAAGTTTTGTTTTCCCGGAAGAATTCCCTTAAACCGGATACTAAATAACTCAAAAAACTTTCAAAACTAATCAATTAATCGATCAAACAGAATAATGTATTTTTCTACGCGAGAGAATCAGATAAGGAAGAGGAGAAAGTTAAATTTTCCATACACACACACTGCTGTCTGCTGAAGTGATGAAATATGGTCCAGATATGATCTCCCGCCGATATCCGATGGCCTACACAGAATCCAATAGAATCAGACATCAATTTTATTCGGGGTGAAATATCCTACAAATTTCTCCGGACATCTGATTCCGAGAAATCGATAGAGTGGAAAAAAATATACAGATCACTTACATAAGATCTGAATTCTTCGAAAACATTGCGGGATTGTACCAAGAATCTATTTGTGAATTGATCTTCTAGATGTAAATAAACAGATAGCAATAGGTGGACACTCAGATGAACTCTCTGCAGATTCGAAGAGATGGGCATCTCATAACCCATTTCTTTAGATTACTCAGAGGATGTTTCGAAAACTCGGCTGTGGTGGAGGGTGTTCGGCTTTTTGTCCCTGATAGATATCTCCGACAGCCACAGCATAGATTGTTTTACCTACCGGCCGCCAGAACCAACCTGCCTCTGGTGATACCGGTGGGAAGAGAAATTAATCTGCTGAACGCGGTCTCCTCGCAGATCGACGTCTTTCATATTAGTGAAAGTACGTTCAGAAGGCAAATACTCTTAATTCTGGAGAGTATCCTGTCTTCCTAATGTTGAACCATCTCTCATGCGTTTCTGATAGTATACTATACACAATATATTATTTTACCTGTTCTCAATAGATGCCTCAAAAATTAATTTTTTAATGTCTGTTGAAGAAATAAACTGATTTGATTTGAAAGATTAATCAAATGGAGACGGAATCGAAGCAAGAGAAGACACTGTCAGAACCAAACATCTCTTAAGAATAGCAGAAAAGAGAACAATGCAACCTATTGTGGGGAGATAGAATACCCAATGAAGAAATTCTCAAATCTTGCAAAATTTAAGACATAGTGAGATGGAGAAGACAGAGAAGACGATTCTGGAGGGACCACATCGAGAGAATGGATCCAGCAAGAATTCTTAATATCGTGATGCACGAGACTCCAGAGGGCCGTCGTCCACCAGGACGACCATCAAAGAGATGGAGAGAAGGCTGGTCGTCTTCGTCACAGGAGGAAAGTTGATATCCTGGATAAACAGATCGCAAGATCTACAAACAAAAGAAGAAGAGGTGATGGAAGGCCGCAGAAGTTATGGGCCGACGATTTAGCCTCGGAAACGTTTTTAAGAGGTTCATATCCAGCAATGGAGAGATCAAGACTAAGGAAGAATGATACTTCTTACTTACTTAAACAGACGTTGTCATCCACTGCTGGACATAGTACTCCCCATACTTCTCCACGTATTCATGTCTTGAGCCTTTCGCATCCAATCGCCAGCAATTCTTTTAATGTCATCGGACCATCGTGTGAGAGGTCTCCCTCTGTTTCTTTTATCTTCGCGGGGTCTCCACTCCACCACCCTTCTGGTCCATCTATCGTCTACCAATCTGGCAATTTAAGTTTAGCTACCCTTTCGATGACATCTGTTACTCCCGACCTTCTACGTATTTCAATATTTCTTATCCGGTCTGAGAGTCTTACGTGTAGCATGGCTCTTTCAGTACTGATATATGGAGCAGAAACGCTAACCCTCACCAAGTCGACCATAAGGAGACTCCGTGTAGCACAGAGGAAACACGAAAGAAGAAAAATAAGACGTTAATAACATAATATAAATTCTACAAATCAATTGCTTCCCCAGAATCACTAACTAACTAACGAACCATCACGCCATCTCCCTAAAGGGGTAGGCACAAATAATGGACTGCCACACATTTATTTCCTGACATATTTCTCTCAATTCCTGAACATTCATACATCGTGTCATGCACGCGCGTCGATTTCTCTGACTCCTCATATGGCCGACATTCAATGTGCCACGTTTTCCGCGATCTTCTTGTATTTTTGGTTCCATTTACATCGTTAACATATAATTTTTTTAACATTCATTTATTCATTCTCTCCATACGTATAAACCATCTTAATGATCTTTTCATTATTTTAATCATAACACCATCATTCGCACCGCATTCACTTCTTGTATTTTCATTCGACACTCTATCATACACAAAGTATCTACACATTCGTCTAAGAGATCTCATTTCTACTGCATTTATTCTACTTTCATCCTTCTTTTGCCAGTTCCATGCTTCGCTTCCACACATAAGGGTCGGTAGAAGAACTTTTAATCGCTCTTTTAATTTTTCATTAATTAAGATGAAACGATTGGCGAGTGGAGAGGGATATTGAAAGAAGGGTTGGCAGGCAACAAAGGCGAATTAAAAGTTGTAATCGCAAACAAATGCCAATGCAAAAACGCTAAGATGGCAGTGCACAATGGTGCTCTTCTACAGACCGTTATGGATGGAAGAGAAAAATGAAACTAGCAAAAGAAGAATTTTTTTAATGCACAGTTTTACTATGTATGTAACATTACCCTTTTGTATCGATAGGGCCTAACGTAACCTAAACTTATTTCAAATACGAAACCTAACCTATTCTGTCTCCCGCTTTGTTTATTATCAGTCCGAACTAAGAGCAACTGTAATAAGTTATTGGATAACTTTGGTTTTTGTTCCTCAACTTATCGATACGAACTTTCAAAATGTGTTTTTTTACTTGGTTTACTGAAATCATGGATTGATGATATATCCACAATTCTCTCTAAGGGTTAACAAATTTGATCATATAGTCCATTGTTTTGGACTATATGACAAATATGTCAGGAAAGAATAGTGTGGTAGTCCATTCTTTCTGTCAACTTCTTTAGAGAGACGGCGAGATGGTTACTTAATTTTATTTGTTTTATGTAAAATAAAATAAAAAAAAACACATGAAAAAAGTAAAAAAAAAATAAAAAACATCACGCCGTTTCCCCGTAGGGGTAGGTAGACGGAATGGACCGCCACACCACTCTATCTTGACACACCTTTCTAGCTTCCTCAATATTCATTCAACGAGTCATACATACACGTTGATTCTTCCAACTTCTGACATGACCAACCTTTAAAATTAGATTAAATTGGTCATGCCATGTTTTCCTCGGTCTACCTCGACTCCGTACTCCATTTACATCGTTACAGCGACAGCACAGATTTTTTTACCTACCGGCGCCAGAACTTGTCTGCCATTGGTGACACCGGTGGGAAAAGCAATTAGTCTGTTGAACGCGGTATCCTCGGAGATCGACGTCTTTCATATTAGTGAAGGTACATTCAGGGGACAAATACTCTTGACTCTAGAAAGTATCTTGTCTTCCTCATGTCGAACCATCTATAATGCGTTCCTGGTATTATGATGTAATTTTATAATAGTTTACCTGTACTCAATAGATGCCTTAAACATTTTGCTGTTTGTAATGTCTTTTGTGTTAATAAACTGATTTGATTTGATAGTTGGGATAGCGCCAGGAAGAAGAACAAGTACTTTGCTGTCGCAAAGTCCTCCTGAAAGGGCACGCCATTGATTCTATCCTACCTTTATTCTATGCTCTACGTTATTTTCAATCGTGACATCATCGGTAAGAACATAGCCGATATATCTGAAGTGATCCATCTTTTTAAATGGGATGCCTTCCAGGTGAATGTTCGCTGGTTATGTCCTGGCTCGTGAAAAACTGCTAATCAAATGCTCCGTAAATTCTAATACTTCTTGTTCTTCCTTATTGTAGACCTTTGTGGTCTGTTCTCCAGAGTGTTGCTCCTCCTGTGAGGTAGATTCTTAGCTGTCCTTCCATCATTTAGGAGGTCTTCCACGAGGACGAGTCCCATGAGCTTGATTATGCAATTATTTATTTATTTATACATGATACACAAATAAGACATTACAAACGATAAAACATTTAGGCGAGTCATTTGGACACAAAACGGTATTACAAATATAAATTAAACAAAAAAACACGAGACCAAAAAATCATACATATCAGAAGGAATCCAAATATGTCGACGTCAGTGAGGCAGTACTCTTTCCAGAATTTGCAATATTTTTTTTATGAATACTACCTCACTGACACTGAAAATGTCCAAATCCGAGATGATTAGATTTAGCGTCCGAATTGATCTTCCTACTGGCATCACCAAAGGCAATGCAATATAGGGGAGTCTGGTGGTGTCCATTCTTTGAACATGACCGTACTAGTCCGTTTTTCGCTGTCTGCTCCATCTTATAATATCCTCAACCTCACATATCTCTCTTATTCTGGTGTTCCTCACTAATTCTAATGCAATTGATTTAAATCCTCGGTGTTAGTCTTTTTTTTTAATTGTATAAAATATGGATAGTGTGGTTATTGTAAGACAATCAAAGGAGAGCACGTGATTAGCCCAGATAAAAGGATCAATGTCCTGCCAGAATGTGTATAATCGTGGAGGCAGGGTCATGCTGTTTGTTTTCTTTCTAAGGTCACAGTAGTAAGGGGGTGTCGCCCCCTCCCTACCGGTCTCCCCTGGCATCCCCCACACTAACATCAATCCACCCTCACATCCCTAGTCTCCAAATCAAATGACTTACAATCAAAGTGTGGGACGCGAAAATTAATATTTTTAGCAAATCAAGATTTTTTTAAAACTAAACAACAACAACAAACCATCACGCCGTTTCTCCGCAGGGGTAGGCAGAGAGAATGGACCGCCACACTACTGTATCCTGACATACCTCTCTAGTTTCCTCCACATTCATACATCGAGTCATACACGCACGTCGATTCTTCCGGCTTCTGACATGACCAACCTTTAATACTTGATTAATTTGGTCATGCCATGTTTTCCTCGGTCTACCTCGACTCCTTACTCCATTCACATCGTTGACGTATACTTTTTTAACCATTCTTTCTTCACCCATGCGCTCCATATGTCCGAACCAACACAGCGATCATTTCATAATTTTGTTCATAATACCTTCTTTCGCTCTACATTTCTTCCTAATATCAGCATTTGAAATTCTGTCGTACATCGTTCTACCACACATACCTCTAAGGGACCTCATCTCTACCGCGTTTATTCTGCTCTCATCTTTCTTCTGCCAGTTCCATACATAAGGGTTGGGACCAGAACTCCATTGTGAACTAACCATCGTGCTGTATATGGATGGGATAGAACGAGAGGATAAACCGCCGCACCGCTCTATCCTGACATACTTCTTGAGATTTTCTACATTCATACATTGTAAAACGTACGCTCGTCGTGAATGTGGACACCTTTCAATTATTTCACGTTTTCCACGGTCTTTCTCTATTTCTTGTTCCGTTTACATACAATATAATTGCTCTTTTAAGTTAATATTAGAAATTATTGAGAAATAAGAATAAAAATGATAAACCGGTCGAACCCATTAAATTAAGAGAAATTTAACTAAATAAATCACTAAACATAAATTTTATTATTTTATTTTCATTATATAAAGCCGTGCCACACGGTTTTAAACAAGCTCTCCACATCGGTCTTCTTGGGCGGTTTAAAACTGTGTAGACACTTGTTTATAACAAAAATTCGTTTGACATTCAACAACCTTTGTGGACGGACGCGCATAGAAGCGTGTGGATCCCGCCGTTGTAAACACGCATTCCACAATGTGGGCGCTCCACATTCCACCAGTCAAGGTCAGTTGCATAGCGGCATCGCATCGGTGGAGTGCGGACGTATTGAACGAAAATGGTGTCTACTGTGGATGCCACACCAACCGTGGGCTCCACAAAGGTGACCTCTGTGGAGAGCTTGTTTACAACAGTATGTGGACGCTACACCAACCATGGGCTCCACAGCTCTCCACCAAGGTCACCCCTGTGGAGAGCTTGTTTCAAACAGTGTGGCACGGCCTTTACAATGAACGTCTACCACGAAATTTCAAATAATAACATTAATAGAAAATATAAATATTTTTTCTGTACCGTTTGAGGAGCGGCCGTAGGGTACATTCTCTAAATTGAAAGAAAAGAAATCATAAATTAGTTTCTTGGGAACAAATACGACCCTTAACGAAATTCTTATTGTTTGCACATCCCTCGAGGTTTCTCAAGGAGAACAAATTGTATTACAGAAGCCGCTGGGTCAAATCTTCAACATGTTTTCCGTGCGAATTCATTACGCTCTTACGCCTTCCATCCTCTCTCTTCGGACGTCTAAGATGAGAAGAGGAGAACTCTCACAGATATGGTTGGAAACGCTAAACAGGGAGAATATTTGTATTACAAAAGTCCTTGGGTCATAAATTCAACATGTTTTCCGTGCGAATTCATTATGCTCTTACGCTTTCCATCCTCTCTTCGGAGTCCAAGATGAGAGCAGTAGGACTCAGTTTATCCCACTCAGTTTATCTTTATCCCACTGCATTCCTCTTGGGCATGCTGGGGACCAATAGTTTACAGATAAGAAGGGATGGGTGCACACTTACCCATTTCTTCAGACTTATCAGGGGATTCTTTGAGAATTCCGTCATCTTGGAGGCTATCCATCTTTATGTTCCGGATGGTTATCTTCGACAGCGTCAGCACAGACTGTTTTATCTCCCAGCATGCAGAACCAACCTGCCTCTGGTGATGCCGGTGGGGAGAGCAATCAAACTGCTGAACATGATCGCTTCGGAGATCGATGTCTTTCATATTCGTGAAAGTACGTTCAGAAGACAAATACTCTTGACTTTAGAGAGTATCTTGTATTCCTAATGCTAAAGTGAATAAATGATTATTTTTAAATTTTTAATCATGTACGCGAGAGTCAAATCAAATCAAATCAGTTTATTTTCTCAAAAGACATTACAAACATTTTTTATATAATAGTTTAAGGCATCTATTGAGTACAGGTCAAATATTATATACATACAACATAATACCAGGAACGCATTAGAGATGGTTCGACTTACTTTCTAAAGTCAAGAGTATTTGTCTTCTGAACGTACTTTCACTAATATGAAAGACTTCGATCTCCGAGGAGACCGCGTTCAGCAGACTAATTGCTCTTCCCACCGGTGTCACCAGAGGCCGGAAGTTAAAACAATCTGTGCTGTCGCTGACGGAGATATCTATCAGGGACAAAATACTTACATCCTCCAGCATGGCCGAGTTCACGAAATATCTCCTGATTAATCTAATGAAATAGGTTATGAGATGCCCATCTCTTCGAAGCGGCAGTGAATTGGTCCCGAGCATTCCCAAAAGATATGCCATGGGATTGAGCCACGGATAACTACCATACTCCCTCATGTAGAGATACCTCAGAATTTTTTTCTGAACCCTCTCTAGCATAACGGAATATTTTGCCTCTATAAGTTTTATATGAAGCTTGGATCAACTATAATAGCCATACCGTGGTTAAATACAAAGTATTTTATTATTTTATATCTATAAGTTTGAAACAGCAGAACTGACAGTAAGGTCAGAATATATAAAACCTGACAAATAGCATTGAGACTAGAGCGGATACCACAAGAACGAAGGCTAAAGTGCGGGTGGCAGAGATGCGGACGCTGAGGATGATAGCAGGAAAGATTCTTCGAGATAGGGTGAGGAACACGGCTATCCGCGAAATCTGCAAGGTGACAGATGTCGTGAGATGGGGCAGACAACGCAGAAGATACTGGAATGCGCACGTGCAGAGGATGGATCCTTCAAGAATCCCACACACTGTGGCGCATCAGATTCCTGCCGACAACCGTCCCCCCGGAAGACCGCCAAAGAGATGGAGGGATAGCTGGGAGTTGACCTCCCAAGAGAGGCCAATTTGATTACAGGAACAGACCAAACCATCTCAGGGATTATTTTTTAGTTTTATCCATGATGCAGTCATCTGCCTTACATTTATCTCTTATTTCATCGTCCCTGAGATGGTTTGGACATATGGAACGAATAGATGAGAGTAGAATGGTTAAAAAGTTGTACACAAGCAGCGTGAGTGGAAAAAGAAACCGAGGCCGACCGAGGAAAACATGGCATGACCAAATAAATCAATTACTAAAAGGCGGCCACATTCGAAGTCGGAATAATCGACGTGCGTGCATCGTAAGTTTATCAGTTTATCAGTTTATTTCATTTCATCAATAGACATTACAAAATTAATTTTTAAGGCATCTATTGAGAACAGGTAAAATAATATATTATATATAGTATACTACCAGAAACGCATGAGAGATGGTTGAACATTAGGAAGACAGGTTACCCTCCAGAATTAAGAGTATTTGCCTTCTGAACGTACTTTCACTGATATGAAAGACGTCGATTTCCGAGGAGACCGCGTTCAGCAGATTGATTGCTCTTCCCACCGGTGTCACAAGAGCCAGGTTGGTTCTAGCGGCGGATAGGTAAAACAATCTATGCTGGCGCTGTCGGAGATATCTGTCGGGAACAAAAAGACCTACACCCTCCAGCACGGCTGAGTTTTCAAAATATCCCCTAATAAGCCTAAAGAAATGGGTTATGAGAAACCCGTCTCTTCGAAGCTGCAGAGAATTAGACCCCAACATTTCCAAAAAGAAACGCTGTGGGATAGAGCCATGGATAGCTACCATACTCCTTCATGTAGAGATACCTCAGAAATTTTTTCTGAACCCTCTCCAGCATAAGGGAATATCTCGCTAAGATGTCTAAGGGAATATCTCGCTAAGATGTCTGAGGGAATATCTATCTAAGATGTATGAATGTAGAGGAATCCCAAAAGGTATGCCAGGGCAGAGCATTGTGGCGATCCATTCTCTCTGCCTACCCCTCCCGGGATATGGCGTGATGGTTAGTTAGTTATAACAGACCAAATGTCCAAAAGAAGAAGAAGTTTAAAATGTCTAACCACAAGGTTGCGCTTTATATGAAAATTTACTTTCAAATAGTTTTTCACGATTTTGGGCACAAATCGGTTTTTTCCGCTAGCTAGACATTTTCGTTCCACGAGACTTCACGCGGAATAATTGTATTGGATGATTTTATTATTCATCCGATGCAGGTTCTTGTTAGTTAACCCTTTGAATTGCCGAAATCCGATATATCGCCTTTAGCTACACCAGCGAGAAGTGCCGAACCTGATGAATCGAAGGCATGATTTCTAAAAGAATCATATACGTTTTAGACAGGGTGTGAGGGAGTGAGTCGTCAGTGCCTCGTTTGTATATACAGAGGAACCTGGATAATTGGCATTCCAAGGGACCAGATCTCCGATGGTCAATTAACCAGGTTTTCCAAACATCCAGTTTTTCATGTATCCAGGTTGTGCTTTGGTTTTTTAACCAGGTTTTGTAACCACATTAACAGAAAAGTAATAAAAACAATTCATGGATTGATGCATAAAATAATCAATAATTTTTTTAAAGTTTAATATGTAAGTTGGAGTAGACAGCGAAAAAGGGACTGGTACGGTCGTGTTAAAAGAATGGACACCACCAGAATCCCCTACATTGCATTGCATAATCAGCCTCATGGGACTCGTCTTCGTGGAAGACCTCCTAAAAGATGGAAGGACAGCTGGGAATCTTCCTCACAGGAGGAGCAACACTCTGGAGAACAGACCATATAGGTCTACAACAAGGAAGAAGAAGAAAAAGAAGTAAATTGTAATTGTACATACGTTACTATACGAACAATAAATTTAATTATTATACATTACTAGTAGTATCTGGAATCGGCTGGGAATTTTTTATTTTTGCGCAGATAAAGCTAAATAAATGGCATTGCTACCGATATTTAAGTCTCGCAATGTCCATAGAAAGAAAAAAATCACGCTATACAAAACCGTAATACGGACAGTATTGGCTTAGGGCTGCGAGGCTCTGACTTTGACGGTAAACATCGTGGAACTGCTGGAAACCTTCGAAAGAAAGGTGCTGCGACGAATTTGTGGACCCGTGAGAGAAAGAGAGCAATGGCGTATTCGACGCAATGATGTGCTGTTTTCCATGTACCAGGCCCTCAACATCTCCAAACACATTAAGCTACAAATATTGAGATGGGCTGGACATGTATAGAGTATGCCAAACTCACGGGTCCCTAAACGCATTATGACTGGACTCCCGAGTGGAAGGAGAAAGGTGAAAAGACCAAGGCTGAAGTGGAAGGACGAAGTGAAGAGGGATGCAGCACAACTTCTTTGGGCGAATTGTAGGACGACTGCTGACAGGGACTGCTGGAGGCGAAAGTTGGCGGAGGCCAAGGTTCGATATGGGCTGTAGCGCTATAGGAAGAAGAAGAAGAAAAAGAAATAGCACGGCTTAAAAATTAGACGGTGGTCGTAAGAATAGTGGCGGCTGGCTGCGCACTTTTTTATAGCGTGCGTACGAAACTACAGTGGTAAGTTTTTGTGTCGCTCTCGACCCATAACATGAACCTATGTCAAAGGAGCTAATAAAATATTAAATATATTTGTATTAATTTCTTTTAAAAACTATAAGTGCCAGCAACCAAAGGGTTAAACTTAAATCAAATCAGGATATAAATCACGAAATATGATTCTTTCCTGTCGACTGATTTATTCACTTAAAATCGGTTTACGTCCACTGAAACAACGGAATATGAAATAAATTATTGCTTACGAATACCTGAAATACCCCAAGGTTTTACACAATAATAATTTAAGCAGTGATCTTCCACCGAATAAGATGGCAGTAGTTCTAGTGCCAACCGTTATCAGTTGATTTATTTACTCAAAAGATATCATATGGAAGAAAAAGTATTTGAGAACTGAAAGTAAGGTCAGAATATACAAAACCTGCGTAAGGCGTAAGGCGTAACTGACATATAGCATTGAGACCGAAGCGGATACCACAAGAACGAAGGCTAAAGTACGGGTGGCATAGATGAGGACGCTGAGGATGATAGCAGGAAAGACTCGTCGAGATAGGGTGAGGAACAGGGCTATCCGCGAAATCTGCAAGGTGGAAGATGCCGTGAGATGGGGCAGAAAACGTAGAAGATACTGGAATGCCTTCCAGAATCCCACACGCTGTGGCGCATCAGATTCCTGCCGGCTAACGTCCCCGGGAAGACCGCCAAAGAGATGGAGAAACAACTGGGAGTCGACCTCCCAAGAAAGGCCAGCCTGATTACAGGAACAGACCAAAGGTCTAAAAGAAGAAAAGAAAAGAGAAGAGACTCAAAAGGTGGACTAATTCCGATGTGTCATTTTTTTTTACGATGCATGAATGTAGAGGATGTAAGAGAGGTATGTCAGGAGCTTACAAATTGAGGGGTAGGCTCTCCCCAAAATATTTGTATGACCAGGTTGCTTACAATTATGAAATACATGGATACCTAACGAGAAACAAAACAAATTTTAGAATTAATAGAATATTATCAAGGGGTTCCGAAAACAGATTTTTTTTACAAGCGTTTGAAAGTATTTAATAGCTTGCCGCAAGTCATGAAAGAATCAGATAATGTTCTCAAATTCCGCAACCAATGTGTAGTGTACGTCCGGTCACATTTTAAAGTTTTTAATGTTATTTTTTTCTTCTTCTAGAAATAGGATGAGAGTAGAATAAATGCGGTATAGATGAGGTCCCTAAGACGTATGTGTGGTAGAACGATATACGACAGAATCTCAAATGCTGATATAAGAAAGGAATGTAGAGCGAAATAAGGTATTATGAACAAAATTATGAAAGGATCGCTGCGTTGGTTCGGACGTATGGAGCGCATGATGTAAATGGAGTACGGAGTCGAGCCAGACCGAGGAAAACATGGCATGATCAAATGAATCAAATGTTAAAGGTTGGTCATGTTAGAAGTCGGAAGAATCAACGTGCGTGTATAACTCGCTGTATGAATGTGGAGGAATTTAGAGAGGTGTGTCAGGATAGAGTAGTGTGGCGGTCCATTCTCTCTGCCTACCCCTGCGGGGAAACGGCGTGATGGTTTGTTTATTTTACGCTATTTTTCGTTAAATTTCTTTTTTATGTGTATTGTCTCTATTTTTTTTTTCATTATACATTTTACTTTTTTCCTATCCTTTGGTTTGATGGCACAAGGCAATATGAAAATTAACGTATGTCCCAGATGGACAGGAACAGGCCTAGGCAGTGCAGCGAGACTGACGAAAGGGCGTCGCTGCGTCCTATATCAGTCTCGGATGGCGGTGGGAACCTTCTATGTCCCTATACATTTAACTATTATGTATTAAAAATGTCATACACTAGTTGTAAGAAATACGTATTTTTTATAACTAAATAAATAAGTATAAAAAATGAGAGGGCAGTATGGCAGTTCATCCTCTCTGCCACCACCCCGGCGTGATGGTTAGTTAGTTAGGTTTTTTCTCGAAAGATATTACAAACATATTTAAATAGTTTAAGGCATCTATTTGAGAAAGGGCGAATCAGGAACGCATGAGAGATGGTTCGACTTTAGGAAGACAATACACTCTCTACAGTCAAGAGTATTTGTCTTCCGAACGCACTTTCGCTAATGTGAAAGACGTCGATCTGCGAGGTTATCTTGTTCAGCAGACTGATTGCTCTTCCCACCGGCATGTATGGAAGTGCAGCTAAGAGCTGGTAAAAGAAGGATGAAAGTAGGATAAATGCCGTAGAGATGAGATCACAGAGAAGCATGTGCGGGAATGCGATATGTGATAGAATACCGAACGACGAAGGCAGATGATTGCATCTTTAACATTTATTCAGGAATGCAATTTTAATAACGAATTTCAAAATAAGAATAAACTATTCGTCATTTGAAAGTTTATCATAGAAGTTAGTTTAATGTTCAAAAGAATAGATCTTATCCGGCCATATTATAAACCTGTCATATGCAAATGTTTGAAAAAATTCCTTATTCAAATCCTTTATTTAGCTCTTTTCTAAGCTTGTTTGTCACATGACATTCCGTTTTCAAACACGCACATGTTAGAATTAGAATTCCTTTTAAAAATACGAATTCTTAACAAAGCACACTAAATTTCGTACACAGATAAAAGTAATTCGCTTTGAATTAACTTCCCATGCTTTATTTTCGTGTCACTCTTCCCATTTATTCTATGAAAATAGTTTTTCTAACTTATTTGACTCATGACCCCAATTGCCGAAAAAATTCCATTTACCACCACTGGAAATTCTCCCTATTAAATGATTAATACGAATGAAAACGTCTGTTAACATCTGATATCCATTTGCACACCTTCATCAATCGATCACGGAAGGCTTCCGATCAATTGCGGGAGGTTTCAATCGCTGAAAATTAATTTAACATTTCTATGCAATATTTTATTCAAATAATTCATTGTTTTGGCTGAAACACTATTTAACTAACCATCACGCCGTCTCTCCGAAGGAGTAGGCAGAAATAATGGACTGCCACACTTTTCTTTCCTGATATATTTCTCTCGATTCCTCAACATTCATACACCGTGTCATGCACGCGCGTCGATTTCTCTGACTCCTCACATGGCCGACATTCAATATTTGATTTATTTGATCGTGCCACGTTTTCCTCGGTCTTCCTCTATTTCTGGTTCCATTTACATCGTTAACATATACTTTTTTACCATTCTTTCCATATGTCCAAACCATCTTAATGATCCTTTCATTATGTTGTTCATGACACCATCATTCGCACCGCGTTCACTTCTTATATTTTCATTCGACACTCTATCACACACAGAGTATCCACACATTCGTCTAAGAGATCTCATTTCTACTGCATTTATTCTACTTTCATCCTTCTTTTGCCAGTTCCATGCTTCGCTTCCATACATAAGGGTCGGTAGTAGAACACCATTGTGCACTGCCATTCTAGCTTTTTTGGATATGTTTTTGTTTGCGATGACAACTTTATGTTACGTTATTACGTTATTCAAATACTAAAAGGTTAAATACTTGTTTATCAATCTCTATAGGTATGTCAGGACAGAGGAGTATAGCGGTCCATCCTCTCGGTTCGCCCCTCCGGGGAAACGGCGTGATGGTGAGTTATCTTTCGATGTTATGATCTTTTTTCGAAGCGGTTACATAACGGCGCCACGCCAAAACTGTTAAAAATATGTCAATGTGTGGTCCACGGAGCACAGTTCGATACAATATCAGAGACGCGCATTACGGGTATAAGACGCGAGAAGATTGAGACATACATTCGGTTGTTTTGGCGGTTGAACTAGACGGGAAGGCGCGATGAACAATATCCCGACTACAGGAGTACTAGAAAGACGTTTAACCGTCGCGTTGCCATGTGGTCAATTGAGTTTCCACTGCCAATTTAAAGTTGATTTTCTTAAAACCTATGGACCCTAATATTATAAAAAAATTGTAATCCTCCATTGAAGTGTTCTCAATATTTCGTAATAAAAAAAAAGCAAAAAATTACTTCCTTCATCCCAAAAAAAAAAATTTTTAAGACTGCCCTCACCTTCATTCGTGTTAAGGTAGAATTTGTTTTGCTAATATTTACAACTTTATCAAAGTGACAAATACTTACTCGCTGTTTTGAACGTATTATAAATTATATGTTTGGCCTTTTCTAATAGGTACGTAATAATACCGACTGTGGACGGAAACGCAGCATGCAACTTAATAATATCAGAACTGTGAAAATATTAACACTTTACCAAAAGGGACAAATATTAATACGTACTCGTTGTCTTGAACGTACTATGCATTTTGCCTAGGTGCCTTTATCATACGTAAAATTATAGCGGCGCGGCGGAGCGAGACAAGTTCATACTTGGTGTCAGTCGCTCGTATGCTGTGACGCATTCCATATCAGAAATCGCATGGTTCCAGAAAAAATTAATAATGATATGTTTTTCAAATAATCCATGTATGTTATAGATATCGATCTATTCCTGATGAAATTCCCTACAAGATGACATAAATTAAATTTTGATTCATCGAGTCATATGCTTGATATTTAGATAAAGTTAGCGGTAAACTGAATTTACCACATGGGAGCGAGCGTTTTGTTTTGAACACGGTACGTTAAGGGTTAAAAATACAAATCAAGATAATCAAATGAGGATATCGTTCAGTGTAGTAGATCCAGAAGAAGATACTGGAGGGACCATGTAGCCCGAATAGATGGTGACAGACTTGCATATACAGCCGCTTATGAAATCCCCTCCGGACACCGCCCACCTGGAAGACCGCCTAAGAGATGGAGGGACAGCTGGATCTCATCATCCGACGAGACACGATTTCTGTGTCACAGATCGTCAGATCTATTAAAAAAATAATAAAAAGATTCAATAAAAATATTTGCGTTGAAGATGTTAATAATAGAAATATAACTTTGAATAATCGATTCAATATTGATTTATTTACCTGGTCGCAAGATTTAATATCTGGACCTACTCTAAGAAGATTGTTAGTCCAATTGGTATCAGCTCTGACTTCTATTCCATACGTCATGATGCGGCGGACCCATGCCTTGCGCAAATCACTTGCGTTGTAGCGTGGCGTAGATTTAAAGATCTGTTCGCTTTGTTTCGATATTTCATGTATGGCATGTATCACTATTGCGTGCGTATTGAGTATATAGTTTAAAACAAGCTTACTAACCATCACGCCGTCTCCCCAAAGAGGTAGGCAGAAAGAATGGACTGCCACACTAAAACCGATGCGGCACTCCATACTTTTGTCTTCGCCCCAGCGGAAGACGCGGTGTGATGGGTTGCGACCTCATATTTTATCGTTTATCAAAAATACGAACATCGAAGTACAAAAAACCTTTCCAAAAAAGCCAAAATGGCAGTGCACAATGGTGTTCTTGTACCGACCCTTATGTATGGAAGCAAAGCATTAACTGGCAAAAGAAGAATGAAAGTAGAATAAATGCAGTGGAAAATGAGATCTCTTGGACGAATGTGTGGATACTCTGTGTATGATAAATTGTCAAATGAAAATATAAAAATTGAATGCGGTGCGAATGATGGTGTTATGAACAAAATAATGAAAGGATCATTAAGATTTGGACACATGGAAAGAAAGAATGTTAAAAAAGGTTTATGTTAACGATGTAAATGGAACAAGAAATAGACGAAGACCGAGGAAAACATGGCACGATCAAATTAATCAAATATTGAATGTCGGCCACGCATGCATGACACGATGTATGAATATTGAGGAAGCGAGAGAGATATGTCAGGAAAGAAAAGTGTGGCAGTCCATTCTTTCTGCCTACCCCTTCGCGGAGACGGCGTGATGGTTAGTTAGTTAAGTACAAAACGTTTGCTGAACCAGCTAATAGCGGGCAAGTCAACGTTTGGACGGGACAACGTCTGTCGGTCCGCTAGTAAATACATATATTTTAAAACTGTGACAAAGTCAAATGCCCCATTTTTCCGAACGACACTGTACTTTATCTATAAATCTCTGCGGTTACAACCCCTTCGCCCGCTACACCCAGTTTCCGCATCTTTGTGATGCAAATATAGTGGTCTGTCATTCGAAGAGATATTATACATTTCCCAGCAAATGATTATAAACAGAAATTTTGATATTTAAAAGAACTAACTAACCATCTCGCCGTCTCTCCGAAGGGGTAGGCAGAAATAATGGATTGCCACACTTTTCCTATCTGACATATTTTTCTCGCTTCCTTAACATTTATACATTGTGTCGATTTCTCGGACTCCTCGCGGACAATATTTGAATACTTTGACCGTGCCACGTTTTCCTCGGTCATCCCCTATTTCTAGTTCAATTTACATCGTAAACATAGACTTTTTTTACCATTCTTTCTTTCCATGTGTCCAAACCATATTAATTGATTCTTTTATTATTTTGTTCATAACACCATCATTCGCAGTGCATTCACTTCTTAGATTTTCATTTGACACTCTATCATACAGAGTATCGACACATTCATCTAAAATATCTCATTTCTCTTGCATTTATTCTACTTTCATTCTTCTTTTGCCAGTTCCATGCTCCGCTTCCATACATAACGCGTTGGTTCGGAGCAGACTCGAAAGTGGTTCTGTGATATGGAGTCCTCACGAGGCGAGATATTCCGTTATGCTGGAGAGAGTTCAGAAAAAATTTCTGAGGTATCTCTACATGAGGGAGTATGGTAGTTATCCGTGGCTCTATCCCACGGCATTTCTTTTAGGAATGCTCGGAACCAATTCTTTACAGCTTCGAAGAGATGGGCATCTCATAACCCATTTCTTCAAATTAATCAGGGGATATTTCGAGAACTCGGCCGCGCTAGAGGGTGTTGGTCTTTTTGTCCCTGATAGATTTCTCCGACAGCTACAGCACAGATTGTTTTACCAACCGGCCGCCAGAACCAATCTGCCTCTGGCGACACCGGTGGGAAGAGCAATTAGTCTGCTGAACGCGGTCTCCTCAGAGATCGATGTCTTTTATATTAGTGAAGGTACGTTCAGGGGACAAATACTCTTGACTTTAGAAAGTATGTTGTCTTCCTAAAGTCTAACCATCTCTAATGCGTTCCTGGTACTTTGTTGTATTTTTATAATATTTTACCTGTACTCAATAGATGCCTTAAACATTTTCCTGTTTGTAACGTCTTTTGAGTTAATAAACTGATTTGATTTGATTTGATAAGGGTCGGTACAAGAACACCATGTGCATTGCCATTTTAGCTTTTTTGGATAGGTTTTTGCTTGCGATGACAACTTTAAATGCATCATTCACTTTGTTGCCTGCCCCAACCCTTATTTTAGTATCTCTCTCTATTCGCCGATCTTTTGTTAACATACTATCCAAATACACGAACTTATCTACTTGCTCCAAATTTTCACCACGCTTATGTTGAAGACTATGAAGGCTACTATTTTAACCACGGTATGGTTATTATAATTGATGCCAACTAGTTTCGCTTAAACCAAACTTCATCAGGGCAGTATAACAACAGTTTTTATAATACCCTAATCTTCTTCAACTACCCTGTCGGGTCCCCCGACATTGGCGATCACCTCAGCGAACCTGTCCCTGTCCTGCGCCGCCCGGAACACCTCGCCACACTTTGGATGCCGGTCCACTCGCTTATGTATCGCAGCCCGGACATCTGTCTCCTACCGGGCCTTTGGCGTCCCTCAATATTCCCCTCCAATATCAGTTGGAGTAGGTGGTACTTTTCCCCACGCAGTACACGACCCAGATGTGAAATCTTCCGAACCCTTGATACTTGACAACAGGTCCCTGTTAACTCTAGATCGCCTCAGGACTTCCGTATTGGTAAATATGTCTGTCCAGGTAATTCTGAGCTTTCGGCGATAGAGACACATTTCAAAAAATGATTCCAGTCTGTTCATTGAGTTGACTTTTGAGGTCCACGTTTCACATTCACATCACATTTCCCAAACATCCGTGGATAACGTGGAATAAAAATTTAATAAACACAAATGTCCGGATCGTCCAGCTGACGACAAGTGCACCATCTAAAAGAACATTATGTGTTAAATTATTTTTCTTTGTTATTTTATTTTATATCATTGTATTTCAGATAATTTGTTTTAGATTTATTATGTAGACGTTGAATGATCGAAGTGTGCGCGGGAGATGCCCGTTGGTGGCGATGAGGTTCGCAACCCATCACACCGCGTCTCTCGCGATGGCGAAAAGAGAAGGATGGAGTGCCGCATCGATTAAAGTGTGGCAGTCCATTCTTTCTGCCTACCCCTTCGGGGAGACGGCGTGATGGTTAGTTAGTTAGTTAGTTAGTTTCATATTCAAATATTTGTTTCGAGTGGAGGCATGTGAAATTTACTCGGGAAATGTGGTCATGCGTCAAATAAGTTAGGAAAACTATGGTCATGGGAACAAACGGGTGGGATGTCACATAAAGAAAGAAGAGGAAGTTAATTCAATACATATTACTTTTATCTGTGTACGTAATTTAGTGTCCATTGTTAGGTTTTTGTATTTTTAAAAGGAATTCTAGTTCTAAATGCGCGCGTTTGAAAATGGAATGACATGTGACAGACAAGCTTAGAAAAGATTTGAATAAGGAATTCATTTTGGCCATTCGCATATGACAGGTTTATTGTACAGCCGGATTAGACATATTCTTTTGTATGAATAATACATTCAACTAATTTCCATGATAAACTTTCAAAAGTAGAACAGTTTACTCAGTTGCAATGACGAACAAGATGAGAGAATCTGGACTCTGGTGGTATGGCTATGTGATGCGAAGATACAATTAAAACATTGTCCAAAAAGTCATCGGCATTCCCACAAAACCAAGAGGTAGAAGTCGTCCAATGGCAACATGGTGGGCCAAAATCAAAAAGAAGCTGCATCACGAGTACCTCACAGAGTAGATGAGTCAGGACAGAAAAGATCGGTGTCTTCGTACAAGGAGAACCGACCTCAGGTAATGGGAAACCTGACAACCCATTTTTTTAGATTAATCCGGGGGATATTTTGAGAACCCGTGTTGAAGAATCTTGATATTTTTTTTTCCTAACAGATATCTCCGACTGCGACAGCGGAGATTGTTTCACCTACCAGCCTCTGGGAATACCGGTGGGAATAGCAAACAGTCTACTGAACACGATCTCCTCGGAGATACGTCTTTCATATTATATTAGGGAATGTATGTTCAGAATACAAATACTCTTGACTTTAGATAGTATCATGTCTGCCTTATGTTGAACCATCTCTCATGCGTTCCTGGTAATATATTATTATTTTAGCTGTTCTCAATAGATGCCTTAAACAATAATTTTGTTTGTAATGTCTGTTGTAAAAATAAACTGATTTGATTTCATTTGAAATAATAAAGGTAAAGAGATATGTCTATAAAAAAAAAACAATTTCTCATCTAGAAAACGGAGGTGTGAATATGTGTTTCATATTATCTTTTTCTTCATAGTTCCGAGATTTAGAGAAAATAATTTTTCATATTCTTGTTTGCAATAATTGATTAACTCACCTAGATTGTAGTTCAGTCCAGTCAGAAAGTTTTCTGTTCGACTAGGAGCATATAAAATATTTTCAAGCTTTTAGTGTAGGACGGACGAATAGAGTTCGATTATTTATATATAAAAAATAACAAATTGTAAAACTAAACAAACAAACGATCACGCCGTTTCCCCGGAAAGGAAAGCAGAGATAATGGACCGCCACACTACTCTATCCAGACCTCTCTAACTCTATATCTAGTTTAAAAAACAAATCTACTTCACAAATTACAATACACAAGTATATAACCATTCCAAAAAAGGTAAAATAGCAGTGCACAATGGTATTCTTGTATCGACCCTTATGTATGAAGCATGAAACTTGCGAAGAAAGCATACAAGTATAATAAATACAGTAGAAATGAGATCTCTTAGACGAATGTGTTGCAAATATGTTTGTATTATTTTTAAACATAACTAACTAACTAACTAATTAGTTAACAATCACTTCGTTTCTCCGGAGGGATAGGCAGAGAGGATGGACCGCCATTCCATTCTATCCTGACATACCTCTCTAGCTTCCTCCTCATTCATACATCGTAACATGCAGGCTTGTCGATTTTACCGACTTCGAATATGGCCGCCTTTCAGTATTTGATTAATTTGGTCATGCCATGCCTTCCTTGGTTTTCCACGGCTTCTCTTTTCACTCACACTGCTTGTATACAACATTTTAACCATTCTTCTTTCGTCCATTCGTTCCATATGTTCAAACCATTTCAGGGGTACTTTTTTAATTTTACTTATGATGCAATCATCTGCCTTACATTTCTTCCTTATTTCGTCGTTCGGTATTCTATCATATATAGTTTTCCCGTACATTCTCGGTGATCTAATTTCTACGGCATTTATCCGTCCTTCATACTTTTTTGCCAGCTCCAAATTCACTTTGATACATAAGAGTTGGCACTAGAATTCCATGATGTACTGCCATATTTGCTTTTTTATCATTCCCATCTCTATTGCAGAAACTTCAAAATCGTTGTAACTTTCTTTATTCTTGTTACGATTCCTCGTCAATATTCGTTCGGTGGTATTTGGGAATCTATCTATGGCAGGGGAATCTACGATCTATCTTCAGCATTGGACGATTCGTCATTTAAGTGCTTCACGAAAGAACGAGTTACCAAGGACGCCTTTTGACTACATCCAAACTCGCTCACGTAATATGACCCAGAAAGATAAGCACGTTGAATTTCCAACACAGATCTAAATAAATTCAATGCGATAGAACGCGAGATGAATCATTAAAACAAAATTCAATTCCGCTCGCTTCGAATCTGGCTGAACGTGTCTTCAGCATCACACAAGGGGATGGCACGACATAGGAAATTGTCTTCGGGATGGGATTTTGCAGGCTTGTAGCACCCCTAAAGAGCCGTCCACATTCAAAGCAAGAAAGCGCAGTAGTCACCCAATTTCAAGTAAAAAGCCTTTAAACTTTTCACTATTGCTTATATTTTAGAAATATCATTCACCAATTTCAAAACATGTATGAATTTTGAGAAAACGAGAGAAGTTTTTCAAGATAAATATGTGGTAAGATCCTTTTGTTAACTGCTTTAATTTCAAAATATTTACGTATCACAATTTTTAATGAATTGAATCACTTGTTTGTAACATCACATGTAACGTGGTTAAAACAGGATGAAAGAATGTGCGGGAAAACGATATATGATAGAAAACCGAACGACGAAACAAGGAAGAAATGTAAAGCAGATGATTGCATCATAAATGAAATTAAAAAAGGATCCCTGAGAGGTATAAATTAATCAAATACAAACAGCGGCCACATTCGAAGTCGAAAAAATCACGAGCGTGCATGTTACGATGTTTGAATGTAGAGGAATCTAGAGAGGTATGTCAGGACAGAACAGTATGGCGGTTCATCTTCTCTGCCTACCTCTCCGGAGAAACAGCGTGATGGTTAGTAGCTAGTTTTTCTACAATGAAATTTCAAATAACAATTTTTTTTTTGTGTGCGCGGGAGATGCCTATTGGTGGCGATGAGGTTCGCAACCCATCACACCGCGTCTCCTGCGGGGCGAAAAGAGAAGGATGGAGTGCCGCATCAGTAAAAGTGTGACAATCCATTATTTCTGCCTACCCTTTCGGGGAGACGGCGTGATGGTTAGTTAGTTAGTTATTTTTTTTTACGCTATCGAAGATATCTGGAACATAACGATGGATGTTCTCCAAGATGAATATATCTGCCTACTCTTTTGAGTTAACGTCGTGTGTATGATCAGGTCGTCATCTTATTATTCTTACTTGTTGTAGACCTACGTGGTATGTTCTCCAGTGTTGCTCCTCCTGTGAGGTAGACTCCCAGCTGTCCTTCCATATTTTAGGAGGTCTTCCACGAGGACGAGTCCCGTGAGGCTGATTAGGGGAGTCTGGTGGTGTCCATTCTTTGACCGTACCAGTCCCTTCTTCGATGTCTGCTCCATCTTATAATATACATACAACCTCATATATCTCTCTAATTCTGGTGTTCCTCACGCGATCTCTCTTGTCTTGTCTTGCCTGCTAAAGTCCTCAGTGTTTTCATCTCGGTCCTCAAAACATGTTTGGTCTTTACTGTTTCTGCCCTTGCTTCGACGCCATATGTTATTATTAGTCTTGTATGATGAGGTCATCTTGCAAAACGGTTTCTGATCTGTTTAGCTGCACAGTTAGATAGATTTTTTTATATATTGAATTGAGTGTCTCATATATGGTGGTTCGGATTAAATTGAACACGGTCGTTTCCATCGAAGGAACCTATTTTCGATAAACTTTCCTGGGAGGAAAATTTTTCAGTAATATAATCCCAAGTGGTAAAGTTCACGTATTACAAACTGAATAAAAAAAATAACCTCATAAAGAAGAAAACTTGAAGGTAGGGAAAATTCACAGGGTGACCATCCGACAGATAATATTCTGGTACCGTTCGATTAGCAAGATTTAAGACCATTATTTATTGTTTCTTGTATGCTATGTTTCTTGTATGTATGATGCATAATTTTAACAACTTTTTTTTAAAAATAGTGAATTTTCAAAATTAACCTTTAGACGACAATTGGTCCCGTACGGATTAATAATACGCATAATGAAAAATATATTTAGTTATTGTCGGAACAAGAGTCGACACTTTCATAAATCAGTTCAGGAGACATTGGTGACTTTTTGTTTTTGTTTATTTTAGGTCATTCGTGAAAAATAGGTCTATGCATAGACAAATGTTTTATAATTTGGCATATGATAAAAATGTTTAACTTTATTATATTTATTTTTTTATGTTTTTATTCTTTAACTTTGATGTGTAATTTTACAAAATGTAAAAAATTACAAATACAGCTTTTGTAAATTATAAACAATCATGCTTTTTATTAATATAAGAGTAGACGGAGAACTGTCCAAACCCATAAAAACTTCAACAGGGATAAGACAAGGAGACAGTTTGAGCCCAGTTCTTTTCAACCTCATTATGGATGAAATAATAGGAGATGTCACATCACTTGGTTTGGGATACTGCATATGGAAGGATGTAGTGAGCGTCATATGCTACGCGAACGATGCTGCACTGATAGCAGAGTCGGAAGACGAACTGCAAAGACTTTTAAATGGATTTCAGACATCGGCCGCCAACTTCAATATGATGATCTCAGTTGAAAAAACATGGCATGGCCGACATTCAATATTTGATTATCGTGCCACGTTGTCCTCGGTCTTCCTCTATTTCTGGTTCCATTTACATCATTATCATATAATTTTTTTACCATTTTTTCTTCATTCATTCTTTCCATGTGTCCAAACCATCTTAATGATCCTTTCATTATTTTGTTCATGACACCATCATTCGCACCGCATTCACTTCTTATATTTTCATTCGACACTCTATCATACACAGAGTATCCACACATTCATCTAAGAGATCTCATTTCTACTGCATTTATTCTAATTTCATCCTTCTTTTGCCAGTTCCATGCTTCGCTTCCATACATAAGGGTCGGTAGAAGAACACCATTGTGCACTGCCATTCTAGCTTTTTTTGGATAGGTTTTTGTTTGCGATGACAACTTTAAGTGCACCATTCACTTTGTTGCCTGCCCCAACCCTTCTTTCAATATCCCTCTCCACTCGCCCACCTCTTGTAAACATACTACCTAAATACACGAACTCAACTACTTGCTCCAAATTTTCACCATTCACGCTAATGTTGCAGGCTGTCATGGTTTCTTCCTTTTCAAAAATCATTACCTTGGACTTATTAACATTCATCATCAGATCATTTCGCAAGCATACCTCATACATACAATTCACCAGGACTTGTAGCTCATGCTCGTTGTCTGCAAGTAGGACAGCGTCATCCGCATACAAGAGACAGCTTACTGACACTCCGCTCATTTTGGCACCTACATCCAACCCTTTCAGCTCTTTCATACATTTGTCCATATACAGATTAAATAACCACGGGGACATTACGCAACCCTGTTTGACACCTTTATTGATATCAAACCAGGCTGTAAGATCTCCATTTACTCTGACACTAGCAGTGCTTTCTGTGTATAGTGACTTAATTGCCGTGATCAGTTTTGTACTTATTCCATATTCAGACAATATTTTCCACAACTTTTCTCTATTAACATTATATTATATAATAGAGTGAAAAATGGATACTTAATTAGTAAATGCAATAACATTCATTATCTTATGTTAAATTAGGAAAAAAAAATATGGTCACCCTCGTTTTTATACGTAAAAATCTACGGCAGACAAGAAGTAAACACTCTTTTCTATAACCCAAGAAGGAAAACAACCGGCAGAATTGCAATGTCTTCCTTACCTGGACACTCGGGATAATGTGATGCTATTCAAAGTAATACGATATTTGAAAAGGATATTCATAAGACACGAGGATTTGAATTCTTGCCAAGAACGAACGATAGCAGGATTTTGAAAACGAAATCAAATTAAGCATCACGCCGTGTCTCCGAAAAGGGTAGGCAGAAAGAATGGACTGCCACACCTTAACAATTTAATTGTAAAAAAAGTGTAACATTATACACTTTGAAACAAGCAAGGTAAACCATAACATGTGCATAAAAAAAAAATGACGCAATAACCGAACTCGACTATGTAAAGTACCTAGGACTAACAATGGACAAAACACATAGACAACAACACACAAATTAGCATCGCTATACTCCCTCTTCTACAAAATACAGAATTACATACCAAGAAAGCTGACAGTAAAGACAATTTGCAAGTCTTAGTGGCAAGGATGTATGAGGCATGCAAAAAGAGTGACTTGGTGATGAATGTGTCTAAATCTAAAGTGATGGTTTTCGAGAAAGAAGAATGTATGACGATTTGTGATATAAGTGCGATGGGCGAGAAATTGGAGCAAGTTATTGAATTTACGTATCTGGGAAGCATGTTTACAAGAGACGGAAAAATGGAGAAAGACATCGAAAGGAGGGTTGGTGCTGGGAATAAAATAAATGGCGCACTCAAAGTCATTACTGCAAATAGAAATATATACACAGAAGCAAATATGGCAGTACACAATGGAGTTCTAGTGCCAACCCTCATGTATGGAAGTGAAGCTTGGAGATGGCAAAAGAAGGATGAAAGCAGGATAAACGCCGTAGAAATGAGATCACTAAGAAGAATGTGCGGGAAAACGTTGTATGATAGAATACCGAACGATGAAATAAGAAAGAAATGTAAGACAGATGACTGCATCATGAATAAAATTAAAAAAGGATCCCTGAGATGGTTCGGACATATGGAACGAATGGATGAGAGTAGAATGGTTAAAAAGTTGTACACAAGCAGTGTGAGTGGGAAAAGAAGCCGAGGACGACCGAGGAAAACATGGCATGACCAAATTAACCAATTACTAAAAGGCGGCCACATTCGAAGTCGGAATAATCGACGTGCGTGCATGGTGCGATGTATGAATGTGGAGGAAACCCGAGAGGTGTGCCAGGACAGGCCAGTGTGGCGATCCATCCTCTCTGCCTACCCCTCCGGGGAAATGGCGTGATGGTTAGTTAGTTTTAGTTAGTTACATACCAAGAAGGGAAAAAGTTATGATGTACGAAGCGTATGTAAAATGCCGACTGACATATATGATTCCCTTCTGAGGGACAGGAAACCAAAAAGACATCTCCAGACTCCAAAGACAACAAAATAAAATAATAAAATTAGCATATAACATTGACTACCTTACCCCAACCATACAAGTTTACAGACAAACAAAACAAATGGACATATCAGACCTGACCAAATATGAGACCTTAAAAATTGTACACAGAGTGACCATGGAAAAGACAACAGACAGCAGCTACAAATTAACTAAAAATTCAGACAAACTCGTACACAGACACTGGACCAGGAATTGTGACAGATATCACTTACCGATTGCACGAACTAAGACAGGACAATCAAGGATATTGAACAATGAACTGAAACTTTACAATGAACTACCAAAAGACACAAGGAATCTCACTACAACTCAATAAAAAAAATATCTGAAACAATACATAATTAATAAGTAAGATCTAAAAATGTAACCATATAACCCAATTGGGTTTTAACAAAAATAAATTAAATAAAAAAAACTGATACGGCACTTCATCCGTCTCTTTTCACCCCCGCGGGAGACGCGGTGATCAAAAACGAATAATATATAACTAAATAACCATCACGCCGTCTCCCCGAAAGGGTAGGCAGAAAGAATGGACTGTCACACTTTAACCGATGCGGCACTCCATCCTTCTCTTTTCGCCCCGCGGGAGACGCGGTGTGATGGGTTGCGAACCTCATCGCCACCAATAGGCATCTCCCGCAAAATAGGCATCTCCCGCACGAATAATATAAAATATTATACAATATTCTTTTAGATGGTCCACATGTTGTCAACTGGACGATCCGGCTTGAGAGAGAAATGCTGTGGGATAGAGCCACGGATAGCTACCATACTCTCTCATGTAGAGATACCTCAGAAATTTTTTCTGAACTCTCTCCAGCATAACGGAATATCTCGCCTCGTGAGGACTCCATATCACAGAACCACTTTCGAGTCTGCTCCGAACCAATGTGTTGTATATGACTGTGAGCACATGAGGATCTCTGAAAACTCTACCGGTCCGGACGATGAAGCCCTACATCCTCAGTGCAGTGCCACAGATCCTCTCAATGAGTGCATGAAAACATCAGTTAGCGAAACAGCTGTCGCGTCTAATTATATTTAATTTTGATATCACACTATAGATATCTTCGACAGCGACAGCACAGATTGTTTTACCTACCGGCCGCCAGAACCAATCTGCCTCTGGTGACACCGGTGGGAAGAGCAAATAGTCTGCTGAACGCGGTCTCCTCGGAGATCGACGTCTTTCATGTAAGTGAAAGTACGTTCAGGGGACAGAAACTCTTTACTTTGGAAAGTATCTTGTCTTCCTAATGTCGAACCATCTCATGTGTTCCTGGTATTATGTTGAATGTGTATAATATTTTACCTGTACTCAATAAATGCCTTTAACATTTATGCTGTTTGTTATCCAAAAAAGCTAGAATGGCAGTGCACAATGGTGTTCTTCTACCGACCCTTATGTATGGAAGCGAAGCATGGAACTGGCAAAAGAAGGATGAAAGTAGAATAAATGCAGTAGAAATGAGATCTCTTAGACGAATGTGTGGATACTCTGTGTATGATAGAGTGTCGAATGAAAATATAAGAAGAGAATGCGGTGCGAATGATGGTGTCATGAACAAAATAATGAAAAGATCATTAAGATGGTTTGGACATATGAAAAGAATGAATGAAGAAAGAATGGTAAAAAAAATTATATGTTAATGATGTAAATGGAACCAGAAATAGAGGAAGACCGAGGAAAACGTGGCAAATGACGTGGAAAACGTGGCAAACGTGGCAAATAAATCAAATATTGAATGTCGGCCATGTGAGGAGTCAGAGAAATCGACGCGCGCGCATGACACGATGTATGAATGTTGAGGAAGCGAGAGAAATATGTCAGGAAAGAAAAGTGTGGCAGTCCATTATTTCTGCCTACCCCTTCGGGGAGACAGCGTGATGGTTAGTTAATTAGTTATTTAGTAAGTTAGCATACAATTACCCTGAAATGAACGGACTGTACATTGTAATAAGATTTTTTTTATATTTTCAACAATTTACGCGTGCCTTATCTATGGTGAAAACGGACCTATTTGAGACA
Organism: Lepidostoma basale; assembly: GCA_022606425.2. Classification (NCBI taxonomy): domain Eukaryota; kingdom Metazoa; phylum Arthropoda; class Insecta; order Trichoptera; family Lepidostomatidae; genus Lepidostoma; species Lepidostoma basale. The sequence goes on from JAHDVF020001251.1 coordinate 2,324,871, forward strand.
CATTAACCTTGAAGACACGGCGTTTATTATGACACTGTTTATTACATAAATATAGGCCATGGGATATAAAGTGCCGTAGGAGACGATCGGGGGTGAATCACAAATTCAAATGAGGTATGAAAGAATAAAAACAAAGACAGAAACGAGGCTTTTAAAACTAGTCCCACGACAATACTGTTTCGATAATATCTTGCGATTTTATTCCCCATTTAACCGTGCCCTAATAGAACGAAACACAAGAAGAAAAAAAAAGAACACGAATAGAAACGTGACACAAGAAAACTGCGGTGAAATGCCAAGTAAAAAGATAAAAATTATGCGTAATTCAATCATAAATTAAATACGCAAAACCGGATGCCATCAAGAAAGAGTACAAAAATATATTTTCATTTTCATTTCATTTTAGGATTAATTTTATCTCAATAGAGACGAAGATGCAAACTGGAAACTGAATATGGTGATCGAGGTGTTTACAGGACTTATGACCTGTTATCCGTTGGGTTAAGCGCACGCTTTATGTAATTACAACATTCCCCATTCCACCTTTCTTATGACCACCATGTCTGACAAATTTTCGGAAGTTGTATATATACTCGTATGTTAATATCCAACACCACAATTCACATGTCAGTTTCAATTTACAGACCAGCGCCATCTATGAAGATTAGATTTAAGCATTAAGCAGAAGATCTTTATAACGCAATGTGAAAGGCTACCGCCATTAACGCACTGCTAGATAACGCCTGGAAATGTCACTCAAATTTATATGCTAACTCATTTAATTTATTTAATTTAAACATATCTGAAGCATTACAGAAATTTATTTCCAATTCACTAAAGATACAAGTTAGAGATACACAATAATAAGTAATACATAATAGATTAATAAAAATAGCGAGAAACATAAGATGCATGACAAATTAATAAAATAAATATACCATACAATTATAATAAAGATAGTACTTCCCCCAGATGAGCCAAACTATCACAAAATATGTCGAATTCCAAGGTGATACGATTAAGCAAAGATATTGCTCTACCTACCGGCATAACCATTGGCAGGTTGGTTCTGCATCGTGGGAGATAAAACAATCTATGGCCCCTTTGTCGAAGAACAGACCTACATCACTCAGGATTTCTGAGTTGTGTATACAACCGCCTATCAGTCGAAAGAAATGAACACCCAAGTGAATGTTTCGTCTCCTTTCGAGTGACTGGTAGCCTAGCATCCCTAGCAAGAATTCAGTTGGAAAGAGCAACGGATAATATCCATACTCCCTAAGATTGATAAGAAGATTGAATGCAAGAGAGCAAGAAGAGAAAGACCGAAAACTTTTCTGCGCGTTTGTGGATCTGCAAAAAGCGTCGAGTTGATAGGAAAACACTTTGGAATGTCTTGGCCGAGTATGGAGTGGGAACAAAACTGATACGCGCGGTCGCATCCCTCTATGAGGGAAGCATCGCTTGTGTCGGGGTTAACGGGGCTGTCACATCTTGGTTTGACATCACCAAAGGTGTCAAACAAGGTTGTGTGATGTCCCCGTGGCTGCTTAATCTATACTTGGACAAGTGCATGAAAGATCTTGAAGGCGTATACGTTGGTGCTAAGATGAATTGTTTGTCAGTCAGCTATTTGTTTTATTGCAGATGATGCTGTGTTCATCGCTGACAGTAGAGAAAATTTGCAAATCATAGTGTCAAGGATGTATAAGGCATGCAAAAAGAGTGATGGTTTTCGAGAAAGAAGAATGTATGACGATTTGTAATGTAAGTGCGATGGGCGAGAAATTGGAGCAAGTCACCGAATTTACGTATCTGGGAAGCATGCTTACAAGAGACAGAAAAATGGAGAAAGACATCGAAAGAAGGGTTGGTGCTGGGAATAAAATAAATGGCGAACTCAAAGTCATTACTGCAAATAGAAATATATCCACAGAAGCAAAGATGGCAGTACACAATGAAGTTCTAGTGCCAACCCTCATGTATGGAAGTGAAGCTTGGAGCTGGCAAAAGAAGGATGAAAGCAGGATAAACGCCGTTGAAATGAGATCACTTAGAAGAATGTGCAGAGAAAACGTTGTATGATAGAATACCGAACTATGAAATAAGAAAGAAATGTAAGGCAGATGACTGCATCATGGATAAAATTAGCAAAGGATCCCCTGAGATGGTTTGGACATATCATGGAACGAATAGATGCAGTTGTACATGAGCAACGTGAGTGGAAAAAGAAGCCGAGAACGACCGAGGAAAACATGGCATGACCAAATTAATCAATTACTTAAAGGCGGCCACATTCGAAGTCGGAATAATCGACGTGCGTGCATGGTACGATGTATGAATATAGAAGACGATGTAATGAGAGGTATGCCAGGACAGAGCATTGTGGCGATCCATCCTCTCTGCCTACCCCTCCGGGGAAATGGCGTGATGGTTAATTTGCAAGAGAGCAAGAGAAGAATATTTTGATTCCCTCCGAAATTAATTCGAAATGCACACGATGCGCATGTCCCTTAACATCAAGACACGACTAACTAACTAACCATTACGCCGTCTCCTCGAAGGGGTAGACAAAAAGAATGAACTGCCACACTTTTCTTACCTGACATATTTCTCTCGCTTCCTCAACATTCATGCATCGTGTCATGCACGCGCGTCGATTTCTCTGACTCCTCACATGGCCGACATTCAATATTTGATTTATTTGATCGTGCCACGTTTTCCTGGGTCTTCCTCTATTTCTGGTTCCATTTATATCATTAACATATAACATTTTTACCATTCTTTCTTCATTCATTCTTTCCATATGTCCAAACCATCTTAATGATCCTTTCATTATTTTGTTCATGACACCATCATTCGCACCGCATTCACTTCTTATATTTTCATTCGACACTCTATCATACACAGAGTATCCACATATTCGTCTAAGAGATCTCATTTCTAAGAGATATCATTTTAGCCATCAAGAAACGATGTTTAAATATAAAGAAAGCGAGAGAAGTTTGCCACGATAGTACAATGTGTCAGTCCATTATTTCTGCCTACCCCTCCTGAAAGACGGCGTGATGGTTAGTTAGATAGTTCGTTTTTTTCTGTTTTTAAATTGTATCTAGATTTTTTTAAATTGTAGAGAAAATAGGGTAATCCCTCAACATTACGAGCGTACTTGGCAAGTCATTCCATTCTGCGTTCGCCATTGAAAACTTCATACGATATTTATGGGGACAAATACGTATTACCATAAAAGTATGTTATAAATATTTATGTTCCTCGCTACAATATTTCAGGATTTTTTTTCTCTCCTACAAACGTAACGTCTAAAAACTTTTCGCCACTTTATACTAAGGGGATGTCCCCACCCCCCCACTTGGCTTCATTGCCGAATAGGGGATGTTAAACGCCGATAAAAATTATAATATTTCCAGTTATAATAATACGTCATTTTAGCCATAAAATTCATTGATTATCGATTTGCTATGCTAATACTTGGACACTCCGTTTGCACAGTCGGCTGCATAAAAATTTAAACAATAAAAATGTATCTATAGATCTTCAATTTTAGTTGTGGAATTCCATGACATTTTTTTATAATGATTTTAATATAACTATCTAACTAACTAACCATCACGCCGTCTCCCCGAAGGGGTAGGCAGAAAGAATGGACTGCCACACTTTTCTTTCCTGACACATTTCTCTCGATTCCTCAACCTTCATACATCGTGTCATGCACGCGCGTCGATTTCTCGGATTTCTCACGTGGTCGACATTCAATATTTGATTTATTTGATCGTGCCACATTTTCCTAGGTTTTCCTCTGTATCTATTTCCATTTAAATCGTTTAAATAAACTTTTTTTACCATTCTTTCTTCATTCATTCTTTCCATGTGTCCAAACCATATTAATGACCTTTTCGTTATTTTGTTCATAACACCATCTTCCGCTTCCTCTAGGCTTCGTAATATTGAAGTTATTACGAAGCCCTGAGGAAGCTTGGGTACAAGCGAAACCAGTCGCCAATTAAAATAACCGCATAGTGGTGAAAAACAAAGTGTAGTGTTTTTACTTTATTTTATTTTAAAGACAAATAATATATATTTTTTAAATGTCTTACCACAAAGTAAATGCTTCATACGAAAATGCATAAATTTTCATTCGACACTCTATCATACACAGATTTTCTACACATTCGTCTAACAGATCTCATTTCTACTTAATTTATTCTACTTTTATAATTATTTTGCCAGTTCGCTTCCATACATAAGGGTCGTTACAAGAACACCATTGTGAACTGCCATTTTAGCGAGGCCACCTAAAAGACAGACTGATGCCATTGTCCAAATAGCTGAGGAAACGTGGATGCGGAAGGAACAAAACAAGGGAAGGTGTAGAAAAATGAAAGAGGCTTGTATCCAGCAGTGGAAGGAAGAAGGGTGAATAAGAAGAATATAGATATTATTGATCATCAGATGAGAGTAGTGATGTCGGGAGTTCCACTAAAGAACACCAAGGAGTTTGTCTACCTCGGGAGCAAAATAACATGGGACGGTCGGTCTAAGAGCGAGGTCGACAGACGTATACATCAGGCAAGGTTTGCATTTAATAAAAGGTCGAAAATAATAGAATCGAATAATATAGACCTAAAACTGAGAATACTCCCCATCAAGACCTATGTATGGGGTATCTTGATGTACGGCTGCGAGACATGGTGCCTATCCGAAAGAGATAAACGGAGACTAGAGGCTTTTGAGATGTGGTCCTATAGAAGACTATTAGGAATTTCCTGGAGAGACCACATAAAAAATGAGGAGGTTTTCTAAAGAATCAAAGGAGGAAGGCACCTGCTCAGGACCTTATCCGAAAGGCGTGCAAGATGGATCGGCCATGTAATACGACAAGAAGGCCTCTTGCACGCCATAATGGAGGGTATGACCGAGGGGACAAACTCTAGGGGACGCCCACGCCGAGAGTACCTGGATGACTTGTTGGTGGACGTGCGCTGCTCATAATATGCAGATTTCAAAAGAGCCGCACAAGCCAGAGAAGAATGGAAGAGAAGAATATAGGAAATTGCTGCAAACCAATCCCAGGATTGAAATCAGAGAGAGAGAGATATTATTGTTAAAGGGTTATTCAAATGGCTGGACGTTATACAGCGAACTGTGTCCCCATGCACGCACACACGATAAGATGGATGCCGCTAATTTATGGGGCAAGTTTTGAGTTGTGACGGTTATTAGGGGTAACAAGTGTCCCATTATGTTAAAAAAACGGAAGTGCGCGCGGAGGATAGAGTTTAGAAGAAAGTGATTGATGAGCGAAAAAAAAAGCGATGACTGGAACGGGAAATTTCATTCTTTCGTCTAGAGAAGACTACGACAGCTTTATTTAATTGGATTCAAAAATTCATTCTTCAAATTATTTTTGATATTGTAGTAATCGAAATGGTCGATTCATACATATTATTTGATCGCGGAAATCGACCGAATTAATGGTTTGGGTTGGGCTGCCTTCCTTTTCCTGCCTTTTCATTTATTTTGAATAAAAATCACAAACATTTCAGTCATTTAATTCAGGATCGTTTGCAATTACATTATAAAAATTTATCAGAGAATCATTAAAAAAACCCATTAAGATTAAGAATTAGAAAGAATCATAACATGGATATTGCATTACTGAGGCAACTCACACTACCACGAAATATGTCGACCTCCGAGGCGACCCGATTAAGCAATAAGATTGCCCTTCTTCTTCTTATTTTTGTCCTGTCACACCTCCGTGATGCAAAAGGGCCTCAAGGAACCTTCTCTACCCGACTCTATTGCATGCCTGATGCCTCACATCATCCCAAGTGAGGCCTGCTGCTTTATCCTCGTCCTGCAGGGCTCTTCTCCAGGTGGATACAAAAAAAAGAAATGATTCTAATTGACATAGGAACAAATATACATAAAGATTCGAAAAATCACGAAATTTTGACACTTTATATATATTTTGTAACACCTGATGATATCAACATAGGTTGATGAAACAGCAGCAATTGTGATACAAAAACAAAGTTATTTAATTTAACGGTTGTATCTCAATAGAGACGAAGATGTAAATTATTTGGAAACAGAATATGGTAGTCGAGGTGTTTACAAGACTTATGACATGTCATTGCTTGGGTTTAGCGATCACTTTATGTTTAACAAAATTCACCATTTCGCCCCTTCTTACAACACCACGTCTGACAAATTTTTGGAACTTGTATATATGTTAATATTTTTTAATAAATTCACTCTTTTTACGTCCATCTACACTAGCGCCATCTATTAAGATAATTTGAGATACAATTAATCCTTAAAAAATGATTAATGCGCAATGGGTAAAAATCCAGTATTTGTACACAAAAATAATAAATTCTAAGGTATTATAGTGTTTCGGTAAAAACAATGGACTATTTAATAATATAATAAATAAATAAATAAAAATAAAAATAAGTTTAAAAAATTATCCTGTACACAATATCATTGATATCATTTAAAATTTAAAAAAATGTGGCAAAATTACTTAGACAGGCTGTTTTATTTTATTTTAAAGTTCGAGCGCTCTTAATGAAAAACCCTGCATATTCTTTATAATTTAATATTATATGCTCCAAAGGAGTGTATCCTTTTTATTTTCATATATATTTCCCTTAGCAAAGCGGTCAATTAAAGGGGGCGTGGCAATCAGTGTACCGGGTGTGCCTTATAAAACTACGCGGCGATAAATCTTTCGGTAACGGATGGCCCCGTCTTGAAAAAAAAACACCGTGGCCCGCCCACGAAGGGAGCATGTCGAATTATCAAGAAAAGCTATGTTACCACGCATTTTATGTGAAAGCCATTTTTTATTGTACGAAACGAGATACATAAAATTTTCATTGAAAAAAACTAACTAACTAGTCATCATGCCGACTCCCAAAGGGGTAGGCAGAAATAATGGACCGCCACACTGTTCTTTCCTTACATATATCATGTCATGCACGCACGTTGATTTCTCTGACTTCTCACGTAGCCGACATTTAATATTGGATTTATTTGAATGCATTCAAAATATAATATTATACAATTACTGTTCAACATTCTAAATTCATCGTGATTTGTTACTAGGTACATACCTCAACCTAAATTACTACGTAACTGTTAACATTATATCGCACGCTGAAAACAAAAGTGACACTAAACAAAATTTTGTGATATTGAGTTAGAGCTAGATTTAGAATCTACCGAAAAAACTACGTCGTATCCAAAGATCCGCTTCCTAATATCTCACTTAGATATGGTTTGATGTCAGCATGTGTCACTTCATACTTCTAGGTTTTGTGCTTGTTCGTAAGTGCAAAAGTGACGCATTTTGTTTAGTGTCGGTTTTGTCGTAACTTTTCGTGAATTAATTATAAATAAGTGAATCCAACAATGACATATTTTGAATAGTGCCGCTTATTGCGTTAGGTAATTACCTCAATTGTGTGAGGTTATACCAATAAACGGCACTATGTGTTTAATGCCAATAAGGTTTTTTCCAGATAGACTTTTCAAACAAAGTTGTGAATATAGCTGTAAGCTAAAATGCTTAGAAAAGGTATCAGAAATATGTATACAAAAACTATTTGAAAGTTACTGGGACACGGCTTCAATTGAAAGACAAAGAGAGTACATTACTCTTAATATTGAAAACTTAACCCCCAAATATCAATACAAAAAAAATAATTCCACTAGAAATCCAAAAAACGCTTTTCACTAAGTCAACGGCACCAAAATTAGAGTCGGTAAAAATTTCTTCAAAAATACTTCGGATATTACTGACAGCTGTATCAGGACTGTTTTGCAAAAGAAAGGTGAATTAACTGGTGTAATAGAAGGAGAAAGGAGAAGAAAGCATCAGAAGCATAAACAATTGGTAGATTATTTGATTGAAAGAGTTAAAAGTCATATAAACAGCATTCCGCGTATCGAAAGTCATCACTTTCGTCAACAAACCACCAGAGAATTCATAGTTGGAGTAAAAACTGTGGTAGACCTATATTAAGACTATAAAAAAGACTGCATAAAGAATGGATTACCTTGGGTTATTGGAGCTTGCTTTATTTGTGCCCAAGAAAGACCAATGCGAACAATCCACAATTTACAAGTTGTCTATTGGTTCTCAAAGGGAAGCTCTGGAGGAAGATTATGAAAAACATTAAAAAGAGAAAGAAAAAAGCCGAGAAGAAAAGGCAAGCGATAAAGAAAAAGTGTTTTCGTTGCATGCTATGACTTGCAAGCAGTAATGCCAGTCCCAAAAGGCGAAGTATTGACTTATTATTATAAGTCTTAAATAAACTGTTTCAACTTTACCATCTCAGAACTAAAATCTGACAAAACCGAATGCTACTTTTGGGATGAATCTCAAGGAAATCGTGGAGCAAACGAAATAGGGAGCTGTATTTTGAAGTTTTTGCAAAAAAAGGCTTCAGTTGCTAGTGACGATCTTGACATAGTTTTCTATTCGGATAACTGCTGTGGCCAGCAGAAAAATCAGCTCATCATTGGCATGTACATCTACCCAGCCTCATAGATGCAAGCTTGATTCCAAAGTACTATAGCTCCTATTATGATAGCATTTTCAACTAAATTTTAAACGCTTTTAAGTGCATAAGTGTTATGTTAAGAGTTTGGTACTCTCAAAGTACACAAAAAGACTGACGACCTTACCTCAATTTTTTTTGTTGTGTTTTTTTTTATAATACAGACTATATTTGTTATTTTTGTCGATTTTTAAATAATGCGCCTGATAATTAAGTATTTGAATTTTTTTTTGTTCTTTAAAAAACCTTCAAAATGTTTCTTAAGTTTTTTTTGTACCTATGTATAAGTTTATTTGAATAAAGTAATTTTGTAATAGTTTAATGGTTAAGCAACCAAATAAATAGTTTTTTTATTATTATTCTTACATCAATTTGTCTTATTTCTATGATTTTCATTGATTTAATTAATAAGGTAGATTATTATTTAGGGGTCGTATAGGGCACTAAGCAAAACAATAGTTGACAAAGTGAGAACAAAAGTGGCACTATGCTGAACTTTTTTTTAATAATTTTTTTTTTGCCAAACCTACTTATTAACCTAATTAAAAAAAACTAGATTCTGATAGAATAATATCTGAACTAAAATATAAAACAAAAACATTAGATATATTTCAACTCACAGTCAAGTTATTGACCTCACAAAAATCATAAAAACTTTAAATGACCGTACTGAAAAAATTGAGATTTTTGTATAGTGTCACTTTTGTTTTCAACGTGCGATATATTGAACCTCAAAAATTCCTAGAAAATTCAGTTGTAATGTAACTGTTTATTATTATGTACTGAACCTCAAAAATTCCTAGAAAATTCAGTTGTAATGTAACTGTTTATTATTATGTACTGAACCTCAAAAATTCCTAGAAAATTCAGTTGTAATGTAACTGTTTATTATTATGTACTGAACCTCAAAAATTCCTAGAAAATTCAGTTGTAATGTAACTGTTTATTATTATGTACTGAACCTCAAAAATTCCTAGAAAATTCAGTTGTAATGTAACTGTTTATTATTATGTGCTGAACCTCAAAAATTCCTAGAAAATTCAGTTGTAATGTAACTGTTTATTATTATGTGCTGAACCTCAAAAATTCCTAGAAAATTCAGTTGTAATGTAACTGTTTATTATTATGTGCTGAACCTCAAAAATTCCTAGAAAATTCAGTTGAAATGTAACTGTTTATTATTATGTACTGAACCTCAAAAATTCCTAGAAAATTCAGTTGTAATGTAACTGTTTATTATTATGTACTGAACCTCAAAAATTCCTAGAAAATTCAGTTGTAATGTAACTGTTTATTATTATGTGCTGAACCTCAAAAATTCCTAGAAAATTCAGTTGTAATGTAACTGTTTATTATTATGTGCTGAACCTCAAAAATTCCTAGAAAATTCAGTTGTAATGTAACTGTTTATTATTATGTACTGAACCTCAAAAATTCCTAGAAAATGCAGTTGTAATGTAACTGTTTATTATTATGTACTGAACCTCAAAAATTCCTAGAAAATTCAGTTGTAATGTAACTGTTTATTATTATGTACTGAAACTCAAAAATTCCTAGAAATTCAGTTGTAAAATATGATTTTTTTAATAGTAAAAACGATTGTTGAGTGATTTTGCTTGGATTTAATTATTTTTATAAATTATGACAAGTTTGTTTCCTCTTGCGAGGGCATTATCAAACTGAACCTAATCGCCAAACAGTGTGTCCATATATTGAATTTAGAAATCTTAAGGGTGGGGGAGAAAGTGTATAATGCAAAGTTTTGAGTCGTTAAATAAAACAATTTTAAGGTTTTTCTTAGAACTTATAAGTAAATTTACGACTGAAATAATGAAAGGATCAATAAGATGGTTTGGACATATGGAAAGAATGAATGAAGAAAGAATGGTAAAAAAAATATATATGTTAACGATGTAAATGGAACCACAAATGGAGGAAGACCGAGGAAAACGTGGTACGATTAAATAAATCAAATATTGAATGTCCGCCATGTGAGGAGTCAGAGAAATCGACGCGCGTGCATGACACGATGTATGAATGTTGAGGATCGAGAGAAATATGTCAGGTAAGAAAAGTGTGGCAGTCCATTCTTTCTGCCTACCCCTTTGGGGAGACGGCGTGATGGTTAGTTAGGTAAGATTTTTAAATTAATAATGGAGTTTTACAAAACTAATACTTCAACCATCAATAATACATATACGCATTCGCAAAAAAACACTCTCCCCATTGGCATCGCATTATAAGATTATATTTTTACACCGAAATGTGTACCAAAAAAAATTGGCTCATATATTTAATAAAATGTCTGAAAAAACATTGTCTCATATAGCAAATTAAACACAACTTGAGCAATAGTTCACTTTTACGACCGTTAAATTAAAACGAGCATGGAACATTTTGAATTTGTGATTCCGGCGCCCCTAGCGGCCGGGGCGAGAATTAATAATGCCCCGTGACACTTTTACAGATGCACTATCTCATCGTGCCGTCTCGCTCGCGAGGTGAATGGAGATGAATTTCCGCCCCGTTAGATATGACACACTTCTGACTTCTCAATAGAAATAATATCAAACGCCGCGACAATAGACTGACCATTATTGTTTTGTTTTCGTGTGAAAACGAATCAAAGAGCTTTATTGAAACTCAAAGAATTTGAGTCTTTGAAATTTATATAGCAGGCAAGAGTGTCTTGCCTGCTATATTTCGTAATATCTTAGTGTCAAGCGATAGCGTGAGAAGCGTAAGAAGACATATACGGTTTTTCAATAAAGACGCTCGAAGCTCTTTTTTTTTTCGATTCTGATTTTGAAAATTTCGTTTGGTTCATGTGGTGCTCCTGTAAATTTGGAGATGTTTCTTGTATAAGTGAATTGTTTTGGTCAATTGAACTGTTGCCGCACTTTATAATAGTTAATTGTGGCTCGTTATACGTTTGTACTATTTTGATGTTAAAACTATATAAGTTTTTTCGTTTTTATAAAGAATTTTGAAAGGTGTAAAAATAAAATTTTCATTTGTTCTAATGACAATTTGAATAATTTCTTCAATATTATTTTTAAGTTCTTGCTGGTTAAGTGCTTAATTACAGCTAATTAAAAAAAACGGTGGATACGTGTAACATAAATTAAATAAACACAAAAGTCCGAATCGTCCATGTCAACATGTGCAACATCGAAAAAAACATTATGTGCTAAATTAAAAAAACGGTGGATTTGTGGAACATAAATTAAATAGACAATATGTGCACCATCTAAAAAGAACATTTTGTGTTAAATTATTTTTATTTTGTTATTTTATTTTATATCATTGTATTTTATATTATTTGTTTAGATTTATTTTGTGGGTGTTGGACGATCGAAGTGTGCGCGGGAGATGCCTATTGGTGGCGATGAGGTTCGCAACCCATCACACCGCGTCTCCCGCGGGGCGAAAAGAGAAGGATGGAGTGCCGCATGAGTAAAAGTGTGACAGTTCATTCCTTCTGCCTACCCTTTCGGGGAGACGGCGTGATGGTTAGTTAGTTAGTTACGCTCGAAGCTTGTAAGATTGTAGTGGCCATGTTGTTAATGCAACATCTGTTAAATTTATTGCGACTCGTTTAGTAGTGTATGACAAATTACCCTGGTTGAAAGGCTATACCATTAAACAACGTGTGCAAACTATAATTTTATTTTCAAAATCAGGGAGCCCTAATTTCATTTAAGGAGTTTCGAGGCCCCATTTTTGGATGAATGAGCGTGTGAAGAACCAATTTTTCAGATTTGGGATGATATTAATCCACACGAGGTGCACCAGCTCCAAATTCATCCTAAGAAAGTCATTTTTTGGTGCGAATTTTGATATGGCGGAATCATCGGTCCGTACTTCTTCCATAATGAAACTGGCATTGCCAAAATCGTCAACGGTGGCAATAAGCAAAATCTTGTGGCTTAAACTGGATGATATGGATACCGACAACATCAAATCAAATCAGTTTATTTTCTCAAAAGAAATTACAAACAAAAATTATAGTTTAAGACATCTATTAAAAACAGAGAGGGAGTAAGGAGGATCCTATTGACTCTTCGAGCGGTGCATGGCCATCACCGTGGTGATGGCCATGCTACGCTGGAGGATTGATGTGATCCCAAGTACCTATCCACACCTCCTCGACTATGCGAAATATTAGGGATCGAGTGTGAATAACCTCGGTGGATAATATTGATGCATAGGCTAACGTGGAAGGACACCTCGCCAACCCGTCTGGCAAGCGTGGCGTTGTAATGCCAACCACCCCCCGTATGACATGTCATACATGGAGAAGTATGGGGGAGGCCTATGTCCAGCAGTGGACGACAACGGCTGTTAAAGAAGAAGAAGATAAGAACAGGTAAATTATAATATATAATACCAGGAACGCATGAGAGATGCTTCGACATTAGGAATACAAGATACTCTCCAAAGTCAATGAACAATGATATATTAAATAATTAATATAAATTAAAATGTTTGTTTTTGCGAATGACGGTGTCATGATCAAAATAATGAAAGGATCGTTAAGATGGTTTGGACATATTGAAAGAATGAATGAAGAAAGAATGGTAAAAAAATTATATGTTAATGATGGAAATGGAACCAGAAATAGAGGAAGACCGAGGAAAACGTGGCACGATCATATAAATCAAATATTGAGTGTCGGCCATGTGAAGAGCCGGAGAAATCGACGCGCGTGCATGACACGATGTATGAATGTTGAGAAAGCGAGAGAAATATGTCAGGAAAGAAAAGTGTGGCAGTCCATTCTTTCTGCCTACCCCTTCGGGGAGACGGCGTGATGGTTAGTTAGTTAGTTATATTTGTCGTGCCGCTTACGAAATATCCACCAGAAATCGTCCACCTGGAAGACCACCTTAGAGATGGAGGGACAGCTGGACTTCATTTTCATTATCCCAGGACACATGATGAACCATCGATCGACAGATCTATTAAAACAAGTGATTGCTTCGATATTGTGGACAACCTCTATGTATCCCCTGCGGTGAAATAACCATATTTTTATTCTCTGCAAAAACCATAAGTCCATGAGATAAATGCGATGACAGAGTATTTGAATACAAATCAGCACGCCCTCTAGGAATGTGATGAGATTTTGACAAAAAAAATATGCTTAACCGCCTGACCAATGTTTGCTTGGCTAAAACACATTGGCTTCATAAAAAAATATATAGTCTAAGGCAGGTTTTCCGAATAAAAAACCTATCCATATTAAATACAAGCAAAAACCTTACCAAAAAAAGCTAAAATGGCGGTGCACCATGGTGTTCTTGTACCGACCCTTATGTTTGAAAGCGAAGCATGGAACTGGCAAAAGAAGGATGAAAATAGAATGAAATGCAGTAGAAATGAGATCTCTTAGACGAATGTGTGGATACACTGTGTATGATAGAGTGTCGAATGAAAATATAAAAAGAAACATGGAAAGGATGAATGGTAAAAAAATTATATGATTAACGATTTAAATGGAACTAGAAATCGAGGAAGACCGAGAAAAACGTGGCACGATAAAAAAAATCAAATATTGAATGTCGAAATCGACGCGCGTGCACGACACGATGTATGAATGTTGAGGAAATATGTCAGGAAAAAAAGTGTGGCAGTCCATTATTTCTGTCTACCCCTGCGGAGAGACGGCGTGATGATTAGTTAGTTAAAAATTGAACTAATTTATTAAATTTTCACCCCATTTAGGGCACGTGTTATTATTAACTGCCCAACCTTTGGGTTATTTTCCGAGAAACGTGCAAAAATAAAACAGGCATTTCATTAATGAAATTTAATTAAATATTAATTTTATTTTTTTTAATTATGAAACGTCAAATACACGACCGCACACTTCGCCTGCCCCTTGTAAAACTATCATATTTATGAATACTTGTACTCGAGTGTTGTTGGCACACGCGCGTATCCCTAACAGTTTGTACATTTTAGGTAGGTACATTACTTTTTCTCAAGCGCGTACGTGAAACGGGATAGCGCAGAATGGTACAGTAACGTATCATGTAAGTTAAAATACGTAGGGTGGTTAAATAAAAATTACAAAAAATTACTAGTTACTACCCCTAAAGGAAGGGAATAGAAGAGTGAAACGTATATTTTTTTTAATTGTCATATATGAACCTAAGAACCACCCTACTCATACATACTAGACACCAGGGTTTGTAGTTCATAATGTTATATTTTTTATAGGGATTTGAAATTATAATAGTTGTACGGGACAGATTGTTCCCCCCGTACTATTAATATTTATTTTGGCCGCTGACTGCTGCTCGTCTCCAATGTGGTGTGGATGGTAAAACGGAGAATACGGCGTGATGATGATTGTGTAATAAAACAAAGTTTTATTATATTGCGGCAATCGGTGCAGGAGTAGAAGCGAAGAGAAGTGTGCAATAGCTCAAAGACTGGTTTTCACGTAGGTAGGAGCGCCAAGCCTCCTGACGCGCAGCGTGTGAGCGCGTGTGTGAAACTGAAGAGAGTGAGCGCCGAGTCCAAACAAGACCGGCTTATATAGTCTCCGTAATAACTAGCGATAACGGTTACCAACGTTTTTTTTGGTTCTGAGAATTTCAGTATTCTCTTCGCAGCTGCTGTTACCATGGCGTTTATAATTGGCTGTTAAAAACGCGCGACCAACGGCCAATGAATTCCGAGAATTAGCCACTGCACAACTTCGTTACTATGCGCTTCCACTCCTTACCGACCGCCTTATTTATTTTGTGGGGATTTATGGTGAGAGTTGAACACACGTGGATGTTTCGACGTTTATGGCGGGTGACAGGTAACACTACGTTAACGGTACGATGGACTCAGTGATAGAGCGTGGCTGGATGTCGATAGCAGCGGGGCGGAGCCCGGGTGGTGAGTCGTAGAGGATGAGGGCTCGCTGGGCGGTATCGTCGAGTGGCTGGAGCGAGGAGTCGTCGGAGGTTTCTCGTACGTAGACTGGGTAGTGGAGACTCGTGTCTCTTCGAGATCGCGATACAGGCTGACGTTTAGAGTTGACTGACGTTTAGAATGGACTGCCTTAGCTTCGTAGCTCGGCGTCGGAGGGAGTCCGATATCCCTCGTGGCGTGGACTTATTAACGTAGACTCGCGTCTGTTAGAAGTCGTAAGAGTAACTGATCCCATTGGGTGCTCGGAAGTACTGCTTTTATATGCTTTGCTTTCGTCATCTACGATGCCCGATCTGATGACCAAACCTGAACGAATCTAGGCCTCCGTGTCATCAAATTTGATAAGTAGGTCTTGGGTCAGCGTTTTTGTGTTTATTGGTGTCATGTATTTCTTCATGAAATATGTTTATCTGGGTTATGCATTTAACCCCGACAATTTTAACAAAACAGAAACAAATTAAACTTAAATTAATATAAAATAACTAACATTAATAAAATAATATAAAAAAATAATAAAATTATAAACTATTCGCATACGTCCGATACAATAGTTATTTTAGCTAAGTTCACTACGACACTGTGATATGACATCCAACACATTGGAAGAATTCAAGACGATAGACCGCAGACGTTCCTAATGGTAATGCCTCGTGAGATATGTAAATTCTCGTTGGTCTGGTCGCGTCCGGCCGAGTTACCATCTCGGTAATATACGGGCAGAGAATCACGTACGTCTGGACAGATCAGACATCCAACGGATTGCCGAAACGAATAACATACGTTCAAACACGTTTCGTCGAGGGAATATTATTTATTTGTTTATTTAGGATAACAAACAGCGATTGTAATACATAAAATAAGGCCAATTACATATTACCACAAATATATAATAAATGACTAGTCTTTTTCTAACTAACTAACCACCACGCCGTCTCCCCGAAAGGATAGGCAGAAAGAATGAACTGTCACACTTTAACCGATGCGGCACTTCATCCTCCTCTTTTCGCCTCGCGGGAGACGCGGTGTGATGGGTTGCGAACCTCATCGCCACCAATAGGCATCTCCCGCGCACACTTCGATCGTCCAACACCCACAAAATAAATCTAAAACAAATAATACAAAATACAATGATGTAAAATAAAATAAACTAACCAACTAACCATCACGCCGTCTCCTCGAAGGGGTAGGCAGAAAGAATGGATTGCCACACATTTCTTTCCTGACATCTTTCTCTCGCTTCCTCAACATTTATACATCGTGTCATGCACGGGCGTCGATTTCTCTGACTCCCCACATGGCCGACATTCAATATTTGATTTATTTGATCGTGCCAAGTTTTCCTCCGTCTTCCTCTATTTCTGGTTTCATTTACATCATTAACATATATATTTTTTACCATTCTTTCCATATGTCCAAACCATCTTAATGATCCTTTCATTATTTTGTTCATGACACCATCATTTGCACCGCATTCACTTCTTATATTTTCATTCGACACTCTATCATACACAGAGTATCTACACATTCGTCTAAGAGATCTCATTTTTACCGCATTTATTAAACTTTCATCCTTCTTTTGCCAGTTCCATGCTTCGCTTCCATACATAAGGGTCGGTAGAAGAACACCATTGTGCACTGCCATTCTAGCTTTTTTGGATAGGTTTTTGTTTGCGATGACAACTTTAAGTGCACCCTTCACTTTGTTGCCTGCCCCAAACCTTCTTTCAACATCCCTCTCCACTCGCCCCATACATGCTACTAAATATATAAATGACTAATTTCAACCCGTCCTGGTTCCAAACCTTATGTATGGAAGCGAAGCATGGAACTGGCATAAGAATCAAAACAATTTATTTCATCAACAGACATAACAAAATTATTTTTTAACGCATCTATTGAGAACAGGTAAAATAATATATTGTGTATAGTATACTACCAGAAACGCATGAGAGATGGTTCAACATCAGGAAGACAGTATAAACAACACTAACTTAAAAAAAATTAAATATCAGACATGTTGTAAGTAATTACCTGAACCCCAATAAGTGCACTAAATTATTATATTAATTTTAAATTGATTTTTTTATAAGGATTAATTGCATCTAAATAGAGACGAAGATGTTAATTGTTTTCTGGGAACAGAAAATGGTGGCCGAGGCGCTAACACGACTTATGACCTGTCATTGGTTGGGTTGAGCGATCGCTTTATGTTTAACAACATTCCCCATTTCCCCCTTCTTACGACCACCACGTCTGACAATTTTTTGGAAGTTGTATATATGCTTGAATGCTTCACTTTTTTTCCCATTCTTTAGTTCACTCTACACTAGCGTCATCTATTAAAAATTAATCCTTACAATTAATCCTTATAAAAAAAATAATTTATCCGCAATGGGTAAAATCCAGTATTTGCCTACAAGAATTTGTATACATTCAAAATGTTGTTTAAATTGATTCTTAATATTTGTTATAACAAAAGCAAATCCAAAATAAATCTTTATAACATCTGTCAAATCTGATCATATTTGAAAACAATTTAATAATATTTTAAATATCACTGAGGAAGGGTCGGATCGTCCGAAACATGTCTGATATTTAATTAAAAAAATAAAGAAAATTTCAAAGTTAGTGATTTATATACAAAGTATATAAAAAAGAAAAAAGGATCGCTGCGATGGTTTGGACATATGGAGTGCATGGATGGAGAAAGAATGGTTAATAAAGTATACGTTAACGATGTAAATGGAGTACAGAGTGAAGGTAGATCGAGGAAAACTTAGCATTACCAAATTAATAAAATTTTAAAGGTTGATCATGTTAGAAGCCGGAAGAATCTACGTGCGTGTATGACTCGCTGTATGAATGTGAGGAATCTAGAGAGGTATGTCAGGGTAGAGTAGTGTGGCGGGCCGTTCTTTCTGCCTACTCCTACGGGGAAACGGCGTGATGGTTTGTTGTTGTTGGTTTCAACCCGTGAAATATTACTGTATTATATTTTTTAATTAAAATGCATCTTCAGAGCAATCATTTTCTAAAGAGCATGGCTTCAATAATTTACTTAAAATCCGCATCGTAAGGATTTCTGTCGAAATGGTCTGGATTTTTGATTTACGACCGTGAATAATATAACATCCAATCATTTCGTTTCGTAAAACTGGAATGGAAAAGTTAATTTTCCAATGGAGGATAGAATGAACAATTAGCAATACAAACAAGGCCAGATATGGTGATGACAAACTGATAATGCAGAGCCAATGGTTATGCTGGTAGGTAGAGCAATCTATTTTCTAAACCGTATCACCTCAGAGGCAGACGTATTTAATGACAGTGCGGCTCACCTGGAGGAAGCACTATCTTTGTTAAGAATTGAAACGTATTTTTATTTCGTTAATTTGTTAAAAAGACAGAATTTTCCACTTAGTTCATTTTATTGTGTATATATGTATGTGTATACATTACTAACTGACCATCACGCTGTCCTCAACATTCATACATCGTGTCATGCACGCGCGTCGATTTCTCTGACTCCTCATTCAGCCGGCCGACATTCAGTATTTGATTTATTTGATCGTGCTACGTTTTCCTCGGTCCTCCTCTATTTCTAGTTCCATTTACAGCGTTAACGCATATATTTTTTACCGTTCTTTCTTGATTCATTCTTTCCATGTGTCCAAACCATCTTAAAGATCCTTTCATTATTTTGTTCATAACACCATCATTCGCACCGCATTCACTTCTTATATTTTCATTCGACACGAATGTGTGTATACACAGAGTATACAAATATTCGTCTAAAAGATCTCATTTCTACTGCATTTATTCTATTTTCATTCTTCTGTTGCCAGTTCCATGCTTCGCTACCATACATAAGGGTCGGTAGAAGAACACCATTGTGCACTGCCATTCTAGCTTTTTTGGATAGGTTTTCGTTTGCGATGACAACTTTAAGTGCACCATTCACTTTGTTGCTTTTTGTTATTTAAATATTATTTAAAATGACCTAACTTCCATCGAGAGATTTCAGTTAAATCATATGAATATCTTAAATACGTGGTTTGTCGTATAAGCGCGTTCCCTCGCAAAAATATTGCATCTGAATTGGTGGATATACAAATTAAAACATTGTCTGCCGCATTTTGTGCAAGACATTTCATGCTTTATGGCTTGAAACAGAACGGGGGATGGGGCGACCACAGACCGGGGCGCATTCATAACGGCACTACTCCACATGCTCCTCTAGGGGTTTTACGATAGCTTTTTCGCCGCATTCTACGCGGTTCGTTGACCCCATTATCCACCCATCAGGGGCGGACGGTCGTAATGGCCGCGAGTTCAGCGAACCCTTCAATACGAGCGTACAACTAACTAACTTACTAACTAACCTACACGCCGTCTCTCCGAAGGGGTAGGCAGAAATAATGGACTGCCACATATTTCTTTCCTGACATATTTCTCTAGATTCCTCAACATTCTTACATCGTGCCATCCACTCGCGTCGATTTCTCTGACTCCTCACATGGCCGACATTCAATATTTGATTTATTTGATCGTGCCACGTTTTTCTCGGTCTTCCTCTATTTCTGGTTCCATTTACATCGTTAACATATCATTTAATTTATTTTAATAAAAATCACAAACATTACAGACATATAATTCCAGATCGTTTGCAATTACATTATTAGAATTTATAAGAGAAGCATAAAAAATATATAAAAAAAATTAAGCTTAAGAATTAGAAAGAATCATAACATTGATATTGCATCCCTGAGGCAACTCACACTATCACGAAATATGTCGACCCGATTAAGAAATAAGATTGTCCTACTCAAAGGCATAACCATTGGTATCAATTGTTCTTTGCTCCGTCACGCAGAACCAACCTGCCTTTGGTGATGCCAGTAGGAAGAGCGATTCGGGCGTTTAATCTAATCGGATTTAGACATTTTCAGTGTCAGTGAAGCAGTATTCATAAAAAAAAATATTACAAATTCTGGAAAAAGTACTGCCTCTCTGACGTCGACATATTTGGGTTCCTTCTGATATGTAGGATTTTTTGGTTTCATGTTGTTGATCTATGTATGCTTATCTTTAACATATTTTGTTATGTCTTATTTGTGTATTATGTATAAATAAAATAAAATAAATATTTTTAATGATTTGATCGTGTCAATTTTTCCTCGGCCTTCCTATATTTCTAGATCCGTTCACGCCTTTTACATATACCTTCTTCACCATTCTGTCTTCGCTCATTCTTTCCACGTGTCCAAACCATCTTAACGACCGTCTCATTATTTTGTTCTTAATACTTTCATTCGCACCGCATTCACTTCTTATATTTACATTTAACACTCTAACATATACATATTTATACTCATTCGGGTAAGAGATCTCATTCTACCGCATTTATTCTACTTTCATACTTCTTTTGCCAGTTCCATGCTTCCCTTATGGTCGGCATAAGGACATCATTGTGCACTACCATCATATATCTTGGATAGCCTTGGAAAGGGCCATGTTAGGAATAAGCCTAAGAAACAGAGTCAGAAACGATACGGTGAAAGAAAAAAAACAAAGGTCACTGACATCATCCACCGGGTTGCGACGAAAAATGGACAAGAAGACTGCTAACTTGGGGAACATGGACGGCAAAGAGAAGTGCAGGGCGACCGCAACTATGGTGGAAGGATGACCTGAACAGACATGTCGGAATAACCTGCATGAGGTCTGCACAAGACAGAGTGGCGTGGAAGCTAATGGAGGAGGCATTTGTCCAGGAGTGGGCGGGAATAGGCTGAAGAAGAAGATGTGTCTAAACCATCTTAATGACCCCTTTGTTATTTTGTTCATAACACCTTTCATTTAAATATATTTGCAATTGCCACTCCATTTACAGATTTATTTCGATGACAACTTTAGGAGCACCGTTCCTGATGCATACCATTCTCCGTCAATACTTCTTTCGTTACTTAACATTCATACATCGTGTCATGCACCGCCACACTGTTTATTCGTTTCCTAAACATTTATACATTGTAGCATACAGACTCGTAGATTTACCGACTTCCAATGTGGCAGCCTTATGGTACAATAGTTTATTAATTGGGTCATGCCATGTTTTCCTTGGCCGTCTATTACTTTCCAAGCATTCTTCTCTCACCCATTAGTTTCATATTCGTGGTCGAGCAGTGAGTGCTTTGACCGCCACACCGAAGGTCCCGGGTTCTATTTACGGCGATGGCAGTGTGATTACCACACTGTCTTTGGTCTAGTGTAGAATTCACGTGACAGTAAAATGGCGATAGATTAGCTACCTATCACAACGAGAATTAATATAATAGTTATACCCTTTACATCGATTCGACTCGCGCTATAGTGATGCAAAGAGCGATTCAACAAAATTATAAATTTGTATGTCCAAACGATCTCAGGGATCCTTAATGTAATATTAGTATTATATCCAGAGAAGGCAAGGGGAAACCACTCTGCAGAACCAATCTGCCTCTGGTGACACTGATGGGAAGAGCAATTAGTCTGCTGAACGCGGTTTCCTCTGAGATCGACGTCTTTCATATTAGTGAAAGTACGTTCAGGGGACAAATACTCTTGACTTTAGAAAGTATCTTGTCTTCCTAATGTCGAACCACCTCTAATGCGTTCCTGTTATTATGTTGTATGTATATAATATTTTACCTGTACTCAGTAGATGCTTTAAACATTTCTGCTGTACATTTAAAATGTATTTTAAGTAAATAAACTGATTTGATTGATATAAAATTATAAAACCCATTTGTGTTAAACCACTGGACCCAAGCTTCATCAGGGCAACACAATACCAATAGTTAACGATGTAAACGGAACTAGAAATAGAGGAAAATCGAGGAAAACGTATCTCCGTTTATCCAGGGGTAGGCTAGAAGATGGCCAGCCACACTGTTCTTTCCTGAAATACTCCTCTCGCTTCCACAACATTCATACATCATTTCATGCACGCACGTCGTATCATGTCTTTCATATTCATTTCATATTCGTCGTATCAATGGATAACCAGCAACTTAAGCGTGTTTCAACGATAAAGGATCTTGGTATCGTTTATGAAAGTAGGCTGACTTTCCATGCTCACATCGAGAGAATATGTGGAGTTGCACTGAAAATGTTGGGATTTATTCTCCGAACTGGTAGAGTTTTCAAGAATCCCTATGTTTTGCGAATTTTGTATAACTCATTGGTCCGGAGCCGGCTCGAGTGTGGCTCGGTGATATGGAGTCCCCACGAGGCGAGATACTCGCTCATGTTAGAGAGGGTTCAGAAAATATTTCTGAGATATCTCTACATGAGGAGTTTGGTAGCTATCCGTGGCTTTATCCCACTGCATTCCTCTTGGGCATGCTGGGGACCAATAGTTTACAGATAAGAAGGGATGGGTGCACACTTACCCATTTCTTCAGACTTATCAGGGGATTCTTTGAGAACTCCGTCATCTTGGAGGCTATCCATCTTTATGTTCCGGATGGCTATCTTCGACAGCGTCAGCACAGACTGTTTATCTCCCAGCATGCAGAACCAACCTGCCTCTGGTGATGCCGGTGGGGAGAGCAATCAAACTGCTGAACATGATCGCTTCGGAGATCGATGTCTTTCATATTCGTGAAAGTACATTCAGAAGACAAATACTCTTGACTTTGGAGAGTATTTTGTATTCCTAATGTCGAACCATCTCTCATGCGTTCCTGGTATTATATATTTTTTATGTTTTACCTGTTCTCAATAGATGCCTTAAACTATAAAAAATGTTTGTAATGTCTTTTGAGAAAATAAACTGATTTGATTGATTGATTAGTGAAGGTACGTTCAGGAGACAAATACTCTTGACTTTAGATCTTGTCTTCCTAATGTCGAACCATCTCTAATGCGTTCCTGGTACTTTATTGTATTTTTATAATATTTAACCTGTACTTAATAGATGCCTTAAACATTTTGTTGTTTGTGATGTCTTTTAAATTAATAAACTGATTTAATTTGATTTGATTTGATGAACGTCGAATATGAGGGCCGCCACTGATATGCAACCAGAATCCTCTACTCCAATTTATCCCGGTACTCGTAAAAAAAGACATACGGCTTCCGTTATGGCACGCTCTGAATTGATCAGGAGGGAATTGAACGACCGATCCTTAGGTGAATAATACGCTTTGATGGGCCATCGCCAATAATCAGACTGCACTTGTTTATAAACAATCGATTTACGATGTTTTTAAGCGCGCGAATATCTGCTGCTGGGGAAAAAAGAACGATTCAATTCGAATATCATAAAAACAAATGAAATCCAAGATGGTCCATCAAGATTGATTAAACGCAACTGATTTCTTGCTGGGTGTGCTAGACTATCAATCTTGGAAATTTGACGAACTATCCATTTGGGTAATGAAAAAAAAGATGTTTTTTTTTAACATCACGCCGTCTCTCCGAAGGGATAGGCAGAAATAATGGACTGCCACACATTTCTTCAGATTAATTAGGGGATACTTCGAGAACTCGGCCGTACTGGAGGATGTTGGTCTTTTTGTCCCCGATAGATATCTCCGACAGCGACAGCACAGATTGTTTTACCTACCGGCCGCCAGAACCAATCTGCCTCTGGTGACACCGGTGGGAAGAGCAATTAGTCTGCTGAACGCGATCTCCTCGGAGATCGACGTCTTTCATGTTAGTGAAAGTACGTTCAGGGGATAAATACTCTTGACTTTAGAAAGTATCTTGTCTTCCTAAAGTCGAACCATCTCTAATGCGTTCCTGGTACTTTGTTGTATTTTTATAATATTTTACCTGTACTTAATGGATGCCTTAAACATTTTCCTGTTTGTAATGTCTATTGAGTTAATAAACTGATTTGATTTGATTTCTTTCCCGACATATTTCTCTCGCTTCCTCAAAATACATACATCGTGTCATGCACTTCTCACATGCAATTTCTCTGACTACTCACGTGACCGACATTCAAAATTCGATTTATTTGATTTGGCACAATCGGATCCACAAGAGGATCCCTGAGATGGTTTGGACATATGGAACGAATGGTAGAGTGAAGAATGCTTAAAATTTTGTACTAAGACAAGCAATGTGAGTGGAAAGAGAAGCCGCGGAAGACCAAGGAAAGCATGGCACGACCAAATTAATCAAATACTGATGTATGAATATGGAGGAAGCTAGAGAGGTTTGTCAGGACAGAACGGTATGGCAGTCCATCTTCTCTGCTTACTCCTCAGGAGAAACGGCGTAATATATACATACTTTAAAAAAAACATGTGTATGATAGAGTGTCGAAGTAAATGCAGTACGAATGAAAGAGTTGTGAAAGGAACTTTTAGATAGTATGGACACATGGAAAGAATGAATGATAAATAAATATATATTTTAAGGATGTAAGTGGAACTAGAAATAGAGGAAAACCGAGGAAAATAATTCACGATCAAATAAATCAATTATTGAATGTCGGCCACGTGAGGAGTCGGAGAAATCGACGTGCGTGCATGACACGATGTGTGAACGTTGAGGATTCGAGAGTAATATGTCGAGACAATAGTATGGCGGTCCATCCTCTCGGTCTACCGCTTACGGGGAAATGGCGTAATGGTTAGTTAGTTTGTGAGTAATAATACCAATTTTATACATCAAATAAGTAATGGTAAAAATATTCGTGAAGTAAAATGAAACTTCAGACTTTGGCACTTGTCAACAGAGAGATAACAGAACCACATTGGGGTCGCGGTGGCTGGGGGGGCAGGGGCGAGGGCGAGCCGTTGGGGTACTCGACGCGGGGCCCCATTACGTCACAAACATCCCCCATACATCTTGACGATTTAAACTGTTAATTGTGGATATTGTTCAGAAATCCGCGAGTTTTTCCTGTCTAATGATAAAAAAACGGAAATAATATAGTATATTAAAAAAGAAGGATGAAAGTATAATAAATGCAGTAGAAATGAGATCTCTTAGACGAATGTACGGATACTCTATGTATGATAAGAGTGGAAATTAAAATATAAGAAGTGAATGCGGTGCGAATGATGGTGTTATGAACAAAATAATGAAAGGATCATTAAGATGGTTTGGACAAATGGAAAGAATGAATGAAGAAAGAATGGTAAAAAAAAATATACGTTAACGATGTAAATGGAACTAGAAATAGAAGAAGACTGAGGAAAACGCGGCACGATCAAATAAATCGACGCACGTGTGTGACACGATGTATGAATGTTGAGGAAACGAGAGAAGTATGTCAGGAAAGAAATGTGTAGCAGTCTTTTCTTTCTGCCCACCCCTTCGGGGCGACGGCGTGATGGTTAGTTAGTAAGTTAGTTAGTTATAAAAAAATGACACAAACATAAGGTGTTTGCGAAATATGTTGTACCAAAAAAAAATCTTCTTGCACGTTTCAATTCAAGGGATTAGTTGTCAGCAAACCATTACACTTTTTTTCGTTCTTGGGATGCCACTTGGGTCTTTAATGTGGTGGTTTCAAGTTGCTTTCAACGTTTGAATTTATAATACATTCAAACGTATTATTAATTATAAAAAAAATATCATATATTTGAATTTACTGGGGGACAAGAACACGATTGTGCACTGTCTTTTCAAACCATCTTAATGTCGCATTAATTTATTTTTTTCTAAACAATTTCATTTACACTGCATTCTGTGTTAAAGTTGTTGAAAATCACCATCTAGAACATAAAGATGGATACTATAAGTTGCCGGAGTTCTCAAAGAATCCCCTAATAAGTGCGATGAAATGGGTAGGTGTGAATCCAACCCTCCTTATCTGTAGACTATTGGTCTCCAGCATGCCCAAGAAGGGACAAAGCCACAGATAGCTAACAAATACCTATGAAAGTAAAACAGTACAGTAGTAATGAGATCACTTAGACGAATGTGTAATATCTGTGTATGATAGAGTGTCGAATGAAAATATAACAAGTGAATGCAGTGCGAATGAAAGTGTTATGAACAAATTAACGGAAGGATCATTACGATAGTTTGGACACATGGAAAGAACAGTAAAAAAAAAAGAAAAAAAAATTGTTAACGATGTAAACGGAATTAAAATATAGGAAAACCGAGGGAAACGTGGCAAAATCAAATAAATGAATTTTTTTTAAAGATAATCAAATGATTTAACTGAAATCTCTTGATGGAAGTTCATTTTAGATAATAATTAAATAAAACGATGTTTTTTTTACTTCTTCCACTTTTGTCTTTATTTTGACAGCGACCGGTTTCGCCAGGCTCGCTAGCATCGACAGATCAGTCTGGCCTGCTTATTACTATAGCAGAGAGAATGGTCGTGGGCAGGAACTGCAGTGGCCGCCCAAGAGACGCTTATATGGAACCAAGTGATTAGGGACATGCGCTGTGGCAGCTACACATAGATGAAGAGAAATGAAACGAGTGAAGCTTGTTGCAGAACAATCTCCAACAAGCTTCAATGCAAGCAGCACTGTTTTAACTTCTTATATTTTTATTCGACACTGTATCATATACAGAATTTTACACAAAGTCTAAGAGATCTCATTTCTAATACATAAAATGTATTTCCATGCTGTCGTTATTTACTTTCAATCCTAGAGATTGATTTGCAGCAAAGCCTAATAACTTTACTGGTTCTTGGGAAGGGACTCGGGCCTTTAATGTGGTAGTTTCCCTTTCTATCCATATTTTTTTAATGCAGCGCCAGCTGGTTATTTGAATCGAATTACTGTATACATTTTTTTAGCTATTGATTCTCATGACATGACATGTGATATATTGAGTTAGTCTGTTACCAATTTGAATGTCACGTGAATTCTACCAAACCAATGAAAGCGTGAGATTTTTTTTCACACTTTTATCGAAAGGAATCTTACATGGGACCGTCGGTGTACCATTCAAAGCTGTTGCTACTTTGCCGCGAAGGTCGCCTTGGACATTATCAAAAGTGAAAAATTGAGCCACTTAAAATAATTAAACAACAACAAACCATCAAGCCGTTTCTCCGAACGGGTAGGCAAAGAGAATGGACCGCCACACTACTCTATCCTGACACACCTCTCTAGATTCCTCCACGTTTATACAAAGAGTCACACACGCACGTCGATTCTTCCGTCTTCTTACATGACAAACATTTAAAATTTGATTATTTTTGTCATGCCATGTTTTCCTCGGTCTACCTCGACTCCGTACTCCATTTACATCGTTAACGTATTCCTTCTTAACCATATGTCCGAACCAACGCAGCGATCCTTTCATAATACCTTCTTCCGCTCTACATTTCTTTCCTATATCAGCATTTCAAATTATGTCGTACATCGTTCTACCAAACATGCGTTTAAGGGACAGCATTTATTCTGCTCTCATCCTTCTTCTGCCAGTTTCACGAATCACAAAATAATTAAAACATCTAGAAAATATGCGCTTTGTTAAAAATATTTAATTTTTAGTTGTTATTTAATGAAATTATTTGTTAGATAATCCATTGTTTTAGATTTAGGCGAAACACTATATCACTTTATCATCTTACTCAATGATTTAATTTTGAAGCGCTGTTATGAAATGTATCACAATTTATTTTTATCAGATTGTTGCGACAGCTGTTTCTCCAACCTATGTCGGCGTCATCATATGTAGTAAACTAACTAACCATCACGCCGTCTCCCCGAAGGGGTAGGAAGAGAAATCGACTGCCACACTTTTCTTTCCTGACATATTTCTTTCGTTACCTCAACATTCATACACCGGGTCATGCACGCGCGTCGATTTCTCTGACTCTTCACGTGGCTGAAATTCAATATTTGATTGATTTGATGATGTCACGTTTTCCTCGGTCTTCCTCTATTTGTAGTTCCATTTACATCGTTAACATATACTTATTTTACCATTCTTTCTTCATTCATTATTTTCATGTGTCCAAACCATCTTAATGATCCTTTCATTATTCTGTCCATAGCACCATCACTCGCACCGCATTCACTTCTTATATTTTCATTCGACACTCTATCATATACAGAGGATCCACACATTCGTCTAAGAGATCTCATTTTTACTGCTGTTATTCTAGTTTTATCATTATGAAGTATCATACAATATCCAAATAAGTCATTTTTGTTTAATATTTAATTGTTTGTAATACCTGATCATGCCAACATAGGTTGGAGAAACAGCTGTCGCAACAATCTAAAAAATTGTAATGCAATAAAAGCGTTCTAAAATAAATAAATAATTGGTTTTAGAAATAATCTTTGTAATATTTTTTTTACTTGCTATAAGAACACGATGCAAACGTCACACTTTCGGGAAGCAATACAGCTTTCCGAACACCGCGTAGAGCAGGGATTTTCAAACATTTATAAACTTAAATTTAATAAACCCATAAAGACGAATAAAGTTTTGTTAAACTGAACAATTTTCGACTTTTGATTTTATTTTTATCCACATGTTTTGAAGCTTTTACATCTTCATCATCGGGAGTACGATATATACTCAAGTTTATAATTCATATTAATCAAATACTGAAAGGCGGCCACATTCGATGTCGGAAAAATCGACGAACGTGCATATTACGATATATGAATATGGGGAAGCAAAAGAGGTATGTCAGGACAGAACAGTATGGCGGTCCATCATCTCTGTCTACTCCTCCGGGGAGACGGCGTGATGATTAGTTAGTTAGTTCGTTTTTATAATTTATTTTTAAGCTCTTTACAATATTCCAGCGTGAAAGCCGTGCCACACTGTTTTAAACAAGCTCTCCACATCGGTCTCCACCGGCGGTTTAAAACTGTGTAGACACTTGTTTGAAACCAAAATTCGTTTGACCTTCAACAAATTTTGTGGACGGACGCGCATAGTATGCGTGTGGATCCACCGTTTAAACACGCATTCCACATGTGGAGAGCTTGTTTACAACAGTATGTGGACGCTACACCAACCGTGGGCTCCACAGCTCTCCACCAAGGTCACCTCTGTGGAGAGCTTGTTTCAAACAGTGTGGTCAGTGATTCTCATGACATATGATAGGTTGCTAATCTATCGCCATTTTATTCTCAGCTGAATTCTTCACCAGGCAAAAAGCCAGTGTGACGATCACACTGCCATCGCCGCGAATCGAACTCGGGACTTTGTGTGTGGCTGTTGTAGTACTTGTTACTCCGCCATCAAGTGTATTCGATGGCCCCACGGTTGGGGCGATACGCACGGAGGGGTTAAAAAAATTCTCGACCGGAGGGGTTAAAAATCTTTTTTAGCAGGATAAAATCAAGATTGGGGGTTCATAGCAATGCCGTCTCCAAATCTCTGTTTACCAGGCCCTAATGTTGACTTAAATGTGGGTCCGGTTTGATCTGACAGCTGTCAAATGTCAGAAAATGTTAAAAAAATATCGCGATTTTCTCGATACAATTAATACATAACGTACGTTGTAGAGACGCGGGCCGAGACTGTGCGAACCAAGGGACTTATAAGAACGTCGGAGATGAAGGTCCTAAGATCAATTACTGGAAAAACTCTCCGAGATCGTGTCCGCAACGTAGACATAAGAATAACTTACGAAATAGAGGATATCGTTCAGTGGAGCAGATCCAGAAGAAGATACTGGAGGGACCATGTAGCCCGAATGGATAGTGACAGACTTTGCATAAACAGCCGCTTATGAAATCCTCTCTGGAAGACCGCCTAAGAGATGGAAGAACAGCTGGATCTCATCATCCGAGGAGACATGAATTCTGTGTCACAGATCGTCAGACCTATTAAAAGAAGAAGAAGAAGATTTTGAATAATGCTATTTCATGATATTATTGGTACTTTACAAATGGGAAAGATTATATATCACATTCTTTGAAAATGTTATGTAGAATTTTCAGTGTGGAGAGGTAAGGCAGTTTAATTGATATACCAGCACTGCGAAAACACAAATGTATTATAATACATTTATTTTAACGTATACAAATACTTGTAGACAAATACTGGATTTTACCCATTACTGGTTAATCATTAAGAATTAATTGTCTCAATAGAGACGAAGATGTAAATTATTTGGAAACAGAATATGGTGGTCGAGGCGTTTACAGGACTTATGACCTGTCATTGGTTGGGTTAATTGATCGCTTTATGTAATACAACATTCCCCATTCCGCACTTCTTACGAACACCACGTCTGACAATTATTTTTGAAAGTTGTATATATGCTACCAAGTTGAGAAACATTTCACATATTTTAGTTCAATCTACACTAGCCACCATATTCTGTTTCCAAATAATTTACATCTTCGTCTCTATTGAGATACAATTAACAAATGTATTACATTAAAATGTTTGCAACACGTATATAAGAAGTAATAATACAATCAAAGTCGTATTTTATATTTGTTTCACATTTATAAGCGAAATAAAATGAGATCACGGCACGAGACAAATAGCAACTTCACGGATTCCAATACTACATACGGCCCCATAAATCTCCATGTTGCAAATATTGTTTATGGTGCTTACGGCCTGGTAAATACTTTCAAGACGGCGTTGGTTCATCGAAACACTTTGAGGATTTGTGGCGTGGAGCATAGCGAAAAAATCGCGGCTCACCCGATGGCGAATTGCCAAGATTTCGAGTCGGCCTTGTTCGATCGCGCTCGCGGCGCGGGGATATATTATTCTTTATTGCGGGAATGCCTTTTTTTCCCACCCTCCCCCGCCTCGGGGTGGCCCACCCCCCCGCGCCCGGGATATCTGCTACTTTGAAAGTCTGTCAAAACGGCGCTAGACCCCGCGGGTCGAGACTTGAGGATGCGAGAGCGTCTCAAACGCTGTCCGGCGGCTAATATCGCCCCTAACTTTTTGGGACATTTCAACTCAACCAATTTAAAAAAAACAAACACTTTATTTACTACATTTTGAATGTATACAAATACTTCTCTAATTATTATTTGGATAGGTCCAGAAATATTGGAATGTGTTTCTTGGAACTCATTAAGACATTTTATGACAATGATTACATAGTATCTAACTAACTAACTAACTAACCATCACGCCGTCTCCCCGAAAGGGTAGGCAGAAAAAATGGACTGCCACTCTTTAATCGATGCGGTACTCCATCCTTCTCTTTTCGCCATCGCGAGAGACGCGGTGTGATGGGTTGCGAACCTCATCGCCACCAAAAGGCATCTTAGGCACACTTAGATCGTTCAACGTCTACATAATAAATCTAAAACAAATTATCTGAAATACAATGATATAAAATAAAATAACAAAGAAAAATAATTTAACACATAATGTTATTTTAGATGGTGCACTTGTCGTCAGCTGGACGATCCGGACATTTGTGTTTATTTAATTTTTATTCCACGCTATCCACTGTTTTTTTTTAATTTACTGTAATTAGGCACTTAAAACAATCCAACACCAGCAAGAACTTAAAAATATTATTGAAGAATTTATTCAAATTGTCATTGGAACAAATGAAAAATTTATTTTTACACCTGTCAAAATTCTTTTTATAAACGAAAAAAAATTATATAGTTTTAACACCAAAACAGTAAAAACGTATTTTTTGTCACAAATAACTATCATAAAGAGCAGCAATAATCAAATTGACCAAAACAATTCACATACTCGTATACACGAAATATCTCCAAATTGACGGGAGCACCATATGAACCAAAACAAATTTTCAAAATCAGAACCAAGAATACATACATACAAGATTACATATTAGGGGATATTATTCAATTCAATTTATTTTTAAATCATAAACATTACAGTATATAACCAAGGCGCTTATGACTATACAGGTAGGTAAAAAAAATAATTATTTTAAACAGTAAATACAATAAAGAAATTTAAAAATAGACAAAAACACAAAAAACACCAGATAATTAAAAAATAAAGACCAAATAAATAATAAGAAACAATGAGAAGAACAACACATTATTTAAGAGATAGATGTTTTCTGAGGGAAGCCTCACTATCGTGGAAGATGTCCACATCCGAAGAGATGCGGTTTAGAAGGATTATTGCCCTGCCCACGGGCATAACTTTAGGTAAATTGGTTCTACACAGTGGCAGGTAAAATAATCTATGTTGCCTTTGTCGCAGATAATTGTCAGGGACAAACAAAGTCAAGTCATTCAAAATATTATATAAATCAAAAATAAGTTAACAGCAAAATAGTACAAACGTATTACGTGTCACAATTGACTATTATAAAGTGCGGCAACATTTAAATTGACGAAAACAATTCACTTATACACGAAATATTTCCGTTTGTTTTAGATTTATTTTGTGGGTGTTGGACGATCGAAGTGTGCGCGGGAGATGCCTATTGGTGGCGATGAGGTTCGCAAAGCATCATACCGCGTCTCCCGCGGGGCGAAAAGAGAAGGATGGAGTGCCGCATCAGTAAAAGTATGACAGTTCATTCTTTCTGTCTACCCTTTCGGGGAGACGGCGTGATGGTTAGTTAATTAGTTAGTTTTTACAAATACTGGATTTTACCCATTGCGGGTTAATCATTTTTAAGAATTAATTGTATCTCGCAGTAGCACTAGTTTAGATTGAACTAAAAAATTTGAAGTGTTTCTCATCATAGTAGCATATAAACATCTTTCAAAAATTTATCAGACGTGGTGGTCGTAAGAAGGGCGCAATGGGGAATGTTGTTAACATAAAGCGATCGCTTTACCCAACCAATAACATAATAAACAGGTCATAAGTCCTGTAAGCGTTTCGATCACCATATTCTGTTTCCAGAAAACAATTTACATCTTCGTCTTTAATGAGATACTTTATTTACTTTAAATAAAAATGAAATAAACGAAATTGTGTTTCATTAATACGAATGAAAACGACAGTTTTCTAGCAGTTTTATTATATTTTATGAGAATTACATGTTTCGCCCTTCTAAGGCAATATCAAATGTGACGAAACTTCAACTCGTTGCATTATAAAACTAACTAACTAACCATCACGCCATTTCCCCGGAGGGATAGGCAGAGAGGATGAATCGCCACAATGCTCTGTCCTGGCATACCTCTCGGACTTCCTCTACATTCATACATCGTACTTTCTAACCATTCTACTCTCATCCATTCGTTCCATATGTCCAAACCATCTCAGGGATCATTTTTTAAATTTTATTCGTGATGCAGTCATCTGCCTTACATTTCTTTCTTATTTCATCGTTCGGCATTCTATCATACAACGTTTTCTTGCTCATTCTTAAGCTCCATATTAAATAATTAATTTGAATGAAAACGTCCGTTTTCTAGGAGTTTTATTATACTTTAGATAGAATGACATGTTTCACCCTTCTAAGGTCTTCATTTGATAATGCCTTAGAAGGGCGAAACATGTCATTCCATCTAAAATATAATAAAACTCCTTGAAGGCAGACGTCTTCATTCATATTAATTATACTTAGAATGTAATATCATTAACATACTATAATATTTTGAAAATAATGTTTTTAAGAACATTTTCATAACACTGTTTTTCCAATTATTTTAGTTAATCTTCATCGACATGCTTCGAAGGCTTTACACCTTCATCATCGTGAGAAGAAGTTTATAACATTTCCCCCATCCACACTTTCATCATCACGAAGGTGTAAAGCTTTCGAAACATGTCCATAAAAATAAACTCTAAAGTGCAAAAAATGTGTTTATTGATGTGAAACTCTAAAGTACATAATTATTACGAATGAAATCGTCTGTTTTATACAAGTTTTATTATATTTAATGTAAATTAAATATTTCGCCTGTCTAAGGCAATTATCAAATGTTCAAAAACTAACTAACTAACTAACCATCACGCCGTCTCCCCGAAGGGGTAGGCAGAAAGAATGGACTGCCACACCTTTCTTTCCTGACATATTTCTCTCGCTTCCTCAACATTCATACATCGTGTCATGCACGCGTGTCGATTTCTCTGACTCCTCACATGGCCGACATTCAATGTTTCATTTATTTGATCGTGCCACGTTTTCCTCGGTCTTCCTCTATTTCTGGTACCATTTACAACATTAACATATAATTTTTTTACCATTCTTTCTTCATTCATTCTTTCCATATGTCCAAACCATCTTAATGATCCTTTCATTATTTTGTTCATGACACCATCATTCGCACCGCATTCACTTCTTATATTTTCATTCGACACTCTATCATACACAGAATATCCACACATTCGTCTAAGAAATCTCATTTCTACTGCATTTATTCTACTCTCATCCTTCCTTTGCCAGTTCCATGCTTCGCTTCCATACATAAGGGTCGGTAGAAGAACACCATTGTGCACGGCCATCTTAGCTTTTTTGGATAGGCTTTTGTTTGCGATGACAACTTTAAGTGCACCATTCACATTTGATAAAACTTTAGACAAGCAAAACATATAGAAAACAGATGTTTCCATTCGTATTAATTAACGTTCTGATTCATAAAAAATCGTCATTGTGGATTTCCACAGTGTGGACGAATTAAGTTTATCTTAAAATTAAATATTTTTACATATAAAATAATTTATAAAAGATCAACTTTGATTTAAATCAATGGTAAATGTACGTTAAAATACAATCTCCTATATGACCAGAAAATGGCTTATTATCATGAAGAAGGAAACTGGTCGTGTATGGTATATACCATAATACTCGAATATAGGTACATGGAGAAAGATATTGGAAGAAGGGTTGGAGCTGGAAACAAAATAAATGGTGCACTCAAAGTCATTACCGCAAATAGAAATATATCGACTGAAGCAAATATGGCAGTGCACAATGGAGTTCTAGTCCCGACCCTTATGTATGGAAGTGAAGCTTGGAGTAAGCAGAAGAAGGATAAAAGTAGAATAAATGGCGTAGAAATGAGGTCATTAAGAAGAATGAGCGAAAAAACATTGTATGATAGAATATCTAATGATTAAGTAAGAAAGGAATGTAAGGCGGATGAATGCGTGATAAATAAAATTAAGAAAGGGTCACTAAGATGGTTTGGATATATGGGCTGAATGGATGAGGTAAAAATATATATGTAAGTAGTGTGAATGGGAAAAGACATAGCATGACCAAATTAATCAATTACTGAAAGGCGGCCATGTTCGAATTAGGAACAATCGACGAGCGTGAATGTCACGGTGTGTGAATGTAGAAGAGGCACGAAAATTATGACAGTGTGTCACGACACCATCCACCCATCGCTGTCTCGGCCTGCCGTAACTTCTTTTCCAGATCCCTCATGCGGTGCAAAAGCCCTAGCCCAGTGGTCGGCAAACTGCGGCTTGAGTAATAATGAGTATCTTCGGCTAATCGAATACAGCTCTTCAACGATTGACTTCTAGAACCTGTCCAATAGTGAGTTTTTTTAACTCCCCAAAAAATAGCATATATCACAAATTTGCCTTACCCAAATATTCGAATAAATTGTTGAATGAAAATATACAATGTTTTAATTTATTGTTTCTTGAATAATGATGTAAAACTCCGTATTAAATTATGATTGATTTGATCTTGCTACGTTTTCCTCGGTCTTCCTCTATTTCTAGTTCCATTTACATCGTATATGAGGGTATTATAGCCTGGTTTGATATCAATAAAGGTGTCAAACAAGGTTGCGTAATGTCCCCGTGGTTATTTAATCTGTATATGGACAATTGTATGAAAGAGCTGAAAGGGTTGGATATAGGTGCCAAAATGAGCGGAGTGTCAGTAAGCTGTCTCTTGTATGCGGATGACGCTGTCCTACTTGCTGACAACGAGCATGAACTACAAGTCCTGGTGAATTGTATGTATGAGGTATGCATGCGAAATGATCTGATGATGAATGTTAATAAGTCCAAGGTAATGATTTTTGAAAAGGAAGAAACCATGACAGTCTGCAACATTAGCGTGAATGGTGAAAATTTGGAGCAAGTAGATGAGTTTGTGTATTTGGGTAGTATGTTTACAAGAGATGGGAGAGTGGAGAGGTATATGAAAGAAGGGTTGGGGCAGGCAACAAAGTGAATGGTGCACTTAAAGTTGTCATCGCAAACAAAAACCTATCCAAAAAAGCTAGAATGGCAGTGCACAATGGTGTTCTTCTACCGACCCTTATGTATGGAAGCGAAGCATGGAACTGGCAAAAGAAGGATGAAAGTAGAATAAATGCAGTAGAAATGAGATCTCTTAGACGAATGTGTGGATATTCTGTGTATGATAGAGTGTCGAATGAAAATATAAGAAGTGAATGCGGTGCGAATGATGGTGTCATGAACAAAATAATGAAAGTGGCACGATCAAATAAATCAAATATTGAATGTCGGCCATGTGAGGAGTCAGAGAAATCGACGCGCGTGCATGACACGATGTATGAATGTTGGGGAAGCGAGAGAAATATGTCAGGAAAGAAAGGTGTGGCAGTCCATTCTTTCTGCCTACCCCTTCGGGGAGACGGCGTGATGGTTAGTTAGTTAGTTATTTTCTACACATTTATCTTACAGATCTCATTTCTACGTATTTATTCTACTTTCATTTGTTTTGCCTTTTTCATGATTCTCTTCCATACACAAGGGTCGCCCCAAGGACACCATTAAAGCTTCTTCAAGGACGTCATCTTAGCTTATTAACGTTTAAAACAATGTTCTTATCAATAAAATTAAAACATTGTTAATATGTATGAAAAAACGATAGTTTTCAAGGAGTTTTATTATATTTATGTATGAGATGTTTCGCCCTTCTAAGGCATTATCGTTAACATATATTGAACTCCTTTTTTATTTATATAATATCATCTAGTATCCCCTAACTATGTAAGCATTTCCAGTTCCAAGAAACACTTTTTTAATATTTCTGGACCAACCCAAATAATTATTTGTTAAAAATGTATAAAGTCACAAAAAATTTGCGTTAATCACCATATTTTTCTCCGTTGACTAGTGTATATAAACTGCAACGAGTGAAAGTTTCGTCACATTTGATAATGCCTTAGAAGGGGGAAACATGTCATACATAAATATTATAATAAAACTCCTTAAAAACTATCGTTTTTTTCATACATATTAACAATGTTATAATTTTATTGATAAGAACATTGTTTTTAAACGTTAATAAGCTAAGATGACAATGCACAATGATGTTCTTGTGCCGACCCTTATGTATGGAAGAGAATCATGGAACTTCCATAAGAACGATAAAAGTATAATAAATGGGTAGAAATGAGATTTGTTGATATGTGTAGAAAATATCAATATAATATAGTGTCAAATGCAAATATAAGAAATAAATGCAGTGAGAATGAAAGTGTTATGAACAAAATAATGAAAGGGCCATTAAGATGGTTTGGACACATGGAAATAATTCATAAAGAAATAACGGTAAAAAAACTATACGTTAACGGTGTAAATGGAACTAGCAATAGAGGAAGACCAAGGAAAACGTGGAACGATCAAATCAAAGGCATGAAATGTAGGTCACTTGAGAGGACTCGTAGAAATCGTCGTGCGTGCATGACACGATGTTTGAATGTTGAGAAAATAACAGCGTGTCCATCATTTAGGTGGTTTAGACACATGGAAAAAATTCATGAAGAAAGAATGGTAAAAAAAGTATATGTTAACGATGTAAATGGAACTAGAAATAAACAAAGGCCAAGGAAAACGTGGCACGATCAAATAAATCAAATAATGAATGTCGGCAACGTGAGGAGTCTGAGAAATTATCGTGCGTGCATGATACAATGTATGAATGATGAAGAAGCGAAAGTCAGAGCAAATGTCAGGACAGAACAGTGTAGCCTTCCATTTATTCTGTCTTCCACTCCGTGAGACGGCGTGATGGTTAGTTTAGTAGATGGTTAGCTATTGATAGATTTTAACTAACTAACTAACCATCACGCCGTCTCCCCGAAGGGGTAGGCAGAAATTATGGACTGCCACATTTTTCTTTCCTGACATATTTCTCTCGCTTCCTCAACATTCATACATCGTGCCATCCACTCGCGTCGATTTCTCTTATATATTTATTTGATCGTGCCACGTTTTCCTCGGTGTTCCTCTATTTCTGGTTCCATTTACATCGTTAACATATAATTTTTTCACCATTCTTTCTTCATTCATTCTTTCCATATGTCCAAACCATCTTTATGATCATTTCATTATTTTGTTCATAACACCATCATTTGCACCACATTCACTTATTATATTTTCATTCGACACTCTATCATACACAGAGTATCCACACATTCGTCTAAGACATCACATTTCTACTGCATTTATTCTACTTTCATCCTTATTTTGCCAGTTCCACGCTTCGCTTCCATACATAAGGGTCGGTAGAAGAACACTATTGATAGATTTTTGTTAGCATTATTTTCGAAACACCGTGTCAGAGGAAAACATCTCGTATTGGTCCCTTGTATCTAAGGAAGAAATCTCAAATCTTCAAATTAACATAAAAATACTTTGACAAAATAAACGTACCCATATCGGGACACGGCATATTCTATGACAGTTTAAGATTGGAATCTCGCGAATCCACATTCAAAAAATAAAGGCGCCCGAACGCCTGCGTTCATTTGATAATTTAAAATAAACATAGGGCACTTTACCAAGTTTACATTTTTGTAATAATACTTGCCTACTCAACTAACTAACAAATCATCACGCCGTCTCGTCGAAAGGGAAGGCAGAAAGAGTTGACCGCCACACTGTTCTTTCATGAAATACTTCTCTTGTTTCCTCAACATTCATACATACGTCGATTTCTCTGACTCCTCGCGTGGCCGACATTGAATATTCGATTGATTTGATCGTGTCAAGTTTTCCTCGGTCTACCTCTATATCTTGTTTCGTTTACATCGTTTACTTTTTCTTATTTCACCACTATTTCTTTCCATGTGTCCAAACCATCTTAATGACCCTTTCATTATTTTTTCGCACTATATTCATCACTTTCAAATCTTTTAAAAATGTATTGTATAGTTAGTTAAAATTCACTGATGTTTGTGTCTTCGACCGGTTTCGGCAGCTCGCTGGCGAACCCAGAAAATGGCAGCGAGCTGCCGAAACCGGTCGAAGACACAAACATCAGTGGATTTTAAATACATTTAAAAAATCCTTTTTTTCATTATTTACAATGAACTTCTACTATGAAATTTCTAATAACAACATTATTTCTTTAATTATTTTCGATTAAGCACACATTCATCTAAGAGATCTCATTTCTACTGCTTTAATTCAAGTTTCATTCTTCTGTTGCCATCTCATGCTTCACCTCTGTGTAAAATAAAATTTTGAAATAATAGACTGACTCATAAAAAATCATATATTTAGAAAGATTAGAATTTTTTTTGTTGTTGTTAATTTCGCAGATCCTGCAAAATATAAGATACGAGTATAGTGAGATGGAGTAGGCAAAGAAGACGATTCTGGAGGGACCACATCGAGATGATGGATCCAGCGAGGATTTCTAAGATCGTAATGCACGAGACTCCAGAGGGCCGTCGAAAACCAGGACGACCACCAAAGAGATTGAGCTGGAAAGGCTCGTCGTCATCATCACAGAAAGAAAGTCAAGAAGAAGAAGAAGAGGAAGAAGAGGAAGAAGAGGAAGAAGAGGAAGAAGAGGAAGAAGAGGAAGAAGAGGAAGAAGAGGAAGAAGAGAAAGAAGAGGAAAAGAGGAAGAAGAGGAAGAAGAGGAAGAAGAGGAAGAAGAGGAAGAAGAGGATGAAGACGAAGAAGAGGAAAAAAGGAAGAGGAAGAGGAAGAAGACGAAGAAGAAGAAAAGAGGAAGAGGAGGAACAAGAGGAAGAAGAAGAAGAAGAAGAATAAGAGGAAGAAGAGGAAGAAGAGGAAGAGGAGGAAGAGGAGGAAGAAGAGGAAGAAGAGTATAAAATAAAAACCAGGCACAATCGGCCATCTTGCCGATCGAAAACTTTTAGATGCAATTTTGAAAAAAAAAATGTATCTAGCCAAACGTTTCTAGTCGGCGCCGAATCGCACAACGTTGATACCGGCTAGCGCTGATTTCCCGCTTCTATTGTCTAGCCTGCGGCAGTTTGCATTCATTAAGCCCAATATTTTTCCACATATCCGATTCGACATCCTCGGAGGATTTTCGGCAGAGAAATGGGAAGTCATTTCAAGATTAGAAATTTCAAAATTTCCTTTTACGAACGAGACACGATTTTCATATTTCGAACGCGGCAGCTTCTCCCTGATTGCTTCATTATTAGATTACAACATGGATCCTATTTTTTTATAAATCAAACAATACTCTTATATTCTTCCATCCTTCTTCTTCTTCCATGGATGGAAGTAATGGAAGCGAAGCATGGAACTGGCAAAAGAAGAATGTAAGTAGAATGAATGCATTAGAAATAAGATCTCTTAGACGAATTTATGGATACTCTGTGTATGATAGAGTGTCGATTGAAAATATAAGATGTGAATGCGGTGAGAATGATGGTGTTATAAACAAAATAATGAAAGTATCATTAGGATGATTTGGACACATGGAAAGAATGAATGAAGAAAGAATGGTAAAAAAATTACATGTTAACGATGTAAATGGAACTAGAAATATAGGAAAATTGAGGAAAACGTGGCACGATCAAATAAATCAAATATTGAACGTCGGCCACGCGAGGAGTCAAAAAATCGATGCGTATGCATGACACGATATATGAATCTTGAGGAAGCGAGAGAAATATGTCAGGAAAGAAAACTGTGTCAGTCCATTCATTCTGGCAACCGCTTCAGAGAGATGGCGTGATGGTTAGTCAGTTAGTTAGTTTAGTCGTCTAAGAGATCTCATTTCTACTTTCAAAAAGATCTTCACTGGCTCAAGTGTCCTGAAAGAATCTAGTATAAACTATGCTGGACTGTTAAAAGTTTAAAGCGCTTCACGGCATGGCACCAGCCTATATATCTGAACAAAGCGCAACTCCCGGACAAATTTCGGAGATCGGGCTTTCGCAGTGGCAGGTCCGTCCGCCTGGAATATGCTTCCTACACGCCTCAGATGTATTGACAATCTGACAGATTTTAAATCTCACCTAAAAACCCACCTTTTCAAAATATCGCATAAAACGTAAACATCTGATTGCTGGTATCACATGCAGCTCTCATGACTAAAAACATTGTCAAAGCGCCCTTGAGGTGAGTTATTCACGAAAACGGCGCTATACAAATTAGCCTAATTATTATTATTATTATAATATCCGCGAGAGTCTTGCCTTGATACCCAGTTGGTCAATGATCAACTTTTTGTTCTTCTTGCCTTCCAGGGTATACGCAGCATTCGCCGACAGCACCACATTTCGAAAGCATCAATTTAAGACCTCACTGATGTTTGCATAGTCCAAGCATAGGTGGTAGTTAGGTAGAATAATTATATTATAAAAAAATAAGCTGAAAATTTTCGTGACACTTATTACAGATCGTGAAAAAAGCACGGAATACATAGGGGTAGTTTCCCATCTTATTTTACCAAATTTCCACCGCAGACGGGGAGAAGAGGGGGAGGGGCGAGACAGATTTATCTTGAAAGATGTTTTTCATTCTTGTGTGAAAAGGAATTTTCCAGATTTTCTGGTCGCGTATTTGTGTTTTTTTTTCTTGCGTCGTCTCTTTAGAGAACTGACTGTCTTGCGAGTGAAAAGAGACAAACAGAACTATATCGCGTTTCGTCTAATGTGTATGCCAGTGATATATACTTATATAAAGTGTCCATTTGTATTTCAAGCGAGGAAAAAATTCATACATGTTCGAAAAGAATTTAAAAAACGAATTTGTCAGTTATTCGTTTGTAACTTACAATTCATTCTAAATAAAAATATTCATTTTTATACGTAGCCATTACATGGTGATTTGACATATTTAAATATAAAATTAAACACTATTCACTTACAAGGGGAGGGCCCAACATAGGAAATTGACTTCGGGATGAGATTTTTCAGGATTATAGTACCCTTTAAGAGTCGTCAATAGTCAAAGTAAGAAAGCGCAATAGCCAGTCAATTTCTAGGGGAAAAAACGGTTAAACATTTCATTGTTGCTTATGTATTAAAAATGTCGACACTTGTTTCAATAGTTTAAAACAAGCGACTGACGCGGAATTTGAACCTAAGACTTGATTTGGCGCTGTAATGATGTAAAGAGTGAACAAATCATAATATTAAGGATTAATTGTATCTTAATAGAGACGAAGATGCCAATTGGAAACAGAATATCGTGGTCGAGGCGTTTACATGACTTATACTCGTATAATAATATATTAGTGTCATGCACGCACGTCAATTTCTCCGACTCCTGAAGTTTTTTTCGGTCTTTTTATATTTCTTGTTTCATTTACATCCTTATCATTTTTTCTTCTTTAAATCTTTTCATATGACCAAACCATATTAATGACGTTTTCATTATTTTGTTCATATTAGCACTGCATTCACTACATAATTTCAAATAAAATAAAAACAATCAAATAATTAATATTTTTAATTGAAAATTCTTGGTAGAAGCTCATTTTAAATAATGAAAACAAAAAAATAATATTCAAAATTTCTTTATTACTATATATTTGGTGGGCTTCCGTCTTCTGGCAGCTGGCTGCCGTCTTCTGGTCACACCAGAAGAGGGCAGCAAGCTCCCGAAACCGATCGACGTTAAACACAAGCACAAAACAATTTTGTATCATTTTTTTTGTTTTAATTATTTAAAATCAATCAAATTCATTTAATAAAGAGAATGGCGTTAAAATATTGCAACTTAATAATAGAAATATAACTTTGAACTATGTCGAAATTTGAAAATATAAAAAAGCAATTAAAAATAATTTAACGTCAAGTAGATCATCAACCTTTGATTTATTTCCTTTGTTGTAAGTTAATACCTGAATCCCAATAAGAAATTTAAATTACTTTTTTAAATTTTAAATTTATTCACAATATTTGTCGTAACAAAAGCTTTAAGTTTTTAAATAAATCTTTATAACATCTGTCAAAACTGACCATATTTGTAAACAATTTTATAATATTTTATATATCTATATAATAACACTGAGGAAGGGCTGGGTAGTCCGAAACATGTTCGATATTTAATTTTAATTTAAAATTAGAATTAAACAATTTTAAAACGTTGTATAAAACCACTTTATTTTGAGTCAGGAGGGTCAACCGGTTTCACTCTGTAACGAGCTTCGTCAGGGCTACACACAAACTGTTTGTATCAGGGCTATACACAAACTGTAAACATGTTGTGTATAGCCCTGACGAAGCTCGTTATAGAGTAAAACCAGTTGGCCCTCCTGATTCAAAATAATGTGGTTTTATACAACGTTTAAAAAGTGTTTAATTCTAATTTTAAATATGTCAAACCACCAAGTAATAGCTTCTTTCCAAAGTTTAATTTTAATTTGTTTAAAA
This sequence comes from Lepidostoma basale, assembly GCA_022606425.2. Lineage (NCBI taxonomy): Eukaryota > Metazoa > Arthropoda > Insecta > Trichoptera > Lepidostomatidae > Lepidostoma > Lepidostoma basale. The sequence continues at coordinate 2,368,804 of JAHDVF020001251.1, forward strand.
AGTGAGTGTTGTTTACAAAGTATATAAAAAAATAATGAAATATCAATCAAATCAGTTTATTTCCCCAAAAGATATTACAAAGTTGTAACAATTTATTAACAGGTAAAATATAGTATGTAATACTGGGAACGCATAAGAGATGGTTCGACTTTAAAAAAACAATATACTAATAAGAAATACGTTGGGGCTGTGTTTTAAAAAAGGTTGAGAATGCAAAATGGGTTATGGTTTAAAAAATGTTGGGAATCTATGGGTAACACAGTACGAGTCAGACTCGTTATTCTATCTGGGTGGGTTAAGACAGATTAATTGTGAAGTGTGAACGGCACTAATCTGTGAACACAGATAGGGGGCGGACCACCCCTAGCGACAACCCGCGTGTCAAGCGGTCCGGGACATTTGAGAGAAAATAATATTTCTTTGCTACGATGAAGTTTTATGCATAAGCACACGATACGATTCTTCTGAAGAATATTGGTATTTTAAGAAAATTCTGAACCATTACAATAACTTGCTATATACAAACTTTACACTTAAAGTTATCACTGCAAATATAAATATTATATAAATAGTCCATTGTTTTGGCCGAAACACTATGATATTTTAACATTGTATAACTGTTAATTCAAAAACTTTGTTTTATATCACAAATTGTATTTATTTTACTTTACGACAGCCGTTTCCTCAACCAATGTTATACTTCTTCTTCTTCTTCAGCCTGTATTGACCGTCCACTCCTGGACGTAGGCCTCCTCTCGCATTTTCCATTCTCTTCTATTCTGAGCGATCCGCATCCAGGCACTTCCCGCACTTCTCCGGACATCGTCGCGCCAACGCAACTGTGGGCGCCCAACTCCACGTTATACATTTGATATAGGTATATTTTTGTAACACCTGATGATGTCAACATTGGTTGATGAAACAGCTGTCGTAAAGTAAAATAAATATAATTTGTGATATAAAACAAGGTTTTTCAATTAACAGTTATAAATCGTTGTATTTTGTATGATTTGTTTTAGATTTATTATGTAGACGTTGAATGATCGAAGTGTGCGCGGGAGATGCCTATTGGTGGCGATGAGGTTCGCAACCCATAACACCGAGTCTCATGCGTTGGCGAAAAGAGAAGGATGGAGTGCAGCATCGATTAAAGTGTTGCAGTCCATTCTTTCTGTCTACCCTTTCGGGGAAACGGCGTGATGGTTAGTTAGTTAGTTTAACTATTGTTAATTTCAAGCAAATCGGGTGAGTAGATCAGGAGATATTGTGTACACCGTTTTGAAAAACGCAAGCAGATATGGCCAACCCATCGCCACTTCAGCCCGCCCATCTTCAGAGCCACCTCAGTCACCTTTGTTTGTTGTCGAATAAATTTGTTTCTAAAACTGTCCCTCAAGGTTATTCCAAGCATGGCTCTTTCCATGGCACGTTGGGCGACCTAGAATCTATAGACTAGACCTTTAGTCAGTGTCCACGTTTTGGCTCCGTACGTCATGACTGGCAAGACGCACTGGATGAAGACTTAAGTCTTGAGGCATTGTGGTATTTTAGAGGTGAGAACATGACGTACGCGAGAACATAACGTTAAGTGACACGATCAAATCAATCAAATATCAAATGTCGGGCACGAGATGAGTCGTGGTAATCAACGTGCGTGCATGACACGATGTATGAATGTTAAAGAATCTAGATAAGTATGTCAGGAAAGAAAACTAGAAGATCTATTGCTACTGCCTTGCTCTTCCGCGAGGCAGCGTGTCGGTTTGTTAGTTTATATAAAAACATGTATAGAATAGTAAAATGTGTTTTTATAAAGCACTCCTGCCGTTATGCAACCAACGTATCACCTTTCAATAATATAGGGGTTTTCATTATGAGCGCTCAAACTTTAAAATAAAATAAAACAACTTGTCTAAGTGATATTGACACAATTTTTATTTCATTTTTAAGAAAATTTAATGACATTATATATTAAATATAATTTTAGCAAAATGGCGGCCGTGGCTTTGCTGCAGGGTGGGTATCCTGGTGGTCAAAGGGTTCTTCAATAGGGATGCTCGAACTTTAACAGCGTATAGCGGCCATTTTGGTAAAGCTATAGCTGTCAAATTCGACAAGAATACTTATTTATTATTGACATTTCACCAAAAAATACTACACGCTTCAACAAAGCGCTAAAATTGTTAAAATTAATTATCGAAATCAGTGCTTTGTTCGCCAGTTTATGGAATTCATAGCCGTCCTGCAGAGTCCACAATACGTAGTTTAATGCATAAATTTGAGACTTATGTGGCTTAAACTGGATGATATGGATACCGAAAACATATGGTTTCTTCAGGACAGCGCTACGTAGCACACAGTACATGCCACGATGGACATTCTGCACGAGCGATTAAAAATGGAGCGTCCCTATTGAAAACAACAACAACAAACCATCACGCCGTTTCTCCGCAGGAGTAGGCAAAGAGAATGAACCGCCACAATACTCTATCCTGACATACCTCTCTAGCTTCTTCCACATTCATACATGCACGTCGATTCTTCCGGCTTCTGACATGACCAACCTTTAAAATTTGATTAATTTGGTCATGCCATGTTTTCCTCGGTCTACCTCGACTCCGTACTCCATTTACATCGTTAACGTATACTTTTTTAACCATTCTTTCTTCGCCCATGCGCTCCATATGTCCGAACCAACCAAAGTGATCCTTTCATAATTTTGTTCATAATACCTTCTTTCACTCTACATTCCTTTCTAATATCAGCATTTGAGATTCGGTCGTATATCTTTCTACCACACATACGTCTTAGGGACCTCATCTCTACCGCATTTGTTCTGCTCTCATCTTTCTTCTGCTAGTTCTATGCTTCGCTTCCATACATAAGGGTTGGAACCAGAACATAAATCCTCATTTATTGTTTCTTGAACAATAATGTAAAATCCATATTAAATAATTAATACGAATGAAGATATCTTTTTTATACAAGTTTTATTATTAAACATGACATAATAAAACTTCTAAAAAACAAACGATTTATTTTTATTAACTGTTTTCATTTGTCTTAATTATCTAATATGGAGTCTCACATTATGGTCCAAGAAGTAAAAAATAATTATTGAAAGTGAAGCTTGGAGCTGGCAAAAGAAGGATTAAAGTAGGATAAACGTTGTAGAAATTAAATCGCCGAGAAGAATGTACACAAAAACGATATATGATAGAATACCGAACGATGAAATAAGGAAGAAATATAAGGCAGATGATAGTATTATAAATAAAATTAAAAAAGGATCCCTGAGATGGTTTAGACATATGGAACAAATGGTCGATAGAAAAATGATTAAAATTTTGTATACAAGCAGTGTGAGTGGAAATAGAAGCCGTGGAATTCCAAGGTGAGCATGGCATGACCAAATTAATTGAATATTTAAAGGCGGCCACGTTCAAAGTCGGAAAAATCGACGAACCTGCATGTTACGATGTATGAATGTAGAAGACACTCGAGAGGTATCAATTTGGCGGTTTATCTTCTCTGTCTACGTCTCTGGGGAAACGGCGTGATGGTTGGCTAGTTAATTAACTAACTAACCATCACGCCGTCTCCCCGAAGGGGTAGGCAGAAAGAATGGACTGCCACACCTTTCTTTCCTGACATATTTCTCTCTAGTTAATTAATATGAATGAAAACATGACTCTTCGAGATAGGGTGAGGAACACGGCTATCCGCGAAATCTGCAAGGTGGAGGATGTCGTGAGATGGGGCAGACAACGCAGAAGATACTGGAATGCCCACGTGCAGAGGATGGATCCCACCAGAATCCCACACGCTGTGGCGCATCAGATTTCTGCTGGCTGCCGTCCCCCCGGAAGACCATCAAAGAGATGGAGAGATAGTTGGGAGTCGACCTCCCAAGAGAGGCCAGCCTGATTTCAGGAACAGACCAAAGGTTCCCGCATTTGTCTCCTCTGCCTCTCCTGTTCTTCCCGCTGTATATTCCTGTGGTGTATATTTTATCTTTTATATAATGTTCCTCAAATGTTCATGTATTATATATTATGCTTATTTATTTATTCAATAAAGTACAGCGGAGCATAGAAGTGAGATTGAGTAGATTAAATGTGGTCTGGCACCCCTTTGTTGTTGCCGTATTTAAATGTATGTCCCGGATGGACCGGGGACAGGCCCAGGGAGTGTACGAGTGAGGCTGATAAAAGGGCGCCGCTACGCCCTATAACAGCCTCGGGTATGTGGCGGGAACTTCTATCTTCCTTTATAAAAAAAAAAAAGACCAAAGGTTTTAAAGAAGAAGAAGATGAAGAAAACGTCAGTTTTCTAGAAGTTTTATTATATTTAATGGGAATGACACGTTTAACCCTTCTAAGGCATTATCAAATGACATTTGATAATGCCTTTGAAGGGCGAAATATGTCATTCGCATAAAATTTAATAAAACTTCTAGAAAACGGATGTTTTCATTCTTCTTCTTCTTCACTTTTGGTAGACTCAGGAGTCTGTTATTTCAGGCGGGTCCTCTTAAGACGCTGAACTCCAGCTTTCTCTCCACCGTTTCGGTGGTCTTCCTGGTCGGCGTTGTCTGTTTGGCGTTCCTTGGAGAGCTATGTATGATATCCTGTTTGAGCTCATTCTTTCTACATATTGATGCCAGTATCACCGTCTTTGACGTCCCCATCTGACCACATCTTCGACCTCGCAGATTTCTCGGATTGCTGTATTCCTAACTCTAATGTTTTTATTCGTATTAATTATTTGATATAGAGATTTAGATCATTGTTCAAGAAACAATAAATAAGTTAGCAAGTTAATTAATCTATACACGAAATTTGAATATAAAAATAATCTAAATACGAACTTTCGAAGGGATTTATCTTTACGTAAGAGAGATTCATCCTAATGTGACCTAATACTTCATAAATATTCAGTAAATCAATGTAAATTATGTCTGTGAAAACGTAGACAAAATAATATTCCCCTAGTCCTGTGCGCGATTACATAATAAAAAAAATTAATGTGTTTGCACACAAAAGAAAAATATGTATTAAAAAAAATGGATGCTAAGCCTAGATTTGCAGATAAAAAGAAAACCTTTTAATATTTCAGTAATAAAACTTTAATAACCTTAATGAATGCCGGGGACCGAGCGTTTTGCAAAAGAGTTATATGCCTATGAAGGGGTATAAGTCATCCGCTGTTTTGTTCGAATTTATTCTACGCGACTCCCAACACGTGCGCCCTTATCCCTTTGCCCGCTACGACTTACTCAAGTCAGATAATAAGCCTGCAGAGATCTGAATCGATCTTCTTCTTTTATTTAAATGAGACATAATAGACGAAAAACATTTGGACACAAAACGGTGTTGCAAAGATAAAACGACATGAAACCAAAAAATCATACATATCAGAAGAAACCCAAATATTTCGACGTCAGTGAGGCAGTACTCTTTTCAGAATTTGTAATATATTTGTTTATGACAGTCCTCACTGACACTGAAAATGTCCAAATCCGAGACGATTAGATTCAAATTCCGAATTGCTCTTCCCACTGGCATCACCAAATGCAAGTTGGTTCTGCGTGACGGAGCAAAGAACAATTGATGTCGGCGCTGTCGCAGGTAATTATCAATCGCAGGTAATACCCCTCTGGCCTATTCCACCAGTTCAGCAAACGTGGATAATACCCTTCTCGCGGATCTCCCCCAGATCAGTAAAAGGGTATAAATACCCTTCTCGTGTATCTCCACTAGATTAGCAAACGGGTATTAGTATCTCTACGGCGTATTTCCACGTCTAGCGTCTAGAACGACTGTAGTAAGTAAGACCTCTAGAAAGGCCTAGACGGCGCCTAATGGACAATGTTCCGGCTGATCTGGCTAGGTTGGGCGAATCGGACTGCCGGGAGCAAAGGGCGCAGGATCGAGGAGCTTGGATGAAGGAGGCTAAAACTCTTCAAGAGTTAATTTCTTAAAAGTTAAGGCGTTAACACTATGGAATTCCATTGTAATTACAGTGAAATTTGTTCAAAGAAAACACTGTTTAATATTCCACTATACTATATTTTATAGACTACACATGTTTCATGTTTCACAGTCGTATATTTACACCTGAAGATGAAGGTAACTCCAAAACATGTTGTGTAGTCTATAAATATAGTATAGTGGAAGATTAAATAGTGTTTTCTTTTGAAAAAATCCAGTATCTTCAAGAGTTTTATGGCCATAGGATCAGTAAACGGGTATCAATACCCCTCTGGTATTTCCACCAGTTCAGCAAACGTGAATTAATACCCTTTCGCGGATCTCTACCAGTTCAGCAGAGGGGTATTAATATCCTTTCCATAGACATTATGTTAATTTAAAATGTGTTAAAGCGGATTGCGCTATGCGCGAATTCGATTCGCGCGTCCGCGTTGCGCAACTCTCCGTACTCAAATCGGGGAACGGAAAGATCTGGAAAATTGTCGGGGGGTGTACGGAAAGTTTTCCGGAACAGGGGAAAGGGGTTGGAAAGTTCGACAGCGGCAGACAGCGGCGAGGAGGGGGCGCTTTTCATATTTTTTCTCCACGCCACCCCCGGGAACATAACTCATTACTGTGTTATCCCGGAGCGTTTGATTTAGGCCGGTCCCGATGTTATGTATATGGCATTAAATCGCGTATCCATATATAGACGACGATAAAAAATGGTGACACATTTCAACTCTGATCAATTGTCCCTTATCTGGAACGATTACCAGATAAATATACCAGTTTATTTATACCCCTTGTGCAGAAGGGTCTATGGGAATATTGCGTCAGAGCGGATTATCATGTTCATATTTTAAGGTCACGAGAAAGAATGCTGTCAAACCAATTTTATAATATTATTATTATTTATTATTATATTATTTATATCCTGATAGTGGATGTGTGAAAGCAATTTAAGACAACGAGGGAAGAATGTTAACGGAGAGTAAGATCATACAAGAAAGATGGATGGAATATTTTAAGGAGATGTATGGTGGTGATACAAGCGTGATCGAAAGTATAACAACTAGTGCGAGTGCGGGACCTAGGAATGATAATATTGAGAAAATAAGTACGAATGAGTTGAAAAGATCCGTGAAAGCAAAGAAAAGTGGAAAAGCTGTTGGGTTTGATTGTATTGCCATAGATTTTATTAAAAGCGGTGGCGAAGTGGTTTCTGCATGGTTATGTAAGTTATTTAACCAGTGCTTGGAGGAGGGATATACGCCGCTAGACTGGAGGAGAGCAATAATTATGCCCCTGTACAAAGGAAAAGGATCGCGTATGGAATGTGGAAACCACAGAGCTATTAGTCTTTTGAGTGTCGTTGGTTAAGTCTATGGCAGAATTTTAATAGAAAGAGTAAGAAAATTGACGAGTGACAAAGTTTGGGATGTGCAAGGTGCCTTTATGAATGGCAGATGATGCATGGATCAAATTTTTGGACTTCGTACATTGACAGAGAAGTTTCTGGCCAAAAACCGCAAACTTTTTTGTGCGTTTGTCGATTTGCAAAAAACATATAATTACGTTAATAGAGAAAAGTTGTGGAAAATATTGTCTGAATATGGAATAAGTACAAAACTGATCACGGCAATTAAGTCGCTATACACGGAAAGCACTGCTAGTGTCAGAGTAAATGGAGATCTTACAGCCTGGTTTGATATCGATGAAGGTGTCAAACAGGGTTGCGTAATGTCCCCGTGGTTATTTAATCTGTTTATGAACAAATGTATGAAAGAGCTGAAAGCGTTGGATGTAGGTGCCAAAATGAGCGGAGTGTCAGTAAGCTGTCTCTTGTATGCGGATGACGCTGTCCTACTTGCAGACAACGAGCATGAACTACAAGTCCAGGTGAATTGTATGTATGAGGTATGCATGCGAAATGATCTGATGATGAATGTTAATAAGTCCAAAGTAATGATTTTTGAAAAGGAAGAAACCATGACAGTCTGCAACATTAGCGTGAATGGTGAAAATTTGGAGCAAATAGTTGAGTTCGTATATTTAGGTAGTATGTTAACAAGAGATGAGCGAGTGGAAAGGGATATTTAAAGAAGGGTTGGGGCAGGCAACGAAGTGAATGGTGCACTTAAAGTTGGCATCGCAAATAAAAGCCTATCCAAAAAAGCTAGAATGGCAGTGCACAATGGTGTTCTTCTACCGACCCTTATGTATGGAAGCGAAGCTTGGAACTGGCAAACGAAGAATGAAAGTAGAATAAATGCAGTATAAATGAGATCTCTTAGATGAATATGTCGATACTCTGTGTATGATAAGAGTGTCGAATGAAAATATAAGAAGTGAATGCGGTGCGAATGATGGTGTCATGAACAAAATAATGAAAGGATCATTGATGGTTTGAACACATGGAAATAATGAAGTAAAAATGTAACTAGAAATAGAGGAAGACTGGGGAAACGTGGCACGATCAAATAAATCAAATATTGAATGTCGGCCATGTAAGGAGTCGACCCGCGTGCATGACACGATGTAGGAATGTTGAGGAAGCGAGAGAAATAAGTCAGAAAATAAAACCGTGGCAGTACATTCGTTCTGTCCATCCCTTCGGGGAGACAGCGTGATGGTTAGTTAATTAGTTAGTTGTTTTTTTTTTTCATTTTATTCTGCTTTTCGGTCCATGTGGTATCTCATTATGTTCCGACATTGTTTCTGTTTTATTTGTTTAAAAAATAGAGTGGAGTTCTAGTGCCAACCCTTATGTATGGAAGTGAAGCATGGAGCTGGCAGAAAAGGATGAAAGTAGGATAAATGCCGAAGAAATGAGATTACTGAGAATAATACTAATTACTGCAAGAAAACGATATATGATAGAATATCGAACGACGAAATAAGGAAGAAATGTAAGGCAGATGATTGCATCATAAGTAACATTAAAAAACGATCCTGATATGGTTTGGACATATGGAACGAATGAACGAGACAAAAATAGTTAAAATGTTGTATACAAGTAGTGTAAGTGGAAACAGAAGCCGTGGAAGACCAAGGAAAGCATAGAATAACCAAGTTAATCAAACATTGAAAGGCGGCCACATTCGAAGTCGGAAAAACGAAGTCGGACGACCTTCGAGGCCGAATGGTAAGAGCTCTGACTTCCATACCGAAGGTCCCGGGTTCGATTCCCGGCGATGGCAGTGTAATTGTCACACTGTCTTTGGTCTGGTGTAGAATTCACGTGGCAATAAAATGGCGATAGATTGGCCACCAATCACATGTCACGAGAATCAATATAATAGCTAAAAAAATCATGTGTATGCAGTAATTGGGTTAAAACGACCTGTTGTATACATAAAAAAAAATAAAAACAATCGACGAGCGTGCATGTTACAACGTATGAATGCGGAGGAAGCTACAGAGGTATGTTAGGATAGAACGGTATGGCGGTCTATTCTCAATGCCTACCCTTCCGGAGAAACGTCGAGATGGTTAGTTACATAGTTAGTTTTTTTATAAAATCTGTTTAAACAAAACGCGCGAAATTATACGAGTAGTATTTCCTCAGCAACTATCAAAAGCCTAAAAGCTTTCATCATGTATGCATATGACACATGGTGCTTAGATTTTCAGACATGCGGGGAGGGTGGTTCTTAAATTATAGTTGCGGCTACGAGGGGGCAGTAAAACCCCTAATTTGGTCCAAGCGGGAGGTTTTTTTTTGCATCGTAGATACTATACATGCATTTACAGACGCAATAGTGAGGCGGAGTTAACTGAATTTATCATCTTCACATTTTACTGATTTGGCATAGCGCTGGGGTGGAAATAGGGGCGAAGTAGTTAGCCCAAAAACCAGCGATATAAATAACAGGGAGTTTAACTAACTTACCATCACGCCGTCTCCCCGAAGGGGTAGGCAGAAAGAAAGGACTGTCACACTTTTCTTTCCTGACATATTTCTCTCACTTCCTACATCTTGTCATGCACGCGGGTCGATTTCTCATGGCCGAAATTCAATATTTGATTTATTTGATCGTGCCACGTTTTCCTCGGTCTTCCTCTATTTCTGGTTCCATTTACATCGTTAACATATAACTTTTTTTACCATTCTTTCTTTATTCATTCTTTCCATATGTCCAAATCATCTTAATGATCCTTTCATTATTTTGTTCATAACACCATCATTCGCGCCGCATTCTCTTCTTATATTTTCATTCGACACTCTATCATACACAGAGTGTCTACACATTCGTCTAAGAGATCTCATTTCTACTGCATTTATTCTACTTTCATCCTTCTTTTGCCAGTTCTATGCTTCGCTTCTATACATAAGGGTCGGTAGAAGAACACCATTGTGCACTGCCATTCTAGCTTTTTTGGATAAGTTTTATTATTTACGAATTTATTAAAAATAATAACAATATGCAAACTTTTAAAGCGCCGTTTTTAATCAACTCAAGGGCGCATTAAAATGTGTTTTAAATTTATGAACGCTGCATCTGATATTCGCGTTCGGTTAGAAAGTATTATAGAACGAAATATACAAGTTTTAAATTGGGTATGAAATATGTAAAATAAAGGTTTTCAGCTTAGATCTGAAATCTGTCGGATCATTCATGCCAGTTCTATGCTTCGCTTCCATAAGGGTCGGTCTATTAAGAATAAAAAAAAAAAAATTAAAAAAGAAAGTATGATTGAATACCGAACGATGAAATAAGAAAGAAATATAAGGCAGATGACTGCATCATGGATAAAAATAAAAAAGGATCCCTGAGAATGCTTGGACACATGGAAGGAATGGATGAGAGTAGAATGGTTAAAAAGTTGTACACAAGCAGCGTGAGTGGAAAAAGAAGCCGAGAACGACCGAGGAAAACATGGCATGGCCAAATTAATCAATTACTAAAAGGCGGCCACATTCGAAGTCGGAATAATCGACGTGCGTGCATGGTATGATGTATGAATGTAGAGGAATCCCGAGGGGTATACCGGGACAGAGCATTGTGCGATCCATCCTCTCTGCCTATCCCTCCGGGGAAATGGCGTGATGGTTAGTTAGTTAAAATATTGGAATTGTGGGTCAGTACTGCAGCCATTTTGAACATTTTGACAACTCATCACCATCTTGTGTTAGGAGAAGTGACGAAAACGAAGAGTTTATTATTATTATTTTGTTGAATCGCTCTTTACATCATTACAGCGCGAGAAAAATCCATGTAAAGGGTATAGCTATCATATTGATTCTCGTGACATGTGATAGGTAGCTAATCTATCACCATTTTATTGTCACGTGAATTCTACACCAGACCAAAGACACGTGAGATAATCACACTGCCATCTCCTGAAATCGAACCCGGGATTTTTTCAGTGGCAGTCGTATCACTTGCCACTCGTACGCGAAGGTCGTAGGAGAAGAACGGAATTAAGGCTGGGCAGAAGAGAAAATGAGATAAATCATTATTGGAGTCTTGGCTTCCGTTTGGACACTTTGTTATTAATTCTTCCGAAAGTTTAGAAGCGCGTCCTGACACTTTTCTATAGCGTGACACCTCCCGGATAAGGGGATTACGATCGGAAATGGATGGTCGGAATAAATTTCCCGCCAAATTCAGATTCTCCTTAAAAGTTTTAAATATTAATTTTACAGCGTGCCATAAAATTTATTCTATGCAGAATATTAAAATGAAGATGAATTAAAAATAACCACCACGCGGTTGTTTAGATGTAACTAACTAACTAACTAACCATCACGCCGTCTCTCCGAAAGGGTAGGCAGAAAGAATGGACTGTCACACTTTTACTGATGTGGCACTCCATCCTTCTCTTTTCGCCCCGCGGGAGACGCGGTGTGATGGGTTGCGAACCTCATCGCCACCAATAGGCATCTCCCGCACACACTTATATTTAGATGTTATTTTGCTTATTTATTGTTTCGTGAACAATTTTGTAAAACTCCATTTAAAATAATTAATACGAATAAAAACGTCTGTTTTCTAGAAGTTTTTTTGTATTATTGATTCTTGAACAATGATGTAAAATACCACATTAAACAACTAATACCAAGAAAACGTCTGATTTCTAGAAGTTTTATTTAAATAGTGAAAACAAAAAAAATATATATATAAAATGTCTTTATTATTATATATTTAGTGTGCTTCCACTTGTAAAGTTCTTTATTAATATATAATAAAAAAGAAATTTCGTGTAATTTTTTTGTTTGTTTCCATGGTTATAAATGAAATTCTATCAAGAAATTTCATTAAAAATATGAATCCCTAGAAGTTATAATAATTTAATTGTTTCTTTAACAATGACGTAAAACACCGTATTAAATATTAACTAACTAACTAACTAACAAACTATCATGCCGTCTCCCCGAAGGGGTAGGCAGAAAGTTCTATACTATTCTGTATTCACTCATTCTTTCCATATGTCCAAACCATCTTAATGATCCTTTCATTATTTTGTTCATGACACCATCATTCGCACCGCATTCACTTCTTATATTTTTATTCGACACTATCATACACAGAGTATTCGTCTAAGAGATCTCATTTCTACTGCATTTATTCTTCTTTCAGCCTTCTTTTGCCAGTTCGATGCTTCGCTTCCATACATAAGGGTCGGTAGAAGAACACCATTGTGCACTGCCATTCTAGCTTTTTTGGATAGGTTTTTGTTTGCGATGACAACTTTAAGTGCACCATTCACTTTGTTGCCTGCCCCAACCCTTCTTTCAATATCCCTCTCCACTCGCCCATCTCTTGTAAACATACTACCTAAATACACGAACTCAACTACTTTCTCCAATACGAATGAAAACGTCAGTGTTCTAGAAGTTTTATTAAAACATGTTATTGTGTTTTTTTTTCATTTGGACGTTTGATTGCGCTTTCTTCTTCTTTAGCCTATTCCTGTCCACTCCTGGACAAAGGCCTTCTATAATTTTATGTACATTATTTATAATGAACTTTCCCTTGAAATAAAAATACCTTTTTTAAATGAAAATGTTGTATGTCAGGAAAGAAGAGTGTGACAGTCCATTCTTTCTGCCTATCCTTTCGGGGAGACGGCGTAAGTTAGTTATTTTTTAATGGTAATCGTGAATTTATCAAAGCAGACAAATGTACGGAGTAACCGGTATTTTATCATTTCAAATTATCCAGTCGATAAAATTCAATTTATCCATGGAATGAACTGCACGCAGAACATTATGATATCTAGATTTAAAAAAGGAACAAACCATTAACTTTATTAAAATGGTGATTCATCTGTCTGGAGCGGAAAAATAATTTAAAAACCGAACATCTCGGTAAATTCTTTTTCGAATGAAAACAATCGAACGCACGACAGTTGGCGGGAAGATGGTTCGAAATTTAAATATCATTTTAAGTTCAACTACCTAACTAACTAACCATCACGCCGTCTCCCAGAAATAATGGACTACCACACTTTTCTTTCCTGTCATATTTCTCCCGTTTCTTCAATCGCTACCCAAATATACAAACTCATCTATTTGCTCGAAATTTTGATTGTCGACTGTCTTGATTTGTTATTTTCTGAAAATCATCACCTTGGACTTAATACCATTCATCATCAGATCATTTCGCATGCATACCTCATACATACTATACACCAGGACTTGTAGTTCATGCTCGTTGTCTACAAGTAGAACAGCGTCATCCGCATACAAAATACAGCTTCCTGACACTTCGCTCATTTTGGCACCCTCATCCAACCCTTTCAGCTCTTTAATACAATTGTCAGTTTCCATACATTCGTCTAAGAGATCTCAGTTCTACTGCTTTTATTCTACTTTCATCCTTCTTCTGTCAGTTCCATGAAACATTTATGCACTGCCATTTTACTTTTTTTATAAGCCTTTATAAACCATTAAAAACGTTCAATACCCTCGTCTCGAATATTACCATTTCAAAAACATTATTTTTCCGAGTTATTAATTTTTCTTTTCTGAGATAATGCGAAATGCATTCGGCCCCAGGGTTGCCCCTTGCCAATTCGCGCCCCCTTTGTGGAATAATCGCTTTTCGCGGCACAAGAATCTATACTTAGAAATATTCTAATAAATCCACATTGTCAATTTTGTCGGGGGAGTAATTTCCTCTCTCTTGCAGACAGACATACTTAAAATTAATTTATTCTTAATCCAGACAAATACTTCTCCCAAGTGCATTGCACTTTTTATTATTATTTCGTTAAAACCCCTTTTTACATAATTACAGCGCGAGCCAAATTGATGTAAAGGGTATGTCTATCATATTGTGTTTCATCGTTCGGACCGGAAGGGTTTTCAGAGATCCAAATGTGCTCAGAGTCCTATACAACGAATTGGTTCGGAGTAGACACGAAAGCAGTTCTGTGATATGGGTCCTCACGAGGCGAGATATTCCGTTATTTATTTATTTATTTATACATCATACACAAATGAGACATTACAAACGATAAAACATTTAGGCGACTCGTTTGGACACAAAACGGTATTACAAAGATAAAATTAAACAAAACAACATGAGACCAAAAAATCATACATATCAGAAGGAATCCAAATACTCGTATGTCGACGTCAGTGAGGCAGTACTCTTTCCAGAATTTGCACTATTTTTTTTTATGAATACTGCCTCTTCACTGAAAATGTCAAAATCCGAGTGATTAGATTTAGCGTCCGAATTGCTCTTCCTACTGGCATCACCAAAGGCAGGTTGGTTCTGCGTGACGGAGTAAAGAACAATTGATGTCGGCGTTGTCGCAGGTTGCAGGTCATCAGGAACAAAAAGACCTATTTGCTCCAGAACATAGGGGTTCTCAATAGAGCCCCGAATCAGTTTGAAAAAAATGTGTTGACAGTAATCCTTCCCTTCTCAGTTCGAGGGAGTTATACCCCAGCATACCCAAGAGAAATGCCGTTATGATAGAGATGGTTCGACTTTAGGAATACAAGGTACTCTCTAAAGTCAAGAGTATTTGTCATCTAAACGTGCTTTCATTTATATGAAAGCTTTCACTTATACGAAGCATTCTTGTTCAGCAGTTTGATTGCTCTCCCCACCGGCATCACCAGAGGCTGATTCTGCATGCTGCGAGATAACAAAGTCTGTTCTGATGCTGTCGAAGATAACCATCCGGATCATAAAGATGGATAGCATCCAAGATGACGGAATTCTCAAAGTATCCCCTGATAAGTCTGAAGAAATGGGTAACTGTGCACCCATCCCTCCTTATCTGTAAACTATTGGTCCCCAGCATGCCCAAGAGGAATGCAGTGGGATAAAGATCAGATAAATTCGGTGTGATTGGCATAGCACTTGCCACTAAGATCGTCGATGACAATTTTCCTTTTTCCACAGCGATTTTACAGAGCTTTTATATATGTCTTTATATCATAAAAGACATAGGAAAATTCTAAGGCTATTTAGCGATATTAGTATTCATGGGACGAAAAACAAATTGTGTGTGAATGGTGAAGAAATTACCATTGTAGTCTCGCTTGGGAGTACGAGCGAAGCTTATACATTGCAGGCATTAACCCATTTCCTACCAAGGGGGAACATTTTAAAGAAAACAAATAAAACTAACTAACTCACCAACCATCACTCGCGCCGTCTACTCGTAGAAGGCAGAATGTAATATTTTCACCCCGCAATAACCGGTGGTGCTAAGATGAACTGTTTGTTATATGCAGATGATGCTGTATTAACCGCTGACAGTATGGAAAATCTGCAAGTTTTAGTTCTGCATTTATCCTACTTTCAGCACTGCCCCCGAGGCACCGCCTGCGTCAGAGTAAATGGGACTGTCACAACCAGTGGCGGTACTCCCATACAAGCCGAAAAGCCGGGCTTGCCTTAAAAAAATCTATAATAAAACGACGTTTATTGCGCGTTTGAACCGTCTACGAATAAAATAATTGTAGCAAATATATAACAAAATAATTATAGCAAATATATCAAAATTATAGCATATAGATTGGAGTGACATCTCCAGGCGGTTTCTAGCAATGCGGTAAATGGCGGTAGCCTTTCACATTGCATTAAAAAGATCTTCTGCTTAATGCTTAAAATACAATATTCATAGAAGGCGTTAGTGTGTAGATTGAATATACTACCATGTAAAGGGTGGTGTTGGAGATTAACATATATACAACTTCCAAAAATTTGTCAGACATGGTGGTCATAAGAAAAAATAATGTGGAATGGGGAATGTTGTATTACATAAAGCGTGCCCTTAACCCAACCAATGACAGGTCATAAGTCCTGTAAACGCCTACGTCCACATGTTTTGTTTCATGTTTTCGATGGGCTTCATATTGGGCTTGCAAAATATAAAAGGGTCCTTGTCGCACTTACGTATTTTTGTCTTTAATCATATACTTAGCAAGGTGCATATATACCAGAAGATATCTAAATTTTTTTGTATAGATTTGAAGCTGGGCTTTATCACTCTGAAGTATGTTACTATTCGATGTGTCAAGAACTTCATTTCTATTGTTATCTGTCATTTAGGTTATGTGCAAAAATGTTATAAAGAGAACGATTTATAATTCTGGTCACATCATGGTTTGACATCACTAAAAGTGTCAAACAGGGCTGTGTGATGTCCCCGTGGTTGTTCAATCTATACTTGGATAAGTTCATGAAAGAACAAGAGGGAATAAACGCTGGTGCTAAGATGAACAGTTTGTCAGTCAGCTGTTTGTTATATGCAGATGATGCTGTGTTAACCGCCGACAGTATCGAAAATCTGCAAGTCTTAGTATCAAGAATGTATGATGCATGCAAAAATAGTGACTTTGTAATGAATGTGTCCAAGTCTATTTATTTATTTAATAAAGTTATAAAAAATTATAGGAACATTTTACAATTAATAATATTAAAATCGCAAATGAGAAAAACATTAAATATCGGTACCTAGAACATATTGAAAGCATTTTCGAAAGAGAACCGGCATCCCTTACCTCATTTGACGATTCGTTATATAATTTAAATCCTCTATAAAAAAAACTTTCTCTGTACTTTCAAGTCTCGGTCTCCGGAGTCGGAATCTATCACGACCTCTCGTCAAATAGTCATGTATTTCATAACTATCTGCTACATTTTTAGTTAGATATGCAGGCACCATATTACTCTTCATTTTATAAACAAAAATCAAAGTGTTGTAAAGAACAAGTTTCCTTGAATTAAAAATTAAGTCTAATGTAATGAAATTTGAAAAAGGAAGAATGTAAGACAATTTGTGACATAAGCGCGAACGGTGAGAAACTGGAGCAAGTTACTGAATTTACCTATCTGGGAAGCATGTTTACAAGTGATGGAAAAATGGTGAAGGATATTGAAAGAAGAGTCGGTGCTTGGAACAAAATTAATGGCGCTCTCAAGGTTATCACTGCAAATATAAATATTTAAACTAAAGTTATGATGGCAGTACATAATGGAGTTCTAGTGCCAACCCTTACGAATTGAAGTGAAGCTTGGACCTGGCAAAAAAATGATGAAAGTAGGATAAATCCCGTAGAAATGAGATCACTGAGAAGAATGTGCTTGAAAAGGATATATGATAGAATACCGAACGACGATAAAAGGAAAAAATGTACGATAGATGATTGCATCAAAAGTAAAATTAAAAAAAAATCTCTGAGATGGTTTGGACATATGGAACGAACGGACGAGAGAAAAATGCTAAAATGTTGTTTACAAGCTGTGTGAGTGGTAAGAGAAGTGGAATACTAAGGAAAAGCGGCCACATTCGAAGTCGGAATAATCGACGAATATGCATGTTACGATGTAAGAATGTGGAGGAAGCGCGAGGGGTATGCCAGGACCGAATGGTATGGCAGTCCATCCTCTCTGCCTACCCCTACGGAGAACCGACGCGTTATTTAGTCATTTGGTTGGTTATAAAAAATAATAATATTCAAATGTTAGCCATTCTTAATATACGGAAAATAAAATAAATTAATCCATTTGTACTGTGTTAATTTTCTCTTCTCATTTCCACGCAGCTCGGTGTAATCCAGTGCAGAATGGTATCTGGGAATTTAAACTGAATGTATTCTCAGTAAAATTAATTGACTGTGTGAACTATGGAAAATTCGCACGGTCATCCGTATGTTCCGTTCTAATATAGAGTCGTATATTCCAATACATTCCTACCATCCTACTTCCAGAAGTTGCCCTCGGTTATTCACCGCATGAGAGAGTATGGTAGCTATCCGTGGCTTTATCCCACGGCATTTCTTTTAGGAATGCTGGTGAACAACCATCTTCAGCTTACAAGAGATGGACATCTCCCGATTCATTCGATTTTATTTTTGTGTCTCTAATAGATATGTTATCAAGACGGCCGCAACCCTCAAGTGGCGATGTCGCTCGCGATCCAGATGAAAAGTGGACAAGGCGACTGCTGTGCTGGCGGCCAAGGACGGCAAAGCGTGGAGTTGGGCGCCCACAGTTGCGTTGGCGCGACGATGTCCGGAGAAGTGCAGGAAGTGCCTGGATGCGGATCGCTCAGGATAGAAGAGAATGGAAAATGCGAGAGGAGGCCTACGTCCAGGAGTGGACGGTCAATACAGGATGAAGAAGAAGAAAAAGAATAGATATCTCCGACAGCAACAGCACAATTGTTTTAGCTTCTGACCGTCAGAAACAACCTGCTTCTGGTGACACCGGTGGGAAGACCAATTAGTCTGCCCAACGCGGTCTCCTCGGAGATATATTATATTATATAGTATATTAGAGAAAGTACGTTCAGAAGACAAATACTCTCGACTTTAGAGTATCTTATCTTCCTAATGTCAAACATATATAGGATGTTTTTTTTAGAGGTTTGGTTTTTAAACTGGCAACATTGTTTCTACAGACTGTCAATTTGACAGTTCATAGTTGATTTGTAGTCAGTAAGTTTTGCCATTTCACCATGAATAGTGAAAAAGGCGCTTGCGAATTGTGAAAAAATATATTTTGAAAATCATGGTTCGGTTCGCCAAACTTATCGTGCACTACGTCCATTTTACGGTCGACATAATCGTCCATCCGAGCAAGTTATTTGGAAGACCATGGATCGTTTTCGAACCACGTACACGATAACGATGATTTGATTGATAATATAAATATCCACTAGTTTGTTGTTTGTAACACCTGATGATGTCAACTTAGATTGGCGAAACAGCTGTCACAACAAAAATAAATTGTGATACGTTTAATACCAATGTTTCAAAATAACAACATTTAATGATTCATATCGTTTTACCACCATCTTTCCGAAGGGGTAGGCAGAAAAAATGAGCCCCCCCACTGTTTTTTTCCGGAAATACTTGCACTTTTATTCGCACTGAATTCACTTCTTATATTTTCATTCGACATTATCATACACAGATTTTCCACACATTCTTCTAAGGGATCTCATTCCTCCTGCATTTAATCTACTTTCATTCTTTATCTGCCAGTACCATGCTTTACTACCATACATACGTGTTTTAATTCATACAAAATACATGATGAATTAACACTTTTATTCGGACTGAATTCACTTCTTACATTTTCATTCGATACTCTATCATACACTGATTTTCCACACATTCTTCTAAGGGATCTCATCACCCCGCATTTATTCTACTTTTATTCTATATTTGTCAGTTTCATGCTTTACTACCATACATAAGTGTTTTAATTCATAAAAGAAATACATTATCACCACTTGAAATAAGAACGGCTCGTTCCATTGGTGGTACGCTGAGATAAAGTTAAATAAAATATGTGAAACACATTAAAATTAGAGACATCTGAGATACAACGGCTTCCGCCATCTTCGGAAACTCGCTCTCTGATACCGGAAGTGGAAAAGCTGCCCCAATTTCCCGGATATTCATCCCATTTCCGGACGCAGGATTGGCTGTGAAAATACCATCGAAATACTAATACGTACAAGAACGGAAAAAATTTAAAAGGTCTTAGACGAGTTTATGATAAATCAAAATGATATTACAGTTAAATGTTTCTATGAAACAATATAGATTAAAGCAATATGCTAAATAAATACATATTTAGTGTTCTTGTACCCACCCTTATTTGAAGAAATTGAGCAAATAATTAGTAAAAGAAGGATGAAAGTAGAATAAATACAAAAGGAGTGAGATCTAGACGAATGAGATGTTTTAGACGAATTTATAGTTTGCATATTAATGTAGTATGTTTACAAAGGATGGGCGAGTGAAAGTTATTGATAGAAGGATTAGGGCAGGCAATTAAGTGAATGGTGCACTTAAAGTTGTCATGACGATTTTTTTATGAATTAAAACACTTATTTTTCCATTTTTTTTTTTCTCGTAATGTTTCAAAGGCTTACACCTTCATCATCTGGAGAACGATATAAACTGTTCTCACGATGATGAAGTTTCTCCTTCGAAACATGCCGAGAAAAATAAACTCATAAGTGGAAAAAATAGTTTTTAATTAATAGTTAAAATTATATGGAATTTCTCAGTGTAAACGCCTTAAGTTTATCTTAAATTAAAGTAAAGGCGGCCATATACATAGCTCGGATGTCCTGAGTGATTTAGTTATATTTGTCCCTTATAATTACCATTACAGCACAGATTGTTTTATTTCCCACGCTTCAGAACCAACCTGCCAATGGTTATGCCTGTGGGTAGAGCAATCTTATTGCTTAATCGGGTCGCCTCGGAGGTCGCTTTATTTTGTGATAGTGTGAGTTGCCTCAGGGATGCAATATCAATGTTATGATTCTGTCTAATTCTTACTCTTTAGGTGTTTTTGAATAATCATTCATTATATTAAATCATTCAATTATTATGAAACATTATATTTCAAGGTTTTTTATATTTTATGTGAATTTAAAATGTGGGAAGCAACGGGAAACTACCACATTAAAAAGTCCTAAAAGGAATCCCATGAATTAGCAAATATTTTAATTTAACAAAAATAATGGTTAAGAAAGTATACGTTGTGTAAGATCGAGGAAAACGGTGATTTTTATTCAAATAAATATAACAAAATTTCTTCAATGTTCACCATACTTTGTGTTGTAGATGTTTTATATTTTTATTTTTTATATACTATGTATACACAACTTAAACAAATTAAAATTATATATCAAAGATGTTTCGGACAACCCGGTTCTTCCTCAGTGATATTATAAAGATATTTAATTAAAGATCGCTGTCTCCTCGGAGATCGACGTAATTCATATTAGTGAAGGTACGTTCAGGAGACAAATACTCTTGACTTTAGAAAGTAGGTATCTTGTCTTCCTAATGCCGAACCATCTCTATGCGTTCCTGGTATTATGTTGTATTTTTATAATATTTTACCTGTACTCAATAGATGCCTTAAACATTTTTCTGTTTGTAATCTCTTTTGAGTAAATAATCTGATTTGATTTGATTTGAAGCTATCTAGGTTTATAATTATCCAAGTGTTTCAGAATTGAGTAGTATGGCGTTCCATTCTCTCTACCTACCCCTCCGGGAACGGCGTGATGCTTTGTTGTTGTTAAATTTGAAATACTATTATTAGTACGTATCACAATTTATTTTTACGAGTTTGTCTCGACAGCTGTTTCGGCAGCCTATGCTGGCATGATCTGGAATTATATATCTGTAATGTTTGTGATTTTTATTCAAATAAATTAAATAAATTAAAAAAATTAAATGTCATGAGAATCAATATGATAAACGCCTTATAAATTGAACTGGATCTTTTCGTGGGGCTAGAGCGGTTTTCTGCCTACCTCTTGCTGGAAACGGCGTGATGGTTAGTCAGTTAGCTAGTACATAAGGCTACATAACATGCTCCTCATAGCATCATCTGGCACTGTTCCCGGACGACGTCGCGTCTGGCTATTACGTATGTGGCATCGTGCTTTTATTGTCGCAACACCCCCTCCCGCGTGCGTCGCCCCTACCCCAAGCCACCCCCGCCAGGGGGATGATGCAAGGAGAGACCACGGGGCAACGTAAAGAAAGCACAATGTCCCACATTTAAAAAGAGCGACATCAAATATATCATTATTTAATTTAATATAAACCTGTTCGGTAATGAGTTTTTATAAATTCAACTACCTTCGTGGCCGAGTGCTTTGACTGCCATACAGAAGATCCCGGTTCGATTCCCGGCGATGGCAGTGATTGTCACACCGTCTTTGGTCTGGTGAAGAATTCACGTGACAATAAAATGGCGATAGATTAGCTACCTATCACATGTAATGAGAATCAATATAATAGGCTTAAAAATATATATGTAAACAGTAATTAGGTTCATTGTAAACAATGAAAATATAAAAAATAATTATCCAAAAAAACTAAATTGGCAGTGCACAATGGTGTTCTTGTACCGACCCTGATGTATGATAAATTCAGTAAAAATAAAATAACAGACGTATGTGTGAATACCCTGTGTATGATAGAGTGTAGAATAAAAATACAAGAAGTGAATGCGGTGCGAATGACGGTGTTATGAACAAATAATGAAAAGGTCATTAATATGAAAAGAACGAATGCAGAAAGAATGGTAAAAAACATATATATTAACAACGTAAATGGAACTAGAAATATGGGAAGACCGAGGAAAACGTGGCACGATAAAATAAATCAAATATTGAATATCGGTCACGTGATGAGTCGGAGAAATCGACGTGCGTGCATGAAACTATGTATGAATTTTGTGGAAGCTAGAGAAGTATGTCAAGTAAGAAAAGTGTGGCAGTCGATTCTTTCAGCCTACCCCTTCGGGGAGACGACGTAATTGTTAGTTAGTTATGGGAATGTCAAGATTAATCAGAATTATAAAACTTCAATTGCTTTTCACATAAAATTATAAAATTAAATGTTTCATGTTTTAATTCTGAAAGTCAACGTAATGAACCGGTTGGAAGCGTTCGAGATGTGGATATACCGCAGAATGCTCCGTATACCGTGGACCGATAGGGTCAGTAATGCAGACGTACTGCAGAGAGCCAGAGCCAATAGAGAGCTGTTGTCAGGTGTAAAAATTAGACAGGTCTCATATTTGGGTCATGTGCTAAGGGGAGAAAAATACCACCTCCTTCAACTGATAATAATGGGTAAAGTGGAGGGACGTCGGGGAGTTGGTAGAAGGCAGCTGCCCTGGCTGCAGAACATCAAAGAGTGAACAGGAATAACAAGAGTTCAGAACCTGCTCCAAGTGGCGCAGGACAGAGATGCCTTTGCTGTAGTGATCGGCAACGTTGGGGGGAATCTGACACGGCACCGAAAGAAGAATAATAATTACACAATAATCGCAGCCTGACATTAAACGGTTGACAAGCAACACGAGAATGATGACGTCACGTGAAACTTAAAATGCGAATTGCTCGGTCGGTATTATAGTTACATTGCTAAAAACTTTTGGAAAAAATTGGAAAAAAAATGTCTAATATATTATTTGAAGACGCAACAGTACCTTTACTGACACCATCAGACAGGTACTGAATTCAGTGCGAATGAAAGTGCTATGAACAAACAAAAAAACATCATGCGTTAACCATCTCTAACTAACTTACCATCACGCCGTCTCCCCGAAAGGGTAGGCAGAAATAATGGAACGCCACACTGTTCTGTCCTGACATACGTCTCTCGCTTCCTCTACATTCATGCATCTTGTCATGCACGCACGTCGATTTCTCCGACTCCTCACGTGACCGACATTCAATATTTGATTGATTTGATCGTGCCACGTTTTCCTCGGCCTTCCTCTATTTCTAGCTCCGTTCACGCCGTTTACATATACCTTCTTTGCCATTCTGTCTTCACTCATTCTTTCCATGTGTCCAAACCATCTTAATGACCCTTTCCTTATTTTGTTCATAACACTTTCATTCGCACCACATTCACTTCTTATACTTGCATTTGTCACTCTATCATATACAGATTTGCCACTCATTCGTCTTAGAGATCTCATTTCTACTGCATTTATTCTACTTTCATCCTTCTTTTGCCAGTTCCATGCTTCACTTCCATACATAAGGGTCCACCTCAGTTAACCATATCAGTGATCCATTTATGGTTAAGTGTAATATAGTACATTCGCCACCAAGTGATAAAGTCGAATTCAATTATTTAATTCGCTATTGAAAATTTATTGCAATCGATATTACATACTGTTCTCGAATTTGAATTATTTTGAAATGTGCCCATTAACCCACTTTTATCACCCTGTAGAAAACTTTTATAGAACAATTTGAATAATATCATAAATTTTGATATACAAGGTGATCTAAAACAGATAAAACTGAATTCAGGTGGGATAACCTACCCATAGAAAAGTTCAATTTCATTCCTTCACATATATAGACATGTACCTTGTTGGAGGAGCTGATCTGTGTGAAGAAACACAAACTAAAGTGAACAAGACAGCTGTACCATAATCTTTGGTACTCTGAAATCCACAATATAAAATATAATAACAAAGAAGATGATAAAATGATCGGAAGATGAATGTTAATAAGTCCTAGGTAATGATTTTTGAAAAAGAAGAAATCATGACGGTCTGCAACATTAGCGTGAATGGTGAAGATTTGGAGCAAGCAGATGAGTTCGTGTATTCAGGTAGTATGTTCACAAGAGATGGGCGAGTGGAGAGGGATATTGAAAGAAGGGTTGGGGCAGGCAACAAAGTGAATGGTGCACTTAAAATTGTCATCGCAAACAAAAACCTATCCAAAAAATCTAGAATTGCAGTGCACAATGGTGTTCTTCTACCGACCCTTATGTATGGAAGCGAAGCATGGAACTGGCAACAGAAGGATGAAAGTAGAATAAATGAGTGGATGTGTCCACACGAATGTGTGGATACTCTGTGTATGATAGTGTCAAATGAAAATAAAAGAAGTGAATGCGGTGCGAATGATGGTGTTATGAACAAAATAGTGAAAGGATCATTAAGATGGTTTGGACACATGGAAAGAATGAATGAAGAAAGAATGGTAAAAAAAGCATATGTTACCGATGTAAATGGAACCAGAAATAGAGGAAGACCGAGGAAAACGTGGCACGATCAAATAAATCAAATATTGAATGTCGGCCATGTGAAGAGTCAGAGAAATCGACGCGCGTGCATGACACGATGTATGAATGTTGAGGATTGAATTATTCTGACGTTTCTTACGCAATCTCTTAGTGTCTTACTTGATTTTTTCGTCAGTGTCTCTATCTTAGGATTCCTCAGAACTTTTTGGCCCTGACTGTGTCTGTACTTCTTCAACGCCATATGTTATTATTGGTCTTACGCATGCTGTCCTTAGAATTGGATTGGATTTTCAGTTGTTCTTAGGAGGTCTTCCACGAGGACGAGTCCCATGAGGCTGATTATGTAGTGCAATATAGGGGAGTCAGGTAGTGTCCATTCTTTGTACATGACCATACCAACACTCCTTAGCTGTCTACTCCATCTTATAATGGTGGTCCTTACTCCATCTTTTTCTGGTGTTCTCAGAGTCTTCAAATCAGAAGTTCTCGAAACATCTTTGATCCTGACTGAATTTGCCCTTGCTTCAACGCCATATGTTATTATCGTTCTAACGCATGCTTTATAAATACTCATCTTAACTAACTATCTAACTAACCATCACGCCGTCTCCCCGTATGGGTAGGCAGAAAGAATGGACTGCCACACTTTTCTTTCCTGACATATTTCTCTCGCTTACATCGTGTATGCACGCGCGTCGGTTTCTCTGATTCTTTACATGGCCGACATTCAATATTTGATTTATTTGATCGTGCCACGTTTTCCTTGGTCTACCTCTATTTCTGGATCCATTTACATCGTTAACATATAATTTTTTTACCATTCTTTCTTCATTCATTCTTTCCATATGTCCAAACCATCTTAATGATCCTTTCATTATTTTGTTCATGACACCATCATTCGCACCGCATTCACTTCTTAATTTTTCATTCGACACTCTATCATACACAGAGTATCCACACATTCGTCTAAGAGTATCCACACTTTTTGTTTGCGATGACAACTTTAAGTGCACCATTCACTTTGTTGCTGCCCTAACCCTTCTTTCAATATCCCTTTCCTCTCGCCCATCTCTTGTAAACATACTACCTGAATACACGAACTCAACTACTTGCTCCAAATTTTCACCATTCACGCTAATGTTGCAGACTGTCATGATTTCTTCTTTTTCAAAAATATATATGTTTTTTTTACCATTCTTTCCATATGTCCTTTGAATCCTTTCCATCTTAATGATTCTTTCATTATTTTTTTCATAACACCATCATCCGCACCACATTCACATCTTATATTTTTATTCGACACTCTATCATACAGAGTATCCACAAATTCGTCGAAGAGATCTCATTTCTTCTGCATTTTCACCCTTCTTATAATAAATTAATATCAACTAAATTAATAATTATAATCTTCTTTAGCTAAACAGGATTGAATACCTATGTGGTTTTCCACAGATGAGACATTTACAATATAGAGAAATCTATCATTACACATTTAATAACAATCCATTTTTACTTCAATATTAGAGATTCTATCATACTATCAGTCACATAATGTATATCACGATCACATTATGTGACTTATTTGCTTCTAGACTTGGATTTAATGGGCGAAAGAGGACGATACATAGTACGCGTTACATTTATGTTGCACAGTAGAACGCCCATTCTTTATGTGCAGTTTTCTATGTACTCCCGATTACACACGAACTGCGCATACAATAATATATGTACAAGAGCATAACCAGACCACCCGCAGAGATCAAAAATCAAAGGTTTAAAGTTCTCGCTGCGCTTCCGTTCTGCTCGAACGATCTCGTAATTAATTTTAAAATAATACTATGATTCATACAAAACAATACAAATGATTTTACTGAAATCTCTTGATGGTCAATTTAACTGTTGCCGCACTTTGTAATAGGTAATTGTGACACGTAATACGTTTGTATTGTTTTGCTGTTAAAATTATATTAGTTTTATCGTTTTTATAAAGGATTTCGACAGGTGTAAAAATAAATTTTTCATTTGTTCCAATGACAAATTGAATAATTTCTTCAATATTATTTTTAAGTTCTTGCTGGTTAAGTGCCTAATTACAGCTAATTTAAAACGGTGGATACGTATAACATAAATTAAATAAACACAAAAGTCCGGATCGTCCATGTCAACATGTGCAACATCGTAAAAAACATTATGTGTTATTACATTATGTGCTAAATTAAAAAAACGGCGGATTCGTGGAACATAAATTAAATAGACAATATGTGCACCATCTAAAAAGAACATTTTGTGTTAACTTAATTTTATTTTGTTATTTTATTTGATATCATTGTATTTTATATTATTTGTTTTAAATTTATTTTGTGGGTGTTGGACGATCGAAGTGTTCGCGGGAGATGCCTATTGGTGGCGATGAGGTTCGCAACCCAACACACCGCGTCTCCCGCGGAGCGAAAAGAGAAGGATGGAGTGCCGCATAAGTAAAAGTGTGACAGTCCATTCTTTCTGCCTACCCTTTCGGGGGGACGGCGTGATGGTTAGTTAGTTAGTTACTATATGATTCATACAAAACAATAAAAACAAATGATTTAACTGAAATCTCTTGATGGAAGTACTTCTTATTCCTGGCGCTATCCCAACTGATTGTCTGTGTTGACAGTTGGGGTCGGCTCTTCTCGATCTCAGGCTGTACTTCTTACGGTTGTAAGTATCGCCTTCACTCAAGCCATTTCTCTACAAGACGCTATTGCACTGAATCATCCACGTGTTCCTGGGTCTTCCTTGTATTGCTATGTGTGTACGGCGGGACATCGAGGGAGAGTAGCGTAGCTTAAATGGGGTCTGGGTCCCCCTTGGTTGCAAATATACATATTTTTTTAAACGTAAGTCCCGCATGGACGGGGGACGGGCCTAGGGAGTGCACGAGTGAAGCTGACGAAAGGCACCGCTGCGCCTATAACAGCTTCGGGTAAGCGGAGGGAGCCCTCTATGGCTAGGCCATTTAAAAAAAAGGTCTTCCTCTGGATGGTTGATGAGGAAGATTCATGCATTGATAGAAGTTAATTTAAAATAATAATTAAATAAAACGATGTTTTTTAACTACTTCCACATTTGTCTTTATTTCGACAGCGGTCGGTTTCGCCAGGGGCTCGCTGGCATCGACAGACTAGTGCCACTGTTACACATTTACTCCTTTATATATTTACAGATCTATACAGATTCCATACAAAAATAATCTTAAAATTTACTCTAATACTTGAATTCAGTGAATTTCATATAATCATTTTAAGATTATTTTTGTATATAATCATGTTTACCACCCCTGTTCTGTACGTATATAAAGAAATTAATTTATAACAGTGTCAACAGTCTGTCGATGCCCATGAGCCTGGCAAAACCGGTCGCTATCGAAATAAGGCTAAAGTGGAAATAGTTAAAAACATCGTTTTATTTCATTATTATTTAAAACAATACAAATATAACATTATCAAATATAATTAAAATGCATTTGATTATGCCATAGAAAGGCATAACGTGGCACTCACATAAAATATAATAATACTTCTAGAAAACAGACGTTCCCATTCGTATAAATTATTTTAAATTAAGTCTTACATCATTGTTCAAGAAACAATTAATATCTTGTCAATAATGTTAATGTTGGTAAAAATTAATTGTAATTAAACAACTTACTAACCATTACACAGTCTCTCCGAAGGGGTAGGCAGAAATAATGGACTGCTGCACTTTTTTCTTTCCTGACAGAATTGTTTCCTTAAACATTTATATATCGTGTCATGCACGCACGCCGATTTTTTCGACTCCTCACGTGGCCGACGTTCAATATTTGATTGTGCCATGTTTTACTCGGTCTATTTATAGTTCAATTTACATCGTTAATACTTACTTTTTACCATTCATTCTTTTCATGTGTCCAAACCATCATAATTATCCTTTCATTATTTTGTTCATTTGCACCGCATCCACTTCTTATTATTTTCATTCGACACTATTATACACAGATTTTAAACAAATCTACTTTTCTACTGCATTTATTATACTTTCACCCTTCTTTTGCCACCGCGCGTAGAGAAGTTTCACTTCGAAATATTTAAACATTTGAAATTCAATTAATGAATTTATGAAATATTTTTTAAAATATATTTTTTAAAGCGCTCCTGTCGCTATGCAACCTGCGTAACACCTGTCAATAATTAGACGCCTGTTTTTTAGAAGTTTTATCATATTTTATAGGAATGACATACTTCGCCTTGCTAAGGCATTATCAAATATTAATATAATGCATGTGATTACGTCTTATAAAGGAAAATGTCTTAAAAATTTAAAATAAACGTTTGCAAATTAATTTTGTTTTCATTAAATATTTAATACGGAGTTTAACATTATTGTTCAAGAATTAATTGATTGCTCGTCAATAATGTTTATATTGGTATAAATTCATTGTTATTAACTAACTACCTCTCTGCCTACCCCTCCAGGGAAATAACATGATGGTTTGTTAATTAGTTAAAATAAAGATTTTTAATAACTACTTCCGCATTTGCTTTAATTTCGACAGCGAACCATTTCTCCAAGCTGGCTCACCAGTCTGTCAATGCCAGCCAGCCTGGCGAAACTGTTCGCTGTCAAAATAAGAAAGTATCAAAAAGCATCATTTTAACTAACTAACTAACTTGGTATCAAGGCGTTTCCCAGGAAGGATAGGCAGAGAGGATGGACCGCCATCCAGCTCTGCCCTGACATACTTCATGAGCATCCTCTACATTCATACATCGTAACATACACGATTGTCGTTTTTTACGACTTCGAATGTGATCGCATTTTATTTGATTAATTTGGTCATTCCATGCTTTCCATAGCTTCTCTTTCCACTCAATCTACTTATATACAATATTTAAACCATTCTTCTTTCGTCCATTAGTTCTATATGTCCAAACCATCTCAGTGATCGTTTTTGAATTTTACTTATAATGTAATCATCTGCCTTTTATTTTTTCCTGATTTCGTCGGTATTCCATCATAAGCTAATTATCAACAAATTAAATATTTAAACCAATATAAAAATAATCTAAAAATAATCTACCTACACAAACTTTTGTCTAAGTACATAGATATCACTCATATAAAACGTCAACCAAACCAAAGACAACAAACTGGTGATATAGACTCAAGACGACCACAGACAATATCTGTTTTGAACAAAAAATAACAACAACAAAAAAATTTTTATTAAAAAAATTAAAAACAATGGACGTAGAAATATATAACTTAAAAGCAAATATGGCAATAAAGGAACTGCAAGATTGCATCTTGGATTCCACAACAAAGCTTACTAAGGAGCAATTAAACAAACTACTACCTAAATGCAATGAAATTCTAAACCAAACACACATTATGACAATACAAATGGCAGAAGTGAGGGCTGAAAACCGCATTTTAAAATCCCTCCCACAATATCAGACTGCCGAAGAAGCGCATAAGGGCCAAGAAGTGATTGTAGTAGAGCCGAAAGAACCACAGACAACTAAAAAAACACTGGAAGAAATAAAGCTCAATATCAATCCAATAAATTCTGGCATCATAGGAATACAAAGCGCGACTAAAGGGAAAGTAATAATAAAATGCAAAAGCAAAGAGAGACAAAAAGCGACTGAAGCAATTCAAACACAGATCGGAGAAAAATACAACACCCGTATCCCAAAACAACGTCTGCCAAGGATTAAAATAGTTAACGTAACAGACGATTTCACCGAAGATGAAATTATTGAAAAGATAAAATACCAAAATGATTTCCTAGAAGATAATGACGCAAGAATAATGAAAGTTGTTAATGTCCACAAGAACCCTGTCAGCAAAAGTAGTACAATTTACCTAGACCTGGACTCCGAAACACATAAAAAAATTTTGAACAACAAAAAAATAAACATAGGATGGGAAAGATGTAGAGTGCATGATGCCATAGACATAAAAAGATGCTACAACTGCTACAGATTCAACCACAAGGCAAATGAGTGCAAAAAAGACAAACCGACCTGTCCAAAATGTATGGGCGACCACAAGGCCAAAGACTGCAAAGCCGAAATACATGAACATAAATGCATAAATTGTGAAGAAACAACAAAAATTATCAAAACCAAACTCGATTCTAATCATGCAGCTTGGAGTTTTGATTGCCCGGTTTACCTGAAAAAAGTTGAACAAGAAAAAAAACAAACTGTCTTTTTTGTGAAGAAAATGGAAAACCTAAAAATTATGTACATGAATATAAGAGGGTTAAAATCAAAAATTGACGAACTAAACATATATATCACAAATCTAGAGTACCAACCACATGTAGTCGTCTTGACTGAAACCTGGCTCAGTGATAGTGAAAGTAAACTGTATAATCTAAACAACTACACAGGAGTGCACTCCTGTAGGAATCGTAGAGGTGGAGGGGTGGCTATTTACATCAGAACACAGATAGACTTTAAAACTATAAAATAAGAAACATACCTAAGCAACAACAACCTCCTGAAAGTACATATTAATGAAATAGATCTTAAAATAAATGCAATATACAGACAACCAGGAACCAGCAACAAAAAGGAATACATAGAATATTTAGACAGAATGTTAACGGGAGAACACAGGAGTGCAAAATGTGAGATCATAATAGGGGACCTTAAATTCAACCTGCTTTCCAGTGATAAACTCACAAAGGACTATATTAATACAATTAAAGGAAGTAATCTTGGATTTATCAACTCAATAAAAGAAATTGATTATACACGGAAAAATGACAAAGGAAAAAATACTATAATTGACCATGTAATGACAAACCAGGAATTAGCTGATTCAACGACACTTGAACTATTCGACACACCACTGAGCGATCACAGAGGAATAAATATTGAACTAAAAACTATACCCAGACAGAGAATAAAACATCAACAATATACCACAAAGAAAATTAACTACAACAAACTAAAAGAAAGCCTAGGAGAAACAATACAGAAAGAAGAACCAGGAACCTTCAA
Source organism: Lepidostoma basale (assembly GCA_022606425.2). Classification (NCBI taxonomy): domain Eukaryota; kingdom Metazoa; phylum Arthropoda; class Insecta; order Trichoptera; family Lepidostomatidae; genus Lepidostoma; species Lepidostoma basale. The sequence continues at coordinate 2,400,837 of JAHDVF020001251.1, forward strand.
AGCGCTTCAAGACAAAATATCTGAAACAAATCATAATTAATAGTACCTAAGATCTAAAAATGTAACCATATAACCCAATCGGGTTTTTAAAAAAAAAAAAAAAATCAAATAAAAAAAAAAAATAAAAAAAATATATCGTTTTCCCATGCATTCTTCTCAGATATATCATGTCTATGACATTTATCCTTCTTTGACTTTTTAATTTAATTATTATTTAAAATGAAGTTCCATTAAATCATTTGATTGTTAAAAAATTCACTAATTAAAAAAAAAATTAACACATTACGATGGGCGTCCTTAAAGTAAAGTTTTTTGTATATATTTTTTAAATTTGAATAAATAAAATATATCGTGTCGAACATTCTGAAACACCGTGTATTTAGATTGTCTGCGAGTCGGCAACAATTAAGTATCATGGCACATTCCGACACACGGCGCACTCGACTAAAGCCGTACGGCCCACTTGCCCAAGTCCGGAACCGCGTTCGCCCGGCGGTGCGGCCGTCGGGAGTTTGCGTCGGGCCGACCGGCCAATGGCAAAAAGCGTCCGAACGTAATGCAGAAATGAACATTTTAATGAACATTAATTGAACGAAAACGGCAAAAAAATTAGTACGTCGCGGGCAGGGCCGGTGTCACCGCACGTTTTATATTAAGCTGTTGAAAATTCATGGGTGCCAAAAAAAATAGGGCTGGATTTCAGTAAATGACTTAATAAAATACCTGACGGTGAAGATGTTGCAGAAGAAATTTCTGCCGTACCTTTATATAAAAAGTATGGATTTTTATCCTTTATTGTTTTAAAGTAACATTATTATTGGTTTCTTTCTCTGGTGCTCTAAAATCCACATTATGGAAAAACAATGACATGGCCATTAAGAGTAAGATGAGAATCTATAAAGCATTCGTTAGACCAATAATAACATATGGCGTTGAAGAAAGGGCAGACACAGTCAGGACCAAACAAGTTTTGAGGACGTCCGAGATGAAGACACTGAGGACGATAGCAGACAAAACAGCGAGAGATCGCGTGAGGAACACCAGAATAAGAGAGATATGTTAGGTTAAGGATATTATAAGATGGAGTAGACAGCGAAGAAGGGATTGGTACAGTCATGTCCAAAGAATGCTAAGCAAAGTACTACATAATCAGCCTCATGGGACTCGTCCTCGTGAAGAACCTCCTAAAAGATGGAAGGACAGCTGGGAGTCTACCTCACAGGAGGAGCAAAACTCTGGAGAACAGACCACATAGATCTATAACAAAGAAGAATAGTGTTTCAAAATACATTATTATGAGTCTTGCAGATGATTATCTCAAAGATATTTCTAGATTTACTTCGGAAATTGAAAATAATTTTGTTTAATCCACAAAATATTTAAAAAGTATTTAAAAAAACGCGATATGTTTCGTATGATACGTCCATCTTCAGGTGTAATCAGTCTTTCTTTAATATATATTTTTTTCATATAGGGTGTTTTTTTAGAGGTTTGGTTTTTAAGCTGGCAACATTGATTCTACAAACTATTAATCAGACAGTTGACAGTTGATCTGTAGTCAGTACGTTTTGCCAAATATTGAAAAGTAATTATGTTATGCTTCTGATATGTTTAAATAAATAAATGAAATGAAATAAACGAATGTATTTCAGTATGAAACGGACAAATAAGAACAAGACTGTAAGATGCAGTCGGCGAATATTGAGCATCTTCCTTTTTTGATGTAAATAACTATTAACAACAAAATAAGCTGCAGCAGGCGCAACGCAGCAAGAGGGTGGCCCTGGACAATGGTAATTGAACGTTTTGCAACAAATCAGATGAAATATCCAATACAATGTGTAAGGTTTAGAGACGGGGCTATGAGCATTCCTTGAAAGGGTATGCAGAGAGTGTACACAATTTCACTTTTATATTATAGTTCAAAGAGTTAAATAATTTGTGCAGTGTTTTTTTAATTTAATATTATGAAATGCTTTCTAAACCTCGTCTTTTGTCCTACATGCCAAAAACTGTACTCCACATTTTTTTCCCATCCCGCATTCGTCTCCTCTGCCTCTCCTGTTCTTCCCGCTGTATATTTCTTTGGTGTATAATTCTTTTTATCTTTTATATAATGTTTCTAAAATGTTCATGTATTATATGGTATATTATGCTGATTTATTCAATAAAGTACAGCGGAGCATAGAAGTAAGATGGGGTAGATTAAATGTGGTCTGGCACCCCCTTGTTGTTGCCGTCTTTAAATGTAATTCCCGGATAAACCGGGGACAGTCCCAGGGAGTGCACGAGCGAGGCTGACAAAAGGGCGCCGCTACGCTTTATAACAGCCTCGGGTATGTGGCGGGAACTTCTATGTTCCTTTAAAAAAAAAAAGTTCAAAGGCTGGACATTACGAAGGTGTCAAAACAAAACAAAAACAACAAACCATCACGCCTTTTCCCCGTAAGGGTAGACAGAGATAATCGACCGCCACACTACTCTATCCTCGCACACCCCTCTAGATTCCTCTACATTCATATAGCGAGTCATACACGCACGTCAATTCTTCCGACTTCTAACATGACTAACCTTTAAAATTTGATTAATTTGGTCATGCCATGTTTTCCTCGGTATGCCTCGACTTCGTACTCCATTTACATCATGATCCTAAGACGTATGTGTGGTAGAACGATATACGACAGAATCTGAAATGCTGAAATAAAAAAGGAATGTAGAGCGGAAGAAGGTATTATGGACAAAATTATGAAAGGATCGCTGCGTTGGTTCGGACATACGAAGCGCATGGATGGAGAAAGAATGGTTAAGAAAGTATACGTTAACGATGTTTATGGAGTACGGAGTCGAGATTGACCGAGAAAAACATGGCATGATCAAATTAATCAAATTTTAAAGGTTGGTCATGTTAGAAGTCGGTTGAATTGACGTGCTTGTATAACTCGTTTTAAGAATGTGGAGGAATCTAGAGAGTTGTGTCAGGATATAGTATTGTGGCGGTCCATTCTATCTGCCTACCCCTGCGGGGAAACGGCGTGATGGTTTGTTGTTTTAGTTGATGCTAATTGGTCTTAAATATAAAGGTCAATAAATGTGCAAAAGTGCGTAATGATTGAATAATATAGTGTAGTTCAAATGTCAGCCTAAAGATGCCACCCGTGGTACATGACATATGGAACAAAAAACAGTTTTTGCTTATTTTCTCTGCTTTATTTTTAAAGCACTTGGCACCTTTGTAATGTCCAGCCTTCAAATAATGATAATACTCGTAATAATAATAATTATGTCTGGATACCCTGTGTATGATAGAGTGTCGAATGAAAATATAATAAATGAATGCGGTGCGAATGATGGTGTTATGAACAAAATAATGAAAGGATCATTAAGATGGTTTGGACACATGGAAAAAAATAATGAAGAAAGAATGGTAAAAAAATTATGTTAACGATGTAAATGCAACCAGCAATAGAGGAAGACCGAAGAAACCTCTATTGCTGGTTCCATTTACATTGTGAACATATATTTTTTTTACCATTCTTTTTTCATTAATTTTTTCCATGTGTCCAAACCATCCTAATGATCCTTTTATTATTTTGTTCATAACACCATAATTCGCACCGCATTCACTTATTATATTTTCATTCGACACTCTATCATACACAGGGTATCCAGACATAATTATTATTATTACGAGTATTATCATTATTTGAAAAATAAATGGTCACTCTAAGTATTATACTTCAGATCAAAAACCTGAAAACTTAGTGAACTGTGACTCTTTGGTGACAAGAATTTAGTGACATTTAAGATATATCCACCATATATACTCCTCTCCTTGGCACAAAAAACTATTTTCATAAGGAGAGTAAGATAAACGAAAATGATTTTTGTATTCTATTGGTGGCGATGAGGTTCGCAACCCATCACACCGCGTCTCCCGCGGGGCGAAAGAGAAGGATGGAGTGCCGCATCAGTAAAAGTGTGACAGTCCATTCTTTCTGGCTACCCTTCCGGGGAGACGGCGTGATGGTTAGTTAGTTAGTTAGTTAATACATATAACATATATTATATTATTAAATAACTAACTTTCACCCCGTCTCCTCAAGGGGTAAGCAGAAATAGTGGACTGCCACACTTTTCTCTCGCGACATACTTCTATCGCTTCCTTAACATTCATTCATCTTGTCATGCACGCACGTCGATTTCTCCGACTCCTCTCGTGGTCTATATTCAATATTTAATTTATTTAATCATGTCACATTTTCCTCTGAAGCAGTGAAAAATATCGACTGAAGCAAAGATGGCAGTGCACAATGGTGTTCTACTGCCGACCCTTATGTATGGAAGTGAAGCTCGGAGTTGGCGGAAGAAGGATGTAAGAAGGATAAATGCCGTAGAAATGAGATCATTTAGAAGAATGTGCGGAAAAACAATGTTTGATAGAATATTTAATTATGAAGTAAGAAAGGAATGCAAGGCGGATGAATTCGTCATAAAGAAAATTAAGACGGGGTCACTTAGATGGTTTGGACATATGGAACAAGTGGATGAGGGAAGAATGGTTAAAAATATATATACAAGTAGTGAAAATGAAAATGAAGTCTAGGAAGACCAAGGAAGACATGGCATGATCAAAATAATTAATTACTGAAAGGCGGCCAAGTTTGAAGTAGGAACAATCGACGAGCGTGCATGTCACAATGTGTGCATGTGGAAGAGGCGCGAGAGTTATGCCAGGATAAAACAATGTGGCGATCCATTCGTCTCTGCCTACCTGACGGTTAGCTAGTTAGTTGTGAAATTATTGCGAAACCAACAAGTTGATTGTGACACCTGAAGATGCCATCACTGCTTGGCGAAATAGCTTAAACGATAATTTCATAGTAATTAAATAAATAAAAATTGTCATATTATCAGCATTACAAATTAAACAATTAATAAATAATAATTAAATAAAACGATGTTTTTTTAACTACTTCCACTTTTGTCTTTATTTCGACAGCGACCGGTTTCGCCAGGCTCGCTGACATCGACAGACTGTTGAGTGTGAGTAGTTAAAAAACATCGTTTTATTTAATTATTATTTAAAATAAACTTCCATCAAGAGATTTCAGTAAAATCATTTCATTATCTTATAAATAAAAACAATAAGCTAACTAACCATCACGCCGTCTCTCCCAAGGGGTAGGCAGAAAAAATGGACTGCCACACTTTTCTTTCCCGACATATTACTCTCGATTTTTCAACATTCATACATCGTGTCATGCACGCGCGTCGATTTGACTCATCTGACTCCTCACGTGGCCGACATTCAATATTTGATTCATTTTATCGTGCCACGTTTTGCTAGGTATTCCTCTATATCTAGTTAATAATTTTATTATATTTAGATTTGACCCTCTATCACAAACAGATTTACCACACATTGTACTAAGAAATATAATAAGTAAATGCAGTGCGAATGAGAGTCTTATGAACGAAATAATGAAAAGCTCACTACGATGATTTGGACACATGGAAAGAATGAATGATACAGGATGTACGAGTATATGGTAACGATGTTGATGGAATCAGAAATATAGAAAGATCGATAAAAACATGGCATGATCATATCAATCAAATATTTAATTTCCGGCACTCAAGGAGTCGAAGAAATCGATGTGCGTGCATGACACGATGTATGCATGTTGCGGAAGTTATAGAGGTATATCACGAAATAGCAGTACGGTGATAAATAATTTCTGCCTACCCTTCCGGGGAAACGGCTTAATGGTTTCGTTCGTCTGTTGTAATCTCTTTATTATGCCTGACTAGAAATATCAATTAAAAGATACATTATATAATACAAGTATTGATAGCAAATCAGGATCGATGAAAACGTGGCACAATCAAATAAATCAAATATTGAATGTCGGCCACGTGAGGAGTCGGAGAATTCGACGTGCGTGCTTGACACGATGTATTAATGTTGAGGAAGCGAGATAAGTATGTCAAGAAAGAAACGTGTGGCAGTCCATTATTTTTGCTTATCCCTTCGGGGAGACGGCGTGATGGTTAGTTAGTTAGTTTAATAGAAATAAAAAAAACGAATTAAACTAACTAACTAACTAACCATTACGCCGTCTCCCCGAAGGGATAAGCAGAAATAATGGACTGCCACACTTTTCTTTCCTGACTCCTCACGTGCCCGACATTCAATATTTGATTCATTTGATCGTGCCACGTTTTCTACGAATTAATATAATGTTTATTTAAATTGTTGCTATGCAGAGAGATTTTATACAATTTTGGATCATAGAAAGCGATTTAAATTTTTTAAGGAAACCAACTGAAATACTTCAGACTCGAATACGTGTAGTTAAAAAAAATTAATAAATAATTAGGAATTAGCAGAACTTGTAAATAATTATTATATTATGAAAAAAAAAACTATAAGTTATAGCATACTGAGAAAATATCAATATTTTCACATTGTAAAATATTATAAAACTGTTTTTTTATTCACTATAAAAAATAATCTGCCTTCATGATTAAAATTTGACGCCTTAAAAGTCATATTATTCTCAGTACATAAGACATTTAAATATTCTGATAAATCAAATGACTAATATGCTTGGAATTTCAGTATTAAAGTTTCATGAAATAAAATGGATAACATAAAAAAATTATCGAACGTACATAATTTTTTTTCTGTTCAACATTTCATCATTTAATAAATGCATTCTTAAAAAATGAGAATGAAAGAAATTGAATATATTCCCATATACATTTTTTAAATCTTTTAATAAGCGTTATTATTTAATTTCAATTGTCAGTTTCGTTAATTAAGGAGCCATCAATTGGTGATAGCTCTAATAGGATTAATGTAAATTTTATATTATAAATTCATGACATATAAAATTGTTGAAATGCATACATTATTTTAAGTATGATACTTAACAGGATTAATAAAAAAATATATAAATACTATATTAAGAAATATACTTTTGAAATATTTCATTAATGTTGCGAAATAGTAAATTGAAAACAATAAAAAAATGAATTTTATATTATATTGTTAAAATTCATATATTATTTTAAGTATTGCAGTTAACTGAATTATCTAAAAGTTATAAATACGTTTATATATTTAAGAAACATACTTTTTGAAATATTTCATTACTGTTGCGAAATAGTAAATTAAAAACAATAAATATATAAAGGTTAATGGGTTTAAAATCACATTTAAATAAATAGAAAACTAGGATGTGTTTGACGAGAGTAAGATTACAAAATAAAAAGGAAGAAATGTGGTTATAACAATTTGGATGTGAGAAGAAATTGTTGTTGAATCAAAAGCATGTTATATTCGCCGGAATATGATTTTCTTCCGTTGGATTTGTAGGTTATCCGCGACCGGTTGAAAATCGTTAGCTTAGCCTAGAGCGAATGAATTTCTACATACTTGGTTGTATCCAAAGAAGGCTGCCGGTAATTGTCGAACAATATCACCCATATAAACATAAAAGAGATGTTTTAAGAATCTTCCTTCGCACAGAAGCACATGAAGAACTGACACTGCCGAAACCGATCACAACAAGCCCGGAACAATCATTAACAGCGCGCAATCAATCAAAATAAACGACACTAAAATTGTTGGATAACCTCAAAATCGGTTACATTATACAAGCGCGGGGTGCTCACACCGTGGCGGGCGGATCGCGACTGTCCGAAAAAGGAACGGAATCTTCGTTGGCGGGTTTCATTTTGTAGTCACTTTTTATATTCCAGATTTGAAATTGTTCCAAAACTCCCCCAACGCGGGCGGCGCCTACGTGGGCTGGCTGGTACTGGGATGTAGGATATAGGATTCTACTGACCATGCTAGGCTAGTCGGTAGCTACTAGCTAGGTTGGGGCGGCGCGGCGGGCGACTGCCAGCCAGGGGCGTGCTGGAATGGAATGACAAATTATATTTATTCTTTCGCAGACATTTTTATGCAACACACTTAAACCGATTTGCTCAAAAATACTTAAGAGTAAATTATTATGAAAATATTAAATATTTGCTAAAATGCATACATTATTTTAAGGCATGTATGAAGCATGCAAAAAGAGTGACTTGGTGATGAATGTGTCTAAATCTGAAGTGATGGTTTTCGAGAAAGAAGAATGTATGACAACAACAACAACAACAAACCATCACGCCGTTTTCCCGCAGGGGTAGGCAGAGAGAATGGACCGCCACACTACTCTATCCTGGCAAACCTCTCTAGCTTCCTCATACAACGAGTCATACACGCACGTCGATTCCTGATAGATTTCTCCGACAGCGACAGCACAGATTGTTTTACCAACCGGCCACCAGAACCAATCTGCCTCTGGTGACACGGGTGGGAAAAGCAATTAGTCTGCTGAACGCGCTCTCCTCGGAGATCGACGTCTGTTATATTAGTGAAGGTACGTTCAGGGGACAAATACTCTTGACTTTAGAAAGTATGTTGTCTTCCTAATGTCTAACCATCTCTAATGCGTTCCTGGTACTTTGTTGTATTTTTATAATATTTTACCTGTACTCAATAGATGCCTTAAACATTTTCCTGTTTGTAATGTCTTTTGAGTTAATAAACTGATTTGATTTGATTTTTTTTTATTTGACTTCTAACATGACCAACCTTTAAAATTAGATTAATTTTGTCATGCCATGTTTTCCTCGGTCTGCCTCGCTTTCGTACCCCATTTACATCATTAAAGTATACTTTCTTAACCATTATTTCTCCATCCATGCGTTCCATATGTCCGAACCAACGCAGCGATCCTTTCATAATTTTGTTCGTAATACCTTCTTTCGCTCTACATTCCTTCCTAATATCAGCATTTGAGATCCTGTCGTACATCTACCACACATACGTCTTAGGAACCTCATCTCTACCGCATTTATTCTGCTCTCATCTTTTTTCTGCCAGTTCCATGCTTTGCTTCCATACATTAGGAATGTATGACGATTTGTAATATAAGTGCGACAGGCGAGAAATTGGAGCAAGTTACTGAATTCATGTATCTGGGAAGCATGTTTACAAGAGACGGAAAAATGGAGAAAGACATCGAAAGAAGGGTTGGTGCTGGGAATAAAATAAATGGTGCACTCAAAGTCTTTACTGCAAATAGAAATATATCCACAGAAGCAAAGATGGCAGTACACAATGGAGTTCTAGTGCCAACCCTCATGTATGGAAGTGAAGCTTGTAGCTGGCAAAAGAAGGATGAAAGCAGGATAAACGCCGTAGAAATGAGATCACTAAGAAGAATGTGCGGGAAAACGTTGTATGATAGAATACCGAACGGTGAAATAAGAAAGAAAAGTAAGGCAGATGACTGCATCATGAATAAAATTACAAAAGGATCCCTGAGATGGTTTGGACATATGGAACGAATGGATGAGAGTAAAATGGTTAAAACGTTGTACACAAGCAGCGTGAGTGGGAAAAGAAGCCGAGGACGACCGAGGAAAACATGGCATGGCCAAATTAATCAATTACTAAAAGGCGGCAACATTCGAAGTCGGAATATATGTGCGTGCATGGTACTATGTATGAATGTTGAGGAAGCGAGAGAAATATGTCAGGAAAGAAAAGTGTGGCGGTCCATTCTTTCTGCCTACCCCTTCTGAGAGACGGCGTGATGGTTAGTTAGTTTAAATAATTTTAAATTTATATATAAAAATAATGATACACTGTTTGGCGATTTGGTTTTGTTTTAAAATGCCCTCGCAAGGAAAAACTAATTTGTTACAATTATTTACATATATTAGGTCCTTACATATGAAATTGGCGTTTTGCCGTACTGGCAACTTTGATCTCAAATATCTTCTCTTTGGTTAGGAATTCCAAATTCAAATTTATACAGCTATTTACTCAAGTATTTGTGTTTCGAAAATTATAATTCATTTGTTTTTTCCTCAATTGTTTTTTTTCTTTGCGTCACTCAGTTTACAAAATGGAAAACTTGAAATATCGCGTTATTTACGAGTACGAGTTCCACCGTGGCACCAGTGCTGCAGAAACGGCTCGAAGGATTAATGATGTGTATGGCGACGGTGCCGCAAAAGAAAACACAGTGCGTTTTTGGTTCCAACGTTTTCGTTCTGGAAATTTCGACCTGCAGAACAAGCCCCGTGGACGGCCGGAGACCAAAGTTGATAATGAAGAATTGAAGGCTATTGTGGAAGCGGATCCATCGCAAACCACGTCCGAGTTAGCTGCAGGCTGCGGTGTTAGTGATAAAACTGTTTTAATCCACTTGAAGCAAATTGGGAAGGTGAAAAAGCTTGAAAGGTGGGTACCTCACGAATTGAGTGAAGCAAATCAACAAACGCGCGTTGACTGCTGCGTTGCATTACTCAACCGGCACAATAATGAAGGGATTTTGAATCGAATCATTACCTGTGATGAAAAGTGGATCCTGTATGATAATCGGAAGCGCTCATCGCAATGGTTGAACCCTGCCGAACCAGCCAAACTATGCCCCAAGCGAAAATTGATTCCAAAAAAGTTACTTGTGAGTGTTTGGTGGACTAGTGCTGGTGTCGTTCACTACAGCTTTCTTAAATCTGGCCAGACGATTACGGCGGATGTCTATTGTCAGCAACTGCAAACCATGATGGAAAAGCTAGCTGCTAAACAACCGAGGCTGGTTAATCGCTCTAGGCCACTGCTGCTTCATGATAACGCTAGACCACACACTGCACAACAGACGGCTACCAAATTAGAAGAGCTTCAATTGGAATGTCTAAGACATCCACCGTACTCTCCGGACCTTGCCCCAACAGATTACTATTTTTTTCGAAATTTGGATAACTTCTTGCAAGGGAAAAAATTCAACTCCGATGGGACAGTCCAAGCCGACTTCAAAGATTTTATTGATTCCCGTCCGAATGGTTTTTTTAGAAAAGGGATCGATGAACTACCTATGAGATGGCAAAAGTGCATAGATAGCAATGGTACTTTGATTAAATATATATATTATATTAAAAAAAAAAATCAACTTTATGTTCCTCCCATACAAAACGCCAATTTCATATGTAAGGACCTAATATTTAAGGATGAAAGTAGAATGAATGCAGAAGAAATGAGATCTCTTAGACGAATGTGTGAATATTCTATGTATGATACATCCTTAAAAACTGGAAAATACCGATCAACCTGAAACAAAAAGTCTATGAAGCCTGCGGTCTGCCAGTTTGTACTTATGGTCTTGAAACTATAACATTGTCCAAACAAAGTGCCGGGAAACTACGAGTGACCCAAAGAGCTAAGGAAAGAGCCATGTAAGGAATAAGCCTAAGAGACAGAGTCAGAAACGATACGGTGAGAGAAAAAACAAAGGTCACTGACATCATCCACCGGGTGGCGACTCTAAAATGGCATTGGGCAGGTCACGTAGCCAGAAAGTCAGATAAAAATAGGACAAGAAGACTGCTGACTTGGAAACCGTGGACGGCAAAGAGAAGTGCAGGGCGACCGCAACTACGGTGGAAAGATGACCTGAACAGACGTGTCGGAATAACCTGGATGCAGTTTGCACAAGACAGAGTAACATGGAAGCGAATGGAGAAGGCCTTTGTGCAGGAGTGGACGGGAATAGGCTGAGGAATAAGATGAAGAAGAAGAATGCAGTGCGAATGATGGTGTTATGAACAGAATAATGAATGGATCATTACTATAGTTTGGGCACATGGAAAAAATGAATGAAGAAAGAATGGTAAAAAGAGTATATAAATATGTAAATGGAACCAGGAATAGAGGAAGACCAAGGAAAACGCGGTCGCCAGTTGGTACTTATGGTCTTGAAACTGTTACATTGTCCAAAAAAAGTGCCGAGAAACTGCGAGTGACCCAAAGAGCCATGTAAGGAATAAGCCTAAGAGACAGAGTCAGAAACGATACGGTGAGAGAAAAAACAAGGGTCACTGACATCATCCACCGGGTAGCGACTCTAAAATGGCAATGGGTAGGTCACGTAGCAGATGAAAAATGGACAAGAAAACTGCTGACTTGGATACCGTGGACGGCAAAGATAAGTGCAGGGCGACCGCAACTACGGTGGAAGGATGATCTGAACAGACATGTCGGAATAACCTGGATGCAGTCTGCACAAGACAGAGTGTCGTGGAAGCGAATGGAGGAGGTTTGTGTCTATGAGTGGATGGTAATAGGCTGAAGAAGTAGAAGAACCATCACGCTATCTTCCCGAAAGGGTAGGCAGAAAGAATAGACTGCCACACTGTTCTTTCCTGACATAATTCTCTCGCTTCCTCAACATTCATACATCGTGTCATGCATGCACGTCGATTTTTCCGACTCCTCACCTGGCCGACATTTAATATTTGAATGATTTGATTGTACCACGTTTTCCTATTTTTCGAGTTCCGTTTGCAGATACTTTCTTTACCATTCTTTCTTCTTTCATTCTTTCCATTATTACTCGTACATGATTTATTAATATTTATAAAAGTTGTCATCCCAAACAAAAGCCTATCCAAAAAAGCTATGATGCAAGAACACAATGGTGTTTTTGTACCGACCCTTACGTATGGAAACGAAGCATGGAACTGTATATATTGCAGTGGAAATGAGATCTCTTAGAAGAATGTCGAATAAATCTTTATACGATAGAGTGTCAAGTGCAAATATAAGAAGTGAATACAGTGTGAACGAAAGTGTTATGAAAAAAATAATGAAAGAGTCATTAAGATGAAAGAAAGATTAAGAAAGTGCATGTAAACGATGTAAACGGAACAAGATATAGAGAAAGACCGAAGTAAAAGTGGCACGATCAAAAATATCAAATATGAAATGTCGGTCACGTACCGAGTTGGAAAAATGTATGAATGTCGAGGAAGTGAGAAAAGCATGTCAAGAAAAAACAGTGTGGCGGTCCATTCTTTGTGCACAACCCTTCGGGGAGACGGCGTGATAGTTATTTATATTTTGAAAATTAAGATTGTAGAGCAGAATGGTGTTCTTGTACTACCACTATATAACAAACTAACCAACCAACACACCGCTTTTCTACTTCTTTCGCCTTTAACATTCATACATCGTGACATCCTCGCACGCGCTCAAGTGGCTGACATTTAACATTTGATTGATTTGATCGTGTCAGGTTTTCCTCGGTATTCCTGCTTTTCCTGTTCTATTTTGTGGCCATGGTAGGAAATTGAAAATAACTTTGTTTAATCCACAAAATATCAAAAAACACGACGCGTTTCGGAGGATACCTCCATCTTCAGGTATAAAAATATAATAAAAACTAAACAAAAAAAGACTAATATAAAAACGCATTTAAAATTCGATACAATAATTTAAATTTAAAAATTAACCTGGGCTATTTGTTATTAGTACTAATAATTATTTTTTTATCAGTAAGAACTAATAAATAATATTAAACAATGATGATAATATAAAAAATATATAATTGTTAATTAATTTAGAAAAAACATACACTTGAATAGACATAATTTTTATGCAATATTAATATTAATTTTATATTAATTTCAATCTTTTTTTCCTCCGAAACAAGTCGTGTTTTTTAAATATTTTTGTAATATTTTGTGGATTCTTCATCTTCTTCTTCCTCAGCCTATTCCCGTCCACTCCTGGACAAGGGCCTCCTCCATTTTCTTCCACTCTGTCTTGTGCAGACTGGATCCAGGTTATTCCGACGTGTCTGTTCAGATCATCATTCCACCGTAGTTGCGGTCGCCCTGCACTTTTCTTTGCCGTCGCGGTGTTCAAGTCAGCAGTCTTCTTGTCCACTTTTCATCTGAGGATTAAACTTTCATTTTGTGGATTAAACAAAGTTATTTTCAATTTCCTAAGTATAATTTATCAGAAAATGAAAAGAACGAATTCGATAAGTATTTTTATTATTATTATTCACATATATTGTTCTATCCAAATGCAGATACTAATAGTAGCATTGGATAGCCAATGCAGAGTACTATCCCAATATCAAATGTAATTGAGTCTTCAAAATTTCTCTTATTTGCTGATGATTTAAAAATTTTCAGTGAAATTCAGTCTCTTTCAGACTGCTTGAATCTCCAGCGCGATATACAAAGCATCATGCAATGGAGTAAACATAACAAATTGTTCTTCAACATCTCCAAGTGTTTTATAATGTTGTTTACACGAGCAACTAAAACAATTTACTTCAGATATCAAATGGATGAAGCCCAGCTCGAAAGAGCGTCGACGTCCATGGATCTAGGGGTGTTGTTCGATGCTTGCTTGTCGTTAAGTCTTCACATAACTTCACTATGTAATAGCTCCCTCAAAATGCTTGGTTTTGTCATTAGAAACGCCAAGATCTTTCGTAATATTCAGGTGCTGAAGCTGCTGTATAACTAACTCTCTGGTGAGAAGTCGGTTGGAATTTAGTTCCATTATCTGGGCGCCGCATGAGGTTCGATATTCCCTGATGGTGGAGAGGGTGCAGAAAAAATGTTTGCGATATCTCTATCTTAGGGAGTATGGATATTACCCGTGGCTCTTTCCAACTGATTTCTTGCTAGGGATGCTAGGCTACCAGTCACTCGAGAGGAGACGAGACATTCACTTGGGTGTTCATTTCTTTCGACTGATAGGCGGTTGTATACACAACTCAGAAATCCTGAGTGATGTAGGTCTGTTCGTCCCTGATAATTATCTTCGACAAAGGGGCCATAGATTGTTTTATCTCCCACGATGCAGAACCAACCTGCCAATGGTTATGCCGGTAGGTAAAGCAATATCTTTGCTTAATCATATCACCTCGGAGTTTGACGTATTTTGTGATAGTTTGGCTCATCTGAGGGAAGTACTGTCATTATTATAATTGTTTGGTATATTTATTTTATTAATTTGTCATGCATCTTATGTTTCTCGCTCTTTTTATTAATCTATTATGTATTACTTATTATTGTGTATCTCTAACTTGTATCTTTAGTGTATTGGAAAAAAAATATGTAAAGCTTTAGATTTGTTTAAAATAAATAAATGAAATATATTTTAGCGGATTTTCAGTAATATTAGGTCCTTACATATGAAATTGGCGTTTTGCCGTACTGGCAACTTTGATCTCAAATATCTTCTCTTTGGTTAGGAATTCCAAATTCAAATTTATACAGCTATTTACTCAAGTATTTGTGTTTCGAAAATTATAATTAATTTGTTTTTTCCTCAATTGTTTTTTTTCTTTGCGTCACTCAGTTTACAAAATGGAAAACTTGAAATATCGCTTTATTTACGAGTACGAGTTCCACCGTGGCACAAACTACGTCTTGTTTCATTATAATTCTTCCACCTTTTGTATTTATAGTATCTTCTACTTCTTATACTGGCCGTAGGCTGCTGGGGCCTCCCATGCTATCTTTCCATCTTTTGGGGGGTCTTCCAGGCATCCTTCTTTCTTCTGTTTTCCCAGATAAGGCAAGGGGTGGTAGTCTATGGGTGTCATTTCTTTCCGCATCTCTCCAATACCTATTTCTTTGTCTCACCTATCTGACAACATCCTGGATAGCACACATTTCACGAATCGTAATATTTCTTTTTCTGTCGCGTAGAGTCCCAGCTGTTATTTTTCTGAGGCTTTTCATCTTTTTTATTCTGAAAAATGATTTAGTGGGAACTGTGTCAGCTCTTGTTTCGATGCCATTTATAATATGTTACTTTTAATCTCCTGTATGACCACGATCGTAACTAGCTACACTTTTTAGTCTTTCGAAAGAAAACATGTTTATCCCATAAATACGAAAGCGAATTGATAACTGATATTGTATACTATGAAAATATGAAGATAAGAGTAGAACTAAAAGTCATGCGTAAGACCAATAATAGCATATGGAATAGCGTTGAACCAATGGCAGACACAGTCAGGAACAAGCAAGTTTTGAGGACTTCTGAGATGAAGACACTTAGGAGACACTGAAGACACAGAATAAGAGAGATATGTGAGGCTGAGGATATTATACGATGGAGTAGACAGTGAAAGATGGACTAGTACGGTCATGTCCAAAGAATGGACACTATCAGACTCCCCTATATTGTACTACATAATTAGCTTCATGGAACTCGTCCTCGTGGAAACCCTAAAAGATGGAAGAACAGCTGAAGCAGAATATCAATTTGGCTACTTAACCTCTCTACACTGACAATTCTATATAACATTAAATATAACATACTATAAAAAATAATGTGATGTAGAATCTTTCCCATTTGTAAAGTCCCAAGATTATTAATGAAATATCATTGTTAAAAATATTTATGTTTATTGATTGACGAGAGATATGTGAGGTTGAGGATATTATAAGATGGAGCAGACAGCGAAAAAGGGACTAGTACGGTCATGTTCAAAGAATGGACTCCACCAGACTCCCATATATTGCATTGCATAATCAACCTCATGGGACTCGTCCTCGTGGAAGACCTCCTAAAAGATGGAAGGACAGCTGGGAATCTACCTCACAGGAGGAGCAACTCTCTGGAGAACAGACCACATAGTTCTACAATAAGGTAGAAGAAGAAGAATAAGAATTGTTTCGAAAAAATCGCGATGCTAAATTTTTTGACATTTTGCAGCTGTCAAATCAAATCGGCCCCACATTCAATTCAACATTTCGGCCTGGTAAACAGACATTTCAAGACGGCATTAGTAGGCCCTCCTAACATGATTTCTGCAGGACGTTCTGTCCTGCGGCAGCTCTCTGTTAAGTCCACATTTCTTGAGAATGGCTTCGATAGATGATCTTCATGTCGCCAAAGGCCGTCCTCTACCCCTCTGGACCGCTGGGATTCAATGTGGTCATCATCTTGGGCCATGACGTGGCCTAACTATTTTAATCTGGCTTCTTAAACTTTATCTATTATATTATATTATAAGAGCAACATCAAAACTGTCCCGGATATTCTCGTAGAACAAAATTATGAAAGGATCACTGCATTGTTTGGATATATTGTATATAATAGTAAGCATTGATGAAGAAAGAAGTGTTAAGAAAGTTAACGTTAGTAAGAAATCTTTTTTTTCTTCTTTCTTTTCTATCTGCGTAGATTTAGAGACACGTCCTACCTGTACTTCAATGGAGAAATAATGCGTTTTGTGTGACGATTTCCATTGTGGACTTTCTGTAGTCCGACCCCACGAGACGCCCTCACCAATACACACGCATCAATTATTCAACTCGTAAGCTCCCTAAAGGAACATCCACACAATTCAAATACTTAACTATAATATATAAAATATGCGATGTGAAATTATTTAATATTTTACTACATAAAATTTGGGGCATAAAATAAGATACATTTGGAGCATAAAATATTTTAACTTATGGTGCAATCATATGCCATACGGAATAAAAAATGAAGAAATGTAAATCGGACGATTTATTAAACAAATTATTTAATTTATTTAATAAATCGTCTGCCTTTCTTTTTTTCCTTATTTATTCCGTACCTATGCCATATGATTGCACCGTAAGTTAAATTATTTTATGCTCCAAATGTATCTTATTTTATGCCCCAAATTCTATGTATCTTATTTTATGTACCTTAATTAATACGAATGAAAAAGGCAGTTTTCTAGATGTTTTATTATATTTTATGGGAATGACATGTTTCGCCCTTCTAAGGCATTATTAAATGCCTGTGTCATTCCCATAAATATAATAAAACTTCTAGAAAACAAACGTTTTCATTCGTATTAAAGATTTAATATGGAGTTTTTCGTTGTTCAAGAAACAATAAATTTATGTATCTTATTTTATGCCCCAAATTGCCGCACAGAGGCGCTTCGAAGTTCTCCTGTATTGAAAGCAATTCGTCTTTTAAATGAGGTGGCAAAGGAAATATACATATTTGGATGCTATTATGGCAAATTCGTGAATACCCTTTCGGTAAGAACAACAAAAAGATAACTGACATATTTTTAGTTGTATCTCAATCTTCTCTCGCCTAACATATTGTTAGAAGCCGCCAGGAGTATTATTCCATTCTATATGCCAAAGAATTTGACCAGAATATTTGAAGAACAAATATTTGTGAATGTATACTTATACCTGTATACGAAATCCTGGATTTTCACCAAAGGGTAGTTAATTCAAATTTTTAGTTGTATCTCAATAGAGACGAAGAAGCAAACTGAACATGGATGATCAAGGTGTGACAGCCTTCGCATTGTGTTAATAAGGTAGTTTGCTAAATGCCGAAAATCATTCTCCATAGATGGCGTTAGTGGGTCGGTTGTATAGGTTAATCTTGAAAAATTCACAAGAGCAACCAAATCTACATAGATGGCTGATTGAAACTGACACGTGAAGATAGATATGGATTTTGAAGTAAAATATGTCATGCATGATCATAATAACAAAGGTGGAATGGGGAATGTTGTAATTACATAAAGCGTGCGCTTAACCCAACCAATGACAGGTCATAAGTCCTGTAAACACCTTGATCATCCATGTTCAGTTTCCAGTTTGCGTCTTCGTCTCTATTGAGATACAACTAAAAATTTGAATTAACCACCCTTTGGTGAAAATCCAGGATTTCGTATACAGGTATAAGTATACATTCATAACTGACATATTTCTATTTACATGGTTCTATGTGCTCGTATATTTCCTTTGATGTTATTATTTTTTTCTCGTGGCTTTGGCTCACGATATAATGATGTAAAGAGGGTTTCAGCAAAGCAATATTAATAAATAAAATTTAAAAAAGAATCCCTGTGATGGTTTGGACATGACGAATGGATGAGGGAAGAATGGTTAAAATGTTGTATACAAGCAGTGCGAGTGGAAAGAGAAGCCGTTGAATACCATTTTGATATTCACTGGCCTCATCATCATCATCACTGTTATTAGTTAAAAAAAATGCTATTTGAAATTTAATGGTAGTTCATTGTAAATATTGAAAATAAAATTAAAAAGTTATGTTTTCAGAAGCACTGACACCGGAAGATGTGCCGTGAAAGCAATGGCAGTGACACTAGAATATGTATATATATAAACGACGTAAACGGAATAAGTAACAGAGGAAGATCGAGGAAAACGCTTTAGAACGCTTTAAAAATCAAATTTAGAAAAAATATTATAGGAGGGGGGGAACAAACCCTTTACACCAGTGTTCCCCAACCGATGGTCAAGACTTTTTATTGAGCTGCAAACAGAAAGCCAAATTTCAATGAATTCGGCGTTCATTATTAATGTAGAAGATGTTGTGCGAAAGGGAAGACTAAGATTATGCTACTGGAGAGACCATGTGGAAAGAGCGTGTTCTGAAAGAGTGATCAATATAGCCGCAAATAAAGTACCAACAGAAAATCGACCTGCAGGAAGACCACCCAAAAGTTGGACATCTACATCCCAGGAACAGGCTCCGAGAAATAACAGGACGCAGTCCTAAATAAAGCAGAAGAAGAATAAGAAGAAGACGACCTTCGTGGCAGAGTGGTAAGAGCTCTGACTTTTATACCGAAGGTTCCGAGTTCGATTCCCGGCGATGGCAGTGTGATTGTCACACTGTCTTTGGTCTGGTGTAAAATTCACGTAACAATTAAATGGCGATAGATTGGCTACCTATCACATGTCACGAGAATCAATATAATAGCTAAAATAAATTGTATACAGTAATTGGGTTCAAACGACCTGTTGTATACATAAAAAAAAGCATTTTCGTCCATGTCCTCAAGAAAATCGAAACAATGGAATAGACTGGATGTGAATCCAGCACTTCGTCTGTCAGAGACAGAATATACATTATATTAGCAAAGATGCTACAGAAGATTTCGCATTAGTTTGTTGAAAAAAAACCCCATTGTTTTTGTTAAATTTTAATTGCATTAGACTGTTAATATGTACCATATATAGAGTTTTTTTTAGAGGTACCCAAAACATATTCAAAATGATAAAAAAAACATTAAAATAATGTTAATGTCTATGATATTGGATTTATTTAATAGATAATTTAATGCCATTATTGTTTAAATATGATTTCGGGCATATGACCGCCACGGCTAGCTCGAATGAAGCGCAATCGTGAAATCCAATTTTCGACAATTGTCGTCTTTGTGGATGCGTATTATCCACTAGAGTGTACGTGGTGCAAAAACGATCCGTGGTCTTCCGAATAACTTGCTCGGATGTACGATTATGTCGAGTTTGGCGAACCGAACCATGATTTTCAAAATAATTTTTCACAGTTTGCAAGCGCTGTTCTGACGTCAGTCTATTCATGGTAAAATGGCAAAACGTTTTGACTACAAATCAACTGTCAACTGTCAAATTGGCAGTCTGTAGTCTGTCTGGCAGTTTAAAAACCAAACTTCTAAAAAAAAACACCCAATAATTGTTACTTAAAGCTATGTCCATCTTTTACAATATAAGATTAATAAAATTTTGTTTAAAAACATTTTAATTCAGTATTAGTAGTCCGCGATTTTTTTACCCTTTTTTACCGGTCCGAAGGTGTAAAAAGATTGGAGAACACTGCTCTACATAATAAAAAAACAAACGTTATCTATACTATATAACGGTAACATCATATTAAAGAAATGTCAAGTACTTATTTTGAATTTATCGGAAGAGTGTAGTCAGTGCTTAAGGAAAGCCTTCCTATTCGCACACCACTGTTAGGGGTAGAGGCAAATATCGGCTAGGCCATGGGCGTCTCGAGAAAATAACATGCAAAAAGTAGTATACTATATACAATATAATTATTATATTTGACCTGTTCTCAACAGATGCCTAAAACCTTAATTTTGTAATGTCTATTGATGAAATAAACTGATTTAACTTGAAAACTACATATTAAATGATGGATACGAATGAAAACGTCTGTTTTATACATATTTTATTATATATTATGTGAATGACTTGTTTTGTCTGTCTAAGGCATTATCAAAGGGACCTGCATTTGATTTTATCAAAACTGCAAACAAACAATGGTTTATAAACAAACAGAACAACAGGTTTTAAAAATAAAAAATACCTTCATACCACCCATTAAATTTAACCACTCTTATCAATTGCAATCAATACAGTTTTTTTATAGTGTGTTGTTTTGTGAACTGTTGTAGAAGTCAGTAGTGTATAATGTACATATTCTTGAATGCTTTTCATTAAATGATTATAGTTAAATAATGAACTTAAACCAAGTTTTGTTTCAGTGTTTTTAAAGGGTTCCTGGTTTATTTGATATTGGCCTCTCTCGGAAACTGCATGATTTCATATAATTCGTGTAATAATAATAAATTGGATAATTCATAGAGCGCCATTTTTATGAATTTATCAGGTCCATTTTATGAACTAATTAAAATTAAACTTTTATTAATATGTATTATTATATTATATAATATAATAATGAAAACAAAAAAAAAAGATACAAAATTTCTTTATTATTATGTATTTAGTGTGCTTCCACTTGTGTTTTTATGTTCGATCGGTTTCGGCAGCTTGCTGCCATCGTCTGATCCATTATTTAAAATGAACTTCTACCAAGAAATTTCAATTAAAAACATATTATAATAATGTTTAATTATTACATAATTTATTTATTTATTATATAAAAATAAGAAATGATAACCTTATCACTCATACATCGTGTAATGAACGCACGTCGATTCTTCCGACTTGTAACATGGTCGACTTTTAATATTTGATTAATTTGGAAAACATGGCATGACCAAATTAATCAATTACTAAAAGGCGGTCACATCCGAAGTCGGAATAATCGACGTGCGTGCATGGTACGATGTATGAATGTAGAGGAATCCCGAGAGGTATGCCAGGACAGAGCATTGTGGCGATCCATCCTCTCTGCCTACCCCTCCGGGAAAATGGCGTAATGGTTAGTTAGTTAGTTAGTTTTTTGGTCATACCATGTTTTTCTCGGTTTTCTTCGACTTCAGAATCCAACAGGAATCTGATGGGCCACAACGTGTGGGATTCTGGTGGGATCCATTCTCTGCACGTGCGCATTCCAGTATCTTCTGCGTTGTCTGCCCCATCTTACGATACCTTCCACCTTGCCGTGTTCCTCGCCCTATTCTCTGATGGTGGAGCGATTGCAGAATATTTTGCGCTTTCTTTACCTCAAAGAGGGCGGTTATTACCCGTGGCTCTTTCCAACTGAATTCATGCTAGATATGCTAAGCTACCAATCATTTGAGGGAGGGAGGAATTTCCACTTGGGAGTTCACTTCTTTCAGCTGATTGGCGGTCGTGTACATAACTCGGATGTCCTGAGTGATGTAGGTCTATTTTGTCCCTTATAATTACCTTCGTCAAATACAGCACAGATTGTTTTATTTGCCGCGCTGCAGGACCAACCTGCCACAGGTTATGCCTGTGGGTAGAGCAATCTTATTGCTTAATCAGGTCATTTCGGAGGTGGACATATTTCTTGATAGTGTGAGTTGCCTCAGGGATCCAATATCAATGTTTTGTTTATTATCTCTGATGCAAAGCCTTTATGTATTTTTTTAAAATTAACTTTTATTTTGCAAATGTGAGGTTGTAGACGACTTGGATTAAGGCATCTGTAATATTTGTTAATTAAAAGCTAAAATGGCAGTGCACAATGGTGTTCTTGTACCGACTCTTATGTATGGAAGCGAAGCAACTGGCAAAAGAAGGATGAAAGTAGAATAAATGCAGTAGAAATGAGATCTCTTAGACGAATGTGTGGATACTCTGTGTATGATAGAGTCTCGAATGAAAATATAAGAAGTGAATGCGGGGCGAATGATGGTGTTATGAACAAAATAATGAAAGGGTCATTAAGATGGTTGTGACACATGGAAATAATGAATGAAGAAACAATGGTAAAAAAATATATGTTAACGATGAAAATGGAATAAGAAATTTTGGAAGACCGAGCAAAATATTGAATGCCCGTCACGTGTGGAGTTAGTGAAATCGACGCACGTGTATGACACGATGTATGAATGTTGAGGAAGCGAGATAAACACATGGAAAGAATGAATGAAGAAAGAATGGTAAAAATATAATTATATATTAACTATATAAATGGAACTAGAAATAGAGGAAGACCGAGGAATACGTGGCACGATCAAATAAATTAAATATTGAATGTCGGCCACGTGAGGAATCAGAGAAATCGACCCGTGTGCAAGACACGATGTATAAATGTTGAGGAAGCGAGAGAAATATGTCAGGAAAGAAAAGTGTGGCAGTCCATTCATTCTGCCTACCCCTTCGTTGAATCGCTCTTTACATCATGAAAGCATTAGCCAAATCGATGTAAAGGGTATTATAGCTATCATAGTGATTCTCGAGACATGTGATAGGTAGCTAATCAATCGCCTTTTAATTGTCACGTGAATTCTACACCAGACCATAGACAGTGTAACATTCACACTGCCCTAGCCGGGAATCGAACCCGGAACCTTCGGGGTGGCAGTCAATGCACTTCCGCTCTACATTCCTTTCTTATATCAGCATTTGAGATTCTGTCGTGCATCGTTCTACCACACATACGTCTTAGTGACCTCATCTCTACAGCATTTATTATGCTCTCATCCTTCTTCTGCCAGTTTCATGCTACGCTTCCATATATAAGGGTTGGGATCAGAACTCCATTGTGAACGGACATTTTCGCTAAAAATAATAATATTTAAAAAAAACTCCACGAGCCACCATTTGCAATTTGAGTAGTGCAGTAAGTATCAATACCATCCAGTCCACACTATCTTGTAGTTCCATAGACTATGAAAATGTTTTCCTCTGCGAGAATTCGTTTCCCCTCTCGCTCACACCCGCACGCGCTCGATTCCTGTCCCCCTCTAGCGCTAAGGACGCTGGCGTTTTAAATGGGGAAAAGAAAACCGTTTCAAAATCAGAATTCAGAGATACCGGTTATCTCTTTTCCCCGCTTGCGAAACGAGTCTTTCATCCCGCTCGCACTCGTGAAGAGGCCCCTTTTTAAATTGTGGAAAAATCACTCGGAAAAAAGAATCTGTGATACCGAGTGACGCGTTCTCACCACCCAATTCAACTAATTTTAAATCATTTTATAACGCACGTATTCTTTCAACGCTATAATTGTGTCGTGACTATAAATCATAGGTTTCCAGTCTTTTCTGGGCCACCGCCCACTTTACAAGAAAAATAAACGTTCAACGCCCCCCTCCCATATAAGTTATTCCAAATATTTAGAAACACATAGTTGAATTTTAAAGTATTATTTAATCTTTTATGTAGGTATCTGAAAACGACATATGGTAGAATACCGAACGAAGAAAAGGAAGAAATTATGAGCGTGTTTTTTTTTGTCTTTTTAGACTATATTTTTTTATCTGCCCACGCTCTTTATTTTTTCTGGGTCTTCTACTGCCCCCCTGAAAGTCTCAAACGCCCACAAGGGGGCGTTATCGCCCACTTTGAGAACCTAGGCTATAAACTATTGTTATGCGAAGCATGGAGCTGGTAGAAGAAGGATGAGAGCAGATTAAATGCGGTAGAGATTAGATCTATTAGACGGATGTATGTTAAAACGATGTATTATATATAAGTTCATATGCTATATCAGGATAAAAATATTAAGAACAAAATTATGAAATAATCGTTGCGTATGTTTGAACATATGGAACGCATAAATGAAGAAATATTGGTTTTTATTTTATAACTAACATCATTTGTGTATAATAGAAATAAATAAATAAAAGGAAAATTCCATTTAATTTATTTATACAAATATAACAGATTCCTTAATCTAAGTCGTCTACCACCTCACATTTATCTTAAGTATGGAAGCGAAGCATGGAACTATCAAAGGAAGGATGAAAGAAGAATAAATGCGGTAGAAATGTAGACCGTTGAAAAAGTGGCACGATCAAATAAATCAAATATTTTATGTCGGCTATGTGAGGAGTCAGAGAAATCGACACGCGTGCATGACACGATGTATGAATGTTGAGGAAGCGAGAGAAATATGTCAGGAAGGAAAAGCGTGGTCCATTCTTTCTGCCTACCCCTTCGGGGAGACGGCGTAATGGTTAGTTAGTTAGTACTATTTTACCATGCAAGGTGTTTAGCCCCCCCCCCCTCCTGTATCTACACAATGTGTCCATATTATGGAAAAATTATATACATAATTTTTATATACATAATTTACATAATATACATAATTTTTTTTTTTTATACATAATTTATCAACTATCAAGGTTCGAAAGATCTCACATCTTAATACTATACTGCGTGTGGAGAAGTACCACCTTCTCCAACTGATATTGGAGGGCTCGGTCTTCCTCTATTTCTGGTACCATTTACACCGTTAATATAAATATTTTTTATTATTCTTTCTTCATTCATTCTTTCCACCATCTTAATGATCCTTTCATTATTTTGTTCATTACACCATCATTCGCATCGCATTCACTTCTTATATTTTCATTCGACACTCTATCATACACAGAGTATTCACACATTCTTTTAAAAGATATCATTTCTACTGCATTTATTCTATTAAGCGCCGTAGATAACTTGAATTATATAATTCAAATTATACAATTTTGTTAAGCCATTATTCTTTTCAATAATGTCTTCAACCATGCGAAACATGTCATTTCAATATAAAATCATAAAACTTCCAGAAAAAATAACTTATAATAAAGTTTTAGATTGAACGATGAGAACTTATCCTAAAATCAATTCCTCTCTTTCCAATTTATAAGAACGGGTTGTATCGCATCCTTGTCTATATAAAGGATAGATAATGGAATAAAATTTAAAATTTGATGGCCATAAAAATTGTGCTTATTTCGAAATATACACACTTAGCAATGCTGCGCTTTTGTGAAAATCAACTAGCGTAGAGACACTTCAGAAATTAAATATAATGACGATATGATAATGATAATGGGCCAGACTGAATGACGGCGTGGTCTTGGCAGAGGGCAGATGTTTGGCTGTGCAATATTGTTAATTGTTTTGTTGAATCGCTCTTTACTTCATTATAGCGCTAGCCAAATCAATGTAAAGGGTAAAGCTACCATATTGATTCTCGTGACATGTGATAGGTAGCTAATCTATCGCCATTTTATTTTCATCAGACCTAAGACACCGCCGGGAATCAAATTCGGGACCTTCGGGGTGACAGTCAAAGCACTTACAACTCGGCCACGAAGGTCGTCATTTAAGAGATTAGACTGGAATAAGGAACGTAAATCTCGTCATTGGGAAAAAGTAACAGACTTCCGAGTCTCACTTCAAGAAGCCAGAAGATCCATGGAGCGTGGAAGAGTTATTTTGAGTTATTCCGAGGTAAGACAGAGAAGCCTTTGCAAAAGTGATGACCAACGTTCGTGAACATGTAATGGTACAGGAAGAAGAAGAAGTATGTTCTACTTTCGTAACACTATCTAGAAAATCACTGTGGAGAGAAAACATTCTCCAAAGTGATCGCCTACATCGTGGGAATTTAACAAGACACTATAAGAAGAAGGTAAAAGCCATCAGGATTTAAAATATTACTATTTATTTTCCAAATTGCCTTTGTTGACGATCTTCGTGGAAGAGTGGCAAGAGCTACGACTGCCACAGCGAAGGCCCCGGGTTTGATTCCCGGCCATGGCAGTATGATTGTAACATTATCATTGGTCTGGTGTTTATTTATGAATTTACGTGACCAATAAAATGACGTTGGATTAGATAACTATCACATGTCACGAGAATCAATATAATAGCTAAAAACAAATTATAATATATTCAGTAATTAGGTTTGAATGGCCTGTTGCATGCAAAAAAAGAAATAAATAAAAATCGCCATTACATTAGGTACTAAGAGTTTATATACTCATATAGCATTCTTGCTCAGCCGATCACAATGATCGTTTGGTAATTTAGTTATAAAATTTTGTAGATAAATTAGAGAGCACGAAAAGAAATTCTAGTGGCGATCCTTATGTATGAAAGTGAAGCTTGGATTTGGCAGAAGAAATGGCGAAAAAATGTATAATAGACTACCTAATGATGAAGTAAGAAAGCAATGTAAGGCGGATGAATGCGTCCTAAATAAAATTACGAAAGGGTCACTAAGATAGTTTGGACATATGGAACGAATGGATGAGGAAAAAATGGTTAAAATGATAAATACAAGTAGTTTGACTGGAAAAAGATGTCGAGGAAGGCCAAGGAAGACATAGCATGACCAATTTAATCAATGGCTGAAAGGCGGCTATGTTCGATGTAGGAACAATCGATGAGCGTGAATGTCAGATTGTGAATATAGAAGAGGCGCGAGAGTTGTGTCAGGGTAGAGCAATGTGGCGGTCCTTCCTCTCCGGGGAAACGGCGTGATGGTTAGTTAGTTAGTTAGGCACAACTGTAGTGTAAATTTGGTTTTAAAACATAAGCTTAAGTCTAAACCAGTCATGGATTTTTTTAAACGGGGATACCGTATCTAGGTAACTTAACATTTTCAATAATATACTCGTATTTTATTTTAGACGCATGTTTTTATAAATCAAAATGAAAATTCCAAAAGTAAACTGTAATTACGAAAAACAATGGTGAAAATGCTAAATTGACATGACGATAATCAATTTGGGTGAATTCTGAGATCTATGGTTTCGTTTGCCTAAAAAGTGAAAATGATTTGACGGCTAGAAATTAGCATGCTTCAAAAATTGCCGCCATAGATTATGGGCAGCGTCCGCCTGGACAACAGCGCCTACTAGCGACGCACGTTCAAACTAAATCTATAATCACAAGTCACATGGCCGCCCGCCGCGCGCTCTATCGGGAAAGCCTTTGCCATACAACTTGACCTAGTTTTTCGTTTTTTTTTTCGCGTTTGTACTAATACTAAAACTGTGGCAGTTCAGCTCAAGTAAGTACTATTTATAGTGAGAAGTAGCACTTTATTGTTATTATTTCAAGTTATTATCTCTACATTATCCGTGTTTATTGTCCGCTGCACTCGCCAGGGCGTCCGACCTACAACTCTTCCAACAGTTATCGCAAATGTATGTACATATTACAAAGCTTCATAAAAATTGGGGTGAAAACTGAAAACATGGGTATTTGCACCTGTTAATGAAAATCCCGAATAGCATCGTAGAAATTCTACGTACGTTTTCGTCGACACGCGAATCACAAATTCAATTGGGCAATTTTATTCAAGATTCGCCATTTCTAATTGCGGAGTTAAGGTTATAAATGTCTAAAATCGAGTTGTTGTTTCTGCTGAAATTTAAATGAAAACCATCTTGGTTGGTGGCAATTTCGTCGGTGTATGCAGTTTTCACTACCAGTGAGTGTTTAAAGATGGAGCTCCGCGTTATCCCTTTTGCAACATAAACATTTTATTATAAAAATATTACTATGGTGTTGTTAAATTTCTTACTATCATCCATTACCGATTAGAGCTTACGAACAGTTTTTTTCCGACGTCGATGTTAGTACATAATGGCGAATGCAATATTTATGTATCTAATTTTGAACATTTTAGAAATGTTGACAGCTAGCCTTTTCTATTATTGATTAATATCACGCGTTTCTTCATTTTGTGTAACTTGTTGACGATTTTGCTAGAAATTAAAGAGCCTTTTGCCATTCGAGACTTTGTACTTGTGGAATATTAATCGGACTTCGATCTAACCATGGGATTTCTTTAAAACTCTACTTTTTGTAAGAATTGAACGAAAATACATTCGTTTTGTGTTTTATGATTCAAAGTGTTCGAATATTTTAGCTGCTTGAGTTATTATAGTTCCGATTCCATGACATTTAAATGGATATATATTATTTTATTAATATTTATATTATTATTTTGTGAGATGAGTTTGATTGATGATGGAGATAATAGGCTTATTAGATTTAAAGAAAGTGTGAAAAATTTCAAATATTGATATGAGGGAATGTGAACTAGATAAAATGGTTAAAAAAATGTCTTATAAATGAATGTAGAAATAATGAAGATTTCATAAATGGGTATTTTGTGGATGTTGAAATAAAATTTATAAAAAAGTACTTTTAATATTCTTGCTGTTCTACGCTTGTCTAATGTTTACTTACACGAGCACTTTCTTTGTTTCAGCTGCGTAATGTCTTCGACTAGAAGCCACACAAACATGAAAAATACGTCCCAATTTTGAGACAAATTGAAAGAATTCTAAATATCGCAATATAAATTTATGTATGTAATGCGGTGCCATAATTAATGTCTTAGCAAGTAAAAACAAGAGAAGAGTCATAACCAAAAAGTCAGACAATGAATAAAAAAAATATTCCAAGTATAAAAATGTAGACCATTTTGTTGATGTACAAAAGTTGTGCACAAATTGTTGCGTCGTTCTAAGATTCTAACAACCAAAGAGAAGTAGCCATATTCCATAGACAATAATAAGTTAACCTGTTATATTTGAAAAGAAGAATTGTTGCCATGTTAAAGCTTCTGGGGACAACCCGCGACTGAAATTATTTATCATCGTTATACGGACACGAATGTTACAAATAAAAAAGGATTTATTTAAGTATATCTATATTTACCCAGGGCACAAGTTGTTGATTGTTGAAATACACAAAAATTGTTCTAAATAGATCACCTATAGAAGCTAGAGCACCCCCTACCTTCAAGATGATTACCAAAGAGAAACACTTCACGAAATGTGAGACTCCAAACAGCTCTAGAATTATTGAAGACAAAAAGCATTCCACTAGGATACCAAATGGCGTAGTACCCGGGAAGCCAGTAAAAATTATCCCGGAAGTCCCGAGACAGGATAAACCTGAAGAAAACAAGGAGCCGGAGAAAGTAAATGGCACGTCCGACGATAAAACAGATAACTCTGACGACGCCTCTTACAACACTCCAAAGTTCGGTACTGTGATTCCTAATAGGATCTTCGTCGGAGGTTTCTCGGCGAAGACGGCTGATGAAGAGTTGTGGAGATTCTTCTCTTCCTTTTCCCACATCACGGCGGCAAAGATTATCTACGATAGAGCCGGTGTTTCTAAATGTTATGGATTCGTGACGTTTGCGAATCCCAAGGATGCTAAGGCCATTGTCAAACAGGTAAGAAAATTTAAAAATCTTTTTATCTATTACTGCTAGAGTCCGAAGCGGGTCTCTAAGGTCTCTTTATTAATCCATCACGGCTATACTCTTCAATCCATGGCTGGACCTGGATATTAAAAGTTGGAAGACTCGATGTTGGAGTATGACTTGTATAAATGTGGAGGCAGATAGAGAGGTGATCAAGATATTATAGTTATTCTTCTCTGGCGTTATAACCCTTGGTGAGTGATAGCCTCCTCCAAGAAACATTTCTATCCTGGCCTGTGTCTGGCCGCCACCTCCCAGTCTTGCTGCTAGGGGTTGGCAAAATGAATCATCTCAGAGATCTGAGCCGAACGGATCGCTCAGCAAAGTGAGTCGACTCTTTTTCATAATTCACGACTAGTTATTTTGGGCGTCCTTGTTTTCATTTCAACTCCCTTTTTTAGGTCATTCGTAAAAATTATTTTCAAGAAAGAGCCAAAAAATCACCGTATTAAAAAAAATATGTCCCAAGGAGTCTACTGAGCTAATTCACGAAAGAGTCGACTCTTGCGCGATTCATGACTTCCGATTCAGCCTGCGGATCATTGAGCTTCCGCTCTTTTTTTGGGAGTCATCGCTCATTCGTTCACCAAAGTGAGCCGGCTCTTTGAGTAAACTCGTGAGCGGATTGCCCACCACTACTTGCTGCTCTAGGACCCAACAGTCTGCCACGGCACCATCCAACCATCGCAGTCTCGGCCTGCCGACGCTTCTTCGCCTTACTGGATTGTCATACAACACTCTTGGGTAGCTCCAGATCCCCCATTCAGTGCAAGTGCCCTAGCCAGTCTGTTAATTTTTATAAACTTGACCACCTTGACGTCCTGGTACAGATCGTAGAGTGTAAGATTTTTTCTATTGTATTCCATTGCAGTTAAGGTGATTTTATTGTTATATACCATGTGTTTAACAGCCTTCATGACAGAGTGGCGACAGCTATGATTGCCACATCGAAAGTCCCGGTTTTGATTCCCGGCGATGACAGCATGAAAATAAACCTTACGCTGTCTTTGGTGTAATAAAATTCACGTGAAAAAAAAATGGTGATGGACTAGCTACTTATCACATGGCTTGGACTTGGATCTTCTGGCTTACAGAGATCAGCTCTACTGGCTACTCCTCTTACGTCTGTAGGAAACATTGTTGGAAATGTGATTTGGTAGATGTTCTATGCGCGGGCTAGATGTGTGGCCCGGATTGCTCGAGGGAGGATTTAGGGTTTATTCTAAAGTCCTGCATTATTTATGGTCAGGGAATGGAAGACCAGTTAGGATTGGGGTTGTAGAGTATGATGGGATTAGTCTTTACTAGCATCCTGCATGAGATTTTGTTTGGCGGAGTACGTAGTGGGCTATCGGGGAGGATTTTTTTTCATTCGCATTGGTTGCGGGATGGGTAAAATACTGAATGATGGTAGATAACTTGGTGGTAAAGGGTTATTATTGATAAAGCAGACGGTAATAATTTAGATCGTGGTCTGGGAATGAAAGATGAATATGGAGTTGTGTAAGGAGTAATAGAACTGGAGTTGCAGTGATCTGAAGGGCCAAAGGAGTGTGGTTACGATGGTCTGTCGATGTGGACCTGCCTTTCTTCAAAGTCAACCTTCCTCTTCCGAGAGCAATTGAGGAACTTTCCAAAAATTCAAAAATCGATGTTCATATTCCGCTACGTAGTTCTCCAAGTTTACCAAGTTCGTCCATGTGAAGTAGCAATGGCATATATTGGTATTTGACAATGTGAATGATTGCATGTGCGAAAGAAGTTACGCTGCAGCCACACCTGCAAACCAAACGCTCTTTTATAGAGGTCACCGTTTTGGCTCTAGGGATCAGTTCAGATAGAACGACTCTTATATAGAGTTTTCAGGGGTAAAATGATAGGACATTAAGCCAACTCTCTTTCAAAGAGTTTTTTTTTATATCCGGGTCTCATATCCAGGTTTGACTGTACATACCAAATAATATCTTAAGTTTAATACACCTTTGTGTCTATGCATGTATGAGGTAAACAACCGTTTCTAGGTTTCACTTAATTTTACTGTTTAGTATAGTAAAAGTATAAGTCAATTTAATAGAATAAAAAATGATGAAATAAGGAAGAAATGTAAGATAGATGATTGCATCTTAAGTAAAGTAGAAAATGGATCATTTGGAATGGACTGTTTGGACATATTATATGGTTTTAACCGTTTAAGTACCGTGATGTTTTAAGCTTAGGAACACTCCCATACCGCATGTTTTTAATTATTAAAAAAAAATAAGGTTAATGGATATTACGCACTATGTTTAAAGTTTACCTATAAAATGATATATCAAGTTTGAAATTTCGTATATTAGATTTTTTCTTTCAGGGTTGTCACAAGCATAAATAAATATAATTTTTACATTTTTATAAAAAAAATATTTATCGAGAGCAAACATTAAAAAATCAATGTATCAGTTCTTGTCTAATATCACTTGAAATTTAATTCTTAAGAGTTTACAATTTTATTGTAAATAAATATTCAGGCCTATCGCAAAATTATTATATTTTTATTTTGTAAAAACGGGCAAATTTGAAATTGTGTCCTGAAATATGGTAAAGGAAGGTTAAAGGTCAAAACACTTGAAATTCAGGTATAAATTTAAAACAAAAAATGGATCCTTTATATCGATTTCACCATAAGTGGTAACCCTAGTGCTCGACTTCTACAAAAATCCCTTTTTCAATTAGATCGACTAGTGTCAGAAGGTTCATTTTTCTTGCAGAGATAGTGTACAGATGTCGCTAGCCACACAAGAATAAAAATTGTTAAAATTCCTACTGGAATCATTTTTAATACAAAGTGGCCTCATGGTATTGGTGGTGCGCCTATGTAGCGGCCACCAGTGGCCTTACGGTATTGAAGTGGTTAACAAACGGATTTAATTTGAAACTGTTTTGCCATCTTTTGGGTGGTCTTCCTAATGTCGGTAATGTCATCTCAGTCTTCCCCATCACAAAACATCTTCGACATCGCAGATCTTCTTTATTTTAGAATTTCTCATTCTGTCTCGGAGTGTCATTCAGCAATGGATCGGAGAGTTCTCATATCTGTGGTTCTTAAACAGAGACTCTTAGTTTTGATGGTGTCGGCCCTCGTCTCAATTCCATATGTCATTATAGGTTGAATCCAGGTTTTGTACATTTGCATTTGTTTTCCCAAACAGCATTTTTCAAGCATCAAGCCACAACTGCTGCTTGAATCATCCACATCCAAGCATTAAAAACTGCTCCAGCTTAATATAAGGAAATAAATGTTTTTTTTCTTGTTATAGTACGGCGGAGTAATGTTCTCCCCGATGGGACGGCTCAGGATTGCTCAAGCTGTTAGAAAACAGGTAATGATGATGATGATTTGTTTACTTCTATTTTCGTCTCTAACCTATCTGGTGGAATGCCAGCACAGGTACGGTTGCATCTACAAATAATTGTTTATTCACTTTCTTCCCGAATACCGAATGATACTGACATCTGTGAACCATTTGTCAAAGTTTTTAGCAATGTAACTATAATACCGACTGAATAATTCACATTTTAAATATTCTTTGGTGTCATCACTGTCCTGTTGCTTGACAACCTTGTCAACCTATACTTAAGTTAAATTTCCTGCGTATTATACTTGTCATTAACTATTGGTAACCTAGCAAGCAAATAAAACCGAGTTATCGTTCTGTGTTTTTTATCCAACTTATCACAACAACAATATCAACAATAAGCCGTCACGGGCCTGATTGATGACATTGGTCATTAGTTGTTGCGGGCCAGATTGATGACACTGGCGGATCGGATTTGGCCCGTGGGTTGTAGTTCGGGGACCCCTGGTTTATGGAAATGACATATTTCCTCTTTCTAAGACGTTAACAAAAGTTTTGATAATGCCTTAGAAAGGCGAAACATATCATTTTCATATATGTACTATAATATAACATTTAGAAAACAGATGTTTTCATTCGTATTAATTGAATTATGCAGTGTTTGAAATTCTCTTTCCAAATTTGTAATAGAATTCCACAAAGGTCTTAACCGTTAAAAAAGTGATATTATAAGGATTGCTGGAGGTGGATGGATGAGAGAAGCAATGGATAGGGGACAGTGGTGTGTTTTCGGAGAGGTCTACGTTCAGCATTGGACGACGGACAAATATTTATAGAATTATAAATGCAGCTTGGAATGAATGCCGCAGGTGCCCCAGTTCTCTCCGGAGCTGTCCCCCGTTGTGAGCGGGGAGCCCTACTACCTTCCGGCTCAGGGCGCCCACAAGCCCCCGCTCTGCATCGCCGCTTACCCTATGCAGCCGTCTCTTCCAGTGCAGCAGGTATTTAAACACTTCATGGTTAATGTTTTGTGTCTGATTTGCAAAAATTGTATGACCGAGTCTAACTCAACTAACCCTTGAAGGCCGGCAAGAATTTGAAACATCGGAACACTCTTGTAAACAATTAAATTATTCTTCACACAAAATACATAAAAATATCAAATAAATTGTATTTTGTAGTCAAATATTATACATTTTAATTAATTTTGTAGTCAAATATTATACTGGCAAAAGAAGGATGAAAGTAGAATAAATGCAGTAGAAATGAGATCTCTTAGACGAATGTGTAGATACTCTGTATGATAGAGTGTCGAATGAACATATAAGAAGTGAATGCGGTGCGAATGATGGTGTCATGAACAAAATAATGAAAGGATCATTAAGATGGTTTGGACATATGGAAAGAACGAATGAAGAAAGAATAGTAAAAAATTATATGTTAACAATGTAAATGGAACCAGAAAAAGAGGAAGGCCGAGGAAAATGTGGCACGATCAAATAAATCAAATATTGAATGTCGGCCATGTGAGGAGTCAGAGAAATCGACGCACGTGCATGACTCGATGTATGAATGTTGAGGAAGCAAGAGAAACATGTCAGGAAAGAAAAGTGTGGCAGTCCATTCTTTCTGACTACCCCTTCGGAGAGGCGGCGTGATGGTTAGTTAGTTTTTAAAAATAAAAAGGATTTACACTAGACATAATTGTCTTTATGGTGGCCACCTAATTATAAACTGCATATTAAGGTAGATCTCAGAGGGGCTAAATATATTTTGTTCCCATGGAAGCAAAGATAGTGCGGCCTTCTAGGAATTTTACCTATAGAAGCTGCTGCGGGAGAGTTGGAGAGGGTCATTTTGGACAATTCATAAGCTAAGATGATTTTATTTTATGCAATGCTCGTGGGATAATTATTTTGAAATTCTGTATTATTTGTCACTGAAAAATCTCACAACATATCTAATTAACTAACTAACCATTTCATTTCATTTAATTTATTTTGATAATAATCACAAACATTACAGACATACAATTCCAAATTGTTTGCAATTACATTATAAAAAGAGAAGCATTAAAAAAATAAAAATTAAGCTTAAGAATAAGAAAAAATCATAATCCGATTAAGCAATAAGATTGCCCTACCCACAGGCATAACCATTGGCAGGTTGGTTCTGCAGCGTGGCAAATAAAACAATCTGTGCTGTCTTTGACGAAGGTCAGGGACAAATAGACCTACATCACTCAGGACATCCGAGTTCTGTATACGGCCGCCAATCAGCTGAAAGAAGTGAACTCCCAAGTGAATGTTCCTCCTTCTCTCCATTGATTGGTAGCTTAGCATACCTAGCAAGAATTCAGTTGGAAAGAGCCACGGGTAATAACCGCGCTCCCTGAGGTAAATAAAGCGCAGACATTTTTTCTGCACTCGCTCCACCATCAGAGAATATCGGATCCCAGGCGGTGACCAAATAACGGAACTATATTCCAGCCGACTTCTTACCAGGGAATTATACAACACCCGAAGTACCCGTGTGTTCGAAAATATCTTGGCATTCCTAAAAACAAATCCAAGCATTTTAATGGAACTATTACATAGAGCAACTATGTGAAGATTGAACGATAATTGAGCATCGAATAGAACACCGAGATCTCTGGATGTAGAAGCTCTTTCAAGCTGTACCCCATCCATAAGATAGCGAAAGTATAATGTTTTCGATGCCCGTGTGTATGACATAACAAAGCACTTGGAGACGTTGAAGAATAATTTGTTACGTTTACTCCATTGGGTTATGCTCTGAATGTCACACTGAAGCTTCGAACTATCTGAGGGATTCTCTATTTCAGAGAAAACTTTTATGTCATCAGCAAATAATAAAAAAATTGAAAAGTTTATTTCGTTAGAAATATCATTAATGAATATCGTGAAAAGCAATGGTCCTAAATTAGACCCTTGTGGCACCTCTGATGAGGTGTGAAAGGCTGAAGACTGAAAAAGTCCATATAACACATATTGTTTTCGAGGGGTTAGATAGCTAGAGAAAAGCTTGAGCAGATTGTCACTAAAGCCAATCCTTTGAAGCTTTCGAAGCAATAGTTGGTGGTCCACCTTATCAAACGCTTTTGAAAAATCACTATACGAGCAGTCGACTTGTGCACCTTTATCAAGGCACTTAGTGACGCCATTTCTCCGGAGAAGTAGGCAGATTGGATGGATCGCCACAATGCTCTGTGCTGGCATACCTCTCGGGCTTCCTCTACATTCATACATCGTACCATGCACGTATGTCAATTATTCCGACTTCGAATGTGGCCGCCTTTTAGTAATTGATTAATTTGGTCATGCCATGTTTTCCTCGGTCGTCCTCGGCTTCTTTTTCCACTCACGCTGCTTTTGAACAACTTTTTAACCATTCTACTCTCATCCATTCGTTCCATATGTCCAAACCATCTCAT
This sequence comes from Lepidostoma basale, assembly GCA_022606425.2. Classification (NCBI taxonomy): domain Eukaryota; kingdom Metazoa; phylum Arthropoda; class Insecta; order Trichoptera; family Lepidostomatidae; genus Lepidostoma; species Lepidostoma basale. Next base: position 2,437,702 of record JAHDVF020001251.1, read on the forward strand.
GGATCCTTTTTTAATTTTATCCATGATGCAGTCATCTCTCTTATTTCATCGTTCGGTATTCTATCATACAACGTTTTCCCGTACATTCTTCTTAGTGATCTCATTTCTACGGCATTTATCCTGCTTTCATCCTTCTTTTGCCAGTTCCAAGGTTCACTTCCATACATGAGGGTTGGCACTAGAACTCCGTTGTGTACTGCCATTTTTGCTTCTGTGGATATATTTCTATTTGCAGTAATGACTTTACATATTTATGACATATCTGTGTTGAGATATTTTTTTTTTTTTTTTTTATGTACACAACAGGTTGTTTGGACCCAATTACTGTATACAATTTTTTTATTTTGAAGCTATTATATTGATTCTCGTGACATGTGGTAGGTAGCCAATCTATCGCCATTTTATTGTCACGTGAACCTACACCAGACCAAAGACAGTGTGACAATCACACTGCCATCGCCGGGAATCGAACCCAGGACCTTCGGCATGGAAGTCAGAGCTCGTAACCACTCTGCCACGAAGGTCGTCGAAGGTATTTCAGGATTGTGGGTGTTTCTTAAGAGGAAACCCTTTTTCCATCATCCATGCTGTATTCGAGGTGTTAATTGTATATTTTGTTGTGTAGGGGGCAGTGAACGCGCCGCCCAACCAGCACGGGGGCTCTCCCCGTGGCAGCTCAGCAGCTACTCCCGAGGCAGCCCCGCCTGCCCGTTACCTGCCACCCCCAAGGCCCCCTCAGCCTATTTACCACCACCCGCTGCAGCCCCAGTTCATGATGTACCCGCAGACCATGCCTGGATACGATGGTAAGTGCAGCAGACTATTTCTACTTCTGACGCAAACATTTTTTGATCAATTGAAGACACCACGATATGGTTGAATGACTTGCGCCTTTGTAATAACTAGGGTTCAGAATTGACTTAAAAAGCATATTTGTTTCCTGTGCTTAGCTTTCAGAAAATCACTCTTCTGCAATGATAACATAAATTTGAAACTCCACCAGAGAATGATCAGATGCTATGTGTGGTCTGTTTTATTGTATGGATGTGAAACGTGGACCTTAAAAGTCAACCCAATGAACAGACTGGAAGCATTTGAAATGTCTACCTTAAAGAAAAACACCCTTATACGCATTGTTACATATAGGGTGTTTTTTTCAAAAGGTATACAAATTCAAAATGAAAAAAAAAACACATTAAAATAATGTTAATGTGTATGATATTGGCTTTATTTAATAGATAATTTTATGCCATTATAGTTTAAATATGATTTCGGGCATATGAGCGCCACGGCTAGCTCGAATGAAGCGCAATCATGAAGTCTAATTTTCGACACCTTTATTGAGCAACTGGGTAAAATGGCAAAACGTACTGACTACAAATCAACTGTCAACTGTCAAATTGACAGTCTGTAGAAACAATGTTGTCAGTTTAAAAACCAAACCTCTAAAAAAAACACCCTATATAAATCCCAGCAACGAACAATGGAAATTGGTTATTACATACGTGCAAGTGGTTTAACCCCCATTGCTGGGCTAGCTTTATTTGAAGTGAACAAAATTGATCTTGAACTGCGGTTGGCTATATTTGCAGCTCAGACCGATAGTCCCAGTTCATCATGTATATATAATGTCCTCTCAAACCTTCCCTCGTTACTGATAAACCGATAACCCTAAAATCGAAGCATCTCTCATGCATTCTTCGTATTATATACAGTTGAACTCGGTTATTACGATTACGGAAATAGCGAGATTCCTAATGTAACGAGGAAACGTTCGTTGACATTTTAGTTTTTGATTTTCTCCATACTTACATTTATTCACTTTTATAATGAGCTACTTCTGTCTAATTCTTCTTCTTCTTCACTTTTGGTAGCCTCGGGAGTCTGTTATTTCAGGCGGGTTCTCTTGAGACGCTGAACTCCAGCTTTCTCTCCACCGTTTCGGGGGTCTTCCTGGTCGGCGTTGTCCGTTTGGTGTTCCATGGAGAGCTATGTATGGTATCCTATTTGAGCTCATCCTTTCTACGTGTTGATGCCAGTATCGCCGTCTTTGACGTCCCCATCTGACCACATCTTCAACCTCGCAGATTTCTCGGATTGCTGTATTCGTATTTGTATTCTCTCTAATTATGTATTTTTATTTGAATTGTAACTTTTTGTGTTATGTAAGTGTGCCAGATATTTGTCTTCATGTGATGGGCATTTAAAAATACCTATTCTCTGATATAACGAGCAAATTCAGTCGGTCTCATCTTCCTCGTATTAACTAAGTTCAACTGTATTTATTTTACCTTTTCTCAATAGATGCCTTTAACCTTAATTTTGTTTGTAAAATGTGTTTTATTGTGTTTCGTTTCCAGCCACCGGTCTGTACACGACGTGCCCGGGATACGCGCAAGCCATGCCCCCAGCATACCCCTACGTTGTGGTGCAACGCGACGGCTACGCAGCTTACCACGGGGCCGTGGGGCCCGCGGTCGCCTACGGGCCCCCGCCCGGACACAACGCCTGCTACGTCCCGGACGCGGCCAAGATGCCCGTCATAAACTCCTACATCTACTGAGCAGCGACAGAGAGGCAGCAAAACACATTTAAAACGCGGTTCATTTCTTGATCGGGTGATTACATTGTCGTACTTTTTACTTACTGGTGGCTAATTGTGTCTAACACTTTTGTATCGCAACAATCTCTTCATCTTTTTCTTCTGTCACACCTCAGGGGTGCATTGGCTTCAAGGATACATTGTCATTTTTTACTTACTTGATGGCTAATTGTATTTAACAGTATCGTAATGATCTCTTGTCCTGTCACACATCAGTGGGCTTCGAGGATCCTTCTCCTTTTGATTCCATCGCACGCCTGTTCCCTAACACCATCCCAAGCGAGTCCTGCCGCCTTAACCTCGTCCTGCAGGGTTCTTCTTCAGGTGGCTCTAGGTCTGCCTCGTTTCCTCTTTCCGCCAACAGGCGACCAGTCTAGTGCCCCCTGAGCGAAGCACGCTGTCTTCCGTCTCAGGGTGTGACGGATCTATAACCATTTTCATCCAGCCATCGCAATGATACAAAAAACAACAATATTTAATAACATGTATATTAAAACTTTCGTTGTACGTCATGTTACACATATCTCCGTTTTATTCCAAGCTCGTTGAGGAGAAACCGGTATTTTACGTGTCGGTATATTAAATTTGTACTGAAATTTGCTTTAATTTTTTTTATTTATTTCACCCTTTTCCCGTTCCTTTTATTTTTTATCCGTATTTATTTATATATATTTTTTTAAGCACGTGTTCAAAGAATCTCAGAAATGATTTATTCATAAATTGGGATTCGTGCAAAATAAAGTATATTTTTGAACGTAAACGTTACGTTGTTATTTTTCGCAGGTTTACGCGTTTCACGTCAAATCATCTTGCAAGTGATCTGCGCTAACGAGACGCGGACGGTTAAAACGATTGCGATTATCCACCAGTAAATGAAAGGGTTTCCATCGCGTTTGTTTAAAAAAAAATGTACAAAACCCGTTAAGTATATTTATGTATATTTTACAAGTTCGTGTAACTTTCAGACTCGACAAAAAAAATCGTGAATCAAACGTGATATTGCAGAGATGAGCTGGGACTTTTTTTTCTGGTCGTATTCCTTGCGTTTGTTTCACGATTTTTTTCCGTCACCGTTCCAGTAAAATGATCCATAATTTTGATAAATCGCAGATTTACAGAGTTTTTAAATGCTTCCTCTAAAGGAGTCACTCGTGAGATATCGTGAGGAAACAATAATGAAATGAAAAGAATCGCTATTTTCATAAAGAAAATAATATTGCTACATTATATAACATGTCAATTTGAATAAACCTAAAAGATATCTGCTAGTTCATTCCGTTGTTTGAACATTTTGTATCGTTAACGTGACTTAAATACTAATTAATTATTATATTTGTTTGTCCGGTTTCGTGTTGGTCATTTTGGTATTGGTGATATTTCGTTAACTAAACAAGCGTACATAAATAACGGTACTTTTTATTAAACAGTGAATCTACATCAAAATTAGCACTATTTTTTGTGAATGTATACCTATACTTAATAATAATAATAATAATAATATGCTAACTTTTAAAGCGCCGTTTTTGTGATGTAATCACCTCAAGGGCGCACTTGTATACGAATACTGGATTTCACCCATGGTGGGTGATTAATTCATGAAATTTAATTGTATCTCAATAGAGACTCCAGTATTCGTATACAAGTATAAGTATACATTCACAAAAAATATTGTAATCATTCTGGTCAATTCTTTGGCATATAGATAGAAGTGACATCTCCAGGCGGCTTCTAACAATGCGCTAATGGCGATAGCCTTTCACATTGTGTTAATAAAGTAGTTCTGCTAAATGCTAAAAATTAATTTCCATAGATGGCGTTAGTGTGTGGATTATATGGATTAATCTTAAAGATTAACATATGTAATCAAAATCTACATAGATGGCGTATTGAAACTGACATGTGAAGTTAAGCATAGATTTGTAACATATATACAACCTCCAAAAATTTGCCTTACATGGTCATGAAGAAATAGGTGGAATGGGGAATGTTGTAATTACATAAAGCGTGCGCTTAACCCAACCAATGACAGGTCATAAGTCCTGTAAACACCTTGATCAATCATATTCAGTTTCCAGTTTGCATCTTCGTCTCTATTGAGATACAATTAAATTTAAAAAATTAGCACTCTTTATCATCCTAATGATGCCATTTTAAATTGTGTAAAAATACACTTCCAACACTTTATGCCGAGTCCTTAAAAGCGGTATTTATACCCTTCCAATCAGCCACAACCAGTTTAGTAAATGGGTATTAAAACCTTTCCCGCCAGACGAGTTAATTCATCAAAGATTCGCGTGGTATTTGTTCGTTGATTCGTTTTTAAGAAGATAGTACCGTTATATTCTTTATATAATTAACTCTATTTGTTTTGCCGCTTTCTAAAATGAACGATGCAGCCGTAATTACGTTAGTAAGTCGATCACGTACGATTTCCTATTGAATTAAAACACTTGAATTAATTTTTTGTATCACAACATTTTATTAAGATAAAAAAAATCGTGTTTCAGGACACAGATAGCCCTTCATCAGTGTAAATACTTGTTCTTGATTTTGTTTTAACTAATTAGGCTTTATCATGGCCGAGTGGTAAGTGCTTCAACTGCCACCCTGATAGTACCGGGTTCGATTCCCGGCGATGGCAGTGTGATTGTTACACTGCCTTTGATCTGGTGCAGAATTCACGTGACAATAAAATGGCGATAGATTAGCTACCTATCACATGTCACTAGAATCAATATGATAGCTATACCCTTTACATCGATTTGGCTTGTGCTGTAATGATGTAAAGAGCGATTCAACAAAATAATAATAATTTCAATATTAAAAAAAATATGTATATAAATCGGGTGGTGGTCTAGGGGATAGAACGCTTGGCTCCTGATCCAGGGGACATGGGTTCAAGCCTGGACACGACCAGATTCCTTCTTCATAATAATGAGCTATTTTCTGCTCACATTGAAGATTGTAAAATAAATTCTAATATCATTGATTAAAATCCTTGGTATCAGTCTTTTTAAAAAAAAATATATATATATATATATATATTTTTTAGATATTAAAAAAAAATATTTCTTAAATGTTTTTATTAGTTTATACATAATTGTCAATATTTACACTGATGAAGGACTTCTGTGTCCCAAAACATGATTTATGTTAATTTTTAATTTTAATAAAGTGTGATAAAGTTTAAAAGATTATTCAATTATGAATCCACAACACAAAGTGATGGTGAATATAGAAAGAAAATTGAAACACCGTTTATATTATTCTCACGATGATGAAGGTGTAATCCTTCGAAACGCGGTGAGAAAAATAAACTCAAAAGTGGAAAAAAATGCTGTTTTACTTATAAAAAAATTCGTCATTTTGGAATTCCAGTGTTAACGCTTTAAGTTTTCATCAGAAATTAACCATATAAGATAAATTTAATACATGTCATCTATTCCATTAATTAATTCGACAATATTTCTGTAAACTAACGAACTAACCATCACGCCATTTTCCGAAGGTGTAGGCAGAGAGGATGGACTGCCATACTGCTCTGTCCTGTCATCTCTTGAACTTCCTCTACATGCATACATCCTAACATGAATTTTTACACCGTGGTAACGTTACAAATAACAAAACATCACATTGTTTCTCCGGAAGGGTAGGCAGAGATAATGGACCTCCACAATACTCTATCCTGACACACCTCTCTAGCTTCCTTAACATTCATATTTTTCTTTTTGTCCTGTCACATCTTCGTGGTGCATAGAGCCTCAAGGAATCTTCTCCACCCGACTCTATCGCATGCCTGATGCCTTACATCATCTCAAGTGAGGCCTGCTGCTTTAACCCCGTCCTGCAGGGCTCTTCTCCAGGTGGCTCTAGGTCTGCCTCGCTTCTTCTTTCCCCCCATAGGGGACCAGTCTAGTGCGCCCTGAGCGATGCAGGCTGGGCTCCGTCTCAGAGTTTGACCGATCCACTGCCATTTGCATCTAGTCTAGTCATTTAAAGTTGGCATCGCAAACAAAAACTAAAATAGCAGTGCACAATGGTGTTCTTGTACCGACCTTTATGTATGAAAGAGAAGCATGGAACTGGCAAAAGAAGGATGAAAGTAGAATAAATGCGGTAGAAATGAGATCACTTCGACGAATGTGTGGAAAATCTGTGTATGATATAGTTTCAAATGAAAATATAAGATGTGAATGCGGTGCGAATGAAAGTGTTATGAACAAAAGAATGAAAGGATCATTAAGATGGTTTGGACACATGGAAAGAAATAATGTTAAAAAAAGTATATGTTGATAATTTAAATTGATCTATAATTAAAGAAAGCACGAGGAAAACGTGGCACGATTATCGCCCACGTGAGAAATCGGAGAAATCAACGTGTGTGTATGTAATGATGTATGAATGTTGAGGAATCGAGAGAAGTATGTCAAGAAAGAAACGGGTGGCAATCCATTCTTTCTGCCTACCCCTTCGGAGAGACGGCGTGATGGTTAGATAGTTATGTACATTATAGATGGCATATTACTTCAATGATGGACAAATAGTATTTTTTCTGTTGATACGTCTGATCAAAATAATAAACATTTTGATTAATCAGCAGTAATGCACCAAATAAAGCAATATTTTCTATTATATTCACGTGTAAAGTTGTTATCGTTGTTGGTTTTTAAACATTTACAATATTTTTACGATATTCTACAAAGTTTAGTTTGTTACGGGCCGACGGTTGAGCGTAGCGGTTACGTTTATTTATGTACGCCAACTAATTGGGTTTCAATCAATTCCTAGATGGGACAATACATTTATTTTGTGTTTCAACAGTGTTCTGTATGTGGAGACCTTCGCAAAACATCGGTAATATGATTGTCATAGTACAACTTTAATATTTCCACGTGGAAAGTTTTGTGAATATGTTCCGACGACCAACTGAATGTACTACACTAATGTGTAAAGGCAACAAGCCGTAACTTAAGTTGCGGCTGTTCGGCTCGGCTCAAAGCATTCTTATAACTGGCCTCTATCATATACAATCACAGATTGTTCTCTATCTCTTTCCTTCACTGAGATATTCACTATCCCAATAGCCGCAAAATTGTATTAATTTGATACATGTTTTGGCAAAAAGCATCATTTTAAGTTGCTGCTTTTTACCACGGCACAGCCAAAACTTGCGGCCTTTTGCTGCGACACAATATGTATCCTGGCAAATGACAGCAACTTAAATTGCGGCCCATTACCAAATTATTTGTGCGACGGTCTAGCTAATGTGTGGCGGCAAAACACATTTTCTTTAATAATATGAAGCTTACTATACTTTAATGGCAAAAACATGTCTTAATCATTTCTAAGAACTGTATTCTTACTTTGAAAACTAAGTTTGCGTAAGAAAACTTATTTTAAATGATAAAATATAGCAAAAAACAAAATAAAACTATAAACCCGTTTATCTCAAAACTATTATTTTTGACTTGCGGTTATTTGCCTTTGCACATTAGTACAGGCGATATTATATTTGATATAAATGAAAATGTCTGTTTTCTAGAAGTTTGATTATATTTTATGGGTCACGTTTCTACGGCTTTTGATAATGTGAAATGCCTTAGAAAAGCGAAACATGTGATTCCCATAAAATATAATAAATCGTTGAGGTATTAGTTTTGTAAAACTCCATTATTAATTTATAATTATAGTAAACACGATTGTTAAGTGGTTTTTACTTGGATTTAAACTAGAGTGAGACAAGTTTGGGAATGCCCTCGCAAGGCAAAACAAATTTGTCACAATTTATATAAATTAAATCCAAGTAAAACCACTACACAATCGTGTTTACTATTATAAATGAAATATAATAAAACCTCTAGAAAATAGACATTTTCATTTGTATATGGAGTTTTACATCATTTTTCAAGAAACAATTAATATTTATTAAGCCATAGCAAGGTGAAACATATCATTCCTGTAAAATATAATTCTTCTTTCTTTCGGGGCCGTGTCAGGTTCCCCCAACATTGGCGATCATTACAGTAAAGGCATATCTTTCCTGCACCACTTGGAACAGGTTCTTCTGAACTCTTGTTATTCCTGTCAACTCTTTGATGTTCCGCAGCCAGGTCAGCTGCCTTCTACCAACTCCCCGACGTCCCTCCACTTTACACATTAAAATAGAAGAAAACTTCTAAAAAAACAGATGTTTTTTTTAGAAGAAGGTTCTTAGTTCTAATGGTATCGGCTCTGGCCTCTATTCCATACGTCATGATGGGGCGAACGCATGCCTTGTATATCCTGACTTTGCTTTCGGTTAGCATGTGTTTGTTAGCATTCTCCATATGGTGTCGCGCAAGCAGCCAGCCACGGCTGTCGCTTTGTTGGTTTGTGCTCGCACCTCGTCATATAAGTCACTGTAGCTTCCGATCTCTATGCCTAGGTAAGTGAATCCGTATATCCAGAGTTCAAATTGCTGTCCACAACTTTTTAGTTATTAATTCTCATGACATATGATAGGTAGCTAATCTATCGTCATTTTATTGTCACGTGAATTCTGCGTCAGACCAAAGACAGCGTGACAATCGCACTGCCATTGCCGGGAATCGAACCCGGAACCTTCGTCAAAGCTCTTGCCACAAAGTATGTCATCTTCTTCTTAAAGTGCTCTGTCAGGTCCCCTTGACGTTGGCGATCACTCTGGTAAACTCTTCCATATCCTGCGCTGTCCGGAATAGCTCCTCCACAGTTCCGATTCCCGTCCATTCCCTCACATTGTGCAGCCAAGAGATCTGCCTTCTCCCTGCCCCCCTGCGGCCCTCTATTTTTCCCTTCACAATTAGATGCAGCAGGCGATATTTTTAGCCTTGTAGAACGTGACCTAGATGTCATCATGCCACCTTAATATTGCTATGGGCTTTAATATTGGCCAACAAGCTTCGATTATATTAAATGTTTACGTGCGTGTGTTGTATTTGAAGATTCATTTTGCCCAACGGACGTTTTGCGAATGTTGCTCCCGCAGAATAGCCTGTCAGGGGATATTGATTTGAGATTTAAGCATAAGTATCGATTAAATAATTCGTCTAGCTGAATTGCCTTTCATAGCAGACATGATCTGACAAATAAGAGATCGCCTCGTTGGCGATTATACTAAGAGGATTAATATAAATATATATTACGCCCTATATCCTTAGCTTCTGAGTGTAATGGTATTGTAATCTTAATTATCAGATAATAATTAGTTCATAAGGCCGATCTTATATAGCTTCCTACCATTAAAAAGTATTGTGCTCAAAATTTAATATATTTTATTTATTTATTTCAATTGCGTCTATTTTTTTTCATCACAATAGATTCTACTTCGAATCTGTAATGGATTAAAACACTCTGTCCTACAAACCAGTCTGTCAGTATCAGCGAACCTGGCAAAACCGGACTCGCTTCGGAGATCGATGTCTTTCATATTAGTGAATGTACGTTCAGAAGACAAATACTCTTGACTATAGAGAGTATCTTGTATTCCTAATGTCGAACCATCTCTCATGCGTTCCTGGTATTATATATTATATTATACCTGCTCTTAATAGATGCCTTAAACTATAATTTTTGCTTGTAATATCTTTTGAGAAAATAAACTGATTTGATTTGATTTGATAAAGACAAAAATGGAAATAGTTCTTATAAAAACATTGTTTTATTTAATTATTAATTAAAACACAGGTTTTTACTCGTTTTTCTCGTCATGTTTCTAAGGTTTCACACCTTCATCATCAGTTTATATCATTCTCTTGACGATGAAGGTATAAAACCTTCAAAACATGATTTAATCAATGGAAAAAGACAGTGTTTTAATTGATATCAAATCTGGCATTATGGAATTCTATAGTGTCAACGCCTTGTCTTTTTTATTTTTATAGTCTGATGATCTGTAAAACATTTTTTTATTTGAAATTGGTTATATTATTTAAAAACTATGAATTTTAATTAATACCAATGAAAACATCTGTTTTCTAGAAGTTTTATTATATTTTATGTGAATGACATGTTTCACCCGTCTAAGGTATTATCAGGTGTCACATTCGATAATGCCTTAGGCATAACATGTCATTCCCATAAAATATAAAATTTCTAGAAAACAGACGTTTTCATTCATATTAATTATCAAAATATAACTAACTAACTAACCATCACGCTGTCTCTCCGAAAGGGTAGGCAGGAAGAATAGACTGTCACACTTTAACCGATGCGGCACTCCATCCTTCTCTTTTCGCCCCGCGGGAGACGCGGTGTGATGGGTTAATGCCAAAGTTGAATTATGACTAGATATTGTAGAATAATATAAAATCTTTTGATCAAATTAAAGTGGTAACACCGTGGAATTCCGTAATGATATTTTTTAATGAATTAAAACACTTTTCGCACTTTGAGTTTATTTTTCTCTATAGATATTTTCATAATACAACTCTGGCATCAGCTATATTTTGATAATTAATACAAATGAAAACGTCTTTCTAGAAGTTTTATTATATTTTATGGGAATGACATGTTTCACATGTATATAGCATTATCGAGTGTGACACTTGATAATGCCTTACAGAGGCGAAACATTTGATTCACGTAAAATATAAAACTTTTATAAAACTGACGTTTTCGTTCATATTAATTATTTAATTCTGAGTTTTATATCATTGTTCAAGAAACAATAAATATATTTTAATATATTTTAATCTTCCAAGCATCACAATTGTTATTTGAGTTGTGTTTTTATATGAAAAAAATATTTTCTTAGTTGTATTAAAAATTAAATACAAAATTTTGTAATAAATAATTTTTGAAGCTACTTTTCATGACACATCTTTTTTATGAAATCTGAAACACATTTGCGACATGATTTTATCACAAAATGTAAACAACTTATTGAAGTAATTAATACGAAAGAAAACTTCTGTGTGCTAGAAGTTTTATTATATTTAATGTGAATGAAATGTTTCGCCCGTCTAAGGCATTAACAAATGTCATTGAATATTCTTCTACTTGGAGTTCCATGTCAGGTCCCCCCGACGTCGGCTATCACTCTGACATAGGCCTCCTCGCTCGAATTCTCGAGCCAGGACATCTGGGGTCTTCCCTCACCGCGCCTATCCTCAATCTTCCCTTTGATGATGAGGAGCACCAGACCGTATTTCTTGTTGCGGACAATGTGTCCCAAATATGCCATCTTTCTAGACTTCACATCAAACAACATTTCTCTTCCTACTCTGGCTCTATGTAGCACCTCATTGTTGGTGACCATATCAGTCCATGAGATCCACAACATTATGCGATTGAGCCACATTACAAGTGCTTCTATACGGTTTATTGTGTTCATTTTGAGGGTCCAGGTCTCCATTTTGCATAGTAATATGGACCAAATATGGCACTTGACCATCCTCTGTCTCAAATGTTATTGACATTCTTCTTCTTTCGGTGTCGTGTCAAATCCCCCCAATTTTGGCGATCACTGCAACAAAAGCATCTTTGTCCTGTGCCGATTGGAACAGGTTTTGAACTCTGGTCATTCCTGATCATTATTTTATGTTTCACATCCAGGACTACTGCCTTCTACCAACTCCCCGACATCCCTCTATATACCCATTAATACAATTTTATCCATTAATACCTCTATTTTACCCATTAATACCTCTATTTTACCCATTAATACCCTAATTGACATTATCAAATGTTATTGACATTAGCAAATGTTATTGACGTTATCAAATGTTATTGACATTATCAAATGTTATTGACATTATCAAATGTTATTGACATTTGATAATGCCTTAGACAGGCGAAACACGCAGTGCCGGTACTCCCATAGAAGTCCAGAAGCCTGGCTTGCGTAATAAATTTTGAATCAAAACCTCTTCTGGCTAACAGAGGTTCAGCTCTTGTGGCTATTCGTCTTACGTCTGATGGAAACATTGTTGGAAGGTGATTTGGTGGGTTGTTGGTTTATGCGGGGACACGATTATTTAGATTTAGGTGTTTTGATTCTAAATTTCTTACGCAAGCCGGGCTTCTGGGCTTCTATGGGAGTACCGCCACCGGAAACACGTCATTCACACAAAATATAATAAAACTTATATAAAACAGATGTTTTCATTTGTATTAATTATTTAATATGGAGTTTTACATCATCGTTCAAGAAACAATAAACTTAGCGAAGACTCAAACGTATAACAGAAGGTATATATTATTATTAGAATTTCAGTTAACACAAAATTGGCTTAAAATGTATTGAAATTTTTATAACATAAGTGTACCTATATTAGTCGTACAATAAATAAAATATGTATAGTGTCATCTAATATTAGTTAATAAAAAAATAATAGTCATCTAAGCCTTTTCCCATATAACGTGATTACATAAATGGATAATGTACTAAGATAAGGAGGCACAAAGGATAGGGATCTTTCCAAAGTCGGTAATATAGTATTCTTATATATATATTTGTTGAATGTGCTTTTGTCATAAGTAACAATCGTTATCCGCTGTAATAAAAAGTGATTAAAATTTATATAGTTTCTAAGCTATTTATAAATTATATAAAATCTAAGCTACATTTATAATTCATATAAGTAATAATATCGTTAAGATCGGTTTAAGTCTATTCTAATCGTAACCGTGAATAATTTGCAGTCACAAAACCAGACGCCATCTATGAATGTAACACGGCATTAAAATGTGGTAAAAAAAAAAAAATACGTCGTCGTCATCGTCGTCGATATTTTGGTTTTGTAATCTGTTCATAATTTAATAATATTTTATTACATTAATAAGTTATAATTATCTATTTTAGTAATAATACTTTTGCCTTTTGTTTCAATTGAATAAAAAATGTGTATTCTTTAGATATTTAGTTTCTTGTATAATTTCTTACAGTGCAAATTAAAAAAAAAAAAAAACATGATTGAACCCACATACTGTTGGATAGGAAGTCAAGTGGTCTTTCTGCAACCCCATATAAAAGCAAAATATATTAAATACTTACATAATGAAATATGTAAATAAAATTAATTCATTTTGCTTACATGTAACATCTTAATTATTTGGTTAGTTCAAAACAAAATAATGAAAAAAATATATATGTATTCCGGACAATTTAATTATTTTTTAAATTAACCAAAATTCCAAATTTGAATAACTGAAATATTTTCTTAATCGATTTGTGTAGGAGTCATCTTGTAAGATGTGCCATATTTTTTGAAATCTTTTTCACATTGAATTTTTTTTGTGTCTATAAAACAAAAATTATTTCAAACGTCGAATGAAAACGTCTGTTTCCTTTCTACGGTATTATTAACCGCCCTAGCTTCGGGTTATTTTCCGACAAACGTGCAAAAAAAGCAGTTTCTTTTGTTAATGAAATTTAATTATATATTGATTTAATTTTTTTAAATTACGAAACGTCAAATACTCGGCCGCACACTTCGCCTGCCCCTTATAAAACTATCATACTTGTGAAGACTTGTACTCGAGTGTTGTTGGCACACGCGCGTATCCCTAACAGTTTGTACATTTTAGGTACATTAGTTTTTATTCAAGCGCGTACGTGATACGGGATAGCGCAGAATGGTACAGTCAAAGTGAACGTATCACGTACGTTAAAATACCTAGGGTGGTTAAATACCTTAGACAGGCCAAACATGTCATTCACATAAAATATAATAAAACTCATATGTATAAAACAGACGTTTTCGTTCGTATTTTATTATTTAATATGGAGTTTTACATCATTGTTCATGAAACATTAGTTATTCGATTCGATGCGTGAATCGTTATTTCGACCAGTATGACCAAAGGCAGGAATATTATACACACTCTACCCAAAGATATTATATTTATGTATATTCCTTCGATAGTTAAATTAATTTTGTATTAGAAATCCTATGTAGTAAGTAATTCTTTTTGTAGATTTTTTTATATGTATACATTTGATCATATTATAAAAGAAATGTATTTCTGTATTTATATATATTTATATCAATTTTATTTGTATTTAATAATATTTTAATATAACAGGTTAAATGCAAACTATTTTGGTAAAAGTATTTCGATGTGGTTTTCCCCCTTCACTTGTTATTCGCAGACAATTATCTCCCTAAATATTAAAAAAAAAACTTTATTATCTTTCATATTTAAGAAATCCGTTTGCACAAAACATTAAATCACGTTGGCATGTGTCATTCAAATGATTATTTCTCCTTGTTCGTTGCTGAAAGTGTGAAAGCAAAGTGTAGTGACATAAAGGGGATGAAAGTAAAAAAAGTGGTAAAAAAAATTAAACAACGTGTATACTTATGTACGCAAGTTATACTTTTGGACAGTGAAAGGCAAAAAAAATAACAAAATATCAACATTACTCTTCTTCTTTGTCAGCCTTTATCGGTCCACTGCTGGACATAGGCCTCTTCCCTTCCCTTCCACTCGTCTCTATCTCCTGCCAGCCGCAGCCACATTTTCCCTCCCCCATGGCAGCAATGTCGTCGGCCCACCTTTTTTGCGGCCTGCCGACGTTTCTCCTATTCTCCCATGGTCTCCATCTTATTATTTTCTGTGTCCATCTATCCTCACTCTGTCTCGCCACATGACCCGCCCATTGCCACTTCAGTCTCGCTAGTCGTTCCATGATATCCGTTATTTTTGTTCGGCGTCTAATCTTCTTATTTCTGATTTTATCTCAGAGACTGACGCCGAGCATATGTCTTTCTATGGAACGCTGCGTGACTCTTAATCTCTCTACATTTTTATTGGTATCCCATAAGTCCGGCAGTATGCATGAGTTTCCTTGTTTTCAAAGACAATCAACATTATTAACTGTTAAAATTTATAACGACGACAACAAGCAATGCGCCGTTTCTCCGCTGGGGTAGGCAGAGAGAATGGACTGCCACACTACTCTATCCTGACACACCTCTCTAGCTTCCTCCACATTTATACAATGAGTCATACATGAACTTCGATTCCTCCGACTTCTAACATGACCAACCATTAAAATTTGATTAATTTGGTTATGCCATGTTTTCCTTGGTCTACCCCGACTCCGTATTCTGTTTACATTGTTAACGTATACTTTCTCAACCATTCTTTTTCCATCCATGCGCTCCATATGTCCGAACCAACGCAGCGATCCTTTCATAATTTTGTTCCTAATACTTCCCCTCTACACCCCTTTCTTCTTTTATAACACTGTTATGATATCACAATTTTTATTATTATTGACTCGAGTGTCGTGACAGCTGTTTCGCCAGCCGATGTTGGCATCATCAGGTGTTACAAACAACTAAAGATATAATTTGAAAGACTTTTAAGAATTGTACTTGATTGTAATAAATAGTAAGTCTTTCAATCTGTATCTTTCATCGTTCGTAACACCTGATGATGCCAACATCGGTTGGCGAAACAGCTGTTCCGACACTCGAGTGAATAATATTAAAAATTGTGATATCATAACGGTGTTATAAATTTTAACAGTTAATAATCTTCGAAGACTCGTAGTGTTTCGGCTAAAACAATGGACAATTTAAAATATCTAACTAACTAACCATCACGCCGTTTCACCGGAGGGGTAGGCAGAGAGGATGGACCGCTATACTGTTCTGTCCTGACATACTTCTCTAGCTTCCTCTACATTCATACATCGTAACATGCACGCTCGTCGATTTTTTCAACTTTAAACGTGGCCGCCTTTCAGTGTTTGATTAATTTGAACATGCTATGCTTTCCTTGTTCTTCCACGGCTCCTCTTTCCACTCACACTGCATGTATACAACATTTTAATCATTCTTCTCTCGTCCATTTATGTCTAAACCATCTCAGCGATCCTTTTTTTAATTTTCTGCCATTTGAAAACTTGATTCACTGTACAATCGTAATCATTAATAAGTTTTAACTTTTAATGTAAATATTTTTTTCCACACACGTTAAAATTTCACTTTTAACAACACCAAATTGTTCTTCTTTTGTTTTCTACATTCCTGTCATCTAACATTCAAAATTAGATTCAGAATCAGAACAAAATTCAAAGTATTCCTCTCTCACTCTCTTCTATTCAAAATATTCTCGTACTTTTTCCAGATGACAACCGGGTTTTTGCCTATTTGTATTATGATATGGAGTTTTACATCATTGCTTCTTCTTCTTCTTAAAGTGTCCTATCAGGTCTCCCCCTGACGTTGGCAAGCACTCTGGTAAACTCTTCCCTATCCTGCGCTGTGCGGAATAGCTCCTCCACAGTTCCGATTCCCGTCCATTCACTCACATTGCGCAGCCAAGAGATCCGCCTTCTCCGTGCCCCCCTGTGGCCCCCTATTTTTCCCTTCAAAATTAGATGCAGCAGGCGATATTTTTCTCCTCGTAGAACGTGACCCAGATATGAAATCTTGCGGACTTTGATCAATGTCAGCAGCTCTCTATTTATTCCTGCACGATTCAGGACTTCTGTGTTGGTCACTCTGTCTGTCCATGGGATCCTGAACATTCTTGGGTGAAGCCACATTTCAAATGCCTCTAACCGGTTCATTGTATTTACTTTTAATGTCCATGTCTCACACCCATATAACAGAACAGACCACACATAACACCTTAACATCCTCTGTCTTAGTTTTAAGTTGACATCACAGCTTAAGGAACAATAAATAAGTATTGGATGCATTTTCATCTTTCATCCGCCTCAAGTTCTGTCACACTTTGTTTTCCACACATTCTTCGTAGTGATCTCACATCCACGGCATTACGGCCTCCATCCTTCTGAGACTCGTTTTAAATATTTGTTATTTCACTTACGTCTTCATACTTGTAATTAAGATAACTATTGATAAAATATGTGCTTAATCTAATGCTCTGTTTATAACTTCTATGTGTAATACTTCTAAGGCAGTCTAAACTATATTATTTAGTTTTAAGCATTATTCATAGTCATATAAATTAAAAAATGGCGTTATTGTTACTATTTAAAGCATTTAGGGAACTTAGCACACTATCATATCGCTATGGGAACGACTAAGGAATATTTTAAGCTATATCGTGTCATATGTAAGGTATGCAATAAGGTTACATGCACAATGCTTTTTATAACGTACGATACATCTCGAATTAAAAAGAAATTATGGTAAATTCATTTAAAACAGATTTTTATATAAGTTTATGTCGAAAAAAATTTGGTTTATTTATTTCTATAGATTGGTTAGTTTGTTCCAACTGTTATGTATTGAAGCGAAGCACGGATCTGGCAGATGAAGGATGAGAGCAGAATAAATGCGGTAGAGATGAAATCCTTTAAACGTGTATGTGGTAAAATGATGTACGATATAATTTCAAATGCTGATATCATAGCAGAAGAAAATATTATGAACAAAATTGTGAAAGGATCACTGCGTTGTTTTAGACATGTGGAACAATGCATAGATGAAGGAAATATTTGTTATTTAGACCCTTCTGAGGGCCAAATCTTCAGTTAAAATGGAATAAATGGATCTAACACTAATGCTCACTTCATCAGCAAGTTCTCTGATCGTTATTCCACGATCCCGCATCACCAGGGTCCTTACTTGATCAATGACAACTTCATTTTTGGATGTGCTTCACTCTCCACTGATGAGCGGCCATCTTTGAAGCGGTTATACCACTCCTTTATCTGTGTGGTGCCCATTGCTTCGTCCCCAAACTCTTTTTTTAATTTTACGGATAGTTTCCACTTGAGAATCCCCAAGTATTAAACAAAATTTGATCCAGTAACGTTGTTCAACTTTTTCTTGTTAAAACTAAAATCCGACGAAAATAGCGTACACGTGCTCACTCTTCAACGGCGTGGCAGCGACTGAGTGGCGCTGTGGTCGTGAAAAAAATTGAGCATGCGCACTAGGTATACCTACAAACGGTCATCTAAGCTCCGCCCTCAAAGTGTTATTTGTTTTGGTGATAAAAATTATGGTCGGATACTTTTTGAACAGACCTCGTATAGTATTGTTCTGTTCTCAATAGATGCCTTAAAATTTAATTTGCTTGTAATGTCTGTTGAGAAAATAAATTGATATGATCTGATGAATAAATTCACAAAATTTTAAAGGTCGGTCACGTTAGAAGTCAGAAGAATGGATGTACGTGCACGACTCGCTGTATGAATGTGAAGGAAGCTAGAGAGGTGTGTCAGGATAGAGTAGTGTGGCGGTCCATTCTTTCTGCCTACCCTTTCAGAGAATCGACGTGATGGTTTGTTGTTGGATAGTTAACGTAGCCTTTATCAGAGTGCCGAATGTGTATTACTATTTTGAAGGGAAATTTTTGTGGGCTCGGTAGGGCAGATTGGCCACAACGTCTCAAAGAGTAGCAAACATTTTTATGTCAGGTAAATAGCTTTCTAATGCTCTAATGCTAGGGGTATTACAATCTATATTGGTTTGCGCCTGTTTCCCGTGAAAATACTTAAACTCATCATCAAACTTTTGGTACTGACCGGCCGTTTTGTCCCCTAGATCATCTGTTTAAATTAAGTATCAATTTTATTTTAAATTTCACAGTTTTGCAGTTTCTGATACATCGTTTACTACAAGAGTTTGTATTATGAAAGCATTTGAAATAAATACAATTTTTGAACACTGGAATTCCATAATGGCGAATCCTTTCTTTCACGAAGCGAAGCGAAAAATCTAAAATGGCAGTGCACAATGGTCTTCTTGTACCGACCCTTATGTATGGTTGTGAAGCATGGAACTGGCAAAAGAAGGATGAAAGTAAAATAAAAGCAGTCGTAATGAGATCTATTAGATGAATCTGTGGAAAATCTGTATATGATAAGGTGTCAAATGAAAATATAAGATTGTATGAGTGCGAATGAAAGTGTTATGAATAAAATAGTGTAAGGATCATTAAGGTGGTTTGGGCACATGGAAAGAATGATAAAAAAGTATATGTTTACGATGTAAACGGAACTAGAAATAGAGAAAGACCATAGAAAATGTGGCACGATCAAATATTAAAAGTCGACCGCGTGAGGAGTCGGATAAATCAACGTGCATGCATGACACGATGTATGAATGTTGAAGAAGCGAGAGAAGAATGTCAGTAAAGAACAGTGCGGCCCATTCTTTCAGCCTACCCTTTCGGAGAGACGGCGTGATGATTAGTAAGTTAGGTGTGTTATGGCACCGAACCCTGAAGTGATTCAGGAGCTAAGAGAAGTGATTCCGTTGTGAATTCAGAAGTGATTAAGGTACAGAAATGGACCACCACACTATTCCATCCCGATAAACCTCTCGAGCTTCCTCCTCATTCATACAGCGGGTCATGTACGCACTTCGATTCTTCCGACTTCTAACACGGGTGATCTTTAGAATTTGATTCATTTGGTCATGCCACATTTTCCTTGATCATCCTCGACTTCGTACTCCATTCACGTTATGAATGATTAACCATTCTTTTTCTATCAATGCTTTCCATATGTTCAAAACAATGCATTGATCCTTTCATAATGTAATTCGTAATACCGTCTAACTTGGTTATTACGAGGAAGATGGGACCGACTGAATTTGATTGTTATAAGCATCACTCGTTATATCAGAAAATAGTTTTTTTTAAATGCTTACAAACATACTCAGCACGTGAAGTATCTGTTTCTTCGCTACACGATCATAATAACCGAGTTCTACTGTACTTTATTTCACTATACATTCGTTCCCGATGTCAGAATTTGAAATTCTGTCGTACATTGTTTGCCATACCACATTTATTTTGCAAGTTTCATGCTTCCCTTTGATACAAAGAGATGAAACCAGAACTCCATTGAGAATGGTCATTTACGCTCTCATTGATATATTCTAAAACTAACTAACTAACCATCATGCCGTCTCCCCGAAGGGGTAAGCATAAAGAATGCACTGCCACACTTTTCTTTCCTGACATATTTCTCTCGCTTCCTCAACGATCATACATCGTGTCATGCACGCGCGTCGATTTCTCTGACTCCTCACATGGCCGACATTTAATATTTGATTTATTTGATCGTGCCACGTTTTCCTTGGTCTTCCTCTATTTCTGGTTCCATTTACACCGTTAACATATAATATCGTATGCCAGTATCGCCGTCTTTGACGTCCCATCTGACCACATCTTCGACCTCGCAGATATCTCGGATTGCTGTATTCCTAACTCGATCACGTAGGGTCTTGCCAGCTATAGCGCGGAGTGTTTTCATCTCGGTTGTCCTGAGCATGCTCTTTGTCTTGACAGTGTCTGCCCTCGATTCAATGCCATATGTGAGGATTGGTCGCACACGGGTCTTATAAATGCGTACCTTGCTGTCAGTCCTCATGTCCTTGTTTCTCCATATGACATCTTTCAGGCAGCCTGCGACCGCTGCAGCCTTATCTACCTGTGACCTTACTTCTCTGGGGAGGTCATTAGAGCTGGTTACTTCGCTTTTGAGATATCTGATTTTGTTTCAACTTGCCGATTCCATCGATTAACTTCGTCTTTTGCGCGACTTTTAAAATAACCTTAAATTAGAAATATACATTCATTCGTTAATAATTAATTTAGTGTTTGTTTATTTGCAATATCTTAAAAGCCATACAAAATAGAACCATTTAATAAGCATATCATATTTTTTTTTCTGTATGTAGCCGATTTGTATTAAAAATACAATCATTTGTACTCATAGCGCTATGTATAACATATCCGACATCCAAGAGAAACTATGAAGTATGCAATACCGATAATATTATAGATTCTCCCAATACAAAATAGGCAATAAATTAACCGCTGAAGGGTGTGTGCAAATTAATATCCACAACTTTAATTTTACAATCCTTTTTAATTACACGTTAACAGAAACATTATGATCATTTGTAATTACGCAAATAATTTAGATATTTTTCAATATTTTTATTATTATTCTCTTCTTCTTCTTCTTCAAGTGCCCTGTCGGGTCCCCCCAACGTTGGCGATCACCTCGGCGAACGTATCCCTGTCCTGCGGATGCCGGTCCACTCCCTCACGTTTCGCAGCCAGGACATTTGTCTCTATCTGGGCCCTCGGCGTCCCTCAATTTTCTCCTCCAATTGGAGAAGGTGGTACTTTTCCCCACGCAGTATATGACCCAGATGTGAGATCTTTCGAACCTTGATAATTGATAACAATTCCCTGTCAACTCTAGCTCGCCTCAGGACTTCGGTATTGCTAACCATGTCTGTCCAGGGAACTCTGAGCATTCGGCGATGGAGCCACATTTCAAATGCTTCCAGTCTGTTCATTGAGTTAACTTTCAGGGTCCAAGTTTCACACCCGTACAATAAAACAGACCACACATAGCATTTTATCATTCTCCGGCGGAGTTTCAAGTTTACGTTATCATTGCAGAAGAGTTATTCTCTTATTCTCTCTAACTGAAACATTATGATCATTTCAATTACTCCATTTAATGAAAATTAACAATCATTCGAAATATTTCAGTTCTCCCCGTTTATTTTTGAGCACATTCTTCAGTAATTTGAATGTAGAATAATGATGGGAACAATCGAATGCAATTTTAAAATTTATTTATTTATTTACAATTAATTCAGTTGTATTAAACAAATTGTATTGTTGAATTAAACAAATATTGACTCTTTTGATATTACTTTTTAAAAATAATTTCTGTATTCACAAGCACAAATCAGATGTTAACTTTAAAAATTGTTTTATCATCATTCCAAAAATACATTATTTTTAATTTGTACTTTATTCTATTCTAAATTTAAATATCTCGAATGTGATTATATTTCTTATCTCCATGGTTCAAATTTGAATTATTCCAATATTTGAATATTTGAATTGTATACAGTATCATTGAAGGAAAACTTGTTGCATTGTACAAATGTGAATCATTTCAAATATTAAATCAATTCCGGAATCAAATTTGATTGTGAGTCATTCCAATATTCTATTATTTTAAATGTGAAATGTTCCATTTTTCAAATGCTTGAATACAGATGATTCTATTGTTCAAATGTGAATGTGGATCTGAATTATTCCAAATTTGACCGTGAATCGTTTTGAAGCATTGAATTCTTCCCATCAGTGATGTAGATTAGCCTCCGCAGTGAGCGAGGTGTAGGTGTAAGATATAGTGAAGTGAAGTGAAGTGAAGCAAAGTGAAGGCCTAAATTGTAACACGTTATCTAGTGTAAGATGTACCTGTTATGTTATTGGTTAAGTATTACCTATGCTATAACAAAACGAATTATTGTTATTCACGTTGAAATGTTATGTGTTCACTCCGAGTCAATGTTGAATAAAATATATTGTTGAAATGACCCGTTTTATTTCATGGACCCATTGGTTCTTTAGAGCCTAGGTTCTCAAAGTGGGCCATAACGCCCCCTAGTGGGCGTTTGAGACTTTCAGGGGGGCAGCAGAAGACCCAGAGAAAATTAGGGGGTGTTGAGATGGCACAGTGAGGGCGTGGGCAGGTAAAAAAAATACAGTCTAAAAAAGACTACAACAAAAACACGCTAATCATGCAATTATAAAGCAAATTAAACTTTAACCCTAGAACGGACGGGCTGGGTCTGTGAGGCCCAGACTTTTTATATAAGGTTAGATTCAAGGTCATAGGCGTTGCAGACTGCCATTTTTCTGAGTACCTTCCTAAAAGAGTCCACAGAATGCGCTGGTCTTGCATATTTTTCAACTCAATATCTTGTGGGCCTGTCAGACCTGGCCCGTCTGCTCACGTGACTTTTTTTTGATATAGCTGAATTTGTGTCCTAGGGCGGTTTTTTATTTTTGCTTGTACTCATTTTAATACTATTGACAAGTTTAAACAAGTATATAGGGCAGTGCTTTTAACTATATCTTATTTATCAATATGGGTAGCAGAAAAGTGGAAAGTACTAGTTCAAGCATTTTTGGTTTTCAAGAATATTTGACGATAGTATCTTATGTACCCAAGAGAAACAAAAGTGTTATTTTGCTGTCATCCATGCACAACAACAGTGAAATTAACCCTTCTACTGGTGAAAAGAAGAAGCCCAGCATAATAAAATATTACAATTCAACTAAGGGAGGTGTCAAATCAAATCAAATCAAATGTCGACGTAGCCGATGCTATGTGTGCTGAACACAGCGTTGCAAGAGGAACAAGACGTTGGCCATTAACTTTGTTTTTTGCCACAATTAATATTGCTGCTCTAAATGCATTCATTGTGTTCAAGACAAATGAACAGTCCATCAGCAGGCGTGATTTTCTCAAGGACTTGTTGAAACAGATGCTGCAACCTTACTTGACCGTGCGAGCTCAGCAAAACAACCTACCACTAGAGATTCGTCAGTTAGCAGCTAAGTTTTCTGGATACGAAGCTCAACCGAAAGACGACCCTGCTCTAGGTAAACGTGGATGTTGCTCCCAGTGTAAGGACAGCAAAACAAAGTACTTTTACAGATAGTGTAAAATTTGGTCATGTCTAAACCACAGTGAAATGTTGTGTAGCGATTGCTGTAAAAATTAAGTTATTTGACATATTGAAAAACATTTTTTAAACTAATTCTTAATATTTTTCCGTTAACATCATTCTTGTATATAGTATGTAAAATCAAACCCATTCAAAATTTTACAATTTATAGCATATTCATGTAATTTTAATGAAATCAATCTAGTTTTTTTATTCAAATTTCAAGACTATTTAAATTATTTATACCATTGTTTGTGAGCAATATTATTTTGCTAAAATAGTGTTATACTACTGAAAACATTCCTAGGTTTGATAGGAAAACCTGTTTATATCAATAAAAATAATTTGAAATTTTTTAAAGATTTTTTTATTTTTGGGTCACTTACGTGACTTTTTTTTGCCCGTCCGTTGTAGGGTTAAGGATCTTTTGGGACTGAATAAAATATTGTATTGAGTGGATCAATAAGATTTATTTAATTTTACTGTTATCATTAACGTGTAATGTAAGGTTACTTCATTTAGAAACTTTTTTCACACATGGAACAAGAAAATGGTTTCACTCATTAATGGGTTGACGTGTGCCTAGTTAAGTAACTTTTCGTTGTGAAACGTTTTTCACACAGTGAACAAGAAAACCATGAATGGGTTAACATGTGCAATGTTAGGTTCCTTTTCCATGAGTAACGTTTTTCACATACCGAACAAGAAAACTTCTGCTCCGATGAATGGGTAAACATGTGTACAGTTAGGGTGCTTTTCTGTGTGAATCGTTTTTCACATACTGAACAAGAAAACATTTTTTCCCCCGAATGGGTTAACATGTGCAATGTTAGGTTCCTTTTCATTGGAAAACATTTTCCACACATTGAACAAGAAAATGGCTTCTCCCCTGAATGGGTTGACATGTGTTTAGTTAAGTAACCTTTGGTTGTGAAACGTTTTTCACATACTGAACAAGAAAACTTGTGCTCCACTGAATGTGTTAACATGTGTACAGTTAGGGTACCTTTATGTGAGAATCGTTTTTCACATACTGAACAAGAAAACATTTTTTCCCCTGAATGGGTCAACATGTGCAATGTTAGGTTCCTTTTCGTTGAGAATTTTCTTTCACACATTGAACAAGAAAACATCTGCTCTCCTGAATGGGTTATCATGTGTTTACTTAAGTAACCTTTCGTTGAGAAACGTTTTTCACACAGTGAACAAGAAAATATCTTCTCCCCAGAATGGGTAAACATGTGTACAGTTAGGGTACCTTTCTGTGAGAATCGTTTATCACATAATGAACAAGAAAACATTTTTTCCCCCGAATGGGTTAACATGTGCAATGTTAGGTTCCTTTTCATTGGAAAACTTTTTTCACACATTGAACAAGAAAATGGCTTCTCCCCTGAATGGGTTGATGTGTGCTTATTTAGGTTGCCTTTCGTAGAAAAACGTTTGTCACACATTGAACAAGAAAACATCTGCTCTGAATGGGTAAACATGTGTAAAGTCTGGTGACTTTTCGTTAAGAAACGTTTTTCACACATTGAACAAGAAAAAAGTTTCTCCCCTGAATGGGTTAACAGATGTAATTTTAGAGTACGTTTATATGTGAAACGTTTTTCACATACCGAACAAGAAAACTTCTTCTCCTCTGAATGAGATAACATGTGTGCAGTTAGGTTACTCTTCAACAAGAACCGTTTTTCACATACTGAACAAGAAAACTTCTTCTCCCCTGAATGGGTCAACATATGTACCGTTAGAGTTCGTTTACGTGTGAAACGTTTCTTACAGATTGAACATGAAAACTTCTTCTCCCCTGAATGGGTAAACATGTGTACATTTAAGTGCGAGAAACGTTTTTCACATACTGAACAAGAAAACTTCTTCTTCTCTGAATGTGTTGACGTGTGTCCAGTCATGTCATGATCCTGTAAATAAGGTTTTTCACTAATGGTAAGAGGAATTTGTTTTTCTGTGTGAATTTCGGTATGCGTTTTTAATTCTCCCGTGAAAGGAAATGACACAGCGCATAAAGTAGCATCGCAATGCTTAGGCGTTTGAATTTCGTTACAAGCTTCTACTTTGATGTCGCAATTGGAAATGTCAATATCAGTAGAATTCAGTGGAGCATTTTCTTCACAAATCTTACTGGAACTAGGCATAGATTCAAACTTTGCAGCGATTAACTTATTAAAATCAGTATCTCCTTTTTCTCTTACAGATTCCGACATAAACACGCACTTTAGAGGAAATTTCAAATTGGACTCTAAGGCATGGGTATGATTACTCTTTATGGGAATTTCAAATTCTTGCTTTACAGGAAACGCTAAAGCCTGATCTTGTATGTTATTGCCTCCTGAAGGTTTCATCTCGATTTCGCGATCCTCACAGAATTTAAATTGCATGGTTGTTGTTGAAGGGTTTGGCTCGATTTCGACTTCCCGCTTGACAGGGAATTCCAAATTATTCTTCCGATCTTCATAACAGTCCCACGTCAAAGGTTCCACCTCGCTCTTGATGGATGACTGCATATCTTTTGATTCCTGGTTTAGTATAGTGAAAGTGCTGGAAACTAGATTGTTGTTTTCCATATTTCTTGCATAGGTTGGGTTCTGAAAGCTAGACACTTTTATGGATTTGTACACAATTTTAATCCTGATATTCAATGTTAAATATATAAATACTTACTTTTCTTTTTCAAATAGAAGAACTCAGAAAATGTATGTTTTTAATAATTATAACATCGCCAAGCTCCCCATGGAAAGTTAGATCGCGAGATATACCGTTTTTTTTGCAAAAATTATGTTTGTGCATTTTATTTTAATCGAGCAAAAATATCTAACAATTACAAAATACGCGTACACATGATGACGTCCAATACAAATTGGTCGTTTTATAAATAAATTTGGTTAATGTATTCCATAGAAAAAAACTATTTCTAACAATGCCGTCTCGAAATCATTGTTTACCAGGCCGTAATGTTGAATTAGATATGGGGTCGGTTTCATCTGACAGATTTTTCGGTTAAGCAGACAAATTAATACCACAACTTCGTTTATCCGCAATAATTGGGACCAGAAGTGTAAATCGATTTTTTCTTCGGTTCATTTAGGGCACGGCCACACCAAAGTGCCGGGGTCGGAAGCTAGGTGGACACCTGGCGAACGTGTGGCGTACTATGGGACCGGCCACAATATAGGGTTCGCGCCACAGGGCGTGATCACATGCGAACTGTGTCTTGACTCCTACACAGGCACTTCGGTGTGGCGTACCCTTTTTGATTATGAAATAAAAAAAAATCCTGCAAAAACAAGAATGTATGTAGTATACTCGTATGTACATAAAAAGGCTTACGTTACTCTACAGTACTGAAAAAAACACTCCTATTATTTTTCCAGTACTAACTGTAGAGTACCGTAAGTCTTTTTATGTACATGCATAACATTCATTCTTGTTTTTGCAGGAAATTTTTTGATTTCGTAATCAAAAAGGGTACGGGTACGTACCGGAGTGCCTGGGTAGGCGTCATGACACAGTTTGCTTGTGATCACGCCGTGTGGTGCGAACCCTATAGTGTGGCCGGTCCCATAGTACGCCATACGTTAGTTCGCAAGGTGTCCACTTAGCTTCCGACCCCGGCACTTTGGTGTGGCCGTACCCTCCGATTACTCAAATATTCCGTACTCCTAACCCGATAACTCAAAAATTAATTCCAAATTTACCATTTAAATCAGTTGTGGTAATTGACAATGCATCGTATCATAATAAAGTCTTCATTTCTGCTCCAACTTCAAACTCTAAAAAGGCTGATATGACTTGGTGGTTGTTGAGAAATGGGATAGAATTTGTTAATACCATGTTAAAGGCAAGGCTGTATTGCCTTATCAAGCTGTACTAAACAAATTACAAGGAATATGCAATTGACAATATATTCTAGAAACATGAACACGACGTGTTAAGGCTGCTTCCTTATCATCCAGAGCTCAATCCCATTGAAAAAATATGGTCGATTATAAAAAGATATGTGGCCTCTAATAATGTTGATATGACATTAGAATCGGTGAAATTTTTTATCGAGGAAAAGGTCAACAATATAACAACTACTTATAAAGTAGGAAAATGTTTGCCGAAATGAAAAAAAAAAAATAGAAAAAGTATACGTGTTAGGAGGGATGTTGGTATCACGGGGTGAAAGATGAATTTATGAACTCCTTCACTCCCGATCTCGAACAACTTACCAACGTTGGCCCATGTGATTCGCTAATGTTAATATTATATTACATGAGATATGCTACGGGATGTATTGATATGAGATTGAAACCAATATTTACTATTTACAAATTACATTTATTAAGAACAAAAATACATACAAAAAATATATATTAAGATCTAAAGAAGACTTACATGCTAAAAGCTGACCAACTTATAATACTTAATTCACTGCGTAATGCTACTATCATCGGGACAGCAGCGTCGAGGCGGACGATGGGGAAGAGCGTGGAAACGAAAGCCGGTCTGGTCTCCGGTTCTTCAGAAGCGTTATCTCGCCCGGCCCTGGCGTGGTCAAAAATGGCGGCAACGACTCTGGTCGGCGCGAAGCAGGCCGCCGCGGAGCGGCACCTCTGCCTCTTCGGAAGTCTGATTTCCAAGTCCCGGCGGTCCAAATGCCGGTCATTTTCGTTCTTCAACTTCCGTTGTCAAAAAAACATGGCCGCGCGTGTTGCCGCTCGCCAGTACTTAAAGTTAATGGCAATACCATCATATATTGTAAACGAGAAACATACGTACATAAATACACACATGTTTAAATAAAATGGGATGAAAGTCGTGAAGTACAGTGTCAAAACAACACATTTCGAGTCGATTCGATAACTTCGAGCGCTCGGCCCGAAATATATCAAAATCTTGGGAGTAACATTGCCGTCTCGAAAATGACGTAATAACGTTCAGACGGCATTGTTTAAACTTTCTCGTCCCGAACTTACGCTTGACGATAACTTCATTGGACAGAGCCCAGGTTGTAGATATTTGGCTAGCAGGGTCTAGACTGAAGAGCTTGACTCTTTCAGGGATTTTGCTATTTCTGATTGTCAATTCATTCAGCTAGGGGTAGTGTGCGTGGAACTTAGAAGTGATATAAAAGTCGTTAATTTGGGTTAGTACATTTATTACAAAAAAAAAACGGACATTAAAAAGAGACATAATGAAAAAAAACATTTTGGCATTCACAGCCGGTACAAAGAAATCATGAATAATTCGATCTTTCTATTCAGGCAGAGCATCGATCATTAAAAGTTTTCGATCAGAAACCATTTAACCATAAAAACCGATCTCAACCAAGATCCACGCAACCGGGTCTCCACTAAATGGCCTTATTTTAGGAACGGGTCTTGCACAAGTGCCTTATACATGAAATGGTACAAATTTATTCATCAATAATCGAAAAAGTTTCTTATGGGACTGAGGAAAATATTGTGTTAAATGCACCAATAAGATAGTTGCCATAAGTTGTCATATTTTGGATCGCTTCTATTCAGCATTTTACTGTTATCGGGTGTAATGTAATTTTCAACTTTTCAAATTGGTTATTTGACATTTCCTCTCTTAACTTTTTTTATTCCTATGTCATTTAAAACTCATCTGCCAATGCAGTATTTTATGTGTACATGTATTTTTTAACCTTTCTTAAATTTAAAAATATGTCAATGAAACTGGCAGTAATCGTAGTAAGTTAACCAAATACTAAAGTAAAATGCAGTATTTATCTAAACTAGCACCACGAGGGACGGCCTGTGTACCTTCATGAGTAGATAGCGCGTAGCGTTCCGCAAGATATGTACGAGAATCGAATATTTTATACAAATAATAAAAGGTTTTTGGAATTGATTGGGTTAACATGTGCAATGTTAACCTCCTCTTCCCAGAGTAACGTTTTCACATACTGATCAAGAATATATATTTCCCCCTGTATGGGTTAACACGTTAAACTATTATATATTTCCTTGAGAAACGTTTTTCACACACTGAACAGGAAAAACAAATTCTCTCCTGCATTGGTTAACACATGTAATATTGAGTTATTTTTCCACGAGTAACGTTTTTCACATAACGAACAAGAAAACTTTTACCCCCCTGAATGGGTTAACATGTGTACACTAAGGGGATCTTTTTCTGGGAATCGTTTTTCACATACAGAACAAGAAAACATCTCTCCCGAATGAATTGACATGTGTTTAGATAGGGAGTTCTTCGACGAGAAACGTCTTTCACACACAGAACAAGAAAACTCCCCTGAATGGGTTAACTCGTGTGCAGTGAGGCGACTTTTTCTTGGGAAACGTTTTTCACATATTGAACAACAAAACTTCTTCTCCGCTGAATGGATTAACATGTGCAATGTTAAATAATATTGAGTTGAGAAACGTTTTTCACACACTGAACAAGAAAACTTCTTCTCTCCTGAATGGGTCAATATATGTAATGTTAAATGGTGTTTAAGTGTGAAACGTTTTTCACACACTGAGCAAGAAAACATCTTCAACGCTGAATGGGTTAACATGTGTTGAGTTAACGAACCTCTCCGCGAGAATCGTTTTTCACATATTGAACAAGAAAACTGTTTTTCTTCTGAATGGGTTAACATATGTAGATTTAGGGCGTATTTCCTTGAGAAACATTTTTCACAGACTGGACAAGAAAACATCTTCTCTGAATGGATTGACATGTGCAATTTTAAGGAATATTGTGTTGAGAAACCTTTTTCACATACAGAACAAGGAAACTCACACTCCCCTGAATGGGTTAACAGGTGTACAGTTAGATATTTATTCTTTGCGAAACGTTTTTCACACAGAGCACAAGGAAAGATCTTCTTCCCTGAATGGGTTACCATGTGTTCAGTCAGGTCACCCTTTCGCGAGAAACGTTTTTCACATGCAGAACAAGGAAAGTTCTTTTCCCCTGAATGGGTTAACATGTGTCCAGTCAGGGCACTTTTCCATAGGAATCGTTTTTCACATACTGAACAAGAAAACTTTTTCTCCCCTGAATGGATTAACATGTGTTTAGTTAGGATTCTCTTAATCGAGAAACGTCTTTCACATACAGAACAAGAAAACTTTTTCTCACCTGAATGGTTTGATATGTGTTCAATTAGGGTTGATTTTCGTACGAAACGTTTTTCACATACTGAACAAGAAAACATCTTTCTTGTATAGGTTGGCGTGTGACCTGTCAGGTCATGTTTCTGTAAATAATGATTTTCGCGAGTGGAAAAAGGAAACTGTTGTTCTGGGTGAATTTTTTTAGCGTGCGTTTTTAATTCTTCCATGAATTGAAATGACATAGAGCACACAATACAAGAATAGCTATTTTTAGGTGTTTGAATTTCGTCAGTAGCTTCTACTTTGATGTCGCGATTGGAAATTTCAATATCAGTAGAAATCAATGGAGCATTTCCTTCACAACCGCTCTCTCCTGAATGGGTCAATATGTGTTTACTTAAGTTACCTTTCGTTGAGAAACGTTTTTTGCACAGTGAACAAGAAAACATCTTCTCCTCGGAATGAGTAAACATGTGTACAGTTAGGGTGCTTTTCTGTGTGAATCGTTTTTCACATACTGAACAAGAAAACATCCTTTCCCCCGAATGGGTTAACATGTGAAATGTTAAGTTCCTTTTCGTTGAGAAACTTCTTTCACACGTTGAACAAGAAAATGGCTTCTCCCCAGAATGGGTTGACGTGTGCCTATTCAGGATGCCTTTCGTATAGAAACGTTTGTCACATACTGAACAAGAAAACTTTTTCTCCTCTGAATGGGTCAACACATGTACCGTTAAAGTATGTTTACGTGTAAAACGTTTTTTACATATTGAACAAGAAAACTTCTTTTCTGAATGGGTCAACATATGTACCGTTAAAGTACGTTTAACTGTGAAACGTTTTTTACATATTGAACAAGAAAACTTCTTTTCCCCTGAATGAGTCAACATATGGACTGTTAAAGTACGTTTAAGTGGGAAACTTTTTTCACATACTGAACAAGAAAACTGCTTTTCTGAATGTGTTGAAGTGTGTCCAATCATGTCATGATCCTGTAAATAAGGTTTTTCACTAATGGTAGGAGAAATTTGTTTTTCAGGGAGAATTTCGGTATGCGTTTTTAATTCTCCCATGATAGGAAATGACACAGCGCATAAAGTAGCATCGCTACGCTTAGGTGTTTGAATTTCGTTAGTGGCTTCTACTTTGATGTCGCAATTGGAAATTTCAATATCAGTAGAATTCAATAGACCATTTCCTTCACAACTCTTACTGGAACTAGACATAGCTTCAAACTTTGCAGCGATTAAATTATTAAAATCGGTATCTTGTTTTTCTCTTACAGGTTCCGACATGAACACGTACTTAAGAGGAAAATTCAAATTGGACTCTAAGGCATGGGTATGATTAGTCTTCATGTGCATTTCAAGTTCTTGCTTTACAGGGAATGCTAAAGCCTGATTTTGTATGTTATTGCCTCCTGAAGGTTTTATCTCGACCTCGCGATCCTCACAGAATTTATATTGCATGGTTGTTGTTGAAGGGTTTGGCTCGATTTCGACGTCACGCTTGACAGGGAATTCCAAATTAATCATCCGATCTTCATAATAGTCCTGCATCAAAGGTTCCACCTCGCTCTTTATAGATAACTGTATAATATCTTTTGATTCCTGGTCCATTGTGGTGAAAGTGCTGGAAACAAGACTGTTGTATTCCATATTTCTTGCATGGGTTGGGTTCTGAAAGCTAGACAGTTTAATGGAGTTATTAACAATTTTAATACTTATATTCATTGTAAATATAAATACTTACTTTTCTTCTTTCGAATAGAAGAACTAAAAAAATGTGCGTTTTAAGTAAATACAATATCGCCAAGCTCCCCGCGGAAAGTTAGATCGCGAGATATACCGTTTTCTTTTGCAAAAATAATGACTGAGCAATTTATTTTAATCGAACAAAAATATCTAATCATTACAAAATACGCGTACCCATGATGACGTCCAATGGAACGAAATTGTTCGTGACATAGAGAAATTTGGTTGAATTATTCCATAGAAAAAGCTGTTTGACAATATTTCTAACAATGCATGCAATGCCAACTTGAAAGTATTTACCAGGCTGTAAGCACATAGACAATATTTGCAACATGGAGATTTTCTGGGCCGTTAGTATATGTCTCGAGCTGTGATTTCATATTTTAGGCCCCTCTTATGTACACTCCCAGTAGAATCGCACACAACTATTATACAGTGCCCCGCCCGACGTAATATAAAATTTTACCCCTCCGAAAAATTGGTCCTTTGCATTAAATATATATTTTTTCTCTTCTGCACAAGTTGCAACTAAAATCACACCTCCCACACACTTAACTCAATCCCATAAAGTCACGCACACTACACTGTTACGAATTTGCTGTTCGTCACGGAGTGAAACATGAGATTAGTCGTATCTCACTCCATATCTCGAACCAATTTTCACAACGTGTCATGCCCGAATTACTCGCTAATGTGATTATTATTCGATCTCTAAGATGCTCCGGGATGTATAGTGATATGAGATTGAAACCAATATTTACTATTTACAATTATATTAAACACACAAACATACAATATACAAAAAGAAAGAAACAAGATCACTTATAAACTAAAGATGACTTACATGCTATCCGTTGGAACGACTTAAAACTACTGCGTCACCGAATAACGCTACTTGATCTGATCTGCGAAGTCGACGCTGACGCTGTCGTGGCCAGCACGATGACTTCTGGCACAGAAGGATGCCTGGCTTCCACTTCCGTCTCCCGGGCTGAGGGGCATCACGCAGATGATGGATCGCGGAGGGCACGGGTCTTCTTCACAGCGACGGCGGTGGCCAGCATCAAGCCCCAATGGTGATTAGCTGGTGCCATGCGGCACGTATCGCCAACTTTTTACAATATCTCCCCGAAGTCCGGTATAACACTTCGCGATCTTTTGAGACTATCTCCCCCGGGGCGCGTCCGCCGAGGGAGAGATGTTCCTTTCACCGGAGGCCGGTGGTAGACTGACTCGCTCGAGAGCTGCCCGGAACTCTGCAGGGTGGGGGGTTAGATCATCCCCTCCCAGAGTGTGGCCACTCTCTGCATCCGGCCGGCAGTACCTAACTGCTTTGCGGTACCGGGGCAGAACGCTATTTTTTTTTCACTCTCAGAATTGTCACTATCACTATTATTGTTTTTAAATTGTCTTTCATAATCATATCACTAATTAAAATTAAACTTAACTAAGATCAAACAAGCCTCCAGAGAGAAAACGCCTTTTTGGTCATGTAAAATTTGTCTAGTGCAATATCACCTATTATGCCATGAAACATGGCTATTTTAACACCACAAACAAACCCACAAACCACACCCACAAACCACATAACTCATCAATAGGAAGGAGTAACAGACTTTCGAGTCTCACTCCAATGAGTCATACTGCGAGTTCCAATGAGTCATACAAGAGTCTGTTGGTGTCATGGGGTGAAACATGAAATTACTCGTATCTCATTCCCGATCTCGAAACAACTCCTTCCAACGTTGCCCATGTTATTCGCTAATGTAACATCATTATGTAACCTGAGAGATGCTCCGGGTTGTATAGTGATATGAGATTGAAACCAATATTTACTATTTACAATTACATTTAATGACACAAACATATAACACAAAAGAAAGATTGCTT
Organism: Lepidostoma basale; assembly: GCA_022606425.2. NCBI lineage: Eukaryota > Metazoa > Arthropoda > Insecta > Trichoptera > Lepidostomatidae > Lepidostoma > Lepidostoma basale. The sequence continues at coordinate 2,472,494 of JAHDVF020001251.1, forward strand.
ATGAACTAAAGAGGACTTACATGCTATTCGTTGGCCAGCGACTTAAAACTAATCCGTCACTGAAGCAGCACTAACGGCTAAGACCGACGATCTGCGAAGTCGGCGTGCTGGCCGGCACGTGGCGTCCGCACCATGAAGGACGGGGAGAGATGTTCCTTCCACCGAAGGTCGGTGACTGACTACTCGCTCGAGAGCTCTACGGAGTTCAAAAAAATTGCAGGGTGGGGGGTTGAGATCACGCCCCCCAAAGTGTTGCCACTCACGAAAATTGTCATTTACACTATTATTGTTTTTCCTATCCACTATTATTGGTTTTCATAGTCTTATCACTAATTAAAATTAAACTTAACTAAGATCAAACAAGCCTCCAGAGAGAAAACGTATTTTCTGCCATGTAAAATTTGTTCAGTGTAATCTCACCTAGTTTGCCATGAAACATGATCCAAGTCCAAGTCATATTTTATTTCGATTATAAATGTGAAATTAATGTAAAATACGATTACAATTGTCTTATTACTCTTTGAATAGTGTTACAAACATTTTAACATAATACATTTGTGTTTCCGCAGTGTCAGTATATCAATTTAACTCTGTTATACCTCTTTCCTCGTGGCGGATTTGATAAGTATTTATATATATTTCCTTCAATGTGCTTACTTTGTAAAAGTACTAATAATATATTGAACGCATATTGAATTGTATAATATTGTTTGTATACAACGTTTGATGTAGCCATGTTTTATGACATACTCGGTGAGATTACAATAAACAAATTTTACATGGCAGAAATATGTTTTCTCTCTTAAGGCTGATTTAATCTTAGTTAAGTTAAATTTTATTTAGTGAGATAATAATTTAAGATAGTGAAAAACAATAAAAGTTTTAAGTGACAATTTTGTGAGTGGTAACACTTTGGGGGCGTGATCTCAACCCCCACCCTGCGGGTTTTTTGGAAGTTCGTGAGACTCGAGGAGTGAGGGAGCTCTCTTGCACCCCGGACCCCGGCGAGGCAACATCTCCCCGGCTCGACTGACGGTAGAACGCCGGGGAGATAATCTGAACGAGGAGGATATCGCGATATACGTGCCGCATGGCGCCAGCCCACAAACAACCTGTACAGGGCCCATGAAAGGCCATTATCATCATAGGGGTCTGATGCTGGCCACCGCTGTCGCTTCTATTCATTTGTTATGTACCTGTTCCCATTTTCCAATATTTTGAAACACTCGAACAATATGTTCGCCGTTTTTGTTCGCTAGGTTCATCCATGTATACATAGCGAAGGGATGCAATACATTAATAATTTATGTGTCCTGTTTTGTAAAATCAATTAACAGGAATGCGAAACCAAAATACTTCGTAATCCCAAATTTTTTCTAGCAGTGATATTTCTGAACCCTCTTTTTTCATATGTACATTAATCCCCGTTTTGTTCATAATATTCAATTATCCAAAAAGCGCAACCAAAGTTAAGTATTTTCTCACGTAGTGTCAAACAAAGAACTTTTGTTATTGCACATTATAAATACAGGAACGACACGAGTGAGGATCAGATTCAATTGCAATACCTTACTAGTAACATGTCTAGATACAATTTCAAACTCTTTCGTATAACACGCCAAAAAAGTTTTCTTCTTAAAAAAAGAATTGTGTTGGAAGTTATTCCATCTCAAAAATCCTCACCCGAAGGATAAAACAAAAAAAAAAATGGTGGCAAAGCGGCGAGATCTATTATAAAAAAATTAAACATTGTTAACAAAATAATGTTTTTGTTATTTTCCGAGGAATATGTAATCTGCCATAATGCTTAATTGTTTCAGAATTCCAGTAGAAAATACGAATTCCCAAAAACGTTGGAACTTCCAGATACCATTAGCCGAGACACCAGATAAGTATTATATTAAAAAACAACGAATTCCTTTGAATATTAACATTGTGAGTATCAGTCACACCCTTAATTGATTTCTAGTAATGTGGTATCATTAATATCTAAACATATGTTACCTGATGTTATGCTTTTTTGTTTAAGAATATTAGTAAAAACACAAGTTTCTATATGAATATGTAAAATTTTCAGCAAATGTTTAGAGGAAGGATAAACCCCATTCGACTGAAGGTAGTAAGTAGGTAGTAGGTAAGAGTAGTAATCACGCCTCTGTACAAAAGAAAAGGGTCTCATATGGAATGTGGTAACAACAGAGCTATTAATAAAAAAGTCTAAGGCAGAATTTTAATAGAAAGAGTAAGAAAGATGACGAGTGACAGAGTTTGGGACGTGCAAGGCACCTTTACGAATGGCATTGGATGATGGATAAAAATTTTGCACATCGTACAGTGACAAAGAAGTTTCTGATAAAAAACCGTAAACTCTTCAGTGCGTTTGTCAATTTGTATACGGACGATGCTGTGCTACTTGCAGACAACAAGCATGAACTACAACCCCTGGTATCTAGTATGTATGAAGTATGCAAGTGATACGATTTGATGATGAATGTGAATAAGTCCAAGGTAATGATTTTCAAAAAAGAAGGAAACATCACAGTGATTCCCAAAGTGGTCTATATAGACCCCCAGGGGAGATGTAAATGGGTGTAGTGGTGTCCTCTCGTAGACTTTAGTTATTTCCAAACACCGTTCAGTCAATAAATGCACTAGCTACAGAACAAATATGTCTTTAATGTCACTCCTATAAGATTCTCATTGACATGTGTAAGGTAGCCGGTAACCATTTTTATTGCCACGTGAATTCTACTAGACCTAAGACAGGGAATTGATCCCGGAACTTTCAGTGAGACAGTAAAAGCTATTGTCAATCTGCCACCAAGGTCGTCATGGTATTTGTTACGGACCCGTTGTGGTTGGGACTATAACATGTATGAAATAATAACTTAATATTTATTGTTTAGTTATTAATTATTATAAATTAATATAATAAGTTTACACAAATAAATGCGTCGTTGACCGTTAAAATACTTCAATTGTAAGATAAGAAAAATTATGTTGCTTTCTGTATGAAATTCTGAATGGCTCTGATTCTGGGTGGATGTGGTGTCTTTATATAAGCCAAATGGAACAATGGTCTTCGGACTGTACAAAAAATATCTCTTAACTAACATGTAGGGTTGAAAGCATAAATCAAAATTAGACACGGATTCCTTAAATACAACAATAACATTGCACACATTGTTATACGCCTCCCGTGAAGGCTACCATATTGTCCTATTTGTATTGTCTATTAGAAATTGCATCCATTGACAAGGACACCATAAAAAGAAAAGGTTGTCCGGTTACAAGCTTGGGTTAACTTGACAATTAATCTTAAAAGAAATGGATCACACATTTTGTAATATGCAAAGGTGTCGAAGTCTTAAATATTGGTATAACAAATAACGAAAAATAAAATGTAAAAATTCTTTTCAAAACGTATGCTTACTTAGTTCAAATCCACTGATGTTTGTGTTTTCGACCGGTTTCGGTAGCTCGCTGCCATCTTCCGGCGGAAGACCCAGCTGCCGAAACCCAAACTGGTCGAAGATACAAACATCATTCCAAAACTGGAATTGGAACAGTCGAGGCACTATTTAGAACTGCGCAAGACAAGAACATGCACTCTCAAGTGGTACATAGTTGACTTCGGGGGGATCCAACATGACACAAAGAAGGATGGAAACTAAAGAAGGAGAATTGTAAAGATAACTTGGATAATGATTTAAATGATGACTCTAATGAAGGAGACAATTTGGAAAAACACAATGTTTCACTTGAACACATTGATGATTGAACTGTTTTTGCTAATAAATTGTTCTAACTGATATATCTATTTAGATTCCTCTATATTCCTACATCGTAACCCATATACTCGTAGATTTTTCTTATTTCTTATATGCCCCGCCTTTTGGTATTTGATTAATTTGGTCATGTCATGTTTTCCTTGGCTTCTTTTTAAATTTATGGCTTTATAACGTATGCTTTTCCAAATTGTAGACTTCAAATAACACATGTGATTTTTCAAAAATTTTAGTGATGATAAATTTATTAATCTCAATTGTAAGTTACCAAATGTGTTTGCCACGCAGAAAAAAAAAATCATTTTTTAAAACAATAGACATTAAAATATTTATTGAAATGTGGCGATACATGTCTGTTGTATCACTGCCCAGAACGAGATTTCATTGGAGGGGTGAAATAGGAATAAAAAATGTTAAAGAGGAATTGTCAATTAATAAATTTGAGTAATAACTGGTTCCGGTATTGTTTTCACACATTTCTATTATGCTGTATTGGTATAAAGTATTACTTGTGCTGCAGACATTGGAAATCAGAAAATAGAATCTTCTTCTTCTTAAACAGCCGTTGTCGTCCACTGCCGGACATAGGCCTCCCCCATACTTCTCCACGTATGGACATGTCATACGGGTGGTGGTTGGGGAGGTGTCTGAATCAACATTATCCACCGAAGTTGATTACTCGATCTCTAACTCTCATCATGGTGATGGCCATGCACCACTCAAAGAGTCAACAGATTCCCCCTTACTCCTCCGATAGAATAAGTCAAATAATATAAGTACATTTCACTCTGCAGAGTTTACCAGACTGTTGCTTCAGAAGAGAATTGGTCTTGGTATCATACGGCATATTCGCAGCATACAGCAATCCATTGCTGAAAATAGCTCTAAGCAGCCAAATTTCGAGTAATCTACATTTAAATTGAGCCCACGATATGGAATAAATGGACGAGTGAAGAATGGTTAAAAAAGTTGTACACAAGCATTTCAAATGTGAAGTTAAATAAAAATAATTTGGAAAAGTGTTTCTTAATGTATTTATTAATAAACATTCAATATAAATTGCAAATGGTATCTTATTTTCCCACTGTCAAGTCATGCCTGAACCGCCTAACGAGCAGTTCTGGCAGAACACTCTAAAGAGCCGATGAGTGCGTGAAATAAAACAGGTCATTTCAACAATATATTTTATTCAACATTGACTCGGAGTGAACACATAACATTTCAACGTGAATAACAATAATTCGTTTTGTTATAGCATAGGTAATACTTAACCAATAACATAACAGGTACATCTTACACTAGATAACATGTTACAATTTAGATTCTCACTTTGCTTCACTACACTATATCTCGCTTCACTGTGGAGGCAAATCTAAAAATAAAATCAAATCATTTTATTTCATCGACAGACATTACATAATTAATTTTTAAGGCATCTATTGAGAACAGTTAAAATAATATATTGTGTATAGTATACTACCAGAAACGCACGAGAGATGGTTCAACATTAGGAAGACAGGATACTCTCTAGAATTAAGAGTATTTGCCTTCTGAACGTACTTTCACTAATATGAAAGACGTCGATCTTCGAGGAGACCGCGTTCAGCAGATTAATTTCTCTTCCCACCGGTGTCACCAGAGGCAGGTTAGTTCTGGCGACCGGTTGGTAAAACAATCTATGCTGTCACTGTCGGAGATATCTATCAGAAAGTTCTCGAAATATCCCCTGAGTAATCTAAAGAAATGGGTTATGAGATGCCCATCTCTTTGAAGCTGTAGAAAGTTGGCCCCAAGAATTCCCAAAAGAAATGCTGTGGGATAGAGCCACAGAAAGCTACCATATTCCTTCTTGTAGAGATACCTCAGAAATTTTTTCTCAACCCCTTCCAGCATAATGGAATATCTCGCCTCGTGAGGACTCCATATGGCAGAACCACTTTCGAGTCTGCTCCGAACCAATGTGTTGTATATGAGTCTGAGCACATGACTCTGCCGGTCCGGATGATGAAGCCCAACATCCTCAGTGCAGTGCCACAAATCCTCTCAATATGTGCACGAAAAGTCAGCAAGCAATCTACATCACTGATAGGAAGAAATGAAAGCTTCAGAACGATTAATGATCAAATATGAACAACGAAATAATTCAGATTTAAACATTTGAATATTTGAACGATTCACAAAAACATTTGAACAATAAAATCCTCTGTATTCGAGCATTTTAAAAATGGAACAATTCACATTAAAGATAATTGAATATGATACTCTTCTCCTTAGCACAAGAAACATTCTTCATAAGAGGAGTAACTTACTTACTTCCTATGGCCATTCAACTCTTGAAGAGTTTTAGCCTCCTTGATGATTTTCCACCAAGCTCCTCGATCCTGCGCCTCTTGCTCCCAGCAGTCCGATTCGCCGAACCTAGCCAGATCAGCCAGAACATTGCCCATTAGGCACTGTCTAGGCCTTCCTAGAGGTCTTACTCCAGTCGGTCTAGACGCGTACAGGGTCTTGATTGTTCTGGTCTCTTCGGCTCGGCATACGTGCTCAATCCATATTAGGCGACCGGCTCTCACGGTCCTCGTTATAAGAGGGTGCTGGGTCGTCGTACGAATCTCTTGGTTAGTCCTATGCCTCCAAGTTCCCTCTGCAACACCGGGTCTGGACCCCAGGATCATTCCCAGTATCCTATTCTCAAACCAGAGGATTCCCTGTTGTTCTTTTATAGTCATTGTCCACGACCCAGAACCATACGTCACCACTGGCTTGATGATGGTGTTATAAATACGCAGCTTGGTGTTTCTGGATTGAAGCATGGACTTTAGGAACGTCTTCAAGGAGGCTACAGCTCGTAGGCCTTTATGAACTCTGTGTTCCAACTCTGCGTGCATATCGTTGGCTTCCGTCATGACCGTACCGGGATAAGTGAACTCTCTGACTTGCTCAATTGTATTTACCTCCATGCAAATATCTCTCAGTGGTGAGGCTAGGCCATTATTATTCCTGGAAATAATCATCCTCTTGGTCTTATGTGCATTAACCTGCAAACCAATTGGGGCTGCTGTATCCTTTATTTTTTTGTACAACTCTATTAAATCATTTCTACTATCACCATTCAACACCAAATCGTTCGCATATCCAAAAACATTGTGAGTTTGTTTAACACTTCTCACGACTCTCTCCAAAGCAATATTAAATAGCATGGGGGGATATGAGGTCACCCTGTTTCAGGCCGGTATCAGGACTTCAAATCCCTCGATCATTTTGCCTCCGACTCTCACCGCAGCTTTTGAACCAGAGAGACACACTTTTGTGACTCCTACCAACTTACCCGGAATTCCGTATTCATTCATAATATTCCATAGACTATCCCGGTGGATGCTGTCAATTACTGAAAGAAGAATCGACGATCTGTGTGGCGGTCCATCCTCTCTGCCTACCCCTCCGGAGAAACGGCGTGATGGTTAATTAGTTAGTTAATATTGTACATTATACACAAATAATAAAATACAACACGGTATTATATTATATTATAATTGTTATTTAAAAAAAACCTCTCTATGAGATTGTCTCTAATAAGGTGTTTAAAGCAAAAAAGACTTGGATTTTTGCTACTTCTTTCTAGGAGATTCAATAGGGGGACTTCATAGTTTATCACTCAACAAATAAAAGCTACTGAGCGTTTTTATTCTTTTTTGAGTCATGTCAAAAATGTACCTGGACTGTGGTTTCTTATATATAGTGGGAGATTTTGATAGATTTTGAACTGACAGAAATTATAAACAATGTCTGTATGAAACAACACATAACAGATGTAAAGAAAAGAAAATGAGATTGTACGAACATATATCGTACACGAGAAACATACGTACATAAATACACACATGTATAATAAATGGGATAAAAGACGTGAAGTGCAGTGTCAATACAATACACATCTCAAGTCGAATCAATAACTTCGAGCGGTCGGCCCGAAATATTATATATCAAACTCTTACTCCCACTTCTTAACTTTCTCGTCCCGTATTTATGCTATTTTTATTTAATTTTCATAAATAAATAATATCTATAATACATATGTTTTGTTACATTACTGCTTGAAATAAAATTAGTGTGATACTTGAGCTTACGTGAGCTGCAAAGAGTTTTTACGTGAAGTTGTAATTTGGTCAATTTTGATCTGTAATCTCCACGGTTTGTGATATCAAGACGATTTAGTTTTTAAAATATCAAATCATTTATAGCGCTCAAACCGCATTTGACTAAATATGATGATGGGAATGGCAAAAGTAATTTTCGTACTAAATTTGACATAATCGGGTATTTAGTTTCCGTCTCGACACAAAGCCACGCCATTCTATTCTTTATGTTGAATAGTGCTATAAAAGATTCATCATTTTAGAATTCATCATAGATTTTGCATCAATAAAGGTCTTGTTTGCTCTCTTTTAGTTGTTTATTTCTTCTTCTTTTTAAAGTGCCCTGTCAGGTCCCCTCGACGTTGGCGATCACTCTGGTAAACTCTTCTCTATCCTGCGCTGTCCGGATTAGCTCCTCCACAGTTCTGATTCCCGTCCAATCCCTCACATTGCGCAGCCAAGAGATCTGCCTTCTCTCTGCCCCCCTGCGCTGTTCATTTAGCATGTTTAATTTTTTAAAGATGTAGTGGCAGTGTATTTTTTTTTCGAAAATGCGTTTTACGACTGCAAAGTAACAAATATGAATGATTTGAGCATTGCCCCTCAAGACATTCAAATTGCCCGCGAGGGGGCGTAGGCCCCACATTGAAACACTTGTGCTTGACCCTTTCGGGGATTTCGCTATTTTGGATTGTCAACTCATCCAACTAGAGGTAGTGTGTGTGGAACTTAGATGTGATATTAAAGTCGTTAATTTGGGTAAGTGCATTTATTACAAAAGAAACAGACATTAAATGGACAAAGAAACGAAAAGAGAACCATAATAAATAAAACATTTTGGCATTCACAGCCGGTACAAAGAAACCATGAAGAATTCGATCTCTCCGTTCAGGCAGAGCATCGATCATTAAAGTACAGAAACCATTTAACCAAAAAAAATAAAACAATCTTAACGAAAATCTACGCAATGGTACCTTTACTAAATGGCCTAATTTCAGGAAGGGGACTTACACAAGGGCCTTACACATGAAATTATACAAATTTATTCATCAATAAATGAACAAGGGACTTATGTGACTGAAGAAATATTGTGTTCAGGTAGCTTCCATAAGTTGTCATATTTTGGGTCGCTTCTATTTAGTATTTTACTGTTATTATTAACGCATAAAGTAATTTGAAATTTTATAATTGACATTTCCTCATCTGACAATGCAGTATTTTATATTATTAATTGTATATGTAATATACTGGCAGTAATTGTAGCAAGTTAACCAAATGCTAAAGACAAGTGCATTATTTATGTAAACTAGCGCCACAAGCGACGGCCTGTGTACCTTAATGAGAAGATGGGAATATAGCGCGTAGCGTACTACAAGATATGTACGAGAGTCGAATATTTTATACCAACACTAAAAGGTTTTGGGAACTGGATGGGTTAACATGTGAGATGTTAAGGCATTTTTCCTTGTAAAACGTTTCTCACACATTGAACATGAAAACTTCTCCTCCCCTGAATGGGTTAACATGTGCAATGTTAAGCTATGTTTCCACGAGTAACGTTTTTCACATAACGAACAGGAAAACTTCTCCCCTGAATGAGTTAACATGTGAAATTTTAAGGTTTCTTTCCTCGCGTAACGTTTTTCGCATACTGAACAAGAAAACATATATCCCTCTGAATGGGTTGACATGTGCACAGTTAAACGATATTTCCTCGAGAAACGTCTTTCGCATAGTGAACAAGAAAACATATTTCCCCCTGAATGGGTTAACATGTGCAATGTTAAACAATCTTTCCTTGAGTAACGTTTTTCACACACGGAACAAGAAAACATCTTCTCTCCTGAATGGGTTAACATGTGCAATGTTAAGCTCTTTTTCCACGAGAAACGTTTTTCACAAAATGAACAGGAAAACTTTTGCTCCCCTGAATGGGCTAACATATGTCCAGTTAGGGTACTTTTCCGTGAGAATCGTTTTTCACATACAGAACAAGAAAACATCTCTCCTGAATGAATTAACATGTGTGAAGTTAGGTAACGCTTCAACGAGAAACGTCTTTCACATACAGAACATGTATGCTTCTTCTCTCCTGAATGGATTAACATGTGTCTATTTAGGGCATTCTTAAGCGAGAAACGTCTTTCACACACTGAACACGAAAACATCTTCTCATGGGTTAACATGTGCACTCTTAGGTTCTTTTTCCACGATAATGTTTTTCCACATACTGAACAAGAAAACTTGTTTTCGGAATGGGTTGACGTGTGACCCGTCAGGTCATGTTTTTGTAAATAACGATTTTCCTGGGTGCAATTTTTTCCTGAGTGAATTTTAGCGTGCGTTTTTAATTCTCCTATGAATTGAAATGACAAAGGGCACACAGTACAAGCATATCTATGTTTAGGTGTTTGAAATCTGTTAGTAGCTTCTACTTTAATGTCGCAGTTGGAAATGTCTATACCTGTGTAATGCAATGAAGCATTTTCTTTACCACTGTTACTGGAACTAGTCACAGCTTCAAACTTTGCTGCGATTAAATTATTAAAAGTGGTATCTTGTTGTTGTCTTACAGGTTCCGACATTAACAAACTCGTTAGGGGAAATTTCAAATTGGCCTCCATATCTTGCTTACGATTGCTTTTTGTGGGTGGTTCGAGGTCATGGCTTACAGGTAATTCTGAATCGAAACTCTGATCGTGTATGTGATTGCCTCCTGAAGGTTCTATCTCGACCTCGCGATCCTCACAGAATTTAAATTGTATGCGATTATTGGTTGTTAAAGGGTTTGGTTCGATTTCGACCGCACGCTTGGCAGGGAATTCCAAATCATTTTTCCGATCTTCATAGCACTCCGAAGTCAAAAGTTCCATTTCACTCTTCACAGATGACAGCATAACATCTTTTGATTCTTGGTCCAGTATTGTGAAAGTACTGGTAACTAGACTGTTGTATTCCATATTTCCGGCGTGGGTTATACACAATTTTAATCTTTATATTTAATGAAAAATACAACTGTAATAAACTAAAACATCGCTAAGTTTTCTTTTAGAAAAATTATGTTTACGCAATTTATTTTAATCGAGCAAAAATGCCGAATTGTAAAATCATGTATGCATATATGATGACGTCTATAATAATGCAAATTGGTCGTTCCATAAATAAAATTTGTATACTTATTCCATAGAAAAACGTGGGTTGCCGTTTGAAAATATTTCTCAAGTGGCAAAAATCAATGCCGTCTCGAATCTATGTTTATACGCCTGGGTCCGTCGATCTGACAGCTGTCAAATGTTAGACAATTTTGGTAAAAATACCTCGAATTTTTCGAAACAATTAATAAACGTAAACATTTTTAACGATATTATTGCATTAGGCATTATTAAAATGAATTTTGAGCTTCTGTGCTACAAATTTTGAAGTTTTAAAAATTTTATTATGAATTTTGAGGTTAAATCGAAAGATTATTTTGAACATTTTACATACCAAAGTTGTACACAAACTATATTACACAATTCAATGAGTGTTCAACATATTACTAGTACTTTTATAAAGTAAACACACTGAAGAGAATGCATATAAATATTTTACAAATGGCCCGCACGAGGAGAAAGTAAAATTGACATTCCGGCACTGCGGAAATGTAGTAGGTATATTAAAATATTTGTAACATGTATAAAAGGAATAATAATACGATCGTAGTCGTATTTTACATTTATTTCACATTTATAATCGAAATAAAATACGAGATCACGGCACGAGACACATACTAACGGCCTACAATAGCTCCATATTGCGAATATTATCAATGTGATTACGGCCTGGTAAATACTTTCAAGGGTGTAAGGGGAAATATCAGTATACCTGCCCAAATGTCAACCTCACCTGCCCGTGGTGCACCCTGCTAATTAACAAACGAGGCCCTGGCGACCGAAGAGATGGCGGGATAACCATCTAGACAACTACTTGTACAAATGAACACCGGTGACGGGCAGCAGCGCCACTGGAACAAGTAGGCAAACTCTGCGATCACCAACCCGCCTGCCCAGCGTGGTGATTAGGGCAAAACCTCCCAAACCAAAAAATGATGAACACACCAACAAAATGGCCCCTAGTTCCCGGTAGCCCTTCTATTCCTGGTCAAGGTAGCGACCACGGTAACGGTAGGGTAGGGGGTGCGAAGAATCCCCGGGTTACAGCCGGCTACCAACAACGACGACTACATCTGGCAACTTTCAACGGACGAACGCTGAGATTGAATGAACACATTGAGGCACTCGAGGTGGAACTGAGTAAGATAAAGTGGCACGTTCTGGGACTATCAGAAGTCCGTAGAGAAGGAGAAGATACGATAACCCTCGACTCTGGCCATCTACTCTACTATCGAGAGGGAGGCGAACAACTCTCCCAAGGCGGCGTTGGCTTCCTGATCAACAAAGCCCTGATCAATAATGTAGTGGAGGTGAGCAGTGTGTCGGGCCGCGTGGCATACATGATCCTCAAATTAACGGATAGATACTCTCTAAAGATCATACAAGTATATGCACCTCAAAGTAAATATCCGGATGAGGATGTAGAGGCCTTCTATGAAGACGTTACACGGGCCCTAGATAACACCACCAAAACCCACTTCAGTGTTGTTATGGGAGATTTCAACGCCAAAATGGGAATACAGAAGTTTGATGAATCGTGGATCGGACCATACGGTATTGGTAACAGAAATTCGAGGGGACAAATGCTAGCAAATTTCTTGGAGCTACGGAAATTATCTCTGATGAACTCTTTCTTCAAGAAGAAGCCCCAAAGGAGATGGACCTGGCATAGTGCTGACAAAGTTACCAAAAATGAGATCGACTTCATCATTGCGGACAAGAGACACATAGTTGAAGACGTCACGGTTATCAACAGATTTAAAACCGGAAGTGATCACCGTCTAGTAAGATCCTGCATAAATATCAACTATAAAATCGAGAGAACTCGACTGATGAGATCAACTATCCGCCCAAATCTGCTGGAAGCCAATGTGAGCTCCGATAATTTCCAACTAGAACTTAAAAACCAATTTGACGCGTTAGAAGATACCGAAAATGTTGACGAGGAGAACACATGTATAACAAAAATCCTATACGAAACCGGACGTAATCCAACGAAGCGTGATGGAAAGAAGTCCAAACTTTCCAGCGAGACACTGGAACTCATGAAAAGGAGACGAGAAATAGCTGGGTCAGATATGGCTTCAATTACTTCCCGAAACTTGAGTAAACAGATCAATTCGGCGATTCGAAGGGATCTTCGAAACGCAAACACACAAATGATCAAGGACGCAATTGAACAGAATAGGGGGTCCAAAGTGTTTACACAAAAACTGGGCAGAAGCCAACTGACTAAACTGAAAAATGAAGACGGCAACATCGTTACCTCCAAACCAGAGTTACTCGTGGAAGTCGAAAAATACTATGGACGTCTCTACTCTAAACACGCTACAAGGCCCGTACTACATGACGAAGATGGTGATCCCAGAGCTAAAATAACCCGCCACCATACTGACGATCTCCCAGAGATAAACATAGATGAAATTGAGATGGCCCTGAGACAGCTGAAAAACAACAAGGCACCAGGAGAAGATGGAATCACCACAGAACTTCTAAAAGCCGGAGGACTCCCAATTCTATGCGCACTACAAAAAATGTTTAATTCCGTACTGCGTAAGGAATGCACACCGAAAGCGTGGAGCGAAAGTATCGTGGTCCTCTTTTTCAAAAAAGGAGACAAGACTTTGTTAAAAAACTACAGGCCGATCTCACTCCTAAGCCACGTTTATAAGTTGTTCTCAAGGGTCATAACAAACCGTCTTTCCCGCAGATTTGACGATTTTCAGCCTCCGGAGCAGGCTGGGTTCAGAGCAAACTTCAGCACCATAGACCACATCCATACAGTTAGGCAGATTATCCAGAAAACAGAAGAATATAATCGACCCCTATGCCTTGCCTTTGTGGACTATGAGAAGGCCTTCGACTCTGTCGAGACCTGGGCTGTTCTGGAGTCTCTGCAGCGAAACCAGATTGATTGGAATTACGTACAGGTGTTGAAATGCCTCTATAATAACGCCACAATGTCCGTTCAAATCCAAAACCAGAAGACCAAACCGATTGAGCTGCAACGGGGAGTCAGACAAGGGGATGTGATATCTCCGAAGCTGTTCACTTGTGCTTTGGAAGATATATTTAAAACTTTGGACTGGTCTGAACGTGGCCTCAACATAAATGGCGAATACATGTCTCACCTTCGTTTTGCGGATGACATTGTTATTCTGGCGGAATCTGCTGGGCATCTAGAAGGCATGCTAGATGAACTGAACACTGCATCCAGACGAGTGGGTCTCGGGATGAATTTGGACAAGACGAAAGTCATGTATAATGAACATATTATCCCGGGATCAGTAACCGTCGATGGGTCGGCTCTCGAAGTGGTACAAGAATACCCATATCTTGGCCAAATCATACAATTAGGACGAAACAATTTCGAGAAAGAAGCCAACCGAAGAATTCAGTTGGGTTGGGCAGCCTTTGGGAAATTACGTCATGTTTTCACTTCCAAAATACCACAATGCCTCAAGACTAAAGTCTTCAACCAGTGCGTTTTGCCAGTCATAACATACGGAGCCGAGACGTGGACATTGACAAAAGGTCTAGTCTACAGATTCAAGGTTGCCCAGCGCGCCATGGAAAGAGCCATGCTTGGAATAACCTTGAGGGATAGATTTAGAAACGAATTTATTCGACAACAAACCAAGGTGACTGAGGTGGCTCTACGGATAGGCGGGCTGAAGTGGCGGTGGGCTGGCCATATCTGTCGGAGAACCGACAGCCGATGGGGAAGACGGGTTCTGGAGTGGAGACCGCGTACAGGATTCCGTAGAGTTGGACGTCCCCCTGCCCGCTGGACCGACGATCTGAAGAGGATTGCTGGACATGGATGGATGGGAGCGGCAATGGATAGGGGGCGGTGGAGGGCTTTGGGAGAGGCCTACATTCAGCAGTGGATGACAGACGGCTGATGATGATGAAATACTTTCAAACAAAAAAAAAATACACAATCCAGATACTTATGAACCTGCAGGCTGCAACAGCAAAACATTAAGGCTAGGCGCTGACTGTGACTTTTTGTCGCAGTGACTTTTTGTCACTGTTACGTTGTGTCACCGTGGATGCGCTCACTACTGGTGACAAAATGTTCATTTAGCGATGGATTTCGAAGAGGTCGCAGTGATTTGCGCTCTTGAATTACGCAGAAGGAAAATTAAACGAAAGAAACGCTACTGGGTACATCCATATATAATGAACGATTATTAAAAGGAAAATTTTACACCCTGTATTCTAAATTACGCCAATATCCTCTTTTTTATTATTTTTATTTATTAAAAAAAAAACAATTGGGTTATATGGATATATTTTTAGATCTTACTATAAATTATGTATTGTTTCAGATGCAGGCTGCGACAGCAAAACATTAAAACAGAAAGTCACCAGGCATTGATGACACAAATACTGAACTTCTTGTATGCTGGAGGCAAATTATCGTAGGAATTTCACATGTTATGCAAAGAGACCATTAATACAAACGAAATACCAGAAGAGTGGAAAATTAGCATTATCGTACCAATATTCAAGACTTTGAAAATACCAGGACGACATTCGTGGTAACGTTTTGACTGCCGCACCGAAGGTCCCCGGTTCGATTCCCGCCAATGACAATGTGAAAAAAAAACTGAGAATTGAACCCCTGACCTTCGGTACGGGAGTCAGAGCTTTCACCACTCTGCAACGAAGGTCGTCTAAATACTTCGTTTTTGATCTTATGAAGACAGGAAACAACTAAAGAATTTATGTTAATATTTGAAATTTCATGGTAGAAGATAGTTTGGGAATATGTTGAAAACATATATTTTATTCAAAAAGTAATAGCTATGGGAAACCTAATTTCATCAACGGTTTATGGACTACAAAGAGGAGTCTATTGTAAAATTAAGTAATTTTAATAAAGTATTTTCTATAAAAGATACGTAAAGAACGCCTAATAATATTAGGCACGTTTTTTAAGGACCTCAACAATATTAATAAGTCGATTCAAAACCTTCTTCTTCTGCTTCTTTTAATAGATCTGACGATCTGTGACACAGAAATCATGTCTCGTCGGATGATGAGGTCGAGCTGTCCTTCCATCTCTTAGGCGGTCTCCCAGGTGGGCGGTGTCCGGATGAGATTTCATAAGCGGCTGTATATGCGAGTCTGTCACCATCCATTCAAGCTACATGGTCCACTACTCCACTGAACGATATCCTCTATTTCGCGAGTTTTTCTTATCCACGATCCCGGGGAGATTTTCCGGTAATTGATCTTAGGACCTTCATCTCCGATGTTTTTAGTAGACCCTTGATTCGCACAGTGTCGGCCCGGGTCTCTACAGCATACGTCATGAAAAGTCGCACGCATGACAAATTTATTCATCAATATTCAAATGAGGTTCTTTTGGGATTGAATAAAATATTGTGTTGAGTGCATCAATAAGATTTATTAATTAATTTAAATAATTTTACTGTTATCATTAACGTGTAATGGTAACAGTAAAATTCTTAAAATTAAATAGTAGACGGAAATGTAACGCACAGCGTACTAACAGAATACGAGAGTTGAATATTCAATTTAAATATTTGTATATTTTTGAAACTGAATGGGTTAACATGTGCAATGTTAGGTTCTTTTTCTCTGAGAAACATTTTCTAAAACTTAAATAGTATATGAAAATGTAACGCATACCGCACTAAAATAATACGAGAGTCGAATATTCAACTGAAATATTTGTAGATTATTGTGACTGAATGGGTTAACATGTGCGATGTTAGTTTTTTTTTCACTGAGGAACTTTTTCCGCACATTGAACAGAAAAATTAATTCACCCTTAGAATACCTTTCTGTGGGAATCGTTTTTCAGTTAATGGACAAAAAAACATCTTATCGCCTGAATGGGTTAATTTTTCATTTGTGAAACTTTTTTCAAATATCGAACAAGATTTAACACACAGTACCGCAGTCTCGAATCAAGAAGAAAAGGTACATTTATGATCTTAGGATTTAAAATACTCCGTAACCTCATTGCTAGCCCATACCTATTAGAGTGTTATGGCTTCAATGCACCGGACAGGTATGCTCGTGCTAGAAGACACGATCTGTTGTGCATACCGCATAGCAGGCCAAATGTCTTGGCGCAGCATACAATGACCCGGGGTACGGTGCTCTTGAATGAGGTGTCAGTCGATGTGGTCATTCTCCAAATGACCTATACGTCCTTTAAGGAACATATAGGTACATACCACAATTGCTAATGTAAAATGTATACAGTAATAGGGTTCTAAAGACCTGTCGTATACAAAAAAAAGGCTTTCTCCCTAAATGGGTTGACGGGTGATTAAGTAGGTAACCTTTCGTTGAGAAATATATTTCAAATACTGAACAAGAAAACTTGGGTTAACATGTGCCACGTCAGTTTGCATTCCTGTGATAAATGTTTTTCACATACAGAACAAGAAAACTGTTTTCCCTCTGAATGGGTTAACATGTACAATGTTAGGTTCCTGCTCCCCCGAGTAACGCTTTTCACGGACTGAACAAGAAAACTTCCGGTGCACTGGGGATGGGTAAACAAATTGTTGCTTTTCTTTGAGTAACATGTTTCATACACTATACAAGAAAACAGTTTCTCCCCTGAATGGGTTAACATGTGCAATATAAGGCTCCTATTTCACGAATAACATTTTCACATACTGAACAAGAAAACGTCTACTCTCCTGAATGGGTTAACATGTGAACAGTTATTGTACAATTCCGTGAGACTCGTTTTTCACAAACTGAACTAGAAAACAAATGCTCTGAATGGTTTAACACGGGCAATGTTAGGTTCCAGTTCATTGAGAATTTTTTTTTCACTCATTGAACAAGAACATGGTTTTACTCATTAATGGGTTAACGTGTGTATAGTTAAGTAACTTTTCGTCGAGAATCTTTTTTCACACATTGAACAAGAAAACAACTTCTCCCCAGAATGGGTAAACATGTGCAATGTTAAGTTCATTTTCCTTGAGTATCTTTTTTCACACATTGAACAAGAAAACATCTGCTCTCCTGAATGAATTATCACGTGTTTACTCAAGTATCCTTTCGTTGAGAAACGTTTTTCACATACTGAACAAGAAAACTTCTTCTCCCTAGAATGAGTAAACATGTGTTGAGTTAGGGTGCTTTTCTGTAAGAATCGTTTTTCACATACTGAACAAGAAAACAACTTCTCTCCTGAATGGGTGATAATGTGTTTACTCAAGTAAGAATTCCTTGAGAATCTTTTTTCACACATTGAACAAGAAAACCTCTTCTCCCTCGAATGGGTAATCATGTGTTTACTTAAGTAATCTTGCGTTGAGAAACGTTTTTCACACAGTGAACACGAAAACATCTTCTCCCCAGAATGGGTAATCATGTGTACCGCTAGGGTACCTTTCCGTGAGAATCGTTTTTCACATAATGAACAAGAGAACATTTTTTCGCCTGAATGGGTTAACATGTGCAATGTTAGGTTCCTATTCGTTGAGAGGTTTTTTCCACACATTGAACAAGAAAATGGCTTCTCCCCTGAATGGGTTGACGTGTGCTGATTTAGGTTGCCTTTCGTAGAGAAACGTTTGTCACACATTGAACAAGAAAACATTTGCTCTGAATGGGTAAACATGTGTAAAGTCTGGTGTCTTTTCGTAAAGAAACGTTTTTCACACATTGAACAAGAAAAAAGTTTCTCCCCTGAATGGGTTAACATGTGTAATTTTAGAGTACATTTATATTTGAAACGTTTTTCACATACTGAACAAGAAAACTTCTTCTCCTCTGAATGAGATAACATGTGTGCAGTTAGGTTAGTCTTCAACAAGAAACGTTTTTCACATACTGAACAAGAAAACTTCTTCTCCCCAGAATGGGTCAACATATGTCCTGTTAGAGTTCGTTTACGTGTGAAACGTTTCTTACACGTTGAACATGAAAAAATTTTCTCCCCTGAATGGGTAAACATGTGTACATTTAAGTGAATACTATGCGAGAAACGTTCTTCACATACTGAACAAGAAAACTCCTTCTTCTCTAAATGTCTTGACGTGTGTCCAGTCATGTCATGATCCTGTAAATAAGGTTTTTCACTAATGGTAAGAGGAATTTGTTTTTCTGGGTGAATTTCGGCATGCGTTTTTAATTCTTCCGTGAAAGGAAATGACACAGCGCATAAAGTAGCATCGCTGTGTTTAGGTGTTTGAATTTCGTTGGAAGCTTCTACTTTGATGTCGCAATTGAAAATGTCAATATCAGTAGAATTCAATGGAGCATTTTCTTCATAACTCTTACTGGAACTAGGCATAGCTTTAAACTTTGCAGCGATTAACTTATTAAAATCAGTATCTCCTTTTTCTCTTACAGGTTCCGACATGAACACGCACTTTAGAGGAAAATTCAAATTGGTCTCCAGAGCACGAGTATGATTACTTTTTATGGGCATTTCAAGTTCTTGCTTTACAGAGAATGCTAAAGCCTGATCTTGTATGTTATTGCTTCCTGAAGGTTTTATCTCGACCTCGCAATCCTCACCGAATTTAAATTGCATGGTTGTTGTTGAAGGGTTTGGCTCGATTTCGATTTCCCGCTTGACAGGGAATTCCAAATTATTCTTCCAATCTTCATAACAGTTCCACGTCAAAGGTTCCACCTCGCTCTTGATAGATGACTGCATATCTTTTGATTCCTGGTTTAGTATAGTGAAAGTGCTGGAAACTAGATTGTTGTTTTCCATATTCCTTGCATAGGTTGGGTTCTGAAAGCTAGACATTTTTATGGATTTGTACACAATTTTAATCCTGATATTCAGTGTAAAATATATAAATACTTACTTTTCTTTTTCAAACAGAAGAACTCAGAAAATGTATGTTTTTAATAAATATAACATCGCCAAGCTCCCCATGGAAAGTTAGATCGCGAGATATACCGTTTTCTTTTGCAAAAATAATGTTTGTGCATTTTATTTTAATCGAGGAAAAATATCTAACAATTACAAAATACGCGTACACATGATGACGTCCAATACAATTTGGTCGTATTATAAATAAATTTGGTTAATGTATTCCATAGAAAAAAACATTATTTCTAACAATGCCGTCTCGAAATCATTGTTTACCAGCCCGTAATGTTGAATTAGATATGGGGTCGGTTTTATCTGATAGATTTTTAGGTTAGGCAGGAAATTGATATACAGTAAAACTTCGTTTATCCGGACTAATTGGGACCGAAAGTGTTATTCGAATTTTTTCCTCGGTTCATTTAGGGTACGGCCACACCAAAGTGCCGGGGTCGGAAGCTAGGTGGACACCTGGCGAACCAAAGTATGGCGTACTATGAGCGGCCACACTATAAGGTTCGCGCCACAGGTTGTGATCACATGCGAACTGTGTCTTGACTCCTACCCAGGCACTTCGGTGTGGCGTAACAAATGGCGCCCAACGTGGGGCTCGGCGTATTTGAATTTTAATTAAATATAATTAATAATTCAGACGTTGTCTGGTTAAGTGAGACTAGACGAAAACGCTACCTAGAGAAGAGTTGAATGCTAAAATCTGAGCTAGCAATAAATATTGTAGATTCGCTAATGTTGATATTTGTTTTCTGATGGTTCTGAGATGGTGTGATGTCGGGATTGAAACCAATTCATAATTTTATATTTTATTTGTAAGCATTTGTGAAAACCGATATGTCATTTTGTTTATTTACTCGTACGTCGGTTAATTTTGAATTTCAAACGAGTAAGCAAATACAGATTATAATTTTATGTCGTTGTCAAGTCACTGATAAGAGAGAAAGTTTTAAAAATTCCCCAAGCCGAATTTCTTTTGTTCCCTGGCAATTACCCAGATATACGTTTAGACAAACACTGTAAATATTTAAGGGGTCTAACGGTCGACCAACGGTGTTTTAAAATTTAAAATTTTAATCCTTTAATTGTTCTTTAGAATTCGGCCGGCCTTTAACATTTTATTGTTCGAAATGAGCCTGTGACAAATATGTATATTTTTGCAGTTTTTTTTTCTTAACAAAATCTGCTGGCGCCCATCCTTGTTTATTTGTAATAATATCAAGTTTTCACGAATGCAACTACATTTTTTATAATAATTTTAAACAGCCATCCAGGGAGAAAATTTAAATTAGTTCTCCCTGAGTTATAATTAGTATATGAATGGATTAGGTATTAGGGAGCGCTAGTTTTTTTTTTAAAGCAATGTGGGTTATATGTATCGGATGTACATGTTGTAAAGTAATCTACATGTGATATTTTTATCCTTCCACCAGTCTATAACTTAATTTAATAACCATTAAATTAAGATGACTAAGCGACATAGCAGACTAGATCCCAACATTGGCTTTTGAGAAAGGGAAGACGTTACATGCGTTGAGACTATCGCTTTCCAAATTAAAGAAAAACGAGTTCAATTTATCGACATGAGATTTTGTTTTGAATTTTTTTAAATTCGATTCATATCACTACCAATTCGCACGAATTAAGTGTCGATAATTTAGTTTTGTTTAAGAAGTGAAGTGACAATTGTGATTCAGAAAAAATTCTGCCCCGGTATCGCAACTCAGTTAGGTACTGCCGGCCTGATGCAGAGAGTGGCCACACTTTGGGGGGGGGGGGATGACCTAACCCCCACCCTGCAGGGTTCCGGGCAGTTCTCGAGTGAGCGAGTCCGCCTCCGACCTCGGTAGAAGAAGTATCTCCCCCCGGCCACGCGCCGGGTCGCGAAGTGTTATAAGAAGATCGCGAAGTGTTATACCGGACTTCGGGGAGATATTCTAAAAAGTTCGCGATACGTGCCGCATGGCGCCAGCTAATCACCATTGGGGCTTGATTCTGGCCACCGCTGTCGCTGTGAAGAAGACCCGGGCCCTCCGCGGTCTATCATCGGCGTGATGCCCCTCAGCCCTGGAGATAGAAGTGGAAGCCGGGCATCCTTCTGTGCCGTGCAGCCTCTGGCAGTCCTAGTGCTGGCCGACCCGCCGCCACGCCGGCTTCCGTCAGCGTCGGTCCTCGCCGCCGATCACCGCCTTCGTTAGTTACGTTAGTTTTAGTTCGTTGGCCAACGAATAGCAAGTAAGTCCTCTTTAGTTTATAAGTAATCTTGTTTCTTTCTTTTTGTTATATTGTATGTTTATGTGTTTAAATATAATTGTAAATAGTAAATATTGGTTTCAATCTCATATCACTATACATCCCGGAGCACCTCGGAGATCACATACTGATGAGCCATTAGCGAATAAACATTGGGCAACACGTTGTGAAGAAGTGCTTCGAGATCGGGAGTAAGATACGAGTAATCTTCATTCTTTCACCCCGTGACGCCAACTTCTTCGTAACATGATATTTGCCCTTTCAAGACGGCATTGGCATACAATGCCAACTTGAAAGGATTTACCAGGCCGTAAGCATATAGACAATATTTGCAACATGTGTGAAAGCAATTTTACACAACGAGGGAAAAATGTTAACGGATAGTAAGATCATACAAGAAAGATGGATGGAATATTTTAAGGAGATGTATGGTGGTGATACAAGCGTGATCGAAAGTATAACAACTAGTGCGAGTGCGGGACCTATGAATGATAATATTGAGAAAATAAGTACGAATGAGATGAAAAGATCCATGAATGCAATGAAAAGTGGAAAAGCTGTTGGGTTTGATTGTATTGCCATAGACTTTATTAAAAACGGTGGCGAAGTGGTTTCTGCATGGTTATGTAAGTTATTTAACCAGTGCTTGGAGGAGGGATATACGCCGCTAGACTGGAGGAAAGCAGTAATTATGCCCCTGTACAAAGGAAAAGGATCGCGTATGGAATGTGGAAACCACAGAGCTATTCGTCTTTTGAGTGTCGTTGGTAAAGTCTATGGCAGAATTTTAATAGAAAGAGTAAGAAAATTGACGAGTGACAAAGTTTGGGATGTGCAAGGTGCCTTTATAAATGGCAGAGGATGTATAGATAAAATTTTTGGACTTCGTACATTGACAGAGAAGTTTCTGGCCAAAAACCGCAAACTTTTGTATGCGTTTGTTGACTTGCAAAAAGCATACGATTACGTTAATAGAGAAAAGTTGTGGAAAATATTGTCTGAATATGGAATAAGTACAAATGGAGATCTTACAGCCTGGTTTGATATCAATAAAGGTGTCAAACAGGGTTGCGTTATGTCCCCGTGGTTATTTAATCTCTATATGGACAAATGTATGAAAGAGCTGAAAGGGTTGGATGTAGATGCCAAAATGAGCGGAGTGTCAGACCCTTATGTATGGAAGCGAAGTATGGAACTGGCAAAATAAAGATGAAAGTAGAATAAATGCAGTAGAAATGAGATCTCTTAGACTAATGTGTGGATACTCTGTGTATGATAGAGTGTCGAATGAAAATATAAGAAGTGAATGCGGTGCGAATGATGGTGTCATGAACAAAATAATGAAAGGATCATTATGATGGTTTGGAAATATGGAAAGAATGAATGAAGGAAGAATGGTAAATTTTTTTATGTTAATGTTGTAAATGGAACCAGAAATAGAGGGAGACCGAGGAAAACGTGGCACGATCAAATAAATCAAATATTGAATGTCGGCCATGTGAGGAGTCAGAGAAATCGACACGATGTATGAATGTTGAGGAAACGAGAGAAATATGTCAGGAAAGAAAAGTGTGGCAGTCCATTCTTTCTGCCTTCGGGGAGACGGCGTGATGGTTAGTTAGTTTGTTAGTTAGAGATATTCTGGGGCGTTAGTATGTGTCTCGAGCTGTGATCTCATATTTTATTTCGATTGTAAATGTGAAATTAATGTAAAATATTACTACAATTTTCTTATTACTTTTTAAATAGTGTAACAATTTATTCTTAGTTGTTCATTTCTTCTTCTTCTTAAAGTGCCCTGTCAGGTCCCCCCGACGTTGGCGATCACTCTGGTAAACTCTTCCCTTTCCTGCGCCGTCCGGAATAGCTCCTCCACAGTTCCGATTCCCGTCCATTCCCTCACATTGCGCAGCCAAGAGATCTGCCTTCTCCTTGCCCCCCTGCGTTGTTCATTTGGCATGTTTAAATTTTCAAAGATGTAATGGCAGTGTATTTTTTTTTCGAAAATGCGTTTTACGACTACAAAGTAACAAATATGAATGATTTGAGCATTGCCCCTCAAGACATTCAAATTGCCCGCGTGGGGGCGTAGGCCCCACATTGAAACACTTGTGCTTGACCCTTTCGGGGATTTCGCTATTTTGAATTGTCAACTCATCCAACTAGAGGCAGTGTGTAAGGAAGTGATATAAAAGTCGTTAATTTGGGTAAGTACATTTATTACAAAAGAAACAGACATTAAATGGACAAAGAAACGAAAAGAGAACCACAATAAATAGAACATTTCGGCATTCACAGTCGGTACAAAGAAACCATGAAGAATTCGATCTCTCCGTTCAGGCAGAGCATCGATCATTAAAGTACAGAAACCATTTAACCAAAAAAAAACAATCTTAACGAAAATCTACGCAATGGTACCTCTACTAAATGGCCTAATTTCAGGAAGGGGACTTACACAAGGTCCTTACACATGAAATTATACAAATTTATTAATCAATAAATGAACAAGGGACTTATGTGACTGAAGAAAATATTGTGTTCAGGTAGCTTCCATAAGTTGTCATATTTTGGGTCGCTTCTATTCAGCATTTTACTGTTATTATTAACGCATAAAGTAATTTCAAATTTGATAATTGACATTTCCTCATCTGACAATGCAGTACTTTATATTATTAATTGATCTTTATTAAAATTTAAAATATTTATATGTAATATACTGGCAGTAATTGTAGCAAGTTAACCAAATGCAAAAGACAAGTGCATTATTTATGTAAACTAGCGCCACAAGCGACGGCCTGTGTACCTTAATGAGAAGATGGGAATATAGCGCGTAGCGTACTACAATATATGTACGAGAGTCGAATATTTTATACAAATACTAAAAGGTTTTGGGAACTGGATGGGTTAACATGTGAAATGTTAAGGCATTTTTCCTTGTAAAACGTTTCTCACACATTGAACATGAAAACTTCTCCTCCCCTGAATGGGTTAACATGTGCAATGTTAAGTTCTCTTTCCTCGAGTAACGTTTTTCGCATACTGAACAAGAAAATATATTTCCCCCTGAATGGGTTAACATGTGCAAAGTTAAACGATATTTCCTTGAGAAACGTTTTTCACACACGGAACAAGAAAACATCTTCTCTCCTGAATGGGTTAACATGTGCAACGTTAAGTTCTTTTTCCACGAGTAACGTTTTTCACATAACGTACAGGCAAACTTTTGCTCCCCTGAATGGGTTAACATATGTACAGTTAGGGTACTTTTCAGTGAGAATCGTTTTTCACATACAGAACAAGAAAACATCTCTCCTGAATGAATTAACATGTGTTTAGTTAGGTAACACTTCAACGAGAAACGTCTTTCACATAGGGAACAAGTAAACTTCTTCTCTCCTGAATGGACTAACATGTGTCTATTTAGGGCATTCTTAAACGAGAAACGTCTTTCACACACTGAACAAGAAAA
This sequence comes from Lepidostoma basale, assembly GCA_022606425.2. Lineage (NCBI taxonomy): Eukaryota > Metazoa > Arthropoda > Insecta > Trichoptera > Lepidostomatidae > Lepidostoma > Lepidostoma basale. The sequence goes on from JAHDVF020001251.1 coordinate 2,498,137, forward strand.
CTTCTTCTCCGCTGAATGGGTTAACATGTGTGCAGTTAAGGTACCTTTCTGTGAAAATCGTCTTTCACATACTGAACAAGAAAACTGTTTTTCCTCTGAATGGATTAACATGTGTACAGTTAGTGATCTTTGCCTTAAGAAACATTTTTCACACACTGGACAAGAAAACATCCTCTCCTCAGAATGGATTAACATGTGTAATGTTAAATAATATTTAGTTGAGAAACGTTTTTTACATACTGAACAAGAAAACTGCTTTTCCCCTGAATGGGTAAACATATGTTTTGTTAAAGAACTTTTAAGTGTGAAACGTTTTTCACACACTGAGCAAGAAAACATCTTCTCCCCTGAATGGGTTAACATGTGATATTTTAGGTTCCTTTTCCACGATAAAGTTTTTCCACATACTGGACAAGAACACTTCTTCTCCCCTGAATGTGTTAACATGTGTTCAGTTAGAATATATTTCTGTGAGAATCGTTTTTCACACACTGAACAAGAAAACATCTTCTCCGCTGAATGGGTTAACATGTGTCCAGTTAATTGACCTTTCTGCGAGAATCGTTTTTCACATATTGAACAAGAAAAAGCTTTTTTATGGGTTAACATATGTACAGTTAGGCTATTTTTAATTGAGTAACATTTTTCACACACTGGACAAGAAAACTTCCTCTCTGAATGGATTGACATGTGCAATGTTAAGGAATATTCTCTTGAGAAACGTTTTTCACAAACAGAACAAGGAAACTTCTTTTCCCCTGAATGGGTTAACATGTGTACAGTTAGTTGACTTTTCTTTGCGTAACGTTTTTCACACACAGAACAAGGAAATTTCTTTTTTCCTGAATGGATTAACATGTGTTCAGTTAGCGTACATTTCCGTGAAAAACGTTTTTTACATACAGAACAGGGAAAGTTCTTTTCACTTGAATGGGTTAACATGTGATCGGTGAGGTGGCCTTTCAATGAGAATCGTTTTTCACATACTGAACAAGAAAACTTCTTCTCTCCTGAATGGATTAACATGTGTCTATTTAGGCCTTGCTTAATCGAGAAACGTCTTTCACACACTGAACAAGAATACCTCTTCTCTCCTGAATGGATTAACATGTGTGAAGTTAGGTTACTCTTTAACGAGAAATGTTTTTCACATACTGAACAAGAAAACTTGTTTTCGGAATGGGTTGACGTATGACCAGTCAGGTCTTGTTTTTGTAAATAACGATTTTCCTGGATGCAATTTTTTCTTGGGTGAATTTTAGCGTGCGTTTTTAATTCTCCTATGAATTGAAATGACAAAGGGCACACATTACAAGCATATCTATGTTTAGGTGATTGAAATCTGTTAGTAGCTTCTACCTTGATGTCGCAGTTGGAAATGTCTATACCTGTGTAATGCAATGAAGCATTTTCTTTACCACTGTTACTGGAACTAGTCACAGCTTCAAACATTGCTGCGATTAAATTATTAAAAGTGGTATCTTGTTGTTGTCTTACAGGTTCCGACATGATTAAACTCGTTAGAGGAAATTTCAAATTGGCCTCCATATCTTGGGGACGATTGCTTATTGTGGGTGGTTCGAGGTCATGGCTTACAGGTAATTCTAAATCGAAACTCTGATCGTGTATGTGATTGCCTCCTGAAGGTTCTATCTCGACCTCGCGATCCTCACAGAATTTAAATTGTATGCGATTATTGGTTGTTAGAGGGTTTGGTTCGATTTCGACTACACGCTTGGCAGGGAATTCAAAATCATTTTTCCGATCTTCATAGCACTCCGAAGTCAAAAGTTCCTTTTCACTCTTCACAGATGACAGCATAACATCTTTTGATTCTTGGTCCAGTATTGTGAAAGTACTGGTAACTAGACTGTTGTATTCCATATTTCCGGCGTGGGCTGGGTTCTGACACTTTTATTGAGTTATACACAATTTTAATCTTTATAATTAATGAAAAATACTACTGTAATAAACTAAAACATCGCTAAGTTTTCTTTTGGAAAAATTATGTTTACGCAATTTATTTTAATCGAGCAAAAATACCGAATTGTAAAATCATGTATGCATATATGATGACGTCTATAATAATGCGTCGTTCCATAAATAAAATTTGTATACTTATTCCATAGAAAAACGTGGGTTGCCGTTTACAATGATATAACTCAGTTAGATGGTGTCGGAAACACGGACCACATATTAATGTTTTACGATCCTGGAGCGACTTAAGAGCGGCAGCTCAATGATCCGCAAAAGAGTCGACTCAGCGGAGTCGTTTGGATACGACTCGGGGTTCGAGCGGCAGCTCAATGATCCGTAAAAGAGTCGACTCCGCGAGTCGTTCAGATTAAACGACTCGCGGTTCGAGCGGCAGCTCAATGATCCTCAAAAGAGTCGACTCAGCGAGTCGTTTAGATTAAACGACTCGCGGTTCGCGGGTCGAGCGGCGGCTCAATGATCCGCAAAAGAGTCGGCTCAGCGGAGTCGTTTACGGCTCGCGAATCAAACTTTTACTGTAATGTAAATTTATGCTGTGTGCTTGTGTCTGACGTCTGTTACTTTTTTTAGTTTTCATATATATTTTTTAAATAATTTGAAATTTAAATTTTTTAAATAATTCGTAATTTTTAAAAAAAAATTATTTTATTATTTTTAAACAATATATATTTTTTAATAATGTTTAATTTTCAAATCATTTTATATTTTTAAATAATTTTTATTTTTATTTTTAATACATAATTTTTCATTTGTCTTGTAGGCAGAGAGGATGGATCGCCACAATGCCCTGTCCTGGCATACCTTTCGGGCTTCCTCTACATTCATACATCGTACCATGCACGCACGTCGATTATTCCGACTTCGGATGTGGACGCTTTTTAGTAATTGATTAATTTGGTCATGCCATGTTTTCCTCGGTCGTCCTCGGCTTCTTTTCCCACTCACTTAATTTTCAGTCGCTTTTTACACTTCGGTTTCCTAGTTGTTTTGACACTTTGAAATAATTCAAGTTAGCATACAGTTTGGGCATAAAAATCAAATGACATTATTTTTAAAGATTTGGGTTAAAACTTTATAGATTGTAGTTAAATTGAAAAAAAAAACATCGATTCGGCATGTCACAAATTTGTATGAAAAATACTACTAGGTAGCAAATTGTTCAATTTTGTTGTTCTTATGAAATGATAGTGACATTATAGCCTAGTTTCAAATTTTGACAATAGGTGGCATTAGTTTTGCCGACATAACTACCATACGAAATGCATCAAAATTTTGTTATATAGTTCGATAGGAATGGGCAAAATGACTCATTTCAGGGAGTCGTGAGTCGTGAAAAAGAGTCGACTCACTTTGCTGAGCGATTCGTTCAGATCAGATCCCTGAGATGAGTCGTTTTGCGCATCCCTAAACGTAACTGTCACATTGCAATTGCAAGAATCGGTACTATTAGCGCCATCTAGGGGTACGATAGTCCCTAATAATATACTCCCGAATCGAAATTAAAGAGATCTACTCTCCGCTCGCAAGGGAATGAGTTGCGTCCTCGCTATAGTCCGTCCGTCCCTCGGAAGATGTCGCCCAGGATTTTATCTTCAAATTAATTAAAGAGCTAATTAATAATTAAGAGCAATCAATCAATCTTACCTAACTAGTCAATAATTAAGGATAAATTTGATTAAGGATTATAGACCTAGATAGATATAGAGAATCATATCCCCTGGTCTAAAATGTGTAAATATAGGAATAACTAGAAGTAAGAATTGTAATTAATTAATTAAGGTTTTAACTAATAATGTTAAAGACTAATGTGTAGATAGTAGGTATAATGCTTAGGTTTAATGTTATGATAAGTTTAGGTGGTAAGAGGTAGATTGATTGGTAGCCTATTGATTTAATCAGCTCTAAATTCCTCCATATTGTCGCTAGGCTAAGATTAAATCATGTAATAGAATTAGAATATAATGTTAATAAATAAATGTAGTTAATAATAAGGTAATTAATTATAATTGTGTATATTTTGTATTTTTGTGATATGTTATGTTAATTTTTGTCTAAAATAAATGAGGAGAGAGCTGTGTGAGGGAGAAGGTTTGCTGTCAGCCAATAGTAGGGGTTACAACCTACAAAGGGAAACGTCCCCTTGCAAATATAAGCAGTACTAGGGAAGAAAATCAGTCTCTTCCATTCTGGATATCGTAGTGTACAGAGGGGACACTGCCTCTCGCTGATTGAGTTATACAAGGAGGAAAGTAATCCTCCGTGTTAAGACGGATTCTGCTGGTGCAGAAAACACCGCCATCACTGCTATTATTAGCAGTCAGTATTCCCTATTGGAGAATCGATCTGGAGTTGGGACCGAACCCCGTAGACCTCCATACATCCTGCGCTTGACGCATTGCTGACAAACCTGCCAACCGCCATCATCAGGCTGCCCTGTTGCTGACAGACCTGCTCGCCGCACCAGGGCGCCTGTTGACCAGCGCCGGCCAGCCGCACAACCGGGTTAATGTTAGGTGGCTCGCCCTGTTTGCCACCCATTCACTCTCACCATTACCACCATTAGAACCTAGCGCTATAAAGTTGCCAGGGAGAGAAAAACTGCTCTCCATACAGCCGGAGCATAACAACAAATGTAGAATTCGAGTCCAAAATATGAATATCGATAGAAAAGCATCGAAAGTGGGGTAGTCCATTGTTTCTGCCTTCCCTTTCGGGGAGACGGCGTGATGGTTAGTTAGATAGAAAACAACTGTGTGTTTGTATTTCGAAGAATTAGGAAACTGATTAGTCTATACAAGCCTACACAAGGTTCAACATGTGATAATTTAAGAGGCCGGCTCCCCTATTCTTCCAATTACACCTGAAAAATGAATTTTATTCATTTATTTGGGGTAACAATAAGCAATTACAGTACATAAATAAAACACATAGAAACAATAGAATACGGCCAATTACATGCTACCACAAGTGTAAAATATAAGAAAAGTTAACAGTACATACCAGTTAATCGAAATTGAAGTTAAACTTGATTCAAACAAGGAATTAAAATCAAAATCATGTAGAGATAAAGATTAGGCACCCGTCCCGACATCTATTTGCCCTGAATGAAAATTGATTGATTTAATTTCGGGGTGGAAAATAAAAATTACAACCCATCTGTTTGAATTCAAAACTATGAATTGGAACAGAGATTGACCTATACACTTACTCTGTACTAAAAAAATTATATGACTTGCTTGCTAGAACTTAAATCTAATAATGGTTATTTTGGCTTATTTTTGTTTGCTCCACAATGAGAAATGATCTCTAAGTGGATATAAGAGTGAACATATTAGCAGGGAAGGGTATATTAAGGGTAATAATGTCTGTGTTGAAGTTTGGGTATTGTACTATTTGGGTGAATGGGCAATAGAAAAATATGGGGTCAAGATTTTCATCTGCGATGCCGCATTCACAAATGGCAGAGTCTAGAATGTGAATTTCGTTAGGATGCGCTCTGTGACAACAGTGTCCGATACGCATTTTATGTATCGAGCTGGTTTCCATTTTATTTAATTGCAGTATGTTATACCATGGCGTCGACAGAACATCAGAGCATCGGGCTGGAGTTCCGGGTACATTTTTCCTTTAGATTGACTGGAGATGTTCCAATCATTCGGCCATGCGTGTTGCAATTTTTTGCGCATAACAGGGATGAGATGTTCGTAACACGTATATAAGGAGTAATTATACGATCGCATTAATTTCACATTTACAATCGAAATAAAATACGGGATCACGGCAAGAGACACGTGCTAACGGCCCAGAAAAGCTCCATGTTGAAAATATTGTCTATGTGCTTAAGGCCTGGTAAATACTTTCAAGGTGACATTCAATGCGTCTCGAATCTATGTTATCAAGCCGCAATGTTAAGTTTATACATCTGGGTCCATCAATCTGACAGCTGTCAAATGTCAGACAATTTTGGTAAAAATACCTCGAATTTTTCGAAACAATTAATAAATATAAACATTTTTAACGATATTATTGCATTAGGCATTATTATTATGAATTAGCTTTACCACAGGGTACAAATTTTGAAGTTAATATATTATGAATTTTGAGGTTAAATTGAAAGATTATTTTGAACATTTTACGTACCAAAGTTGTACACAAACTATATTATACAATTCAATGTGTGTTCAAATCATTACTAGTACTTTTATAAAGTAAACACACTGAGGAAAATGCATATAATGACAGCTGTCAGATGGATGGACCCAGATGTATAAACTTAACATTGCGGCTTGATAACATAGATTCGAGACGGCATTGTATTGTATAGCATTTTTCTGGAATTTCAGTGTTCTGTTTCACCCATAGATGAATCATATAATTTTCATTAGACGTCATCATGCTATTTCTGGTTCGCTTAAATAAAGCGCGTAAACATTATTTATCCGAAAATATTAACTACCTACGCATCTCGCGATATAATCTACCACGGAGAATATAGTGATATAATCATTATACTTATTATTTTTGTGAGAATTTTGGAAGTGCAAAGTAAATCTTTATATATTTTACACCGAATGTCAAGATTTCATATATAACTCCTTAAAGATGTCCATAAAATTGCAGAATACAACTACGGTTAAAAAATAAATACAATCATTTGCCAGAAATATAGATGAAAAACTGATTTCCATCACTTTCACAACAATGGACCAAGAATCAAAAGATATAATACAGTCATCCATAAAGGTTAAATTAGAACCTTCAACGTGGGAATTTATTGAAGATCCGAAGATTAATTTGGAATACCATATCAAGGATGAAGTCAAAATCGAGCCAAACACTTCACCTAATAATCCCACACAAATTAATTTATTTCTGGATCGGCAAGTCGATATTAAACCTACAGGAGGCAATCACATACAGGATTTGGGCTTCGCTTTACCATTCCGTGTAAAGCAAGAACTCGAAACGCCCAAAAAGAACAATCCTACGCAAGCTCTAGAGGCCAATTTTAAAATTTCTCTAACGTCCGTGTTCACGTCGGAATGTGCAAGACAAAAGCATGATGCAGAATTAAATAATTTAATCTCTATAAACCATGAATCTGTATCTAGTTCCAGTGACAGTTGTGAAGAAAGTGCTCCATCGTTTTCTACGGATATCGATATTTCCAGTTGCGACGTAAAAGTGGAAGGTTTTAACAGGCTTCTAACACCTACACATAGATATGCTTGTACTTTATGCAGCACGTCATTTCGTTTCATTAGAGAATTAAAAACGCATGCTAAGATTCATACAGAAAAACAATACCCTTCTTCCATTCGTGAAAATTATTATCTAGAGGACCTGTCAACATATGCAGGAGAGAAAAAGTTTTCTTGTTCTGTATGTAAAAAACGTTATATAACGAAAAGTTCCGTAACTGCACACATGATTACCCATTCTGGGGTGAATAAGTTTTCTTGTTCTGTATGTGAAAAAGGTTTCTTTAGGAAACGTTCTCTAATTAAGCACTTATCAATCCATACACTGGAAAATAAGTTTTCTTGTTCAATATGTGAAAAACGTTTCTCAAGGAAAGACTCGTTAACTTCACACATGGTTACCCATACAGGAGAGAAGAAGTTTTCGTGTTCTATATGTGAAAAACTTTTTTCAAGGAAAGGTTCCTTAACTGCACATATGTTAACCCATTCAGGGGAGAAGAATTTTTCTTGTTCTGTATGTGAAAAACGCTTCACAAAGAAAGTTTCTGTAACTAAACACATGTTAACCCATTCAGGGAAGAAGAAGTTTTCTTGTCCAATATGTGAAAGCATTTTCTCGGAGAAGTGTGTCCTGGCTGAACACATGTCAATCCATTCAGAGGAGAAAAAGTTTTCTTATTCTGTATGTAAAAAACGTTTCACAACGAAAAAGTCCGTAACTAAACACATGTTGATCCATTCAGGGGAGAAGAAGTTTTGTTGTTCTCTTTGTGAAAAACGTTTCTCAACGAAAGACTCCGTAAGCGCACCCATCGCGCCGTGAGTGTAAAACCGAATTAAGTGCAAATATACATTTTGGAGATATGGGAGTTTAAAGGTTTCATATTGCTTGGAAAAACTGTTTTTTTTAATAAACCAATGATTTTCGGTTATTCAGTAATATACCTATAAACCGAAAATCATTGGTTTATTTAAAAAAAAAAGTTTTTCCAAGCAAAATGAAACCTTTAAACTCCCATGTCTCCAAAATGTATATTTGCACTTAATTCGGTTTTACACTCACGGTGCGACATGATTATCCATTCAGGGGAGAAGAAGTTTTCTTGTTCAGTATGTGAAAAACGTTGCTTTTCGAAATGTAGCCTCTCCAAACACGTGTTCATCCACTCAGAGGGAAAGAAGTTTTCTTGTTCAGTGTGTGAAAAACGTTTCTTCGAGAAATGTGTCCTGACAAGACACATGTCAACGCATTCAGGGGAGAAGAAGTTTTCTTGTTCAGTGTGTGAAAAACGTTTCTTCGAGAAATGTGTCCTGGCTAGACACATGTCAACGCATACAGGGGAAAAGAAGTTTTCTTGTTCTTTATGTGAAAAACGTTTCACAACGAAAGTGTCCGTTATTAAACACATGTTTATTCATTCAGGAGAGAAGAAGTTTTCTTGTTCTCTATGTGAAAAACGTTTCTCAACGAAAGAGTATATAAATCTACAAATGTTAACCCATTCAGAGGAGAGGAAGTTTTCTTGTTTAGTATGTGAAAAGCGTTTCTTTGCGAAAGGTTATTCAGTAATATACCTAGCCTCACTAAACAGTGTTAATTCATTCAGGGGGAAAGAAGTTGTTCAATATATAAAAAAAACGTTTCTCTCAGAAAGCCCATCTAATTGTGCACTTGTCAACCCATTCAGAGTAGATGTTTTATTGAGCAATATGTGAAAAGGTATTTCAATGAAGGTTTTATAACTCGACACGTGTAAAACCATGAAATAATAATTAGGCTAATTTGTATAGCGCCGTTTTCGTGAATAGCTCATCTCAAGGGGGCTTTCTCAGTATTGAACAACGTTTTTCACTGATTGGTACCGTAACTTTTTACAAGTTATTAATTATTAATAACAAATTGATATAATCTATTAATATAAAAAATATGAGAATAATGGAAGATACTGCCAGATGGGGCAGACAACGCAGAAGACACTGGAATGCGCACGTGTAGAGAATACATCCCTCCAGAATCCCATACGCTGTGATGTATCAGATTCCTGGTGGCTACCGTCTCCCTGGAAGATCGCCAGATATTTGGAGGGATAGCTGGGAGTCGACTTCCCAAGAGAGGCCAGCTTGAACTACAGGAACAGACCAAAGGTCTAAAAGGAGAAGAGAAGAATATTCTTATATTATTCTTCAATGTGCAATAAACTAATTTCAAATAAATTGTAAAGAAATAGGCATATGTTTATTCATCTTAGCGAAAAGTCGGGCTATTGTTCGATTTGCGAGAATTTTTTTTTTTTTTTACTGAAAAAGTGTTGCATCCCACCAAAAGAAGATTTATGAAATAAGATGATCAATATCCTGCAATTAAGATACTCTAGAGTACATCCAACATCGTAACCAACCCTGTTCTGTATTATCTCTATGATTCATGTACCGATATACATTAAAACTTTATGTTAGTGTTAAGATATCAAATTTTTTTTTGTAAACCGTCATCATCACTTGCTTTATATAGTGATTCCCCTACCCCTCTAGGTCATAGTTAATCAGAGAGCTCTTACGAGATGCCTCTCCTCGAGCTACATTATCTTTCTTACACTATATATTTTTAAACGATCATTGACTTTTTTCATGTCAAATTATTTTATTCATTTATAATAAACTAAATATGAACTTATCAGAGTTATATTTTCTTATGTGTTATTGGTCCCAACCACAATCAATTCGTAAGATAAATCTGGTGTCAGAAATGCAATTTATAATTCCCACCCTGAACGCACAAAAATACCGATATGTTTCGAAGGCTCACACCTTCATCATCGGGAGAACGATGTGAACTGAGTTTATATCATTCTCCCAATGTCGGATTAGCCATATAGCAGAAACAGTGAGTGCTACGTGCCCTGCGTTTCTGGAGGCCGCGCGCCTGTAGACTCTCATGGAACTGGTAAAAGAAGGGTGAAAATTTAATAAACGTAGGAGAAATGAGTTATCCTATTTGATTGTGTGGTAAATCAATATATGATAGAGTATCAAAAGCAAATGAAAGAAGTGAATGCAGTGCAAAGGAAGTGTTATTAACTTAAAATCAATTAATGCAGGGCGAATGAAAGTGTTTTTTTTTTAACTAAAAATAAGTGAATGCAGGGCGAATGGAAGTGTTTTTAACTTAAAATAAGTGAATGCATTGTGAACTAAAAGGTTGGCGGATGGTTTGAGGTCGGGGTAGGTACCTACTATGACTCTTTTAATACTTGTTATGTTTGTGCTGTCTTTTGCGTAACTTAACTAAATTACTATATATCATGGGCACAGAGGATGGGCCGCCGTACAGTTCTGTCCTGACACACCTCTCTAGCTTCCTTCACATTCATATATCGTAACATGCACGCTCATCGATTTTTTCGATTCGAATTTGGCCGCCTTTCAGTATTTGATCAATCTGGTAATGTCATGCTTTCCTTGGTCTTCCATGACTTCTATATAATAAATATGCACATTTGGAATTATTTTTCCAGATTTTGACAGACAATTGATAAAGTCGTACAAACAAAAAAAAATACACAATCCAGATATGGACCTGCAGGCTGCAACAGCAAAACATTAAGGCTAGGCGCTGACTGTGACTTTTTGCCACTGTTACGTTGTGTCACCGTGGATGCGCTCACTACTAGTGACAAAATGTTCATTTAGCGATGGATTTCGAAGAGGTCGCAGTGATTTGCGCTCTTGAATTACGCAGAAGGAAAATTAAACGAAAGAAACGCTACTGGGTACATCCCATATATCGTCGGTTCAAAGGTAAAACTCACTAAGTACCATATTACACTTACTGAGATAATCGAGTTTTAAGGTATTTTTTCATTTTAAAATAAAGTTTTAACCCTGGGCGTATTTGTTTCTCCAAAAACATCTGTTTACTTAAAACACACAAAATGAATATCATTTGGACCACTTAGTGAGTTTTACCTGCCAGATAATTTGTTCTGACAGGTAATTTAATGAAATGATATACCACTATTTTAAGAAAAGATTTATTGTATGGAAGAATGTTATGAAGATGAAATAAAACAGTAAACAAAATAATCAAATACTAATCCTCGGTTTCCCGGTCTTTAGTCTCATCCTGATCTGGTTCTCGTAACCTCTCTGAATCCTCTGAAGCCACAGAAGGTAAATTCTTAAAAATTTCATACTAGGAATGTAGTTCTTCACGAATAAGCCCGTTTTTACATAATTTTAGCGGGTCACTCTTTTTCGATGCTATTAGCAATAAAAATTAATAAACTGTTTTGAGATCTTGATTATTTCTTTTTCAACCTCTACCAGCTACGCAGATTTTTTTGTATAGCGATGAATTGTTGTACCTATAAAACATTTCATCAGGATGAAGTTTTTCAAATTGCATGCACTTGATTTTTAGCCATGATACTTTATTAACGTCTTCATCGGTATTTTTATTTTTCATTGAAGAGGTAGCCAAGACCTGGAGGTCAACAAAATTATTATATTTCATTTCAATAACCTGGTATGGCTCTTTGGTCTTATTTTTACTTCGTTTTGAACGTGCAGACTTGAATATTTGAATCCGTCATTCGTGATGAAAGCTGTTTTATTTTTCTTTGCATGCTCAATAGCCGAGTCCATGGAGTCGCACTCCATGTGCGAATGTCCAGATCTTCAGGTCTTTAAACGATGTTGCTTTCCATGTAGATGAATTTCTTTTTCTGCATCGTGTTGATTTAGTCATATTTCTCGTTAGTTCATCTTCGGAAGTATCAGAAATGCTCAGCAATGATGGTTATTTATTCGGTAGATGGAATATAGGATCTTTATCAGAATCGGCTCAGGAAAAATCACCATTTGTAGAATTGTAATCTACTGTGCAATTTACTTGTGCCTTTCTTAGAGCCATCGCGGCTGAAATAGGCTTTTGCACACTCTTTACGATTTATGTTGGTTATTTCAGTAGAAAAGACGATAGAACACGATAAGGATGCGTCAATTCACAGTGAACACGGGGACTGACCACTGACAGCCCGCGAAATCCACACACACCTACGTACATCCCAAGTGACAGACCAACCAGTGCCATCTTGACATTATATCAAGCCGCAATGATCCTCTATATTGTCTATGGTTTGACTTGGGTTGAGGCCATGCACTTCTTTGAGTCTCCTAGGAATTCGTACCGGCCGCTCTCGTTTATCAAGTGTATTTCGATAAATTTTTGGGTTTTCTTACATTATTTCCGGTAAAATCTTTACGAGAATTCATAAAAGGTGTGAATATATATGTATTTGATATGTCTGTGTTATAAATTTAAGTTACAGTTGATATATTTCCTGTTTTCAGTATCACGTGTGATTTGAAATTTCGAAGTGAGTGCTTTTTGTGTTATTAAATTTAAACAGATGTGTTTTTGTGATAAAACCGTTATTTAATTAAATCAACGTGTACTTAGGAAATTGAAAATAGCTTTGTTTAATCCACTAATTATTAAAAAACACGACATGTTTCGGAGCATACCTCCATCTTCACTCTAACCTCCATAACATGAGCTCTCGTTTATCAAGTGTATTTCGATAAATTTTTGGGTTTTCTTACATTATTTCCGGTAAAATCTTTACGAGAATTCATAAAAGGTGTGAATATATATGTATTTGATAAGTCTGTGTTATAAATTTAAGTTACAGTTGATATATTTCCTGTTTTCAGTATCACGTATCACGTGTGATTTGAAATTTCGAAGTGAGTGCTTTTTGTGTTATTAAATTTAAACAGATGTGTTTTTGTGATAAAACCATTATTTAATTAAATCAACGTGTACTTAGGAAATTGAAAATAGCTTTGTTTAATCCACTAATTATTAAAAAACACGACATGTTTCGGAGCATACCTCCATCTTCACTCTAACCTCCATAACATGAGCTCTCGTTTATCAAGTGTATTTCGATAAATTTATGGGTTTTCTTACATTATTTCTGGTAAAATCTTTATGAGAATTCATAAAAGGTGTGAATATATATGTATTTGATATGTCTGTGTTATAAATTTAAGTTTCAGTTGATATATTTCCTGTTTTCAGTATCGCGTGTGATTTGACATTTAGAAGCGAGTGCTTTTTGTGTTATTAAATTTAAACAGATATGTTTTTGTGATAAAACCATTATTTAATTAAATCAACGTGTACTTAGTGGATTAAACAAAGTTATTTTCAATTTCCTAAGTATATAACTATGGAATTCCACAAAGTTAATGCCTTAGCGTTCAATAAGTTAAATCAATGTGTGTTATCAAAAACAAAATATTGTGTATTGAGATGTAATTCAAGCAAAATATTTCAATTTCAATTGAATAACCTCAAGTTTGCCATTTGCAGTTGTTCTTTCAATATAGATTAGTGATGTTGGATATTAAAAGTATAAATAATATATTTTTATTTAAATAAGTTACATGTTATCGTTTCGAATGTTATCATTTTAGATGCCTAGAAAATGCTGTGTTCCCGGCTGCAAATCCAACTATGCAAATCAAGGGGAATATGTCTCCGGATTCAAATTCCCCCTCGATGCCGAAATGTCCAAAAAGTGGGTGTCCTGCATTCCTCGAAAAAATTTAGTGGTCAAACGACATATGATTGTATGTTCGAAACATTTTCATACCAGTGACATCCTTACAGAGGACAAGTTTTCTTTTGGAGGTATATATTTTCTTCTTCCTTCTGTAATTAAAAGTAGTTTAAATATACAGTGATGAAATTGTGATGAAATAAAGTGAAATTATAGCTGTACTCGTATATTAATTTGAACATACATTTGAAAAAATACCGTCATAACTATATGAATTCGAATGTGCTTCAGATTTGCTATAGTTAATTTAGTAGGCACAATATGTAATGTTTTTATTTATTCGGTTTTCAGACCAAGTACACATCTTGCCAAAGAAAAGAACGCGCCTTCGAAATGGAGCAGTTCCATCGATTTTCCCAAACTTGCCTTCGTATCTTTCCAAGCCAGAGACTACTTCACGACAAGATCCTTCCCAAAGACGAGCTGATATTTTGAGGCGGTCTGACGAAGCAAACACCAATTGGCTCGTATCGGACCAAATTTCGAGGATGGAGGATATATTGAACCAACCGCTGAAGTTCAATATCAGGAATTGGGGATCAAAAATATTTGATGATCATATTATTTTATACAAATTAAATTTCAATCGTAAAGCTTCAATTTCACATTCCATTACAATAACTGATCAATTTGATATTAAAATATTTTATAATAATAATGAGTTAGATATAAAGAAATTTCTGTGGGTTTTGGGGAAAGACTTAAAATGTGATCGGTTTTCAAAACTTGAGAATTTGTTAAGTTCACTAGACAATACAATCATAGATTCACTAACAGCCACTGAAATAGTTAATGATGTAACAACAAAATTACAACAATTATATTCTGGTACTGAAGACAAAAAAATTTTACAGTTCATTGAACAACAATTAAGTTTATGGGTTAGCTCAAAGAATAAATATTCAACAGAATTATTGATATTTAGTAGCTCAATGTTTTTTATGTATCCTGCCGCATATCGTTTTTTACGGGATTCTGGTTTGTTAGTGCTACCTCACCCAAATTACATCAAAACATTTAACGTAGGTTCTAATTGCACTGGGATAATACATAAGAAATATCTCGAAGAAACAATTAAAAGATTACCAGCTAATGAAAGGTTAGTGAATCTCTTATTAGATGAAATATATGTGAAACCAGAAGTTAATTATAAAGGTGGGAAACTCCAAGGGTTTTCTATGAATAAAAATTTAGAATTAGCCACCACGGTGCAAACCTTTATGGTTACATCAGTATTTTCTGGTAAAACTGATGTTGTTGGTATTTTTCCTGTAAAAAATTTAGATAGTCATTATTTATTGGAAATCGTCACAAAGGTTTTGGGGGTACTCAGTAATGTGGGTTATGAAATTTTAAGTGTTATTAGTGATAATAATCAGGTGAATAGAAATTTGTTTAAAAGGATGTGTGGCGGTGTGATGAAATCAAGTATTCCCTCACCGTTTGATTCAAATAAAAAAATATTTTTTTTGTTTGACACTGTTCACATTTTTAAAAATATACGAAATAACTGGTTGAACACTAGGAATTCCACATTTTATATTCCATCATTTAACAATTTTCATGAATATAAAGTATGCAAAATGGAACATTTAGCTAAAGTTTATGAATTAGAGAAAATGTTACCAATAAAACAAGCCTATGCATTATCTCAGAAAACATTATATCCGACAAAATTAGAACGGCAAAATGTTCAATTAGTTATCAATTTATTCAATGATAAAAATATAGCGGCCTTAGAGTCATATCTTGGGGAAGAATCTTCAGGTACACGGGATTTTTTAAAAATTATTTGCGATTGGTGGACATGCGTTAATGTAAAGCATCCTGAAAAAGGTTCAAACTTACTTTTGCCTCTTGCCGAACCTATTCACAGTTTGGAGCAGAGTAGTATTCAATTCTTTTTAAAATTTTGCCAATGGTTACAAATATGGAATTCTCAAAATAGAGGCAGACTGACCAAGGAGACATATTCGGCTCTCTTCCACACCACACAGGCAATGATAGAGCTGGTGGAATATTTATTGAATAAGTGCAATGCCCAGTATGTTCTTCTAGGAAAGTTTCAGACCGATCCATTAGAAAAACGTTTTGGTGTATATCGCCGTATGAGCGGAACAAATTATCATATCTCCGTTCAACAAATTCTAGAATCTGAGAAAAAAATTAAACTTATGGGTCTACTTAAATTTAATTCTCATCTTTCGGGTGTTATTACCATTAGAGAAATTTTTTCATCTATGACTTCCATTGATGAAAACTCGGGAGACTTAATTTCAGATGAAGTGATTGATGACATATTGTTATTGAGCCATGAGGTAGAGATAGATGACCTATCACATGAAGTACTCGTATATATTTGCGGGTATGTTGCAAAAAAAATTACTGAAAAGTGTCAATGCGAAGGGTGCCTGGAGATTCTGACCTCTTCTCGTGATTTGATTGTAGATTATTCATCGAACGTATCTTATTTGGAAACCTTAAACCGCGGGGGGCTTAAATATCCATCTAGTCAATCTTTGACTGTTGGTCTGGTAGCTTATCAAATTTTCCAAACATTGATAACGGAAAAGTTTGAAGTCTTTTTCCAAAACTTAAGAAATCAAAAATATGTTTTGAAGACTTTAATACTGGAAAAATTAGAAATTGATAATTTTAAATCTGATGCATGCAACATTTGTAAATCTTCCATATTTTCACTTCTCGAAATGTCTACAACTGTATGGATAAATATTTTATTAAATAATTATTGTAAAACCAAAAATAATTTAAATTTAGAAATTAATCGAGCATCGAGTCAGAGCAATAAATATAGAAAATTATTAACACTAACCCAAATACAAAGGTCCAACTAATTCCTATATATTTTTAATTAACCTTTGCATGTATTCATGGCCTTTTTGTACATTGTTTCAGATCTACTTCTTGAAAGAAGAAGCAGCGAGTTGCAGACACTGGAACACAGCTTTATTTTATTTTTAATACTCCATTGTGAACGGCCGTTCACAATGGAGTTCTGGTCCCAACCCTAATGTATGGAAGCGAAGCATGGAACTGGCAGAAGAAGGATGAGAGCAGAATAAATGCGGTAGAGATGAGGTCCCTAAGACGTATGTGTGGTAGAACGATAAACGACAGAATCTCAAATGCTGATATAAGAAAGGAATGTAGAGCGGAAGAAGGTATTATGAACAAAATTATGAAAGGATCGCTGCGTTGGTTCAGACATATGGAACGTAAGGATGGAGAAAGAATGGTTAAGAAAGTATACGTAAATGATGTAAATGGGGTACGAAGTTGAGGCAGACCGAGGAAAACATGGCATGACCAAATTAATCAAATTTTTAAGGTTGGTCATGTTAGAAGTTGGAGGAATCAACGTACGTGTATGACTCGTTGTATGAATGTGGAGGAAGCTAGAGAGGTTTGCCAGGATAGAGTAGTGTGGTGGTCCATTCTCTGCCTACCCCTGCGGAGAAACGGCGTAATGGTTTGTTTGTGTTTGTTTGTTCAGTCTGTCAGTTTTCTTTGCCGATTCTTTCTGACAGTACTAATAGAATCGGTAGATCGTAAAAACTCAATAAAATATATATTGAATACAAAAACATGTTTTCAATCACCACCCTATTCCTTCATTACACTCTTAATTTAATAAAGCTTCCATATGATATCATAACCAGCGATATTCATGTTCTTCTTCATCTTCTTATTCTTCTGATTGTAGATCTTGTGATCTGTTTATGCAGGATATCAACTTTCTTCCTGTGATGGAGACGACCAGCCTTCTCTCCATCTCTTTGGTGGTCGTTCTGGTGGTCGACGGCCCTCTGGAGTCTCATGTATCACGATATTAGGAATTCTTCCTGAATTCATTCTCTCAATGTGGTCCCTCCAGAATCATCTTCTCTACCTATTCCAACTCACTATGTCTTCAATTTTGCAGGATTTGCGAATTTCTTCATTGGTTATTGTATCTCTAAGAGTTCTCCCCACAATAAGTCGCAATGTTCTCAATTCTGCTACTCTTAAGAGATGTTTGGTTCTGACAGTGTCTGCTCTTGCTTCGATTTTGTTAGAATTATTCATGTTTGAGAGCTAGAAATGAATTTACTCGACAAAGAACCGAGGTATCTGAGATGGCTTAGAAGGTAAGCAGACTGAAATGGCAGTGAGCAGGCCATATTTGTCGGAGGACTGACTGGTGACATGCGTTGGGAAAGGTTTACGTTCTGCAGTGGACGACGGACAACTTATTAGTCTTGTTAACTTCCATTTCACACACAACAATTGCACATGCTTTAATATGTAAAAATATTTTCTTCTCTTTTGGATGAACTATTTTCTTATATACTATTTTTATTTTATTAAATGTACTTTTTCACATTGGATTCCTAGGTGTTTTGATACTTTGAAATAATTCGTGTTGTCATGCAATTTCTGCATAAAAATTAAATGATATAATATTATTTTGCGAAACTTGGGTTAAAATTATATAAAAATATTTCTTTGAGATATTACAATGAACATTATTTTATTTTCCATATTTTTTTCCATCGAATCAGATTTATTAAAATAAGTAATGCACATGATTTGATTGCAGGCTCGATTATTTCGCTCGTAAAGCTTTATTAATAAATATTGAAATTTTATGTTTACTAGGAATGTCATGAAGAATCATTTGCATTCTTAAAATATATCGAATACAATTTAAAAAATAATTTAAAAAAACATCGATTCATCGTAACAAATCTGTATGAAAGGTACGACCGAATGACAGCTAAAGTGACAGCTGAGGCGATGGCCTCCTCCGTCGGCCACATTGAATCGAACCCTGCGGCTTGTTATTACGTCAAGATGGCACTGGACCGGTACATAAACACAAGTAGAAGCACACTAAATACATTATGCAGCTAGCTGCTGAAACCGGTCGACCATAGACACAAGTGGAAGCACACTAAATATGTTATGAAGATGTTGGCGTCACGGGGTGAAACATGAGATTAGTCGTATCCCATTCCCGATCCCGAAACCAATCTTCACAACGTGTTCATGCCCAAGTGATTCGCTAATGCTAATTAGTATTCGATCTCTAAGATGCTCCGGGATGTATAGTGATATCTGATTGAAACCAATATTTACTATTTACAATTATATTTAAACACACAAACATACAATATAACTAAAGAAAGAAACAAGATTACTTATGAACTAAAGAAAACTTACTTGCTATTCGTTGGTCAACGACTTAAAACTACTCCGTCACTGAATAACACTACTTGATCTGCGGTGAGGACCGACGCTGACGCTGTCGTGGCCAGCACGAGGACTGCCGAAGGCTGCACGGCACAGAAGCATCACGCGGATGATGGACCGCGGATGGCGCGGGTTCCCTTCGCAGCGACAGTGGTGGCCAGCATCAAGCCCCAATGGTGATTAGCTGGCGCGGCTGGTTAGTACGAGGACGGTGATCTGCGAAACCAGCGTGGTGGCGAGTTGGCTGCTAGTGGCGTCTGCGCCAAGAGGGACGTGCGAGGTGGGAATGTCGGCGGCCAGCGGGCGCTGGGAAGCCGCACGTCCGCCTCCTCTGAAGTCTGATTTTCAACTGCCTCTTGGGTCGCTACATGCAGCCCTCCAAGCCTGCTCCGCAGGGTGAGGGGTTAGGTCATCCCCCTCCCCCCAAAGTGTGGCCACTCACGAAAATTGTCAATTCACTTATTTGAGCACTATTTTTGTTTTTAAATTGCCTTATCACTAATTAAAATTAAACTTAACTAAGATCAAACCAGCCTCCAGAGAGAAAACGTATTTTCGGTCATGCAAAATTTGTCTAGTGCAATCTCACCTATTATGCCATGAAACATGGCTTTATCAATTACATTATAATAAAAAAATTGGTATAATTTTTATTTTTATTTTCATTATTTCAAATGAACTTCTACCAAGAAATTTCAATTAAAAACATAAATTTTTTGAACTTATCAATGTTTGATTTCACATAATTTCTTTTTTTTTTCACCAGATAATGGCTCAAAAATATACTGATGATGAAATCGAAAAAATGTTTTTAGACTCAAGCGATTAAGAAAATTTTGATAGCGTCTTGGAGTTCGAATTGTGTGATTAAGACAATTCTAAAATAGAAGATGTCGTAGAGTCTGATGTTGAACTCACGAGTGAGGAGGTCAATGGGGTCAAGGAAAATATATTAAATGAAAAAAATGTAGCATTCATGTCCAAATCTGTCTTTACTTGGAATTCAAATCCTCGTACAAATACAAGAACCAGAACACATTATATTGTATCTTCTTCTGCAGGTCTCAGAGAAGAAGCAAGAGATATTATTTCTGTAAAAGATGCATTCAGTTTATATCTTTCATTTAGCATGTTAGAAGAAATATTACTTCACACTAATCAATTTTGTCAACATAGATCTGACTATAAAGTTATTTCAAAATCCGAGATAGAAGCATTTATAGGAATATTGCTGGCATCTGGAAGATGTAATGGACGGAGGCTTGCACTGAAGCAAGTATAGACTCCAAATCCACTTTTTAAAATTCTTTTTTTTTTCTGTAGCGATGTTGAGGGATAGATTTTCTACGATATACTCAAAACTACGTTTTGACGAAAAAAGTACCAGACAATCAAGATTTGATCTAACTGGAGATAAGTTAGAACCCATCCGCTCAATATACAACCAATTCAATACGGCGCACACTGGATCCATTTGGCAAAAACAGGGACTTAGGGGTCGAACTCCAAATTTTGCCCTGATTTTTAAAAATTATTTCCTTTGTGTGATTCCAAACCACTTTTATATTTGAACATTTCTTGATATAACTGCTAATTTCCAAGAAAAAAAATTGTTATTGTTTTTTTTGTATGAAGCAAAACTGATTTTTGCAATTATTTAGGAATCAGGTGGATACGTCAAAATCAAACTTAGTAGGGATTATAGAGGGCATAAACCTCTACATTGCTTGTTCCACCATCTACTTCATATCTCTGCCCGTTTAAAAGCAGCAGACATTATAATTTTTAACTAATTCTTATGGAGTGGTTTTGGATTTTTTGTTCAGATTCATAAATGATCACAATTATGCTAAAATCACTCCATTCTTTTGTAAAGGAACGCTCGAACCCGAAAAAATAAGTACCGGCGGACACTGGTCCCATTTGGCAAAAATATGGACTTAGGGGGTCAAACTCCTATGGTAATATTATTAACGTGAAGCAGTGCTCGTGTTTGCTCCGCCGTTTATTTAATATATTTTTCGTTCAAAGTTGCGATGGAGTCCAAGATTGACGTTATTCTGGAATAATTGAGGACTCTGCGCACAATGGTGGGGTCCCTCACTGATGAAGTTAACGATTTACGTGGGATAATTGATGTGTCCAGCCAGTGCCATCTTGACATTATATCAAGCCGCAATGTTCCATGATATTGTCTATGGTTTGACTTGGGTTGAGGCCTTGCACTTCTTTGAGTCTCCTAGGGATTCGTACCGGCCGCTCTCGTTTATCAAGTGTATTTCGATAAATTTTTGGGTTTTCTTACATTATTTCCGGTAAAATCTTTACGAGAATTCATAAAAGGTGTGAATATATATGTATTTGATATGTCTGTGTTATAAATTTAAGTTACAGTTGATATATTTCCTGTTTTCAGTATCACGTGTGATTTGAAATTTCGAAGTGAGTGCTTTTTGTGTTATTAAATTTAAACAGATGTGTTTTTGTGATAAAACCGTTATTTAATTAAATCAACGTGTACTTAGGAAATTGAAAATAGCTTTGTTTAATCCACTAATTATTAAAAAACACGACATGTTTCGGAGCATACCTCCATCTTCACTCTAACCTCCATAACATGAGCTCTCGTTTATCAAGTGTATTTCGATAAATTTATGGGTTTTCTTACATTATTTCTGGTAAAATCTTTATGAGAATTCATAAAAGGTGTGAATATATATGTATTTGATATGTCTGTGTTATAAATTTAAGTTTCAGTTGATATATTTCCTGTTTTCAGTATCGCGTGTGATTTGACATTTAGAAGTGAGTGCTTTTTGTGTTATTAAATTTAAACAGATATGTTTTTGTGATAAAACCATTATTTAATTAAATCAACGTGTACTTAGTGGATTAAACAAAGTTATTTTCAATTTCCTAAGTATATAACTATGTAATTCCACAGTGTTAATGCCTTAGCGTTCAATAAGTTAAATCAATGTGTGTTATCAAAAACAAAATATTGTGTATTGAGATGTAATTCAAGCAAAATATTTCAATTTCAATTGAATAACCTCAAGTTTGCCGTTTGCAGTTGTTCTTTCAATATAGATTAGTGATGTTAGTGATGTTGGATATTAAAAGTATAAATAATATATTTTTATTTAAATAAGTTACATGTTATCGTTTCGAACGTTATCATTTTTTGTCATATATTCACAATGACTGTCTAATTTTTCACACACAACAATTACACATGCTTTAATATGTAAACAATATTTTCTTTTCTTTTGGATGAACTATTTTCTTATATACTATTTTTATTTTATTAAATGTACTTTTTCACATTGGATTCTTAGGTGTTTTGATACTTTGAAATAATTCGTGTTGTCATGCAATTTATGCATAAAAATTAAATTATATAATATTATTTTGCGAAACTTGGGTTAAAACTTCAAGGCTGTGAAGTATTAAAATTATATTAAAATATTTCTTTGAGATATTACAATGAACATTATTTTATTTCCCATATTTTTTTCCATCGAATCAGATTTATTAAAGTTAGTAATGCATATGATTTGATTGCAGGCTCGATTATTTCGCTCGAAAAGCTTTATTAATAAATATTGAAATTTTAAGTTTACTAGGAATGTCATGAAGAATCATTTGCATTCTTAAAATATATCGAATACAATTGAAAAAATAATTTAAAAAAACATCGATTCATCGTAACAAATCTGTATGAAAGGTACGACCGAATGACAGCTAAAGTGACAGCTGAGGCGAAGGCCTCCTCCGTCGGCCACATTGAATCGAACCCTGCGGCTTGTTATTACGTCAAGATGGCACTGGTCCAGCCCACGTAAAGGAATCATAAACAAAAGTGACAGTTCTCGTTCGGTCGGTAGAGAAGAAATTCTGACTCGACCGAGCCCAGTCCTGCCGTCCGAACAGTTACTCTGCCCGGCCCATAGTGACGTCGCTAATACCGCGACCGGACTTAGCGATAGGACCGGAGCGGCAAATATTACAGTCACTCGTCCCGTCACCCGAAGATATAAGTGCGCTATCGCACGTGTAGCTTCACCACTTGCGGAAGCAGAAGGAGTTACAGTGGTGAGGGCTGCGGTATCCGACCCTTTACCTTCATCATCTCGCTGTCCAGAGGTACCGAGTGTCCTCCCACTGTCCTCAGCTGCTACTGCTTCTCCCACCTCGCGTGCAACCTACGCAGCCACCATCGCTGGATCTATGGTGGTGAAGAGGGAGAGCTCTGCAAGGGTCGCCGCTAAGGGAAAACATCCCCTATCTGGTGTCTCGCAGAGGAAGGGCGTCAGGAACCCTGAGACTGCCGTGCAGGAGGAGACCCCTGCGCCGCTGGTCGCCAACAGACCGGTGGAGAGTGATGGCCCATGGAATGTGGTGTCCAGGAGACGACCTGCCACTGTCCGGGGTACTCGGAGAATGTACAGTCCCCCCCCCTCCTCCCCTGTTCTTAAATTTTACCACTTTTTCCCTTTCCACCCCGAGTCCTCGGTCAGTGACATGACGTCTTACCTTAATGGTTTACGTAAGGCATCATATACGGGGCATTGAATTAAGCCCAAGGAGGGAAGTTCTTATGTGTCGTTTAAGATTGGAATACCGAGTTCGGTTGTCTCGGAGGTCCTGGAGCCTAAACACTGGCCACGCCGTTCCTTTATCAAGGAGTGGCGGGCAGGTGTTGCTGCTCCGCGACTTCCGAGGGCTAGCTGACTCGGTTCATCCAATTCTTTTTTCTTCCTATATCAGAACGTTCGTGGATTGAGGACTAAATGCTCGAAATTTTTCTCCAATGTTTCGGTGAGTGAGGCTAACATAGTCGCTCTCATTGAGACTTGGCTAAATTCGAGCGTCCTCTCCTCTGAGCTTTTTGATATAGAGAACTTTAATGTCTTTCGCAGAGATCGGGACAGCGACAATAGTCGCAGTCGCGGTGGCGGCTGCTTGTTGGCGGTCGAGAGGGGGGATGCGCTGAGGGCTGAGCGCGTCCCCAATCTTGAATCAGTCAATGAGGATCTCTGGGTGAAAATTATGTATGGGGTAAATCAAATAACATATATATGTGTTACATATATACCACCGGGGTCTAATTGGGAAATTTATAACCGATTTTTTGATGCGATGCATACGAACTTCAATCTGATCGGAGGTAAAAATGTCATTGTGATGGGAGACTTTAACCTATACTCTGCCTATGGGTTCGACAATGTCCAGCGTGACTTGGAGTACCTATGCGCAGTGTTTGGGCTTGCACAACACAATGTCGTTTTGAACTCAGATTCCAGAACCTTGGATTTAATTTTGAGCAACATCAAATTGCAAGTTTCAAGATCAGTGTCTCCATTAGTCACTGAAGATGATCACCATCCCGCGCTAGAGTTTGAGTACTCTGGTAAAGATAATCCTGGTATTACCCATAAAAAAGACATCTTCAGAAGATGGAACTTCAGCCAAGGTGATTTTCTGAAGCTATACCAGCTAATGAGTCAACTTGACTGGAGCGACCTGTACAGCTTGACCACCGTAAATGGTGCCCTGCAACATTTTTATAGTATTATTTATGATTTGTTTGACTTGTGCTATCCCAGAAAACGCATGAGCAATGGTGGGCGGAGATATCCGAGGTGGTTTTCCAGGGAAGTCATCGCGGACATTAAGTCCAAACATACACATCATGTGAAGTGAAGTGGATCCGCCTCCTCGGGAGTCGGACGGGAGGAAGTCCCGGCGGTCCGACACTCGGTGGGTTTCGTTCTTCAATTACCGTTGTCAAAAAAACATGGCCGCGCGTGTTGCCGCTCGCCATATCCGGTCGGCAGTACTTAAACTTAATGGCAATACCGGGGAAGAAAGCTATTTTTCTCGCTTTGAAATTGTCACTTATTGTTTTACTATACACTATTACTGTTTTTCACTATCCTAAATTATTATTACCAAATTAAATATAAACTAAAATTAAACTTAACTAAGATTAAACAAGCCTCCAGAGAGAAAACGTATTTTTTGCCATGTAAAAATTGTTTAGTGCAATCTCACCGAGTATGCCATAAAACATAGCTATATCATAGCAGTAATAATAGAAATCCGATCCATATATCCAAACAATCTTAGTGAACCTTTCTAAATTTAATTTAGGATGCATTCATTCGCCTTACACTCCTTTCCTACCAGAAGATATTTTTTCGAAAATGCGCAATCCACATAATATCAAAATAATATTCTACAGCTTCATCTCCTGGCTGTATCGTATACTAGTGTGACAAGACTGAATTATGCAAAAAAAAATTACACCTATCGGCACGATGTTGGTTTAATTTTAAAATGTTTTTACGGGTTTGTTTGGTTACTTGAACATGGTGTTAAGAATTGAATTGAGACTGTTGTCATAGTCTAAAAATATTCTTCTGATTAAGTACATTTAGTTTGCGTGAGAAAATTTATGGTTATAATGCATAAATATGAAGTAAATGATACGTGTACCAATGATCATAATTTTCTCTTTTAAATTCATTATTTAATATTTTTGATCAGTCCACCAATGAAAATTGGCTTTTTATTACCTACCCTCTCGCTCAGCCAAATATATAAATAAATATACAGATCAAGAGATTCCAAATGCTTTGAAAGCTGGAGAAAAAGAGAGGGGGGGGGAGAGGAACAATGCGGGTGAGTAAATACGTTAACTTTAGAACACGAATGCATGAAAGGTATTGAAAAATAGATATTAATAAATCGAGTTAAGTGGGTGTATTAATATTCTACCAACACAAATCCACGACATTCGGGCACTTGGTTCGGAAAACATTGCCTCAAATCGCAATCCATCATTATGTTAAATTAATATTGGAAGACCACGCCCGAATTACAGCACAACTAATTAGGATTAGGAGGGAGACAACTAATACGTAATTAGGATTAGGAGGGAGACAACTAATTAAGACCATCCTAGAGAGGCGAACCCGATAGAAAAGCAATATCCATGAGAAAACCTCCGAATGGGTAGACACGTGTACCACACTCTTTTCAAGGATAGCGTCCCTATTTACCCGTAGCCTTTATATAGCCCTCCCAGATCTGAGAACAGTCAGATCATCCCAGAAAGCTAAACAGTAAACTTTAAATATACGAGACGAGGAGAAAATCACAAAGTCTTATCAGTGAAAATATATAATTCCACCTCTAATTATTCCGAGAGAGGCTAAACCGTCACCGACCCGCACCACATCATCACAACGAGGAGGTCCATGACAATAACTACCATACGAAATGCATCAAAATTTTGTTATATAGTTCGTATAGGGATGGGCAAAACGACTCATCTCAGGGAGTCGTGAGTCGTGAAAAAGAGTCGACTCACTTTGCTGAGCGATTCGTTCAGATCAGATCCCTGAGATGAGTCGTTTTGCGCATCCCTAGTTTGGTGACGCAGAAAATTATTTTTTTGTATAGATTTAAAATGCGCCTAAAATGGGATTAAATCAATTAATTTAGAAAGATAAAACTATTTTAATCCGGAAAAATACATTATCGTGACCCTCTACTAATATTATAACACAAAAAACTCGGACGGGCTTGTCTTACTGGTTGACCCTAGGCACGCCACTGACTCTTAGATGGAAATGTCAATATCCGTATAATACAATGGAACATTTCCTTCACCTTCCTCACCCGAAGTATCAAAAAATTACGCGCGCTCCGTAGATCTCGCGCGATCGTAGCAAGTACGAACTTGCTCCTGGCGTGGTCTTGCATCGAGTGAATTTGCCGCCGCTTCGCGTCGCCGCCAGTGTTTTCCAAACCTAAATCTATATTTTTAAATAAAACTCATTTATGAAACTTTCATTTTCAAATTTGAAATTGTCTATTTTTTATTTAATAAATATACGTTAAAAACATTAAAATACTAAATAAAACGGAAGCAATAATTTTTTTATGAAAAATATGTATAAAACACGATTGAAAAATCATTATGAATCCTTATTTTCAAATTTGAGAGTTGCATAATTTTAATTGTTGTAGATACATTAGATACATAAGAAAACATTAAATGAATTATATTTTCGTATGAAGCGAATTTCGTGAATTTGTGGCAAGACATTTAAAAATATACATATTATTTGTATTTAAAATAAAATAAAATAACAATCCTGCACTTTGTTTTTCAACACTATGCAGTTATTTTAATAGCCGAATAGTTTCGCTTGTACCCAAGCTGCCTCTTGGGGTACAAGCGAAACTAGTAGGCAATGAAAATAGCCGCATAGTGGTGAAAAACAAAATGCAGTGTTTTTATTTTATTTCATTTTGAATAAAAATATTAAATTAATTACTAAAACGGTTGTAATAAAATTTAAAAAAAAAACTATGACAAATGTGCATATTTATTTATTTTGGGTACACAAACAAAGCATCTAATGTACAGTTGTGATAAGTGAAAAAAAAAATATACCGGTATACATAAAATATATATATTTAAAAATATGTAAAATATATGGCAGTATCACTAATAAGACATTACTATAGGAAAAAGACATAATATAAATAAAGAAGAAATATACTTATCAGGTAAAATAAGACAATAGCATGAGACAATAAAAAACAATTTAGACAACAGCACACGATAAAGAGGAAATATAAAAATCAGGTAAGATAAGACATTACCACGAGACAAAGAAAAAACAAACAAACCAAGTAAAGTAAGACAACACCACATGATAAAGAAGAAATATACAAATCAGGTAAAATAAGACAATTATATGAGACAAAGAAAAAAACAAACAAACCAAGTAAAGTAAGACAACGGCACTTAATAAAGAAGAAATATACAAATCAGATGAAACGAGACAATAGCATTATATGAAGAAAAAACAATTCGCAAAGTAGTGTAAACAATACAACAGCTCAAGATAAAAAAAATAAAGAAATCAGATAAAACAAGGCAGTTACCCAAAATAGAGAAAAATTCACAAATCACAAAGTAAGGAAAAATCACACAGATTCGAATCAAGGTCCTAACCAAACTGTTCAAGAAAAAGAAAACAAACACAAAGAAAAGGAAAGCATGTCTAAAAACTTGTATATTGAGCGGATGGGTTCTAACTTATCTCCAATTAGATGAAATCTTAATTGTCTGGTACTTTTTTCGTCAAAACGTAGTTTTGAGTATATCGTAGAAAATCTATCCCTCGACATCGCTACAGAAAAAAATAATAATTAAAAAGTGGATTTGTAGTCCATACATGCTTCAGTGCAAGCCTCCGACCATTACATCTTCCAGATGCCAGCAATATTCCTATAAATGCTTCTATCTCGGATTTTGAAATAACTTTATAGTCAGATCTATGTTGACAAAATTGATTTGTGTGAAGTAATATTTCTTCTAACATGCTGGATGAAAGATATAAACTGAATGCATCTTTTATAGAAAAAATATCTCTTGCTTCTTCTCTGAGACCTGCAGAAGAAGATACTATATTATGTGTTCTGGTTCTAGTATTTGTACGAGGATTTGAATTCCAAGTAAAGCCAGATTTGGACATGAATGCTATATTTTCTTCATTTAATATATTTTCATTGACCCCATCAACCTCCTCACTCGTGAGTTCAACATCAGACTCCACGACATCTTCTATTTCAGAATTGTCTGAATCACATAATTCGAACTCCAAGTCGCTATCAAAATCTTCTTGATCGCTTGAGTCTAACAACATTTTTTCGATTTCATCATCAGTAAATTTTTGAGCCATTATCTGGTGAAAAAAAAAGAAATTATTACCGATTGTAATCAATTAACCTACCCGGACCTAAGCGCGTGTGTAAGAGGCCCCTAAAACAACATTTCACTCGATAACTTGAAAATTATTCTAGCAATTGGATCCATAGTTTTTGTAATCTTTATAACAATACTTAGGAATATTTCTGCATTTTTAGTTTTCAAATATTCAGAACGTGTGATCTATAATTAATTGTTTTGATAAATATTCCGGCGATTTACGGTCAAAACAATGTCATCTTGACGATATTTTATAACGTCAAGGCGGCATTGGTCAAAGCCACTCTTTTGACGCGTGCTCACCAATATTGGAACTACCCGTGTCTGGGATACTTCCGTACCTAAAACGTTTAATTTATGTTCACTCGTGACACGTTTTTCATACCACCCTAACTTCTACGCGCTCGGCCGCGTGGAAGCGAGACAGTTATACTGACTACGCATTACTTCGTTGAGAATTTCGTTCATTCTCCCGCGCTTCCCGCAGTGGACTGGAGTTGAAACAAGTAGACGGCATTGTGTTGTGCAGTGAGTTCAAAACATTTCATTTTATTTTGTATATTTATTAGACACACAATTCCTGGAAGTATACTCGTATAGTGTAATGCTTATTCGTAATTTATCTGAACGGATAAATAAATAAATAAATATAAAAAAAAGATACAAAATTTATTTATTATTATGTATTTAGTGTGCTTCTACTTGTGTTTATGTTCGACCGGTTTCGGCAGCTTGCTAGCAGGTCTCTCCTAGGAATGGGTTAAAATGTGTCGAGTTAAGTGACTTTTCTGTGAGAACCGTTTTTCACATACAGAACATGACAATTTCCTCTCCCCTGTATGGGTTAACATGTGTGTAGCTAAGGAACTTTTCTGTGAGAACCTTTTTTCACACACTGAACAAGAAAACTTCTAATCCACTGAATGGTTAAACATGTGTTGAGTTAAGTTACTTTTCTGTGAGAACCGTTTTTCACATACGGAACAAGAAAATGGTCTCTCCCCTGTATGGGTTAACATATGTTGAGTTAAGATACTTTTCCGTGAGAACAGTTTTCCACATATAGAACAAGAAAATGGTCTCTCCGCTGAATGGGTTGACATGTGAAGAGTTAAGATACTTTTCCGAGAGAACAGTTTTCCACATATAGAACAAGAAAATGGTCTCTCAGCTGAATGGGTTGACATGTGAAGAGTTAAGGAACATTTCCGTGAGAACCGTTTTTCACATACCGAACAAGAAAACTTCTTATCCCCTGAATGGGTTAACATGTGTTGAGACAGGTGACTTTTAATTGAGAAACGTTTTTTACACACTGAACAAGAAAACTTCTTATCCCCTGTATGGGTTAACATGTGTTCAGACAAGTTATATTTCATTGAGAAACGTTTTTCACATATTGAACAAGAAAATGGTCTCTCCTCGGAATGGGTAAACATGTGTCGAGTTAAGTGACTTTTCTTTGAGAACCGTTTTTCACATACAGAACAAGACAATTTCCCCTCACCTGTATGGATTGACATGTGTGTAGCTAAGGAACCTTTCTGTGAGAACCTTTTTTCACACACTGAACAATAAAATTTCTTATCCACGGAATGGTTAAACATGTGTTGAGTTAAGTTACTTTTCCGTGAGAACCGTTTTTCACATACAGAACAAGAAAATGGTCTCTCCGCTGAATGGGTTAACATGTGAAGAGTTAAGGAACATTTCCATAAGAACCGTTTATCACATACCAAACAAGGAAACTTCTTATCCCCTGTATGGGCTAACATGTGTTGAGACAGGTTACTTTTCATTGAGAAACCTTTTTCACATACTGAACAAGAAAACTTCTTATCCCCTGTATGGGTTAACATGTGTCGAGTTAAGTAACTTTTCTTTGAGTAACGTTTTTCACATACTGAACAAAAAAACTTCTTCTCAGAATGGGTTATCATGTGTTTAGTTATTTGTTTTTCAGAATGAAGTTTAGCATGCGTTTTTAATTCTCTCATTAAACGAAATGACAGGCTGCATAAAGTACAGGCATAGTTATGTTTAAGTGTTTGGAGTTTGTTTATAGCTTCTGCTTTGGTGTCGCAATCAGAAATGTCAATATCCGTATAATACAATGGAGCATTTCCTTCACCATTGTTACTGGACATTGATTGATTACAATCGGTATCTGGTTTTTGTCTTACAGGTTCCGGCAGGAACATGCAGGATAGAGGAAATTTCTTGTTGGTCTCCAGAGCATTGATACGATCGCTCTTTATAGGTATTTCTAATTCTTGCTTTACAGAAAATGCTAAAGCGCCACCCTGATCTAGGGTGTGACTAATTCCTGTAGGATTTATCTCCACCTCGCGATCCTCAGATAAATTAAATTGTATGCGATTTGATGAAGGGTTTGGGTCTATTTCGACTTCACGCTTGACAGAGAATTCCAAATTAATCTTCCGATCTTCAGAATAGTCCAACGTCGAAGGTTCCACCTCGGTCTTGATAGATGACTGCATTATATATTTCGATTCTTGGTCCAATACCATAGTTGGGCTCTGCGACATTCTAGACACCTATGGAGTCGTAATTTAATTTCTTACAATCAATGTAAAATGCATACATATAATACTTGCTTTGCCTGTTTCTAAACATAACTTACGTTAGTCGTATTTGTAAAAAAAATCACTACGTTCTCGGATTAAATTGAGCAGGAAATAACTCATCACAAAGTAACGAATTCATGATAACACGATGACGTCAGTGCTTTCTTTTCTTCTTCTTCTTCTTTTTATGGCTTTTCACCTCTTGTAGGTGTTTTGGCCAGTATCAAGTACGGGTAGTAGTAGTATTAGCAGCATTGCGGTCTCGATTCTATATTGAACCTACCCGGACCTAA
Organism: Lepidostoma basale; assembly: GCA_022606425.2. Taxonomy (NCBI): domain Eukaryota; kingdom Metazoa; phylum Arthropoda; class Insecta; order Trichoptera; family Lepidostomatidae; genus Lepidostoma; species Lepidostoma basale. Next base: position 2,529,892 of record JAHDVF020001251.1, read on the forward strand.
GCGGGTATTCATAATTTATCTGATCAGATCAATAAATAATGAAAATAAAAATAAAATTGATACAAAATTTATTTATTATTATGTATTTAGTGTGCTTCTACTTGTGTTTATGTTCGACCTGTAATTTCAATTAAAAACATAATTTTTTTGAACAGATCAATGTTTGGTTTCACATAATTTCTTTTTTTTTCACCAGATAATGGCTCCAAAATATACTGATGATGAAATCGAAAAAATCTTGTTAGACTCGAGTGATTAAGAAGATTTTGATAGCGACTCGGAGTTCGAATTGTGTGATTCAGACAATTCTGAAATAGAAGATGTCGTGGAGTCTGATGTTGAACTCACGAGTGAGGAGGTTGATGGGGTCAATGAAAATATATTAAATGAAGAAAATATAGCATTCATGTCCAAATCTGGCTTTACTTGGAATTCAAATCCTCGTACAAATACTAGAACCAGAACACATAATATAGTATCTTCTTCTGCAGGTCTCAGAGAAGAAGCAAGAGATATTTTTTCTATAAAAGATGCATTCAGTTTATATCTTTCATCCAGCATGTTAGAAGAAATATTACTTCACACAAATCAATTTTGCCAACATAGATCTGACTATTTTTTGGGAAAATCGTCGAGGGCATGCCATTACTGTGAACAGGGTTTTTTATCGGCGCATGCTTAACGATTATTTTTTGCAAAAAATGAGAGAACATCCTGTCTTCCCTTCACACACATGGTTCTAGCAAGATGGCGCCACGCCTCACACTGCAAGAGAGACTATGGTGCTTCTTCGTGATTTGTTCCCTAACAAATTGATTAGCCGTTTCGGTGACATCCCCTGGCCACCCAGGTCGCCAGATCTCACTCCTATAGACTTTTTTCTGCGGGGGTACCTCCAAAGTAAAGTGTTTGAAACAAACCCCGCAACTATCTCTGCACTAAAATAAATTATCGTTCGCGAACTTAATGGCATCCCGACGTCACTTCTCCAGCGAGTGGCACGGAATACTGAGGCCAGATTCCAAGAGTGTGTCCGACGTGACGGTCTACATTTAGACAAAATAATTTTTAAGAAACAAAATCCGCACTTCTCATCTTTGTAATAGTTCTTGAAATAAATGTATATCCTTTACAGTTAATTTTTTATTTAAATTTTAAATCCGAAATCTGCCACCGGACACCCTTTATAACATTGCTGGTGTATAATATATAAAATAAAGTATAGACTCTATGCATGGATGAAAAACCAGAATATATGCACATTTCGTCAAAGAAAAACATTACATGTGTTTTAACATTTAAGGAAATACTTGGAGGTTGAATATGATTAGAATGCCTGTAAGGGATAAAAAAAAACTGTTATTTAGCACATCATTATTTAAGGAAGAATGTTTTAAGTACTTACATTGAAATGATCTTCACAGCAATAAAGACGACTTTTAGCAGATAACGACTTATTTTTCTTCAATCTCTTTTCATTGCCTTTAACCATTTCGACCTCGTGGCGGGTTTCATCGGTAAGTTAACTGCCTATGATTCAACTCATAGCCAGCTTTCTCTCCGATCGCCTTTTCAGCGTCAAAATCAACAAGGTCAAATCCCTTGTACGCTCATCAGAGGAGGAGTTCCCCAAGGTTCAGTATTGACTCCTACTCTGTTCAACATCTACTGCAGAGACATCCCTCTTCCCCGAGATCAGGACACCCACATTGCCCAATTCGCTGACGATACAGGAATCATCTCCAGTTCTAAAAGGCCGCTTCTCGCGACCCGCAGGGTGCAAAAACAGGCCGATGTGCTTGAGGTGTGGTGCAGAAACTGGCGCATTACCATCAACCCGAGTAAAAGCGCAGCGACCCTTTTCAGTAAAAGACACGTTCGGCCAAGACGTTCCTTGGACCAAAACAATCAAATACCTTGGGGTTACCTTGGATTCTAAGCTGACATGGAGGCCACACATTACAAATAAAGTCAAAGCCGCGTCAAGAGCAATCTCAGCCCTCTACCCAATATTAGGTAGAAACAATAAACTAAGCACCGACAATAAAATCCTGATGTACAAAACGGTCATAAGGCCGATCTTCACTTATGCAGCCCCAATCTGGGGCTATGCAACTTCGAGTCACATATGAAAACTCCAAATCCTGCAAAATAAGGCTCCAAAACTCCAAATCCTGCGTTTATCCCTTGGTGCGCCTTCATGGACCAGGATCACACAACTGCACCTAGAATCGGGAATCCCGATGATAGATGAATTCATTCTGAAACTTGTCAAACGTTTTTACAAAGGACTCCCTTCACATCCTAACCCCACAATAAAAGACCTCTCAAATTACGACCCAAACACCTCCAGCCGCCACCAATTTTGATAGTATTTTATACACGTTTTTGTAATTAAGAGTGGACATATTAGTAGGGTAGGGGTCAATAAGGTCTGGGATAAAATTTGGGTATTGTCAATGCCATCTTGACGTTATAATGTAATTTTCAAGACGGCAATGGTATTGCACATTGAACGGGTAGTTGAAGAATATACCATCTCCGATGCCGCATTCACAAATGGCCGAGTCTAGAATGTGAATTGTGGTTAGATGCGCTCTGTGACAACAGTGTCCGATGCGCATTCTATTAGGGGTACCCATAAGTAATGTCGTTTTTTTCGATGCGCCATCTTTAAAATAGTCTCTTTCAGTCTGTAATGACGTGTAAAAAGTTTTTATTGTGTAAAGGCTACCTGCTCGTGGCCTTGAGACAAGATGGTTCAAAAAAATTAAATCTGGTGATTTGTGTATGGGAAATGAGCCTCGAAGTACACGACCTGTCCAGGCGGATGAAACAGCCGTGAAGTCTGAAATCGAAGACGACCCGATGCTGACTATTGAGAAATTATCGTAAAAGGTCGGTACATCCTGGTCCAGTACTCAAAGGATCATAAAAAAGTTGGGCAAGATTAAAAAATAAGGTGTTTGGGTCCCGCACGCATTGACCGATCGCAACGTGGCTCAACGGCTCAGCATCACCAGATTATTGCAAGAAAAAGAACAATTAAGCCCATTTCTTTGTGATTTAGTGACTGGTGATGATAAATAGGTTTTTATCAAATGTAACGAAAAAAAAACCAATGGCTAAAATGCGGACAAAAGGCCGTTTCAACCCCAAAACGGTCTTTGCATTCTTAAAACGGGTTATTATGTGCATGGTGGGATTCGAAAAGAATCATTTACTTCATACTATTGCCACGAGGTCGGACAGTGTCGGCAGAGTTATACTGTCAACAGTTGGATAGCTTAAATGAAACACTACGCCAAAAGAGGCCAGCTTTGGTGAATAGACGCGCCATTGCTCTTCAGCACGATAACACGCGACCTCATGTTGCGAAATTGACGTGTAAAAAATCTTGGGTGGGTCACCCTGTTGCATTCTCCATATTCGCCGGATCTCGCACCATCTGATTCTCATTTATTTCGTTCTATGGAACATTTTTTAACCCTTAACGTACCGTGTTCAAAACAAAACGCTCGCTCCCATGTGGTCAATTCAGCTTACAGCTAACTTTATCTATAAATATCAAGCATATGACTCGATGAATCAAAATTTAAATTTAAGTGGAGTGGAGGAAGCCCGAGAGGTGTGCCAGGACAGGCCAGTGTGGCGATCCATCCTCTCTGCCTACCCCTCCGGGGAAATGGCGTGATGGTTAGTTAGTTAGTTAGTTACTTTTAGGTTATAATTATGGTGGGATTAAAAATATTCAATTTATTTCTAGGAAACAATATTAATTAATCAGAGATCGGAATGGAATCAGTCGTATAGCAGGGACAACGAATGATAAGATGCACCCTGGAGTGGCGGGCGAGAAACGGCTACACAAATTCTGGCAGAATTTTGAATGGTATTGCGCTATTTTAATGTTATTTTATTAATTTTAATTAGTTATTTAAAATACAATTAATATGACATTTGATGAATTCAAACATAAAGGTGTTCTTTATACGCGTACTTTGGTCAGGGAAATTTTAAAATTACCACAGCAACAATAAGAAAGTTCTAATGATATACAATATCGATTTATTCGTTTTACTTACGTGTCATTTTATTAGGTTATGACGTTTCGTAGTACACTAATTAGTTAATTGGTATAGTCTATTTTAATAATGTTATTTTAATGTAAAATTGTTTTGGCAGGGCAAAAATCTATATCTTTTGGATTAGATATTAAGTTTTGATAAAATAATTCACTAGAGTAGCCTGGTTGTGAGAGACCACTAGTCTAATGGGGATATTTTTGTATTGGGATTGAAATTGTTTTGTTAATGAGCCATATTGGTGCATCTGCATGTTGCAATTCTTCTTTATTTACCATTCCACTGAGTAATTCCAGCAGCACACATACCCAAATACACTATGAGTTACTTCAGCTGTGTTAGTTTTTCTCTGAAAACAAATGCTGTGATAGGTAAACATATCCTTATATGCAGCATTAGCTGCCTCAGTTGGAAGAATCCAGTAATATTAACCATTTTTGGCCATTAAATTCTACATTATGCTGAGATTTAAAATATTCAAAGATAATTAAATTGCTTTCAGGTTATTTCATTTGCTTGAGGATGGGGAAGACAACGCAGAAGATAATGGATTGCGCATGTGCAGAGGATGGGGAAAACAACGCAGAAGATACTGGAATGCGCATGTCCAGATGATGGATCCCACACCTCGATATATGCGTATCACAAGACAATGTTGTTATCTTTATGAACTAATTTGGAATGGTATGTACAGGTTTAAATTGGATTAATTGGTTTAATTCGTTACATAAGAATATAGACAATTTATGTTTACTACTCCATGATACATTCTCATCTGTCTTACCTTTCCTGTATTTGGGGCTTTGTTACAAAGAAGAAAGCTACTGAGATTCAGGTGATCCAAAATCGGGCTGTTAGAAATATTTTCCGTCTACCGTGGCACACTCATATAAGGGACCTATATTCTCAGACGAAAATAATTCCATTTCAAATCCATCCAAAATTAGAGATCACTAAAACTATACTACAAATAATAAAGTCATCAACGCACTCTAATACTATCAATATTCAATATGGACGTACACCAACATGATACGCGCTCACAGAATAAGATATATATATCAGCGGTGCATTCAGCTAGATTCGGTGTAAAATCCTTACAATTTATAGCCTCTACAGAATTTAATAAACTCCCTAATGATTTAATAATGATGTCGAACCAAAAACTTCAATCTGATAAAATTAAAAGTAATTTTCTCAAGCTTTATCTAGAATGATTTCTGAATATAGCAGTGATCTACTTCTCTTTCGTGACTTTGCTCCCTCGCACGACTTATCTTTGCATAAAGGGGGTGATAGACGTACGAACTTAAAGTCTGCGGTTTTTAACCCTTAACGTACCGTGTTCAAAACAAAACGCTCGCTCCCATGTGGTAAGTTCAGTTTACCGCTAACTTTATCTAAATATCAAGCATATGACTAGATGAATCAAAATTAAATTTATGTCATCTTGTAGGGAATTTCATTAGGAATAGATCGATATCTATAACATACATGGATTATTTGAAAAAAAAATCATTATTAATTTTTTTCTGTAACCATGCGATTTCTGATATGTAATGCGTCATAGCATACGGGCGACTGGACAAGCGGGTATAAACTTGTCTGCGCGCAGCGGCCGGCGGGGCGGGGATAAAGGCACCTAGGCAAAATGTATAGTACGTTCAAGACAACGAGTAAGTATTAATATTTTTCCCTTTTGGTAAAGTGTTAATATTTTCACAGTTCTGATATTATTAAGTTGCGTCCTGCGTTTCCGTCCACAGTGGTATTATTACGTACATATTGAAAAGGTCAAAGATATAATTTATAATACGTTCAAAACAGCGAGTAAGTATTTGTCACTTTTGATAAAGTTGTAAATATTAGCAAAACAAATTCTACCTTAACACGAATGAAGGTGAGGGCAGTCTTAGAAAAAATATTTTTTTTTGGGATGAAGGAAGTAATTTTTTGTTTTTTTTTTTTATTACGAAATATTGAAAACACTTCAATGGAGGATTACATTTTTTTTATAATATTAGGGTCCATAGGTTTTAAGAAAATCAACTTTAAATTGGCAGTGGAAACTCAATTTACCACATGGCAACGCGACGGTTAAGATCGCGAACTTACTTGACTCGACGTCGGCGATACACGCGCCAACTTGTGGTGATAGACGTACGAACTTAAAGTCTGCGGTTTTTAAGATCGCGATCTTACTTGACTCGACGTCGGCGATACACGCGCCAACTTACTCATACCGTATCGCGATGTCGTCCACTGAAGAAGCTTTGTGTTATTTAGGAATTATATCGTATTACATTTCAAAAACAAGCGTGCGCGTCCACGGACTGGCGAAACAAAACGGCGGCTCGCGGCTCGCAGTGCTGCCACACGTACGAGCCAAGACGAGCTACGAGTAAGATTTCAAACCGGTTGGATCGCCGACGAACTTACTCGGCGGTTTTAAAGTACGCGTACTTACGGTGACACACGAGCGAAAAAGGTCGTCGAGCCATAAGTACGCGTACTTGCTCGCCCGTCTATCACCCACTTAAGAGTATGAATGAAACGGACGGGTAAGGAGTTATTTTCCTTTTTTTAAATATATTTTTAGTTCTTATAAAAATTACATATGTTTAAAGTGATGTCAATATTGTACATATATGTTGGTATGTGTACAAGATATCTGTGTATATATGAAAGTAGATATGTCTATGCAGGTACAGAATATAGAGACATTTCGCTCTTATGTACCGTCGCTCTGTCCTTCTCTCTCTTCTTATTGTGAAGATAGGAGTAAAATATGTAAGTTCAATGGGTGTAAAGTGATTTTAATCTAAAGTTTCTAATTTTGTTTATATGCACATATTTTCTCTGTAATGCTAATGAGAGATATATATTGCAGATTTATATTATTTATATAAATCTCTCTGTAACAAGTAATATGTATTCCACTGTAATGTATATCTCTGTAATGTAATGCTTTCAGGTATTTCTCTGTAATATACTTATCTGTGTTGTACTTATTTGTTATGTTCTTCACTGTAATGTATTTCTATGTAGTTTAATGCTCTTAGGTATCTCTCTGTAATGTAATTTTGGTGTGATTTGACGAAATTTATTGATATGTACTTGTGTGTAAGTGCATTATCATGCATTTAAATGTAAGTGTATGTACGTGTCTGTGTTTTATTATGAGTGTGTGTGTGTGAGAATAAGTGTAGGTATATTTTGGATAGATACTGAATATGAATGCTACTAGAAAGACAGTGATATTATTTGGATTTTCTTATTAACATGTATTCGAACTGTGTTCATATTTCATACCATCCGCAATTGTGTAAAATTAAAAACTGTATGATATGATGATTTAGGTAATTTAATAGAAGTTGAGTAGAAATTTCATATACCTAAATGATATTAGAAATATAGTTGCACTTTTAACATCAATTTTATTAACGTGCAATTACATAACTTTTTTTTTTAATATGGTTTTTGTTTTTTATTTTCATATGGTGAATACTATTAAGTTAATGGAATTCACTATTTAAATGTGTTGTTATATTTCCTTTAAATAGTGCAATTTATGATGTATTAAAATGATAAAATATTATGTAAAATAATTGTATAAAGCAACAAAATGTTCATATTGTAAAATGTTTTAGTTTTAAGTCAATTTTTTTTTTCTGTTTTCTGAAGGTCCATAATTATTTTATATGTAACTTATCCCTTCTGTCCCATAATGAGTTTTCTACTCATGGGAATACAATTTAACTATTGTATGTTTATAAATAAATAAATGTGAAAGAGTCTGGTTGTAAATTACCACTGGTCTGATAGGGGGGTGTTTGTTTTATGAAGTTTGGATAGGCCATATAACCTAGGGATCTACGAGATCTATAAATTAGGGAGATTATTTGGAGAAAGGACCTTCTTGATGTGTAGTGCTGACCATTCACGATCGTTGGACTTAGCGCTATTTGAATGCTTTTGTAAAAATGTTGTTAATTCTTTAGCACAATCGTAACTCCATTTATTAGCATAGTTTTTGGTAGTTATTTTTGCCGTTCAGGTAATGTATCTAAAATCTCCAGCATGTAATAGGTGAGCTATTCACGAAAACGGCGCTATACAAATTAAACAAACAAACAAACCATCATGCCGTTTCCCTGCAGGGGTAGGCAGAGAGAATTGACCGCCACACTACTCTATCCTGGCAAACCTCTCTAGCTTCTTCCACATTTATGTTTCACGCGTCTCCAAAATTTGATTCATTTAATAAATTTGACAAATTAGCCTAATTATTGTTGTTATTATTATTATGCCTATATGTAGCATGAACTGCCTTTTATATGAAGAAAATCCACATTCATATTTGAAATTTCCCCACATAAGGTAAAGGCACCAGTGATTGACAGTTTAAGATAAGGTTTTTAGACTCAATGACCGTTTTAAAGATAATTTTAGGAAATTAAATCAGGTGATGTGAAAAATAATAGAATGGTTTGTTGGGAATCGTTTTTAATAATGAAAATAATTAAAGGTTACTGGTTTAAATAAAAAAAGTTAGATGACCAGTCATTTCTAATCACCAGTGATGGACAGATTAAATTTAATTATGGACAATGGGTAATGAACAACGCCCGGTAATGGACATTTAGTATTGGACGTATTACAAAAACGTTTTTTTTAGTTTGAATTATTCTTAGCACCACCTCTTTAGGGCACATAGATGTCCGGTAAATATTTTTCCATCTCCATTACTTTATTAAAGGTTCTTTAATCCTTTCCACAATGTCTTCCATTTTGTACCAAATCTAATCGGGACTTTCCGGCCATCTGAAGGTGTATCCCATAGATAACTGGCCTCCTGACCTGGATGGTTAGTCTTCCACTTAGTAACTTCCTTCTTCCAGAATACTTTAAGCGGTCGGAAGACAGCAACATCCATCAGCTGCAATATATGTGTGCTATTTGGATACAAGGCAACTACTTCTATTCCATTCTCTGAACAGAAGTCGGAAAGATGGGTAGTTAAATGCGATCCATGGCCGTCCAAAAAGAAAAGGACTGGTAACTGGATTTTGCTCTCATAGAATGTATCACTATACATCCACCCTGATTCTGACCCCCTGATTCCCCTAGTCTCCGGTACTCTATCAGAAATTGGTTTTGGGATATGTTCATAAGCAAACACTTGGCAGTCAGTAAAACCGTAAGGTTTTTTTTTCCATTACCAGGTGTTGATCAACCAGATATCGGTGACAAAAAAAAATCACTTTCATCTTCATTAATATCCTGCTAGAGTCTTTCAGTAGGAGGAGTTAAGGAGGTTTGTTGGTCCAATTTTTTTTCGTTTTTTGCATCCCCTAAGGTAACAAGTAAATGGACTGAAAAAATGCTTTGGAACTTTTTTAATGATTATTTTAGTGACAACATCCAATTATTTCTTATGATAAAAGATACTTATAGCTAGTCAATTGAAATAGAAAAAAAAATACAAGAATTCTTCATAAAAAAAAATATTTAATACGAAAAAGCTAATTTTAACATGTCATCAAAAAAAAAAATAATCAATCTTTTTTTATTTTGGCAGCCATTATCAATACATTTGCACAACCAATACAATTTAGTTGTAATTTTATGCAAGAACACGCTTTTGTTAGGCAATTTGATGTACATTTACAGGGCTGAATCAACAATTCTAGCAATGGTCGCTTCGTTTGTTGTCGTGGGTACAATTTACATTTTTTTTCATAGCCTAATAAGGTGTAATCAATAGGTTGGAGTAGGGGTGTGGTTAGCATTTATCCATACATATTTTTGTGCTGAAGCTCTAAACAAATGTAAATGTAGAGCATCTGATTGTAAAGTTACGGAATTTTGAAAGACTTGAAGGGGCTCATGTCTTATGAATTAGAAGTGAAAGGTTAACGCAATTTGAACTAGAAGTCATGACGAAATTGGAGTGGCGAGACTGATGGTATTATTTTAAATCTATCCTGCAGGTCGCTCGGACCAGAACCTCGAGCAACCTGATTAGGTACTTATCTTATTGGTAGGCGGAAGATTTCCTTATACTTGCCTTTGAATTTTCTCCGACCCGGATTCCGCGGCTAGCATCCGGCAGGACAAAAGCTCTGTTTCTCTAGGGAGCCACTTACGCACGCCCAAACCACCAAGGGGAACTCATGTCTTATAAATTAAAAGAGGATGAAAGTTTATACATTTATTGGAACAAACACAAGTTGGTGCCCAGACAAAAGGGTCTTACGCTTCAAAGTGAACATACTCATCGTAATGTCTAATGACATCGAGACTGGCCTGCAATACGGCAGATCCGTACACTCGGACATCAACAAATTTCTAACCTTTAACTAGTTTTTGCTAACCCTTGGCATTGCGTCATAACCGTCATAACGTAGTACTTGTATGGGGAGGGAGAGAGAGAACGTGAAACGTGAGGAGCTGCTTACGTGACTGGAGCTGCAAAGGGCCGTGGCGCTACCAGGACTGGAGAGGGCCGGGGCCTACAGGGGCCTCCCGCCAAAGGGAGCCTTGAAGGTCTGGAGGATGAAGGGCGCGGCATCGCTCGTGGGCTTCCGGAGGACGTCGTCCCTCTTTCCGGAGAGTGGTGATGCAGTTAAAGGAGGCGGCCCCTTGGATTGTTTTTGACAATCGAGACACGACTTCGGGCAGTTGGTGGTTGAGAACCGGGCTACGGGTCCCCGCGGTATATATAGATATGAAGTTTCAGAAAGGCGGAGCCGACCATAACGGTGAACGGGAGTTGATGATGAGGTCACCGTTGTATACCGGCGTCACTTGATTTTAAACTTGTTAGAAGTTGTACTGTATATTGGATTCATGATTCCAGGAGAAGTTTCTCCATTATTCAAAGAAAAGGGGTATCCGCGAGGACCGTTTATGTAGAGCCGAAGTTCAACGCGTCTGCCTTGTTTGAAAGCGTTTCCGAAAGTGATCCCAGATTCTGTGCGGTGGCGTTAGGATTTGAATTCGCACACACACTATGACACAATTCCGCCGTATGTGAAATGCGTGATATGGTTTCCTTCCGAGTAAGCGGGGATTAATTTAGCTTAACATTAGAGTGGCTTAAGAACAGCCTATTGGTGAGGTGCCTGCTTTGTTCATTTTGGGAGTGCGTGGCTTTCTCGTGGGGTTGGGAGGTTGTTTATAGAAAGGATTATTTATATTATGCCATAGTATGGTTTGATGCTCGAATATTTTTACTAAGGGGCGATCTTTGAAAACCGTTGGTATATAAGGTACATAACCGTTTGTGTGGGCATTATGTATTAGAGCGGATGTGGCTTATCTAAAGCTAAAATGGGATCCTATTTTTAATTTCTATTGTGGTATTTTTTTGTTCCCGTTTAAAGTCGCAATTATATAATTTCTAAACCCAATAAAACTGCTTCATTACATGATGTGCAAATTAATTTTAATAAATTTGAGCCCAAGCCGATATTATGAAAAATTAATTTATACCTAAGTTCATCAGTAGTTAATTTTTTGAGAAAAGATAGGCGCAAATGGTTTCTAATTCTAACTGTTAGACATTAAGGTATGGATTTCCTAAATGCCTTAGAGCTTTTTGTACAAAATCCAACGATGCAGCTTTTATACCATTTTTTTCGAGCCCAATCTGCGAGTCGAAACACAACCACTTGGAGAGTGTAATGCTGGCAAAATACGACAAATGTTTTCGCCAAGGGATTGACGTTTTTTATACCACTCTAACTTCTACGCGCTCGGCCGCGTGGAAGCGAGACAGTTATACTGACTACGCATTACTTCGTTGAGAATTTGGTTCATTCTCCCGCGCTTCCCGTAGTCCAGTTGAATCAAATAGACGGCATTGTGTTCGGCAGTGATTTCAAAACATTTCTTTTTATTTTTTATATTTATTGGATACACATTCCTGTGAGCATATAGTGTAATGCTTATTCATAATTTATCTGAACAGATCAATAAATAATGAAATTAATAATAAAATTGATACAAACTTATTTGTTATTATGTATTTAGTGTGCTTCTACTTGTGTTTATGTTCGACCGGTTTCTGCAGCTTGCTAGCAGGTCTCTCCTCGGAATGGGTTAAAATGTGTCGAGTTAAGTGACTTTTCTGTGAGAACCCTTTTTCACATACAATTTCCTCTCCCCTGTATTGGTTAACATGTGTGTAGCTAAGGAACTTTTCTGTGAGAACCTTTTTCACACACTGAACAAGAAAACTTCTAATCCACTAAATGGTTAAATATGTGTCGAGTTAAGTGACTTTTCTGTGTGAACCGTTTTTCACATACCAAACAAGAAAACTTCTTATCCACTAAATGGTTAAACATGTGTTGAGTTAAGTGACTTTTCTGTGTGAACCGTTTTTCACATACCAAACAAGAAAACTTCTTATCCACTAAATGGTTAAAAATGTGTTGAGTTAAGTGACTTTTCTGTGTGAACCGTTTTTCACATACCAAACAAGAAAAATTCCTATCCACTAAATGGTTAAACATGTGTTGAGTTAAGTGACTTTTCTGTGTGAACCGTTTTTCACATACCAAACAAGAAAACTTCTTATCCCCTGTATTGGTTTACATGTGTGTAGCTAAGGAGCTTTTCTGTGAGAACCTTTTTTCACACACTGAACAAGAAAACTTCTAATCCACTAAATGGTTAAATATGTGTCGAGTAAAGTGACTTTTCTGTGTAAACCGTTTTTCACATACACAACAAGAAAACTTCTTATCCACTAAAGGGTTAAACATGTGTTGAGTTAAGTGACTTTTCTGTGTGAACCGTTTTTTACATACCAAACAAGAAAACTTCTTATCCAATAAATGGTTAAACATGTGTTGAGCTAAGTGACTTTTCTGTGTGAACCGTTTTTCACATACCAAACAAGAAAACTTCTTATCCCCTGTATGGGTTGACATGTGTTGATACAAGTAACCTTTCCTTGAGAAACGTTTTTCACATACTGTACAAGAAAACTTTTTATCCATTTTATGGGTTAACATGTGTCGAGTTAAGTAATTTTTCTTTGAGAAACGTTTTTCACATACTGAACAAGAAAATGGTCTTTCTTCGGAATGGGTTAACATGTGTTGAGTTAAGTGACTTTTATTTGAGAAACATTTTTCACACACAGAACAAGAAAACTTCCTCACTGTATGGGTTAACATATGTTGAGTTAATTGACTTTTCTGTGTGAACCGTTTTTCACATACCCAACAAGAAAACTTCTTATCCCCTATATGGGTTAACATGTGTTGAGATAAGTTACATTTCATTGAGAAACGTTTTTCACATACTGAACAAGAAAATGGTCTTTCTTCGGAATGGGTTAACATGTGTTGAGTTAAGTGACTTTTATTTGAGAAACATTTTTCACACACAGAACAAGAAAACTTCCTCACTGTATGGGTTAACATATGTTGAGTTAATTGACCATTCTGTGTGAACCGTTTTTCACATACCAAACAAGAAAACGGTCTCTCCGCTGAATGGGTTAACATGTGTCTAGACAAGTTACTGTTCATTAGGAAAGGTCTTTCACATACTGAACAAGAAAACTTTTTAACCCCTGTGTGGGTTAACATGTGTTGAGACAAGTTACCTTTCTTTGAGAAACGTTTTTCACATACTGAACAAGAAAACTTCTTCTCAGAATGAGTTATCATGTGTCTAGACAAGTTACCGTTCATTAGGAAAGGTCTTTCACATACTGAACAAGAAAACTTTTTAACCCCTGTGTGGGTTAACATGTGTTGAGACAAGTTACCTTTCTTTGAGAAACGTTTTTCACATACTGAACAAGAAAACTTCTTCTCAGAATGAGTTATCATGTGTCTAGACAAGTTACCGTTCATTAGGAAAGGTCTTTCACATACTGAACAAGAAAACTTTTTAACCCCTGTGTGGGTTAACATGTGTTGAGACAAGTTACCTTTCTTTGAGAAACGTTTTTCACATACTGAACAAGAAAACTTCTTCTCAGAATGAGTTATCATGTGTTTAGTTGTTTGGAGTTTGTTGATAGCTTCTGCTTTGATGTCGCAATCGGAAATGTCAATATCCGTATAATACAATGGAGCATTTCCTTCACCATTGTTACTGGACATTGATTGATTACAATCGGTATCTGGTTTTTGTCTTACAGGTTCCGGCAGGAACATGCAGGATAGAGGAAATTTCTTGTTGGTCTCCAGAGCATTGATACGATCGCTCTTTGTAGGTATTTCTAATTCTTGCTTTACAGAAAATGCTAAAGCGCCACCCTGATCTAGGGTGTGACTAATTCCTGTAGGATTTATCTCCACCTCGCGATCCTCAGATAAATTAAATTGTATGCGATTTGATGAAGGTTTTGGGTCTATTTCGACTTCACGCTTGACAGAGAATTCCAAATTAATCTTCCGATCTTCAGAATAGTCCAACGTCGAAGGTTCCACCTCGGTCTTGATAGATGACTGCATTATATATTTCGATTCTTGGTCCAATACCATAGTTGGGTTCTGTGACATTCTAGACACCTGTGGAGTCGTAATTTAATTTGTTGCAATCAGTGTAAAATGCATACATATAATACTTGCTTTGCCTCTTTCTAAACATAACTTACCTCTATCATATTTGTAAAAAAAATCACTACGTTCTCAGATTAAATTGAGCAGGAAATAACTTATAACAAAGTAACGAATTCATGATAACATGATGACGTCAGTGCTCTCTCTTCTTCTTCTTCTTTTCTTCTTTTTATGGCTTTTCACCTCTTGTAGGTGTTTTGGCCTGTATCAAGTACGGGTAGTAGTAGTAATAGTAGCATTGCGGCCTCGATTATATATTTAACCTACCCGGACCTAAGCGGGTATGTAAGTAAGAAGCTTTCCGACACGGGGTGAAACATGAGGATTAGTCGTATCTCACTCCATATCTCGAAGCACTTCCTCACACGTATTGCCCAGTGTTTATTGGCTAATGTGATTATTATTCGATCTCTAAGATGCTCCGGGAGGTATAGTGATATGAGATTGAAACCAATATTTGCTATTTACACTCTTATTTAAACACAAACATACAAAAACAAATACACAAGATCACTTATAAACTAAAGATGACTTACTTCTATTCGTTGGCCAACGACTTAAAGCTACTCCGTCACTGAATTAACACTACTTGATCTGATCTGCGAAGTCGTCGATCCAGCCGACACGTGGCGTCCACATCACGAGGGACGTCCGAGGCGGAAGAGCGAAGGAGAGCGAGGAGCGAGTGGTCTCCATCGCTGAGACAGCCGTGGTCAGCATCAGGTCCCAATGATGATGAGCTGACGCCATGCGGCGATATCACGATCTTTTTCGGATTCACTTCCCGGCGTTCGGTATAACACTTCGCGATCTTTTGAGACTATTGCCCCTCGGCGCGTGGCCGGGGCGGAGACACTTCTCCTACCGAGGGTGGAGGCGGACTGGGCGCCGAGAGCTGGCCGGAAGTCTGCAGGGCGGAGGGTTAGATCCCCTCTCAAGTGTGGCCACTCTCGAAAATTGGGCCCGGCAGTACTTAACTGCTTTGCGGTACCGGGCAGAACGCTATTATTTTTCACTCACTTATTGTTTATTATCACGATTAGTGTTTTAAAATGTCTTTCATTATCTTATCACTAATTAAAATTAAACTTAACTAAGATCAAACAAGCCTCCAGAGAGAAAACGCCTTTTCGGTCGTGTAAAACTTGTCTAGTGCAACCTCACCTATTATGCCATGAAACATGGCTATATCAATCCCCACTACTCAAAATGAGATTGCACTAGACTAAGAAAAAAACATTGGAAAATAAAAGCTTTAAAAGAAAATTTATTGCATTGAAATTTTTGAAATTGCGCAATCCAACTAGATTTTTCGCGTATGGCGATCACTAATGGAATCCCTATCCCTATCGCTGTCCCTCCTACTCCACTTATAGGAAAGCTCGCGATTCACGCGAGGCAGCATAAAACATGTAACAGGTAGATTCGATTACGAATTGAAAAAATATTGCGGTATGTGAACAGAATTACATTCTTCATTAGCACCTCTATACATTTGATTCGACTTGCCTCCCCTCGTCATTTACACAAAAACCGTTTTTCTAAACGCTATCTATCTTATAACTAATTGCCGGGTATTTCTCTTCCGGAACTGAGAAACTCGTTTTTCTCTCATTACATGGTAGGAGATTCCATCATCCCATATCGTACCATCTCTTTCTCGCCGATCAAAGGCCATTCGGGAATTCCGTCATCCGATGCCTGGTCGGGGAGCTTCCGCTTCTTCGCACTGTCTTCGACTCTCATAAAGTACTATCTCCCTCTCGCCGATTGAAGGCCGCCCGGGAATTGCGTCATCCGGGGAACTAATCAGAAAGCCTGGAGCTATCGCTTTTTCGCACTGTCTTATCTCTACATCGTGTTCTTTCTTGCATCGCCTTACACTACTATCTAAAACAAAACTAAATTATCGACACTTAATTCGTGCGAATTGGTGGTGATATGAATCGAATTTAAAAAAAATTCAAAACAAAATCTCGTGTCGGCAAGTTTAGGATTGAACTTGTTTTTCTTAAAATTTTGAAAGCGGCAGTCTCATCGCATGTAACGTCTTCCTTTTCTCAAAAGCCAATGTTGGGATCTAGTCTGCTATGTCGCTTAGTCATCTTAATTTAATGGTTATTAAATTAAGTGTTAGACTGGTGGAAGGATAAAAATATCACATGGCACGACATACAAGTAGATTACTTTACAAATGTACATCCGATACATCCAACCCCTATCGCTTTGAACTACAAACAAGACGCTTCTTTAATACCTAATCCATTCACATACTAATTATAACTCACGGAGAACTAATTTAAATTTTCTCCCTGGATGGCTGTTTAAAATTATTATAAAAATGTAGTTGCATTCGTGAAAACTTGATATTATTACAGATATTATTGGGCGCCAGCAAATTTTTGTTACTTTGTTAAAAAAAAATGCAAAAAAATACACATATTTGTCAAAGGCTATTCCGAACAATAAAACGGCCGAATTCTAAAGAGCAATTAAAGGATTAAAATTTGAAATTTTAACGCACCGTTGGTCGGCCGATAGACCCTTAATATTTACGATGTTTGTCTAAACGTATACCTGGTCAATCCGCCGCAAGCTTATCTAGCCAGGGAACAAAAGAAATTCGGCTGGGGAATTTCCTTAAAACTTTCTTTCTTATCAGTTGACTTTACAACGGTATGAGATTATAATCTGTATTTGCTTACTCGTTTGAAATTCGAAATTCAAAATTAACCGACGTACGAGTAAATAAACAAAATGACATATCGGTTTTCACAAATGCTTACAAATAAAATATAAAATTATGAATTGGCTTCAATCTCGACATCACACCATCTCGGAACAATCAGAAAACAAATATCAACATCAGCGAATCTACAATATTTATTGCTAGCTCAGATTTTAGCATTCAACTCTTCTCTAGGTCGCGTGTTCGTCTGATCTCACTTAACCAGACAGCGTCTGAATTATTAATTATATTTAATTAAAATTCAAATACGCCGAGCCCCACGTTGGGCGCCATTTGTAAGTAACTTGCTCTCCGACACAGGGTGAAACATGAGGATTAGTCGTATCTCACTCCATATCTCGAAGCACTCTCTCACAACGTATTGCCCAGTGTTTATTCGCTAATGTGATTATTATTCGATCTCTAAGATGCTCCGGGAGGTATAGTGATATGAGATTGAAACCAATATTTGCTATTTACACTTATATTTAAACACAAACATACAAAAACAAATAAACAAGATCACTTATAAACTAAAGATGACTTACTTCTATTCGTTGGCCAACGACTTAAAGCTACTCCGTCACTGAATTAACACTACTTGATCTGATCTGCGAAGTCGTCGATCCAGCCGGCACGTGGCGTCCACATCACGAGGGACGTGCGAGGCGGGCGCGAGGGTGGGCGAGGAGCGGTCTGGTCTCATTCGCTGGGACAGCCGTGGCCAGCATCAGGTCCCAATGATGATGAGCTGACGCCATGGTTGCTGATGCCACGCGGCGATATCGCGATCTTTTTCGGATTCACTTCCCGGCGTTCGGTATAACACTTCGCGATCTTTTTAGACTATCTCCCCTTCGGCGCGCGTCGGCGCGAGGGGGAGATGATCCTTTCCCGGAGGCCGGTGATAGACTGGGGCCGAGAGCTGCCCGGAACTTCGCAGGGCGGAGGGTTGGATCGTCCCCTCTCAAGTGCGGCCACTCTCGAAAATTGGGCCCGGCAGTACCTAACTGCTTTGCGATACCGGGGCAGAACGCTATTTATTTTCACTCACAGAATTGTCATTATCACGATTAGTGTTTTAAAATGTCTTTCATAATCTTATTACTAATTAAAATTAAACTTAACTAAGATCAAACAAGCCTCCAGAGAGAAAACGCCTTTTCGGTCGTGTAAAACTTGTCTAGTGCAACCTCACCTATTATGCCATGAAACATGGCTATATCAGGTATTCATAATTTATCTGATCAGATCAATAAATAATGAAAATAAAAATAAAATTGTTAGTAAGTTGCTCTCGACACGGGGTGAAACATGACGATTAGTCGTACCTCACTCCATATCTCGAAGCACTCTCTCACAACGTATTGCCCAGTGTTTATTCGCTAATGTGATTATTATTCGATCTCTAAGATGCTCCGGGAGGTATAGTGATATGAGATTGAAACCAATATTTGCTATTTACACTTATACGAGTATTTAAACACAAACATACAAAAACAAATAAACAAGATCACTTATAAACTAAAGATGACTTACTTGCTAATCGTTGGAACGACTTAAAGCTACTCCGTCACTGAATTAACAATACTTGATCTGATCTGCGAAGTCGTCGATCCAGCCGGCACGTGGCGTCCACACCACGAGGGACGTCCGAGGCGGAACAGCGAGGGAGAGCGAGGAGCGAGTCGGTCTGGTCTCCATCGCTGAGACAGCCGTGGTCAGCATCAGGCCCCAATGATGATAGGCTGGCGCGGTTGGTTAGCACAAGGACGGTGATCTGCGAAGCCAGCGTGGTAGCGAGTCGGCCGCTAATGGCGTCCGCGCCAAGAGGGACGTGCGAGGCGGGAATGGCCTCTGGCCAGCGCGCCGCGGCCAGCGGGCGCGAAGCCGCACGTCCGCCTCCTCCGAAGTCTGATTTTCAACTCCCGAGCGCCGCTCTCGAGCCTGCTCTACAGGGTGAGGGGTTAGGTCATCCCCTTCAAAGTGTGGCCACTCAAGAAAATTGGGCCCGGCAGTATCTAACTGCTTTGCGGTACCGGGCAGAACGCTATTATTTTTCACTCACTTATTGTTTTTAAAATGTCTTTCATAATCTTATCACTAATTAAAATTAAACGTAACTAAGATCAAACAAGCCTCCAGAGAGAAAACGCCTTTTCGGTCGTGTAAAACTTGTCTAGTGCAACCTCACCTATTATGCCATGAAACATTTTATCAAAAAACACCATATCAAAATTTATAAAAAAATTATTTATTATTATGTGTTTAGTGTGCTTCTACTTGTGGTCATGTTCGACCTGTATTTTCAATTAAAAACATAAATTTTTTGAACAGATCAATGTTTGGTTACACATAATTTCTTTTTTTTTCACCAGATAATGGCTCCAAAATATACTGATGATGAAATCGAAAAAATCTTGTTAGACTCGAGCGATTAAGAAGATTTTGATAGCGACTTGGAGTTCGAATTGTGTGATTCAGACAATTCTGAAATAGAAGATATCGTAGAGTTTGATATTGAACTCACGATATAGGAGGTCAATGGGGTCAATAAAAATATATGAAATGAAGAAAATGTAGCATTCATGTCCAAATCTGTCTTTACTTGAAATTCAAATCCTCGTACAAATACAAGAACCAGAACACATTATATTGTATCTTCTTCTGCAGGTCTCAGAGAAGAAGCAAGAGATATTATTTCTGTAAAAGATGCATTCAGTTTACAGTAGCGAGCACAGAAATCTTTTCACACTGAAAATATCGTTTTTTTTTTAATAATATATATATTTTTGTGATTACTTGATAGCTTTTCAGTCTAAATTATTAAGCAACACTGTTTAAAGATGATCTGCAAGAAAAGTGCCTTTTTAGGGATCAAATTTTTTTTTCTTCTTAATTTAAGAGTTAATTTGTATATTTTAGATGTTTTGCCACAAAAATTAAAAATGCTCACATAATAAACACATATTTATTTCAAATAAAATTATGTGGGTATATAACACTAACAATTATCAAAAACCAACAAAATCAGTACTTTGTTCCTCCTCCTTTTTTTTAAATAACTGCTTCAATACGTTTAGGCATGGATTTCACCGAATGATGTATGTAGTCTTGGGCAAAAAAATTATTCACACTTTTTCGATGATATTTTTAAGGTTTTCCTTTGATAGAAGCTTCAGTTTATTTATTTCAATTGCCATTTTATGCCACAAGTTCTCCATAGGGTTTAGGTCAGGACTATTTTCGGGCCAATCCAGTGTTGGAATCCCATGAATTTTCATATATTCTTTGACCTAAAAATTATTTGAACAGTGTTATATTTTTTAAATATTGTTTTGTGAACATTATAAATCACAGTGTCAGAAAAAATAATAGTTACAGTTTTTGCTCGGTGGCACAGTGCCAGTAGGGGAGATTGATGTAGCCATGTTTCATGGCATACTAGGTGAGATTGCGCTAAACAAATTTTACATGGCCGAAAATACGTTTTCTCTCTGGAGGCTTAGAAGGAGCATCTCTCCCCGGCCGCGCGCCGGGGAGATATTCTAAAAAGATCGCGAAGTGTTATACCGGACTTCGGGGAGATAATCTCAAAAGTTCGCGATACGTGCCGCATGTCGCCAGCTAATCACAATTGGGGCTTGATGCTGGCCACCGCTGTCGCTGTGAAGAAGACCCGTGCCCTCCGCGGTCCATCATCTGCGTGATGCACCTCAGCCCGGGAGATTGAAGTGGACGCCGGGCATCCTTCTGGGCCTTGCAGCCTCTGGCAGTCCTCGTGCTGGCCAACCCGCCGCCGCGCCGGCTTCCGTCAGCGTCGGTCCTCGCCGCCGATCGCCGCTTTCGTTAGTTACATTAGTGTTAATTCGTTGGCCAACGAATAGCATGTAAGTCCCCTTTAGTTCATAAGTAATCTTGTTTCTTTATTTTGTGTCATTAAATATAATTGTAAATAGTAAATATTGGTTTCAATCTCATATCACTATACATCCCGGAGCAATCTGAATTAACATTATAATAATTACATTAGCGAATAAACACTGGGCAACACGTTGTGAGGAGTTGCTTCGAGATCGGGAGTGAGATACGAGTAATCTTTATTTTCACCCCGTGACAGCAACTACTTCGTAACACTACGGCAATTGAAATATCGTACGTAGGTTGCTACTTATGTTTTGAGATATGGCAACACCAGTGTGAATATGTCAAATCTGACATTGTCATCGTAAAGTTGGCCATTTTTTATGGAAAACGTACTCAGAACGTTTTGTCATACGAGTGATATTTGTGTTGTTTACAGATACTTGAAAAATTAATTTTGTTTAAAAAATGGAACTAAATTGTGAACATTTTCGTGCGATGATTTTCTATGACTTTTGACGTAGATTAAACCAACAACAGTATGCCGATCAACTCGCTGCGACTTTTGGTGATGAAGCACCATCTCTAGCCACCGTGTTTCGCTGGTTTTCTGAATTCAAACGCGGTCGCACTTCGTTACAGGACGAATTTCGTGAAGGTCGTCCAAAATCGGCTGTTGTGACAAAAAAAATCGATGCTTTGCCTGAACTGATATTGCAAGATCGTCATGTGACATACCGTGAGATTGAGGCATGCTTGGACATTAGTTCCACTTGCATACATTCAATATTGCATGAACATTTGGTCGTCACAATAATTTGTTCGCGTTGGATACCGCATAATTTGAAGATCGCTCAAAAAAAGGCTCATGTCGATTGGTGCAAACAAATGTTAAAAAAATTCAATCGCGGTGCTTCAAAAGGCGTCTATAAGATCGTGACAGGCGACGAATCATGGATCTATTCGGTGAACCGGAAACTAACCAATAATCGACTGTATGGGTCTTTCAAGACGAGCCAAATCCAACAAAAGTTGTTCGCGCACGAAGCACTTCGAAGCAAATGGTCGCCTGTTTTCTCGGGATAACCGGACATGTCGCCACCGTTCCATTAGAGCAACGTAGAACGGTCAATTCTGAATGGTACACCACCATTTGTTTGCCAGAAGTGTTCAGAAAAGTAAGGAAAACCAATTGCAGAAGACGAATCATTCTCCAATGCAAGCTGTCATGACGAATCATTCTCCAATGCAAGTTGAGCTGATGTGTGACAATGCAAGCTGTCACACATCAGCTCAAACAAGTGAATTTTTGAGCATTCAAAACATCGAATTGATTGTTCATCTGCCGTTCAGTCCTGATTTGGCACCCAATGATTTTTCTTATTACTACATATCAAAAATAAATTGCGAGTTGGACTCATCTATAATCTGAATACGACGCCTCTTGGTCCCCGTGTTCCTGGGCAATTAAAAATGTGCGGTACCACGTCTTTCTTTATGAGAAGATTGCCACCCATCATTCTGAATTTCATATAATTTTGTGTATCCTCTACAATCTGAAACAAATTAAAAAAACATCCTTATGTACACTTCACATTCAAACAGAAACTGTTATTATTTCTAAATATAACAATGCTGGTGTATAATATATAAAATAAAGTATAAACTCTATGCATGGATTAAAAACCAGAATATATGCACATTTCGTCAAAGAAAAACATTACATGTGTTTTAACATTTAAGGAAATACTTGGAGGTTGAATGTGATTAGAATGCCTGTAAGGGATCAAAAATTACTGTTATTTAGCACATCATTATTTAAGGAAGAATGTTTTTACATTGAAATGATCTTCACAGCAATAAAGACGACTTTTAGCAGATAACGACTTATTTTTCTTCAATCTCTTTTCATTGCCTTTAACCATTTCGACCTTGTGGCGGGTTTCATCGGTAAGTTAACTGCCTATGATTCAACTCATAGCCAGCTTTCTGTCCGATCGCCTTTTCAGCGTCAAAATATCAGAGGAGGAGTTCCCCAAGGTTCAGTATTGGCTCCTACTCTGTTCAACATCTACTGCAGAGACATCCCTCTTCCCCGAGATCAGAACACCCACATTGCCCAATTCGCTGACGATACAGGAATCATCTCCAGTTCTAAAAGGCCGCTTCTCGCGACCCACAGGGTGCAAAAACAGGCCGATGTGCTAGAGGTGTGGTGCAGAAACTGGCACATTACCATCAACCCGAGTAAAAGCGCAGCGACCCTTTTCAGTAAAAGACACATTCCTCCAAACATTCCCAACATAAAAATGTTCGGCCAAGACGTTCCTTGGACCAAAACAAACAAATACCTTGGGGTTACCTTGGATTCTAAGCTGACATGGAGGCCACACATTACAAATAAAGTCAAAGCCGCGTCAAGAGCAATCTCAGCCCTCTACCCAATATTAGGTAGAAACAGTAAACTAAGCACCGACAATAAAATCCTGATATACAAAACGGTCATAAGGCCGATCTTCACTTATGCAGCCCCAATCTGGGGCTATACAGCTTCGAGTCACATACGAAAACTCCAAATCCTGCAAAATAAGGCTATACGTTTATCGCTTGGTGCGCCTTCATGGACCAGGATCACACAACTGCACCTAGAATCGGGAATCCCGATGATAGATGAATTCATTCTGAAACTTGCCGAACGTTTTTACAAAGGACTCCCTTCACATCCTAACCCCACAATAAAAGACTTCTCAAATAAAGACCCAAACACCTCCAGCCGCTACAAGTGCCCAAAGCGTTCAGGAATTTTGATAGTATTTTATACACATTTTTGTAAGGTGAAGAAATAAGAGTGGACATATTAGTAGGGTAGGGGTCGATAAGGTCTGGGATAAAATTAAATTTGGGTATTGTCAATGCCATCTTGACGTTATAATGTAATTTTCAAGACGGCAATGGTATTGCACATAGAACGGGTAGTTGAAGAATATACCATCTTCGATGCCGCATTCACAAATGGCCGAGTCTAGAATGTGAATTGTGGTTATCTAACCAGTGACTCTGTGACAACAGTGTCCGATGCGCATTCTACAAATCTAACTAGTTTCCATTTTATATAATTTCAGTTTTCAATGTTTAGGGAACGAAAAACGAAAAATTAATTTTGGCAGGGGATATGAATGGTTGGGTGGGAACCCAAAGGAGTGGTTTTGAGGAATGTCTGGGCAAGTTCGGTGATCCTAAGACGAATGATAATGGGATGAGATTGCTTGATGTATGTCTGGAATGGAACCTCTTTGTGGCGAATACTATTTTCGACCACAAAAGGATCCATATGTATACATGGCAAAGAGGGAATGAGAGAACGATGATTGATTATGTTGCAATTGACTCTAGACTGAGAGGCGACATGGTGGATACCAGAGTGTACAGGGGAGCCGAACTCGAGACGGACCACTTCTTGGTGGTTGCTAGAGTGATCTTGTTTCGAGGATGGCGATCCAAGACCCGCAAAACAGTGTCTGCCCTGTCTAGAGTCAAAACCGAAAAACTGCAAAATAACGAAGTGAAAGAGAAGTATGTTAATACAGTTAATACGAGAATGAGCAAATATGAGATGGATGATTTAAGTGTAGATGAAAAGTGGAACCATCTGAAAGAAAGTTTATATGAAGGAGCAAAAGAAGTATGCGGGACGTGAAAGACAGGAAGAATGAATGGTGACGCTTGGTGGAACGAGGACGTAAAAAACAGCGTTATAGAAAAAAAGGATGAGTGGAAGAATTTGCTTGCAGTGGATAGGGGCGATAGTGAAAAATATATGAGAGCGAAAGAAATATATAAGGTTTGTAAGAATAATGTGAAAGTGAGAGTAAAAGAGTGCAAAGAAAAGATGAAAATAGAAGAGGGAGAAAAAATCACCCACCACTTCCAGGAGAATATAAAAATGTTCTGGAAGGAGGTTAAAAAATCTCGGAACTCCTCGGAAAGCGGATGTGTGAAAGCAATTCTGGGAGAAGACGGAAGAATGCTGACAGATGATAAGAGTGTACAAGAAAGATGGATGAACTATTTTAAAGAAATGTATGGCAGTAACGTAGCAGCTGATATGGATGCCAGAGAAAATGTAAGTGCTGTGAACACAAATGAAGCAAGTAGTACAGAAGAGATAAGCATGAATGAGATGAAGAATGCATTGAAAATGATGAAAGGTGGAAAAGCAGTTGGATATGATTGCGTTGCAATAGAGTTTGTCAAGAGTGGTGGCCAGGTGGTTCTTGCATGGCTTTGCGGACTCCTTAACCAATGTTTGGAGGAGGGGTATACTCCGCTGGACTGGAGAAGAGCAGTTATCATGCCTCTTTACAAGGGTAAGGGAGCCCGTGTAGACTGTGGGAGCCACAGGGCCATCAGTCTGCTGAGCTCCGTTGGTAAACTATACGGCAGGATACTGATAGAAAGAGTGAGGAAAGTGACATCTGGAAAGATTTGGGATGTACAAGGAGCCTTTATGAGTGGACGTGGATGCATGGACCAGATTTTCGCACTCCGCAGTCTAACAGAGAAGGTATTGGCCAAGGACCGAAAACTTTTCTGTGCGTTTGTGGATCTGCAGAAAGCGTATGACCGAGTTGATAGGAAAAAAACTTTGGAAGGTCTTGGCCGAGTATGGAGTGGGCACAAAACTGATACGCGCGGTCGCATCCCTCTATGAGGGAAGCACCGCTTGTGTCAGGGTTAATGGGGCTGTCACATCTTGGTTTGACATCACCAAAGGTGTCAAACAGGGTTGTGTGATGTCCCCGTGGTTGTTCAATCTATACTTGGACAAGTGTATGAAAGAACTTGAAGGCATAGACGCTGGTGCTAAGATGAATTGTTTGTCAGTCAGCTGTTTGTTATATGCAGACGATGCTGTGTTAATCGCTGACAGTAAAGACAATTTGCAAGTCTTAGTGGCAAGGATGTATGAGGCATGCAAAAAGAGTGACTTGGTGATGAATGTGTCTAAATCTAAAGTGATGGTTTTCGAGAAAGAAGAATGTATGACGATTTGTGATATAAGTGCGATGGGCGAGAAATTGGAGCAAGTTACTGAATTTACGCAGGATAAACGCCGTAGAAATGAGATCACTAAGAAGAATGTGTGGGAAAACGTTGTATGATAGAATACCGAACGATGAAATAAGAAAGAAATGTAAGACAGATGACTGCATCATGAATAAAATTAAGAAAGGATCCCTGAGATGGTTCGGACATATGGAACGAATGGATGAGAGTAGAATGGTTAAAAAGTTGTACACAAGCAGTGTGAGTGGGAAAAGAAGCCGAGGACGACCGAGGAAAACATGGCATGACCAAATTAACCAATTACTAAAAGGCGGCCAAATTCGAAGTCGGAATAATCGACATGCGTGCATGGTGCGATGTATGAATGTGGAGGAAGCCCGAGAGGTGTGCCAGGACAGGCCAGTGTGGCGATCCATCCTCTCTGCCTACCCCTCCGGGGAATGGCGTGATGGTTAGTTAGTTAGTTAGTTAGTTATGTTTAGGGAGTTTCATTTATATTGTAGGCGGTTTGAAGAGCAAGCATGTCTATGAAACCCCTCAACCAGCTTAACGACTCCAGTCTGGGGTTTGGAGGTATAAAGGAACCCCGAAATTTGCGGATAGCATTCCATGCCTCGGATATATGAACATCTAGGGATACGGAGGAACAAATTTTCTTCTAGCAGAGTTTCTTTCCAAGGAGCTGGAGGGAGTTGGCATCTTTGTATTTTTCCTTACGGGGACATGTAAAGTACTCATAGCTGCGGAGTCAATACAAGATCTCTGGCCATCTCTCTCCATTCCCCAGTTCCTTCCATTTTCTCCCAATCTTCTTCCACGCAATCCGCCCATCTTTTCCTCGGTCTGCCTCTTAGTCTCTTTTCGCGGGTCACCCATCTGGATATAATTTGTGGTGTTCTACCCTCTGGCATTCTTTCCACATGGCCAGCCCACCGTAGGCTTATCTTTGAATCTCAGTACTGTTTCACGGTTAATCAGTTCTTCAAGTTCAAGGTTTCTTTTAATTCTGTAAGTCCCATCCTCCAGCGTGGGTCCAAAAATTTTCTTAGTATTTTCCTCTCAAAAACTGCCAACCTGCCTTCCTCTCTCTGCGTTTGAGACCATTTCTCACAGCTGTAGGTGACGACCGGTCTTATAATAGTCTTATATATTAAAAGTTTAGTATTCCGGCTGATTAACTTAGAGCCCAGAAGCTTCTTACACCCATGAAAAGATCTCTTTGCTGCTAAGAGGCGAATATTTGATTCTTCCGCCAGCTTGTTCTTGGAAATGAGGTTCGAGCCGAGATAATTGAAATGCTGGACCTATTCGTACATATGTTGTTGTATTTGGATGTTTTGAAGGGGATATTGTTCGCGCGCACTAACCATATATTTTGTTTTTGAGGTATTTATTTTGGCATTTATTTTTTTTTATTTGGAGGATTTTGAGGCATTTATTTACGTTTTTGAGGCATTTATTTAGGTTTTTGAGGCATTTATTTCAGTCAATACAAGATATAAAATCATTATAGCAGGAAACAATATTTTATTGAATGGAGGGGGGAGATTAAGAACGGAAAGCTCCAGAGAGTCAGAAAAATTCTTCCATTTTACATCTGAAGTGATATATCGGGGGCGACGGGTTGAACCTGACTTGTGAAATGAATTTTGGATTAATAGAAGTGATTGGGATTCATTGATGAGGGGATAGTGGTCACTCCCAAGAGTATCTTTCAGAATTTTCCAGTTAACAATGAATGCTACGAAGATGCTTCCTCTACATTCACACATCGTGACATGTACGCTGGTTGATTGTTCCTACTTCGAACATGGCAGCCTTTCAGTATTTGAATAATTTGGTCATGCCAGGGCTTCCTTGGCCTTCCTCGACTTCTATCTTCCATTCACACTACTTGAATATATATTTTCAATTATTAGTCTCTCATCCATTCCTTCCATATATCCAAACCATCTAGGTGACCCTTTCTTAATTTTATTTAGGATGCATTCATTCGCCTTACATTCCTTTCCTACCAGAAGGTTTTTATGTCTTACAGGTTCCGACAGGAACATGCAGGATAGAGGAAATTTCTTGTTGGTCTCCAGAGCGTGAATACGATTGCTCTTTAAAGGTATTTCTAATTCTTGCTTTACAGAAAATGCTAAAGCGACACCCTGATCTAGCGTGTGACTAATTCCTGAAGGATTTATCTCCACCTCGCGATCCTCAGATAAATTAAATTGTATGCGATTTGATGAAGGGTTTGGGTGAATTTCGACTTCACGCTTGACAGAGAATTCCAAATTAATCTTCCGATCTTCATAATGGTCCAATGTCGAAGGTTCTACCTCGGTCTTGACAGATGACTGCATTATTTATTTCGATTCTTGGTCCAATACCATAGTTGGGATCTATGGCATTCTAGACACCTGTGGAGTCGTAATTTAATTTCTTACAATCAGTGTAAAATTCATACATATAATACTCTGCTTTGCCTCTTTCTGAGCATAACTTACATAAATCGTATTTGTAATAAAAATCACTACGTTCTCGTATTAAATTGCGCAGGAAATAACTTCTCACAAAACAATGAATTCATTACAACATGATGACGTCTGTGCTGTCTCTTCTTCTCCTTCTTTTTTTATGGCAGTATCAAGTACGGGTAGTAGCAGTAATAGTAGAAATGCGAACCATATATCCAAACCATCTTAGTGACCCTTTCTTAATTTTATTTAGAATGCATTCATTCGCCTTACACTTCTTTCCTACCAGGTCATTTTTCAGGAATGGGCAATCCACATGTTGTGGAATTATTAAGAGACAAAAATTACACCATTTCAAAATAATTATCAAATGAGCTTGCGTTGCACAATGTTCATTAAAATTGAACAAGCGACCCTTCCTTCCCGCCTCTAGGTATAATTCCTAGAAGGCCGCATTCTCTTCGCTTCGGCGAACAAAAAAATTCTCACCCTCGCAATGCAAATTCATGAACGGAACCGCCACAGAGTACGAAATTGGAAGCTGAACTGTTCAGTTGTTAATTTAAATTTTGTATTAATATATGAACAATGAGGTGGACTGCCTCCTCGCGATGTGTTTTCCGCGGGGAGGGCTAAAAGGAAACAAATGCGTGAACAATTAAGTGTGTTAAATGGAACAAGAGACTCTTTCGCGCCAAGAGGACGCGTGCCCCCCGTCAAGGAAATCTGTCCGCGCCACGAGAAGCCAAGAGCCTCGGAGGAGTGAGAGTGAGTCGGGGCCGGTCAACTATATGATGTCGCCGCCCTCAGCCGCCTTCCATTCCACGGAGAGAGGATAGACCGCCGCCCCCGTCAGAGAACGAGAGAGAGCCGTGGTCTTCCTCCTCGCCATGACCCAGCCGCCGCCCCGTCAGAGAACGAGAGAGCCGTGGCTGGTTCACCTCCATGTTTCTTCCCGCCCTTCGCGCAGGCTCGCCCTCTTGGCTGGAGCTGCGTCCGGCGGAACAGCATTTCTTAGATAAAAGTTAGGTTTAAGCACTTCTTAGGCTAATTAGTTTATAATTAGGTGGCCACCATAATGATTATTATGTCTATGGTAAGTCTTTATTTTTAATAAATTTCTGTTGTTTTAAAATACACAAACCACGCTTTTATTTACGCATTCCGGCTTGTCTACCTTCCCCGACTGACGGCATCGCTGGACCTGCCTTCTGGTGAGCTATTCTCACGAGGACCCTGGAGCTTCTGAAGCTAGAGAGGACTCGGCGAGGATCCGGAAGGTAGGTCAGGTACACGGCGATGAAAGAGGCCGGAGCGTCCACAGGACGCCCTTAGATCGCATTCCCCCGATCTTCGGTGACCGTTGACGCTCTTTTCCCTCGCTTTTTACCCGCCTGTTCTGTTTGGGAGGAGGGATGACACACATATATCATAATAATATTCTGCAGCTTCATCTCCTGGCTGTATCGTACACTAGTGTGACCAGTCTGAATTATGCAAAAAAAAAATACACGCAAGGGCACCATGTCGGTTCTATTTAAAAATGTTTCTACGGGTTTGTTTGGATACTTGCTCTTGGTGTTTAGAAACGAATTTAGACTGTTGTCTGGTCTAAAAATAAGATGTTTTCTTCTGATGAGGTACATTTATGGTTATAATATATAGTAAATGGTACATGTACCACTGATCGTATGTTTTTCTTTTACATTCATTATTTAATATTTTTGATCAGCCCACCAATAAAAATTGGCTTTTTACTATCTACCCTCTCACTCAGTCAAATATATAAATAAATGCATGGATCAAGATATTCCAAATGCTTTGAAAGCTGGAGAAAGAAAGAGAGGGGGGAGGGGAACAATACAGGTGAGTAAATACGTAAACTTTAGAACACGAATGCATGAAAGGTATTGAAAAATGGATATTAATAAATCGAGTTAAGTGGGTTAATTTAATTTTATTATAAAACAATTCAAAATCTAAATATTCTACCAACACAAATCCACGACATTCGGGCACTTAGTTCGGAAAACATTGGCTCAAATCGCAATACATCATTATGTTAAATTAATATTGGAAGACGCCGCCCGAATTACAGCACAACTAATTAGGATTAGGAGGGAGGCAACTTATTAAGACAATCCTAGAAAGGCGAACTAAATAGAAGAGCAACAATATCCATGAGGGTTTCCTGCCCGACATGATAGAGGGGATGGTTAAAAACCTCCGAATGGGTTGACACGTGTAAGGTTAGTTTAACATTCCTCTCTCCCTTGAATGGGTTAAGTTGTGCTTAATTAAACAACCTTTCAGTGAGAATTGTTTTTCAATATATATTTTGTTTTTGTAATAATTGTTTTTCATACTGAACAAGAAAACTTACTCTCTAAATGGGTAAACATGTGTTGAGTTAAGTTATTTTCCCGCGAGAACCGTTTTTCACATACTGAACAAGAAAACTTCTTCTCCTTTGAATGGAATAACATGTCGCACCGTGAGTGTAAAACCGACGTATGTGCAAATATACATTTTGGAGATATGGGAGTTTAAAGATTTCATATTGCTTGGAAAAACCTTTTTTTTTTAAATAAACCAATGATTTTCGGTTTATGGGTATATTACTATAAACCGAAAATCATTGGTTTATTTAAAAAAATAAACAGTTTTTCCAAGCAATATGAAATCTTTAAACTCCCATTTCCCCAAACTGTATATTTGCACTTACGTCGGTTTTACACTTACGGTGCGATGTTATCATTTAAGGAATTTTTCCGTAAGAAACGTTCTTCACATACTGAACAAGAAAACTTCTTATCCGCTGCATGGTGTTGAGTTAAGTAATTTTTCTGTTTGAACCATTTTTCACATACAGAACAAGACAATTCCCTTTCCCCTGTATGGGTTAACATGTGTTTAGTTAAGTATCCTTTCTGTGAGAACCTTTTTTTACACACTGAACAAGAAAACTTCTTATCCTCTGAATGGGTAAACATGTGTTGAGTTAAGTGACTTTTCTTAGAGAAACATTTTTCACATACAGAACAAGAAAACTTCTTATCCGCTGTATGGGTTATCATGTGTTGAGTTAAGTAATTTTTCTGTTTGAACCATTTTTCACACACAGAACAAGACAATTTCCTTTCCCCTGTATGGGTTAACATGTGTTTAGTTAAGTATCCTTTCTGTGAGAACCTTTTTTTACACACTGAACAAGAAAACTTCTTATCCTCTGAATGGGTAAACATGTGTTGAGTTAAGTGACTTTTCTTAGAGAAACATTTTTCACATACAGAACAAGACAATTTCCCCTCCGATGTATGGGTTAACATGTGTTGAGTTAACTCCCATTTCAGTGAGAACCGTTTTTCACATACAAAACAAGAAAACTTCCGCTCCCTTGTATGAGTTAACATATGTCTCGTTAAAATAATTTTCCCTGGGAACCGTTTTTCACATACAGAACAAGAAAATGGTCTCTCCTCGGAATGGGTTAACATGTGTCGAGTTAATTGACTTTCCTGTGAGAACCGTTTTTCACATACAGAACAAGACAATTTCCTTTCCCCTGTATGGGTCAACATGTGTGCAGTTAAGGAACTTTTCTGTGAGAATCTTTTTTCACACACTGAACAAGAAAAATTCTTATCCACTGAATGGGTTAACATGTGTTGAGACAAGTTATATTTCA
This sequence comes from Lepidostoma basale, assembly GCA_022606425.2. Taxonomy (NCBI): domain Eukaryota; kingdom Metazoa; phylum Arthropoda; class Insecta; order Trichoptera; family Lepidostomatidae; genus Lepidostoma; species Lepidostoma basale. The sequence goes on from JAHDVF020001251.1 coordinate 2,562,384, forward strand.
TCGGGAAACGTTTTTCACATACTGAACAAGAAAACTTCTTCTCAGAATGGGTTATCTTGTGTTTATTTAAGATAGTTTTCCGCGAGAACCGTTTTCCACATATAGAACAAGAAAATGGTCTCTCCGCTGAATGGGTTGACATGTGAAGAGTTAAGGAACTTTTCCGTAAGAACCGTTTTTCACATACCAAACAAGAAAACTTCTTATCCCCTGTATGGGTTAACATGTGTTGAGACAAGTTACTTTTCATTAAAAAACGTTTTCCACATACTGAACAAGAAAACTTCTTCTCAGAATGGGTTATCGTGGGTTTAGTTATTTGTTTTTCTGAATGAATTTTAGCATGCGTTTTTAATTCTCCCATTGAATGACATGTAATGCTGCATAAAGTACAAGCATAGTTATGTTTAGGTGTTTGAAGTATATTAGTAGCTTCTACTTTGATGTCGCAATCGGAAATGTCAATATCCGTATAATACAATGGAGCATTTCCTTCACCATTGTTACTGGACATTAATTGATTACAATCGGTATCTGGTTTTTGTCTTACAGGTTCCGACAGGAACATGCAGGATAGAGGAAATTTCTTGTTGGTCTCCAGAGCATTGATACGATCGCTCTTTATAGGTATTTCTAATTCTTGCTTTACAGAAAATGCTAAAGCGACACCCTGATCTAGCATGTGACTAATTCCTGAAGGTTTTATCTCCACCTCGCGATCCTCAGATAAATTAAATTGTACGCGATTTGATGAAGGGTTTGGGTCTATTTCGGCTTCACGCTTGACAGAGAATTCCAATTTAATCTTTCGATCCTCAGAATAGTCCAACGTCAAAGGTTCCACCTCGGTCTTGATAGATGACTGCATTATATATTTCGATTCTTGGTCCAATGCCATAGTTGGGCTCTGTGACATTCTAGACACCTGTGGAGTCGTAATTTAATTTCTTACAATCAGTGTAAAATGCATACGTATAATACTTGCTTTGCCTCTTTCCAAACATAACTTACGTTAATCGTATTTGTAAAAAAAATCACTACGTTCTCGGATTAAATTGAGCAGGAAATAACTCATAACTCATCACAAAGTAACTAATTCACGATAACATGATGACGTCAGTGCTCTCTATTCTTCTTCTTCTTCTTTTAATGGCTTTTCACCTCTTGTGGGTGTTTTTGCCAGTATCAAGTACGGGTAGTAGTAGTAATAGTAGCATTGCGGTCTCGATTCTATATTTAAATAAATTTAATTTGTAAATAGTAAAGGCAGAAACATACTATTAACACGCGACGCCACCCGATGAAACGTGATGCGTGTTAAGTCGAATCAAATTGTATTGTTTTTTTATGAATAGAATCACACTACGAACACCCGACGCGACGCCATGCGCGCCCACGCCACCCGATCCAGACGAGCTAGATCGACGTGTTGCCGATGGTGGAGTAAACACGTCGTAATTTAATTTCTTACAATCAGTGTAAAATTCATACATATAATACTCTGCTTTGCCTCTTTCTGAGCATAACTTACATAAATCGTATTTGTAATAAAAATCACTACGTTCTCGTATTAAATTGCGCAGGAAATAACTTATCACAAACTAACGAATTCATTACAACATGATGACGTCGGTGCTGTCTCTTCTTCTTCTTTTTTATGGCTTGTGGGTGTTTTGGCCAGTATCAAGTGCGAGTAGTAGTAGTAATTGTAGAAATGCGATCCATATATACAAACAATCTTAGTGACCCTGATATAGCCATGTTTCATGGCATAATAGGTGAGGTTGCACTAGACAAGTTTTACACGACCGAAAAGGCGTTTTCTCTCTGGAGGCTTGTTTGATCTTAGTTAAGTTTAATTTTAATTAGTGATAAGATTATGAAAGACATTTTAAAACACTAATCGTGATAATAAACAATAAGTGAGTGAAAAATAATAGCGTTCTGCCCGGTACCGCAAAGCAGTTAAGTACTGCCGGGCCCAATTTTCGAGAGTGGCCACACTTGAGAGGGGATGGTCTAACCCTCCGCCCTGCAGAGTTCCGGGCAGCTCTCGGCCCCCCAGTCCGCCTCCGCCCTCGGTAGGAGAAGTGTCTCTGCCCCGGCCACGCGCCGGGGACAATAGTCCCAAAAGATCGCGAAGTGTTATACCGAACGCCGGGAAGTGATTCTGAAAAAGATCGCGATATCGCCGCATGGCATCAGCAACCATGGCGTCAGCTCATCATCATTGGGACCTGATGCTGGCCACGGCTGTCTCAGCGAATGAGACCAGACCGCTCCTCGCCCGTCCTCGCGCCCGCCTCGCACATCCCTCGTGATGTGGACGCCACGTGCCGGCTGGATCGACGACTTCGCAGATCAGATCAAGTAGTGTTAATTCAGTGACGGAGTAGCTTTAAGTCGTTGGCCAACGAATAGAAGTAAGTCATCTTTAGTTTATAAGTGATCTTGTTTATTTGTTTTTGTATGTTTGTGTTTAAATATAAGTGTAAATAGCAAATATTGGTTTCAATCTCATATCACTATACATCCCGGAGCATCTTAGAGATCGAATAATAATCACATTAGCGAGTAAACACCGGGCAATACGTTGTGAGGAAGTGCTTCGAGATATGGAGTGAGATACGACTAATCGTCATGCTTCACCCTGTGTCGGAGAGCGACTTACTGACAAATGACGCCCAACGTCGTGGGGCAAAGTAACACGATGTAAAGTTACTTACAACCCTATCGAAATTTTATTATGGATGCATTCATTCGCCTTACATTCCTTTCCTACCAGAAGATATTTTTTCGGGAATGCGCAATTCACATATAAAATGTTTATGAATGTTTATGAATATTATTTGATATAGCCATACTTCATGGCATACTAGGTGAGATTGCACCGAATAAATTTTACATGGCCGAAAATACGTTTTCTCTCTGGAGGCTTGTTTGATCTTGGTTAAGTTTAATTTTAATTAGTGATAAGACTATGAAAAACAATAATAGTGGATAGGAAAAACAATAATAGTTAAGTGACAATTTTCGTGAGTGGCAACACTTTGGTGGGCGTGATCTCAACCCCCCACCGTGCAATTTTTGAACTCCGGAGAGCTCTCGAGCAACCAGTCAGTCACCGGCCTTCGGTGGAAGGAACATCTCTCTCCCGGCCGAACGCGCGCCGGGGAGATACTCTGAAAAGATCAAGAAAGTGAGATACCGGACTTCGGTGGAGATAATTCGAAGAAAAATATCGCGATAGACGTGCCGCATGGTGCCGGCTGCGTCAGCTTATAATCATTGGGGCCTGATGCTGGCCACGGCTGTCTCAGCGAAGGAGACCAGACCGCCTCGCTTCCTCGCTCTTCCTCGAACGTCCCTCGTAAGTCCTCTTTAGTTTAAAAGGAATTTTGTTTCTTTCTTTTGTGTTATATGTTTGTGTCATTAAATGTAATTGTAAATAGTAAATATTGGTTTCAATCTCATATCACTATACATCCCGGAGCATTTCAGAGATCACATAATGAGGTTACATTAGCGAAGCACATGGGCAACAGGTTGGGAGGAGTTGTTTCAAGATCGGGAATGAGATACGAGTATCTTCGTGTTTCACCCCGTGGCGCCAACAGACACCTAACAATTATATATCATAATACTATTCTACAGCTTCATCTATTGGCTGTATTGTTAGGAGAAAGGTTGCTGTCAAGAGGTGAAAAAGATTAATTAAATCGTATCTCATTCCCGATCTCGAAACAACTCCTCCCAACGTTGCCCATGTGCTCACCAATATAAAATTATGTTAATTGAGATATGCTCCGGAATGCAAATTTTGAAACCAATATTTACTATTTAAAATTACCTTTAATTAAACCAACATACAATGTATACAAGAAAGATTAATCAAGATTACTTTAGAGAAGACTTACATGCTATCCGTTGGCCAACAACTTAAAACTAACGAGTCACTGAATTGCGGCGAGGACGGCGCTGACGCTGTCGTGGTCAGCACGGGGACGGTGATCTGCGAAGCCGTCGTGGCGGCGAGTTGGCTGCTAGTGGCGTCCGCATCACGAGGGACGTGCGAGGCGGACGATGGGGAAGAGCGTGGAAGCGAAGGGCGGATTGGTCTCCTTCGCTGAAACAGCAGCGGCCAGCAACAGGCCCCAATGGTGATAACCTGACGCAGCCGGCACCATGCGGCGCGTACATCGCGAACTTTTCCTTCAGATTATCTCCCCGGCATTCGGCCGGGGAGAGATGTCGCCTCACCGGAGTCCGGTCTGTAACTCTCGCGATCTTTTTCAGATTATCTTCCCAGCGTCTTCCCAGCGCCGGTAAGATGTTCCTTCCACCGAAAGCCGGTGTCTGACTAACGCGTCGCTGTTCAGGAGCTCTCCGAGTTCAAAAAAATTGCACGGTGGGGGTTAGGTCACGCCCCCCAAAGTGTTGCCACTTAACAGAATTGTCACTTACACTATTATTTTTAAAATTAAAATTAAACTTAACTAAGATCAAACAAGCCTCCAGAGAGAAAATGTATTTCCTGCCATGTAAAATTTGTTCAGGGCAATCTCACCTAGTATGCCATGAAACATGGCTATATCAAGTCCAACGTCGAAGGTTCCACCTCGGTCTTGATAAATGACTGCATTATATGTTTCGATTCTTGGTCCAATACCATAGTTGGGCTCTGTGGCACTCTAGACACCTGTGGAGTCGTAATTTAATTTCTTACAATCAGTGTAAAATGCATACATATAATACTTGCTTTGCCTCTTTCTGAACATAACTTACGTAAATCGTATTTGTAATTAAAATCACTGCGTCCTCGTATTAAATTGAGCAGGAAATAACTTATCACAAAATAACGAATTCATGTCTTCTCCTTCTTCTTTTTATGGCTTTTCATTACTTGTGGGTGTTTTGGCCAGTATCAAGTACGGGTACTACTACCCTACTACTACTAGTTATAGTAGAAATGCGATCCATATATACAAATAATCTTACTGACCCTTTCGTAATTTTATTTAGGATTCATTCATTCGCCTTACATTCCTTTCCTACCAGAAGATCTGTTTTCGGGAATGCGCAATCCACATATCGCACGCTTAATAGTAAACTGACCGATTATGGTTAAGGTTAATAGTAAACTGACCGATTATGGTTAAGGTTAAGTTAAGGACCGATTGAGTTAACATGAGACAGAGGCTTGTATTAACGCTATCCATCGTTTCGCGTTAAAATTAAGTCAAAATTCCGCCAATTGACCTCCATTACACTATATCGGTATTTTTCATTCGTACGTTTTTTTCGACTGTTTTTGTTAAAACACCGACTCATGTCAGATTGAGCAAAACTTGCTTTTTTTTTTAGTTAAGCCAGTGTTCTATTAAGTGTGCAATATATCATAATAATATTCTACAGCTTCATCTCCTGGCTATTTCGTACACTAATGAGACCAGTCTGAATTATGCAAAAAAAAATTACACGCAAGGGCACCAAGTCGGTTCTATTTAAAAATGTTTCTACGGGTTTGTTTGGATACTTGTTCTTGGTGTTTAGAAACGAATTTAGACTGTTGTCATGGTCTAAAAAATATGATGTTTTCTTCTGATGAGGTACATTTGTGGTTATAATGTATAAAGTAGATGGTACATGTACCACTGATCGTATGTTTTTCTTTTATATTCATTATTTAATATTTTTGATCAGTCCACCAATAAAAATTGGCTTTTTACTATCTACCCTCTCGCTCAGTCAAATATATAAATAAATGCACAGATCAAGATATTCCAAATGCTTTGAAAGCTGGAGAAAGAAAGAGAGGGGGGAGGGGAACAATACAGGTGAGTAAATACGTAAACTTTAGAACACGAATGCATGAAAGGTATTGAAAAATGGATTTTAATAAATCGAGTTAAGTGGGTTAATTTAATTTTATTATAAAACAATTTAAAATCTAAATATTCTACCAACACAAATCCACGACATTCGGGCACTTAGTTCGGAAAACATTGGCTCAAATCGCAATACATCATTATGTTAAATTAATATTGGAAGACGCCGCCCGAATTACAGCACAACTAATTAGGATTAGGAGGGAGGCAACTTATTAAGACAATCCTAGAGAGGCGAACTAAATAGAAGAGCAACAATATCCATGAGGGTTTCCTGCCCGACATGATAGAGGGGATGGTTAAAAACCTCCGAATGGGTAGACACGTGTAATGTTAGTTTAACTTTCCTCTCTTCCTTGAATGGGTAGTGTTTAATTAGGCGACCTTTCAGTGAGAACTGTTTTTCTCTTACTGAAACAAGAAAACTTATCCTCTGAATGGGTAAACATGTGTTGAGTTCTTCCTCTTTCCTGTATGAGTTAACATGTTTTGAGTTCAATTATTTTTCCGTCAGAACCGTTTTTCACACACAGAACAAGAAAATGGTCTCTCCTCGGAATGGGTTAACATCTGTATATTTAGGGGAATTTTCAGTGAGAAAGGTCTTTCACATACTGAACAAGAAAACTTCTCCTCTGAATGGGTAAACATGTGTTGAGTTAAGTAACTATTCTGTGAGAACAGTTTTACACATACCGAACAAGAAAATTTCTTCTCCTCTGAATGAGTAAACATGTGTTAAGTTAAGTAACTTTTCTGTGAGAACCGTTTTTCACATACCGAATAAGAAAACTTCCTCTCCACTGTATGGGTTAACATATGTTTAGTTAAGATAATTTTCCTTGAGAACCGTTTTTCACTCACAAAACAAGAAAATTTCTTCTCCTCTGAATGCGATAACATTTTTTTTTTTTTTTATGTATACAACAGGTCGTTTGAACCCAATTACTGTACACAATTTATTTTTTAGCTATTATATTGAATCACGTGACATGTGATAGGTAGCCAATCTATCGCCATTTTATTGTCACATGAATTCTACACCAGACCAAAGACAGTGTGACAATCACACTGCCATCGCCGTGAATCGAACCCGGGACCTTCTATATGGAAGTCAGAGCTCTTACCACTCTGCCACGAAGGTCGTCGTGAACATGTGATCATTTAAGGAATTTTCCCTTAAGAAACGTTTTTCATAAACTGAAGAAGAAAACTACTTATCCCCTGTATGGGTTATCATGTGTTTAGTTAAGTATTTTTTCTGTAAGAACCATTTTTCACATACAGAACAAGACAATTTCCTTTCCCCTGTGTGGGTTAACATATGTCTAGTAAAGACAAGTTTCCATGAGAACCGTTTTTCACATACAAAACAAGAAAACGGTCTTTCCACTGAATGGGTTGACATGTGAGCAGTTAGGGAACTTTTCAGTGAGAACCGTTTTTCACATACAGAACAAGAAAATTTCCTTTTCCCTGTATGGGTTAACATGTGTGCAGTTAAGGAACTTTTCTGTTGGAACCTTTTTTCACACACTGAACAAGAAAACTTCTTATCCACTGAATGGATAAACATGTGTTGAGTTAAGTGACATTTCTGTGAGAACCGTTTTTCACATACAGAACAAGAAAATGGTCTCTCCTCTGAATGGGTTAACATATGTTAAGTTAAGATAGTTTTCCGTGAGAACCGTTTTCCACATATAGAACAAGAAAATGGTCTCTCCGCTGAATGGGTTGACATGTGAAGAGTTAAGGAACTTTTCCGTAAGAACCGTTTTTCACATACCAAACAAGAAAACTTCTTATCCCCTGTATGGGTTAACATGTGTTGAGACAAGTTACTTTTCATTGAGAAACATTTTTCACATACGGAACAAGAAAACTTATTCTCAGAATGGGTTACCATGTGTTTAGTTATTTGTTTTTCTGAATGAATTTTAGCATGCGTGTTTAATTCTCTCAATAAACGAAATGACAGGCTGCATAAAGTACAGGCATAGTTATGTTTAAGTGTTTGGAGTTTGTTTATAGCTTCTGCTTTGATGTTGCAATCGGAAATGTCAATATCCGTATAATACAATGTAGGATTTCCTTCACCATTGTTACTGGACATTAATTGATTACAATCGGTATCTGGTTTTTGTCTTACAGGTTCCGACAGGAACATGCAGGATAGAGGAAATTTCTTGTTGGTCTCCAGAGCATTGATACGATCGCTCTTTATAGGTATTTCTAATTCTTGCTTTACAGAAAATGCTAAAGCGACACCCTGATCTAGCGTGTGACTAATTCCTGACGGATTTATCTCCACCTCGCGATCCTCAGATAAATTAAATTGTATGCGATTTGATGAAGGGTTTGGGTCTATTTCGACTTCACGCTTGACAGAGAATTCCAATTTAATCTTTCGATCCTCAGAATAGTCCAACGTCGAAGGTTCCACCTCGGTCTTGAATGATGACTGCATTATATATTTCGATTCTTGGTCCAATACCATAGTTGGGCTCTGTGGCATTCTAGACACCTGTGGAGCCGTTATTTAATTTCTTACAATCAGTGTAAAATGCATACATATAATACTTGCTTTGCCTCTTTCCAAACATAACTTACGTTAATCGTATTTGTAAAAAAAATCACTACGTTCTCGGATTAAATTGAGCAGGAAATAACTCATAACTCATCACAAAGTAACTAATTCATGATAACATGATGACGTCAGTGCTCTCTATTCTTCTTCTTCTTCTTTTAATGGCTTTTCACCTCTTGTGGGTGTTTTTGCCAGTATCAAGTACGGGTAGTAGTAGTAATAGTAGCATTGCGGTCTCGATTCTATATTTAAATAAATTTAATTTGTAAATAGTAAAGGCAGAAACATACTATTAACACGCGACGCCACCCGATGAAACGTGATGCGTGTTAAGTCGAATCAAATTGTATTGTTTTCTATGAATAGAATCACACTACGAACACCCGACGCGACGCCATGCGCGCCCACGCCACCCGATCCAGACGAGCTAGATCGACGTGTTGCCGATGGTGGAGTAAACACGCCACCCGACGCGATGCACGCAGTTTGTTTCTAGACAACACCCGACCCCACGCGTCAGTCGTTCAAGTACTTTCGCAGAGCGTACACGCATACGCACGGTGTACATCGGGTGTCGACACGTTGCGTCGCGTCGCGTGTTAACAGTATGTTTCTGCCTTAAATATTGGTTTCTATCTCGCATCATAATACATCCCAGAGCATACCTCATATAACATAATGTTAATTACAACATTTTGAATGTATACAAATACTTGTAGACGAACAACTGGATTTCACCCATTGCGGGCTATCATGGCGGTAGCCTTTGACATTGCGTTAAAAAGATATTCTGCTTAATGCTTTAAATATAATCTTCATTGATGGCGTTAGTGTGTAGATTGAATAAACTACCATGCAAAGGTTGGTGTTGCCGATTAACATATATACAACTTCCAAAAATTTGTTAGACATGGCGGTCGTAAGAAAAAAGGTGGAATGGGGAATGTTGTATTACATAAAGCGTGCGCTTAACCCAACCAATGACAGGTCATAAGTCCTGTAAACACCTCGATCAACCATATTCTGTTTCCAATTTGCATCTTCGTCTTTATTGAGATACAATTGATACATAATGTTAACATTGGCAAATCACATTGGCAAACGTTGGGAAGTTGTCGAGATCAGGAGTGAATTTCGATTAAATTCATCTTTCACCCCGTGACACCAACATACTACTCCTGACAAATGGTACGTGTACCAATGATCATATTTTTTTATTTTATATTCATTATTTATTATTTTTGACTGGTCCACCGATAAACATTGGCTTTTTACTATCTACCCTCTCGCTCAGTCAAATATATAAATAAACTAGCCGACCCGACGAACTTCGTACCGCCTCAGAATCAATAAATGTTGTGTTAACTTATTAGATAAATTAAATTCACTTTTTTATTGAGTTACAATTAATACTTAAAATGAATTAACTAACTCACTAACTAACCATCACGCCGTCTCCCCGAAGGGGTAGGCAGAAAGAATGGATTACCACACTTTTCTTTCCTGACATATTTCTCTCGCTTCCTCAACATTCATACATCGTGTCATGCACGCGCGTCGATTTCTCTGACTCCTCACATGGCCGACATTCAATATTTGATTTATTTGATCGTGACACGTTTTCCTCGGTCTTCCTCTATTTCTGGTTTCATTTACATCATTAACATAAAAAATTTTTACCATTCTTTCTTCATTCATTCTTTCCATATGTCCAAACCATCTTAATGATCCTTTCATTATTTTGTTCATGACACCATCATTCGCACCGCATTCACTTCTTATATTTTCATTCGACACTCTATCATACACAGAGTATCCACACATTCGTCTAAGAGATCTCATTTCTACTGCATTTATTCTACTTTCATCCTTCTTTTTTTTTTTGTAAAATGAATTAAGTTTAATAAATGTGCAAAAATCAAAAGGGAAATTATTTTAATTACATTAGAATGTAATTCACGTGGAAGCATGCATTAATAAATAAAATGAATCATACATTTTTAAATAAAAACATTGTTTTATGTATCACAATTGTATTTTTATATTTCGCGACAATATTCAACCAAAGTGGAATCTACCAGATTTATTGTGAGGATTGTGATGCCGTGTATATTGGAAAGACGGGTCGATCATTTTTGAAAAGGTTATATGAACACAAAATTTCATACAAAAACAGAAACATCTTTTCGGAAATGACGAATCATTTTGACCATCATTTCGAAACCAAAAACATTTTTTACACAATCATAGCAAACTATTCAATAAAATTAGAGAAATTAGTTAATTTAGAAATTTTAAAAGCAAAGACAAGTGAATTGAATGTTACAAATAACCAAATTCCAGCTTATTCCCCCTTAGTATATAGTACGAGTACATTAAAAACTTTTCCTTTATACAATCTACCAAAAAATATAAATACTACCTTCCACTTTTGTCCCTATCTTACTAATGTTATCTGCTTCCTTATAATGTTTATCGTCTTTAATCTATTATGATTCAGCATTTTTGACTCAATATTATTTGTAATTGTTCCTTCTAATTACTGCTTTTATTATTATTACGATTATTATTATTATTATTTTCCTCATTTAATATGTTCTCCTATAAATAGTAACTAACAGTTCTTTTAATTAACTTTAATTAGGTATCTAACTCAACTCCAGCAAGAGCTTCAAAATTATATCAAAGAAATTATTCAAATTGACATAAGGAACAAATACACCGAAAGATTCGAAATCACGAAAATTTAACAGTTGATGTATTATTGTAGCACCTGATGATGTCAACATAGGTTGACGAAACGGTTGTCGCGAAAAAATAAAAATACAATTGTGTCACATAAAACAAAGTTTTTAATTAACAATTTATAATGTTAATGTATCATAATGTTTTGGCCAAAACAATGGATTTACATGAATTAATTTCAAGAAATGTGCAAAAATCAAATAATTACATTGAAATGAATGTTATTCATGTGTAAGCAAGCTTTTTATTCTTCTTTTAGACCTTTGGTCTGTTCCTGTAATCATGCTGGCCTTTCTTGGGAGGTCGATTCCCAGCTATTTCTCCATTTCTTTGGTGATCTTCCGGGGGGACGGTAGCCGGCAGGAATCTGATGCGCCACAGCGTGTGGGATTCTAGTGGGATCCATCCTCTGCACGTGCGCATTCCAATATCTTCTGCGTTGTCATAAGGCAAATTTTCAATTTCAACGGGCTGACTTGTGTTTAGTTAGGCCACCTTTCAGTGAGAAACGTTTATCACACACTGAACAGGAAAATGTATTCTTACCTATACAGGTTAACATTTGTAGAGATAAGTGACTTTTCTGTGAGAACCGCTTTTCACATACAGATCAAGAGAATGTTCACTCCCCTGAATGGGTTAACATGTGTATATTTAGGCGACTTTTCCATGAAAAACGTTTTTCACATACTGAACAAGAAAACTTCCTCTCCTCTAAATGGGTAAACATGTGTTTAGTTAAGTAACTTTGTTGTGAGAAACCTTTTTCACATACTGAACAAGAAAAATTTTTCTCCCCTGTATGGGTAAACATGTGTACAGTTAAGTGACTTTTCTTTGAGAACCGCTTTTCACATACAGAACAAGACAATTTCCTCTCCCCTGTATGGGTAAACATATGTACAGTTAAGTTACTTTTCTTTGAGAAACGTTTTTTACATACAGAACAAGACCATTTCCTCTCCTCTGCATGAATTAACATGTGTTCATTTAGGTGATTTTTCCGTAAGAAAAGTTTTTCACATACTGAACAAGAAAACTTCTTATCCTCTGTATGAATTATCATGTGATAAGTAAGGACACTTTTCGTTGGGAAACGTTTTTCACATGCTGAACAAAAAAACTTCTTCTCCCCTGTATGGGTAAACATGTGTACATTTAGGCAACTTTTCCGTGAGAAATGTTTTTCACAAACTGAACAAGAAAACTTCCTCTCCTGTGAATGGGTTAACGTGTGTTTCGTTAAGTTACTTTTCTGTGAGAAACGTTTTTCACACACTGCACAAGAAAATTTCCTCTCTGAATGGGTTAACATGTGTTCATTTAGGTGATATTTCGCTGAGAAACGTTTTTCACATACCGAACAAAAAAACTTTTTATCCCCTGTATGGGTTAACACGTGTTCGGTCAGGTGACTTCTCGTTAAGAAATCTTTTTCACATATGGAACAATAAAACTTATTTTCTCTTGATTGGGTTGACGCGTGTTCAGACACGATATGTTTCTGTACATATCGTTTTTCAATAGGAAAAGGGAATCGTTTTTCTGGATGAACTTTAGCATGCGTTTTTAATTCTCTCATTGAACGAAATGACAGGCTGCATAAAGTACAAGCATAGTTATGTTTAGGTGTTTGGAGTTTGTTTGTAGCTTCTTCTTTGATGTCGCAATCGGAAATGTCAATATTCGTATAATACAACGGAGCATTTCCTTCACCATTGTTACTGGAATCAAACTTTTCAGCGAAATGATTATAATCGGAATCTGGTTCTCGTTTTACAAGTTCCGACAGGAACATGCACGATAGAGGAATTTTCGTGTTGGTCTCCAGAGCATGAATACGATTGCTCTCTATAGGTATTTCTAATTCTTGCTTTACAGAAAATGCTATAGCGACACCATCATCTTGCGCGTGACTACCTCCTGAAGGTTCTATTTTCACCTCGCGATCCTCAGATAAATTAAATTGTAGGCGATTTGATGAAGGGTCAATTTCGACTTCACGCTTGACAGGTAATTCCAATTTAATCTTTCGATCTTCAGAATAGTCCAACGTCGAAGGTTCCACCTCGGTCTTGATAGAAGACTGCATTATATATTTTGATTCTTGGTCCATTACCGTAGTTGGGCTCTGTGACCTTTAAGACACCTGTATGGAGTTATAATTGAATATCTTACAATCAGTGTAAAATACATAAATATAATACTTGTTTTGCCTCTCAAAACATTTCTTACATCAGTCGTATTTGTAATAAAAATCATAACGTTCTCGTATTAAATTTAGCAGGAATTAACTTATCACAATATAACCTACGCGGTGGTGCAAATGTGAACTAAACACTAAACGCCCAATGTCATTCTGACAGATTTAAGTTATTGTTTACATTGTCGACGTAATTATTATAGTTTTCTTTATTAATTTGGGACTAACAATGCCCAAAGATAGTAAAAATCAGTATAACAGAGACTATTCTGAATGTTAAAGCCTCTTTGTGAAGAACAGAGAATAATTGCGGCATTAATTCCATTAGAAAAAGTTAACGCACGTGTTGGCAAAATGACAGATAAGTGTTGTTATAAATACATAGATTAGTGTAATAATAAAAAAAAAAACATTGGAACCGTCTATGTTACGAAGATGTGTTCATGTCACTTTGCCCCACGTCGTTGGGCGCCATTTGTTACGAAGATGCTATCGTCACGGGGTGAAACATGAAGATTACTCGTGCTCCACTCCCGATCTCGAAGCAATTCCTCGCAACGTATTGATGCCCATGTGATTCGCTAATGACTCATTACTATTATGTTAATTGAGATTGCTCCGGGATGTATAGTGATATGAGATTGAAACCAATATTTACAATTATATTTAAACACACAAACATACAATATACAAAAAGAAAGAAACAAGATCACTTATAAACTAAAGAGGACTTACTTGCTATTCGTTGGCCAACGACTTAAAACTACTCCGTCACTGAATAACACTACTTGATCTGCGGCGACGACCGACGCTGACGCTGTCGTGGCCAGCACGAGGACTGCCGGCGGCTGCATGGCACAGAAGGATGCCCGGCGTCCACTTCCATCTCCCGGGCTGAGGGGCATCACGCAGATGATGGATCGCAGAGGGCACGGGTCTTCTTCACAGCGACAGCGGTGGCCAGCATCAAGCCCCAATGGTGATTAGCTGGCGCGGCTGATTAGCACGAGGGCGGTGATCTGCGAAGCCAGCGTGGTGACGAGTTGGCCGCTAGTGGGACGTGGTGACAAGGGACGTGCGAGGCGGGAATGGCCATTGGCCGGGCGCCGCGCTGGCGGCCAGCGGGCGCTGAGAAGCCGCACGTCCGCCTCCTCTGAAGTCTGATTTTCAACTGTTGAGCGTCGCTACATGCAGCCCTCTCGAGTCTGCTCCGCAGGGTGAGGGGTTAGGTCATCCCCCTCCAAAGTGTGGCCACTCACGAAAATTCGGCCCGGCAGTACCTAACTGAATTGCGATACCGAACGCTATTTTGTTATTATCACCAAATTGTCACATCACTTCCTTAAACACTATTATTGTTTTTAAATTGTCTTACATAGTCTTATCACTAATTAAAATTAAACTTAACTAAGATCAAACAAGCCTCCAGAGAGAAAACGTATTTTCGGTCATGTGAAATTTGTCTAGTGCAATCTCACCTATTATGCCATGAAACATGGCTATATCATTTATAACGAGTAATTCGCATAGCAAGCAAAACAGGTTTTGAAAAATGTACTCCCTTAACGAGCAACATTTCGCTAACGAGTGACACAGAAAGGGGAAGTGTACGAAACAGTGTCGCCTTGCTATTGCTTTTCGGCTATCCATGTGAAAAAGAACCTTTCTACATCATTAAGAATGGTCTTTTTGTCCTCGATAGATATCTCCGACAGCACAGATTGTTTTACCTATCGGCCGCCAGAACCAATCTGCCTCTGGTGAAACCGGTGGGAAGAACAATTAGTCTGCTGAACTCGGTCTCCTCGGAGATCGACGTCTTTCATATTAGTAAAAGTACGTTCAGGAGACAAATATTCTCGACTTTAGAAAGTATCTTGCCTTCCTAATGTCGAACCATCACTAATGCATTCCTGGTATTTGTTGTATGTATATAATATTTTACCTGTACTCAATAGATGCCTTAAATATTTTTGCTGTTTGTAATGTCTTTTGAGTAAATAAACTGATTTGATTGATTGATTGATTGATTGAATACTATAGAAATGAGACCACTGAGATGGTTTGAATATATGGAACGAATGTGCGAGAGAAGAATGGTTAAAATGTTGTATACTAGCAGTGTGAGTGGAGAGAGAAGCCGGGAAAAACCAAGAGAAAAATGTAAAGGAATCTAGAGAGGTATAAATAATAAATAATAATAAATTGGATAATTTATAAAGCGCCATTTTTATGAATTACTCATCTCAAGGGCGCTGTAGAATGTGTTCTGTTTTATCAACTAGATAATTATAAGAATAATAATGATAACAATAATAATAAACATATTTAGTATGAGGGCTGCACCTGACGAAGTCGATCAGCCCTTCCTCTCAGGAAATGATCATTTGAAAAGGTGCGTTTTGAGTCTCGATCTAAACTCTGATTGATTCTGAATACACTTAGAGTCTGCTGGGAGATTGTTCCAGGCTGAAGGGCCGGCTACCGCGAAGGCTCGGTCGCCAAAGTTTGTGCTTGGACAGCGTTTTGGCACAGTCAATCTACCGATCGCAGAAGACTTAGCTGATCGCAATGTAGACTGTCTAGCATTAAGGTTCTCGTTGATGCAGAGTTCAGATATATAATCTGGTGCCATTCCATGCAACACCTTATAGACCGTCCAGCAGAGCTTGTATTGTATCCTTTCTGGACATTTCAGCCAGTGGAGCTCCTTATGATTCTGTGTTATGTGACAACTCTTTGGCACACCCCTTATCAGTCTTGCTGCTGTATTGAATGCAGACTGGAGTTTATTTGTTTGCTGTTTGGGGATGTTGGCGTCGACACCATTGCAGTAATCTAGTCGGGACACGACGAAGGAATTGATTAATGTTTTAAAACTGTAAATGGGAATATTTCTTTTTATGGATCTTAATTGCCTTAGATGAAAGGAGCAGTTTCTGAATGTTTTATTGATTTGAGTTTTCAATGAAAGATCAGTCTCAAGATGGACGCCAAGAAGTTATTTTGCTTTTTTAGGAGAGATATCTGTGTCGGATGCCTAGATACTGGGGAGCGATCAATTAAGTTTTGGCGCTTCGTAGAAGCAGTCCGAAGAAATTCTCAGGACAGAGCAGTATGACGGTCCATCCTCTCTGCCTACCCCTCCGTAGAAATGGCGTGATGATTTGATAGTTGGTTGGTTCAAAATATAAAGAACAGATAATTAATGACATTAATCGCAAATGTAAATAAATATATATTTTTGTATAAAAATATCTTACCAGTTTTCCCATTTTGGTTTTACATGTATGACATTTGATAATGCCTTAGCAAGGCGTCTATAGCATTTTAGAAAATGAATATTAAATATTTGTTCAACTTAACTTTACTGGCTTAAGAGTACAGAAAGAATCCTGTACAATCTCTGCTGAACATTCTTCAAACCGCTACATGGAATGGCACCAAGTATTATATCCGAACTCTGTATAACGGACAGCCTAAATCACCTGCAATAGGAAGATTAGATGAGCGGAAGCGTTCCTCTTGGGGATCGAGCCTTTGTGGTAGCCGGCCCATCAGCTTGGAACAATCTCCCTTCATACCTTAGATACATGAATGATCCGACAGATTTCAGATGTAAGCTGAAAACCCATATTTTTCATATTTCATAACCAATTTAAAACTTGTATATTTTGTTCTCTTATACTTTCTAACCGATCGCGAATACCAAATGCAGTGTTCATATTTAGATTTTTAGATTTAAAACACATCTTAATGCGCCCTTGAGGTGATTATCATTATAAACTAACTAACTAACCATCATGCCGTCTCTCCGAAGGGGTAGGCAGAAAGAATGGACTGCCACACTTTTCTTTCCTGACACATTTCTCTCGATTCCATAACTTTCATACATCGTGTCATGCACGCGCGTCGATTTCTCTGACTCCTCGCGTGGCCGACATTCAATATTTGATTTATTTGTAGTGCCATTCCTCTATTTCTAGTTCCATTTACATCGTTAACATATACTCTTTTTACCATTCTTTCTTCTTTCATTCTTTCCACGTGTCCAAACTATCTTAATGATCATTTCATTATTTTCTTCATAACACCATCATTCACACCGCATTCACTTCTTATATTTACATTCGACACTCTATCATACACAGAGTATCTACACATTCGTCTAAGGGGTCTCATTTCTACTGCATTTATTCTGCTTTCATCCTTCAGTCTTTGCCCGTTCCATGCTTCGCTTCCATACATAAGGGTCGGTACAAGAGCACCATTGTGCACTGCCATTTTAGCTTTTTTGGATAGGTTTTTGTTTGCAATGACAACTTTAAGTGCACCATTCACTTTGTTGCCTGCCCCAACCTCTCCTTCGATGTCCCTCTCCACTGGTTACACAATTTAACACATTATATAAGAGATACGAGGGGCGTTCAATATATTCTCGATATGGGTATGAAGGAAAAGACTTAGATTAATAGTCATTTTTAATATCTATGCACTTCTTACTTCTAGCAATCAATTTATTTAAACCCTCAAAATATAATGATTCCGGTTTGTTATCAAAATCGCCGCTTTTATCGAGTCATCGTCGTCAAATCGTTTCCACGAATATTTTTCTTTAGATTTGGGAATATAAAAAAATTACATGGTGCCAGGTCTGGACAATATGGTGGGTAATTGATTTTTGCAAAACCACATTCACGAACTGCAGCCTTTGCAACTTGAGCCTTGTGCACCGGTGCATTGTCGTGGAGGAGAGGATCCCTCTGGCCGATTTCCCCCGCCTTTTCTCTTTGATCGCCTCCCACAACTGATAAAGGATGCTAGAGTAGTATTTTCTGGTGATATTGATACCCTTTTTCTTGTAATCTATCAGCTAATTCCCTGGGAATCCTAGAAAACTGTAGCCACGACCTTCCCTGCGGATTGTGTCGCCTTGAACTTCTTTGGGTGCTTTGTACCTTTTTGGTGCCATTGCATGGACTCCTGCTTACTCTCAAAATCATAGTAATGAACCCAGGTATCATCCCCAGTAACAATTTTGTCAATAGTTTCTTTAGAATTTTCACTACAGAGCTCCAAAAATCCTTTGCAACTTTGTATGCGGTGAGATTTTTGAAGTGGCGTTAGGAATCTCGGCACCCATCTTGCACTGACTTTTAACATGTGTAGGCGGTCGTATCAAATAGAAACAATGGTACCAGTGGATAGGCTAGTAATCTCGGCTATCTTTTGCACCTTCATTCTGGCATCTTTCAGTACTAAATTTTCTATTTTCTCCACATTTTCTGTTTACTGGCCTCGATTGGCCGACCAGATCGCTCGTCATCTTCTATGCTCTCTCTGCCCCTCTTCAATTCACTGTACCACTTTTGAACTGTTGATAATGGAGGAGCAGACTCCCCGCAAACTTCTGATATCTCTTTGTGGATGGTTTTCTGATTTTTTCCTTGTTTGGTGAGGAATTTTATAACAGCACGGTACTCGAGTTTGTTTAACTTTACAAAATGTCTCATCTTGCTTGTGTTTCGGGGACAGCTACACAATGACTAATGATCCGTTTGTTATGAAACTTGGTACTTATACTACTAATGATTGCAATGTAACGAGGTAATTAACTATTCATTCATAGTTGCACTCCTTCATATCGATACCGAGAATATATTGAACGCCCCGTGTACATGCTTTTTTAGGGTATCTTATTGATCTTTCATTATTTTGTTCATAACAATAACATTCGTAATGTGTGGACACTCCGTATAATGGAGTGTCCAATGAAAATATTATTGTTGTTATTATTATTATTATATTTTGCATTTCAGATGGGGTACCTTCAAGTACAGCACTATGCATCTGTGTCGTCTACCTGTAACAAACGGGTGACTGACACACTCTTCATCTTAGCCCCGGTCATTATCAAATAACATTTTATTTATAAAACAATTGGATATTAGTTCAAAGTAAAAAGAATAGTAATTACGAGTGACCCAAAGAGCCATGGAAAGAGCCATGTTGGGAATAAGCCTAAGAGACAGAGTCTGAAACGATACGGTGAGAGAGAAAAAACAAAAGTCACTGACATCATCCACCGAGTGGCGACTTTAAAATGGCAATGGGCAGATCACGTAGCCAGAAGCTCAGATGAAAAATGGACAAGAACACTGCTGACTTGGAGACCGTGGACGGCAAAGAGAAGTGCAGGGCTTTAAATGTAAGTCCCGGATGGACCGGGGACAAGCCCAGGGAGTGTACGAGTGAGGCTGACAAAAGGGCGCCGCTACGCCCTATAACAGCCTCGGGTATGTGGCGGGAACTTCTATATCAGTATCTTCCTCGAATATCAAAGATTCAATAAACACACTTGAGATGGCAACTTATTAAATCTGCCTAAAGTCAGTTGCCGCGGGCAGTGTTTACACACCAATTGTGCTTAAGATGTTATTTCGAACATGGACCCCATACAGAAGACACATTTCTTATTTTGGGAATGCTCGGAACCAATTATCTACAGCTTCGAAGAGATGGACATCTAATAACCCATTTCTTCAGATTAATTAGGGGATACTTCGAGAACTCGGCCGTACTGGAGGATGTTGGTCTTTTTGTCCCCGATAGATATCTCCGACAGCGACAGCACAGATTGTTTTACCTACCGGCCGCCAGAACCAATCTGCCTCTGGTGACACCGGTGGGAAGAGCAATTAGTCTGCTGAACGCGGTCTCCTCAGAGATCGATGTCTTTCATGTTAGTGAAAGTACGTTCAGAAGGCAAATACTCTTAATTCTGGAGAGTATCCTGTCTTCCTAATGTTGAACCATCTCTCATGCGTTTCTGGTAGTATACTATACATAATATATTATTTTACCTGTTCTCAATAGATGCCTTAAAAATAAATTTTGTAATGTCTGTTGATGAAATAATCTGATTTGATTTTATTTGATTTGATAAAATTAAAGGTGTTCAGAAATGAATCTAAAGTTTCAAATTTAAAACGTTTGTTTATTTAAGCAACACAGAATGAAATCTTGACGCTGTAGATAGAAAAATAAATTTAACTAACTAACCAATACACAAGGATCACAAGGAAATCGAAAGAAGAATCACAATTGGTAACAAAACATTCTTCTCTCTACTACCAGCGCTCAAATCAAGAAACGTACACTGGAAAACCAAAATCATCCTGTATAAAACAATCATCCGAACAGTGACCTATGGGTGTGAGGCGTGGACAATGACAGCGAAATCTGCAGAGCGACTGGATACTTTTGAGAGAAGGGTGCTACGCAGAATTCTGGGGCCTGTGAATGACGGTGAAGGCTGGAGAGTGCGGCATAATGACGAGCTGTACAATATTTACAAAGCTCCCAGTCTCTCCACACAGGTCAGACTAAATAGACTGAGATGGGCCGGTCACGTGCAGAGGATGCCGTCATCGCGAACCCCAAAAAGATTGCTGGAGTGGCACCCAGGTGGTAGAAGACCAATTGGACGACCAAGGCTGCGATGGGAGAGATGGAACAAGATTGTTAAGAATGTCAGATTGGAGGGTCGAAGCGGAGGACAGGAGGAGTTGGAGGCGAAGAATACTGGAGGCTAAGGCTCGATATGGGCTGTAGGGCCATCGAAGAAGAAGAACTAACCAATACGCGGTCTCCCGAAGGGGTCTTTTTCTCTTCTCTAAGTGCCGTCTCCTCTGCGAAAGTTGGCATAAAAGATTACCCGAAGCTGTTAAAGGACGCAGCGGCGCCCCTTCATTAGCTTTGCTCAAACAATCCCTAGGCCCGCCACTCATCCACACAGGACTTACGTTAGCTGGAGAATGCACCATTCCAGAAAACAAAGCAAATGGCTAAAAGGGTATCTAGGCCACATTTGATCCAGTTTAATTTCAATCCACTTCTATGTCCCAATCTCACAAAACAAAGCAAAATATGGTACATGATTTTATGGGCTATTATAAAATTGTGACAGAGTGTGAGATGGGAGAGAAAACTTGGAATGATGAAAGATAAATAAAAAAATCTTAAGTAAATAGAGAAAACAGTCATGGAAACTAGGGACAGCAACACAGGGAACCTAACATTTTAAAGTGTATAATTTAAAAAGGAAATTGATCCAAGAGGAAAGAACGGGGCCCCGCAAGGTGCCCCCTCTCCCACGGCGAGGAGTTCGACACCCCCTTAAAGGGGCGAATGTACGACACAAGACGGAAATGCGAAAGTTGCCAATCATTAGGGCTATTTTCGTCTTGTTGACTGCGGCTCTGAACTACTATGTGGTGCTGCTTCTGATCCACAGTCTTAAATTGTGCAGCCAAGAGATTCTTCTCCGACCTGGTCCTCTTCTTTCTGGTATTTTTTCCTGAATTGTCGATTATCTGGTAGGAGTTGGTATTTTTCTCCTCTCATTGCGTGACCAAAGTGTTGCAGTTTCCTTGTTTTCATACTGTCGAGCAACTCCAGATGATTTTTCATCCATTGGAGAACAATCTCACTGCAAAGTCACTCCAAGTTATACGAGTATTAAGTATTTTTCTATACTTCTAGTCCCGAACCTTATGTATGGAAGTGAAGCTTGAAGTTGACAGAAGAAGGATGAAAGTATGATAAATGCCGTAGAAATGAGGTCACTCACTGTGCGGAAAAACAATGTATGAATGCGTGATAAATAAAATCCTTCCTGTCTACCCTATCGGGTAGACAGGAAGAATGAATTTCCTGACATGCATCGCTTGCTTCCTCAACATTCATACATCATGTCATGCATGCACGTAGATTTCTCTGACTCCTCATGTATCCGACATTAAATATTTGATATATTAGATCGTGCTACATTTTCCTTGGTCTCCCTCTATTTCTAGTTCCGTTTACATCGATAAAATAGACTTTTTTTACCATTCTTTCTTCATTCATTCTTTCCAAGTGTCCACACCATCTTGTTCATTATTTTGTTCAAATCACTTTCATTCACTTCTTATATTTTCATTGGACACTTTCATACGCAGATTTTCTACACACTCGTCTAAGAGATCTCATTTCTACTGCATTTATTCTACTTTCATCCTTCTTTTGCCAGTTCTGTACTTCACTTCCATACATAAGGGTCGGTACAAGAACACTATTGTGCACTACCATTTTAGCTTTTTTGTATAGGCTTTCGTTTGCGATGACAACTACTGCCCCAACCCTTCTTTCAATATCCCTCTCCAATCGCCCATTCTGTGTTCTTGTAAACATCTAAATAAACAAACTCATCTACTTGTTCCAGATTTTCACCAAATAAACCAATGAAATTAAAAGAGGACGATAGCAGGCAAGACACCGAGGGATCGCGTGAGGAACACCAGAATAAGAGAGATGTGTGAGGTTGAGGATACTATAAGATGGAGCAGACAGTGAAAAAGGGACTAGTATGGTCATGAAAATGTTGGGATTTATTCTCCGAACTGGTAGAGTTTTCAAGAATCCCTATGTTTTGCGAATTTCGTATAACTCATTGGTCCGGAGCCGGCTCGAGTGTGGCTCGGTGATATGGAGTCCCCACGAGGCGAGATACTCGCTCATGTTAGAGAGGGTTCAAAAAAGATTTCTGAGATATCTCTACATGAGGGAGTTTGGTAGCTATCCGTGGCTTTATCCCACTGCATTCCTCTTGGGCATGCTGGGGACCAAAAGTTTACAGATAAGAAGGGATGGGTGCACACTTACCCATTTCTTCAGACTTATCAGGGGATTCTTTGAGAATTCCGCCATCTTGGAGGCTATCCATCTTTATGTTCCGGATGGTTATCTTCGACAGCGTCAGCACAGACTGTTTTATCTCCCAACATGCAGAACCAACCTGCCTCTGGTGATACCGGTGGGGAGAGCAATCAAACTGCTGAACATGATCGCTTCGGAGATCGATGTCTTTCATATTCGTGAAAGTACATTCAGAAGACAAATACTCTTGACTTTGGAGTGTATCTTGTATTCCTAATGTCGAACCATCTCTCATGCGTTCCTGGTATTATATATTTATTATGTTTTACCTGTTCTCAATAGATGCCTTAAACTATAAAAAATGTTTGTAATGTCTTTTGAGAAAATAAACTGATTTGATTTGAATTTTAATTTGAATGTTCAAAGAATGGACACCACCAGACTCCCCTATATTGCATTGCATAATCAGCCTCATGGGAGACCTCCTAAAAGATGGAAGGACAGTTGGGAGTCTACCTCACAGGAGGAGCAACACTCTGGAGAACAGATCACATAGGTCTACAATAAGGATGACATGATAGATAAGACAAGATGACATGATATGCCATCAATTTTACTACAATATTTTTGATATTTCGTGCATAATTCAAATTCGAACTGCTTACTCCTTGGGGCAATGCCACCAATGTATGGCGCCATTGGTTACATAATTGGCAACATCTCTTGGGTATGCTAGGGTATAACTCCCTTGAACTAAGGTGGGAAGGGCTTACAGCGACGCATTTTTTCTAGCTCATTCGGGGCTCTATTGAGAAACCCTATGTTCTGGAACAAATAGGTCTTTGTGTACCTGCGACAGCACCAACATCAATAATTGTTCTCTGCTCTGTCACGCATAACCAACCTGCTTTGGTGATGCCAGTTGAAAGAGCAATTCGGAAGTTGAATTAAATCGTCTCGGAATTGGACATTTTAAGTGTCAGTGAGGCAGTGCTCATAAAACATATATTACCAATTCCAGAAAGAGATTCCCGATGTTGGCGCCTCCAAGCCTTAGGTATTCCCCTGATGTTTGGCGCCTCCTAGCCTAACTTAGGTATTCCCTGGTGATGGAATGCGGCTGGCCACGTGGCCAGTTGCCCGCGATGTGTGTCAGGAACTCCGCGTCCGTTCCCGCGCAGTGATCTGAACTCCTACAAGACTGAATGTATATTTAGACCAGCCGCCTGTAATACCGTCAGCCCGCCTCGAGTGCTTCTCAAAATATATTTTAAAACACTTGTTTCGTGTTAAAATAAAGTAATTTAGCGAAAAATATATATGGCTAATGTTGTACTGAATCGTATGTATGGCAGTAAATAAATCGAATCAAATAATGATACTATACAACGTCATAATTTAAAGTAATTCGTTATTTATTTATTTAATTATTTCAAATATCTGGTTTCCCGGCTAATGGTGTCTGGAAATTCCTATTTTTCTGGCAAATATTATTATTATTAACTTAAAAACTCATATCATCTATGATTTTGTGATGTTTCAAAAAAACATATACGTACACATGTATAATTATTAGGTTGGGGGAAAAGTAATTTCGCATTTTTCACTTTATTTCAATGTTTTATAAAAAGTGTTACAATCATCCGATTTAATTCAAATATGCACCGTTCTGTTTGATAACTTGTTGCCAGCGAGGATTCAACTTCATAATGCCCCTCTCATAGATGCCGTTGTCTCTATTGGCAAAAAACTCGGACAATCAATTTTCACAGGCCAAATTGAGGCCAAATTTGTACTCCCAAGCGCGTTGGCCATAGACAGGAACAGGTGATAGTCACTTGGTGCCAGATCCGGACTATAGGGTGGATGCATAAGAACTTCCCATCGGAGCTTCTGGCACCTCATTAAAGACGTGTGTGGCCTGGCGTTGCCCTTATGAAACACAATTCTTCTCCTATTCACCAATGCTGACCGCTTCTGTTCGACCGCCAGCCAAAATACCATTCTGAAATAAAAAAAAATACTCTCGAAGTTGAATATATGTTTTGATGATTTCACACCAGGTTCGTCTTTCTCCTTAGGATTATTTATTAAATATTAATTACTTAACAATTGAAGTATCGACGTATCTTATTTATAACAACATGAGTAAGTATAATATATAAAACACAGTTTCACTGGATACGTGGATACGTGTAACCTAATTTCGGTGGATACGTGTAACCTAAATTTAATAAACACAAAAGTCCGGATCGTCCATGTCAACATGTGCAACATCGGAAAACATTATGTGTTATTACATTATGTGCTAAATTTAAAAAACGGTGGATTCGTGGAACATAAATTAAATAGACAAATGTGCACCATCTAAAAATAACATTTTGCATTAAATTATTTTTATTTTGTTATTTTATTTTATATCATTGTATTTTTATATTATTTGTTTTAGATTTATTTTGTGGATGTTGGAAGATCGAAGTGTGCGCGGGAGATGCCTATTGGTGGCGATGAGGTTCGCAACCCATCACACCGCGTCTCCCGCGGGGCGAAAAGAGAAGGATGGAGTGCCGTATCGGTTAAAGTGTGACGGTCCATTCTTTCTGCCTACCCTTTCGGGGAGACGGCGTGATGGTTAGTTAGTTAGTTAGTTAGTTAGTTAGTTTCACTACATTTTTCTTTTTTTTTAATTTAAAAGGAAATTTTTTAGCGGGTAATATTTTGTGTATGAAAGGGGGGCCATGGGTTAAAAAAGTTTGTGAATCTATGATCTTAATCATTCAGGGACCTATTTTTAACACACATAAAAAAATTCGTTAAAATCGGTCCAGTCATTTATGAGGAGTTCAACTACATACGCCGGTATAAAATAATTATATATTAATTATATATACAAGATGAATTGTTTGTCAGTCAGCTGTTTGTTATATGCAGACGATGCTGTGTTAATCGTTTAGTGTCAAGGATGTATGAGGCATGCAAAAACAGTGACCTGGTGATGAATGTGTCTAAATCTAAAGTGATGGTTTTCGAGAAAGAAGAATGTATGACGATTTGTGATATAAGTGCGATGGGCGAGAAATTGGAGCAAGTTACTGAATTTACGTATCTGGGAAGCATGTTTACAAGAGACGGAAAAGTGGAGAAAGACAACGAAAGAAGGGTTGGTGCTGGGAATAAAATAAATGGCACACTCAAAGTCATTACTGCAAATAGAAATATATCCACAGAAGCAAACATGGCAGTACACAAGGGAGTTCTAGTGCCAACCCTCATGTATGGAAGTGAAGCTTGGAGCTGGCAAAAGAAGGATGAAAGCAGGATAAATGCCGTAAAAATGAGATTACTAAGAAGAATGCGCGGGAAAACGTTGTATGATAGAATACCGAACGATTAACTAAGAAAGAAATGCAAGGCAGATGACTGCATCATGAATAAAATTAAAAAAGGATCCCTGAAATGGTTTGGACATATGGAACGAATGGATGAGAGTAGAATGGTTAAAAAGTTGTACACAAGCAGCGTGAGTGGGAAAAGAAGCCGAGGACGACCGAGGAAAACATGGCATGACCAAATTAATAAATTACTAAAAGGCGGCTGGGATAATCGACGTGCGTGCATGGTACGATGTATGAATGTAGAGGAATCCCGAGAGGTATGCCAGGACAGGGGATTGTGGCGATCCATCCTCTCTGCCTACCCCTCCGGGGAAATGGCGTGATGGTTAGTTAGTTAGTTAGTTAGTTTATATATACAAATTAAGTGCTTCGTCAACAAACAAAAACCTCGCAAACAAAAGCCTATCCAAAAAAGCTAAGATGGCAGTGCACAATGGTGTTCTTGTGCCGACCCTTATGTATGGAAGTGAAGCATGGAACTGGCAAAATAAGGATGAAAGTAGAATAAATGCAGTAGAAATGAGATCTCTAAGACGAATGTGTGACAAATCTGTATATGATAGAGTGACAAATGCAAGTATAAGGAGTGAATGTGGTGCGAATGAAAGTGTTATGAACAAAATAAGGAAAGGGTCATTAAGATGGTTTGGACACATGGAAAGAATGAGTGAAGACAGAATGGTAAAGAAGGTATATGTAAACGGCGTGAACGGGGCTAGAAATAGAGGAAGGCCGAGGAAAATGTGGCACGATCAAATCAATCAAATATTGAATGTCGGTCACGTGAGGAGTCGGAAAAATTGACGTGCGTGCTTGACAAGATGTATAAATGTAGAGGAAGCGAGAGAAGTATGTCAGGACAGAACAGTGTGGCGTTCCATTCTTTCTGCCTACCCATCCGGGGAAATGGCGTGATGGTTAGTTAGTTAGTTAGTTAGTTGACGACCTTCGTGGCAGAGTGGTAAGAGCTCTGACTTCCATACAGAAGGTCCCGGGTTCGATTCCTGGCGATGGCATCGTGATTGTCACACTGTCTTTGGTCTGGTGTAGAATTCACGTGACAATAAAATGGGGATAGATTGACTACCTATCACATGTCACGAGTATCAATATAATATCTAAAAAAAATGTATACAGTAATTGGGTATAGGTACATACGTAAAAAAAAAGTGCTTCGTACGAAAGAGTAACTAACTCACTAACTAACCATCACGCCGTCTCCCCGAAGGGGTAGGCAGAAAGAATGGACTGCCACACTTTTCTTTCCTGACATATTTCTCTCACTTCCTCAACATTCATACATCGTGTCATGCACGCGCGTCGATTTCTCTGACTCCTCACAAGGCCGACATTCAATATTTGATTTATTTGTTTGTGCCACGTTTTCCTCGGTCTTTCTCTATTTCTGGTTCCATTAACATCATTAATATATAATTTTTTTACCATTCTTTCTTCATTCATTCTTTCCATATGTCCAAACCATCTTAATGATCCTTTCATTATTTTGTTCATGACACTATCATTCGCACCGCATTCACTTCTTATATTTTCATTCGACACTCTATCATACACAGATTATCCACACATTCGTCTAAGAGATCTCATTTCTACTGCATTTTTTCTACTTTCATCCTTCTTTTGCCAGTTCCATGCTTCGCTTCCATACATAAGGGTCGGTAGAAGAACACCATTGTGCACTGCCATTCTAGCTTTTTTGGATAGGTTTTTGTTTGCGATGACAACTTTAAAGTGCACCATTCACTTTGTTGCCTGCCCCAACCCTTCTTTCAATATCCCTCTCCACTGTAAACATACTACCTAAATACACGAACTCAACTACTTGCTCCAAATTTTCACCATTCACGCTAATGTTGCAGACTGTCATGGTAAATGCGAAAGAGTATATTTTTATATTTGATAGTTTAAGAAGCGCAAGCACCGCACGCGGGTTCCTTGATGAAAAAAGTTTGAAAAGCACTGAACCGTGTGTGTAATGGCTGACTTCATTTGAAATAAGAATCGGATCTCATTTTTATATACGCGTGTCGGTACCGAGTTGTGCGCGTGAAGAAAGGTTCAAACTATGTTAGTTATAACAATATATGTTAGAAAATGGTTAACGTCTTAACCATATCGCGCACTATAGTTTAGTAATACTTAAATGTGTCAGTAAAATATAAATTCATCGCCCGCGAGTGATATATACGCAAAGTGGGGTTATGTCGCTCGGATCAAAAGTTATTTTTGACCACCAGCGACAGTGGAAAGTGACAGTGGGTGAAGATACTTGCAATCGAAGTGTATTTTAACTGATTGTCATCTGGGCAGCGGCTTCCGTGTTCGGACCAGACTTCCTTGCGAAAAGAGGTTGGAAAAAGGTATAGATTATTATAATTGAAAGGGTTCGACCCTTATGTATGGAAATTAAGCATGGAACAGTAAAATAAGGAAGAAAGTAGAAAAATGCAGCGGAAATCAAGTCAAATCAGTTTATTTCATCAAAAGACATTACAAAATTAAGGTTTAAGGCATATATTGAGAACAGGTAATATAATAATAGGGTGTTTTTTAGAGGTATATCATACATATTCAAAATGAAAAAAAAAACACATTAAAATAATGTTAATGTCTATGATATTGGCTTTATTTAATAGATAATTTTAATTTATTTGGTTATTTTATTTTATAACATTGTATTTTATATTATTTTTTTTAGATTTATTTTGTGGGTGTTGGACGATCGAAGTGTGCGCGAGAGATGCCTATTGGTGGCGATGAGGTTCGCAACCCATCACACCGCGTCTCTCGCGGGGCGAAAAAAGAAGGATGGAGTGCCGCATCGGTAAAAGTGTGACAGTCCATTCTTTCTGCCTACCCTTTCGGGGAGACGGCGTGATGGTTAGTTAGTTAGCTAGTTTAATTTTATGTCATTATTGTTTAAATATGATTTCGGGCATATGAGCGCCACGGCTAGCTCGAATGAAGCGCAATCGTGAAGTCCAATTTTCCACATTTGTCGTCTTTGTGGATGCGTATTATCCATTAGAGTGTACGTGGTGCGAAAACGATCCATGGTCTTCCGAATAACTTGCTCGGGTGGACGATTATGTAGACCGTAAAATGGACGTAGTGCCCGATAAGTTTTGCGAGCCGAACCATGATTTTCAAAAAAAAATTGCACAATTCGTAAGCGCTGTTCTGACGTCAGTGTATTCAACGGTGAAATGGCAAATCGTACTGACTACAAATCAGCTGTCAACTGTCAAATTTACCGTCTGTAGAAACAATATTGCCAGTTTAAAAACCTGGATGAGAGTAGAATGGTTAAAAAGTTGTACACAAGCAGCTTGAGTGGAAAAAGAAGCCGAGGACGACCGAGAAAAACATGGCATGACCAAATTAATCAATTTGCTAAAAGGCGGTCACATTCGAAGTCGGAATAATCGACGTGCGTATGTATGAACGTAGAGGAAGCCCGAGAGGTATGCCGGGACAGAGCATTGTGACGATCCATCTTCTCTGCCTACCCATCCGGGGAAATGGTTAGTTAGTTAGTTTCAAATATGTGGTTTTGCAATGGTATGATTCATTGACCCTAAAATTATAGATTTTACGAAAATCTGCGGCCAACTTTGATACAATTAATAAGTGAAAACGCTCTTTTTTCAGTTACAATCAATAAAACTACGGGGACACACCCGGAAGTACAATAAAAACCATTTTGAATACAAAAAAGCAAAGAATTATTTTCAAAAATAATGAACATGACTTTGAACCTACTAAAATATATTTAATTATCAATATATTTTAATAAAACTTGTCAGTATATTTGGAATAAAAAAACAAAATAAAAATATTCGCTTTTTAAATAATTGATTTTTCAAGAATTCTTTAAAAAGATACGAACACTTAGAACGACAGTCTAATTCAAACAGACACACTCCAGCCCACGCTTTATATTGGATGACAGAAAGGATTGCTCATTGTTTGGTGTCTATTCAACATTCCCAAAAACTATGTGAGTAACACCTCTAAAATTGGTAATATCTGAGTGGTTCCTGGGTCTAACTAGGCGTAGCGCACGACATTAGCTTCTAAAATACTGTGTGATTAGAAAAATACTATGTCAAAATTTGGAAAATGAATTTTATTTAGCGGTGGAAGGACATATTTGTGTTTGTGGTTTAGTTTCAAAATTATTATATTTTTAAAGTGCCCTGTCAGGTCCCCCCGACGTTAGCGATCGCTTTGGTAAACTCTTCCCTATCCTGCGCTGTCCGGAATAGCTCCTCCACAGTTCCGATTCCCGTCCATTCCCTCACATTGCGTAGCCAAGAGATCTGCCTTCTCCCTGCCCCCCTTCGGCCCTCTATTTTTCCCTTCAAAATTAGATGTGGCAGGCGATATTTTGCTCCTCGTAGAGCGGGACCCAGATATGAAATCTTGCGGACTTTGATTAATGTCAGCAGCTCTCTATTTACTCCTGCACGATTCAGGACTTGTGTGTTCGTCACTCTGTCTGTCCATGGGATCCTGAACATTCTTGGGTGAAGCCACATTTCAAATGCCTCTAACCGGTTCATTGTATTTACTTTTAATGTCCATGTCTCACACCCATATAACAGAACAGACCACACATAACACCTTAACATCCTCTGGTTATAATAACAATACAAATTTGCTAGAAAAACAATAGCATCCAGAGACCATTAGCCAGTACACCAGATATTTGAAATAATTAAATAAAAATAACGAATTGCTTTGAAGTTTAACATAGCATAGTAACTAACTCACTAACAGGGTAGTCACACATGAAGGGGTAGTCAGAAAGAATGGACATTCATTCATTATTCTTGCCTCTCCCTCCGAGGAGACGGCGTGATGGTTAGTTTATTACTCACAGTGTTGCAAATATTCTCCCTGGAGTGAATGAACTATGCTATTTGGTTTTTATTTCACGTAATCACGTTTTCCAAGCAACTGGGAGTGTGCCCAAAAGTTCGGGTATGATTCAACGCAGATTTTAGCTATATGCGGTACTTGAATCATCGCACAAACGCGTTTGGAATGATCCAACAAGTAAAATGTCGACATTTAATGCTCTCTTCTTCTTCATGGTTATGAAGTGGGACTTACAGAATTAAAAGAAACCTTGAACTTGAAGTACTGATTAATCAGGAAACAGTAGTGAGATTCTGTAAGTCTCAACGCCTAAGGTGAGCTGGCCATGTGGAAAGAATGCCAGAGGGTAGAACACCACAAATTATATCCAGATGGGAGCCCCGCGAAAAGAGACCAAGAGGCAGACCGAGGAAAAGATGGGCGGATTGCGTTGAAAAAGATTGGGATAAAATGGAAGGAGCTGGGGAATGGAGAGAGATGTCCCACACCGGGATGTAGCGCCGAGAAATGATGATGATGACTATCGGAGAATAAAATTACCATCTTCCTCCAGCACGGCTGAGTTCTCGAAATATCTCCCGATTAATCTAAAGAAATGGGTTGTGAGATGCCCATCTCTTCAAAGCTGCAGAAGGTTGAATCATCGCAGAAACGCGTTTGGAATAATCTAACAAGTAAAATGTCGTCATTCAAGCCTTACTCGTTCTCAGGCATGTCTTCAGCCAGCATCTTCATCTATATGTAGCTGCTACAGTCCAAATCTACAATAACCTGGTCCATATAGGCGTCTCTTAGGCGGCCTTTGCAGTTCGTCACCTGAGAGTAAGAAGGTTCCTACTGTCAAAAGTAAAAAGCTGAGAAAAATGAATTTAAAGTTTTATTGGTTTCGGGTGTGTATCTTGGAATAAAAGGGTTCCATCTGAAGCAGATGAAACTATTTTACCGAGAAGCGTGGAAATTTTCTGGCGACAGTTGGAATAATAAAGTTCTAAATGTAAATGAATCCTTCTTCAGTGAATCGTGGGTTTTGAACGATCAGATGGAACTTGATTCTTTTCGTAATATCAAAATGACGATACTATTAAATGTTTTTTTAATTGTACGTATAGATAAGGTTAGTAAGAACGATTTTCTCGAAAAAAAAAGCCAAATGTGAAATTTTGTTAGTTGGAACCCTCTTACTCTCAGGTGACGAGTTTCTCACCTCAACCAATCATTGGAAAGGATAAATATCCACTTGTATTCAAAATATTCTCGTACTCTTTCTTGACGACATCCGGGTTTTTGCCTGTTTATATTATGATTTCAATGTTTAAGTGAGATCTCTTAGACGAATGTGTGGATAATCTGTGTATGATAGAGTGTCGAATGAAAATGTAAGAAGTGAATGCGGTGCGAATGATGGTGTTATGAACAAAATATTGAAAGGATCATTAAGATGGGTTGGGCATTAGTTAGTTAGCCGCGTTTTTCTCGGTCTTCCTCTATTTTTAGTTCCATTTCCATCGTTAACATATTCATTTTTTAACGGTATTTCATCATTCATTCTTTCTATGTGTCCAAACCATCTTAATGTTCATTATTTTGTTCATAACACTTTCATTCGCACCGCATTTACTTCCTACATTTTCATTCGACACTCTATCATACACAGTTTTTTCATACAATCGTCTAAGAGATCTTATGTCTATCGCATGTTCTGCTAAATGTATGGAAGCGATGCATGGAACTGGCAGAAGAAGGATGAAAGCAGAATAAATGCGGTAGAAATCGGCGCGCGTAGATGACACGATGTATGAATGTTGAGGAAGCGAGAGAAATATGTCAGGAAAGAAAAGTGTGGCAGTCTATTCTTTCTGCCTACCCCTTCGGGGAGACGGCGTGATGGTTAGTTAGTTAGTTAGTTTTTTCTTTCTTCATTCATTCTTTCCATATGTACAAACCATCTTAATGATCCTTTCATTATTTTGTTCATAACGCCATCATTCGCACCGCATTCACTTCTTATATTTTCATTCGACACTCTATCACACACAGAGTATTCCCACATTCGTTTTAGAGATCTCATTGGGCATGCTAGGGACCTTAGAATTTCTTACTCTGTCTCGGAGTGTCGTTCCCGCAACATATCGAAGAGTTTTCATTTCTGTGGTTCTCAGGAGACTTTTTGTTCTGATGGTGTCAGCCCTCGTTTTGATCCATATGTCATTTTAGGACGAACGCATGTCTTGTAGATTCGTATTTTGCTCTAGGTTAAAAATGTTAATAGATTATACATTAATGTAAATAGATTATACATGATGCGAAGTCTTCGTACGCCAGGAGGAAATTGAACAGGTGCACTAATTCAGATGTCTCCGAGGCGAGGTAACTAGTTCTAATGAACTCCCCAGAGAAGTAAGATCACAGGTGGATAGGGCTGCAGCGGTTGCAGGCTTCCTGAAAGATGTCATATGGAGAAACAATGACATGAGGACCGACAGTAAGGTACGCATCTTTAAGACCTGTGTGCGACCAATCCTCACATATGGCATTGAATCGATGGCAGACACTGTCAAGACAAAGAGCATGCTCAGGACAACCGAGATGAAAACACTCCGCGCTATGGCTGGCAAGACCCTACATGATCGAGTTAGGAATACAGCAATCCGAGAAATCTGCGAGGTCGAAGATGTGGTCAGATGGGGACGTCAAAGACGGTGATACTGGCATCAACATGTAGAAAGGATGAGCTCAAATAGGATACCACACATAGCTCTCCATGGAACGCCAAACGGACAACGCCGACCAGGAAGACCCCCGAAACGGTGGAGAGAAAGCTGGAGTTCAGCGTCTCAAGAGAACCCGCCTGAAATAACAGACTCCTGAGTCTAATAAAATTGAAGAAGAAGAAGAAGACATTAATGTTAGGTTAGGTTAAGCTTGGTGAAGATAAATAAATGTATCATTCGAGTTCTGGTATTGAAAGCTAGAGAGTGTGTAGGTATTCAGAAGTTTCTAGAACTCGACTGGAAATGAAAACTGCTTTTTGAGAACTCAGTAACGGAAGCAAGAAGCAGAAAATCTATTTTATCTCAGTGGCGACGCTTACATTTATTTGTCTTTTTCTTTTTTATATACTTTGTATATGTCGCCGTCATCTGGTTAAATACGCCGCTCAATTGAACGGCTACACTGATAATTAAATGGCGGCATTCAATGAAGTGACTAGGCCGGTAGTTGAATAAATTAAGATAGCTCAACGTTTAAGTTCTAAAATTTACCGCTGCAGCGCTAGCAGTCATCTAACAATATTCAACTGTCAGTCGGCATTCGATAACATGTGTTTTTGTAAAAAGTAACACGATTTTCAAACAAAAGAGAGAGAGAGAGCATGCGTATAGGGGATGTGGGATGTATTATTTAAAAAAAAAAACTAACTCTAACCTAAAGTGCCAAATTGACAGTCTGTAGAAACAATGTTGCTAGTTTAAAAACCAAACCTCTAAAAAAAAACACACTATATAATCATATTTTAATTTTGGTATAACTATTTTGAGTTTGAGTTTTTGGATAGATTTTCTTTTCTTGTTAATGAGGCTTTAATTAATAAATTGAAAATATGGCTAGACAGATGGCGTTCTGTAATATATCCCAGTAACAGGCTTCGAGAAATAACAGGACACAGTCCTAAATGAAACAGAAGAAGAAGAAGAATTTTCCAATATTCAATTGAATAACGGCTACCACTGCCAGCACTTCGCACGCCGCAGTGCTACAGGGTAACCCGAAACGTGAACAGGAAACAAAACAATACATTTCTATATTCAATCTCAACTCCATTTCCTAGCCATTGTAATAGCTGTCTACACGGTGTCACGACATTACTTCTGTTTCCTGAAAATACCGCGTGTTTAAAAATCAACGAACATTGTCTTATTTTACCTGATTAGTTTTATTTTTTTACTTTATGTATTTACTGTTTCTTGAATAATGGTGTAAAATTTCTTATAAAAAAAAAAATTGCGAAAAGACGCATCGAACCATAAGACGCACCCAAAAATCTATCAATTATTTTTTAGAAGAAAAAAAATATGTTTTGGATGATAAGACGCATTGGACCATAAGACGCACGCAAAATGTATCTATAATTTTTTAGAAGAAAAAAAATGTTTTGAATGATAAGATGCATCGGACCGTAAGTCGCAACCAAAAAGTTATCAATTAATATTTTGAAAATAAAATGTTTTGGACGATGATAAGACGCACGCCAAATGTATCTATCAATTTTTAGAAGAAAAAAAATATTTTGAATGATAAGATGCATCGGACCATAAGACGCAACCAAAAATTTATCAATTATTATGTTTTGGATGATAAGACGCATTGGACCATAAGACGCACGCAAAATGTATCTATCAATTATTAGAAGAAAAAAAATGTTTTGAATGATAAGATGCATCGGACCATAAGACGCAACCAAAAATTTATCAACTAATATTTTGAAAATAAAATGTTTTGGACGATGATAAGACGCACGCAAAATGTATCTATCAATTTTTAGAAGAAAAAAAATGTTTAGAATGATAAGACGCATCGGACCATAAAACGCACGCATAATTTATCTATCAATTTTTAGAAAAAAAAAAGTTTATTTATTTAATTTTTTTTTAATTTTTAATTTTTATGTATACAACAGGTCATTTGACATACCCTTCATATCAATTTGGGTCACGCTATATTGACGTAAAGAGCGATTCAACATAATAATAATAATAATAATGGATGTGCAAGAAGCTAGAGAGGTATGACAGAAAAAAGAAGTATGGTGGTCCAACGGCCTGATGGTTAGTTATGATAAGGCTAAAGCAATTTGAAAAGTGCCGTCATTATTTTTCGAATCCACGCGGCCTGTCACAATATTCGGATTTAGAACGTCCGCCATCTTCTTAGAATTTCTCATTTCGAAATCTTGGTTTATGATATACAAGTCTGCGCTGTAGAATCTTCCTTCGCACCTTTGCATGTTTATTATTAATTATATTTTGTTAACGGAAAGTAAATAATGTTGACTTCCACGTATTCCGCTTCTCAACACTTTGAATACGGGTCTGAATAGGTGAAAATTTCCCCAGGGGGGAATGAAAAAATATATATATACATATATATACAACAACAACAACAACAAACCATCACGCCGTTTCCCCGTAGTGGTAGGCAGAGAGAATGAACCGCCACACTACTCTATCCTGGCACACCTCTCTAGAATCCTCCACATTCATATAGCGAGTCACACACGCACGTAGATTCTTCCGACTTCTAACATGATCAACCTTTAAAATTTGATTAATTTGGTCATGCCATGTTTTCCTCGGTCTACCTCGACTCCGTACTCCATTTACGTCATTAACGTATAATTTCTTAACCATTCTTTCTCCATCCATGCTCTCCATATGTCCGAACCAACGTAGCGATCCTTTCATAATTTTGTTCATAATATCTTCTTCCGCTCTACATTCCTTTCTTATATCAGCATTTGAGATTCTGTCGTATATCGTTCTGTCACACATACGTCTTAGGGATCTCATCTCTACCGCATTTATTCTGCTCTCGTCCTTCATCTGGCAAGTCCATGCTTCACTTCCATACGTTGGTACAAAAACTCCATTATGAGCGGTCATTTTTGCTTCCATTGATAAATTATGAAAATTAATTGTACTTTGGAAATTGAAAATAACTTTGTTTAATCCACTAAATATTTTAAGAATATTGAAAAAAAACACGTCATGTTTCGGAGGATACCTCCATCTTCAGGTGTAAAAATATAAAAAAAAACTAAACAAAGAAAGACTAATATAAAAACGCATTGAAAATTCGATACAATAATTCACATTTAAAAATTAACCTGGGCTATTTGTTATAAGTACTAATAATTAAAACAAATAGCCTTGATCTCTTAGACGAATGTGTGGATACTCTGTGTATGATAGAGTGTCGAATGAAAATATAAGAAGTGAATGCGGTGCGAATGATGGTGTTATGAACAAAATAATGAAATGATCATTAAGATGGTTTGGACATATGGAAAGAATGAATGAAGAAAGAATGGTAAAAAAATTATATGTTAATGATTTAAATGGAACCAGAAATAGAGGAAGACCGAGGAAAACGTGGCACCATCAAATAAATCAAATATTGAATGTCGGCCATGTGAGGAGTCAGAGAAATCGACGCGCGTGCATGACACGATGTATGAATGTTGAGAAATCTAGAGAAATATGTAAGGAAAGAAAAGTGTGGCAGTCCATTCTTTCTGCCTACCCCTTCGGGTCTACGGTGTGATGGTTAGTTAGTTAGCCTAGGTTAATTTTTAAATGTAATATATTGTATAACGATGTAAATGGAACCAGAAATAGAGGAAGACCGAGGAAAACGTGGCACGATCAAATAAATCAAATATTGTATGTAGGCCATGTGAGGAGTCAGAGAAATCGACGCGCGTGCATGACACGATGTATGAATGTTGAGGAAACGAGAGAAATATGTCAGGAAAGAAAAGTATGGCAGTCCATTCTTTCTGCCTCCCCCTTCGGGAAGACGGCGTGATGGTTAGTTAGTTAGTTATATATTCTCTTTCCTTGTATAGTTTTTATTATATTTTTATACCTGAAGGTGGAGGTATCTTTCGAAACATGTCATGTTTTTTTAATATTTTGTGGATTAAACAAAGTTATTTTAAATTTTCTAAGTATATTACTATGGAATTCCACAGTGTTAATGCCTTAGCGTTCGTTAAGTTGAAAATTCATTAATTTTAACAGTGGAAGGACACGTTTGAATTTGTGGTTTTTCTCTCATCTTCGTGCTTCGCTTCTTTGCTAGGGTTGGAACTAGAACTCCGTTGTGTACGGTCATTTTTGCTTTCATTGATAAATTATTGTGTTATAAACCCTTCAAATAAATGATTAAGACGCCACTGACATAATGGCCTTGAAAGCAATTTATTACGTAGGTTAAAATTTACCCCAATTTTCACTCAATTAATTTTATTAAAAAAAAAACAGAAACGGCTTTGGACGAAGTAAAAAATTGTATCAGACAAAGAAAAAGTACATTTTGTAACATTCTAGATGGAGCTATTATAAACATTTTTAAAGGATCACTGCGTTTGACACGTGAATGAAAAATAATGGTTATGAAAATATACGCTTACGATGTGAATAGGGTATGAGGTTGGAAGACCGAGAAAACATGGTATGACCAAATTAATCAAATTTTAAAGGTCGACCATGTTAGAAGTCGTGTCGATTTGTGTGTCAGGATAGGGTAGTCTAGCCGTCTTTCTCTTTGCCTACCCTCCCGGGGAAACGACGTGATGGTTTGTTTGCATCATAGAATGCGTATCATATGGTAATAATTTTAATGGAAAATGGACAAATTGTAACAGATTCTTATTTAATTATATCATAAAAATGATTGAATATAGTTTTTCATGTTGACTGAATTATGCATAATTCAAAATCTTAAAGTTTACAGCTTGTTATGTAGTTTGTTGTGTGAAAAATTAATATCCGGACGTGCCCCCGTTCCTGTAAGCTCTGACACCTGCTACCAACTTCATTCCATATTCCCAATGCAAACAGGAAAAACTTCACTTTGGTAATATGAGGCGTGGTGGAAAAATAACTCGGTCACTTCGCGTCAACGGCAGAGCTTCGTGCGTGATCGGATCTGTTTGACGTTTTCGCACCTCATCTCGTTCAGACAGATGGCTATATTTATGCGCGAAGCGAGACAGACAACCGGCAGCTTTTTACATCGCCGCAGATGTAGAGTGCTACTAATGAGCTGTGTCGTTTTCCGGAGGGCGCTGCGATCAATGATGGTGGATACTTTTCAGAGTAAGGATTAGTTCTTGATTTTCCCGCAATATCTAAAGCGAAACGTGCGGTTGAGTAGGGTCTTTTGTTGTCGGCGCTGCTTTCCAAGATGGCGGAAAAGCGGCAAAAATTGGACAGCGCTAGTTCTATATTCGGCCGCCGCGGGTGACAGCCACACAGCCGCAGATTACAAAATGTATAGAGCGGAGGGAGTATCGCGCACTCCGGATCGCTCCGTCAAAACTGGATTACAATGGGACGATGTGTCAAAACACGGGTAGATTTGTGACGCTGGCGAAATGATAGCTTGAGAAGGCGGGATTCGGCAGTCGGCGCGCGCGTTCCCGAGCAAATTTCAGTCGAAAATCCGCGATTATCAGCCTTGCTTCCTGTCAAAAACGCATCCAGGCGTATTGCATATTGCACGCGACGGACATTGGAAGTTCATCTCGCGCCTACGATGTGTACTGTGAAGGTGGAAAATGTCCCGTCTTCTGAGGAATGCAGCTCCTGAGCGCCCGTGGGGGCAGGTCAATGTTTTGTGCTTCACAGGAAAAATGCTGCAGTGCCGACACGTAGAGAACGGTTGAGCCACAACATCCACGTTAAAATAGTTTATTTTAACCGCTGTAATGATTAACAGATGTGATTCTAATACTACAGAATAAAACGCAACATAGATTTTATACCCTTTTCCTAACCAATCAACAAGCTAATAATAAAACAACATCAATTGTAAGATAAACACTTGAACATATTATTCAAATAACCAGAATTTTAATTACAATAACACAGTGATATCTAGTAAATACGTAATTTTTCATAAAGTATGCTTAAAGACGTGTGTGATGTGAAGTGAAAAGAAGTACTGCTAATAAAAAAAAGTAAAAATTTTTATGAAATTTTGTGTTTTCGAAATTTTGTATATAGGTCAGGATATCATATTAGATAGAAATTTATTGTGTTGAACTAAAAAAAAGTTTAATATTGAATAGCCATTGTATTCGCACTTCTGGTTATTACATATTTATTATTTTGCGTGTTTCGTATATAAATTATTGGCCCCTAGTGAATAAAATAATTAATTTGTCTTAGAAACGATACGAGTGGATTTTAATTAAGTCAAATTTCGTTTTTGGACGATACTGATGGTGTGATATTTCCTACAAATCCTCTGAAAACAGTGAGTTGTTCTTTATTTGATTTAAACTTTAATATGTTTTGTATACCATATAAGTTATTATATTATTAATTTTTATTTCATAGTAATTTCAATTCATTCCTTCGACGTCGTTATTACAATGAAAATGATATGTTAATAACGGCGTTATTTAAACATTGTTATGGTGTAGTAATTAACACGTTATACTAACTAACTAACTAACCATCACGCCGTCTCCCCGAAGGGGTAGGCAGAAATAATGGACTGCCACACTTTTCTTTCCTGACATATTTCTCTCGCTTCCTCAACATTCATACATCGTGTCATGCACGCGCGTCGATTTCTCTGACTCCTCACATTTCAATATTTGATTTATTTGATCGTGCCACGTTTTCCTAGGTCTTCCTCTATTTCTGGTTCCATTTACATCGTTAACATATATTTTTTTTTTTTTTCATTCATTCTTTCCATATGTCCAAACCATCTTAATGATCCTTTCATTATTTTGTTCATAACACCATCATTCGCACCGCATTCACTTCTTATATTTTCATTCGACCCTGTCATACATATCCACACATTCGTCTAAGAGATCTCATTTCTACTGCATTTATTCTACTTTCATCCTTCTTTTGCCAGTTCCATGTTTGGCTTCCATATATAAGGGTCAGTAGAAGAACACCATTTTGCACTGCCATTCTAGATTTTTTGGATAGGTTTTTGTTTGCGATGACAACTTTAAGTGCACCATTCACTTTGTTGCCTGCCCCAACCCTTCTTTCAATATCCCTCTCCACTCGCCCATCTCTTGTTAACATACTACCTAAATACACGAACTCAACTACTTGCTCCAAATTTTCACCATTCACGCTAATGTTGCAGACTGTCATGATTTATTATTTTTCAAAAATCATTACCTTGGACTTATTAACATTCATCATCAGATCATTTCGCATGCATACCTCATACATACAATTCACTAGGACTACAAACAATTCACGTTATACCAAGAGAGCGATATTAGTATATCATCGAATGGCATCAATATCAAATATATTATTAGTATATCAATATCATTGTCGTTGCATTGTTATAGTGACATATCGACAACGTTATTCCGTTGTAGGAACATCGTTATCCCGGTATGAAAGAGCTGAAAGGGTTGGATGTAGGTGCCAAAATGAGCGGAGTGTCAGTAAGCTGTATCTTGTATGCGGATGACGCTGTCCTTATTGCAGACAACTAGCATGAACTACAAGTTCTGGTGAATAGTATATATGAGGTTTGCAAGCGAAATGATCTGATGATGAATGTGAATAAGTCTCAAGGTAATGATTTTTTTAAAAGACGAAATCACGACAGTCTGCAACATTAGCGTGAATGGTAAAAATCTGGAGCAAGTAGATGAGTTTGTGTATTTGGGTAGTATGTTTACAAAATATGGACGAGTGGAGAGGGATATTAAAATAAGGGTTAGGGCAGGCAACAAAGTGAATGGTGCACTTAATGTTGTCATCTCCAAATCATATCCAAAAAAGCTAAAATGGCAGTGCACAATGGTGTTCTTGTACCGACCCTTATGTATGGAAGCGAAGCATGGAACTGGCAAAATAAGAATGAAAGTAGAATAAATGCAGTAGAAATGAGATCTCTTAGACGAATGTGTGGATGCTCTGTGTATCATAGTGTCGAATGAAAATATAAGAAGTCAATGCGGTGCGAATGATGGTGTTATGAACAAAATAATCAAAGGATCATTAAGATGGTTTGGACACATGGAAAGAAATAATGGTAAAAAAAAGTATTTGTTAACGATGTAAATGGAACTAGAAATGGAGGAAGACTGAGCAAAACGTGGCACGATCTTGTAAATCATATATTTAAAGTCGGGCACAGGATTAAGAGATCGATGCGCGTGCATGACACGATTTATGGATGTTGAGGAATCGAGAGAATTATGTCAGTAGAGGCCTCAGGTCAGAGGAGGGGCAGGCAGAAATAAGGCTGGAGAGTGTGCCATAATGACGAGCTGTACCATATTTACAAAGCTCCCAGTCTCTCCACCCAGGTCAGACTGAATAGACTGAGATGGGCCGGTCACGTGCAGAGTTTGCCGTCATCGCGCACCCCAAAAAGATTGCTGGAGTGTCACCCAGGTGGTAGAAGACCAATTGGACGACCAAGGCTGCGATGGGAGGATGAAGTTGGGAGCGATGGGGCGATATTGTTACGAGTGTCAGATTGGAAGGTCGAAGCGGAGGAGAGGAGGAGTTGGAGGCGAAGAATACTGGAGGCTGAGGCTCTATATGGACTGTAGGGCCATCGAAGAAGAATTATATATTTCTGCATTATATCTTTCGGCTTTATAACACTCCTATTCTTAAAGTGCCCTGTCGGGTCCCCCCGACGTTGGCGAACACTTTGGTAAACTCTGCCCTATCCTGCGCTGTCCGGAATAGCTCCTCCACAGTTCCGATTACCGTCCATTCCCTCACATTGCGCAGCCAAGAGATCTGCTTTCTCCCTGCCCCCCTCTATTTTTCCCTTCAAAATAAGATGCAGCAGGCGATATTTTTCTCCTCATAGAACGTGACCCAGATATGAAATCTTGCGGACTTTGATCAATGTCAGCAGCTCTCTATTTATTCCTGCACGATTCAGGACTTCTGTGTTCGTCACTCTGTCTGTCCATGGGATCCTGAACATTCTTGGGTGAAGCCACATTTCAAATGCCTCTAACCGGTTCATTGTATTTACTTTTAATGTCCATGTCTCACACCCATATAACAGGACAGACCACACATAACACCTTAACATCCTCTGTCTTAGTTTTAAGTTGGCATTGTCATTGCAAAAGAGTGACTTCATTTTGTTAAATGCTGTTCTTGCTGCTTCAATCCGAAATTTCAACTCTACATCTGGGTCAAGGGTGTCTGTAAGCATGCTGCCGAGGTATCTAAACCAACACTATTGTCGTGTCGTTATTATTTCGCCGTCTCTCTCCATTGTGTCGTCGTTGTACTGTTATTTAGAGTGTAACGATGTCGTCACAACATAACACTATCATTACCCTCCCGTAAATACGTCATTGCTCTCTTGTTGTCTGTCAGCACATTCCGAACGGGAGGTTGTTCTTACTCGCTTACGCCCTACGGCGGGCTAAATATATATACATTTCGCGTATAAAAATCACAATTTCCATAAAATGTCACAATTTAAAAAGTATTTCTTCTTCTTCTTCCTCAGCCTATTCCCGTCCACTCCTGGACAAAGGCCTCCTCCATTCGCTTCCATGTCACTCTGTCCTGTGCAGACTGCATCCAGGTTATTCCGACGTGTCTGTTCAGATCATCCTTCCACCGTAGTTGCGGTCGCCCTGCACTTCTCTTCACCGTCCACGGTCTCCAATTCAGCAGTCTTCTTGTCCACTTTTCATCTGAGCTTCTGGCTGCTTAACATTTTATTTTTATAAGTATTTAACATATTTTTTCATCATCAAACTAACCAATGTACGGAAGTGAAGCATGGAACTGGCAGAAGAAAGATGAGACCAGAATAAATGCAGTAGAGATGAGAGGTCCCTAAGACGTATGTGTAGTAGAACGGTATACGACAGAATCTCAAATGCTGATATAAGAAAGATATGTAGAGCGGAAGAAGGTATTATGAAAGGATCGCTGCGTTGGTTCGGACATATCTTCTCTCTTCTCTGGTTTCAATCCTGGGATTGGTTTGCAGCAATTTCCTCCATTATTCTCTTCCACTTTTCCCTGTCTTGTGCGGCTCTTTTGAGATCTGCATATGATGAGCAGCGTACGTCCACCAACAGGTCCTCCAGGTACTCTCGGCGTGGGCGTCCCCTAGAGTTTGTCCCCTCGATCATACCCTCCATTATGGCATGCAAGAGACCTTCTTGACGTATTACATGGCCGATCCATCTTGCACGCCTTTCGGACAAGGTCCTGAGGGTGCCTTCCTCCTTCGATTCCTTGAAGAACTTCCTCATTCGTGATGTGGTCTCTCCAGGAAATTCCTAATAGTCTTCTATAGGACCACATCTCAAAAGCCTCTAGTCTCCGTTTATCTCTTTCGGATAGGCACCATGTCTCGCAGCCGTACATCAAGATACTCCATACATAGGTCTTGATGAGGAGTATTCTCAGTTTTAGGTCTATATTATTTGACTCTATTATTTTCGACCTTTTATTAAATGCAAGCCTAGCCTGATGTATGCGGCTGTCGACCTCGCTCTTAGACCGACCGTCCCATGTTATTTTGCTCCCGAGGTAGACAAACTCCTTGGTGTTCTTTAGTGGAACTCCTGACATCACTACTCTCATCTGATGCTGCGTTCGGCCTACAGTCAGCAGCTTTGTTTTGTCCTTATTTATCTTCATGTTGTAGCTATCTTGAAGAATGTCTTGCAAAGTATCTAAGGCCTCCTGCAGTTCCTCCTCACTTTCAGCAACCATAGCAATATCGTCAGCAAACCTTATCATGTCTATCTTTTGCCCGTGTAT
Organism: Lepidostoma basale; assembly: GCA_022606425.2. Taxonomy (NCBI): domain Eukaryota; kingdom Metazoa; phylum Arthropoda; class Insecta; order Trichoptera; family Lepidostomatidae; genus Lepidostoma; species Lepidostoma basale. Next base: position 2,607,347 of record JAHDVF020001251.1, read on the forward strand.
CCTTACACCTTCTCTGTGACTCATTCTCTCTCTCAAGTCGTCAATCGCATTCTGTATGTAAACGTTAAAAAGAGCAGGTGACAGAGAGCATCCCTGTCTTACCCCTTGTCTTATACTGGCTTCCTTTGTGCCCTCGTCACATCTGATTATGGCGGCCTCATTCTTGTATAGTGCCTGGATTATTTGTCTATCTCTATATTTAATATCAGTTTTTTTCAAAATCTCGAAGAGCTTCCTCCATTCCACCCTGTCGAAAGCCTTCTCCAGGTCTATGAATGCGATGTATGTGTTTTGGTTTTTTCTTACTCTCTTTTCTAGTAGCATTCGCAGTGACAGTATTGCTTCTCTGGTTCCTACACCTCTTCTGAAGCCATACTGGTCACTGGAACTGGAATATGGAAACGGACATATGGAGCGCGTGAATGAAGAAAGAATGGTAAAAAAAGTATATGTTAATGATGTTAATGGAACCAGAAATAGAGGAAAACCGAGGAAAACGTGGCACGATCAAATAAATCAAATGTTGAATGTCGGCCATGTGAGAAGGACGCGCGTGCATGACACGATGTATGAATGTTGAGGAAGCGAGAGAAATATGTCAGATAAGAAAAGTGTGGCAGTCCATTATTTCTGCCTACCCCTTCGGGGAGACGGCGTGATGGTTAGTTAGTTAGCTAGAGATAAGATCCCTAAGACGTATGTGTGATTGAACGATATACGACAGAATCTCAAATGCTGATATTAGAAAGGAATGTAGAGCGGAAGAAGGTATTATGAATAAAATTATGAAAGGATCGCTGCGTTGGTTCGGACATATGGAGCGCATGAATGGAAAAATAATGGTTAAGAAAGTATACGTTAATGATGTAAATGGAGTACGGAGTCGAGGTAGACCGAGGAAAACATGGCATGACCAAATTAGTCAAAATTTTAAAGGTTGGTCATGTTAGAAGTCGGAAGAATCGACGTGCGTGTATGGCTCGCTGTATGAATGTGGAGGAAGCTAGAGAGGTGTGCCAGGGTAGAGTAGTGTGGCGGTCCATTCTCTCTGCCTACTCCTACGGGGAAACGGCGTGATGGTTTGTTTGTTTGTTTTCAAACTAACCAAATACAGGCGATTCAGTGTATCCACAAAAAAATATGTATTCATTTATTAACTACGCGAAATATATATTAACCCCTTACTGTATGATTTTTTTTAAATTTGTAAAAAAAATATATGTGTAAATGATGAAAAAAAGACACCTTTTTTATTATTTTTCAAATAAATTATTTTTTCCTATATAAAATACAAAAAAATATTTCCCTTTTTATCCCTAGATTTTACCCAATATTATCCATAATTTTATATAAAAGTGATCATTTTATTACTTACCTAATGAAAACAATAGTAAACCAGTGTAATATAATTATTTATAGCGTTTTACAAACAAAAAATAATAACATTTTTGAATATCACGTTTGTATAGAAAATCATAAACCGACAGTTGGAAACAGTCGAACGCATCTAGTACAACTAGAGACATCTAGCAAGAAGTTTGACAACTAGTAACGCGGATTATAGATACAACTTTAGTATTATTGCTAGAAGCAAGACATATTTTATTATTTTGTTGTTCTTTATGGCCAAAGATTATGTTGGATTATATATGAGCCAGTATGCGGTAAGGGGTTAACATACATGTTCTAAAACATCTCCTCACTCTAGTCTAAATCAACTAATTAACCATCACGCCGTTTTTCCGGAGGGGTAGGCAGAGAGGATGGACCGCCATACTGCTCGGTCCTGACATACCTCTCTAGCTTCCTCTACATTCATGCATTGTAATATGTACGCTTGTCGATTTTTCCGACACCGAATGTGGCCGCCTTTTAGTATACCTATGATTAATTTATCATGTCATGATTCCTTCTTTCTCACTTTTTCTACTCACTCTTTCCACTCACACTGCTTGTATACAATATTTTAACCATTCTTCTCTCATCCATTTGCTCCATACGACCTAACCATCTCAGGGATATTTTTTAAATTTTACTTATGATGCAATAATCGGCCCTATATTTCTTCATTATTTCGTCGTTCGGTATTCTATCATATATCGTTTTCCCGCACATTCTTCTCATAATCTCATTTCTACGGCATTTATCCAAATTTCTTATTTTTTGCCAGCTCCAAGCTTCACTTTAATACATAAGTGTTGGCACTAAAGCTCTATTATGTATCGCCATCTTTGCTTAAGGGGGACAGCCTCTGTGACGGACGAAAAAATAAGTGATTTTCGGGATTTTTTTTTTTACCGTGATAATTAAATCAAATCAAATCAGTTTATTAACTCAAAAGACATTGCAAACAGGAAAATGTTTAAGGCATCTATTGAGTACAGAAAAAATATTATAAAAATACAACATAGTACCAGGAACGCAATAGAGATGGTTCGATATTAGGAAGACGATATACTATCTAAAGTCAAGAGTATTTGTTTCCTGGACGTACCTTCACTTATATAAAAGACGTTCATCTCCGAGGAGACCGTTGCTCTTCCCACCGGTGTCACCAGAGGCATATTGGTTCTGGTGGCCGGTAGGTAAAACAATCTGTGCTGTCGCTGTCGGAGAAATCTATCAGGGACAAAAATACTCTAAATATCCCCTGATTAATTTAAAGAAACGTGTAATAAGATGCCCACCTCTTCGAAGCTGTAATGAATTGGTTCCAAGCATTCCTTACAGAAATGCCGTGGGATAGAGCCACGGATAACTATTATACTCCCTCATGTAGAGATACCTCAGATTTTTTTTTTGAAACCTCTCCAACATAACGGAATATCTCGCCTCGTGAGGACTCCATATCACAGAACCACTTTCGAGTCTGCTCCGAACCAACGCATTGTATAGGACTCTGAGCACACTGGGATCTCTGAAAACTCTTCCGGTCCGAATGCTGAAGCCCAACATCCTCAGTGCAATGTCACAAATCCTCTCGATATGTGCACGAAATGTCAGCCTACTCTTATAGATGATTCCGAGATCCTTCATCGTAGATACGTGTGTTAATTGCTGGTTGTTCATTATGTATCTATGATACACAGTTCTCAATGCTCTAGTAAACTATAGCATAGCGCACTTAGAGACATTGAAGTTACCGACGATGCGTGGCTATTATTAAAATTACATTGGTTATTTAGTTTAGATAATATTTAATAATTCAGCTGTAGATTTCTCGTCAAGTCTGCAATGCAGCCGGGGCAATCCGCTCGGCCACATGAAAAATTTTGGCACCGTTCCAAGATGGCCGCCGTTTTTTGGCGGGAACGAAAAAATACGTAATCCCATTGGTTTAGCTCTTCCCATCCGCTGACGATTTGAAACGTTGAGTCATAGACGTGATTATTTAACCTCTTTTTTATTCACTATACAATTGATTGTGGACAGATGTAGGCAAGAGTAAATTTTATTTTGTTTTACAGATGTCTGCTGGTTTTAAAATACTAACCGTGAGTGTGGCGTACCTTCAGTCGAACATTCAATTGTTTCAAATACCACATTTGAAAAATGTTCTAATATTCGAATTTAATACTTATTATTATTATACTCCTGGTGAATTGTATGTATGAGGTATGCGTGCGAAATGATCTGATGATGAATGTTAATAAGTCCAAGGTAATGATTTTTGAAAAGGAAGAAACCATGACAGTCTGCAACATTAGCGTGAATGGTGAAAATTTGGAGCAATTGTGTATTTAGGTAGTATATTTACAAGAAATGGGCGAGTGGAGAGAGATATTGAAAGAAGGGTTGGGGCAGGCAACAAAGTGAATGGTGCACTTAAAGTTGTCATCGCAAACAAAAACCTATCCAAAAAAGCTAGAATGGCAGTGCACAATTGTGTTCTTCTACCGACCCTTATGTATGGAAGCGAAGCATGGAACTGGCAAAAGAAGGATGAAAGTAGAATAAATGCAGTAAAAATGAGATCTCTTAGACGAATGTGTGGATAATCTGTGTATGATAGAGTGTCGAATGAAAATACAGGAAGTGAATGCGGTGCGAATGATGGTGTCATGAACAAAATAATGAAAGGATCATTAAGATGGTTTGGACATATGGAAAGAATGAATGAAGAATGGTAAAAAAAATTATATGTTGATGATGTAAATGGAACCAGAAAGAAGAGGAAGACCGAGGAAAACGTGGCACGATCAAATAAATCAAATATTGATTGTCGGCCATGTGAGGAGTCAGAGAAATCGACGCGCGTGCATGACACGATGTATAAATGTTGAGGCAGCGAGATAAATAAGTCAGGAAAGAAAAGTGTGGCTGTCCATTCTTTCTGCCTACCCCTTCGGAGAGACGGTGTGATGTTAGTTAGTTAGTTCACTAAAGATACAAGTTAGAGATACCCAATAATAAGTAATACATAATAGATTAATAAAAGAGCGAGAAACATAAGATGCATGACAAATTAATAAAATAAATATACCATACAATTATAATAAAGATAGTAGGTACTTCCCTCAGATGAGCCAAACTATCACAAAATATGTCAAACTCCGAGGTGATACGATTAAGCAGAGATATTGCTCTACCTACCGGCATAACCATTGGCCGGTTGGTTCTGCATCGTGGGAGACAAAACAATCTATGGCCCCTTTGTCGAAAATAATTAAAAGTAAAAGGAATTAAAAGTCTTGGTGTCGAGAATGTATGAGGTATGCAAGTCAAATGATTTAATGATGAATGTCGAAAGTCAAAGGTGATAGTTTTTGAAAGGGAAGAGCAAATGACAGTTTGTAATATAAGCGTGACCGAAGAGAACTTGGAACAGGTGAAGGAATTTGTGTATTTAGGTAGCATGTTCACAACAGATGGCCGAACGGATAGTGACGTCGAAAGATGAGTTGGTGCGGTAACAAAGTGAATGGAGCTTTAAGAATTGTTATTGGAAACAAGAATCTATCAATGAAAGCGAAAACGGCCGTTCACAATGGAGTTCTGGTCCCATCCCTAGTGTATGGAAGCGAAGCATGGAACTGTCAAAAGAAGGATGAAAGCAGAATAAATGCGGTAGAGATGAGGTCCCTAAGACGTATGTGTGGTAGAACGATATACGACAGAATCTCAAATGCTGATATCAAAAAGGAATGTAGAGCGGATGAAGGTATTATGAACAAAATTATGAAAGGATCGCTGCGTTGGTTCGGACATATGGAACGCATGAATGGAGATAGAATGGTTAAGAAAGTATACGTTAATGATGTAAATAAAGTACGGAGTCGAGGCAGACCAAGGAAAACAAAGCATGACCAAATTAATCAAATTTTAAAGGTTGGTCATGTTAGAAGTCGGAGGAATCGACGCGCGTGTGTGACTCGTTGTATGAATGTGTAGGAATCTGGAGAGGTTTGTCCATTCTCTCTGCCTGCCCCTGCGGGGAAACGGCGTGATGGTTTGTTTGTTTGAATTTTTCCGGATTTAATGAGTTTTACCTTTCTAAATTAATTTCGTGAATTAATTGATTTTAAATCTCATTTTATGCGCATTTTAAATCTATACAAAAAATTATTTTCTGCATCACCAAACTCATGTTCTTGTATAATATGTATAATAATGTATTTACAAATACAAGAAGAAATATAATTAATAAGAAATAAGCTGTAAATAGACAATAATAATAGATTTGTTAACACCGAAACACGAATTATAAATAAATGTTCGTGAAGAAATCACAAAATCTTTCTTTTCATAACATTTCAGCATACAAACAAACCATCACGCCGTTTCCCCGCAGGGGTAGGCAGAGAGAATGGACCGCCACACTACTCTATCCTGGCAAACCTCTCTAGCTTCCTCCACATTCATACAACGAGTCATACACGCACGTCGATTCCTCCGACTTCTAACATAACCAACCTTTAAAATTTGATTAATTTGGTCATGCCACATTTTCCACGGTCTGCCTCGACTTCGTACCCCATTTACATCATTAACGTATACTTTCTTAACCATTCTTTATCCATCCATGCGTTCCATATGTCCGAACCAACGCAGCGATCCTTTCATAATTTTGTTTATAATACCTTCTTCCGCTCTACATTCCTTTCTTATATCAGCATTTTTTCTGCACATTACGTAAATGACAGATAACATTCTGACAATAGAAATGAAGTTCGTGACACATCGAATAGTAACATACTTCAGAGTAATAAAGCCCGGCTTCAAATCCATACAAAAAATTGTAGATATCTTCTGGTATATATGCACCTAGCTATATGATTACAAGCTAAAAATACATAAGTGCGACAAAGACCCTTTTACATTTTGCATGCCCAATATGAAGCCCATCGAAAACATGAAACAAAACATGTGGACGTAGGCGATTTCGCGGGCATATCACCTACGGTACGTATAGACCCAAGCGCAAAAAACGTCGTTTAATTATGTTTTTTTTAAGGCAAGCCCGGCTTTTCGGCTTGTATGGAAGTACCGGTACTGCTGGTTGTTTGGTTAGTAAGCGAGCACGGCATATTTAGACAGCACATCCATCAATCGATTAATGCATAGAATGACAACGTATACAATGGCTGCCATTAATCAAATTCAGCTACTATATGTAAAAATGCAAGTAAATAAAGTGAAACCATTGGCGGTCCTTCCATAAAAGCCGAATAGCCGGGCTTGCATTAAAACATCTATAATAAAACGATTTTTTTTGTTGGTTGTTCGTTGTGTATCTATGATACACAGTTCTCAATGCTCTAGTAAAAGATAGCATAACGCACTTAGAGACATTGAATTGCATTTGATTACTGTGACTCCAGTTAACAATATTGAGGAAGCGAAAGAAGTAAGTCAAGAAAAAACTATGTTGCAGTCCATTATTTTTGGCTATCTCTTCGAGAGACGGCGTGATGGTTAGTTAGTTAATATTCCCCCATGTAGGGGGTGAGATAGGGTTGTTAATTTAATTTTTACGGACCCAATTAATTGGGGTCGGACTACCTTATAAACCTTGTGAAATTTGACTCGGAACACGCAAGCAGACAATTATTAATGTATTTAATTAATATCAGAAGTTACCGTACAACTCAGGGGTAACGCGTGGATCCAAAATATGCTTCAAGACATCCTTATGTATGTAGAAATATATCCACAGAAGCAAAGATGGCAGTACACAATGGAGTACTAGTCCCAACCCTCATGTATGGAAGTGAAGCTTGGAGCTGGCAAAAGAAGGATGAAAGCAGGAAAAACGCCGTAGAAATGAGATCACTAAGATGAATGTGCGCGAAAACGTTATATGATAGAATACCGAACGATGAAATAAGAGAGAAATGTAAGGCAGATGACTTCATCATGGATAAAATTAAAAAATGATCCCTGAGATGGTTTGGACATATGGAACGAATGGATGAGAGTAGAATGGTTAAAAAGTTATACACAAGCAGCCTCAGTGGAAAAAGAAGCCGAGGACGACCGAGGAAAACATGGCATACCAAATTAATCAATTACTAAAAGGTGGCCACATTTGAAGTCGGAATAATCGACGTGCGTGCATGATACGATGGATGAATGTAGAAGAATCCCGAGAGGTATGCCAGGATGCATTGTGGCGATCCATCTTCTCTGCCTACCCCTCCGGGGAAATGGCGTGATGGTTAGTAAGTTTTTACAACCTGAAATGCGATTTCGATTAGCAAAAAAATCAATAGAAAATCGAAATAACTGGTTCTTTTTTTTTACTAGAAAGCTTACTTAATTACTTCTTATGGCCATACAACTCTTGAAGAGTTTTAGCCTCCTTGATGATTTTTCGCCAAGCTCCTCGATCCTGCGCCTTTTGCTCCCAGCCAGGTCAGCCAGAACATTGTCCATTAGGCGCTGTCTAGGCCTTCCTAGAGGTCTTACTCCAGTCGGTCTAGACGCGTATATGGTCTTGATTGCTCTGGTCTCTTCGGCTCGGCATACGTGTCCAATCCATGCTAGGCGACCGGCTCTCACGGTGCTCATTATAAGGGCCTGCTGGGTCATCGTACGGATCTCTTGGTTGGTTCTATGCCTCCAAGTTCCCGTTGCAACACCGGGTCTGGGTCCCAGGATCATTCTAAGTATTCTATTCTCAAACCAGAGATATTGTTTTTGCGTACGCTTCAAAATTTGGTGAAAATGTGACACAGTATTATGAAATTATTCCTAGAAATTAACAAGCTTGACGACTGTCTACACCTCCAGTCGGACATTAATAATATTGTTAACTGGAGTCACAGTAATCAAATGCAATTCAATGTCTCTGCTATATTTTATTAGGGCATTGAAAACTGTGTATCATAGATACACAATGAACAACCAGCAACTAACACACGTATCTACGATGAAGGATCTCGGGATCATCTATGAGAGTAGGCTGACTTTTCGTGCACATATCGAGAGGATTTGTGGCACTGCACTAAGGATGTTGGGCTTCATCGTCCGGACCGGAAGAGTTTTCAGAGATCCCTCAGCGCGTGCTCAGAGTCCTATACAACGCATTGGTTCGGAGCAGACTCAAAGGGTTTCTGTGATATGGAGTCCTCACAAGGCGAGATATTCCGTTATGCTGGAGAGAGTTCAGAAAAAAATTCTGAGGTATCTCTATATGAGGGAGTATGGTAGCTATCCGTGGCTCTATCCCACGGCATTTCTTTTGGGAATGCTTGGAACCAATTTTTTACAGCTTCGATGAGATGGGTATCTAATAACCCATTTCTTTAGATTAATCAGGGGGTATTTCGAGATATATTTTTATAACACACAAACAAATCATCTAGCCGTTTCTCCGCAGGGATAGGCAGAGCGAATGAGCCGCCACACTAATCTATTCTGGCTCACCTCTCGAGATTCCTCCACAGTCATACAACGAGTCATACACGCACGTCGATTCTTCCGACTTCTAACATTACCATCCTTTAAAATTGGATTAATTTGGTCATGACATGTTTTCCTCGGTCTACCCCGACTCCGTACACCATTTACATCGTTAACGTATTATTATTATTATTTTTTTAATCGCTCTTTACATCATGACAGCATGAGCCAAATTGATGTAAAAGGTATTATAGCTATCATAGTGATTCTCGCGACATGTGATAGGTAGCTTATCTATCGCCACGTGAGTTCTACACCAGACCAAAGACGGTGTGACAATTACACTGCCCTCGCCGGGAATCGAACTTAGAACCTTCGGGGTGGCAGTCAATGCACTTACCACTTGGCCACGAAGGTCGTAATATTTTCGTATTTTTCTTTTTCCATCCATGCGCTCCATATGTCCGAACCAACTTAACGATCCTTTCATATTTTGTTTTTAATACCTTTTTCCGCTTTACATTCTTCTCTTATAATAAAAAACATTATAATAAAACATTTTCAAGAAATCTTTATAACATCTGTCAAAACTGATCATATTTGTAAACAATTTTAAATATGTATCTTTATAAATATCACTGAGGAAGGACCGGTTGTCCGAAACATGTCTGATATGTAATTTAAAAAAAATTAAAGTTAGTGTTGTATATACAAAATATTTAAAAAAGAAAAAGACATTTAAAACACCTACAACACAAAGTATGGCGAAGATAGAAGAAATAATAAACCAGTACCAGATGGTGATATTCCCATATTCGCCCCCTTGAACGCCCCCTGCTTCGTCTGTGTTGGATGCTGCCCCCTTCCTACAATATCCGCATCTGCGAGATGCCTTAGAAATTGGAATAGCTCTCTTGAAATGCTGCGTTTCCTGGTTTTTCTTATGAGATTCCCTACTAATGAAAAACACAGACTGTATTATTTCTCTTTTCTAGGTATTTTGAATTTATAATAAAACTAGCTGACCCGACGAACTTCGTACCGCCTCAGAATCAATAAATGTTGTGTTAACTTATTAGCTAAATTTAATTCACATTTTTATTGAATTACAATTAATACTTAAAATGAATTAAGTTCATGAAATGTGCAAATGTCAAAATTAAAAATATTAATTACAATGGAATATAATTCACGTGGAAGCCTGCATTAATACTTAAAATGAATTATAAATTGTTAATTAAAAACTTTGTTTTATGTATCACAATTGTGTTTTTTATTTTTTCGCGACAATATATTCAACCAAAGTGGAATCTACCAGATTAATTGTGAGGATTGTGATGCCGTGTATATTGGAAAGACGGGTCGATCATTTTGAAGAGGTTATATGAACACAACATTTAATACAAAAACAGAATCATTGTGTGAATTTTGACCATCATTTCAATTCCAAAAACACATTTTTTTTGCATATAGCAAACAATTTAAAAAAAAATTTGATAAATTAGAAAATTTTGAAATTTTTAAAGCAAAGGCACGTGAATTGAATGTTATAAATAACCAAATTCCAGCTTATTCCCCCTTAGTATATATGTAGTACATTAAAAACTTTTCCTTTATACAATCTACCAAAAAAATATTAATACTACCTTCCATTTTTGTCCCTTTCTTACTAATGTAATCTGCTTCCTTATAATGTTTATCGTCTTTAATATATTAGGATTCATCGTTTTTGACTCTATATTATGTATGATTGTTCCTTCTAATTACTGTTTGAATTATTATTATGATTATTATCATTCTTATTATTTTATTATTATAAATAAATGAATTTAATACAACAACAACAACAAACCATCACGCCGTTTCTCCGCAGGGGTAGGCAGAGAGAATGGACCGCCACACTACTCTATCCTGGCACACCTCTCTAGCTTCCTCCACATTCATACATCGAGTCATACACGCACGTCGATTCTTCCGGCTTCTGACATGACCAACCTTTAATATTTGATTAATTTGGACATGCCATGTTTTTCTCGGTCTACCTCGACTCCTTACTCCATTTACATCGTTAACGTATACTTTTTTAACCATTCTTTCTTCACCCATGCGCTCCATATGTCCGAACCAACGCAACGAACCATTCATAATTTTGTTCATAATACCTTCTTTCGCTCTACATTCCTTCCTAATATCAGCATTTGAGATTCTGTCATACATCGTTCTACCACACATACGTCTTAGGGACCTCATCTCTACCGCATTTATTCTGCTCTCATCTTTGTTCTGTCAGTTCCATGCTTCGCTTCCATACATAGGAGTTGGGACCAGAACTCCATTGTGAACGGTCATTTTCTATAACTATTTTTAAAGCTCCATTCACTTTGTTACCCGCACCAACCCTTTTTTCAACATCACTGTCCGTTCGGCCATCCGCTGTGAACATGCTACTTAAATACACAAATTCCCTCACCTGTTCCAAGTTCTCTTCATTTACACTTATATTACAAACTGTCATTTGCTCTTCCCTTTCAAAAACTAACACCTTTGACTTTCCGACATTCATCAAAACACGTTAAAACAATTAAATAGCAGACAACATAATTTTGAATAAGTGTGATCCATCAATGAACTCCGTTTTCATCATTAGCATCATCATATTCATCATCTGAAGAGTTTGATGATTCAGTGTCCCTATCAATTGAAAAAAGAAATTCCTCGTCTTCATCTAGCCAAATATTTCGTTTATTAAGTACTCGCGGCTGAATTTCCTATGGTAACAATTCTCTGGACCGAATGTACACAGATACACCTATAAAATCAATACAAAATATACAATACGTATTTTTATTATTATTCACTAATCATAAATCGGTTATTTAATCTCCACGGAACACTCATCTGTCATCTTTTTCGAATGGTATTAATGGCGCAAATATTCTCTGCTCTCCTTCACAAAAGGGGTTTAACTTTTAGAATAGTCTCTCTTATACTGATTTTTATAACTTTGGGCATTGTTAATCTAAAATTAATAAAGAAAACCAAAAATCCCGGCGACGATTAAAAAATAACCTCAACTCAAATCTTTCACATTGAGTATTGACATCTGGCATCAACAATACACCACCTACGGGCGATACCGAAACTAAAATACACGCCATTTTGATTTTATACGTCGTTTATTAAGTCAAATTTAGTCAAACGTACGACAAATATAATTAATTTTAAATCATTTAAGTGATTTTTTCAAATGTTTTAATAATTATTCTGTTATCCGGAACGGAGACAAATCCAGCAAATATAAGATCTTCAAAATTGGTCCAGCCGTTCTCGAGTTATAAATGGTGTAACTAACACGATTTTTGACTTTGTTTTATATATATAGATAGATGCCATCTTGTATAACTGGCTTTATTGAATTATTGTATGCATACATCACAATGGAGTTCTGGTCCCATCACTAATGTATGGAAGCGAAGCATGGAACTGGCAGAAGAAGGATGAAAGCAGAATAAATGCGGCAGAGATGAGGTCCCTAAGACGTATGTGTGGTAGAACGATATACGACAGAATCTCAAATGTTGATATTAGAAAGGAATGTAGAGCGGAAGAAGGTATTATGAACAAAATTATGAAAGGATCGCTGCGATGGTTCGGACTTATGGAACGCATGGATGGAGAAATAATGGTTAAGAAAGTATACGTTAATGGTGTAAATGGGGTACGGAGTCGAGGCAGACCGAGGAAAACATGGCATGGCCAAATTAATCAAATTTTAAAGGTTGGTCATGTTAGAAGTCGAAGGAATCGACGTGCGTGTATGACTCGTATGAATGTGGAGGAATCTAGAGAGGTTTGCCAGGATAGAGTAGTGTGGTGGTCCATTCTCTCTGCCTACCCCTGCGGGGAAACGACGTGATGGTTTGTTTGTTTGTTTTTGTATGCATACATGGTAGAGGATAGGTTTTTATTTGCGATGACAACTCTAAGTGCACCATTTACTCTGTTGCCTGCCCCTACCCTTCTTTCAATATATCTCTCCACTCGCCCATCTTTTGTAAACATACTATCTAAATACGCGAACTCATCTACTTGCTCCAAATTTTCACCATTCACGCTAATGTTGCTAAAAAGCTAAAATGCCAGTACACAATAGTGTTCTTGTACCGACCCTTATGTATAGAAGCGAGTTAATAGAGGAAAACCGAGAAAAGCGTGGCACGATTAAAAATATCTAATATTAAACGTCGGCCACGTGAGGAGTCTAAAAAAATCGCGTGTGTGCGTGAGACGATCTATGAATGTTGAGGAACCAAGAGATGTATTATATATCAGAAAAGATCCATTCTTTCTGCTTTCGCCATGATTGTTGGTATATACACACACGTATATGTTAACGACGTAAACGGAACAAGAAATAGAGGAATACTGAGGAAAACGTTGTGCGATCAATCACTTCTTATATTTGCATTTGATACTGTATTGTGTAAAGACTTAGCACACATTCGTCTGACTGATCTCGTTTCTTCCACATATTCTTCTTCTTCTTCCTTATTGTAGACCTATGTGGTCTGTTCTCCGGAGAGTTGCTCCTCCTGTGAGGTAGATTCCCAGCTGTCCTTCCATCTTTTAGGAGGTCTTCCACGAGGATGAGTCCCATGAGGTTGATTATGCAATGCATTATAGGGAAGTCTGGTGGAGTCCATTCTTTGAACATGACCGTACCAGTCCATTTTTCGCTGTCTGGTCCATCTTATAATATCCTCAATCTCACATATCTGTCTTATTCTGGTGTTCCTCACGCGATCCTTCAGTGTCTTGCCTGCTATCGTCCTCAGTGTCTTCATTTCGGAAGTCCTCAAAACTTGTTTGGTCCTTAGTGTGTCTGTCCTTGCTTCGACGCCATATGTTATATAATTGGTCTTACGCATGCTTTATAGATTCTCATCTTACTTTTAATGGCCATGTCTTTGTTTTTCCATATTGTGGATCTTAGAGCCCCAGAGATTACAGCTGCCTTGTTTACTTGGGCTTGTATTTCTTCCCGCAGATCAGCTCCCCCCACCAGGTCTATGCCTAGATACTTGAAGGTCCCGACCTGTTCTACGGGTTGATTTTCTAAAACCAGATTACATTATTTAACCTGGTAATCTTCCACGTACATTCTAACGATTTTTCCACTTTAGATTTATTATATTTATATCATTTATTCTACTTTCATCTTTCTTTTGCCAGTTTCATGTTTTCCTTCTATACGCAAGGTTCGGTACAAGAACACCACTGTGCACTGCCATCTTACCTTCTTTAGAAAGTCTTAACCATGTATGCATACGATAATATTCATAATAGAGTTTCGACGGGAATCGAATCCGGGATAGTCACTCAGCCACGAAAGCCGTCACGTCAAATTTTCACGCTGTTTTTGGTCTGGAATAATTCCGGTGACAATATCACATGTCATGAGAATCGATAGCTAACATGTTGTATACGGTAATTGGGTTCAAATAACCTGCTTTGTAATTGTCACACTGTCTTTAGTCTGGTGTAGAATTCATCATCAGCCGTCTGTCATCCACTGCTGAATGTAGGCCACTCCCAAAGCCCGCCACCGCCTCCTATCCATTGCCGCTCCCATCCATCCATGTCAAATCAAATCAAATCAGTTTATTAACTCAATAGACATTACAAACAGGAAAATGTTTAAGGCATCTATTAAGTACAGATAAAATATCATAAAAATACAAGAAAGTACCAGGAACGCATTAGAGATGGTTCGACATTAGGAAGACAAGATACTTTCTAAAGTCAATAGCATTTGCCCCCTGAACGTACTTTCACTAACATGAAAGACGTCGATCTCCGAGGAGACCGCGCTCAGCAAACTAATTGCTCTTCCCACCGGTGTCACCAGAGGCAGATTGTTTCTGGCGGCCGATAGGTAAAACAATCTGTGCTGTCGCTGTCGGAGATATCTATCGGGGACAAAAAGACCAACATCCTCCAGTACGGCCGAGTTCTCGAAGTATCCCCTAATTAATCTGAAGAAATGGGTTATTAGATGTCCATCTCTTCGAAGCTGTAAAGAATCCGTCCGATGTCCAGCAATCCTCTTCAGATCGTCAGTCCAGCGGGCAGGGGGACGTCCAACTCTACGGAATCCTGTACGCGGTCTCCACTCCAGAACCCGTCTTCCCCATCGGCTGTCGGTTCTCCGACAGATATGGCCAGCCCACCGCCACTTCAGCCCGCCTATCCGTAGAGCCACCTCAGTCGCCTTGGTTTGTTGTCGAATAAATTCATTTCTAAATCTGTCCCTCAAGGTTATTCCAAGCATGGCTCTTTCCATGGCGCGCTGGGTAACCTTGAATCTGTAGACTAGACCTTTTGTCAATGTCCGCGTCTCGGCTCCGTACGTCATGACTGGCAAAACGCACTGGTTGAAGACTTTAGTCTTGAGGCATTGTGGTATTTTGGAAGTGAGAACATGACGTAATTTCTCAAAGGCCGCCCAACCCAACTGATTCTTCGGTCGGATTAGTAGTATTCACGTGAATTCACGTGACAATAAAATGGCGATAGATTAGCTACCTATCACATGCCATCAGAATCGATAGCTAAAAAGTTGTATACAGTAAAACCTCGATATAACGGACTAGTTGGTTAACTAACTTCCTACTGGCATCACCGAAGGCAGGTTGGTTCTGCGTGACGGAGCAAAGAACAATTGATGTCGGCGCTGTCGCAGGTAATTATCAGGAACAAAAATACCTATTTTCTCCAGAACATAGGGGTTCTCAATAGAACCCCGAATCAGCATGAAAAAATTCTTCTTCTTTCGGTGCCGTGTCAGGTCCCCCCAACGTTGGCGATCACTACAGCAAAGGCATCTCTATCCTGCGCCACTTGGAACAGGTTCTGAACTCTTATTATTCCTGTCCACTCTTTGATGTTCTGCAGCCAGGACAGCTGCCTTCTACCAACTCCCCGACGTCCCTCTACTTTACCCATTAATATCAGTCGAAGGAGGTGGTATATTTCTCCCCTTAGCACATGACCCAAATATGAGACCTTTCTAAGTTTCACACTTGACAACAGCTCTGGCTCTCTGTAGTACGTCTGCATTACTGGCCCTATCGATCCACGGTATACGGAGCATTCTGCGGTATATCCACATCTCAAATGTCTCCAACCGGTTCATTACATTCACTTTCAGAGTCTAGGTTTCGCAGCCATATAGTAGAACAGACCATATAAAACTCATGTATGGTAGTGAAGCTTGGAGCTGGCAAAAGATGGATGAAAGCAGGATAAACGCCGTACAAATGAGATCACTAAGAAGAATGTGCGGGAAAACGTTGTATGATAGAATACCGAACGATGAAATAAGAAAGAAATGTAAAACAGATGACTGCATCATGGATAAAATAAAAAAAGGATCCCTGAGATGGTTTGGACATATGGAACGAATGGATGAGAGTAGAATGGTTAAAAAGTTGTACACAAGCAGCGTGAGTGGAAAAGAATCCGAGGACGACCGAGGAAAACATGGCATGACCAAATTAATCAATTACGAAAAGGCGGTCACATTCGAAGTCGGAATTATCGACGTGCGTGCATGGTACGATGTATGAATGTAGAGGAAGCCCGAGAGGTATGCCAGGACAGAGCATTGTAGTGATCCATTCTCTCTGCCTACCCCTACGGGGAAATGGCGTGATGGTTAGTTAGTTAGTTACCATATTAAACATTTAATCTGGAAAAACGCTTTGCCACTAATACTTCCTTCCTCAGTTGGAGGGAGTTATACCCCAGCATACCCAAGAGAAATGCCGTTGGATAGAGCCAAGGATATACCCCGTACTCTCTCATGCAGAGGCTACGGCTAATTAGACCCAGGAACCAATCAGATAGCCTTCTATAACCAATTTAAGAGGTGTGACTCACACTATTGCATACATTCTCCCAGAAGTGAATAAACTATACCCTTATGGCGCTCTGATTTATGTGAGGTGAGTTTTAACCCTCGCGTTCATTTCTGGGTACCCGGGCACCCACAGTAAATTTTTTACTCACTAACTAACCATCACGCTGTCTCCCCAAAAGGGTAGACAGAAAGAATGGACTGTCACACTTTTCTTTCCTGACATATTTCTCTCGATTCCTCGACATTCGTACATCTGTCATGCACGCGCGTCGATTTCTCTGAATCCTCACGTGGTCGACATACAATATTTGATTTATTTGATCGTGCCACGTTTTTCTCGGTCTTCCTCTATTTCTAGTTCCATTTACATCGTTAACATATATATATTTTTACCATTCTTTCTTTCCATGTGTCCAAACCATCTAAATGATCCTTTCATTATTTTGTTCATAACACCATCATTCGCACCGCATTCCCTTCTTATTTTTTCATTCGGCATTCTATCATATACAGAGTATCCACAGATTCGTCTAAGAGATCTCATTTCTACTGCATTTATTCTACTTTCATCCTTCTTTTGCCAGTTCCATGGTTCGCTTCCATGCATAAGGGTCGGTACAAGAACACCATTGTGTACTGCCATTTTAGCTTTTTAGCAGGTCTTCCTCTATTTCTAGTTCCATTTACATCGTGAACATATACTTTTTTTACCATTATTTCTTTCCATGTGTCCAAACCATTTTAATGATCCTTTCATTATTTTGTCCATGACACCATCATTCGACACTCTATCATACACATAATATCCACACATTCGTCTAAGAGATCTCATTTCTACTGCATTTGTTTTAATTTCATCCTTCTTTTGTCAGTTCCATGCTTTGCTTCCATATATAATGGTCAGTACAAGAACACCATTGTGATATATAAATTATATACGAGTACATTGTGATGTATTAATACGAATGAAAACGTCTGTTTTCTAGAAGTTTTATTATATTTTATTTGAATGACATGTTTCGCCTGGAATTATCAAAAACGCCGTAATGTTCTTTTCATTTTTCATTTCATTTCGTTTAAAGATGAAAGAACTAAAAAGAAATATTGTATCTCACAATAGAGACGAATATGCAAATTGGAAACAGAATATGATGATCGAGGTGTTTACAGGACTTATGACCTGTCATTGGTTGCGTTAAGCGCACGCTTTATGTAATACAACATTCCCCATTCCACCTTTTCTTATGACCACCATGTCTGACAATTTTTTGGAAGTTGTATATATGTTAATCTGTAACATCACCCTTTACATGGTAGTTTCAATCTACACACTAGCGCCATCTATGAAGATTGGATTTTAAGTATTAAGCAGAAGATCTTTTTAGCGCAGGGTGAAAGGCTACCGCCATTATCGCATTGCTAGATAACGCCTGGAGATGTCACTCCAATTTATATGCTATAATTTGGATCAGTTTTTGTTTTTACAACATTTTGAATGTATACCCATGAAATGTATACCCATGTATGAAACCATGACAGTCTGCAACATTAGCGTGAATGGTGAAAATTTGGAGCAAGTAGTTGAGTTCGTGTATTTAGGTAGTATGTTTACAAGAGATGGGCGAGTGGAGGGGGATATTGAAAGAAGAGTTGGGGCAGGCAACAAAGTGAATGGTGCACTTAAAGTTGTCATCGCAAACAAAAACCTATCCAAAAAGCTAGAATGGCAGTGCATAATGGTGTTCTTCTACAGACCTTTATGTTTAGAAGCGAAGCATGGAACTGGCAAAAAATGATGAAAGTAGAATAAATGCAGTAGAAATGAGATCTCTTAGACGAATGTGTGGATACTATGTGTATGATAGAGTGTCGAATGAAAATATAAGAAATGAATGCGGTGCGAATGATGGTGTTATGAACAAAATAATAAAAATGATCATTAAGATGGTTTGGACATATGGAAAGAATGAATGAAGAAAGAATGGTAAAAAAAATTATACGAGTATGTTAATGATGTAAATGGAACCAGAAATAGAGGAAGACCGAGGAAAACGTGGCACGATCAAATAAATCAAATATTGAATGTCGGGCATGTGAGGAGTCAGATAAATCGACGCGCGTGCATGACACGATGTATGAATGTTGAGGAAGCGAGAGAAATATGTCAGGAAAGAAAAGTGTGGCGGTCCATTCTTTCTGCCTACCCCTTCGTGGAGACGGCGTGATGGTTAGTTAGTTAGTTTATTAATGTATATAAAGTACTTGGAGACGAATACTGGATTTTACCCATTGCGGGTTATCAATTCAAGGATTAATTGTCTCACAATAGAGACGAAGATATCTTCGTGATGAAGTGCAATATAGGGGCGTCTGGTGGTGTCCATTCTTTGAACATGACCATACCAGTCCCTTTTTCGCTGTCTGCTCCATCTTATAATATCCTCAACCTCACATCTTTCTAATAAGTCAACTCGAAGCATATAAGTCAACTTAAATGAACAGACTCGGCATTTGAAATGTGGCTCTATCGCCGAATGCTTAGAATTCCCTGGACAGACATGGTTACCAATACAGAAGTCCTGAGGCGAGCTAGAGTTGACAGGGAACTGTTATCAACTATCAAGGTTCGGAAGATTTCACATCTGGGTCATATACTGCGTGGGGAATAGTACCACCTTCTTCAACTGATATTGGAAGGGAAAGTTGAGGGACGCCGAGGGCCCGATAGAAGACAGATGTCCTGGCTGCGAAACATGAGAGAGTGGACCGGCATCCGAAGTGTGGAGGAGCTGTTCCGAGCGGTGCAGGACAGGGACAGGTTCGCCGAGGTGATCGCCAACGTTGGGGGGACCCGACAGGGCACTTGAAGAAGAAGAAATATGTAAAAAAATATAAATTATTCGGGTAACTTTAACCTGCGTTACCGGCTGTCGCATAGGGCGCTCAAGGGTTAAAAGTAACACAAAAGTGCTATTTTAACCCCGGCGCGGCGGACCTTCAAACCGTTTGACGTCGAAACTCATGAATTGTTCACAGCGCCGGGACGTGTGGAGAGACGGACTATAACCCGCGGCACATGTCCGCAGGCTGCTCAGCTGGTGGACTGTGTCAAACGAGGGAGGCCGAATTAGGGAAGAGGCGGCGCGCCGACGCCGAAAGCCGAATTATTCGAGGCCGAATCTTGAATGCGGTTTATCAAACGATATTTTTTTGGTTTTTGAATGTATACTAATACTTGTAGAGAAATACTGGATTTTACCCATTGCGGTTTAATCATTTTAAGGATTAATTAATCTCAATAGAGACGAAGATGGAAATTGTTTTGGAAACATAATATGGTGGTCGAGGCGCTTACAGGACTTATGACCTGTCATTGGTTGGGTTAAGCAATTGCTTTATGTAATACAACATTCCCCATTCCGCCATCATTAACATCATTTCCCCTCGTATATCAGTTGCAGAAGGTGGTACTTTTCCCCACGCAGTATACGAGTATGACCCAGGTGTGAGATCTTTCGAACCTTGATTTTTTTTTTCTCGTATACAACAGGTTGCTTGAACCCAATTACTGTATACAATTTATTTTAGCTATTTGATTCTCATGACATGTGATAGGTAGCCAATCTATCGCCATTTTATTGTCACGTGAATTCTACACCAGACCAATAATTATAGTTGATAACAGTTCCCTGTCAACTCTAGCTCGCCTCAGGACTTCGGTATTGGTAACCATGGTTGTCCAGGGAACTCTGAGCATTCGGCGATGGAGCCACATTTTAAATGCTTCCAGTCTGTTCATTGAGTTAACTTTCAAGGTCCACGTTTCACATCCAAAATATTGTCTGTTAATCGAGAAGGTACAGATAAAGTTCTGACGATTTCTGTACCTCAAAGAAAACGGTTACTATCCCTGGCTGTACCCAACTGATTTCTTGCTGGGTATGCTGGACTACCAATCATTGGAAATTAGACCAACTATCCACCTGGGTTCATTTTTTCCAACTGATTCATGGTCGAATACATAACTCTGATAATTATTTATGTTGTTTATTGAAATTTCTTGGTAGAAGTTCATTGTAAATAATGAAAAATAAAAAATCTCAATATGTAGATTTTACACTAAAAATAAACATAGAAAAATTCTTAATAATTTTTTTTTATTTTCATTATTTATAAATCTGATATTTTGAATGATTTGACTTTATCCCGACAATTATCTGCGACAAAGGCAACATAGATTATTTCACCTGCCAACTAACTTTTTTAAACAGTAGAACCAATCTACCTAAGGTAATGCCCGTGGGCAGGGCAATAATTCTATTAAACCGCATCTCTTCAGATGTGGACATTTTTCACGATAGTGAGGCTATCTCTTAAATAATGTGTTGTTCTTATTATTGTTTCTAATTACTTCATTGATCTTAATTTTTTCGTGTTTTTTATGTTTTTGTATATTGTTTTATGCCCCAAATTGCCGCACAGAGGCCCTTCGAGGTTCTCCTGTATTGAAAGCGATTCGTCTCTTAAATGAGATTGCAAAAGAGATAGACCTCTTTCGATGCAATTATGGCTAATTCGTAAATACCCTTACGATAAAGGCAGTAAGAAAATAACTGGCTTTTCCTATTCATAAGGTTCTATGTATATTTCCTTTTTTTTCACCCTTTACATCGATCTGGCTCGCGCTGTAATAATTTAAGGAGTTTTTTCAACAAAATAATAATAATAATATTGCTTATATTGTAATTTTAGAATTTCGCAATTTTATATTATTTTTAAAATAGTTTTTTTGTTGTTTTTGTATTCTATTTGTATGGTCATAAGCGCTTTGGTTATATACTGTAATGTTTATGATTTAAAAAATAAATAAATTGAAATTTAATTGAAATTGAATCCGTAAAATAAAACGGACCACACATAGCATTTGATCATATCATACATAAGGGTAACTAAAACCCTTTTTTTTCCTGTTTGGACGAACGCCGAAAATAAACCCCGTACCAGCTCTACGTAAATCTGGCTTCCCTGTGAATACTTGTACAAATATGTATAACACAGACATATGACCTTTCAAATTATTCATCCCCACGCCCCCAGGGTAAATATTGGCTCGGCGAGTGTGACCGCAAATATGCACACGATATTGTTTTCACTTAAACGTTGGAATATTTTTTTGCCTTCATTTGTTTAATCTCCTCATCCCTTTAAAATGAGAACAAAAAAAAATTGAGACTCGGGTAACACGTTGGGTGCCAACGGTACTTTTCAGTATTCCAGTGTAAAAAGTCAATTTAATCATAATAACTAAGCAACTAACAACTAACTAACTAACTAATAGAAATATTGGACTGTTACACTTTTCTTTCCTGACATTTTCCTTGATACTTCAACATTTTTTCAAACTGATTCGGGGCTCTATTGAAAACCCCTATGTTCTGGAGCAAATAGGTCTTTTGTTCCTGATAATTACCTGCGACAGCGCCGACATCAATTGTTCTTTGCTCCGTCACGCAGAACCAACCTGCCTTTAGTGATGCCAGTAGGAAGAGCAATTCGGGCGTTGAATCTAATCGTCTCGGATTTGGATATTTTCAGTGTCAGTGAGGCAGTATTCATAAAAAAATATTGCAAATTCTGGAAAGAGTACTGCCTCACTGACGTCGACATATTTGGGTTCCTTCTGATATGTATAATTTTTTGGTTTCATGTTGTTTTATCTTATCTTTGTAACACCGTTATGTGTCCAAATGAGTCGCCCAAATGTTTTTCGTTTGTTATGTCTCATTTGTGTATTATGTATAAATAAAATAAAATAAACATTCATACATCGTGTCATGCACACACGTCGATTTCTCCAACTCGTCACGCGACCGAATTCAATATTTGATTTATTTGATCGGGCCACGTTTTCCTCTGTCTTCCTCTTTTTCTAGTTCCATTTACGTCGTTAACGTATTTTTCAAATCAAATCAAATCAAATCAGTTTATTTCATCAACAGACATTACAAATTTTATTTTTAAGGCATCTATTGAGAACAGGTAAAATAATATATTATTTATAGTATACTACCAGAAACGCATAAGAGATGGTTCAACATTAGGAAGACAGGATACTCTCCAGAATTAAGAGTATTTGCCTTCTGAACGTACTTTCACTAACATGAAAGACGTCGATCTCCGAGAAGACCGCGTTCAGCAGACTAATTGCTCTTCCCACCGGTGTCACCAGAGGCAGATTGGTTCTGACGGCCGGTAGGTAAAACAATCTGTGCTGTCGCTGTCGGAGATATCTATCGGGGACAAAAAGCCGAACACCCTCCAGTACGGCCGAGTTCTCGAAGTATCCCCTAATTAATCTAAAGAAATGGGTTATTAGATGTCCATCTCTTCGAAGCTGTAGAGAATTGGTTCCGAGCATTCCCAAAAGAAATACCGTGGGATAGAGCCAAGGATAGCTACCATACTCCCTCATGTAGAGATACCTAATTTTTTATCATTCTTTCCATGTGTTCAAACCATCTTAACGTTCCTTTCATTATTTTGATTATTACAATTTCATTCGATTCACTTCGTATATTTTCATTCGACACTCTATCATAAACGGATTTCCACACATTCGTCTAAGGTATCTCATTTCTACTGCCTTTATTCTACTTTTATCCTTCTTTTGCCAGTTCCATGATTCATTTCATTCGAGCCAGCTCGAGTGTGGCTCGGTGATATGGAGTCCCCACGAGGCGAGATACTCGCTCATGTTGGAGAGGGTTCAGAAAAGATTTCTGAGATATCTCTACATGAGGGAGTTTGGTAGCTATCCGTGGCTTGATCCCACTGCATTCCTCTTGGGCATGCTGGGGACCAATAGTTTACAGATAAGAAGGGATGGGTGCACACTTACCCATTTCTTCAGACTTATCAGGGGATTCTTTGAGAATTCCGTCATCTTGGAGGCTATTCATCTTTATGTTCCGGATGATTATCTTCGACAGCGTCAGCACAGACTGTTTTATCTCCCAGCATGCAGAACCAACCTGCTTCTGGTGATGCCGGTGGGGAGAGCAATCAAACTGCTGAACATGATCGCTTCGGAGATCGATGTCTTTCATATTCGTAAAAGTACGTTCAGGAGACAAATACTCTTGACTTTGGAGAGTATCTTGTATTCCTTATGTCGAACCATCTCTCATGCGTTCCTGGTATTATATATTTTTATGTTTTTCCTGTTCTCAATAGATGCCTTAAACTATAATTGTTGTTTGTAATATCTTTTGAGAAAATAAACTGATTTGATTTGATTTCCATACATAAGGGTCGGTACGAGAACACCATTGCGCACTGCCATTTTAGTTTTTTTTGTTGTTTTATGTTTAAACCATTCAGCACCTTTGTATTCACCGGCCTTCAATTCTAAAAATATGGCATTTAAACCGGTTCAAAAACACATTTTTATTATTATTTATTATTCTTGATAGATAAGAGGAGAGAGACATTAATTATCTAAAGATGGCAGCCGCATAATGGATGGAGCGCCATCTGAAAGGCGGGAAAACGCGTTTTAAAATAAATCAATTTTTCATTTTGATGTCTGCCATTAAAAGGGGCGTATATTCATTTCTTACGATTATATATAGGATGTTTTTTTAGAGATATGCAATTGGCGGTACTCCCATAGAAGCCCAGAAGCCCGGCTTACGTAAGATATTTTGAATCAAAACCCCCAAAATCTAAGTTAGCATGCCCCCGCATAAACCAACAACCCACCAAATCACATTCCAACAATGTTTCCATCAGACGTAAGAGGAATAGCCACAAGAGCTGAACCTCTGTAAGCCAGAAGAGGTTTTGATTCAAAATTTCTTACGCAAGCCGAGCTTTTGGGCTTCTATGGGAGTACCGCCACTGTAATACAATACATATTCAAAATGAAAAATAACCACATCAAAATATTGTTTATGTCTATGATATTGGCTTTATTAATAGATAATTTTATGCCATTATTGTTTAAATATGATTTCTGGCATATGAGCGCCACGGCTAGCTCGAATGAAGCGCAATCGTGAAGTCTAATTTTCGACAATTATCGTCTTTGTGGTTGCGTATTATCCACTAGAGTGTACGTAGTGCGAAAACGATCCATGGTCGTCCGAATAACTTGCTCGGATGGACGATTATGTCGACCGTAAAATGGACGTAGTGCACGATAATTTTGGCGAACCGAACCATGATTTTCAAAATAAATTTGCACAATTTATATAATATATAATAAATTGAATAATTTATAGAGCGCCATTTTTATGAATTACTCATCTCAAGGGCGCTGTAGAAGATGCTCCGTTTTATCAACTAGATAATAATAATATTAATAATGATAACAAAAATAATAAACATATTTAGTATGAGGGCTGCACCTGACGAAGTCGATCAGCCCTTCCTGTCAGGAAATGATAATTTGAAAAGATGCGTTTTGAGTCTCGATCTAAACTCTGATTGATTCTCAATGTATTATACTTAAGGTCTGCTGGAAGACTGTTCCAGGCCGAAGGGCCGGCTACCGCGAAGGCTCGGATCGCAGAAGACTTAGCTGATCGCAGTGTAGACTGTCTACCATTCAGGTTCTCGTTGATGCAGAGTTCAGATATATATAAGCTGGTGCCGTTCCATGCAACGCCTTATAGACCGTCCAGCAGAGCTTGTATTTTATCCTTTCTGGACATTTCAGCCAGTGGAGCTGAATTTGCAAGCGCTGTTCTGACGTCAGTCTATTCATGTACACGTACTGACACAAATCAACTGTCAACTGTCAAATTGACAGTCTGTAGAAACAATGTTGCCAGTTTAAAAACCAAACCTCTAAAAAATGGACCCTATACAATATGTCTCAAAAGAATGTTAATGTTAGAATTCAGAACGTTATGTGGGGATGTTGGACGACTTCTTGGTGCTTGAATTGCAAAACTTTCCTGGATATAACCAAAGAATATGGTTCCAGTAGGATGGAGCAACGTCACACAAAATACTACTGACAAAAAATATTTAAATACTTGTTTTTTTTCATACCTCTGACTGCCCCTACCCCTTAAGTAAAAAGTAATGAAAGGGTCATTCACCTTTCCCTTAGGGTGCTAAAATAAAAACGTGCGTTCCGTCGTCATGTCGTCGTTTTTTGCGGCCTGCCGACGTTTCTCCTATTCTCCCATGGTCTCCACCTTATTATTTTCTGGGTCAATCTATCCTCACTCTGTCTCGCCACATGACCCGCCCATTGCCACTTCAGTCTCGCTAGTCGTTCCATGATGTCCGTTATTTTTGTTCGGCGTCTAATCTCCTCATTTCTGATTTTATCTCGGAGACTGACGCCGAGCATATGTCTTTCCATGGAACGCTGCGTGACTTTCTACATTTCTCTTGGTGAGGGTCATAGCTTCCATCCCATACGTCATCACCGGCAGTATGCATGAATCATAAACTTTTCTCTTCAGACATACTGGAGTTTCCTTGTTCCTCAAAACCAAAAAATCCCCTTATATAATTATAATTGAAGTAAAAAATTATAACAATTGAGACTTAATTGCTAAAAACATTAAAAAAACCATCTGGCAACGCTCACGGAACGGGCATAGACCCGCTCTGGTTGGAAGCCCGAAAGCGACTACCGGCGGCGGCGGGACGGTCGAGAGTGAGAACATTGAGCTAGAACATATGCAAGAGTGAGATGCGAATATAGTGTCGCGTACGCAGCGCTACGAATTTTGTTTCCTATGTTCACAAAATACCTCCGATGTACCCGATGAATTCTGATTATTATTAATATGTTTTTTTTAATCTATGCGTAAATATATTATGGAGGAATACCTAAAATCTTAACCTTGTATTTATTAAATGTATAGAGATATTGATGGTTATTAGAAGCAACGTGTAGAAGATACCCATCACAGGGAAGGGAGGGTTAAGACGGTTCGGACACATGAAAATAAAGAATGGTATAGAAAGTTTATGCAAACGACGTAAACGGAACTAAAAATAAGGGCAAGATGAAATAAAGGCAAGTGAAGGCAAATGTCACCTCTCCTGTAGATCAATTTGCCAGAGAAAATTTCACAAACTTTAATAATATTGAAAATACTCGTTTTTTCATACCTCTGACTGCACCTAACCCTTAACGCATTCATAATTTATTTATCAAATATTAAATTTTCCATGTTGTTTTCTTCTCCGCTGATTTCTCTCCATTCTCCCATTACAAATTTAGTAAACAAATTAAAATGTGAATTAATTTTAAAATCTTGATACCCCCTTTTGAAAGGCCGCCGATGACTGCCGAGAAGCGAGAGGCCGCCGCTATAATGGTGGCAGTCTTTAGTGAGATTTGATGGTGTCCCTGCCATTAGCATAAGTCTCGCATTATCCTAAGCACGTCTCCGGGTGGATAGTAGATAGCTTTGGTAATACAGCCCCATCTGTTATGAGGTTATTGCTAACCGGCGATACGGGGCAGGGGAGGCTGCCTACATTTGATAACTAACTAACTAACCATCACGCCGTCTCTCCGAAGGGGTAGGTAGAAAGAATGGACTGCCACACTTTTCTTTCGCGACATATTTCTCTCGATTCCTCAATATTCTTCTCTCTCTCTCTGGTTTCAATCCTGGGATTGGTTCGCAGCAATTTCCTCTATTCTTCTCTTCCATTCTTCCCTGTCTTGTGCGGCTCTTTTGAAATCTGCATATGATGAGCAGCGCACGTCCACCAACAGGCCCTCCAGGTACTATCGGCGTGGGCGTCCCCTAGAGTTTGTCCCCTCGGTCATACCCTCCATTATGGCATGCATGAGGCCTTCGTGTCGTATTACATGGCCGATCCATCTTGCACGCCTTTCGGACAAGGTCCTGAGCAGGTGCCTTCCTCCTTCGATTCTTTGGAGAACCTCCTCATTTGTGATGTGGTCTCTCCAGGAAATTCCTAATAGTTTGCTATAGGACCACATCTCAAAAGCCTCTAGTCTCCGTTTATCTCTTTCGGATAGGCACCATGTCTCGCAGCTGTACATCAAGATACTCCATACAAAGGTCTTGATGAAGCGTATTCTCAGTTCTTCACATTCATACATCGTGTCATTTCTCTGACTCCTCACGTGGTCGACATTTAATATTTGATTTATTTGCTCGTGCCACATTTTCCTCGGTCTTAGTCTTTTTCTATCATAGTTCCATTTACATCGTAAACATATATTTTTTTATCATTCTTTCTTCATTCATTCTTTCCATATGTCCAAACCATTTTAATGATCCTTTCATTATTTTGTTCATAACACTATCATTCGCACCGCATTTACTTCTTATATTTTCTTTTTGTCAGAGTATCTACACATTCGTCTTAGAGATCTCATTTCTACTGCATTTATTCTACTTTCATCCTTCTTTTACCAGCTCCATACTTCGCTTCCATACAACTTTTTAAAATGTATATTTATTTCATTTATTTATTTAAACATATCAAAAGCATCACAGTACTACATTCCAATACACAAATGATACATAATATTATTAATATTTTGTGAATGTATACTTATGCTTGTATACGTACCTGGATTTTCACCCATGGTGGGTGGTTAATTCAAATTTAATTGTATCTCAATAGAGACGAGGAAGCAAACTGGAAACTAAATATGGATGATCAAGGTGTTTACAGGACTTATGACCTGTCATTGGTTGGGTCAAGCGCACATAGATGGCGTAAGTGGGTGGATTGTATAGGTTAATCTTAAAAAGATTGACTAGTACAATCAAATCTACATAGAGGGCCAATTAAAACTGACACGTGAAGATAGGCATGGATTTGGAGTATATATACAACTTCCAAAATTATCATGCATGATCATAATAACAATGGTGGAATGGGGAATGTTGTAATTACATAAAGCGTGCGCTTGACCCAACCAATGACAGGTCATAAGTCCTGTAAACACCTTGATCATCCATATTCAGTTTCCAGTTTGCTTCTTCGTCTCTATTGAGATACAATTAAATCATAATATTATTAACAAAAAGTTTGCGATACAATAGTAAATAACACATAATGAAATAATATGATGAACTCACAATTATAACAATGACAGAGACAGCGCCTCCGTCAGGTCGTCTCAGACGAATGAGTCGAAAAATCTGTGTATGATAGTGTCGAATGAAAATATAAGAAGTGAATGTGATGCGAATGAAAGTGTCATGTAAAGAAAGTATATGTAAATGACATAAACAGAACAAGAAATACAGGAAGACCATGGCACGTTTAAATCAATCGAGAAGAAAATGAAGAGTCTCGAGAGAGAAATCCAATTGTGCGTCTGGCTTCATTTGCTTCTTCTTCTTCTTCCTTGTTGTAGACTTATGTGGTCTGTTCTCCAGAGTGTTGCTCCTCCTGTGAGGTAGACTCCCAGCTGTCCTTTCATCTTTTAGGAGGTCTCCCATGAGGCTGATTATGTTATGCAATATAGGGGAGTCTGGTGGTGTCCATTCTTTGGACATGACCGTACCAGTCCCTTCTTCGCTGTCTGTTCCATCTTATAATATCCTCAACCTCACATATCTCTCTTATTCTGGTGTTCCTCACGCGATTTCTCATCATCTTGCCTGATATCGTCCTCAGTGTCTTCATCTCGGAAGTCGTCAAAACTTGTTTGGTGTGTCTGCCCTTGCTTCGACGCCATATGTTATTATTGGTCTTACGCATGCTTTATATATTCTGATCTTACTCAATGGCCATGTCTTTGTTATTCCATATTGTGGATTTTAGAGCGCCAGAGATTGCGAGCTTCATTTGCAATACAAAAAAAAACGCGCGTATTCGAATGCAACATTGTTTACATTTTTATTTATGTAATGTATGGTAGATATTTTCCCTATTACTTGCTGATAATTATAACAAGTAGACTGATGGAAGTGTATAAATATTAATTCGTTGTTTTTTTCTTTACAGGGGACCATTTATTACTGCACGGAGCGCATGGGAAAGCGGATAGAAGACTTACCAAGCAAACCCTTTGCGCTAAAAACGAAATGCCCGAAGCTATGGGAATCTTGAGTTACTGAAATCTCACGGTTACCCCCGAAACTAACCCCCACTGATTTTCTCGTAGTCGAAATAATATTATTCCCTTCGTAAGGGTAATATAAAAATTGCCAAAATATATTATACAATCAAAAAATTAAATTAAGTATCGATTCTTAAGATACTTCTCTCAAATTTACAGACCAAAATATGTAGATTTACATTTGATAGGATAAATAGGTAATTTATATAAATATACTTATGTAAGAAGTACATAAAGGCTTTGATTCGTATAAAGAAAGTGTTTAAAAATACAGAATTAAAAAAAAATCGATTATATTGGGCAAATTCATCGCAAAATCGATAATTTTTTGTGAGATTCATCGCAAAATCGATAAATTTTGGAAGATTCACCGCAAGATCGATAATTTTTTGGAAGATTCGTCGCAAAATCGATATTTTTTTGGAAGATTCACCTCAAGATCGATTGTTTCGGGAGATTCGTCGAAAAAATAAAATCGTTCGTGCCAAGAGAAAACCGCATGGAAGAAAACACGAACGGCTTTCGATTTTTGGATTCGAAATTCGGCGGCGGGAAATTGTACACCGGAAGAGGAAGCGCGTCTGATTCGAGCGGGGCGCCACAGTCCAGGTGGGTTGCGGATTATTCCGCCAGTTGAATGTTAATTCGATACATAACCCCTAATTACACCCGCCTAAAAGGTTTCGCCTGTTAATTAAATTCGGAAAAATGTAATTTTAACCCAATTACTGGTGTTCGGGCGGGGAAATTACACTTTTCTTATCTGTGGCTCGAACTAACAATGTCCACGGAATTCCGTTCATTACCTTTATTATTATTATTCTTATTGAATACAACAATGGTGTTCTTCTACCGACCCTTATGTATGGAAGCGAAGCATGGAACTGGCAAAAGAAGGATGAAAGTAAAATAAATAAATTAGAAATGAGATCTCTTAGACGAATTAAATCGCTTTTACTCGCGTGAAAATTCAAAATACGAGGGCGGTTTGATAAGTCAGTGACTTTTTGAATTTCCCGCGCAGTAACTTTAAATGTAACACTGCTCCCGTCAACTACCATCTATGAATAGACTACTGTACAATTTTGAGAAGGCTGCGCCATTTTGTTCGTATTTGACAGCCATTGAAAGCAACAATCTGGTGAATTGTAACAAAAATGGAAAAGAGTGAATTTCGTGCGCTGATTAAGAATTATTTTTTGCGAAAAAAAACCACCACCGAAACCAAGAAAAGGCTTGATAAATATTATGTAGACTCTGCACCATCAATTTCAATGGTTAAGAAGTAGCTTACTGAGTTACATTTTGGTCGTACCAGCACAAGAGACGCCGAACGTTCAGGTCGCCCAAAAGAGGTCATCGCCAGAAATCGTCGATAAAATCCATGAAATGGTATTGGACGATCAATGAATGAAAATGCGTGAGATGGCTGAGGCTGTAGGCATCTCAACTGAGTGGGTACATTACATTTTACGTGAATATTTGGACATGAAAAAGCTATCCGCGCGATGGCTACCGCAATTGCTCACACTCGACCATATGCGCAACCGTGTGACCACTTCAAAGGAGTGTTTGGCGATGTTCACACGCAATCAGAACGAGTTTTAGCGCCGATTCATTATCGTAGACGAAACATGAATCCATCATACCACACCATAGACTAAGGAAAATTCAAGACAGTGGGTTTCTCCGGGTGAACGTGCACCAAAGAAGGCCAAGGTGGGTCTGTCGGTCAACATGGTCATAGTCACAGTTTTTTGGAATGCACGCGGTGTATTCCCATCGATTACCCTGAAAAGGGTAAAACGATCACCGGCAAATACTATTCAGAGCTTTTGGACATATTCGATATTGATTTGAAGCAGAAACGACCGCATTTGACGAAGAAAAAAGTGCTGTTCCATCAAGACAATGCACGGGTGCACACGTGTGCATTCGCCATGGCAAAAATCCGTAAATTGGGCTACGCACTGCTAACCCATCCGGTATATTCTCTAGATTTAGCCCCCTGTGACTATTTCCTGTTTCCAAACCTGAAGAAATGTCTGGAGCTGTAAGAGATTTGGTCGAATGAAGAGGTCATCACTGAAACAAACGCTTATTTTGAGGGCCTTGAGAAAATCTATTTTTTGGAAAGAATAAAAATATTGGGAAAACGCTAGACAAAATGTATCGAGCTAAAAAGACACTATGTTGAGAAATATAATGCTTTTTTGCCGAAAAATATACGTTTTATGCAAAAAATCACTGACTTATCAAACCGCCCTCGTATTGTTTTATTCGTAGACAGCTCAAACGCGCAAAAAACGTCGTTTTATCAAAAAAAATTTAAGGCAAGCCCGGCTTTTTGGCTTGTATGGAAGTACCGCCACTGGTCATGCCCTTTCCTTGTAAGAGATCCATAATATGAATGTTAATTAGCTTGAGTGACTTGTTATTCTATTTGTCTAGCAGACGATGAGCGCGGAAGCGGGTCCAGTGGAGCCCGCGGCGCCCCCCGGGCCGGCGGGCGCAGCGCCCCCCACCGGCGAAGGGGGCGAGGGGCCGCCGCAGGGCAACCCCGCGGCCCGCAAGCCCGTGCGCCGCGGGGGCAAGCCGCAGCCCGAGCGCCCCCAGCGGGCCCTGTTCTGCCTGGGGCTCAAGAACCCTGTGAGGAAGCTCTGCATCGACGTGGTGGAGTGGAAGTATCCTTTCAAATAATCATTTGGAAACGTGAAATAGACGAATACTTCTCCAGAAGCTTTTAATTTGTGGTATAGGGGACAGAGGTTCTCAAACTTTTTTGGCGACGAAACCCCTTTTCAAACAACATATTTTAGGAGCCCTCAAATTTGCAAAACGTGATTTTATGTTCATTTTTAATTATAATCATTTAATGAAAAATATTTTTTATTTTTTTAAATAGACCGTTGTTTCGGCCGAAACACTATTATTCTTCAAAATTATTAACTCTTTAATTTACAAACAACGTTGTTTGTAGCACCAGATAATAAACGTAAAAATGGCGATCAACGTAAAAAATATGTATTTTACTATAAAATAATATTACTATAATAAATAAATTAAAATAATAAACAAACATTTTACTATAATAAACTATATAAATAAGTATATATAAAAAGTAAGTTTTTTTAAATATAATGCATATTTAGTCAAATTCCACTTAGGTTTATGGCTTAAACTGGTTTCGGCATCTCGCTGCCATTTTCCGGTGAAGAAGCTGTCGAAACCAGTTGAAACCATAAACCTAAGTGGAATTTAATAAAATATTTATTAAAAAAAAAAAAAAAAAATTTTTAATTATTTACAAATAATTTTTAAATGACTGCATAATTTTTTTTATCTAATAAAAATGTTGGTTTCCTTGACTCAACATCAGACCTTTTGAATGGATGATCCTGTCAACGATATTCGCCAACTGCGTGGCTCTCGCCGTCTACACCCCCTACCCTAACAGCGACTCCAATGTCACCAACTCTTATTTGGTATGTGTACCTTACCCTATTATTAAAGCCTGATGTATACGGTTGTCGACCTCGCTCTTAGACCGAGCGTCCCATGTTATTTTGCTCCCGAGGTAGACAAACTCCTTGGTGTTCTTTAGTGGAAATCCTGACGTCACTACTCTCATATGATGTTGCGTTCGGCCTACAGTCAGCAGCTTTGTTTTGTCTTTATTCATCTTCATGTTATAGTTATTTTAAAGAATGCTTTGCATTAGGAATTTCCTGGAGAGACCACATTACAAATGAAAAGGTTCTCCAAAGAATCAAAGGAGGAAGGCACCTGCTCAGGACCTTGTCCGAAAGGCGTGCAAGATGGATCGGCCATGTAATACGACAAGAAGGCCTCTTGCATGCCATAATGGAGGGTTTATTATTATTTTGTTGAATTTCGCTCTTTACATAATGACAGCATGAGCCAAATCGATGTAAAGGGTATTATAGCTATCATAGTGATTCTCGTGACATTTGATAGGTAGCTAATCTATCGCCATTTTGTTGTCACGTGAATTCTACACCAGATCAAAGACAGTGTGAAAATCACACTGCCCTCGC
Organism: Lepidostoma basale; assembly: GCA_022606425.2. Taxonomy (NCBI): domain Eukaryota; kingdom Metazoa; phylum Arthropoda; class Insecta; order Trichoptera; family Lepidostomatidae; genus Lepidostoma; species Lepidostoma basale. The sequence continues at coordinate 2,641,257 of JAHDVF020001251.1, forward strand.
CGGGAATCGAACTAAATGCACTTACCACTCGGCCACGAAGGTCGTCTATGAATGAAGGCCACGAAAGTCATCTAGGTATGACCGAGGGGACAAACTCTAGGGGATGCCCACGCCGAGAGTACCTGGAGGACCTGTTGGTGGACGTGCGCTGCTCATCATATGCAGATTTCAAAAGAGCCGCAGAAGACAGGGAAGAAAGGAAGAGAAGAATAGAGGAAATTGCTTCAAACTAATCCCAGGATTGAAACCAGAGAGAGAGAGACCTTACCCTAGGTTGGTCTGTATGATGCATTTAGGGCCCGGTCGTATAGAGGAATAGGTATGTATCTATCAACCGTAACTAATTGAAGTGAGGCCATAAATAAAAGTAATGACAGATAAAAATCATAAAACGTCAAAGATAAAAATAATCTCAATGTGAAAGCTCTATTCCTTTTTTACGAGTCATAGAAGATACGCAGTAGAGATAAGCATGGAACTGGCAATAGATCTTTTTAAAGTAGTAATAAAACAAATGTTGTTGTGAGAATAACAAACATGTGCGAACTGAACTTAATTGGCTTGAAGCACCAGACCCATCTGTTGTAAAACGGGCAGAACTTTTTGAAACACCTAATATTTTATCTGTACTCAATAGATGCCTTCCAACGGCTTGACTACAGTGGGTCAGTATTACATTTGAACGGCCGTAACGTTGAAAGGGTGGAAAATTTTAAATACCTCGGCAGCATACTAACACAATCTCTTGACCCAGATGTAGAGTTAAAATGCAGAATTGAGGCAGCAAGAGCTACGTTTAATAAAATGAAATCACTATTCTGCAATGATAACATAAACTTGAAACTCCGCCAGAGAATGATCAAATGCTATGTGTGGTCTGTTTTATTGTATGGGTGGGAAAAAAATTAACTAACTTACTATCACGCCATTTCTCCAGAGGGGTAGGCAGAGAGGATGGATTGCCACAATGCTCTGTCCTAGCACACCTCTCGGGCTTCCTATACATTCATACATCGTATCATGCACGCACGTCGATTATTCAGATATCGAATGTGGCCGCCTTTTAGTAATTGATTAATTTGAAACGTGGACCTTAAAAGTCAACTCAATGAACAGACTGGAAGCATTTGAAATGTGTCTCTATCGCCGAATGTTCAGAATTCCTTGGACAGACATGGTTACCAATACCGAAGTCCTGAGGCGAGCTAGAGTTGACAGGGGAAGATTTCACATCTGGGTCATTTAATGCGTGGGGAAAAGTACCACCATCTCCAACTGATATTGGAGGGGAAAATTGAGGGACGCCGAGGGCCCGGTAGGAGACACATGTCCTGGCTGCGATACATGATTGAGTGGACCGGCATCCAAAGTGTGGAGGAGCTGTTCTGAGCGGCGCAGGACAGGGACAGATTCGCCGAGGTGATCGCCAACGTTGGGGGGACCCGACAGGGCACTTGAAGAACGAGAAGAGTATTGTCTGTTGAGATAATGAAGTGATTTGATTTGAAATAAATGTTGTGTTTATTGTTTTACAGGAGAAGATCGAGTACATCTTCCTCGTGATATTCACGGCGGAGTGCGTCATGAAGATTATAGCCTACGGATTTATTATGCACCAGGGTGCCTACCTGCGGAACGGGTGGAATATTCTAGATTTTACTATAGTCGTTATAGGGTGAGTACATTATTACATCTCTCTTTTTCTTGTCACCTCACACCTCCCTAGTGCATACGGCCTCAAAAAACCTTCTTAACCACTTCAATACTGTAAGGGCACTGGTGGCCGCTAAGTAGGCGCACCACCAATACCGTAAGGCCACTTTGTATTAAATACTACCAGGTGTATGAGCTTAAATCTGCTGTTTGCTCACAGTATTAACCCTTTGCACTCGAAAGTTTTTTTTGGTATGTGTACAGTGGCGGTACCCCTATAGTAGCCCAGAAGCCCGGCTTGCGTAAGAAATTTTGAATCAAAACCTCTTCTGACTTATAGAGGTTAAGCTCTTGTGGCTATTCCTCTTATGTCTGATAGGGATATTGTTGGAAGGTAATTTGGTGGGTTGTTGGTTTATGCGGGGGCACGATTTCTTAGATTTGGGGGTTTTGATTACGCAAGCCGGGCTTCTGGGCTTCTATGGGAGTACCGACACTCAGTGGCGGTAATAAAATCACAAGAGCTGAACCTCTGTAAGCCAGAAGAGGTTTTGATTAAAAATTTCTTACGCAAACCGGGCTTCTGGGCTTCTATGGGAGTACCGCCACTGCCGCCAATGTATGTGCATACCATTAACTCGAAGCATTTTTTAAGAAAAATAAATCATTTGACTTGAAATACCATTAAATTCATAAAAAATAAAAACAACCACAATTATTTTTATATATATTTTTTGTTTTGGTAAAACAGGTATGTAAGATATAAAATGGACACAACAATTGATTAATTAATAATTAAATAAAACAAGGTTTTTTAACTACTTCCACTTTTGTCTTTATTTCGACAGCGACCGGTTTCGCCCTACTAATTGATCAAACAATAATTTGACAAATTTCAAATGTGTCATTTATTTTTCGTAAGTAATTCTTTCACACAACATTCACGAAATTTAAACGAGTTGTGTGACCATGTTGCAACGTTTTTGCTTTGATACTAAATGTCTGAATTGTGACATTATATACCGCTAACCAATCGAAAGAGTTTAAAATTTTGGATATTTTTAAACATAAATTTATCTATGAAAACGTGAATTTTATGAATAAAAAAAACTACTATTAAAATCAGAAAAAAAGTTCTAACTAACTAACTAACCATCACGCCATTTCGTACAACGTTTACAATGTTTCCCGCACATTCTTCTTAGTGATCTCATTTCTACGGCTTTTATTCTGCTTTCATCCTTCTTTTGCCAGCTCTAAGCTTCACTTCCATACTAGAACTCCATTGTGTACTGCCATTTTTGCTTCTGTTGATATATTTCTATTTGCAGTAATGAATTTGAGTGCGCCATTTATTTTATTCCCAGCACCAACCCTTCTTTGGATGTCTTTCTCCATTTTTCCGTCTCTTGTAAACATGCTTCCCAGATACATAAAAAAGATCTACATATTCTATATCAATTCAAATAAATCCCTCCTTAGTGCAAATACCCCATTGTAATACAATGTGAACGCTGATTTAAACTAACCCATTTTTTAATGTTTTCAGTATGATAAGTACGGTGTTATCCAATATAATGAAGGAAGGTTTCGATGTGAAGGCGTTACGAGCATTTCGAGTCCTCCGACCTCTTCGGCTGGTGTCTGGGGTGCCAAGTGAGTATAGAGCATTCTGCATCCTTTTCATCATCGCCAGCCATCTTCTTCTTCTTCTTTTTGTCCTGTCACACCTCCGTGGTGCATAGGGCCTCAAGGAATCTTCTCCACCCGACTCTATCGCATGCCTGATGCTTAACATCGTCCCAAGTGAGATCTGCTGCCTTAACCTCGTCCTGCAGGGTTCTTCTCCAGGTGGCTCTAGGTCTGCCTCGCTTTCTCTTTCCCCCCATAGGGGACCAGTCTAGTGCACCCTGAGCGATGCAGGCTGGGTTCCGTCTCAGAGTGTGACCGATCCACTGCCATTGGCGCCTAGCGACTTGTTCTCTAATTGGCTTTTCGCCTGCTTTGGTCCAGAGAACGGCATTTGACACTGTTTGGGGCCAATAGATTTTGAACGCCATCGCCAGCCATAATAATAATAATATTTATAGAGCGCCATTTTTATGAATTACTCATCTCAAGGGCGCTGTAGAAAATGCTCCGTTTTATGAACTAGTTAAGAAATAAACATATTTAGAAAGAGGGATTTTTAACCATTCTACTCTCATCCATTCGTTTCATATGTCTAAAACATCTCAGGGATCCATGGTTAGTTATTTAATTTTAAAAATGTTCCGTTAACATTTTGACCATAGAGTTTTTTTATACTGCCATTGTAGTAAGTTGTGGGTTTAAAGTTAAGTTTGTAACTCTGTTTGTAGGTCTGCAGGTGGTCCTGAACTCTATCCTCCGCGCCATGGTGCCTTTATTCCACATTGCGCTCTTGGTGCTCTTTGTCATCATCATCTATGCCATCATCGGCCTGGAGCTGTTCTCCGGGAAGCTGCACAAGGCCTGCCATAACAACTCTACCGGTACCCATGTCATCTTATTTTCTCTATTCCTGTCTCTTCAACCTGGCAGGCACTCCTCCAAGGGGAGACCGTAACGATATGATGTATTATTTATTTAAGACGTAACAGTAGTGAAAACCAAATATCGAGCTAGATTATCTGTCAAAAAGGAAACACGAGTGGCTTTCTCCACATTGCTCCCAAATTTGATTAACTTTGTGCCAATAAACAACAGCCACCCTTATATTAAATTTTGTGGTTCCCAGGGGTCCCTGGATCATTCAAGGGGTCGGTGAAAAATTTAAATTATTGAATAAAATACATTTTATTTTCACTGAACTCAGACATGTTTCGGTTACAAGTAACCGTTATCAATGTATATAATTTTAATGTTGATAAAGATAACTCCGACAAATAATGTTTAAATGTTATGGTCTGTTCTACTATATGGCTGCGAAACCTGGACTCTGAAAGTGAATGTAATGAACCGGTTGGAGACATTTGAGATGTGGATATACCGCAGAATGCTCCGTATACCGTGGACCGATAGGGTCAGTAATGCAGACGTACTACAGAGAGCCAGAGCCAATAGAGAGCTATTGTCGAGTGTGAAAATTAGAACGGTCCCATATTTGGGTCATAAGCTAAGGGGAGAAAAATACCACCTCCTTGGACTGATATTAATGGGTAAAGTGGAGGGACGTCGGGGAATTGGTAGGCAGCAACTGTCCTGGCTGCGGAACATCAAAGAGTGGACAGGATTAACAAGAGTTCAGAACCGGTTCTGTCTGTCTGCCTGTCTTTGCTGCAGTGATCGCCAACGTTGGGGGGATCTGACACGGCACCGAAAGAAGAAAAAAAGTTACTTGTAACCGAAACATGTCTGAGTTCAGTGAAAGTAAAAAGTGTTTTGACTCGATGGTTGCCAGAGACCAGATATCTCTGCAAACGGAGCAGTGCCTGTGTGGCCAGAGACGAGATATCTTGGTAGAACTTTTAGTGGCGTATTCTTGAGCCGTATTGACTTGTATTGACAATTTGGCAAAAACGGAACACACACTGACATCTGTTTTAGTTATCCTGAAATATTTTATCAAGTTTCCAAATACTATTAACCGATTTATCGGTAAATTTCGAAAACTGTTTCAGCTGACAGCATACGGATGTCATATTGCAGGGCTATCGCAACCGAAAATATTAGGTACTCGCTGTCAGAATGGTCGATCGTTTGCGTAGTTTTCGTATAATTTTCAATTAATATTATGAAAGTATTTGTTATTACTTGTTTTCGGTATGTCAGCACCTATTTCATCAGTGTTTTGCTAGTGATATCGGTTCTTTTTGTTACTCTTCACAGTTTGCTTTGTGTTAAGTTCTTCGTTTAGCTTCTGCTTTAAGTGAATTAGTTAAGTAATTAAATTATAATTTCTTTCTAACACAGCAAAAAAAAATTTTTTAGCAAGTTTTATTTTGACAACAAATATTTGGTCTGCTGAGCACTGCGGCGTGAATCATTTGCGGCTATGAAAAGGTTAATACAAAGTATAAATATATATTTTTTCAAATATGAATCCACAACACAAAGTGAAATTAAAATTATTGATTTGGGGTTCCGCCTAAGATTTACGGTGACCCTTTTTTTAGCTTATTCATGAAAATCGGCGGTGACCTTTTTTTGTTTTGTATTATAAATGAGTTTTACCAAATTAAAACCAAAACCATCAATATGAATTGTGCTTTTTCCTTTTTAATTTTTAGGTAAGATAGTGGACGAGCCTCATCCGTGCGGAGACGAGGGTTTCCGCTGCGGCGAGGACGAGGTGTGCCGCCTCTATTGGGAGGGGCCCAACTTTGGTATCACCAACTTCGACAACTTCGGCCTCAGCATGCTCACCGTCTTCCAGTGCATCACCCTCGAGGGCTGGACAGATGTCCTCTATTCGGTGAGGCAATTGAAGCACTTTACACAGAGCCAAACTGTTTCTCTACACGAGGGAGTATGGTAGCTATCCGTGGCTCTGTCCCACGGCATTCCTTTTGGGAATGTTAGGGACCAACTCTCTGCAGCTTAGAAGAGATAGGCATTAGGGTGAATCACCTCAAGAATCTGAGCTGAACAGTTCCATTCAGAAAAGTGAGCCGAGTCTTTTTCATAACATCTCATCAGCCTTTTGAGCATATGTGAGCACCATCGAGGGAAATCTTATGGATGACCCCGGATCCTTCTGGAATTATATGAAAAGTTTACGAAAGGATGGTGGCATCCTTAACACTATGATGCATGGGGATAGAGAGGTTGAGGGTGTAGATATAGCGATTGTTTTTTCTCTCACCGTATCATTTCTGGAATCTTACCAGGGACCTTTGGTGTGGCAGTCATAACTCTTGCCACTCGTGCCAAAGTCAAAGATTTTATCTCTTTTGTGTAAATTAATTAAATGAATATATTGCTTTCAGATCCAAGATGCGATGGGGAACAGTTGGCAGTGGATGTACTTCATCTCCATGGTGATCCTCGGTGCCTTTTTCGTCATGAACCTCATTCTTGGTGTCTTGTCTGGGTAAGTTAACAGTTCATGTTTTTTCCTTAATTTTATTTATTTATTTTTATTATTTTTTTACTTTATGTATACAACCGGTTGTTTGAACCCAATTACTGTATACAATTTATTTTTTTAGCTATTATATTGATTCTCATGACATGTGATAGGTAGCCAATCAATCGTCATTTTATTATTTATTTTATTGTCACGTGAATTCTACATCAGAGAGACAGTGTGACAATCACACTGCCATCGCCGGAAATCGAACCCGGGACCTTTGGCATGAAAGTCAGCGCTCTTACGTGAAAGATATAACCATTGTGTGAAAGAACATATAACTATTGTGTGAAAGAACATATAACCATTGTGTGAAAGGACATATAAACATTGTGTGAAAGATCTGTAAGGAAATAGATGCTGGTGCTAAGATGAGTGAGATGTCTGTAAGTTGTTTTCTCTACTCTACTCGAATGATAATGGCTTAGCAAGGTGAAACATGTGATCCCCATAAAATATAATAAAAGTTATTTGTTGTTTCTTGAACAATGTACAACTCTATTAAATAATTAATACAAATGAAAATATCTGTTTTCTGGAAGTTTTATTATGGTTTACGGGAATGACAGTTTTCACCTTGCTAAGACATTATCAAATTACATTTTATAATGTCTTAGAAAGGCAAAACATTCCCACTAATTAAAATAAAACTAGAGTTTTACATCATTGTTCAACTATGTTATTCCACAGAGAGTTCTCAAAGGAGAGAGAGAAGGCCAAGGCCCGAGGTGACTTCCAGAAACTGAGAGAGAAGCAGCAGATCGAGGAGGATCTGCGCGGGTACTTGGATTGGATCACGCAGGCTGAGGACATCGAGCCGGAGAAAGACGACAGGCAGAATAATCAGGATGGTGAGCAGTTCCATACACATATTCATCTCTGTCCATACTGTCTTATCTATGTAAACTGTGACATCTTTTATCTATTTTGTGTCATATCTATCTATTTTGTGTCATATCTATCTATTTTGTGTCATATCGATCTGTTTTGGGTCATCTCTATCCATTTTGTGTCATCTGAATCTATTTTGTCTCATATCTATATATTTTGTATCATATTGATCTGTTTTGGGTCATCTCTATCCATTTTGTGTCATATCTATCTATTTTGTGTCATATCTATCTATTTTGTGTCATATCTATCTATTTTGTGTCATCATATCGATCTGTTTTGGGTCATCTCTATCCATTTTGTGTCATCTGTATCTATTTTGTGTCATATCTATCTATTTCGTGTCATATCAATCTGTTTTGGGTCATCTCTATCTATTTTGTGTCATTTTAATAAATTGCAGGCAAGGCGCCGAACACCGGCGACTCGACTGACGGGCTGGGCCCCGACGGGGAAGCGGTGCAGGAGTCGTGCTTCAGGCTGTGGAAGAAGGACATGGACAAGGTGAACCGGCGAATGCGCCGCTCGTGCCGCAAGGCCGTCAAGTCGCAGGCCTTCTACTGGCTCATCATCGTGCTGGTCTTCCTCAACACGGGCGTGCTGGCTTCGGAACACTACTTGTGAGCCCATGTCGTTTAATGATATTATCAGGAAAGAATGCAGAGCGGAGTAGTTTCTTTGCTAGTTTCAATCCAAGGGGTTGGTTCAAAAGTTTGACACTGGTCATGTCCCATGGATTAGGAGCCGAGCGTTCTTTCCCCTAGACCAGGGGTCTCCAATGAAAGGATAATAAATGCAGTAGAAATGAGATCTCTTAGACGAATGTGTGAAAAAACCTGTGTATGATAGAGTGTCAAATGAAAATATAAGAATTGAATGCATTGGGAATTAAAGTATTATGAACAAAATAGTGAAAAGATCATTAACCGCCCTACCTTTGGGTTATTTTCCGAGAAACGTGCAAAAAACAAGCAGGTACTTCCATAGAAGCCCGGCTTGCGTACACTTTTTTAATCAAAACCTCTTCTGGCTTACAGAGGTTCAACTCTTGTGTTTATTCCTCTTACGTCTAATGGGAACATTGTTAGTAGGTGATTTGGTGGGTTGTTGGTTTATGCGGGATTACTTAGATTTGGGGGTTTTCAAATCATCAGACGTAAGAGGAATGGCCACAAGTTGATTCAAAATTTCTTACGTAAGCCGGGCTTCTGGGCTTCTATGGGAGTACCGCCACTGATTGAATGTCTGCCACGTGAGGAGCCGGAGAAATCGATGTGCATGCATGAAATGATGTATAAATGTTAAGGAAGCGGGAGAAGTATGTCAGAAAAGAACAGTGTGGCGGTCCATTCCCTTCGAAAAGTTAGTAATGATTATAAATTTTTATCATTTGCAGGCAGCCAACCTGGCTGGATAACTTCCAGGAGTACACCAACACGTTCTTCGTGGCTTTGTTCACCATGGAAATGATGCTTAAAATGTACAGTTTGGGGTTTCAGGTAAATCAGTTATTATTCAATTATATGTCTATCTAGTGTGAAAGTCCTAGGTCATCCAGCACCCCATGGTAAGAGCCAAAGCTTGATATAACCTTGAGGGACAGAATCAAAAATGAATTTATTCAACAACAAACCAAGGTGACTGAGGTGGCTCTGAGGATAGGCGGGCTGAAGTGGCATTGGGCTGGTCGACAGGCTGGCTGAAGAATTTCTTAAAAGCACTCGCAAGAAGTTTATCTTCTTCCTTATTGTAGACCTATGTGGTCTGTTCTCCAGAGTGTTGCTCCTCCTGTGAGGTAGACTCCCAGCTGTCCATCCATCTTTTAGGAGGTCTTCCACGAGGACGAGTCCCATGAGGCTGATTATGTAATGCAATATAGGGGAGTCCGGTGGTGTCCATTCTTTGAACATGACCGTACCAGTCCCTTTTTCGCTGTCTGCTACATCTTATAATATCCTCAACCTCACATATCTCTCTTATTCTGGTGTTCCTCATGCGATTTCTCAGTGTCTTGCCTGCTATCGTCCTCAGTGTCTTCATTTCGGAAGTCCTCAAAACTTGTTTGGTCCTTACTGTGTCTGCCCTTGCTTCGACGCCATGTTATTATTGGTCTTGCGCATGCTTTATAGATTCTCATCTTACTCTTAATGGCCATGTGCTTGTTTTTCCATATTGTGGATTTTAGAGCCCCAGAGATTGCAGCTGCCTTGTTTACTTGGGCTTGTATTTCTTCCCGCAAATCAGCTCCCCCCACCAGGTCTATGCCTAGAAACTTGAAGGTCCTGACCTGTTCTATGGGTTGATTTTCTATAACCAGGTTACATGTTTTGGGTGTTTTGGAAAAGGTCGTACATTTTGTTTTTTCGATAGAGATCGTCATGTTGTATTTCTTACAGGCGTGATGTAGTCTGTCTAGCATTTTTTGTAGGTCATTATTGTTTTCAGCTATGATTATAGCATCGTCTGCATAACAGACCACATTGACAATTGTCAAGAAGTTTATCACCTTTGCAATATCATTTAGAAGATGGTGAATAGGAGTGGGCCAAGGTTCGAACCCTGTGGCACCCCTGAATATACAAGAAAAGATTCAGATTGAAAAGTTACGTTATTTACTTTTCTGAGAGAATGATTTAAGCTGTGATTTAATTCATAAAAAAATGTCATTATAAAATTAAATTCCACAGCGTTAGTGCCTAAAGTTTATCAAAAATTAATGAGTTTAAATTTTGATTCTAGGGTTATTTTGTGTCGCTGTTCAACCGTTTCGACTGCTTCGTCGTGATTGGCTCAATCGGGGAGATGGTTCTGACCAATACGAAGGTCATGCCGCCGCTGGGTGTGTCCGTGCTCCGCTGCGTTCGCCTTCTGAGGGTCTTCAAAGTCACCAAGTGAGCATAACGACATTTTGCTGCATAGCTGACATCAAACACCTTATTTGATTTTACAATTTAACCACTACAGTAGAACCTCGATTAACCGGACTAATTGGGGATGAAGGTAGTCCGGATATGGACAAATTCGGATAATTAAAAATATATATAATTGTCCGGAAAAGACAAGTTTATTTAATGTGAATAATATTTTTTTATTTAGATTTATAAATAGGTTTATTGTTAATTATTTTTATTAATTAAAAAAATCAATTATTGATTTCTGCTTAAAGCCAGCTTTTCTTTTAGAAGTCGCCAAATCGCGAATACTTTTAAGACATATAAGTTGTCCAGAATTACACTCTTCTTGACTCTCAAACCACTTCATGGCGACATCTAAACACTGAAAAGCTTCAGAATGTGTAGGACCAATATCTCCCTCCTCGCAAATCTCTTCTTCGTCTTCTTGATCGTGTTCCTCTGAGGCAGATATTTCTTTAATTATTTCCTCATCATTCAAAATTTGGAATCCAGGATCGTTTGCCGCCGCCTCATTGTCAAGCGTGCGTAATTCGCATATTTTGAATATTTTCGATGTAAATACCGGAAAAAAACGTAAAAGTGGGTAATAAGTTTACTAAAATATATCGGGACCGAAATAATTACACGCAATTGGCGGGAAAAGGTTAAATCCGGGTTTTCACTTTATTTATTTATTTTCCAGATACTGGCGATCCCTGTCCAACCTGGTGGCGTCGCTGCTCAACTCCATCCAGTCCATCGCCTCCCTGCTGCTGCTGCTCTTCCTCTTCATCGTTATCTTTGCACTCCTGGGCATGCAGGTCTTCGGCGGGAGATTCAACTTCGACTCCAACCAGGACAAGCCGAGGTCCAACTTTGACAGCTTCTGGCAGGCGTTGCTCACCGTATTTCAGGTGTTTGCACTTTATTGTTACGGATATCTATGAGTTTATTTATCTACTGAATTTATCTATCTACTAATTAATCTATCTATCTTCCTTCTGTCTACCTTCCTTCTATCTATCTATCTACCTTCCTTCTATCTTCCGAATTATCTATCTACTGAATTTATCTATCTACCGAATTATCTACCTACTGATTTTATCTATCTACTGAATTTACCTATCGACCGTATTATCTATCTACCGAATTATCTATCTACTGAATTTATCTATCTATCGAATTTTCTATCTACTGAATTTATCTATCTACCGAATTTAACTATCTACCGAATAAATCTATCTACCGAATTTGTCTATCTACTGAATTTATCCATCTACCGAATAAATCTATCTACCGAATTTATGTATCTACCGAATTATCTATCTACTGAATTATCTAATCTACTGAATTTATCCATCTACTGAATTTATCTATCTATTGATTTTATCTATCTACTGATTTTATCTATCTACCCATTTTATCTATCTTCTGAATTTATCTCTTTAAAATTATCCATCTACTGAATTTATCCATCTTCCGAATTTATCTATCTAGATAATTTATCTATCTACCGAATTTATCCATCTACCGAATTTATTTGGGACTACCACATTAAATGTCCAAGTGGCACCCCAAGAATGTTTAGAATTAGAAAGTATTTTTATTTTAACTCACTTATGGATTAACCATTTTATGTAAAACATAATAGTTAACGGGCATATCCTTTCTAGATATTAACAGGAGAGGACTGGAATGCGGTGATGTATGTCGGGATACAGGCATACGGAGGGGTGGCCACCTTCGGAGTCCTGGCCTGCATCTACTTCATCATCCTCTTCATATGCGGCAACTGTATCCTTTCAAATATGAGTTTTAGAAAATATCAGCTTTATACTCGGAGCTTTGACTGCTATGCTGCGGTGTGGCGGTCCATCCTTCTCCTTATGGTCGACTTGGCGAGGGTTAGGAAGTACACTGTATAAAATAATGAAATAATTTTTTCTTAACAAAAATAACCAGACATCTTACTGAACGTCTTCTTGGCCATCGCTGTGGACAATCTGGCCGATGCAGAATCGCTGACGGCCATTGAGAAGGAGGCGGAAGAAGCTGAGGTATTGTAATAATCTTATGGATTTGAAACCATAACATTGTCTCAGAAAAGCGCAAATAAATTGATGGTTTGTTCGTTTGTTTGTTTGGAAAGAGAGGAAGACCGAGAAAAATGTAGTACGATCAAATCAATCAAATATTAAATATCAGTCACATAAGGAGTTAATCAGTCACGTAAGGAGGATAAATCGACTTGCGTGCATGACACGATGTATGAGAGACGGCCTGATGGCAAGAAAACCAATACCTTTGAAATAAAGGTACGTTTTAAACTTTTATTGTGTATGTGTGCTCTAGTGAGTTCCAATATATTTTTCAGGATGACGCGAAGAAGTCCCATAGTCCGACTCCCATCGGGGCTGGAGGTGACCCGCGCGATGGAAACACAGATGAAGAATACCCCAATGACGATCTGTATGATACTGAAAAGTAAGACAATATTTCTTATTTCAACTAATTTTAGATAAATTTAAGGCTGTGGAATTCCATAATGACGAATTTTTATGTATTAAAACACTTTTTTCCACTTTTGAGTTTATTTTTCTCGACATGTTTCGAAGGGGGATTACACCTTCATCATCGGGAGAACGATATAAACTAACCAAAGTTATTACAAACTGAGTGCAAGAACCTAGAATTATATATAACATGTGCTCGTTAACTTGGCTAGTACTAGGGTGATAACAATAGACATATCAATGGGTTAAATTTTGAAAGGATTTTAAGATGGAAGTATTGAGTTGAGGGTGTTTTATTGCTCTAAGGCTATTTTTTTTTGTCTAAAACAGGTCACTTGAACCCAATTACTGTATACAATATGTTTTTAGCTGATGTATTGATTCTCGTGACATGTGATAGGTAGCTAATCTATCGCCATTTTATTACCACGAGAATTCTACACCAGACCAAAAACAGTGTGACAATCACACTGCCAGCGCGGGGAATCGAACCCGGAACCTTCGCTATGGTAGTCAGAGCTCTTACCACCCTGCCACGAAGGTTGCCTATTGATTAACCGCCCTACCTTTGGGTTATTTTCCGAGAAAGGTGCAAAAAACAAGCAGGTTTTTTATTAATGAAATTTAATTATAAACTAATTAAATTTTTTTAAATTACGAAACGTCAAATACTCGGCCGCACACTTGGCCTGCCCCTTGTAAAACTATCATATTTATGAAGACTTGTGCTCAAGTTTTGATGGCACACGCGCGTATCCCTAAAACTTTGTACATTTTAGGTACATTACTTTCTCTCAAGCCCGTACGTGATATGGAATATCGTAGAATGGTACAGTCAAAGTGAACGCATCACGTACGTTCAAATAGGTAGGGTGGTTTAGTAAAGGGGACAGTTTATATTTTAAGACAAAACAAAAACAGTGTTTTAATTCATAAAAATTCGTCCTTATTCATAGTTGCAACCTGTGAAATATTCACGGAGTTATAAGTTTTAACTTTTAATGTATTCTTTTTGTCCTGTCACACTTCCGTGGTGCATAGGGCCTCAAGAAACCTTCTCCACCCGACTCTATCACATGCCTGATGACTAACATCATCCCAAGTGAGGTCTGCTGCTTTAACCTCGTCCTGCAGGGCTCTTCTCCAGGTGGCTCTAGGTCTACCTCGCTTCCTCTTTCCTCCCATAGGGGACCAGTCTAGTGCGCCCTGAGCGATGCAGGCTGGGTTCCATCTCAGAGTGTGACCGATCCACTGCCATTTGCGTCTAGCGACTTGTTCTCTAATTGGCTTCTTGCCTGCCATGGTCCAGAGAATGGCATTTGACACTGTTTGGGGCCAATAGATCTTGAATATTGAGCGAAGGCACCTATTTATGAACATCTGGAATTTTCCAATTACATCCGCGGTAGATTTCTAAGTCTCACATCCGTATAGCAGTACGCTTTTAACGCTACTGCTGAATATTTGGAGCTTGTGTTAAATAAATTTTAATGTAAAAACTTTATTTTTCACGCTCGTTACAAATCTCACAATTAACAACACCAAATTGTTCTCCTCCTGGAAACTGTAAGGAACAGGAAAGGTGGTAGTCAATGGGAGCAAGATATGGGGAGTAGGGTGGATGTGGCAAAACACACTAGTTGAGCTCCAGAATTTTTTCTAGAGTCACTTTTGCCGTTTATGGTCTGGATGTTATCGTGTAAAAGGATAACGGATAATGGCAATAAAATTGCTTTCAGTTCTGAACGAGATGAATACGACGAGACAGGATCCGAAAGGATGGTGCCTCTAGATGAAGATGAAGAACAACTGGATGAGGAAGAACTCGAAGACCCAGACAATAATGATGACCAAGGTAACATAAAGATCTTTTTATCCAAAAATTATCTAGTTAAAAATTTTGCAATTATCAAATATTATATTTTTATCTGTTATGGGAATAATCCAATACCTTTTTAAAATAGCTCTTTATATCATTACAGCGTGAGCCAAATCCATGTAAAGGGTATAGCTATCATATTGATTCTCATGACGTGTGATAGGTAGCTAATCTATCGCCATTTTATTGTCATGTGAATTCTACACTAGACTAATATCACAATGACAGTGTGAATTCTACACCAGACAGTGTAAGAATTTATATTTTGATTATTAAATTTTGGAAGCATTTTGCCTTCTTGCTTACATGGATAATGTCTTTATTTATATAGTAAACTAGCTAATGCCCGGGATGCGTTGCAATGTCCCTTTCAATTATTTTTCAAATACTTTATCAGCTCTGAAGGATGTCAGTTGAAAGGCCAATATTGTCAACAACAACCGTACAATGTTTCTATAATACCTAATACATAGTATCAATGATGCGCAAATGCATAGGGAACGAACACACAGACATTCATTTTTAAAACTAATTTGAAGATTTTATATGGTGCTGGTACATTTTCTTTAGCCGTATTCTCATAATTAAAGGTCTCTCATCATGGCTCTCCATGCCTTCCTATCATTGGTCAGTCTCTAGGCTGCAGCTATTGAGAGGCCATTCAGCGCCCTGATTTGATCAGACCAGCGGTTCGGTGGCCGTCCTTGTGGTCACTTTCCCTCTACTTTGCCCATTATTATGAGCTTTTCAAGGTGATCCCAATCTCTCCGGGCTTCTTCTTCCTCAGCCATCTCTCCACTGCTGGAAATAGGCTTCCTCCATTTTCTTCCACTCCATTCTATCTTGGGCTTTTCTTTGCCACATTCTACCCGCGACAGGGATAATGTCGTCGGCCCATCTTTTTTGGGGTCGGCTCACTCTTCTTTTTCTATCCCATGGTCTCCATTTGAGGACTCTGGGTGCCCATCGCTCTGTTCCCTGTCTGGCGACATGAACTGCCCACTGCCAAGTGAAATATATATATATTTTTTGAATGTGAAATAAATGGATTATTCCCGTAACAAATATGATTATTAATTGTGTCTCTTGTTTTCTAGAGTGTCATGAATTATTTTTGAACCAGATTAAAATGAGAATTTTGATTTGACGCTATATAAATGCAGGAAATCATGATAATTTGACATGACACGTGAAATCTAAACTTACATTACCTTAACACATTGACTGCCAACCGTTTATTTTTTATAAAACAGGTAAAAATTATACATATTTTATATATGCTATACTCGTATATCAACTTAAGGCATTAACGATCCATAATGATGTATTTTTATGAATTTGCCATGGCAATTTTTTCCACGTTTAAGTTTAATTTTCCAGATATGTTTCAAAGGTTTTACACCTTCCGGAGAACGATATAAGCTTTAATAATATTGACAATTTTTTATGAATTAAAACATTGTTTTTTTCCACTTTTAGTTTTCAGATTTAGTTCTCTCAGTATTCCTATGCCTCCGAGTTCCCGTTGCAATACCAGGTCTGGATCCCAGAATCATTTTTAGATTCCTATTCTTTATTGTTCTTTAAGAGTCATTATCAGAACTATATGTCACCACTGGCTTGATGATGGTATTTGACTTACTATCCAACCACATAGAAAACTTACTTTAACCATGGATTTGTTAAAATAAAATAATACTGTTTACCTATGATCTTCACGGCAGTCAATGTGTTAACGTATGATGTTTTATTTTGCTTTGACGTACACAGAAAACCTTTTATGATTTAAATACTGGAATATGTATAAATACGAATGAAAATATCTGTTTTATAGAAGTTTTATTATGGTTTATGGAAATTACATGTTTCATCTTTCTACGGCTTTCTTTTTCTTCATCTTCGAGTGCCACGTTAGGTCCCCCCGACGTCGGCTATCACCCTGGCGTAGGCCTCTCTGTCCTGCATCAGACGGACCAACTCCCTCACTCCCCGAACTCCGGTCCATTCCTTGATATTCTCAAGTCAGGACATCTGGGGTATTCCCACACCGCGCCTACCCTCGACCTTCCCTTTTCTAATGTGTAAAGGCAACAAGCCGTAACTTAAGTTGCGGCTGTTTGGCGTAACAAGGCTCAAAGCATTCTTATAACTGGCCTCTATCATATACAATCACAGATTTTTCTCTATCTCTTTCCTTTACTGAGATATTCACTATCCCAATAGCCGCAAGATTGTATTCATTTGATACATGTTTTGGCAAAAAGCATCATTTTAAGTTGCTGCTTTTTACTATGGCACAGCCAAAACTTGCGGCCTTTTGCTGCGACACAATATGTATCCTGGGAAATGACAGCAACTCAAATTGCGGCCCATTACAACATTATTTGTGCGACGGTCTAGCTAATATGTGGCGGCAAAACACATTTTCTTTAATAATATGAAGCTTACTATACTTTCATGGCAAAAACACGTCTTAATCATTTCTAAGAACTGTATTCTTACTTTTAAAACTTAGTTTGCATAAGAAAACTTATTTTAAATGATAAAATATAGCAAAAAACTATAAACCCGTTTATCTCAAAACTACTATTTTTAACTTGCAGCTATTTGCCTTTGCACATTAGTTTTATGATGAGGTGCAGCAGATTGTATTTCGCGTTGCGGAGAATGTGTCCCAGATATGTCATCTTTCTAGATATCACATCACATAATAATTATCTTCCTACTCTGGCCCTATGTAGCACCTCATTGTTGGTGACCATATCAGTACATGAGATCCGCAACATTCTGCGATGGAGTCACATTTCAAGTGCTTCTATACGGTTTATTGTGTTCACTTTGAGGGTCCAGGTCTCCACTCCGTATAGTAATATGGACCAAATATAGCACTTGACCATTCTCTGTCTAATTTTAAGTTGTCATTGCAGAAGAATGGTCTTCTATTATTGAATGCGACTCGCAATCTCTATTCTGCACCTCACTTATTTTTCGGGATCGATGCTGTCTGTTATAACACTGTCAAGATATTTAAATATGTGTACTATTTTTATACTAGCGGAATTAAGAGTAAGACTTGCTTCTGCGTAGTTCTGTCGGCTAAATACCATGAACTCTGTTTTACTGATGTTCATGTTGAGTCCCAGCCTTACACCTGCGTCAATGAATCTATTGATGAGCACTTTTATTATCTGGTAAGATAACTGCGTCATCGGGGCGTATCTGATGTTGAACAATATCCATTTGATAATGCCTTCTTCTTCCTCAGCCTATTCCCGTCCACTCCTGGACAAAGGCCTCCTCCATTCGCTTCCATGACACTCTGTCTTGTGCAGAATGCATCCAGGTTATTCCGACGTGTCTGTTCAGAACATCCTTTCACCGTACTTGCGGTCGCCCTGCAATTCTCTTCGCCGTCCACGGTCTCCAAGTCAGCAGTATTCTTGTCCACTTTTCATCTGAGCTCCTGGCTACGTGACCTGCCCACTGCCATTTTAGATTCGCCACCTGGTGGATGATGTCAGTGACCTTTGTTTTTTCTCTTACTGTATCGTTTCTGACTCTGTCTCTTAGGCTTATTCCTAACGCACTTTGCACCTCTCGGCACTTTGTTTGGACATTGTTACAGTTTCAAGACCATAAGTACCAACTGGCAGAACGCAGGCTTCATAGACTTTTCGTTTCAGGTTGATCGGTATTTTCCGGTTTTTAAGGATGTAAACCATGTTTCCGAAAGCTGCCCAGCTTAGTCAAATTCTTCGTTTATATGATAATGCCTCAGCAAGGCGAAAACTGTCATTCTCGTACAATATAATAAAACTTCTAGAAAAATGGATATTTTTATTCATAATAATTATTTAATATAGAGTTTTACATCATTGTTCAAGAAACAATAAATGCATTTGTCATCGGCGTATCTGATGTTGAACAATGTCCATTTGATAATGCCTTCTTCTTCCTCAGCCTATTCCCGTCCACTCCTGGACAAAGGCCTCCTCCATTCGCTTCCATGTCACTCTGTCTTGTGCAGACCGCATCCAGGTTATTCTGACGTCTCTGTTCAGATCATCCTTCCACCGTAGTTGCATTTTGCGATCAACATTAGAATAAAAAGTCAAGTGGATTTTGAGACATTTCGTAGTAGAAAAACATTGGATTTTTAGTATTTCTGTTTTGTACGTGAAATCAACGAGTTTTTCTGTGTATATCAAAGTATTTTTTTATGTTAATAAGTGAATTTTTTTTGCATATTTTATTCTTAAACATATTGAATATAGTTAATTTTCCAATGAGTCAACCTTGTGATATTTGTGATAGAGCCAAAGTCGAAAAAGACGTCCGCCCGCCCGAGGAGACTATCGGACGTTGAAATTAAAAATGCCAAGAAACCTATTCCGGAAGGCAGTTCGTTCTTTGTCTTCTCCAACACCAACAGGTACCGCCCATGCGCCGGGAAACATCCCCCGGGTGTATCCGCGACATGCCGATGTGATGCCGATACGAACGCCTCGTTTCTTATCTCATATTTTGACAGTCTTTCAGCGGTGGAGTTACATAAATGTGTCTGCATTAAATTTATACTTTAAAATAATAAAAATATTAAACACTGTTTTTTCCCCAATATATAAAAATATGTTATTTCTCATGAAAGTCATCTTATAACTATATTTTAAGTGTTTATATAAGAAAATATGAACACTGTTTTTTTCCATTTTTATATATAAATATATTTTTTTAAATCACTGTGTTTTTCCGCTTTCGGAATCAATGGAGTTTAAACTCCGATTTCCCAGTAAAATTATTAAGAATAATTTGACCTTCTTCTTTCGGTGCCATGTCAGGTCCCTCCAACGTTAACGATCACTGCAGCAAAGGCATCTCTGTCCTGCGCCACTTGGAACAGGTTCTGAATTCTTGTCATTCCTGACCATTTTTTTATGTTCCACAACCAGGGAAACTGGCTTCTACCAACTCCCCGACGTCCCTCCACTTTACCCATTAATATCAGTCGAAGGAGGTGGTATTTTTCTCCCCTTAGCACATGACCCAAATATGAGATCTTTCTAATTTTCACACTCGACAACAGCTCTCTATTGGCTCTGGCTCTCTGTAGTACGTCTGCATTACTGACCCTATCGGTCCACGGTATACGGAGCATTCTGTGGTATATCCACATCTCAAATGTCTCCAACCGGTTCATTACATTCACATTTAGAGTCCACGTTTCGCAGCCATATAGTAGAACAGACCATATATAACATTTAATTATTCTTTGTCGGAGTTTCGGGTTAAGGTTCTCATTTTATTAAATTCTGCATCTCTGCATTTTACCTAACCTCACATAATACAACCCAAGAAAAAACCAATGACTTTTTAATAATCAAAATAATTTTGTATATTTTCTTTGCATTTCGTTCAATTCATTCCTTTACTTTCAATTCATTTGTTTATGAATTAGATTTTTTGAAGAATTAATTTTTTTTTAATCATTAAACTTTCAAACAATTTTACAAATACTATATTAAATCAGAAGCAAACCTAATTTTACATAATCGTTACATCTCAATCTAACCTTGTTTTTAATATTGCTTTTTCCCACTAAACACTGTTTTTTCTCTATATGAATTAATGTCTCATATTCATTTTGGGTACGGTTTTGCAGCACATTTTTGTAATTCTACCAAAGATTTGGAGGTCTCCATCTTGTCTTTAGAAGAAAATACGCTTGCTTTAGCTTTTATTTCCAATTTTATTCCTCTTGTATTTACAATTTTAGATAGCAATATCAGGCTTTATTTGATTCGAACTATATTATCAAGTTATGAGAATTAATAATTTTCTTAGCTAAAAATTATTTTGAAAAACACTGTTTTTTCCCACAGTCAAATTTTTTTTAAACTGAGTACTAACTGAACATTTGCGTATGATTTTCATAAGAAAATGCAGTTTTTTTTTACTGTTTTGCTCGAGTGGGAAAAAACAGTGTTTTTATTTTTATTGTAAATTGAATAAAAATATACACAATTTGATTGTTTATTAACTTGCTTTAACTATTTCAAACGTTTTAATTGCGTGGGTAAAAACAGTGTTTTTGTATTTAATTTTTTTTTTGCATATTTGAAACTTGATGTAGCCAATCAAAGATAGCCTATTATTTTAAAGACAAGATGTGAAATTAAATTGTTTTTATTTAATATTTTAAATACTATGGGTTTTTTGTGTATAAGCATTACATCGTGTGTCATAGATGTTTCTACAGGATACATTCGGCGGGATGTTCCGATGGGTAGGTGGCTTGGGGTCTTCCATCGTCTATGGTCTAACCATTGTCTATGGATATAATTTATTTGGCTATTAAGTGTATTAACTTGTCGGCCAGACATAATGTGGAGTCCCTTATATCTGCTTATGTTTTTATTTTTTTGTCTATAATATTCATATTTATTGCCGCATCAATATTTTTACAAAATATACATTCTTTAGTCTTTTTTGCGCAACATGTTTATTTAACAATTTATTTATTTACACTGTGTTTGTCCACTATTTATAGGATTTAGTTTATATCAATTTTTTAATATATTCTTGAAATTTTTTCGATAATTCATTTAGTCTAAGTTTTTATATTCTTTTGAAATTTCATGCATCCCTGGTAGCTACATTTGCAGTCCAAAAAATGGTTTCAAACTGTGACAGACTAGATTCACAGCTCATTCAATTAAATTTATTTATTAAATATAAAAAATACATAATTTTCTAATACGTTTTTAACTACAGAGTAATTTTTTTTAAATGTAAGTACCTATACATAAGTTACAATTAATAAAATTTAAAACAATTAGAAAATAGAAATACAGTAGAACCTAGATAATTGGAACCTGACTAATTGGTAAAAAAATATTCCGGTCCTACCCCCTTGAAGCACTTAAACCTCTTTAATTGGATCAAAGAAACCTGTTTAATTGAACTCGACATTCTGGCCTTAAACCTCTGTAATTGGAGAGCACTGCCTTCTTGACCTCTGTAATTGGAGAGCACTGCCTTCTCGATCTCTGTAATTGGAGAGCACTGCCTTCTCGATCTCTGTAATTGGAAAGCACTGCCTTCTCGATCTCTGTAATTGGAGAGCACTGCCTTCTCGATCTCTGTATTTGGAAAGCACTGCCTTCTCGACCTCTGTAATTGGAGAGCACTGCCTTATCGACTTCTGTAATTGGAGAGCACTGCCTTATTGACCTTTGTAATTGGAGAACACTGCCTTTTCGATATCTGTAAACTGACAACCCCTCAGTATTTGTTCTGTAGGTACTCATTGAAGGTGCTCCATTTAAGATCGCAATGTTTCACAAACGTAAATATTACGCCTTGATTTGAGCTCGAAACTAAAACCAATCCAAGAATTTGTCGCCAGTAAATCTCGCGAAGAGTTGTGCAACATTTTTAGCGTGTGAAACATGCCTATATAAGTGATTTTTTCAAGCCACAATAATTAAATTTATTTTTTGTACGTGTATGCAAAAAATAAATCACAATTTACTTATTAAACTTTTATCAAATTTTTATTGATTGTTTTATGCATCAATCCATGAATTGTTTTTATCGTGTTTCTGTTTATGTGGTTACAAAACGTGGTTAAAAAACCAAAGCACAATCTGGATACATGAAAAACTGGATAATTGACCATTGTAGGCCTGGTCCCTTGGAATGCCAATTATCCAGGTTCTACTGTAGATAAAAAAAATACAAAACAATTAGAAAACCTCTGGTCTCTTTTTTTTTTCATGAAATTTCAGAAGATTATATTTCCATACATATATTATATTAATTTCAAACAGTTATTTTTATTTAATTAAAATACAAATCAAAACGTCTGTTTTCTAGAAGCTTTATTATATTTTATGTGAATGATATGTTTCATCTCTCGAAGTCGGCATTATCAAATGTGATAAGCATTTAATAATATAATGCCTTAGACATGCGAAATATGTCATTCACATTCAGTATTTATTATACTCTATGTGAATGACATGTTTCGCATGTCTAAGGCATAATCAAATGCTTATCACATTTGATAATGCCAACTTAGAGAGATGAAACATGTCATTCACATAAAATATAATAAAACTTCTAGAAAACAAATGTTTTCATTCATTT
Source organism: Lepidostoma basale (assembly GCA_022606425.2). Classification (NCBI taxonomy): domain Eukaryota; kingdom Metazoa; phylum Arthropoda; class Insecta; order Trichoptera; family Lepidostomatidae; genus Lepidostoma; species Lepidostoma basale. Next base: position 2,664,327 of record JAHDVF020001251.1, read on the forward strand.
TAATTATTTAATATGGAGTTTTACATCATTATTCAAGAAGCAATTAATACATTACTTTCAAAAAAGAAAACATTAATGCTAATATAATATTATAAAGATAACTGTTTGATTCTATATTTTTTTAAATATATATATTTCTTAATGTAAAATTTGATTATGTATATAAATCTATTATTACAATGAGAAATATTTGTGGTATCGTCCTATTTTAAGTAGTTTATATTTAAATGTAAGAAAAATAAGCCTCCCTTCCTATTTTCGGGGGTTTTAGAACACCCTGAGTCAATTTTTATTCTTGCTCCACTAATAATAAATATGGGAACAAAACAAAAATATTTACAAACTGTCTGGTGATATATATAGCCATACGAGAGGAGTATGGGCTTCTATGAATATTTATTTGTAAATAGAAAAATATTCTAAGTAGTTTTAGTTAAAATCAAGTAAAAACTAACTACCTAACCATCTTGGTGTCTCCTGAAGGGGTAAGCAGAAAAATTGGACAGCTACACTGTTCATTCCTCAACATTCATACATCGTGTCATGCACACACGACATTTAATATTTGATTCATTTGATCCTGCCACGTTTTTATCGGTCTTCCTCTATTTCTTGTTCTGTTGTCTGTGCCGTTCTGAACAAAACAATGAAAGGATCATTAAGATGGTTTGGACACATGGAAAGAATGAATGAAGAAACAATCATAAAGAATTTATATGATGATAACAGAATAAGATATATAGGAAGACCGAAGAAAACATGGTACAATCAAATCATTTATATGTCGACTGCATTAGGAGTCGGAGAAATCGACTTCGAAGCGAAAGAAGTATGCCAGGAAAGAATATTGTGGTGGTCTATTATTTCTGCCTACCCCTTTGGAGAGACGGCACGATGTTTGGTTAGTTAGTTTTTATTTTAAAAATAGATGTAAAAAAAGGAATTTCATTAAAAATGGGTTCTTTTTAGTCCACGCTCAACACAAGTTAAAGTTCAACTGTCTACGGTAAAACAATCTGCCATTTTGTGGCTAAACGGTGATTGTAAGTAAGTGTATCCACCTGTGAACATCCACCATCTTGTGGACATCCACCATCTTGTGGACATCCACCATGTTGTGAATATCCACCATTTTGTGAGCTTCCACCATTTTGTGGACATCCACCATCTTGTGGACATCCACCATTTTGTGGATTTCCACCAACTTGTGGGCATCCACTATCTTGTAGACATCCACCATCTTGTGGATATCCACCGTTTTGTGGACATCTACCATCTTGTGGACATCCACCATCTTGTGGATACCCACCATTTTGTGGGCTTCCACCATTTTGTGGATATTCACTATTTTGTAAGCATCCACCATCTTGTGGACATCCACCATTTTGCGAACATCCACAATTTTGTGGAGATCCACCATCTTGTGGACATCCACCATTTTGTGGGCTTCCACCATTTTGTGGACATCCACCGGCTTCCATCATTTTGTGGATATCTGCCATTTTGTGGGATTTCACCATTTTGTGAATATCCGCCATTTTGTGGCTTCCACCATTTTGTGGATATTCACCATTTGTGGACATCTACCATTTTGTGGACAACTGCCATTTTGTGGACACGTAACTAACGCGGGAATGCTTGCTCGCCTGCGTTCGGCCCTCTGCCGACGAATAGGAGCAGAGGATACCGGGGGGGAGGAGCCAAAGGTGTCGGCGCGGCCGCGACGCGTCTCCGAGGTGAACATGGCTAACCAGAAACAGCCCATCACGCAGGCCAGCTCCTTCTTCGTCTTCTCCCCCACCAACAGGTGACAGGACACGCACTCGGTGTGGCGCCGAACGACGAGAGAACGCGGTACCAGTTGGGCGATTCATTGCAATCACTTGCATACAAAACACACTGCTATAGTCTGACGAAAAATTCTTTTGATAATAGCTTAATTGTGGTTATTTTAAAACTAGCTTCGCTATTGCTATATTCGAGTATATAAATACAGGAAATCGACCTGCAGGAAGACCACCTAAAAGATGGCGTGACAGTTGGACATCTGCATCCCAGGAACAGGCTCCGAGAAATAACAGGACAGTCCTAAATAAAGCAAAAGAAGAAGATGAAGAAATTAAAGAACAAAGGCAGTATAAAGCCAAAATTGGAATTCACCAAATCAACTCAATTTATTTTCTCAAAATATATTACAAACAACAATTATAGTTTATAGCATCTATTAAGAATAGGTCAAATATAATATGTAATACCCGAAATGCATGAGAGATGGTTTGACTTTAGGAATACAAGATACTCTCCAAAGTCAAGAGAATTTGTCTTCTGAATGTACTTTCACAAATATGAGGAACATCGATCTCCGAAGCGATCATGTTCAGCAGTTTGATTGCTCTCCTCACTGGCGTCACTAGAACCAGGCTGGTTCTGCATGTGGGGAGATAACACAATCCGTGCTGATGCTAGTTATGAGAAGCAATGTGTAGAAGATACCCATCACAGGGAAGGGAGGGTTAAATATGTTATTAATTGTTTAGAAAAAGTCATAGATGTCAGATCAAACCGGCCCCACATTTAATTTAGTGAATTCAAGACGGCATTGGCCAAAACCCAACATGGACATACACAGATAAAAAAGATACATCGGCCATTTTATGTTTTCATAGACAATTAAGTAATTAACTACCTAAGAATCGCTCAACTGGTATCATGGTTTTGTTCATCGAGGCGAAAAAGCTCACTATGTATTGGTTTGTTCAATATTGTTCCATTTTATATCACTGTACTATAATATTTATGTATTTTTTTTGTAACAACCAGTTAACCAGACATTCTTTGATTCACAAGGGTTTCATATTAATTTTTAATACACACATAATAATAGCAATGTGGCACATGTTACTTAGTGCCATAGCAGATAGAGAGAGGACGAATGGCGAGCTTCCAGCGCCATAAAACTGGATACACCCAGCTAAGGGAAGGTAACCCCGACAGAAAATCCTCCAGAGAAGGCAAGGGTATACTACTCTGGATATTTGTCCCCAGGTCATCACTAGGGTGATAGCCAACGTTGGGGAGACCCGACAGGACACGGAAAAAAGAAGAAGTTTCACCTTATAAAGGCGTTATCAGAGTATACTCTCCACTTGGGCCTTTAATTATTATTTTATTGAATCGCTCTTTACATCATTACAGCACAAGCCAAATCGATGTAAAGGATATAGCTGTCATATTGATTCTCATGACGTGTGATAGGTAGCTAGTCTATTGTCACCTTTATTGTCACGTTATTTCTACCAGGAACCCGGAATCTTTGATGTGGCAGTGATAGCTGTTGCCACTCTGCCATAAAGGCCATCAAAAGATGTTAAAAAACTGAATAAGATGGGTTAACAATGGAGTTTTTTTTATTATCAATAACAACGTATCGTGCTAATTTATAATGGTCGAAGGATTAAAAATAAATTCTTTAATTATTCACCCTTATTTCTCTGTAACATGTAGTTCTTTAAACGTAAATTATATTTTAATTTATTAAATTATTTCTTCTTCAGCCTATTCACGTCCACTCCTGGACAAAGGCATCCTCCATTTGCTTCCATGTCACTCTGTCTTGTGCAGACTGATCCAGGTTATTCCGAGATCATCTTTCCACCGTAGTTGCGGTCGCCCTGCACTTCTCTTTGCCGTCCACGGTCTCCAAGTCAGCAGTCTTCTTGTCCATTTTTCGTCCGAGCTTCTGGCTACGTGACCTGCCCATTGCAACTTTAGAGTCGCTACCCGGTGGATGATGTCAGTGACCTTTGTTTTTTCTCTCACTGTATCGTTTCTGACTCTGTCTCTTAGGCTTATTTCTAACATGGCTCTTTGGGTCACTCGTAGTTTCTCGGCAGAATTCGACGAGAAACTTAATAAAAAATTCGGTTTGTTGTAGAAATGTTCTTTTTTAAGGAAACGCTATATACGGGACTATATTACTCTTATTTGACTATATACGGGAATTTTATAAAGTAAATTGAAACACGGTGACTGTTGATTATCCGAATTCGGATTAAATGGTTTCTTACATATTAAACACATTTTGATATTACATTTTTTTTTTCTGGAAATTTCTTTGGTTTTTAATATTTCTTAGTATTTCAGATTCGTCACATTTAAAAAATAAAATTATTTTCTGTTGGTTTATCTATTTTGGGATACTAATTTTATGCGCTGATTACTGCGACGGAAGCGTGATCTGCATTGAAAATTTCATTACCGGGACTCTAAATTATAGAGGATATTTTTAAATTATATGTTTTTTTTATGATTATATATATTATTTAATTATTTCCTTTTTTTTATTTAGCCGGGGATTTGCTTAGATTGTCCGGGGATTTTTTCAGATTATCCGGGGATATTTATTCTTTTATTGGTGGATTTTTAATAATATTCGGGATGTTTTAAAGATAACTTTATTTTTTTTAATTATCACTAGGTGTATAATGTTATCTGTTTTTTTATTTATTTATTATCTAGGGATATTTTTTTAATTAACCGGGATTTTTTTCTGATTAACCGGGATACTTATTATTTTATCAGTATTTTTTTTATTATATTCCAGGATTTTTTAAGATAACTTGATTATTTTTACATTATCACTAGGTGTTTAATGTCATCTGTTTTTTTTATATATTATCCAGGGAATTTTTCAGATTATACTTGGATATTTATTATTTTATCGGTAAATTTTTTATAGTATTCCGGGATTTATTTTAAGATAACTTGATTTTTTTAAATTATCACTAGGTGTTTAATGTTATCTGTTTTTATTTTATTATCTAGGGATATTTTTTAGATTATCTGGGGATATTTATTATTTTATCAATGAATTTTTGTATAATATTCCAGGATTTTTTAAGATAACTTGATTATTTTTTAATTATCACTAGATGTTTAATATTTTCTGTTTTTTTTACTATCTAGGGATATTTTTTAGTATATCCGGGGATTTTTCAGATTATCTGGGGATTTTTATTATTTTATCGGTGAATTTTTTATAATAATCCAAGATAACTTGTTATTTTAAATTACCACTAGGTATTTAATGTTATCTGTTTTTATTTTTTGATTATCTAGGGATATTTTTTAGATTATCCGGGGATTTTTTTCCCCCACCACCTTTGATAATGGAAAGTGTACTGCGCATATAAGATGGATACTATTGAACAAACCTTTAACTAGTGATCACGGTGTATATAGACTTCCCAGTAGAACCAATTAGATGTGTTATGTGTGTGTGCATTTTGAGAATGCAAAAATGTTAATGATTGGTAAAATATTTAGGTTACGGTGTTGAATGTAAGTAAAGCCCAACGCGTAGTCGGTAAAAACGGAATCTACACAACTGCGAACAAACCTCACCCGGTGGTCTCGATTTAAAACAAAAATTATGAATGTAACTGTTACATTTCACTATGCCTGTGAATTTAATGAAATTGTATTCTACTTATGTCCGCCATTTTGTTTTCATTCGCATCGGTCAGCCATTTTGTATTGTATATAAAAAAAATCTATTTTACTCTTTATATAATACGGAAGTCCTACAAAATTAGCTATTAATGCTGTTTGTGTGGCCAGATTGTTGAAAAATCATTAATCTTCTTCTTCTTCACTTTTGGTAGACTCAGGAGTCTGTTATTTCAGGCTGGTCCTCTTGAGACGCTGAACTCCAGCTTTCTCTCCACCGTTTCGGGGGTCTTCCTGGTCGGCATTGTCCGTTTGGCGTTCCATGGAGAGCTATGTGTGGTATCCTATTTGAGCTCATTCTTTTTACATGTTGATGCCAGTATCGCCGTCTTTGACGTCCCCATCTGACCACATCTTCGACCTCGCAGATTTTTCGGATTGCTGTATTCCTAACTCGATCACGTTGGATTTTGCCAGCTATAGCGCGGAGTGTTTTCATCTCGGTTGTCCTGAGCATGCTCTTTGTCTTGACATTGTCTGCCCTCGATAATGTCAGTAAGCTGTCCCTTGTATGCGGTGACGCTGTCCTACTTGCAGACAACGAGCATGAACTACAAGTCCAGGTAAATAGTAGGTATGAGTTATGCATGTGAAATGATCTGATGGTGAATGTGAATAAGTCCAAGGTAATGATTTTTGAAAATGAAGAAATCATGACAGTCTGCAACATTAGCGTAAAAAAAATGAAAATTTGGAGCAAGTAGATGAGTTTGTGAATTTGGGTAGTATGTTTACATAAGATGGGCTTGTGGAGAGGGATATTAAAATAAGGGTTAGGGTAGCCAACAAAGTGAATGGTGCACTTAAAGTTGTCATCGCAAACAAAAACCTATCCAAAAAAGCTAGAATGGCAGCGCACAACGGTGTTCTTGTACCGACGCTTATGTATGGAAGTGATGCATGGAACTGGCAAAAGAAGGATGAAAGTAGAATAAATGCAGTAGAAATGAGATCTCTTAGATGAATGTGTGGATACTTTGTGTATGATAGAGTGTCGAATGAAAATATAAGAAGTGAATGCTGTGCAAATGATGGTGTTATAAACAAAATAATGAAAGGATCATTAGATCGTTTGGACACATGGAAAGAAAGAAAAAAAGCATATGTTAAAGATGTAAATGGAACTAGAAATAGGGTAGACCGAGGAAAACGTGGCACAATCAAATATTAAATGTCGGCCACGTGAGGAGTCAGAGAAATCAACGCCCGTGCATGATACGATGTATGAATGTTGAGGAAGTGAGAGAAATATGTCAGGAAAGAAAAGAGTGGACGTCCATTTCTTCTTTTTCAAAAATCATTACCTTGGACTTATTAACATTCACTATCAGATCATTTCGCATGCATACCTCAAACATACTATTCACCGGGACTTAAAGTTCATGCTCGTTATCTGCAATTAGGACAGCGTCATCGGCATACAAGAGAAAGCTTACTGACACTCCGCTCATTTTGGCATCTACATCCAACCCTTTCAGCTCTTTCTCTTTTTATTGTAAAACAAAATGGTGAACATATATAATGACAATTTAATTTATTTTTCTAACCGACATATTGAAATATATAGAGTAGAATATTTGCAACTTGCAAGGATGTTGTTTTTAGTGACATGAAATAAGCAGTGTTTTGTTTTCCACCGTTGAAAATACGAAGAAAAAAATTCACCGACTGAAAATATTATTTTGAATGTGTCCCCAGTTTTATACCCCTGTTTTATTGTGTTATTATTTTTCAGAATTAATCATAAGAATCCAAGTAGATATTATTGCCTTCCTGCTTATTTTTAATATCCCTCTCTTTTGTATAAAAATATCTATCTTTAGCGTCTATGCATGATTGTAAATCATAAATGGTTATATATCTAGTGTGTATATTTGTATTTTCTTCACAACACTTTTTATTTTGGTTACAAGTAACCTTCATCAATGTATGCAATTCTAACAATCAAATAAAACAGAGAGGTCACTTATATACTAAATGAAGATCAAGTTATGTATAAAAGTGGAAGGGGTATAATTAGGATTGAGGAGAGAGGGGTGTAACGGGAAAATATCGAGTGGAAGGGGTATAATTAGGATTGAAGAGAGGGGAGATGTAAGAGAACATATCGAGTGTAAGGGATATAATTGGGATTGAGAAGAGGGGAGATGTAACGGGAACATATCGAGCATGGGAAATGAATTAAAATCCGTCCATCCGAACAAGTTATTCGGAAGACCATGGATCGTTTTTGCACCACGTACACTCTAGTGGATAATACGCATCCATAAAGACGACAATTGTTGAAAATTGGATTTCACGTTTGCGCTTCATTCGAGCTAGCCGTGGCGCTCATATGCCCGAAATCATATTTAAACAATAATGGCATAAAATTATCTATTAAGTAAAGCTAATATCATAGACATTAACATTATTTTAATGTGTTTTTTTTCATTTTGAATATGTATCTCTAAAAAAAATACCCTATATACTCGTATGTTTATCCATTTTTAAAAGTGTATGTTAACATATTGCATTTTCCAGCATGGTTTGTTGTTTTGTCGTGTTAAGATTACCTAATATGTTGTTTTTTTTTATGTAACAATATTATTTGTCCGCAGTATGCTGCTGCCATCTGTGGGTACTTTTTCGTAGCTTTTGTGTTGCTCTTTTGTCTGTTTTGAGTGATGGCTTTTGTCGAAAATTGTTTGATGTGTATTAATGATTTGATATATAAAAGTAAAATCTTTCGATTTGTTTTATTACAATCTAAACAATATTTTAAAGTATTTGATTATGTAGAGTTATTTTTTATTGTGCGTGAAAGCCGCATAGGAGTGATTCAGTGTGTCAAATAGTAGACTTTTAATAAATAATATTCCACAACTGAATTGATATGATCAAAGGATATTGAAAGAAGGATTGTCAAATGCAAATAAAACAAGTGAATGCGGTGCGAATGAAAGTGTTTAGTTAGAACGTTTCAATCCTGGGATTGGTTTGCAGCAATTTCTTCTATTTTTCTCTTCCATTCTTTCCTGTCTTGTGCGGCTCTATTGAAATCTGCATATAATGAGCAGCGCACGTCCACCAACAGGTCCTCCAGGTACTCTCGGCGTGGGCATCCCCTAGAGTTTGTCCCCTCGGTCATACCCTCCATTATGGCATGCAAGAGGCCTTCTTGTCGTATTACATGGCCGATCCATCTTGCACGCCTTTCGGACAAGGTCCTGAGCTGGTGCCTTTCTCCTTCGATTCTTTGAAGAACTTCCTCATTTGTGATGTGGTCTCTCCAGGAAATTCCTAATAGTCTTCTATAGGACCACATCTCAAAAGCCACTAGTCTCTGTTTATCTCTTTCGGATAGGCACCATGTCTCGCAGCCGTACATCAAGATACTCCATACATAGGTCTTGATGAGGAGTATTCTCAGTTTTAGGTCTATATTATTTGATTCTATTATTTTCGACCTTTTATTAAATGCAAGCCTAGCCTAATTTATACGGCTGTCGACCTCGCTCTAGGAGAGAAACCAGAGGAGAAGACCACACTGAATCACCTCTCTTCGGCTTTTACATTTGTTATACAATAGCTCTGCATATATTTTGACATAATAATATTAATTTAAATTAGTTTAAAATTAAATGCAGTTTTTTCCACATTAATGTTAAGTGGATAAATGTGTTATTTTATTATATTTTATTGTTATAACATATTTTGAGGTTATGTCGCCAGATTCCGAGTGTTCTGCCATTGGCTCTGTAACCACTCCATGTTCGGAAACATCATCCTGGTCTGCATCATGTTCTCCTCTGCCATGTTGGCCGCTGAGGATCCTCTCAACGCTGGCTCCGACAGGAATAACGTAAGTTCATCCTTTCCCTGTCATCATTTTTGTTATAACTAACTAGGCAGAATCTCCTTATGGTCAAGTTGATATAGGTTAGGGTAAGCTGATTAGGTTAAGCTCGTTGATGTTGAGTAGTTAAGTAGCTGAAATGCTGAAAGAACTGAACGATGTATCCAAATATGTAGGTTTGAATATGAACCTGGCAAAGAACAAGGTGATGGGCACGGAAAGGCTTGAAATCAACGTGGACGGCAACAGAATTGAGAATGTCCAAGAATATATATACCTGGAACACAATATTCGATTGGGCCGAGATAACCAGACCGCAGAGCTAAAAAGAAGAATTGGACTAAGCTGGGCAGCTTTCGGAAACATGAGCTACATCCTTAAAAACCGGAAAATACCGATCAACCTGAAACAAAAAGTCTATGAAGCCTGCGTTCTGCCTGTTGGTACTTATGGTTTTGAAACTGTAACATTGTCCAAAAAAAGTGCCGAGAAACTGCGAGTGACCCAAAGAGCCATGTTAAGAATAAGCCTAAGAGACAGAGTCAGAAACAATACGGTGAGAGAAAAAACAAAGGTCACTGACATCATCCACCGGATGGCGACTCTAAAATGGCAATGGGCGGGTCACGTAGCCAGAAGCCCAGATGAAAAGTGGACAAAAAGACTGCTGATTTGGAGACCGTGGACGGCGAAGAGAAGTGTAGGGCGATTGCAACTACGGTGGAAGGATGATCTAAACAGACACGTCGGAATAACCTGGATGCAGTCTGCACAGGACAGAATGACATGGAAGCAAATGGAGGAGGCCTTTGTCCAGGAGTGGACGGGAATAGGCTGAGGAAGAAGAAGAAGAAGAAGAAATAATTAATACTAATGAAAATATCTGTTATATTTTTTGTTCCTTTTTTTGAGAAATAAATGATTTAAATAAAAAAACAATGATGCGTAATTCTTCCGTTTTAGATCCTGAACAAATTTGACTACTTCTTCACGACCGTATTCACGGTGGAGCTGATGCTGAAAGTTATCTCGTACGGGTTTGTCTTCCACAAGGGGGCCTTTTGCCGCTCCGCCTTCAACCTCCTCGATCTACTTGTGGTCTGCGTCTCCCTGATTTCCATGTTCTTCAGGTAAGTCCGTGTTTTTTATTATTTCTTATACAAATTTGAACCCTTCTTCTTCCTTGTTGTAGACCTATATGGTCTGTTCTCCGGAGTGTTGCTCCTCCTGTGAGGTAGATTTCCAGCTGTCCTTTCATCTTTTAGGAGGTCTTCCACGAGGACGAGTCCCATGAGGCTGATTATGCAATGCAATATAGGGGAGTCTGGTGGTGTCCATTCTTTGAACATGACCGTACCAGTCCCCTTTTCTCTGTCTGCTCCATCTTATAATATCCTGGTGGGAGGAGCTGATCTGCGGGAAAAAATACAAGCCCAAGTAAATAAGGCAGCTGCAATCTCGGGTGCTCTAAAATCCACAATATGGAAAAACAAAGACATGGCCATTAAGAGTAAGATGAGAATCTATAAAGCATGCGTTAGACCAATAATAACATATGGCGTCAAAGCAAGGGTAGACACAGCGAGGACCGAACAAGGGCTTCCGAGATGAAGACACTGAGGACCATAGCAGGCAAGACACTGGAGATTGCGTGAGGAAATCCAGAATTAGAGAGATATGTGAGATGGTGGATATTTTAAGATGGAGCACACAGCAAAGAAGAGACTGGTACAGTCGTGTTCAAAGAATGGACACAACCAGACTCTCCTATATTACATTACATATTCAGCCTCATGGGACTCGTCCTCGTGGAAGACCTCCTAAAAGATGGAAGGACAGCTGGGAATCTACCTCACAGGAGGATCAACACTCTGGAGAACAGACCACATAGGTCTACATCAAGGAAGAAGAAGAGTAATACTGTAGATTTATTTATTGGTGACGAAATTCTATCGTTTATGGCAGTGGTAGCCCGCGGTAGGTAATAATAAAATCGCTGACGGGGACAAAACAACAGTTATATTGATTTTGAAATTATCCTGTTTTAATTCGATTTTGAATTGAGAAATGGGCGGATATTTTGATTTGCAATAATGCGATTGCATCGGGTTAATATGCCTGCTTTATTAATCTGTCACTAGATGGCACCCTATTGTCATGTGATATTTTATGCATTTTTAAAATTAATTCAGTTGAAACTTTTTCGCAGTTCCGGCGCCATATCCGTAGTGAAAATTTTGAGGGTGCTGAGGGTACTCAGACCTTTGAGGGCCATCAACAGAGCCAAGGGGCTCAAGGTCTGTATTTCTCTTTAATGTTTTCCCGACAGAGCATTCCCCATCTTAGCCCCGATATTTTCGTTTCTCATATTCTTTTAATTGTTTGGAAATCAAATGACATCTGTTGGAAAAATGGTGTAACCTTTTGTTTGCTTTGCATAATTCTTTTTATAGGATGTTTTTTTTTAGAGGTATACAATACATATTCAAAATGAAGAAAAAACACATTAAAATAATGTTAATGTCAATGATATTGGCTTTATTTAATAGGTAATTTTATGCCATTATTGTTTAAATATGATTTCGGGCATATGAGCGCCACGGCTAGCTCGAATGAAACGCAATCATGAAGTCCAATTTTTGACAATTGTCGTCTTTGTGGATGCGTATTATCCACTAGAGTGTACGTGGTGCGAAAACGATCCACGGTCTTCCGAATAACTTTCTCCGAGGGACAAATATGTCGACCGTAAAATGGACGTGATTGACCATTAACCATGATTTCAAAATAAATTTGCACATTTGCAAGTGCTGTTCCGACGTCAGTCTATTCATGATAAAATGGCAAAACGTACTGACTACAAATCAACTGTCAACTATCAAATTGATATTCTGTAGAAACAATGTTGCCAGTTTAAAAACCAAACCTCTAAAAAAACGCCTATACTATTGTGTAAATTTTTTGATATCTGTAAAACTTCTTATAATATATTTTCCACCCATTTTGAAACATTTCATCGATTTAATTTCGTGTTTCTAAGATAGAAACATTTTTATTTTATTCTTTTGTTATTTAAAATAACATGTTTTTGATAGTTATGCGTTAGTTAAATATAATAATAAATGTATAAACAAAACAAAATTACCTATTGGTCATACTAAAAAAGTTTAAGTTTTAATCTTGGTTTAATGAAAGCAAGATCAATAACACAGTTAAGATTGTTAGTTAGTTAGTTAACTATAAATATATGTATTGGATGAAATATTTGCCGTTCCTTTTCTGGCTAATGCAGTTCTTTGTTGTTGAAACTTCCGGTATACTAGTTTATACCATTATTTTATACATTTCCTTATGTGACACTTTGGAGTATTATTTTTAATAAGTGTCACATTTCCTTAAAACCTTCGGTATACTGGTATATACTATTATGTTTAGTTCAAACCTTTGGTATACTGGGTTATTCTGTTCTTATTAGTTCAAATACTGGTTTATACTGTTTTTTTAAACTCATCTGGTTTACTGGTTTATACCATTCATTTTAGTTAAATCATTGTGTATACTGATGTACTCGTATACCAATCTTTTAAGTTCAAACCTTCAGTAATCTGGTTAATATCGTTCTTTTTATATCTAACCTTCGGTATACTAACTTTTACTTTTATTTTTAGTTCGAACCTTCGGCTTAATGGTTCATACCATTATTTTTCCAAACCTGATATACTGATTACTAGTTTATACCGGCATACTAGTTTATACTGTTCTTTTTAGTTCAAACCTTTGGCACATTGGTTTATACCATTATTTTTATTTCACACCTTTGGTATACCGATTTATACTGTTTTTTTTTTAAATTCAGACCTTCGGCATACTAGTTTATACTGTTATTTTTAGTTTAAACCATCGGAATACTGGTTTATACCATTATTTTTAGTATGACCAATAAAATTAGTAAATCTGTATTTGTCTGACCATTGTTTCTTCTGACACAGCATGTAGTACAGTGCGTCATAGTGGCCGTTAAGACGATCGGAAATATTGTTCTGGTCACGTGCCTCCTACAGTTCATGTTCGCCGTAATGGGCGTACAGATGTTTAAGGTAAGGGGACACCACAACCTCGTTTGAAACACTCTGTATCCCAAAACCAAAACAGGGTGTCCTTAAGATGGAAGTGAAGCGTGAAAGTGGCCAAGAATGATAATTAAACAAATTCAAGTGTGAAATCTCTTAACTTTTACATATCTTTTTGGATCCTCTATAACTACCACTTCATCCTTATATTTAAGATTTTAATTGCATAAACCAAATAAAATATAAAAACAATGTTTAGATAATTGATATAAAATCTTTTTTTTATTTCTAAAAAAGTAAGCTGTTTTATTATATCAACAAATTCTTTTAATACGGAAAGAAAACAGTGTTTTTTAAAATATTTTTAAGTAAAAAAAATTAAGGCTCAAAAGTTGGTTTTTCCCTATTATCTACAAAACAATGTTTTAAAAACACTGTTTTCACACACTGCAAAACACTGTTTTTACACATTGCGAAACACTGTTTTTACACATTGTAAAACACTGTTTTTACACATTGTAAAACACTGTTTTTACACACTGTAAAACACTGTTTTTACACATTGTAAAACACTGTTTTTACATGTTATGAAACACTGTTTTTACATGTTATGAAACACTGTTTTTACATATTGTGAAACACTGTTTTTACATATTTTAAAACACATTTTTTACATATTGTAAATAAAACACTGTTTTATTACATTGTAAATAAAACACTGTGTTTTTTTCATTCAATACTAAACATTGTTCAGATATTTCCTCATATTTGCACCTTTGGGTTCTAACCTAAGTTAATTAATAATTTCTTATGTTTCTAAGATATTTTATTTTTAGCATCTCAATTCTCAGAAACTCACTTTCGTATTCTATTTTTTTTTCGTTTTCTTGGCGTCTTTTCTATTGTTTAAATTATTATTATTATTATTATTATTATTTAATCTATCTATTATTAAGAGATGAAGTCTTTCAACTGTCGGGAATATTATTTGTAAGGTATGTATTATTTTTATTGGTATTTTTATTTTTTGCAATTTTTATTTTTTATTTTATTTTCCTAAAATTATTAACTCTGAAGCTACTGCACCTCATCCTTTCACTATAATATATATTAAAAAAAAAACTAATTAATATTTTAAAAATAAATACATTTAATTAGTAAAAGTAACGAAACATCTGTTTCATTATTTTTGGTAACTTAGACCATTCAAACACTTTTGTGAAACATAAAATAATTAAAGACATTCTGAGGCTTTAGTTTTCATTACAATTTTGACAGACTCTAACATCCGATACACTTTTTTATGAACTTGAACCTCTGGTACACTTGTGGTGAACCGGAATATTTATTTAAATCTTGGTTTAGCAGAAGTCTTAATACATCTATGACAGAACGATTAACTTTTTTGTGAACTTGAACCTCTGGTACACTTGTGGTGAACCGGAATATTTATTGAAATCTTGGTATAGTTAAAGTCCTAATACATCTATGACAGACTGATTCCTTTATTTTGTGAACTTGAACCTCTGGTACACTTGTGGTGAACCGGAATATTTATTGAAATCTTGATTTAGCTGAAGTCTTAATACATCTATGACAGACTGATTCACTTTTTTGTGAACTTGAACCTCTGGTACACTTGTGGTGAACCGGAATATCTATTGAAATCTTGGTTTAGCTGAAGTCTTAATACATCTATGAAAAACGAATTAACTAATTGATTCATTTACTTTTTTGTGAACTTGAACCTCTGATACACTTTGGGTAAAAAGGAATATTTTTGAAAATATTGCATAGTTTACACTGGTAGTCTCCATATACTTTTGACATACATTAATATTAATTTTGTTATAAATGTATAAACTTGAACCTCTTGTACACCATCAGTGAACCTGAATAACTAATTAAATGTTAGTTTACCTTTGTAGTTATAGTACATTTTTGATAAACCTTAAATTTTTTGTGAATTTGAACCTTTCTTACACTTTTGGTGAACCAAAATAATTACCAAAACGTTAGTTTACTTTGGTAGTATTATAATAGTACACTTTTGATGTACCTTAACATTTTTTTTTTCAAATTTGAACCTTTTTTACACTTCTGATGAACCGTAAACTTTTGGTGAACCAAAATAAGTAATTAAATGTTAGTTTACCTTGGTAGTTATACACACTTTCGACATACAATGATTTTTTTGTGAATTTGAACTTTCTTACACTTCCAATGAACCTAAAGAAATAATTTGCTATTATTGAAACACACATTATTTACAAAAGCTTTGATTTAACCTAAAGCTAACATAAAAATACATTTAATTTGTGATTTCTATAATATTTCTAAATAACTTATGACTGAATTCTAAAAAAAATACTTAATTCATTTGTCTTTTCTATTATTTCTTTGAAAAAATTAAAACTATCAATTCTAACCCAAACCCAATAAGAATCTTTTAGCATAACCATAGACTAGAGGTTCGGTAGCTTTTAAACCATAGATAACAACCATAAACCGCTAAGCATGTGAACACCAGTGTGACCTGATTTGTTTGTAGTTTTTTTTTAACTTTGTTTTTTTTTCTTAAACACTGTTTTATAAAAAAAATTATCCCATCCTTGCCTCAATTTCAAATGCTGAAAATCTTTTTGGAATTATTTAATAAAAAATTAAGCACCAAAATTTTTTGCAAAAAAAAAAAAAAAATTATAGGTTACATTTATTTTTAATTTTAAATAATGTCATAACATTGGTGTTCATTATACAGTCCTATTCATTTTGGACTAACCTTAAATAATTCAATACTAAATTTATATGTTCTTGTGTATATATCACAAAAAGCTTAAATTCTATATTTATTTGTAATTAACAATATTTTATATCAACCCAAAGGTGCTGGTTTTTATATATTATGTGAATACATAAAAATTGTGATCATTTTTATATCCAAAAAGGTTTTTATATTTATTTAAAATGTCGGAAACGGTTGCAAAACATTTATTATATTTTTATATTAATAACCTTAAAGACCGATGTTTGATTTAAACAGTTATTGCTGGAGCGAGGATGGCAATAGATCTCCAGAAGAGATGAACACCTTTCTTGTCCCACATTAAATTTGTTTCTTTTTCTTACACTTTATCCCTTATAGAGCGGCTAGCTACATTAGCAGTCCAAAAAATAGCTAAACATTTTTTCAATGAATTGATATTACAAGTTGATTTCAATGCATCTTCTGGATGGTTGACACATTTTAAACAGAGACACGGCATCCAACAAATTTCTATTCATGGCGAAGTGTGACGCTGTCAACGCGTGCGCTTACGCACTTTACAAGTAGGTATACATAAGCGCAGTTTTAAATTTCTCTTTGTTTACATTTTTTTTTCAAGTTTTCGGATTAACCGGGAAATTTTTTAGGGAGTTTTTTTTTCACCATACATCCTGGAAAATCAAGAGTCTACTGTACTATAAAATCAGAAACTTCAGACAGACAAATTATATCCCATTTTATTTTTTTATGCACTTTGTTTATACAACACTTAGATTAAAAAAAAATAATTATTATACATAGGAATGTTTCAGACAACCAGTCCTTCTTCAGTGATTCGTATTATAAAGATACATATTAAAAATATTATAAAATTGTTTATATATATGATCTGACAGATGTTATAAAGATTTATTTTGGAACGTTTATGCTTTTGTTATAACAAATGTTATGATTCAATTTAAAATTTAAAATAATATTTTTAAGTTCATATTATGGTTCAGTTAATTATTTACAACAAAGGAAATAAATCAAAGATTGGACTTGACGCTAAATTTATTTGATTATTTATAATATGTATTTTCTTTATTTTTAATTTCTAAAATTTGGAGATTGCTCAAAGTTATATTTCTATTATTAAAATGCAAAATTTCAACGCCATTATCTTTATTAAGTTAATGTTAATGGGGTAGTTAGCAAATTCAGAAAAATTATTATTAGAGAGACATGTTATGTGCTCTTTTATTCTTAATTTAAAATTACGCCTTGTTTAACCTTTATAAAAATATGAGCAATCATTACATTTCAGTTTATAAATCCCCGATTGAGAAAATTTTTCTTCCTTGTCTTTATTATTTTTTATTAATTGACCTAAATTATTGTTTGTATAAAATGTGGGTCTAATGTCACATGGGAGTTATTTTGAAATTATATTTGTTAAATTATTAATATATAAAAATCTACGCCATTGATAATTATTTATATTATTATTGATGGTAATGTAAGTGTTGTATAAATAAAGTGTATAAAAAAATAAAAATAGTAATAATGCAATTACAACCCAAAGTATGGCGAATATAGAAGAAAGACAAATTATAATTTCTAATTGTAGATTTATTACTCGTATAAATGTGATATTTTCAGGCAATCCATAAAGAAGAATCTAAATCTAGGAATTTTTCTTCTTTCTCCGTTTTGTATTCTATTATATGTTATTTTCCATACAATCTTTTTATTCCTCTTTTCACTGCTTCGCATGAATTTCCAGACTTTGTAGGGCCCTGTATTTTGCCTAATAAGAGCTTTATTGTATCAAATCAGTTTATTAACTCAAAAGACATTGCAAACAGCAAAATGTTTAAGGCATCTATTGAGTACAGGTAAAATATTATAAAAATACAACATAGTACCAGGAACGCATTAGAGATGGTTCGACATTAGGAAGACAAGATAAAGATAATCTAAAGTCAAGAGTATTTGTCTCCTGAACGTACCTTCACTAATATGAAAGACGTTGATCTCCGAGGAGACCGCGTTCAGCAGACTAACTGCTCTTCCCACTGGTGTCACCAGAGGCAGATATCAAGTCACCATGTCAAGTGTCTGTCAGAGGATAACAGCTCCATGCGGCTTTTCTATCAAAATCGGTTGTTTGAGGTTAAAGAGTTTATTAATATTATTATATATAAACATTTATACAGTGATTTTCAATAGTTTTTTTGTATGTATTTTAAAATGTCCCCTTCCCTCCAAAATCCCCAAAAGAGTGTGTTTGGTTTGTGTTGTGCGTCCCCTTACCTCACGCACTGAATTTCATTAACAATTTGTTGATTTATTTGCAGGAATTTCATAGACACTAATACACGGACACATTACATTCTCTACAAAGCATGCACATTGCCATCCACTGCCATCCAGTCAGCAACCACTGTTTGTGTGATCATTCCCACGTAGAAAATACTATTTTATTCTTACTAAACCATAATAAAAATACGATTTTAAATACATCCCATGAAACCAATACAAATATTTTGTAAGAAATAAATACATTTTAATAGTAAGTAATGAATCCAAAAAGTGAATTTTGTCCAAAAATTGAATTTTTTCCAAAAATCGAGTTTTGTCCAAAAATTGAGTTTTGTCCAAAAATTGAGTTTTGTCCAAAAATGAAGTCTCCAAAAATTGAATTTTGCCTTAAGCATAGGGTTTTATTTAAAAAAAATACATTTTGTCCAAAACATTAGTTTTGTTTAAAAAACATGTGTTTTGTCCAACACACGAGTTTTACCCTAAACATGATTTTTTTTCCAAAACGTTATGTCATAAAATACAGACATAAATAAATTTATAACTGCTAGTATAGTGTTTTTTATTTAATTGATTTTATATAAGCTTGCTGACCTCCTGGGTTGGCTAACTTTATCTAACCTAACCTGAAATGACATAACCTAGAAGCCACACACACACATACACATCATGATTGTGACACTCTCATTGGTTTGATATTAATCTAAGTACCACCAAAATTGTTTTGTTCATAGCATTATAAGCCTGTTACTTACCATGCACTGTATTGAGGGAGTGTGCTAGAATTTCGCTGAACTTCAAATTGTATATTCAATATACATAGTTATTGAAATACAACACATTGTTGGTTAATAAACAAATCGTTTTCAAAATACCGTGTATTTAGTTACACAATATTATTAAGGGCCCACTTTGTTAAAAACAGAACAGATAATTTAAATAGAAACACAGTGTTGTTTTGTTTGAAACACAATTTATTTAGATTGAAATAAATAATTAATTTTAGAAATACTTTATTTAAATTGAAACATGTCTACCTGGTTAAACGCAATTTATTTAGATAAAATAAATCTGTGTCTTGCTAGAAAAACGATTCACTTTATTTGATGTATAGAAACAATGTTTTATAATATGAACGTATTGCATCATATTTATAAATATTTAAATAGATACAATTTATTAGTGTTGAAACACATTATTTATTTAGACACACTTTTGTTTAGAAACAATGTATTGTGTTAGCAACATCAAATTTGATTAGAAACAAATATTTGAAAAGGTTCAATTTATTATTATTGAAACCATTATTTAGACACAATATATTGCATAAGCTATAAGATTAGTATACGAAAAGGTTCAATTTAATAGTATTGAAACACATTAGTTATTTAGACACAATGTATTGTGTTAGCTTAGGTTAGGTTAGTATATGAAACGGTTCAATTTATTAGGATTGAAACACATTATTTATTAAGACACACTTTTGTTTGAAAACAATATTTGAAAGACACAATTTATTAGTATTGAAATTAAATAATTAAATATTTGAAAGACACAATTTATAAGTATTGAAATACATTATTTATTTAGATACAAAAAGGTTCAATTTATTAGCATTGAAACACATTATTTATTTAGATACAATGTATTGTGTAAGCTTAGGTTGGTATACGAAAAGGTTAAATTTATCAGCATTGAAACACATTATTTATTTAGACACATTATTTGTTTATTAGATCAGAAACGGTATTTTGAATAGTCTGTAAATGCATTTTGTTGTTTCAACGAAAGTACGAGTATTTCCGAAGCGAAGTCTAGCTCACTCCCACAACGGAACATAATACCGTAGACCACATCGCTATAATGCCACTGTGTTTTTATCTTTTCCGCTACCCCGCCGCCACCTGCCGCCCGCACGCCAAACCTGTACCGCGGCGGCCATCTTGATCCCCCGTCAACCCGCCGCTTTCCGTTGTTTTGTGTGTTTTGAATTGGAACGCGACGCCCACCCTGCGATGGCAATAATAATAATAATGAATAAAAACATTTAACAATGTGATAATGTTTTGGCATACTAAAATCCATTATCACGGCGCGTGTTATGTTTTGTCGACTCCGTCCGAACACCAAACTCTCAACTGTATTTATTTTGTGTGCTGTGATGATTAATATGTTTGGATATCTTTAGTACGTAGTGAAATGTGTAATCGTAGCTATTAAAACCATCGGGAACATTATGTTGGTGACCTACCTCCTCCAGTTCATGTTCGCCGTGATCGGAGTCCAGCTCTTCAAGGTATTTATGTGCCCTGTATAATTTAATCTATTTAGAATATAAGCTAAGACGATTTAATCTATATATCGTCACCTGAGAGTAAGAGGGTTCCAGCTAACAAAATTTCACATTTGGCTTTTTTTCGTGAAAAGGCTCACTTACTTCTTACTTGGTTGAAGGATGAAAGTAGAATAAATGCAGTAGAAATGAGATCTCTTAGACGAATGTGTGGATACCCTGTGTATGATAGAGTGTCGAATGAAAATATAAGAAGTGAATGCGGTGCGAATGATGGTGTCATGAACAAAATAATGAAAGGATCATTAAGATGGTTTGGACATATGGAAAGAATGAATGGTAAAAAAATGATATGTTAATGATGTAAATGGAACCAGAAATAGAGGAAGACCAGGGAAAACGTAGAGGAAGACCAAGGAAGACCCCTGGTCTAAGACATCAAATACTTATTTTCTCCTGTTTATTATAGTTGGACCTAACATAACGACCCTTATGTATGGAAGCGAAGCATGGAACTGGCAAAAGAAGGATGAAAGTAGAATAAATGTAGTAGAAATGAGATCTCTTAGATGAATGTGTGATTACTCTGTGTATGATAGAGTGTCCAATGAAAATATAAGAAGTGAATGCAGTGCGAATGATGGTGTCATGAACAAAATAATGAAAGGATCATTAAGATGGTTTGGACATATGGAAAGAAAGAATGGTAAAAAAAAGTGTATGTAAACGATGTAAATGGAACCAGAAATAGAGGAAGACCAAGGAAAACGTAGAGGAGGACCAAGGAAGACCCCTGGTCTAAGACATCAAATACTTATTTTCTCCTGTTTATTATAGTTGGACCTAACATAAAGACCCTTATGTATGGAAGCGAAGCATGGAACTGGCAAAAGAAGGATGAAAGTAGAATAAATGTAGTAGAAATGAGATCTCTTAGATGAATGTGTGATTACTCTGTGTATGATAGAGTGTCCAATGAAAATATAAGAGTGAATGCGGTGCGAATGATGATGTTATGAACAAAATAATGAAAGGATCATTAAGATGGTTGGGACATATGGAAAGAATGGAAAAAAAAAGTGTATGTAAACGATGTAAATGGAACCAAAAATAGAGGAAGACCAAGGAAAACGTGACACGATCAAATAAATCAAATATTGCATGTCGGCCATGTGAGGAGTCAGAGAAATCGACGCGCGTGCATGACACGATGTATAAATGTTGAGGAAGCGAGAGAAATATGTCAGGAAAGAAAGGTGTGGCAGTCCATTCTTTCTGCCTACCCCTTCGGGGAGACGGCGTGATGGTTAGTTAGTTAGTTAGTTAGGGTTCTTACTAACCTTATCTATACGTACAATTAAAAAAAACATGTAATAGTATCGTCATTTTGATGTTACGAAAATAATCAAGTTCCATCTGATCATTCAAAATACACGATTCACTGAAGAAGGATTCATTTACTCTTACAACTTTATTATTCCAACTGTCGCCATAGAAAATTTCCACGCTTCTCGGTAAAAAAGTTTCATCTGCTTCAGATGGAACCCTTTTATTACAATATACACCCGAAACCAGTAAAACTGTCTTCATTTTTCTCAGCTTTTTACTTTTGACAGTTGGAACCTTCTTACTCTCAGGTGACAATATATGGAATGTATGAAAGAGCTGAAAGGGTTGGATGTAGGTGCCAAAATGAGCAGATTGTCAGTAAGCTGTCTCTTGTATGCGGATGACGCTGTCCTACTTGCAGAACAACAAGTATTTGTTGCTGTGTTAACCGCTGACAGCATGGAAAATTTACAAGTCTTAGTATCAAAAATTTATGAAGCATATAAGAGTGACATTGTAACGAAAGTGTCCAAGTCTAAAGTTATGGTATTCGAAAAGGAATAATGTATGTAAAACAAATTTAGATATTAGTGCGAAAGGTGAGAAACTGGAGCTAGTTACTGAATTTATCTATCTGGGAAGCATGTTCACAAGAGATATAAAAATGTATGGAACTGGCAAAAGAAGGATGAAAGTAGAATAAATGCACTAGAAATTAAATCTCTTAAATCTGTGTATGATAGAGTGTCGAATGAAAATATAAGAAGTGAATGAACAAAATAATGAAAGGAATATTAAGATGGTTTGGACACATGGTAAACGATGGCAAAGATGTAAATGGAACTATTGTAGAAATATAGGAAGACCGAGGAAAACATGGAATGATTAAATAAATCAAATATTGAATGTCGGCCACGTGAGGAGACGGAGAAATCGGCGTGAGTGCATGGCACGATGTATGACTGTTGAGAAAGCGGGAGAAGTATGTCAGGAAAGAACGGTAAGGTAACGGAAGAAGGTATATATAAACGACGTGAACGCAACTAGAAATAGAGGAAGACCGAGGAAAACATGGCACGATAAAATCAATAGAATATTAAATATCGGTAACATGAGGAGTTGGAGAAATCGACATGCGTGCATGACAAGATGTATGAATGTAGAGGAAGCGAGAGAAGTATGTCAGGACAGATCAGTGTGGCGTTCCATTCTTTCTGCCTACCCCTCCGGAGAGACGGTGTGATGGTTAGTTAGTTAGTTAGTTTAGACTCCTAAAATGTTTGTATATAGTAGTTTAGGGTGAGCAATGTAAAAATTACTTTTGTATGAAGCACTTAGTTTGTGTTGTGAGATTGTTACAAATAATTTTAAACAAATCCGCTGAAATAGCACACTCATGAGTCTATCAAAAGTGATGAAGAAGAAAAAGAAGAAGAATTTTAAACACTTTTATACTTTGTTTTAACACCAGTTTATTTTGTTTTATCAAACTAACTAGTTTCGCTCCCTCTGGAGTTCGTCTGGGTTACAAAATCAAACAAAAAATGAAAAAAAAAAAAAACATATCTTGAACAATGATGTAAAAGTCCATATTGAATAATTGATGTTAATGAAATTGTATAATTAGCCTGCATCGCTCAGGGCGCACTAGACTGGTCCCCTATGGGGGGAAAGAGGAAGCGAGGCAGACCTAGAGCCACCTGGAGAAGAGCCCTGCAGGACGAGGTTAAAGCAGCAGGCCTCACTTGGGATGTTGTTATGATAGTCAGGTGGAGAAGGTTCCTCGAGGCCCTATGCACCACGGAGGTGTGACAGGACAAAGAGAAGAAGAAAGAAGAATAATGAAATTATATAATTAATGTTAATAAAGATGGTTTGGACATATGGAAAGAATGAATGAAGAAAGAATGATAAAAAAAATTATATGTTAATGATGTAAATGGAACCAGAAATAGAGGAAGACCGAGGAAAACGTGGCACGATCAAATAAATCAAATATTGAATGTCGGCCATGTGAGGAGTCAGAGAAATCGACGCGCGTGCATGACACGATGTATGAATGTTGAGGAAGCGAGAGAAATATGTCAGGAAAGAAATGTGTGGCAGTCCATTCTTTCTGCCTACCCCTTCGGGGAGACGGCGTGATGGTTAGTTAGTTAGAATTTATCAATGAAAGCGAAAACAGACGTTCACAGTGGAGTTCTGGTACCAAACTTAATGTATGGAAGCGAAGTATGGAACTGGCAGAAGAAGGATGAGAGCAGAATAAATGCGTTAGAGATGAGGTCCCTAAGACGTATGTATGGTAGAACGATATACGACAGAATCTCAAATGCAGACATTTTCATTTACATTAATTAATTAATCAATAATCATTTTTAGAAATGTGGCACGATCAAATAAATCAAATATTGAATGTAGGCCATGTGAAGAGTCAGAGAAATCGACGCGCGTACATGACACGATGTATGAAAGTTGAAGCGATAGAAATATGTCAGGAAAGAAAAGTGTGGCAATTCATTCTTTCTGCCTACCCCTTCGGAGAGACGGTGTGATGGTTAGTTAGTTAGTTATCATTTGTTGATTGTTTTTGTAACCATCACGAAGCTCGGACAGGAGTGAAACCGGTTGGTTTGATCAGACAAAATAAAGTTTCGTAAAACGGAACTATAAAAGAGTTTTGAATTATTTTCAATCTGAAAATTGTTTATTTTTTTAAATTTTATCTAAGAATATCATAGATTTTTTAACGAGTTATAGAAAATCTTTTCTATTCCATTTTAACATATGTAATAGATCGTATGTAGTCACATTACATTGTAAGTTTGTGAGAATTGAGTGTGTCTGATTTGTATATATATAGTAAATATGAATCTAATTGTCAGTAATTTAATTTATTTTATAAAACCAACAATACAATATTATTATATTATGTTTTAACTTGATTTGACCCGAATTTGAAAAACAGTATATAAATGTCACATCGCACCGTGAGTGTAAAACCGACTTAAGTGCAAATATACATTTTGGAGATATGGGAGTTTAAAGACTTCATATTGCTTGGAAAAACTGTTTTTTTTAAATAAACTAATGATTTTCGGTTTACAGTAATATATCTATAAACCGAAAATCATTGGTTTATTAAAAAAAAAACAGTTTTTCCAAGCAATATGAAGTCTTTAAACTCCCATATCTCCAAAATGTATATTTGCACTTAAGTCGGTTTTACACTCACGGTGCGACATATATAAATGAGGCATTCAAAGGAAAAGTGGACTAACCCGCACGATGGCTAATATTGAGTTAACTATGGGAATGTGTCTAAAACATGTGTTTCTTCGATTCAAGAACGGACTAAACTTAGTTCCAACAATATTCTTTAGATGGAAGTGTTTTTTTTGTTTTTGCATTTAAATATTTAAAAATATTCTCAATGCAAAAGTGGACCACGATGGTTAGTCCAATGTATTAGTGCCGAAAATGAAGTTCATGTATATTGTGTCCAATTCTGATTATGTGGTGAATGACATTGACTACAAATGTTTGTTGAGTGGTCATTCCATGTGATCAGGTTTAATTGAAAAACAAAAATGATTTTTTCTAGATATTTACAATCCGGAACACTGGATTCAAGTAATACAACCAGCCAGGAAAAGTAATTAATTTGAAATAATCTCAATTGAAAGGGATAATTTTTATTAAACAATTAAATTGGAGAGTAACATAGTAAATAGAAAGGTCTCACTTGATGGATCCAAAGTAGAGTGGTTGAAAATACAGTGGTTGAGGTATACAAAAACCGAACCATTTAAAATATATTTCAAATACTCAAACAACATTGAAGTGATTTTCTCCATAGTGGAGATTTCAAAAAGATTGTCAGTCTTAATCACTACTCTAGATGCATTGTATCCACAAGGAAATACTATCACAGCGATGAAGAAGAAGAATTTAATTTCCTTCTTGACTTCGTACCGCCAATTTTATAACAATTTGAATACCAATAATATTCAATCAGATTTAATAGACGTGTCTGATTCCGAAAGGGATTAAAATTATAATAGATCTATTTTCTATATACCTTAACCGTTAGAGTGCCGAGGAGCGCCATCGCGCTTGTATGTCGATTAATAGTATTCAATTTCTGTATTTTTATTATCATGGTGTGAAACCTAGTGAAGAGGATGTTGAAAGAAATATGAAAATTGGTGTATTTTTACAGAAATGGCACATTGTTTTCTTGTAAATATAAATTATCTATAAAAATAGACATTTCTTTTGATATTTTGGCGAAATAGGTTTGGCACTCAAAGGGTTAAATTTCATTTCACTTTTCTTCTATCCCAATAAAAAAAATGGACTAAACATAATAACACTTCAACGCAATAGTGGACCAATCCACCAAAAAAGAGATATTTATTAATGTTTTGGCCAAAAACGGATCTACATTAAAATTAACTTATCTTTTTTACCAAGAATTTTTCTTTACATCTAGTATTTGTTGTAAAATTTACGTAACACAAAGAGATTCAATTTGATAATTTCTAAAATGCCCCATTACTCAAAACTATGGTAGATGGGGTTAGTCCACTTTTCCTTTGACTGCCTCAAATATATAAATATAATATATAAATAACACTAAACAGATTAAGGGTTAAATCTTTAATTTTCAAGTGTATAGTGGCCACACAGCACCGTAACGCACAGATTTCATTTTTAGCACTGCAAAAGAATAGTTAATTATCACTTTAAAACATTGTGTAACCTTTTTAATTATAGTTTTTATTTATTTATTTAAATATATATGTATCCATTTGTAGGATGTTTTTAATATATTTTTTATGTCTCTAGGGTAAATTCTTTTCCTGCACTGATGGTTCAAAAATGACTAAAAATGAATGCAAGTAAGTGATTTAAAAATATATATATTTCACCTCTCTGCGAGAATAATGTGTTGTCTCGAAAAATTTAAAAATTAAACAAGATTGTCGACCTTCGTAGCAGAGTGGTAAGAGCTCTGACTTCCATACCGAAGGTCCCGGGTTCGATTCCCGGCGATGGCAGTGTGATTGTCACACTGTATTTGGTCTGGTGTAGAATTCTAGTGACAATAAAATGGCGATAGATTGGCTAACTATCACATGTTATAAGAATCAATATAATAGCTAAAATAAATTGTATACAGTAATTGGGTTCAAACGACCTGTTGTATGCAAGGAAAAAAATATTCAAATATTTAAAATACCTGTCTGAAAGAGACAACGTGACAAAACAATATATCACTGTTGTGTTGTCTCTTTCCCTCGTAAATTCTCTGTTTTTCACTTTAAAAATACCATGTTTTTGTAGAAAATAAAGTTGAACACTGCGGATTTGATTATCGAATATAAAAAAGAACTTTTTTCGAAATGTCACATTATACTCGCAAAGAGGCGATTTGTTGTTTCTTGAACAATGATGTAATACTCCTGATAATTAAATATTTAATATAAAACTGTCTGTTTTCTAGAAGTTTAATTATATATTAGGTTCTCACACATGAAATTGGCGTTTTGCCGCACTGGCAACTTTGATCTCAAATATCTTCTCTTTGGTTAGGAATTCCAATTTCAAATTTATACAGCTATTTACTCAAGTATTTGTGTTTCGAAAATTGTAATTCATTTGTTTTTTCCTCAATTGTTTTTTTTCTTTGCGTCACTCAGTTTACAAAATGGAAAACTTGAAATATGGCATTATTTACGAGTACGAGTTCCACCGTGGCACCAGTGCTGCAGAAACGGCTCGAAGGATTAATGATGTGTATGGCGACGGTGCCGCAAAAGAAAAAACAGTGCGTTTTTGGTTCCAACGTTTTCGTTCTGGAAATTTCGACCTGCAGAACAAGCCCCGTGGACGGCCGGAGACCAAAGTTGAAGAATTGAAGGCTATTGTGGAAGCGGATCCACCGCAAACCACGTCCGAGTTAGCTGCAGGCTGCGGTGTTAGTGATAAAACTGTTTTAATCCACTTGAAGCAAATTGGGAAGGTGAAAAGCTTGAAAGGTGGGTACCTCACGAATTGAGTGAAGCAAATTAACAAACGCGCGTTGACTGTTGCATTGCATTACTCAACCGGCACAATAATGAAGGGATTTTGAATCGAATCATTACCTGTGATGAAAAGTGGATCCTGTATGATAATCGGAAGCGCTCATCGCAATGGCTGAACCCTGCCGAACCAGCCAAACCATGCCCCAAGCGAAAATTGACTCCAAAAAAGTTACTTGTGAGCGTTTGGTGGACTAGTGCTGGTGTCGTTCACTACAGCTTTCTTAAATCTGGCCAGACGATTACGGCAGATGTCTATTGTCAGCAACTGCAAACCATGATGGAAAAGCTAGCTGCTAAACAACCGAGGCTGGTTAATCGCTCTAGGCCACTGCTGCTTCATGATAACGCTAGACCACACACTGCACAACAGACGGCTACCAAATTAGAAGAGCTTCAATTGGAATGTCTAAGACATTCACCGTACTCTCCGGACCTTGCCCCAACAGATTACTATTTTTTTCGAAATTTGGATAACTTCTTGCAAGGGAAAAAATTCAACTCCGATGGGGCAGTCCAAACCGACTTCAAAGATTTTATTGATTCCCGTCCGAATGTTTTTTTTAGTAAAGGGATCGATGAACTACCTATGAGATGGCAAAAGTGCATAGATAGCAATGGTACATACTTTGATTAAATAAATATATTATATTTAAAAAAAATCAACTTTATGTTCCTCCCATACAAAACGCCAATTTCATATGTAAGGACCTAATATTTTGGAATGACATTTTGTCAAGGTATTTGCTTCGCTTGTTTCAATCCAGGGGATTAGTTTCCAGCAATGTGTAACATTTTTTGCTGGTTCTTCGGATACCACTTGGGCCTTCAATGTGATAGTTTCCCATTGCTTTCCTCATTTGTATAGTGTAGGTTATTTGAACCCATATAAAACTTTTTAGCTATTGATTCTAGTTAACAATATAAATAAAGTTTTAAACTGTTAAATTATATAACTTTGTTTTTTGTATGACAATTGTATTTTATTTTTACACCTGATGATGTCAACATAGATTGATGAAACTGCTGTCGCGTAAAATAAAATACAATTGTGATACAAAAAGTGCATTAATAAAGATTTTCTGCTTAATGCTTCCCAATCTTAATAGATGACGCTAGTGTAGAGTGAACTAAAAAATGTGAAGATAAGCGCAGCATTCTAGCATATATACATCTTCCAAAAAAATTGTCAGACGTGGTGGTCGTAAGAAGGGTGGAATGGGGAATGTTGTTAAACATAAAGCGATCGCTCAACCCAACCAATGACAGGTCATAAGTCCTGTAAGCGCCTCGGCCACCATATTCTGTTCCCAGAAAACAATTTACATCTTCGTCTCTATTGAGATACAATTAATCCTTACAAAAAACAAAGTTATATAATTTAACAGTTTAAAATGTTAAGGTATCATATTGTTTCTGCCAAAACAATGAATTATTTAAATAAAGTTTGATAATTTTACGTGAAAACAAAAATAAGATTTTTGTATTTCTCATTTATCATAAACTAAAATGTCAACGATTGTTTCCTCGTTACATCCGAGATCTTGCTATATCCGTTATCGTAATAACCGTGTTCGACTGTACTTTGAAAAATTTCACTTTCCATAAAATTCAATGATTTTTAATATTATTTAATGATTTTATTGAAATCTCTTGATGGAAGTTAATTTAAAATAATAATTAAATAAAACAATGTTTTTTGTAATGTAGTTATTACAAAATCTTCTTCTTCTTGTCCTGTCACACCTCCGTGGTGCATAGGGCCTCAAGGAACCTTCTCCACCCGACTCTATCGCATGCCTGATGCCTAACATCATCCCAAGTGAGGCCTGCTGCTTTAACCTCGTCCTGTAGGACTCTTTTCCAGGTGGCTCTAGGTCTGCCTCGCTTCCTCTTTCCTCCCATATTTGACCAGTCTAGTGCGCCCTGAGCGATGCAGGCTGGGTTCCGTCTCAAGGTGTGACCGATCCACAGACATTTGCTAGACTTGTTCTCTAATTGGCTTTTCGCCTGCCACGGTCCAGAGGATGGCATTTGATACTGTTTGGGGCCAATAGATCTTGAATATTGAGCAAAAGCACCTATTTATAAACACCTGGAGTTTTTAATGACATCCGCGATAGATTTCCAAGTCTCACATCCGTTCAGCAGTACGCTTTTAACGCTACTGTTGAATATTATTATAAAATACATTGTTTTATTTCATTGTTACGTTTAATTTGTTCTATGCAACCTGTAGAATTAAATTAAATGTTCTATTCTTCTTTTCCAGAGGAACATACCTCGTGTTTGAAAATGGAGACATCACGAAGCCTTCGATGAAGGAGAGGGAATGGGACAGGAACAGGTTTCACTTTGATGACGTGATGAAAGGGATGCTTACACTCTTCACCGTATCCACGTTTGAAGGATGGCCCAAGTAAGATATTGTCCTAATTATTCTAAAATTATCATTTAATAATATAATACGACTAAATTAAATAGAAATATTAATGTTTTAATAATAATTCCCATGTGACATTGGACCCGCATTTTATACAAACAATAATAGTCTGCAACATTAGCGTGAATGGTGAAAATTTGGAGCAAGTCGTTGAGTTCGTGTATTTAGGTAGTATGTTTACAGTGGAGAGGGATATTGAAAGAAGGGTTGGGGCAGGCAACAAAGTGAATGGTACACTTAAAGTTATCATCGCAAGCAAAAACCTATCCAAAAAAGCTAGAATAGCAGTGCACAATGGTGTTCTTCTACCGACCCTTATGTATGGAAGCGAATCATGGAACTGGCAAAAGAAGGATGAAAGTAGAATAAATGCAGTAGAAATGAGGTCTCTTAGACGAATACTCTGTGTGTGATAGAGTGTCGAATGAAAATATAAGAAGTGAATGCGGTGCGAATGATGGTGTTATGAATAAAATAATGAAAGGATCATTAAGATGGTTGAGACACATGGAAATAATGAATGAAGAAAGAATGATAAAAAATTATATGTTAACGATGTAAATGGAACTAGAAATAGAGGAAAACGTGGCACGATCAAATAAACAAAAACATTGAATTTCGGCCATGTGAGAAGTCAGAGAAATCGATGTGCATGCATGAGACGATTTATGAATATTGAGGGAGCGAGAGAAATATGTCAGGAAAGAAAAGTGTGGCAGTCTATTCTCTCTGCCTACCCCTTCGGAGAGCCGGCGTGATGGTTAATTAGTTAGATTACACGCCTCTTTAATGTTAATTTGTGTATTTCCAGCCTACTCCACGTGTCCATCGACTCCAATGATGAGGACTACGGTCCAATCCACAACTTCCGTCCAATAGTAGCAGCCTATTACATCATCTACATCATCATCATTGCCTTCTTCATGGTACGTACAAGGTGAACGTGACCCGCACTTTAACCCTTACCACTCCTTTGTCGAATGCCAGCCGACATGGCTATATGTATGCTACAACTCAATTGTCGGCTGGCGGCCGACAAGATAAGACTTGCGCGAGCGGTGTATTTTCACGCTCAAAACTTGACTTTCTGGTGATTATTCGTTAAAAAAACATTTAATTTCACATTTTAATAAGATTTTGACTGTTTTCCGTTTTTATTTTTCTATAAAATAATCCTTGCAAATTCACATAACCTAAAATGGCGGGAACTTGGCGTGATACGTCATGCAAAGGAGCGATTAGAGTACAAGCCCCACTTCATTGTGAAACTGGACAAAGGTTCTAAAGACTGTACTGTGTGCAGTAACAGAAAGATTCCAGGGGGAAGACGGGAAACAGTGTGGTTTTGTGAGACCTGTTCCAGAAAACCTGGTCTCCATCTTGGAGATTGTTTTAAAAAGTACCATACTATGCAAAACCATACTATGTTTTTTATTTGAAGAATAAATCATTACAAATGAATTTTTAATGATATTTTTTGTAACTACCTATCAATGAAAATATGTTGACATTATTTAAATTAGAGTTGGCTGACAAACAATATCAAAAAATAATGGAGTGGGAGGGGTTAATAGGATTAGAATAATTTTTTTAAATGATTTTCATGGGGTTTTTTGGCAAGGAAGGAATGCATATAAATTATTAAAACTTTGAATACGTGTTATACATATATTTAAGTAAATACAGCTATTTAATAAAAGTATTTCATTTGAAAATATTGAAGATCCCATCACCATCTGACGTAGTGTGACATAGTGACACTGGCAGAAGAAGGATGAGAGCAGAATAAATGTGGTAGATATGAGATCCCTTAGATTTATGTGTGGTTTAACTAGCACGACAGAATTTCAAATACTGATATAAGAAAGGAATGTAGAGCGGAAAAAAGTATCTTCTTCTTATTCGATGGCCCTACAGCCCATATCGAGCCATAGTCTCCTGTATTCTTCGTCTCCAACTCCTCCTGTCCTCCGCTTCGACCCTCCAATCTGACACTCGTAACAATTTCGCCCCATCTCTCCCAACTTCACCCACTCATCGCAGCCTTGGTCGTCCAATTGGTCTTCTACGGCATCCTCTGCACGTATTAAGAACAAAATTATGAAAGGATCACTGCCTTAGTTTGGACATATGGAACACATGAAAGAAGGAAGAATGGTTAAGAAAGTATACATTAACATTGTGAATGTGGTGTGGAGTCATGGGAGACCGAGGAAAACTTAATGAATCTAATTTCAAAAGTTGGCCATGTTAGAAGTTGAAAGAATCGACGTGCGTGTATGACTCGCTGTATGAATGTGAAGGAACCTAGAGACTTGTGTAAGGATCTAGTAGTGTGGCGGTCCATTCTCTTTATTTACCCTTCCGGTAAAACGGCGTGATGGTTTTTTGTTCATTTGCTTTTATGTTTTATCGTTCATTTGTTTTTATGTTTTATAATTAATTTGTTTTTATGTTTTATCATTCATTTGTTTTTATGTTTTATTGTTCATTTGTTTTAATGTTTTATTGTTCATTTGTTTTTATGTTTTATCGTTCATTCACGCTTTTTTTGTTCCAGGTGAACATCTTCGTGGGTTTCGTCATCGTGACCTTCCAGAACGAGGGAGAGCAGGAGTACAAGAACTGCGAGCTGGACAAGAACCAGAGGAACTGCATAGAGTTCGCTCTCAAGGCCAAGCCGGTCAGAAGGTAGGGCTCGCCTAACTTATTCAATCCTCCAATAGATGGCGTCACATTACGACACCTTTGATTAATATTGAAATACCATCCTTTCTCTGAAGATCTTGCAATCTGTTCAGACAGGATGCCAATCTCGCTCCTGTGATGAAGACATCCAACTTTCTGGGTGTAGAAAGAATGCTTTATAGGTTCCATCTTGCGTCTGAGTATCATTTGTCTTCTGAACGTACATTCACTAATATGAAAGACTTCGATATCCGAAGCGATCATGTTCAGCAGTTTGATTGCTCTCCCCACCGGCATCACCAGAGGCAGGTTGATTCTGCATGTTGGGAAATAAAACAGTCTGTGCTGACGCCGTCGAAGACAACCATCCGGAACATAAAGATGGATAGCCTCCAAGATGACGGAATTCTCAAAGAATCCCCTGATAAGTCTGAAGAAATGTGTAAGTGTGAAGTGAGCTATTGGTCCCCAGCATGCCCAAGAGAAATGCAGTGAGATAAAACTACAGATACAGTAAAACCTCGATATAACGGACCTCTATTTAATGAACTTCAGATATAACGGACGAAAAATCCGATCAAATGTAAATAAATTGAAAATGTCCTGTCAATATTATACAAGCTTAAATTCGAATGTTACCACATGTAAATAGTTTTTAGCGGGCATGATAATCACGTCATACGTCTAGCACTATAATTTGAGATATAATGCCGAGGATGGAAGTGAAGATAGCGAAGAAGAAGAAACAACACTGACAAAAATGAAGTTATCAGTGGTAAAATCACATCTCGATGATCTATTACCATTTATTGACGTATTTTTGTTTCTAGGTACATCCCGAAACACCGCATCCAGTACAAGGTGTGGTGGTTTGTGACCTCGCAGCCCTTTGAGTACACCATATTCATCCTCATCATGATAAACACCATCACCCTGGCCATGAAGTTCTACCGCCAGCCGGACATGTACACGGAGGCGCTGGACGTGCTCAACATGATCTTCACGGCCGTCTTCGCGCTGGAGTTCGTCTTCAAACTGGCCGCGTTCAGGTTCAAAGTGAGTCGTGTCATATTTAATTAATTTAAGTATCGACCTCCACCAAACCCTTAATACTAGTAGAACTAAGAACCTTCTTCTTCTTCTTGTCCTGTCACACCTCCGTGGTGCATAAGGCCTCAAGGAAACTTCTCCACCCGACTCTATCGCATGCCTGATGCCTAACATCATCCCAAGTGAGGCCTGCTGCTTTGACCTCGTCCTCCAAAAGCGCCTTCTGCCTCTTCCCCATCTTACTATGTCTTCAACACCACAGACAAACCTTATCGTTTCATTTCTGATTCAATCTCTGAGGGTTTTGCCTGCGATGGAGCGTACGGTTCGCATTTCTGCTACTCTAAGAAGGTTCTGTGAAGAAGGTGTTTATAAATAGGTGCCTTCGCTCAATATTCAAAATCTATTGGCCCCAAACAGTGTCAAATGCCGTTCTCTGGACCATGGTAGGCGAAAAGCCAATCAGAGATCAAGTCGCTAGACGCTAATGGCAGTGGATCGGTCACATTCTGAGACGGAACCCAGCCTGCATCACTCAGGGCGCACTAAACTGGTCCCCTATGGGGGGAAAGAGAAAGGGAGACAGACCTAAAGCCACCTGGAGAAGAGCTCTGCAGGACGAGGTTAAGGCATCAGGCATGCAATAGAGTCAGGTGGAGAAATTTCCTTGAGGCCCTATGCACTACGGCGGTGTGACAGGACGAAAAGAATAAAACTTCTTTAAGGAAATCTCTGATTATTTTTCCAGTATACTGTAGAGTAATGTAAGACTTTCAAATGTTTATACTGGATTCTTTCAGGACACTTGAGCCAGTGAAGATATTTTAGATGTCGTGAAATATGAGAATTTTAGGAATATCTTTTATAAGTCGTGCCGCCGTATTGAAAGCAGATTGAAGTTTAACAATATGGAACTAACTTTTTTCAACATTTTGAATGTATACAAATACTTGTAGACGAACAACTGGATTTCACCCATTGCGGGCTATCAATTCAAGAATCAATTGTATTCCAATTACAATTACAAAATGGCGGTAGCCTTTCACATTGCGTTAAAAAGATCTTCTACTTAATGCTTAAAAAAATACAATCTTCATAGATGGCGTTAGTGTGTAGATTGCAAAAACTACCATGTGGTGGTCTTACAGATTAACATACTCGTATATACAACTTCCAAAAATTTGTCAGATATGGTGATCATAAGAAAAAAGGTGGAATGGGGAATGTTGTATTACATAAAACGTGCGCTTAACCCAACCAATGACAGGTCATAAGTCCTGTAAACACTTCGATCAACCATATTCTGTTACCAATTTGCATCTTCGTCTCTATTGAGATACAATTGATTCGTAACTTTTTTCTGTTGTTTCCAGAATTACTTTGGCGACGCTTGGAACGTGTTTGACTTCATCATCGTGCTGGGCAGCTTCATCGACATAGTATATTCGGAAGTGAATGTAAGCAAAGGGATCAAGGTCGGTACACGATTATAGATATTGGTTGGGCCGTACCCCGCCGCCCGGGGGTCTAACAGCACGATCTGTGGTCCGCTGCCTGCCACTGACCGGCCATCTTCCATCTCGCTCCGCTGCCCGCCCGCTGGACCTGTCGCTTTCCTTATCTAGCGCTCCACTACAACATTCATTCAAATTTGTTAAGAGATATTCAGAAAATTTCTGTTGTTTATCCGTAGAAATGTTTTACTAGTTATAATAGAATGAGAGTTGGTTATAAGACGTTAGGCTACATTAAATCATAGATCAAGAGCTTTCAAAAGTTTCTGCTGTTTACATTGGTTTATCTTAGAATGGGAGTTGGTTAAAAAATTTACTATTCAATTTTGTGTTAATAATAAATCATAGATCAAGAGCTTCAAAATGTTCTGCTAGTTATCTTAGAATGAGAGTTGGTTAAATGTTATTTTATTGAATATTGAAAGAATTCTACTCTTTACTGCTAGTTATCTTAGAATGAGAGTTGGTTAATAGTTCTATTTATCTGCTAGTTATCTTAGAATGAGAGTTGGTTTAAAGTTCTATTTATCTGCTAGTTATCTTAGAATGAGAGTTAGTTAAAAGTTCTATTATTGAATAAGGCGTTAATAATAAATCATAGATCAAGAGTTTAAAAAAGTTCTGCTCTTTACTGCTTAGAATGAGAGTTGGTTAAAAGTTTTACTATTCAATAAGGCGTTAATAGTAAATCATAGAACAAGAATTTTAAAAAATTCTGCTCTTTACTGCTAGTTATCTTAGAATGAGAGTTGGTTAAAAGTTTTACTATTCAATAAGGCTTTAATAGTAAATCATAGATCAAGAATTTTAAAAAATTCTGCTCTTTACTGCTAGTTATCTTAGAATGAGAGTTGGTTAAAAGTTTTACTATTCAATAAGGCTTTAATAGTAAATCATAGATCAAGAATTTTAAAAAATTCTGCTCTTTACTGCTAGTTATCTTAGAATGAGAGTTGGTTAAAAGTTTTACTATTCAATAAGGCTTTAATAGTAAATCATAGATCAAGAATTTTAAAAAATTCTGCTCTTTACTGCTAGTTATCTTAGAATGAGAGTTGGTTAAAAGTTTTACTATTCAATAAGGCTTTAATAGTAAATCATAGATCAAGAATTTTAAAAAATTCTGCTCTTTACTGCTAGTTATCTTAGAATGAGAGTTGGTTAAAAGTTCTACTATTGAATAAGACGTTAGGCTACAGTAAATCATAGATCAAGAGTTTCAAAAAAAATCTGCTCTTTACATCTATGTATCTGCTAGTTATCTTAGAATGAGAGTTGGTTAAAAGTTCTACTATTGAATAAGAGATGTTATTTGTAGAACTGTATTCAGTTAGCTATCATAGAATGATATTATTTTATTTTTTTATTTAAATTAATTTGTTGATTATCTAAATGGAGCGAGGCGTCAGATCCAACGGGCGTTCACGGGGGTCCACTAACACCACCATACGCTCTCTATTGCCTTGTTTGTTGGATATCACGTGTGTGTTTTCACCCTCTCGGGACATTACTTCTCTAGCGAGACACGACACTACACCGGCTGAACGTCGAACCTAACCTAACCTAACATTTAAATGCTTCTCATACTAACACAACCTCACATTCAATTATCATGCCTTATACTACTCAGAACTTTACAATACATTCTGCACCTGAGAGCCATAATGTCTTAAGTGATTTTTTGTGATAAATGATTAATTATCATGCCATATACTTATAATATTCTAACCTAACATAACAATACATTCTGTACATGAGAACCATAAAATCTTAAGTGATTTTTTTTGTCTGAAATGAGTTCTCATATTTCATTATCATACTATACGAGTATACTAACAATATACTATTACTAGGTTACTTAACAATACATTCTGTACCTTGGAGCCATAAAGTCTTAAGTGATTTTTTGTCTGAAATGAGTTCTCACATGAAATACTTCTAATATTCTAACCTAACTTAACAATACATTCTGTATCTGAGAGCCAAAAAGTCTTAAGTGATTTTTTGTCTGAAATGAGTTCTCACATATAATTAACATACTATATACTACTAATATTCTAACCTAACATAACAATACATTCTGCACTTGAGAGCCATAAAGTCTTAAGTTAATTTTTGGCCAAAATGAGTTATGCATATTTTATGTAATAAAATGGACGACATGATTATATGATTATGTGAAAGTCGAAATGGTTGACCAATTCAAAGCGCTTGACCTATACGAGTATACTCGTATTGATATAAAATACAGAATAGAAGTTGCGTGTGCTGTATTTACAATAATGAGAAACTTGCAACGATAATCTAAATCTGAAACTCCGTCGAAGAATAATATAATAAAATACTATGAACGGTCTATTCTTCTATATGGCTGGAAAACTTGGTCTCTGAAAGTGAATGTACTTAACCGATAGAAGGCGTTTTAGATTTGGATATACCGCAGAATGCTCCGTATACCGTGGAATGATGAGGTCAGTAATGCAGACGTACAACAGAGAGTCATGCATAGGTCACGGATTAGCATTCTTCAAAATAACTACAACATGAAGATAAATAAAGACAAAACAAAGCTGCTGACTGTAGGCCAAACGCAACATCAGATGAGAGTAGTGATGTCAGGAGTTCCACTAAAGAGCACCAAGGAGTTTGTCTACCTCGGGAGCAAAATAACATGGGACGGTCAGTCTAAGAGCGAGGTCGACAGCCGTATACATCAGGCTAGGCTTGCATTTAATAAAAGGTCGAAAATAATATAATCAAATAATATACTCGTAGACCTAAAACTGAGAATACTCCTCATCAAGACCTATGTACTCGTATAGAGTATCTTGATTTCATTTCATTTATTTTGATAATAATCACAAACATTACAGACATACAATTCCAAATCGTTTGCAATTACATTATAAACAGAGAAGCATTAAAAAAATTTAAATTAAGCTTAAGAATAAGAAAAAATCATAACATTGATATTGCATCCCTGAGGCAACTCACACTATCACGAAACATGTCGACCTCCGAGGCGATCCGATTAAGCAATAAGATTGCCCTACCCACAGGCATAACCATTGGCAGGTTGGTTCTGCAGCATGGCAAATAAAACAATCTGTGCTGTCTTTGACGAAGGTAATTATCAGGGACAAATAAAACTACATCACTCAGGACATCCGAGTTCTGTATACGGCCGCCAATCAGCTGAAAGAAGTGAATTCCCAAGTGAATGGTCCTCCTTCTCTCCAATGATTGGTAGCTTAGCATACCTAGCAAGAATTCAGTCGGAAAGAGCCACGGGTAATAACCGCGCTCCCTGAGGTAAAGAAAGCGCAGAAATTTTTTCTGCACTCGCTCCACCATCAGAGAATATAGGATCCCAGGCGGTGACCAAATAACGGAACTATATTCCAGCCGACTTCTTACCAGGAAATTATACAACACCCGAAGTACCTGTGTGTTCGAAAATATCTTGGCATTCCTGAAAACAAATCCAAGCATTTTAATGGAACTATTACATAGAGCAACTATGTGAAGATTGAACGATAATTGAGCATCGAACAGAACACCGAGATCTCTGGATGTAGAAGCTCTTTCAAGCTGTACCCCATCCATAAGATAGCAATATATTGATGTACGGCTACGAGACATGGTGCCTATCCGAAAGAGATAAACGGAGAGAAGAGGCTTTTGAGATGTGGTCCTATAGAAGACTATTAGGAATTTCCCGGAGTGACCACATTACAAATGAGGAGGTTCTCCAAAGAATGGAAGGAGGAAGGCACCTGCTCAGGACCTTGTACGAAAGGCATGCAAGATGGATCGGCCATGTAATACGACAAGCTGGCCTCTTGTATGCCATAATGGAGGGTATGACCGAGGGGACAAACTCTAGGGGACGCCCACGCCGAGAGTACCTGGAGTACCTGTTGGTGGACGTGTGCTGCTCATCATATGCACATTTCAAAAGAGCCGCACAAGACAGGGAACAATGGAAGAGAAGAATAGAGGAAATTTCTGCAAAACAAATCCCAGGATTGAAACCAGAGAAAGAGAGAGAGAGAGGCCACGGTACAGAACGCTTCCTCATCTCTGCTTGTCCGGATAATTAACGTTCCGGTTAACTTATGTCCGGATAAACGACGTTCTACTATACGAGTACTTCACTATTACACAGAGTAAACTTCTGACATTTTTAATTCATCACTCTCAATACTTTCTATTGTATCATAACTTCAATATTCATACAAACGTACTCATCTCTGCTTTGCTCTCACATTGTTATGGTGTTGGAATTGGTGCATCCCTACATGTTTGTACGTATGAGTTAATGGCTGTTATATATATATAAACATATGCCTATATTTATTAGTTTTAAAAGAATAACCTTACTTTAAGATTAAACATATTATCTCTAATATTAATTTAAAAAGGCATTTATTATGCAACTTTCCGTTATTGGAAATAATAAGAAAAAAAGTACAATAATTAACAATTAATACATATGAAAATGTTAATTTTCTAGAAGTTTTATGATATTTTTATAGGAATGATTTATCATTTGTTTATTGTTTCTTGAAAAATGATGTAAAACTTCATATTAAGTAATTAATAGGAATGAAAAAGTTTGTTTTCTAGAATTTTTATTATATTTTACAG
The DNA here is from genome assembly GCA_022606425.2 of Lepidostoma basale. Lineage (NCBI taxonomy): Eukaryota > Metazoa > Arthropoda > Insecta > Trichoptera > Lepidostomatidae > Lepidostoma > Lepidostoma basale. Next base: position 2,704,870 of record JAHDVF020001251.1, read on the forward strand.
GAATGACATGTTTCACCTTGCTAGTTTATTTTTTTAATATATTGTTTGAACCCAATTACTATATATAATTTTTTTTAGCTGTTCGTATACCTCGTGGTCTGTTCAAAAAGTATCCGACATTTGTTAATAAAAACAACATTTATTGAGATATATTTAAATGACACTAATTAAACTTCTTCCAACGGTTCTGCCACTGCCAGAAGCAACGCTGAAAAGACTATTTTGGTATGGTGCGCAGGTGGTCCATCGCAATGTTCTTGATGTCTTTCCTGGTCTGAAATCTGGTCCCTTTCAAAGGCATTTCCCCAGGCTGGGGAAAAAGCCAGAAATCACAGGAAGCGATTGGGATCATTGATCACAGTCTCCAGCATGTCCTGCGCGATCTCCACACGAAGTTGCTTCTGTTCAATTGTCAGCAACTTTGGCACAAATTTTGCTGAGACCCTTCTGATAGCCAAATCTTCAGTTAAAATGGAATGAATGGATCCAACACTAATGCTCACTTCATCAGCAAGTTCTCTGATCGTTATTCGACGATCCTGCATCACCAGGGTCCTTACTTGATCAATGACAACATCATTTTTGGAAGTTGAGGGCCTACCGGATCGTGCTGCACTCTCCACCGATGAGCGGCCATCTTTGAAGCGGTTATACCACTCCTTTATCTGTGTGGTGCCCATTGTTTCGTCCCCAAACACTTTTTTTAATTTTGCGGATAGTTTCCACTTGAGAATCCCCAAGCTTAAAACAAAATTTGATCCAGTAACGTTGTTCAACTATTTCTCGTTAAAACTAAAATCCGACGACAATAGCCTACTTGTGCTCACTCTTTAAGGGCGTGGCGGCGACTGAGTAGCGCTGTGGTCGTGAAAAAAATTGAGCATGCGCACTAGGTATACCTACAAACGGTCATCTAAGCTCCGCCCTCAAAGCGTTATTTGTTTTGCCAATTAAAATTATGGTCGGATACTTTTTGAACAGAACTCGTACATGTTAAGTAGATAATCTATTGGAATTTTATTGTCACGTGAATTCTACGCAGGACTAGAGACGATGTGACAATCACACTGCCATCGCCGGTAATGGAGCCAAGAACCTTCGGTGTGGCATTCATAGCTTTTGGCACTCTACCACAAATGTTGTCAATGTTATTTTATGTATTCTAGAAGAAACTGTTTGTTTTGTAACATTTGATAATGCCTTAGCAATGCGAAACATGTCATTCCCATAAAATATAATAAAACTTCAATAAAATGGATTTCGTATCAACCCATTCATCGCCACATGTTTGTAGAAACAGCGCGCCGGTACGCCACGTATTTTCTCCCAAACCATCGAACAATATCGATCCTTTTTTGTTTGTTAATATTTTAAAATATTCATAGATGTCGTTGTGAGAAAATCGGAATTAATTTTGAAATACATCTTTTGAATATTGCGAAGCGCGCACAGCTGCGCTTTGGCGATCGTCTACGTAGAGCGCACATGTGTGCTTACGGCGATCGTCGGGTTAATAATATCTACCATAAAATAAAATAAAACTTCTAGAAAATTGACATTTTCTTTCGTATTAATAGATTCATATATTTAATGAGTAGGCGTTGACTGGTTTCAGAAAAAAATCTATTTTTATTTCTGGACTAAACTCCTTTAGACTTCGGAATCATTTGGCCTTTGTGGCTGATTTGATTTCGTTAACTATGTGGAGTTATTTTTTATTTTATTTAAATATATATTTGGCTTATTATTAATGATAATTAAATAGTTTTGTATTAATAAGAATTATAGCTTAAGAAATGTACAAAAATATATTGTATATCCTGAAAAGAAAATTGACCTTTTGAAAATGGAATTATTATTATATATTATTTTTTTTTATACAAAAGGTAGTATGGACAAGTGTATAAAGAGTTGAAAGGGTTGGATGCAGGTGCCAAAATGAGTGTGATGGTTTATTGGTGTTGTATAAACCCCAAGAAACTGGAATACTTCAGGCGGGTTATAAGAAATGATAAATACAATTGATTATCCAAAGTAAAATTAATAGAAAATTATCCAAAGTAAAATTAATAGAAAACGAATTGTCGGGAGATCAAAAAAATCATGGCTAGAGTTGATGTATTATGGGTATATGTACATAAGTATGAAAGAGCTGAAGGGTTGGATGTAGGTGCCAAAATGAGCAGAGTGTCATTAAGCTGTCTCTTGTATGCGGTTGACGCTATCCTACTTACAGACAAGGAGCATGAACTACAACTCCTGGTGAATAGTATGTATGAAGTATGCATGTGAAATGATCTGATGATGAATGTGAATAAGTCTAAAGCAATGATTTAAAAAAAAAAAAAATCACGGCAGTTTAGCGTGAATGGTAAAAATTTGGAACAAGTAGATGAGTTTGTATATTTAGGTAGTATGTTTACAAAAGATGGGCAAGTGGAGAGGGATATTGAAAGAAGGTTTGGGGCAGGCAACAAAGTGAATGGTGCACTTAAAGTGGTCATCGCAAACAAAAGCCTATCAAAAAAAGCTAAAATGGCAGTGCACAATGGTGTTCATGTACCGACCCTTGGAACTGGGAAAAGAAGGAAAGTAGAATAAATGCAGTAGAAATGAGATCTCTTAGACGAATGTTTGAAAAAACTGTGTATGATTGATGGTAGAATGAAAATATAAGAAGTGAATGCGGTGCGAATGATGGTGTTATGAACAAAATAATGAAAGGATTATTAAGATGGTTTGGACACATGGAAAGAAAAAATGGTTAAAAAAAGTATATGTGAACTATGTCAATGGAACTAGAAATAGAGGAAGAGCGAGGAAGATGTGGCACGATAAAATAAATCAAATATTGAATGTCGGCCATGTGAGGAGTCAGAGAAATCGATGCGCGTGCATGACACGATGTATGAATGTTGTGTAATCTAGAGATATATGTCAGGAAAGAAAAGTGTTGCAGTCCATTCCTTCTGCCTACCCCTTTGGGAGACGGCGTGATGGTTAGTTAGTTAAATGTTATTTTATGTTTCTCGAAATTTTCTTTATTAACGAATTGTTCCATTTTCGAAAATGATATTTATTTTCAGGGTACAATTTAAAAACAGAATTTGAAACCTTTCAATGTTTTTTTTTTTATCGGGGATGTTGCTATCTCTCTCTTACAAAAGAATCCTTCCATACAAACATAAGGCACCCTTCTCTCTCTTCTGTTGACCAATTGAAACTATAATCGTTATACCTCTGACCAAAATTTTTCTATCTTACTCTCTTTGTATTGGATGTTTCTTTTATGTAAAAATATATTTATTTAGTTTTAAACCAAGGTAAGTCTATGCTAAAACAATAAAATTCTAACCTTAATCAAAGATATTTTCCTAATGTATGATATAATAATTTTTTTATTATTAATTTAATGCGTTAACCATTATTTCGTTAATGAAATGTATTTGTTTTTAATATAATTGTGTCGTTTATAATAATTCTTTCATTTGTGACAATTATTTCGTTTAAGCCAACTTTTTAGTTTATGACAATTATTTAGTTTATGACAATTATTAATTTTATGACAAATATTTCGCTTATGACAATTATTTCGTTTATAATGTTCAAGACAATTATTTTGATTATTACAATTATTACGTTTATGACAATTATTTAGTTAATAATGTTAATAATGTAGTATGTTTACAAGAGATGGGAGAGTGGAGAGGGATATTGAAAGAAGGGTTGGGGCAGGCAACAAAGTTAATGGTGCACTTAAAGTTGTCATCGCAAACAAAAACCTATCCAAAAAAGCAAGAATGGCAGTGCACAATGGTGTTTTTCTACCGACCCTTATGTATGGAAGCGAAGCATGGAACTGGCAAAGGAAGGATGAAAGTAGAATAAATGCAGTAGAAATGAGATCTCTTAGACGAATGTGTGGATATTCTGTGTATGATAGAGTGTCGAATGAAAATATAAGAAGTGAATGCGGTGCGAATGATGGTGTCATGAACAAAATAATGAAAGGATCATTAAGATGGTTTGGACATATGGAAAGAATGAATGAAGAAAGAATGGTAAAAAAATTATATGTTAATGATGTAAATGGTACCAGAAATAGAGGAAGACCGAGGAAAACGTGGCACAATCAAATAAATCAAATATTGAATGACGGCCATGTGAGGAGTCGGAGAAATCGACGCGCGTGCATGACACGATGTATGAATGTTGAGGAAACGAGAGAAATATGTCAGGAAAGAAAGGTGTGGCAGTCCATTCTTTCTGCCTACCCCTCCGGGGAGACGGCGTGATGGTTAGTTAGTTAGTTAGTTTATATTGTTTAAGACAATTATTTTGTTTATGACAATTATTTTGATTATGACAATTATTACGTTTATAATGTTCTAGACAATTATTTTAGTTATGACAATTATTAAGTTTATGACAATTATTTCGCTTATGACAATTATTCCGTTTATGAAAATTGTTTCATTTACGACAATTATTTTGTTCATAATGTTATTTTGTTTATGACAATTATTTCATTTATGATCATTTCTTATTATCTTGTTCATATGATAACATTTAAAATCAATTTGAATTAATTTTATACGTTAGTTTGTGTATTGTGAGACCCATGTGAGACCCATATTAAAAAACATGTCATTTGATTTGGCTGTACGCACTTTTAGCCGGGATCGTCCATCATCTCCATCAATTTCTTCCGGCTCTTCCGCGTGATGAGGCTGGTGAAGCTCCTCTCCAAGGGCGAGGGCATCCGGACGCTGCTGTGGACCTTCATCAAGTCGTTCCAGGCGCTGCCCTACGTCGCCCTGCTCATCGTGATGCTCTTCTTCATCTACGCTGTCATCGGCATGCAGGTTGGTCAAATTTGATGGTTCATTTCTATTATATCTTTTTCTACCTTTTGTAAATAATCTCTTGTTAGTAGTTGGTTGGTTACCTGTGTAACTGACATGGGTTGCTTATTGTTATTTTTTTTTTCAAAATATCTTTACATCATTACAGCGCGAGCCAAATCCATCAATGGAAATATACATATTAGGTGTATAACTTTGCTTCCGCCGTTTTTTCCGAAATTTGAGGCTTTATCGTAAAAAACTGGTTATACATTCAACATCTCTCGGCTTCAACTCGTACGGCACCCAATTTCCTTGTTTCTGAATCATTCCTGGCTGCGGTGAGGCTGGTTGCGTCACTCCCAATGATCCTGCCAATTCTTGCTGCGTTTGACACAAGTCTTGATCAAGTAATGCCTCCAATTCTGCATCTTCGAAAACCTTCTCTCTTCCACCGCCATGCTGGTCTTCGACGTTAAAATCACCGTTCTTGAAGCGTTGAAACCACTCTCGGCACATTCTTTCACTAATAGCGGCCTCACCATAGGTATTCGAGAGCATTCGATGAGCCTCAGCCGCAGATTTCTTCATATTAAAGCATAAAATTAAAACCTCCCGCAAATGACGAGAATTTGGCTCGTAAGCTGACATGTTTAATCGGGAATAACTTTATGATGCAGACACAAATCGACTAATATTTCGATGGCGTTATGTTTACAAATCCTTAAGCTTATTGTATGACATTTATGATCTGTTTATTCCAACTACCACTTACCGCTACTGCCATCTATTGCAAAACGGTGGAAGCAAAGTTATACACCTAATATAATATAATGCATTAACCATTATTTGGTTTTAATATAATTATTTCATTTATAATAAGAAATAAGTTGAAATAATACCAAACGATGAAATTAGAAAGAAATGTAAGGCAGATGACTGCATCCTAGATAATTCTTCTGCGTTATCTGCCCCATCTTACAATATATTCCACCTTGCAGATTTCACAGATAGCCATGTTCCATCCCTATCTCGAATAGTCCTTCCTGCTATTGTCTTCAGCATCCGCATCTCTGCATTTTAGCCTTCGTTCTTGTGATAAAACGTTGTATGATAGAATAACGAACGATGAAATAAGAAAGAAATGTAAGGCAGATGACTGCATTATGGATAAAATTAAAAAAGGATCCCTGAGATGGTCTGGACATATGGAACGAATGGATGAGAGTAGAATGCTTAAAAAGTTGTACACAAGCAGCGTGAGTGGAAAAAGAAGCCGAGGACGACCGAGGAAAACATGGCATGACCAAATGAATCAATTACTAAAAGGCGACCACATTCGAAGTCAGAATAATCGACGTGTGTGCATGGTACGATGTATGAATGTAGAGGAAGCCCGAGAGGTATGCCAGGACAGAGCATTGTGGCGATCCATCCTCTCTGCCTACCCCTCCGGCGAAATGGCGTAATGGTTCGTTAGTTAGTTAGTCATTTATAATAATTATTTGTTTTATGACAATTATTTCGTTTATGGCAATTATTTCGCTTATGACAATTATTTTAAATAATAATTAAATAAAACAGTATTTTTTAACTACTTCCACTTTTGTCTTTATTTCGACATCGACCGGTTTTGCCAGGCTCACTGGCATCGACAGACTGGTGACACTTTGCAAACCGAGTCCTTTATATACATAAAGATCAGGGGTGGTAAACATGATTTCCGTCTACTTTGTCTGCCACGAAGGTCATCGTGTTTTGAAGCATACATCATTTTTTAACTCGACGAATTATTGACGTCGCTGGGCATTGGTTGCGAATAGAATTTATATTTAAACCTTTTTTTATGGCAGGTGTTTGGAAAGATAGCTCTCAACTCGGAGACGGCAATACACAGGAACAACAACTTCCAATCCTTCCCTCAGGCCGTGCTGGTGCTCTTCAGATCCGCTACAGGTAAATCTAACATCTTTCGATCTACAACTCATCTTTTTTCGATATATTTCTCCATTTTTACATATATTGTAAACATGCTTCCAAGAAGATTAATATTTTACGAGGGTAATTCGTAAAGTAAGGTTCCCTACGCTGTCAATAAAGATAGCGGCGCGCTGGGAGAAATCTGGCAACACTGGCTGACTCATCAACTCCTCCACTCTCTATCCCTGCCGCTCCCGCCACGCTACGCCCCTCAGTGTCGGCCTGGCAGCCATCGAAGATGGAGCTTCCTATCGCTGTTTCCGCCAGATGCGAAGTTGAGAGCGTAATGCTTGAGGATCGGAGGATCACCATTAACGAACTAGCTCTTCGTATTCCTGGGACTTCCAACACCACAATTCACAAAATTTTAACTGAAAAATTAGGCTATCAAAAGGTGTGTGCGCGGTGGGTACCACGAATGCTCACAGAAAACCACAAGCAGAAACGTGTTGAGCCCTCGACCTCATGTCTCAAATGAAACTCAAGAACTGCTGACAGATTTTGGCTGGACTGTTTTGCCCCACCCACCCTACAGTCCGCACCTAGCCCCTATTGATTATCAATTATTCCCAAAATTAAAGGAACACTTAGGTGGAATGCGCTTCCATACTGATGATGAAGTCAAGGAAGAGGTTATTCGATTTCTCAGAGGAATGGCGGCAGAATTTTATGACTCGGGGATACAAAAGTTGGAGCATCGTCTGCAAAAGTGTTTAGACAGAAACGGCGATTATGTAGAAAAATAGAGTAAGTTTTAAGCTTTAAAATGATGTATAATGCTAAGGAAAACAATAAAGCTGTATATTTCAAAAAAAGGTCCTCCAGGTACTCTCGGCGTGGGCGTCCCCTAGAGTTTGTCCCCTCGGTCATACCCTCCATTATGGCATGCATGAGACCTTGACGTATTACATGGCCGATCCATCTTGCACGCCTTTCGGACAAGGTCCTGAGCAGGTGCCTTCCTCCTTCGATTCCTTGAAGAACCTCATCATATGCACATTTCAAAAGAGCTGCACAAGACAGGGAAGAATGGAAGAGAAGAATAGAGGAAATTGCTGCAAGCCAATCCCAAAATTGAAACCAGAGAAGAAGATTTAAAAAAAATATGGGAACCTTATTTTATGAATGACCTTGGAACACTAGATGCCTTGTTTGTGTACCAATAAAAATAAAATAAATATAAACAAGTGTAGTGCATTGATTAACCGTCGCGTTGCCATGTGGTCAATTGAGTTTCCACTGCCAATTTAAAGTTGATTTTCTTAAAACCTATGGACCCTAATATTATAAAAAAATTGTAATCCTCCATTGAAGTGTTCTCAATATTTCGTAATAAAAAAAAGCAAAAAATTACTTCCTTCATCCCAAAAAAAAAAATTTCTAAGACTGCCCTCACCTTCATTCGTGTTAAGGTAGAATTTGTTTTGCTAATATTTACAACTTTATCAAAAGTGACAAATACTTACTCGCTGTTTTGAACGTATTATAAATTATATGTTTGGCCTTTTCAATAGGTACGTAATAATACCGACTGTGGACGGAAACGCAGCACGCAACTTAATAATATCAGAACTGTGAAAATATTAACACTTTACCAAAAGGGACAAATATTAATACGTACTCGTTGTCTTGAACGTACTATACATTTTGCCTGGGTGCCTTTATCATACGTAAAATTATCGCCGGCCGCGGCGCGGCGCGGCGGGGCGAGACAAGTTCATACTTGGTGTCAGTCGCTCATATGCTGTGACGCATTCCATATCAGAAATCGCATGGTTCCAGAAAAAAATTAATAATGATATGTTTTTCAAATAATCCATGTATGTTATAGATATCGATCTATTCCTAATGAAATTCCCTACAAGATGACATAAATTAAATTTTGATTCATCGAGTCATATGCTTGATATTTAGATAAAGTAAGCGGTAAACTGAATTGACCACATGGGAGCGAGCGTTTTGTTTTGAACACGGTACGTTAAGGGTTAATTGTGATGTTATTTCTTCAGGTGAAGCGTGGCAGGACATCATGCTGGACTGCTCCTCCAGACCGGGGATCGTGCTCTGCGACGACAAGTCCGACGACCACGACACCTGGGAAGGCTGCGGAAGCAGCATCGCCTTCCCCTACTTCATCTCTTTCTACGTCCTCTGCTCTTTCTTGGTGAGTTCATTAACTTTTATATAGATAATGCTAATAATAGCTAATAGCTAATATGGCAGTGCACAATGGTGTTCTTGTACCCACTCTTATGTACGGTAGCGAAGCATGGAACTAGCAAATAAGGATGACAGTAGAATAAATGAGATCTCTTAGACGAATGTGTGCATACTCTGTGTATGATAGTGTCGAATGAAAATATAAGAAGTTAATGCGGTGAGAATGAAAATGTTATGAACAAAATATGATAGGAACATTAAGATGGTTTGGACACGTGGAAAGAATGAATGAAGAAAGAATGGTAAAAAAATTATAAATTTATTATGTAAATGGAACTAAAAATAGAGGAAGACCGAGGTAAACGTGGCACGATCAAATAAATCAATTATTGAATGTCGGCCACGTGAGGAGTCAGAGAAATCAACGCGCGTGCACGACACGATGTATGAATGTTGAAGAAGCGAGAGAAATATATCAGGAAAGAAAAGTGTGGCAGTGAACAGTATGATTGTCACACTGTCTTTGGCCTGGTGTAGAATTCGCGTGACAATAAAATGGCGATAGATTAGCTACCCATCACATGCCATGAGAATCAATAGCTAAAAAAAATTATACAGTAATTGGGTTCAAATAATCTGCTGCATACAAATGTGGAAAGCAACGGGAAACTGCTACATTAACCCTTAAAGTCTGGCGAGAATTTGAAACATCAGAACGCTCTTGTAAACAATTGAATAATTCTTCACACAAAATGCATAAAAATATCAAATAAATTGTATTTTGTAGTCAAATGTTGTACATTTTTTATCTTATAAAAATAATCAGACGTTTTTTGTTCCATTTTGAGTTTAAGAAAACAAATAAAAATATATAACATTGAAAATATTGTTTGCAAATGAAACCAAGACATCGCGCTGTTGATAACTAATAATGATATAAGAGTCACCCTAAGAAACACACACTCAAAATCAAAGATTTTGACACAGTACGAGAAACCATCACTTCGTAGCTCGGCGGTTATGCAACTGTGTATGTGTGTGTGATGATTGGCTGTGAGCCGTGGTCCGTATGGGACACGCGATACAAAGAAAATTAATTAAATCAAATCTTTTTACAAAACGGATAAAAGTTTAACTCTAAATCACAGAGAATACATGATATAATAAATTTACGGGATATTACACGTTAAACACGGAGAATATATGCAGACTGCTATTGTAGCCAGCCGGACTATAAGCGTCAAAAGCCCAAGTGGTGTCCCAAGAACCAGCAAAAATGTTACGCTTTGCTGCAAACCAATTTCTTGGATTGAAACTTGCTAAGGAGAGATATGTGTGCTAGCCAAACAGCACCGGTAATGGATGATTCAAAAGCTATGATATGCTGTTCACAGCAAATTCAAAATATGTTTTTATTTGTGCTTGTTATCGTTGGTTTGGTTTTCTGCAGATCATCAACTTGTTCGTGGCCGTCATCATGGACAACTTCGACTACCTGACTCGGGATTGGTCCATCCTCGGACCACATCACTTGGACGAATTCATCCGGTGAGTTGAAATTCTAATTCAAGTTGGTTTAATTCTCTCAAAAGACAGTTTTCGGCATCTATTTGAGAACAGGTATAATACCAGGAACGCATGAGAGTTGATTTGATTTTAGAAATACAAGATACCTTCGTGGCCGAGTGGTATGTGCATTGACTGCCACCCCAAAGGTTCCGGGTTTGATTCCCGGCGAGGGCAGTGTGATTGTCACACTGTCTTTGGTCTGGTGTGGAATTCACGTGACAATAAAATGGCGATAGATTAGCTACCTATCACATGTCACGAGAATCACTATGATAGCTATAATACACTTTACAGCAATTTGACTCATGCTATTATGGTGTAAAGAGCGATACGGACACAATCTCAAAGGGTTTTTCCAGTAATGGATCTTAAGACCTTCATCTTAGATGTTAAAAAAAGCTCTTTGGTTCATGCAGTATAGGCCAGCGTCTCTACACTATTAGTCACGATAAGTCACTCGCATGTCTTATAAATTCTGACCTTCATAACTAGATTTTTAGATACTGATACTCTAGAAGCTTTATTGACTTATTCTCGTAATTTTCTGAATAAATATAAATATGATTATATACCTATATGTTTCAATTTTAAGTAAAATATTCTATGACATTAATAATGGCTTTGCATCTTTCAGATTATGGAGTGAATACGACCCAGATGCAAAAGGGAGAATCAAACATCTGGATGTGGTGACACTTCTAAGGAAAATAAGTCCTCCCTTAGGTGAGCAACCTTTATTTCAACCAGTGGCGGTACCCCTATAGAAACCCAGAAGCCCGGCTTGCATAAGAAATTTTGAATCAAAACCTCTTCAGCTTGTGGGGCTATTAATTGTGTGAGATTTTGTTTGATTGTGTGAGATTTTAACTGATTGTGAGAGATTTTGTTTGATTGCATGGGATTTTAACTGAATGCGAGCGATTTTGTTTGATGGCGTGGGATTTTAATTGATTGTGTGAGATTTTGTTTGATTGCGTAGGATTTTAACTGATTGTCTGAGATTTTGTTTGATTGCGTGGATTTTAACTGATTGTGAGAGATTTTGTTTAATTGTGTGGGATTTTAACCGATTGTCTGAGATTTTGTTTGATTGTGTGGAATTTTAACTGATTGTGTGATGACAACTTTAAGTGTACCATTCACTGCAAGTTGCCTGACCTAACCCTTCTTTTAATATCCTTTTCCTTTGTAAACATATTTCCTAAATATACAGATACATCCACTTGTTCATAGAAATTGCAAAATCCATGTTTGCAAAAACGTGTTCATAAAATTTCAATTGGTTACAGGTTTTGGTAAGTTGTGTCCGCACAGAGTGGCCTGCAAGCGCCTGGTCTCCATGAACATGCCTCTCAACAGCGATGGGACGGTTCTCTTCAACGCCACCCTCTTCGCCGTCGTCAGAACATCCCTCAAGATCAAGACCGAAGGTTTGACGACCCTTGACACTTTTATTCCTTATTTCTCTTGTCAATGTCCGTGTCCCGCATCCACAGGTCATCACAGGTAACAAGCAATACTCCGGCACCGAGATAGACTGCCAGCTGTCCTTCCGTCTTTTAGGAGGTCTTCCATGAGAACGAGTCCCATGAGACTGATTATGCGATGCAATATAGGGGAGTCTGGTGGTGTCCATTCTTTGAACATGACCGTACCAGTCCCTTTTTTGCTGTCTGCTCCATCTTATAATATCCTCAACCTCACATATCTCTCTTATTCTGGTGTTCCTCACGCGATCCCTCAGTGTCTTGCCTGCTATCGTCCTCAGTGTCTTCATTTCCGAAGTCTTCAAAATTTGTTTGGTCCTTACTGTGGCTGCCTTTGCTTCGACGCCATATGTTATTATTGGTCTTACGCATGCTTTATAGATTCTCATCTTACTGTTAATGGCCATGTCTTTGTTTTTCCATATTGTGGATTTTAGAGAGCCAGAGATTGCAGCTGCCTTATTTACTTGGGCTTGTATTTCTTTTCGCAGATCAGCTTCTCCCACCAGGTCTATGCCTAGATACTTGGTGTGCACTAAATTAAATAATTATGACGTCTTTCATATTATAAACGCTCTTGACTTTATATCAAATCAAATCAAATCAGTTTATTAACTCAAAAGACATTACAAACAGGAAAAATTTTAAGGCATCTATTGAGTACAGGTAAAATATTATAAAAATACAACATAGTACCAGAAACGCATTAGAGATGGTTCGACATTAGGAAGACAAGATACTTTCTAAAGTCAAGAGTATTTGTTCCCTGAACGTACCTTCGCTAATATGAAAGATGTCGATCTCCGAGGAGACCGGGTTCAGCAGACTAATTGCTCTTCCCACCGGTATAACCAGAGGCCGTCTGGTTCTGGTGACCGGTAGGTAAAACAATCTGTGCTGTCGGAGAAATCTATCAGGGACAAAAAGACCAACACCCTCTAGCACGGCCGAGTTCTCGAAATATCCCCTGATTAATTTAAAGAAATGGGTAATGAGATGCCTATCTCTTCGAAGCTGTAAAGAATTGGTTCCAAGCATTCCTAAAAGAAATGCCGTGATGTATCTATCGTTAGAGAGAATCTTGTATTCCTAATGTCAAACCGTCTCTCATGCGTTCCTGGTATTATATTGTATATATTTTATAAGGATTAATTGTATCTCAATAGAGACGAAGATGTAAATTGTTTTCTGGGAACAGAATGTGGTGGCCGAGGCGCTTATAGGACTTATGACTTGTCATTGGTTGGGTTAATAAAGCGATCGCTTAACCCAACCAATGACAGGTCATAAGTCCTGTAAGCGCCTCGGCCACCATATTCTGTTCCCAGAAAACAATTTACATCTTCGTCTCTATTGAGATACAATTAATCCTTACAAAATAAAAATAATTTATCCGCAATGGGTGAAATCCAGTATTTGTCTACAAGAATTTGTATACATTCAAAATGTTATATTGTATATATATTATATTTTACCTGTACTCAATAGATGCCTTAAACATTTATATTGTTTATAATATCTGTTGAGATAATAGACTGATTTGATTTGATTTTAAACTGAAAAAAATATGTTTCCTTAATGTTATGTTTCATACTTATCGAGAGGTTAATTAAAAATTTGAATCAGGCAACATCGACGACTGCAATTCGGAGCTCCGTGCCGTCATCCGAAAGATCTGGAAGAGGACGTCTCCGAAGCTGCTGGATCAGGTGGTGCCCCCGCCGGGCATCGATGACGAGGTCACGGTGGGCAAGTTCTACGCCACCTTCCTCATCCAGGACTATTTCCGCAGGTAGGCACCCACAACCTCAGCACAACACTCGCACACACATAAACCCTTTATTTTTTTCAATTTAAGATATCTATTTTTCTATTTGGAAGCTATATTTGAAAGATGACAATAGATTGTTTTTAAATACAAATCGCACCGTGAGTGTAAAACCAAAACAAGTGCAAATATACAGTTTGGAGATATGGGAGTTTAATGACTTCATATTGCTTGGAAAAACTGTTTTTTTAAATAAACCAATGATTTTCGGTTTATAGGTATATTACTTTAAACTTAAAATCATTGGTTTATTAAAAAAAAAACAGTTTTTCCAAGCAATATGAAGTCTTTAAACTCCCATATCTCTAAAGTGTATATTTGCACTTAACTCGGTTTTACACTCACGGTGCGAAATGTACATGTCTGTTTTCTAGAAGTTTTATTATATTTTATGGGAATGACATGTTTTGCATTTCGTAGGCATTATCAAACATTTGATAATGCCATAGAAAGGAAAAACATGTCATATCCTCAAAATATAATAAAACTTCTAGAAAGCAAACGTTGTCATTCGTATTAATTTTTTAATATGGAGTTTTATATGGTCAAGAAACAATAAATTAATTTTTATTACATAGACTTGGTCAAATTGAATGTGAATTCTGTAACAAACGGGAAATTTTTGATAATAATTAAATAAACTACAATGTTTTTTTAATAACTACTTCCATTTTTATCTTTATTTTTAAAGTGATCAATTTCAGCTTGCTGGCATCGAAAGATATGTCACTGGTCAGTCTGTCGATGCCAGCGACCTGGCGAAACCGGTCTCATTCGAAATATAGACAAAAGTGAACGTAGTTTAAAAAAAACATGGTTTTATTTGTAATAATTATTTCTTCTATGTTCGCCATATTTTGTTTTGTAGATGTTTTATATTTTTCTTTTTTATATACTTTGTTTACAATACTAACCTTAAAAAAAATTAAATCTAAATATCAGACATGTTTCGGAAAACCCAGTCCTTCCTCAGTGATATTATAAAGATATTTAAAATATTATAAAATGTATTTCTCTATTTCTTTTTTATATAATTTGTATAAACAACACTTATATTAAAAAAATTAAATTACATAGACATGTTTCGGACAAACAGTCCTTCATCAGTGATACATTATGAATAGAAAAAGAACCTTATGAATAGAAAAAGCTAGTTTTTGCTTGCTGCCTTTATCATAAGGGTATTTACGAATTCGCCATAATTGCATCCAAAGAGGTCTATCTCTTCTGCAACCTCATTTAAGAGACGAATCGCTTTCAATACAGGAGAACTTCGAAGGGCCTCTGTGCGGCAATTTGGGGCATAAAATAATATATGCCCCCTTGCTCTGCTATAACTATGGGGAACGTACAGATTTAGCTCTCTCAGTATTCCTGGATTGAAAATACCTCCGGATAACAGTTTAAAAAAATGCTTTCCCAGAAAGATCATTCGACGAGCTTCAAGAGTGTTGAAACCCAACACTCCTGAGAGAAACAGTGAGGGGTACATAAAAGATACATTTTTAAAATTGTTTACATGATCTGACAGATGTTATAAAGATTTATTTTGGAAAACTTATGCTTTTGTTATAACAAATATTATGATTCAATTAAAAATTTTAAATAATAATTTAAAGTTCTTATTGGGGTTCAGGTAATTACTTACAACAAAGGAAATAAATCAAATATTGGACTTGACGTTAAAATATATATTTATAATATGTATCTTTACTGAAGAAGGACTGTTTGTTCGAAATATGTCAATGTAATTTTATTTTTTTAATATATACAAAGTATATACAAAGTATATAAAAAAGAAATAGATAAATAAACCATCATAAAAACACAAAGTATGGCTTAATTGTACCTCAATAGAGACGAAGATGCAAATTGGAAACAGAATATGGTGATCGAGGTGTTTACAGGACTTAACACATCATTGGTTGGGTTAAGCGCACGCTTTATTTAATACAACATTCCCCATTCCATCCTTCTTACGACCACCATGTCTGACTTGGTGGTCGTAAGAAGGGTGGAATGGGGAATGTTGTATTACATAAAGCGTGCGCTTAACCCAACCAATGACAGGTCATAAGTCCTGTGAACGCCTTGATCAATCATATTCTGTTCCCAATTTGCATCTTCGTCTCTATTGAGATACAATTAATCCTTGAATTGATAACCCGCAATGGGTAAATAAAATCCAGTATTCGTCTACAAGTATTTGTATACATTCAAAATGTTGTAAAAACAAAGTATGGCGTATATAGAAGATATTATAAAATTGTTTACAAATATGATCAGTTTTGACAGATGTCATAACATCTGTCATCGCAGTTTGCATTCTATTTGACCAGGCCTTGCAAGGTATAAAATATTTCATCTTTATTCCAAAAAGGAAAGTAACAGATATTTCATAATGAAGATTTTTTATGATTTATTTACAATAATAATATTTAAACACGTATTTTTGTAAATTTTAAACATATGGTTTCATTTTTCATACAGAAGAAACACACTATACGTATATTTATTGATTTTACATTATTATTACTATCAATGTGATGGTCTAGTGATCAAAATGTTCGACTTCTCATCCAGAATATTTGGGATAATTTTTTATTAATTTGAGAATAGAGAAAAAAATCGTGGAATCCTTAACCCTTAACGGACATAAGTCACCTCTGATTTGACAACAGAACTTTGTCTGGTGGTCGTATGGCAAGTGTGAGATGACACGATGAATCATGTTGAATCTTGTCATCTGTGGAATCTACGCGTAATTAATTTGTCAGTTAAATATTAGTTCATATGTATTATTATATGAGGTATGCATGCGAAATGATCTGATGATGAATGTTAATAAGTCTAAGGTAATGATTTTTGTTTAAGAGGAAATCATGACAGTCTTCAACATTAGCGTGAATGGTGAATATCTGGAACAAGTGGATGAGTTTGTATATTTAGGTAGTATGTTAGTAGTTGAAACAATACGGTAAGAGAAAAAACAAAGGTCACTGACATCATCCACCGGGTGGCGATTCTAAAATGGCAATGGGCAGGTCACGTAGCCAAGAAGCTCAGATGAAAAGTGGAAAAGAAGACTGCTGTCTTGGAGACCGTGGACGGCAAAGAGAAGCGCAGAGCGACCGCAAATACGGTGGAAGGATGATCTGAACAGACACGTCGGAATAACCTGGATGCAGTCTGCACAAGACAGAGTGACATGGAAGTGAATGGAGGAGGCCTTTGTCCAGGAGTGGACGGGAATAGGCTGAGGAAGAAGAAGAAGATGTTTATAAAGGATGGACGAGTGGAGAGGGGTATTGAAAGAAGGATTAGGGCAGGCAATAAAATGAAAGGTGCACTTATAGATGTCATCGCCAACAAAAGCCTATACAAAAAAGATTAAATCGCAATGCACAATGGTATTCTTATACCGACCCTTATATATGGAAGGGAAGCACGGAACTAGCAAAAAGAAGTATAAAAGTAGAATTAATGCAGTAGAAAATAGAGTTCTTAGACAAATGTGTGTAAATATGGGTATGATAGAGTGTCAAATGAAAATATAAGAAGTGAATGCAATGCAAATGAAAGTGTTATGAACAAAATACGAAAAGGTCATTTAGATGGTTTTAACACATGGAAGGAATAAATTAAGGAAATGGTATATTTTAACGATGTATATGTAATAAAAAATAGTGGAAGATCCGATGTATAAATGTTGGAGTATCTAGTGGAATATGTCAGGAAAGAACAGTGTGTTGGTCAATTCAATCTGCCCACTCCTTCGGAGAGACGGCATGATGGTTACTTAGTTATATTTTCCCTCTAATTCTCAAATGTTATTAAAAAAAACTGACTTAACCCATGTATTTTGAATTTAGAAGTTGTGCGTTTGTTTTGCTTGACACCACTTCAAATATTAAAAGAAAAAACGTTGAACATTTCACATATTTCTTTATAATATATATAGCTTATATAAATACATATGGTTAGCCCATGGTAGATTTTAACATATATGTTAAAATCAACGCACAAACTTTGGTTTGTACAAATAGCATTTTATGAAAAATATAACCCCTAAAATGATTAATACAAATTGAAACATGTGTTTTCTAGAAGTTTCATTATATTTTATGTGAATTACATGTTTCGCTTTGCTGGCATTATCAAAGGTTGATACGTCATTGATAATGTCTTTGATATGTCATTTTATAATACTGTAGCTTGGCAAAACATGTCATTCCCACAAATTATAATAAAACTTCTAGAAAACTGACGTTTTTATTAGTATTAATAATTTAATATGAAGTTTTACATCCTTTATATGCAATTAAGCATCATTTCTAATGTTTGATATTGCCTAAAGAAGTGTTTTACTGTGTGCTAACCATCTCATAATCCACACATCCGATTGTACTTGTAACTAAATTATCTGTAATGTTTTCTGACTTCGTTTGAGTTATCTGAAAATGTAGGTTTATTAATGAAAAAATGATATTAATTTTTTTTTACAATCAATATTATTAATGAAAACGTCTGTTTTCTAGAAGTTTTTTTTTATCTAATGCGAATGACAAGCTTCGCCTTATGCTAAGGAATTATCACACATGTAAGAGCCTCATCCTGGTGATAGATGGCCAAGTTTGGCATTTTACATCATTGTTCAAGAAACAATATCTTCTTCTTCCTCAGCATATTCCCATCCACTCCTGGACAAAGGCCTCCTCCATTCGCTTCCATGTCACTCTGTCTTGTGCAGACTGCATCCAGGTTATTCCGACGTGTCTGTTCAGATCATCCTTCCACCGTAGTTGCGGTCGCCCTGCACTTATCTTTGCCGTCCACGGTCTCCAAGTCAGCAGTCTTCTTGTCCATTTTTCATCAGAGCTTCTGGTACGTGACCTGCCCACTGCCATTTTAGAGTCGCCACCCAGGGGATGATGTCAGTGACCTTTGTTTTTTCTTTCACCGTATCATTTCTGACTCTGTCTCTTAGGCTTATTCCTAACATGACTCTTTGGGTCACTCGTAATTTCTTGGCACTTTGTTTGGACAATATAACAGTTTCAAGACTATAAGTACCAACTGGCAGAACGCAGGCTTCATAGAGCAGTCTTCTTGTCCACTTTTCATCTGAGCTTCTGGCTACGTGACCTGCCCATTTTCATATTAGAGTCGCCACCCGGTGGATGATGTCAGTGACCTTTTTTTTTTCTCCCACCGTTTCGTTTCTGACTCTATCTCTTAGGCTTATTCCTAACATGGCTCTTTGGGTCACTCGTAGTTTCTCAGCACTTTGTTTGGACAATGTAACAGTTTCAAGACCATAAGTACCAATTGGCAGAACGCAGGCTTCATAGACTTAAGAAACAATATATATATTTTTATTATTTATATTGATTTGCATACATTTTCAGATAACACACATTTAGCAAATTGTTTTTCAAATTTCCTCTAGAACTTGTTGTTTCATTTAACATGTAAAAAAATATTTTAATGTGTATTTACTTTTTAATTCCGATAAAAGTCACCTACATACACAATTATATCATATATTTTTATATATAATTTTGGCTTTATAATATTTTCAATCCACAAATCGCTTTATATGTAAATCTGTTATATTATTTTTTTTTCTTAATTTTTTATATAATAATTTTAATTAAACATTTTTGTATATCTAAAAAGTATTATAAATATATTATTATTAATTTGCCATTTTCATAACAAATTTAGTAAGTAGATTATTTTTTATTTTTCAACTTATATACATAATATATATTTTAATATTTATTTTATGATTTTTTAAAGTATCATACATTTTATACGGGGACTTCTAATATTTAATTTATTTTTTATTTAGATTGTCAATTGTTTTTGCGGAAAAAATATGATACTTGGAATACTTTTATAATATCACTCTTTATTAATATAATCTCTCTGCCTACCTCTTCATAGAAATGGTGTGATGTTTTGTTGTTGAAAATTAATTTAATTTAAATTTTTTTTTAAATATCCCTGAGATGGTTTGGCCATATGAAACGAATGGACGAGAGAAGAATGATTTAAATGTTGATTGGAAAGACAAACCGTGGAAGACCAAGGAAAGCATGGCATGATGAAATTAATAAAATACTAAAAGGTGGGCACATTCAAAGTCGGAAAATTTTACGAGCATTCATGTTAAGATGTATGAATATAGAGGAAGCTAGAGAGGTATGTCAGGACAGAGCAGTGTGGCGGTCCATCCTCTCTGCCTACTTCCGGAGAAAGAGAGTGATGGTTAGTTAGTTTAATTTTCACTTAAAGTTGTCATCGCAAACAAAAGCTATGATGGCAGTGCACAATAATGTTCTTGTACCGACCCTTATGTATGGAAGTGAAGCATGGAACTGGCAAAATAACAATGAAAATAGAATAAATGTAGTAAAAATTAGATAGAAAGAGTGTAAAAAACAAATGTAAGAATGAATGCAGTGCAAATGAAAGTGTTATGAAGCAAATAATGATCATTAAGATGGTATGATCACATGAGAAAGAATGGTAAACATATATATAAACAACGTCAACAGAACTAGAAATAGAGTAAGAAAGAGGAAAAAGTGGCACGATCAAATAAATAAAATATTAAATTTCGACCATGTGAGGAGTCGGAGAAATCGACGTGCGTGCGTGACACGATGTATGAATGATAAAAAGCCAGAATAGTATGTCAGGTTAGAACAGTGCGGCAGTCCATTCTTTCTGTTCACTCCGAAGGAGTGAACAGAAAGAATGGACTGAGAGACGGTGTGATGGTTAGTTAGTTTTTTTTAATTTAATATCTATGAAATTACCGCGACAGCTGTTTCGCGAACTGATATTGGCATCATCAACTGATTGTAACACCTGATGATGCCTGGCGAAACAGCTGTCGCGACAATTTAATGGATGTTACTTAAATAAATTGTGATATTATAAGTGTTTCAAATCAAACAATGTAATATTATATATATGCTTGGTCCCTAATGGAATAAATGATACTAAAAATTATAAATATCCTTAAATCTGATGTATTTAAAAATTAACAAGATTATCTTTGTTGCTTTTCAATTAATTAAATCTATAAATTTAAATATATGTATTTTTTATATTAGCACGTTTGATCAATGGTTTTGAAGGTGGGACGCTCGGTTCCTAATCCAATAGACTTGGGTTCAATCCTAGACACGACTGGATTCTTCTTTATATAATACAATTGCAAAATATTTTTTTATGATTATTTTAAATCTTTAATATGAATGAAAATGTCTGTTTTTCTGGAAGTTTCATTATATTTTATATGTACGCAGTACACAATGGAGTTTTAGTGCCAACGCTCATGTTGGAAGTGAACCTTGGAGCTGGCAAAAGCAGGATAAATGCCGTAGAAATGAGATCACTAAAATGAATGTGCCGGAAAACGTTGTATGATAGAATACCGAACGATGAAATAAGAAAGAAATGTAAGGTAGATGACTGCATCATGGATAAAATTAAAAAAGGATCCCTGAGATGGTTTGGACATTTGGAACGAATGAATGAGAGTAGAATGGTTAAAAAGTTCTACACAAGCAGCGTGAGTGGAAAAAGAAGCCGAGGACGACCGAGGAAAACATGGCATGACCAAATTAATCAATTACTAAAAGGCGGTCACATTCGAAGTCGGAATAATCGATGTGCCAGCATGGTACGAGGTATGAATGTAGAGGAAGCCCGAGAGGTATGCCAGGACAGAGCATTGTGGCGATCCATCCTCTCTGCCTACCCCTCCGGAGAAATGGCGTGATGGTTAGTTATATAGTTAGTTGAATAACATGTTTCGCGCTGCTAAGGCATTTGATATAATGCTTTAGCAAGGTGAAACGTGTCATTTTCATAAAATATAATAAATCTTCTAGAAAACAGACGTTTTCATTGTAAATTTTTTATTACATTATCTTATGTATAAAGATAAAATTCTTGGCTCTAGATCCATAGGATTTGGGTGCAATATTTTAATTTTAATTAACGTAAAAAGATTTATAAAAAAAATACATTTTTAAATACATCTGAAACAGGATTTTCAGTAGAAATAAATGTTTTTTTTTTCATTCCAAATTCAAATTATCACAAAATGTTTCTATTATAATTTGCCTCTGCTTCTTTTTGGTTTTCTGTCTCTTTTTTTCGTAGGAATCACGCGTAAGTAGAAGTGCGACGCCAAATCGTCGTTTAGTCATTGCCGAAACCGACTAGGTTATGTTAACAGTATGAGATCTCGATGTGGTAAAGGACAAAACACTTTTCACCCCCCTCCCCCTTCTCTTAGTTACCCCCACCACTTTCTTTGGTTTTTGTTCGTTACACGTTTTTAAGTTTGTTTATATCACAATTTTTTTTTTCATTTTTTTTTGAGTGCCTTTTCGACATTTGGACATTTTTATTTTTTTATGTACCCCTCACTGGTAAAAGGGCAATGACCCCACAGTTCTGCACGCCACTGCAACATTTTGTCTTGTCCATCACTGTACAACATACATGCCCATCACACAATCTAACACTCATCGCCAAACACACTTACAAACAAATATGTTATGCAACCAAAATCTGAATAGATTCGAATTACGGTTTTATGATTCCTTGATTCCCGTATTTGAATTCAAAAGCTCTTCTCTGATTGGGTAGTGTATAATTTAGATTTAAACATTAAATCAGAATGGATTCAAATGCCAATTTTTAATTGGTTGCTGTCTGATTCGAATTCAAAAGCTCATCTCTGATTGGGTAGTGTATAATTTGAATTTAAACATTAAATCAGAATGGATTCAATTGCGGTTTTTTAATTCCTTCCTCTCTGATTTGAATTCAAAAGCTCTTCTCTGATTGGGCAGTGTATAATTTAGATTTAAACATTAAATCAGATTGGATCCGAATGACAGTTTTCAATTGGTTGCTGTCTGATTTGAATGCAAAAGTTCTTCTATGATTGGGCAGTGTATAATTTGGATTTAAACATTAATTTAGAATGAATCCGAATGACGATTTTCGATTCATTGCCGTCTGATTTGAATTCTAAAGCTCTTTAATGATTGGGCAGTGTATAATTTGGATTTAAACATTAAATCAGAATGGATCTTAAATGCTGGTTTTCAATTGGTTGCTGTCTGATTCGAATTCAAAAGCTATTCTATGATTGGGCAGTGTATAATTTGGGTTTAAACACCGTATTCCTATCGATAGCTTTCGGGTTTGGATGCTGTCTACCGATTGTTTTCTGTTAAATATGAATCTCAAAGCAATTAATGTTTTTTTTTTTGGAATCTTGGGAATATGTTTTGATCGACATTTCGGAGAAACATGTGATATACCAAGACACACGGTTATACCCTAGATCCCAAGGAATATAATTTCTAATTGGTTGCTTCAGATTTGAATACTGTATTCTGATTGGTTTTAGTTAAATATAGGTTTAATTATTTTTCTCTAGATATTTAATAAAATGAAATCACTATTCTGCAATGATAACATAAATTTGAAACTCCGCCAGAGAATAATCAAATTCTATGTGTGGACTGTTTCATTGTATGGATGTGAAACGTGGGCCTTAAAAGTCCTCTCAATGAACAGACTGGAAGCATTTGAAATGTGGCTCTATCGCGGAACTTCGCAGATAGCCGTGTTCCTCACCCATCTCGAAGAGTCTTTCCTGCTATTGTTTCCAGCGTCCACATCTCTGCCACCTGCACTTAAGCCTTCGTTCTAGTGGTATCCGCTCTGGTCTCAATATAGGCCTTACGCAGGTTTTGTATATTTGACCTTACTGTCAGTTCTGTAATTCTTCCATAAAATCAAATAATCCTTGAAAACAAACGTTTTTTTCTTATTATTTCTGTTGATTTTGCGATCAATTTTCTCTACATCTCTTTGGTAGTCCTCTTTTTGTTCAATGGACCTCTGGAGTCTCATGCATCACAATCTAAGGAATCCTCGCTGGATCTATTCTCTCAATATGGTCCTTTCAAAATCGTCTTTAACTCCATCTCACAATGTCATCAATATTGAAGGGTTACTATCTTGAAGGGTTCTCCCACGATAAGTTACAATGTTTTAATTTCTGATAATTTTCTTCTAAAGAGATGTTTCTTTCCGGCGGTATCTGCTCTTGCTTCCATTTCTTATGACTTCTTCTCCGGTCTCAATCTAATGATTGGTCTGCAGCAAGGCGACGCATCTCCTCTTCCACTCCGCTCGGTCCTCGGCAACTCTCTTCAACTCCGCATAAGAGGTGCAGCCCATATCTCGCCAAATCTGGTCTAAGTACTCTTGGCGAGGTCGTCCATCTCGACCATTCCCTCCAATACATCATGCAGGAAACATTCATGTCGCAACACATGACCAATCCATCTCGCGCGCCTCTCCACTATGGTGTTCAACACGTGCCTATTCTCTTCAACTCTGCTGAGAACTTCCTAATTAGTAACGCGGTCCCTCCGTGAAACATGAGCAATTCGTCGGTAGGTCCACATCTGAAATGCCTCCAGCCTTTTGCGTTCTCTTTCGCCCAGGCACCAAGTCTCGCAGAACACTCCACACCAATGTTTTTATAAGTTGTTTTCGGAGGTTAAGGTCTATGTTATTGGACTCGAATATTTTAGATTTTTTGTTGAAGGCAAGTTGCCTGGTGGATACGACTATCGACGTCTTTCTTTGATCGACCATCCCGTGACTTAATTTGTATTAATTATTGAATATGGAGTTTAACTTCATCGTTCAAGAAACAATTCGTTTGAAAACTGTTCATTTTCATATTAGATTACTGTAATTCTATTGGATTTGAATTCTGATTTCTGTGTTTTCACACATGGAATACATGGACGAGGAAATAATGATTTAGAAAGTATACGTTAATCATGGGAATAGAGTACAAAGTCGAGGAAGACGAGGAAAACATGACCAAATTAATCAAATATCAAAGACACGATATATGAATTTTGAGGAATCAATTTAAGTAACATCATTGCAGAGGTTGCATCTCTCAATTTAGGGTACACTCTGGGTAAAGAAGTAATTGGAATGCTTTGCTATGCAGACGACGCCACAATCGTGGCCGAAAATGAAAGCGACTTGCAAGCAATGCTCTCAAAGTTTGATGAATCCTGTTCAAAATATAACATGATCATATCCACCCCAAAAACGAAGTGTATGACATTCGCAAGAAATCAACTGAGATGCGAAGTCTCCGTACGCCAGGAGGAAATTGAACAGGTGGACCTATTCAGATATCTCGGAAGCGAAGTAACCAGCTCTAATGACCTCCCCAGAGAAGTAAGGTCACAGGTGGATAGGGCTGCAGCAGTTGCAGGCTGCCTGAAAGATGTCATATGGAGAAACAGGGACATGAGGACTGACAGCAAGGTACGCATCTACAAGACCTGTGTGCGACCAATCCTCACATATGGCATTGAATCGAGGGCAGACACTGTCAAGACAAAGAGCATGCTCAGGACAACCGAGATGAAAACGCTCCGCGCTATAGCTGGCAAGACCCTACATGATCGAGTTAGGAATACAGCAATCCGAGAAATCTGTGAGGTCGAAGATGTGGTCAGATGAGGATGTCAAAGGCGGCGATACTGGCATGAACACGTAGAAAGGATGAGCTCAAATAGAATACCACACATAGCTCTCCATGGAATGCCAAACGGACAACGCCGACCAGGAAGACCCCCGAAACGGTGGAGAGAAAGCTGGAGTTCAGCATCTCAAGAGGACCCGCCTGAAATAACAGACTCATGAGTCTACAAAAAGGGAAGAAGAAGAAGAATTTAAGTATGTCAGGATAGAACAGTGAGGTGGTTCACTCTTTCTGCCTACCCCTTCCGGAGACGACGTGACAATCGGATATATATTTTTTATAATTATTTTTATGATAGAATTTTTAATGACGAAATAAGGAAGGGATATAAGGCAGATGATTACATCAAAAGTAAAATTAAAAAGGATCCCTGAGATGGTTCCAAGAGGTTCCCAAACTTTTTTGCCTCGTAGACCCGCTCCCGATTTTTTGTATCTTGTGTAGACCTCCTGCTTTTCTAATTAATTGCTAAAAAAAAAAGGTTCCCGCTAATCCTCTGCCTACTGACCAGATGTCGCTGTCAAGCTATGGAAAAAAAAGGTCGCCAACGATTTCGAAATTCGTTTCAATATTCAGCTTCAATTTAGTAGAACCATCTCGTGGACCCCCAATTCTTTTTTGCAACCTGAAAAAGAAGCTGTGGAAGACCAAGGAAAGCATGTAATGACAAAATCAAATACTAAAACGGGACCATTCGAAGTCTGATAAATTGCCAAACTTGTATGTTACTATGTATGAATGTAGATGAAAACTAAAGAGATATTCAGTATGGCAGTCCATCCTCTGCCTATCCCTTCAGAGAAATGGTGTAATGGTTAGTTAACGACAGAGGAAAATGTGGCATGATCGAATAAATAAAATATTGAATATTAGCCACGTGAGGAGTCGGAGAAATCGACGTGCATGCATAACACGATGTATGAATATTGAGGAAGCGAGAGAAATATGTCAGGAAAGAAAAGTGTGGTAGTCCATTATTTCTGCCTACCCTTTCAGAGAGACGACGTGATCTTTAAGCTGGTCAGTACGTTAAGATTATTAAAAAATATCTTTGTTTCTTTTTACATCTTTTTAGAATACAGGATTCTTTCATTCTTAATTTAAATTTTCTCATCCAATTGGATACCACATGCTTTTTACTCACCATTCATCCTCATCTCATGTAATTACCGCTTGAATGGAGTGGGTTTCGCATCGCTTTAGATCTTAAATGCATATTTTTTGTTTTTTTCTTACTATTATCCCACCGAGACGGGATATAGAATTTTTTCAATTTAATCATTAATTTCTGTAGCAGCGGCTATTTGTAGTATCCAAGTGTGTTTTCATTAATCAAAATTAACTCCAAGATTCCATTTTCAAACTATCATCGGACCGTGCTCTCTCTTCATCAGTTTTGTAGTAAAAAAAATCAAGGAATCATTTTCATTCACAAATTTAATCCATTATATGAACGGAAACATTTAATATAAGTCCTATTGTGAGTTTTATAATCCACACTATATTATTTCACAATCCATTGAGTTTCGAAAGACCTGTTTTGTCTTATTGAGTTTCATAAAAACACTCGCACAAAATAAATCTCATCTGTAATAAAAACAGTGGCAGTTCTTTCATATTAGCCGAGAAGCCGGGCTTGCCTTAAAAAATCTATAATAAAACAATGTTTTTTGTGCATTTGAGCCGTCTACGAATAAAATAATATTTAAATTTTCGCGTGATTTAATTTGTTGCTTGCAAATGACTCCGCTGACATGCGGATATGTTTTGTTCCACGCATACAGCAGTCCGATTCGCCCAACCTAGCCAGGTCAGCCAGGACATTGTCCATTAGGCGCTGTCTAGGCCTTCCTAGAGGTCTTACTCCAGTCGGTCTAGACGCGTACAGGATCTTTATTGCTCTGGTCTCTTCGGCTCGGCATACGTGCCCAATCCATGCTAGGCGACCGGCTCTCACGGTGCTCGTTATAAGGGGTTGCTGGGTCGTCGTATGGATCTCTTGGTTGGTCCTATGCCTCCAAGTTTCGGTCCCAGGATCATTCTAAGTATTCTATTCTCAAACCAGTAGATTATTTGTTGTTATTTTAGAGTCATTGTCCATTGTCCATGACTCATAACCATATGTCACCACTGGCTTGAAGATGGTGTTATAAATACGCAGCTTGGTGTTTCTGGATAGAAGCTTGGACTTTAGGAACGTTCGCAAGGAGGCTGCAGCTCGTTGGCCTTTTTGAACTCTGTTCCAACTTGAGCTAATACTCACAAACTTTATTGTGTTCGCTCTCTGTGACGGTTGTTAGTTCGTGTTTTTACCACCAGGAAAAATGCAGTTTTGTTTCAACAGATGGCAGTGTGCCACAGTAAGCGAACTAATGTCATTTTTGCGAAATATGTTCACAATATCACTTAATGCACATTATCTACTTAGGTCCTACTAGCATCGATGAAATTAAAAATATTTTCAAAATAAATTTTCTACAAAATAGATAAATCAACTTGAATACATTTTATATTCGCGCTATGCAACAGATGTTGGTTCGTGTTTTTGCCGTCAGGAAAAAATGCTGTTTTATTTCAACAGATGGCAGTGCGCCACAGTAAACAAACTAATTTCGTTTTTGCGAAATATGTTCACAATAATCACTCAATGAGCATTATTTAGTTAGGTCCAGCTAGCATTGATGAAATTAAAAATATTTTAGAAATAAATTACGTACGAAATAGATCAACTTTAATACATTTCCACAATTCGCAAATCGTGCATGACAAGATGTATGAATGTAGAGGAAGCGAAAGAAGTAAGTTTGGGGAGACGGCGTGATGGTTAGTTAGTTAGTTAGTTCCACAATTCACAAATCATATTGCATTCGCAGTTGTTAGTTTGTGTTTTTGCCACTAGGAAAAATGTGGTTTTATTTCAACAGATGGCAGTGCGCCACAGCTAGTGTCACTTTTGCAAAATATTTATTATTTTCGCAAAGTATTTACTTCAATCCGGCTTCCATTGTTTCAACTGAAGATATTTTAGAAATAAATTACGCACAAAATATGTCAAATTGAATACATTTATCACACTTCACAAAGCATAGTTACTAACCCAACCATACATAAGCACAAACACATCCACAAGTGTCGAAAATGCACCGTTCATTTCATTTATATTAATTTTGTAAATTTTCTGTGAATGCCCCCACATGTCAAGTTCAAGCATTTTTGGATTTCTTCTTACCATATGAGACCCTCAGAATCTAACCCCATCTATGAGAGAAACGCTTATTGCACGGAAACCCTTCTACCATAGTCCGATCGACAAAATTTCACCATTACTTTATACAACCAACACATTTTATTATGTCTGCGTGCGCAGTAAGACATGGCATTTTTTTCAAATATGTATTTAATAAATGGTATGTTACTGTTACCAACTATACTGACAAACGATACTGATACCCTCACTGGTATCAGTATCGTTTGGTCCCTGTTACCCTTACTGATGTCTATATCGTTTGGTCCCTGTCACCCTCACTGGTGTCAGTATCGCTTGGTCCCTGTCTCCCTTACCGGTGTAACTATCGCTTGGTCCCTACTGGTGTCAATATCGTTTGGTCCCTGTCACCCTCACTGGTGTCGGTATCGTTTGATCCCTTACATCCTCACTGGTGTCAGTATCGTTTGGTCCCTGTCACCCTCACTAGTGTCAGTATCGTTTGGTCTCTGTCACCCTCACTAGTATCGGTATTGTTTGGTCCCTGTCACCCTCACTGGTGTCAGTATCGTTTGGTCCCTGTTACCATCACTGGTGTCAGTATCGTTTGGTCCCTGTCACCCTCACTGGTGTGGTCGACCTTCGTGGCAGAGTGGTAAGAGCTCTGACTTCCATACCGAAGATCCCGGGTTCGATTCCCGGCGATGGCAGTGTGATTGTCACGCTGTCTTTAGTCTGGTGTAGAATTCACGTGACAATAAAATGGTGATAGATTGGCTGCCTATCACATTTCACGAGAATCAATATATTAGCTAAAACAAATTATTTACAGTAATTGGATTCAAACAACTTGTTCTATAAAAAAAAAAGTATCGCTTGGTCCCTGTCACCCTCACTGGTGTCGGAATCGTTTGGTCCCTGTCACCCTCACCCCTTATTTTGTTAAGGAGATAGATGAGAATTTGTCTTGTCTCTTCACTTCATGTTAAGACACCCTTCAAAATACATTTCTTGGAGTCCTCCAGTACTTTAAATAAGAGGTAGAAATAAAAATAATGAATGTGTTAAATTTTCTTGATCGGACAAAGGTATTAACAGCGATAAGTTTAGATTTTTATACACACCACTTTATCGAATAATCTTAGAAATATTATTTTGTGGAAACGTTTAGTTAAATGATTATAGAAGTGTGGTGTTCGCATCAAAATCTCGCTAATCGCAAATGCTGTTGTGAAAATAGAGACACAGTTGATTGAGGTTATGTTTATCTAGTTAAATAAGTTAGGTTAGGATCGATATTTTTAAAATTAATTACATTTTTGTCAGAAAATATAGACCCATATTCAAATGTTTATTATTGTTTGATTGATATTGCTGAAATAAAATTAGAAAAACTAATTTTGATAATGCTATTGGGTTAAGGTTACGTTAGTTTTCAAAGTTCTATGTTTCTTAATTCCTTCAGTGATTGTAACCTCGTAGATATGAAGAAAAAAATAAACAGGTTTCGCTATTGCATACTGGGAAATATGTTCTATTAATTGGGAGAATTAACACTTCATCTTCTCCTTCCATCTTTTTGGAAGTTGTACCTGAGATCTTCTTTTATGAGACAGACCGTCTCTTACTGTTCTTCTTCATCTTCAGTCTGTAATTGCTGTCTACTCCTGATCGTAGACCTCCTCTCGTATTTTCCACGCTGTTCTTTCTTCAGCGGTCAGCATCCAGCTACTTCCTACACTCTTCTGGATATCGTTGCACCAACACAACGGTGGTTGTACAACTCCACGTTTTACCGTTCTTGGCACTAGCGCAGCAATCACTTTGTCCGCTTTTCATCTGGGTCGTGTCAAGCCCATCGCCTTAAATGTTTTCTGCTCTTACGGCCCTAGATTATGACATTCTGATCACATGTTTGTTCCAGAACCTTCTCTGCCATCCCCAACTTACAATATCTATAAATTCTTAGTTTTTCCAGCAATATTTCGCAGTGTCTTCATCTCGCTGGTTCAAAAGAGACTGTTGCAAGTGTTGGCTATAGATTTTTATACCCTTCATATCATAACACGGACATATCAGTTTATTCCATAATGCAACAGATGCCAACCATAGACCACTTGTCTTCTTCTTCTTCTCCTTATAGACCTTTGGTCTGTTCCTGAAATCAGGCTGGCCTCTCTTGGGAGGTTGACTCCAAACTATCTCTCCATCTCTTCGGCGGTCTTCCGGGGGGACGGCAGTCGGCAGGAATCTGATGCGCCACAGCGTGTGGGATTCTGGTGGGATCCATCCTCTGCACGTGCGCATTCCAGTATATTCTGCGTTGTCTGCCCCATCTTACGACATCTTCCACCTTACAGATCTCGCGGATGGCCGTGTTCCTCACCCTATCGCGAATAGTCCTTCCTGCTATCATCCTCAGCGTCCTCATCTCTGCCACCCGTACTTTAGCCTTCGTTCTTGTGGTATCCGCTCTGGTCTCAATGCTATATGTCAGTAAAGGCCTTACGCAGGTTGCACCACTTGTATAGAAATTAATTACTTTCATTGACATTTTAGTTTATGATTTTTTCCATACTTACATTTATTCACTTTTATAACGAGCTACTTCTCTCTAATTGTGTATATTTGTTTGAATTGTTACTTTTTGTATTATATGACCACAGATACTTCATGTCTTTGTGTGATGGGTATGTTTGTAAGCGTTTAAAAGTACCTATTCTCTTACATAATGAGCAAATTCAGTCGGTATAGCTACTGACAAATATTTTATGAATCAAAACACTGTTTAGCATAGCTTTCCACTTTTGAGCAGATTTTTTTCGAAGTGTTTTAAAGGCCTTCATCATTGGGAGAACGATTTAAACTATTGAACGGTATAGCTATTGATTCTCGAGACATGTGATAGGTAGCTAATTTATTGTGATGTGAATTCTACACCAGATTAATGACAATTTGACAATCACAAATTAAGGGTATTATTTGCAAACCTGTTAAACTCCATCATTAGATGTTTTGAGTAAATCGCAAAAAACTGATACGCTAATAAAATGCGCTTTTTTACGATATTTATTTTTTTCATCTCAACCAGTTAGTATTTTAAAAGTAATCAGCCATGAAATAATCATCAATATGTTGATAATAAATAGAGTAATCTTAAAAAGATTAACATATGTAATCAAAATCTTCATAGATGGCACATTGAAACTGACATGTGAAATCTGGCATAGGACTTTAACATATATACAACTTCCAAAAATTTGTCATACATGATCATAAAGAAAAGGTGGAATGGGGAATGTTGTAATTACATAAAGCGTGCGCTTAACCCAACCAATGACAGGTCATAAGTCCTGTAAACACTTTGATCAACCATATTCAGTTTCCAATTTGCATCTTCGTCTCTATTGAGATACAATTTAATCATCATTATGTTGATAATTAAAGTAAAATAATGAATTTCATTTTGGAGTGTTGCCAGCTTTGCAGCACTCGAGTGGAGGTTGCCATGTTTGCAACAAACCCTATATTTTAATACCAAAATTCTTCAGAATGAAGCCGAATTTGAAACTGAAAATCAATAAAAATTGTGTGCAAATGTATTATGAATAAGACCCAATTCATATCTCACTTTTGATTGTTGGTGGAGTTTGCCGGAATTGCAAATAATACCCTCAATTCATCTTTTGGTGTAGAATAAACATATAGAATATATATAAAGAACTATGCCAAGTTTGTTAATACGTAGCTGTAATATAGGGTTTTTATTAATGCCAATAGATGGCGTTGTTTCATCGTGGCTTGTAAAAAATTAAGTTTTATTTTAAATTTAGAAGATGCATCACTGTGTTTTTATTTTCATTATGCATTATTGCATTTAGAATTATGTGAGCCGTTATTTTTTAAAATGGAATAACTCAAAGTATTTAAGAACTAGCGTTTGAATGAATTTAAAAATATTGGCAAATGTTAAATAACTTGGGTCATTAATATAAATGAAAACGTCTGCCTTTTAAGAGTTTTATTAAATTGTATATGGAATAACATGTTTTGCACTTCTAAGGCATTATCAAATGTCACATTTGATAATGCCTTAGAAGGGTGAAACATGTCATTCTATATAAAATTCCCAGAAGGCAGACGTTTTCATTTATATTAATATTTCATATAGAGTTTTACATCATTTTTCTAACTAACTAACTAACTAACCATCACGCCGTCTCCCCGAAGGGGTAGGCAGAAAGAATGGACTGCCACACCTCTCTTTCCTGACATATTTCTCTCGCTTCCTCAACATTCATACATCGTGTCATGCACGCGCGTCGATTTCTCTGACTCCTCACATGGCCGACATTCAATATTTGATTTATTTGATCGTGCCACGTTTTCCTCGGTCTTCCTCTATTTCTGGTTCCATTTACATCATCAACATATAATTTTTTTACCATATTTCTTCATTCATTCTTTCCATATGTCCAAACCATCTTAATGATCCTTTCATTATTTTGTTCATGACACCATCATTCGCACCGCATTCACTTCTTATATTTTCATTCGACACTCTCATACACAGAGTATCCACACATTCGTCTAAGAAATCTCATTTCTACTGCATTTATTCTATTTTCATCCTTCTTTTGCCAGTTCCATGCCTCGCTTCCATACATAAGGGTCGGTAGAAGAACACCATTGTGCACTGCCATTCTAGCTTGATTATCCAAAGTAAAAAAAAAAAAAAAAATTCAAGAAACATTAATTAACTTGGGTGTTTTTTTTTCCACTATAATTTAGTGAAACTTTAAAATATAATAAACTAATGGACTTCTTCTACTTTCGATAATAATATGTTGCCAGAAATAAAATCAGAGGAAAATTAGGTCCAAATTTTTATACACATTGTCTTTACTTTTTACATAATTTTATTTAACAAAAACCTGCTAGAATGGCAGTGCACAATGGTGCTCTTCTACCGACCCTTATGCATGGAAGCGGAGCATGAAACTGGCAAAAGAAGGATGAAAGTAGAATATTTGCAGTAGAAATGAGATCTCTTAGACGAATGTGTGATACTCTGTGTATGATAGTGTCAAATGAAAATATAAGAAGTGAATGCAGTGCGAATGGTGGTGTTATGAACAAAATTATGAAAGGATCATTAAGATGGTTTGGACATATGGAAAGAATGAATGGTAAAAAAATTATATGTTAACGATGTAAATGGAACCAGAAATAGAGGAAGACCGTGGAAAACGTGGTACAATCAAATAAATCAAATATTGAATGTCGGAGTCAGAGAAATCGACGCGCGTGAATGTCACGATGTATGAATGTTGAGGAAGCGAGAGAAATATGTCAGAAAAGAAAAGTGTGGTAGTCTATTATTTCTGCCTATCCCTTTGGGGAGACGGTGTGATGGTTAGTTTGTTAGTTAGTTTTTAATTTTTTTTTCTTTAATTTATGAAAGAATTCGTGGTCCATTGAATGTATAATTATAAATATTAAAAAAGATATCAATGCCTTAAAAAAAATTATGATTAACTAATTTTTTCAAAAGTGGACTTATTCCATATTCAAAAATAGCGGCTCATATATCCCGTTTGTGAAAATTCCTTTTTTGAATCAGTGTTTTTCTTTTTTTTCTAACCTTTTCTTTAATGTGCACTCTCACGCTTATTCAATATATATATACAACACAAAATATCTGTATATTTATATATATATTTATTATAAATAGCATACTTACCTACTTGTTATGTCTATGTATATATTTATTTTGATTTATTTCACGATTTTATTTTTAAGATACAATTGTCTCAAGCGCAGATTTCAAAAATGGAACAGATACGAAATTTGCCGTTTGAACATGGAACATGTTATTTTTATTTTAATTTTTTTCTAGCATGCTTAAATGTTACATTTATACATTCCATTTTTAAATACATTTAAAAATGGATATACATATCTAATAAGCTAGTTTACGAAAACTTCACATAAATTCATCAGAGCTTTGGATCATTTTTTTATAATGAAAATTAATATGTATTTTCTCATAGAAATACAATAAAAATTATATATATTCCCATCTATAAATTAATAAAAATAGTCTCCAAAAGAGAAGGATGGAGTGCCGCATCGGTTAAAGTGTGGCAGTCCATTCTTTCTGTCTACCCCTTCGGAGAAACGGCGTGATGTTTACTTAATTTTTTAATATTTTAATTTAAAAACAAGGTTATCGCCTTATAAGGGCATCATTTTGTAATAAATATTCTTTGTCATAGATTTCTAGGTTATTTCATTATAAAATACTGATTCAGAGCTAAAAATATATGAATTTATAATTTTAAATGTATGTATTGGGCCAATTTAAAGTAAACACAGTTTTCAAATCAAATCAAATCAGTTTATTTACTCAAAAGACATTACAAACAGCATAAATGTTTAAGGCGTCTATTGAGTA
Source organism: Lepidostoma basale (assembly GCA_022606425.2). Taxonomy (NCBI): domain Eukaryota; kingdom Metazoa; phylum Arthropoda; class Insecta; order Trichoptera; family Lepidostomatidae; genus Lepidostoma; species Lepidostoma basale. The sequence continues at coordinate 2,740,026 of JAHDVF020001251.1, forward strand.
CTGGTCAAATATTATACACCTACAACATAATACCAGGAACGCATTAGTGATGGTTCGACATTAGGAAGACAAGATACTTTCTAAAGTCAAGAGTATTCGTCTCCTGAACATACTTTCACTATTATGAAAGACGTCGATCTCCGAGGAGACCGCGTTCGCTCTGTCGCTGTCGGAGATATCTATCGGGGACAAAAAGACCAACATCCACCAGTACGGCCGAGTTCTCAAAGTATCCCCTGATTAATCTAAAGAAATGAGTTATTAGATGTCCATCTCTTCGAAGCTATAGAGAATTAGTTCCGAGCATTCCCAAAAGAAATGCTGTGGGATAGAGTCGTATTAGTCGTCCAGTGTTGGACATAGACCTCCCTTCCTGACTTCCACAACTCTATCCCTTGCCACTCTGTGCCATTGAGCTTCTGAGACCTGTTTGATGTCATCATACCATCTTGCTTGTCGTCTGCCCGGGTTTCTGTGTCCGGTTCTCCGTTGACACTCTAGCATGCCTGCTATCATACTACCGAGGTAGCAGAAGCTGGTCGTGGTCACAAGGGGGACACCGTGGAGCAAGATTGGTGCGGAGTCATTTGTGGACACTCGTAGGTCCACTGTCTTGGACATGTTAATCTTGAGACCGACTTTTGCCACTTAAATTTTAAAGTTATAAATAATTAATTGGCCTGATACATAAAACGTACCCTATTTATGTGAAGTTTTTGTTTAACGAATGTTATTTTTATTATTATTTGAAGTAAGCAATAGTTATTTTGTATAAAACATTCATATTAAAATTCATAATGTGATATTTTTTAATTAATACGAAAGAAAACACCTGTTTTCTAGAAGATTCATTATATTTTATGTGAATGACACATTTCTTCTTTCTAAAGACCGTGCCACACTGTTTGAAACAAGCTCTCCACAGGGGTGACCTTGGTAGAGAGCTGTGGAGCCCACGGTTGGCGTAGCGTCCACATACTGTTTTAAACAAGCTCTCCACAGGGGTCACCTTTGTGGAGCGATGTAGAGCCCACGGTTGGTGTGGCGTTCACACTATTTAAAACAAGGCTCCTATAAAGTTCAATAAATTCACTGATCACTTATTTTTCTGGCGTAGACACCATTTTCGTTCATACGTCCGCACTCCACCGATGCGCGATTCCGCTATGCGACATACGACGACATTCCGCTATGTGGATACTATGCGCGTCCGTCCACAAATTTTGGTTTCAAACAAGTGTCCACACAGTTTTAAATCGCCGGTGTAGACCGATGTGGAGAGCTTGTTTAAAAGAGTGTGGCACGGCTTTAAGAGAAGGCGAAACATATCTTTCCCATAAACTATAATAAAACATCTAGAAAACACATGTTTTCATTTGTATTAATTATTTAATATGGAGTTTTACATCTTTAAACAGTAAATTCAAAAAATCAATTTGATTTAGTTAATTTTTTATATTATTATTTCATGATTGCTTGTTGTCTGTTATTACCTCATGTCTGCCTGGATGTGATGTGATGTGGTGTCTTCCTTCTACCTACCTAACTACTGGAACTACGATGACATCCCTCGCCAACTCTCACGATGGACCCATCGCGGATTTTACACTGGTACCCCTGAATGGACTCCCAATCAATAATTTAAAAAACCAATCATTCTATATTTGAAAAAAAATAAAACTTTTGCAAAATTGATTAAAACAAAATAAATAATAATATCCGTCGTCGTGTTCAAAAATTTAAACGTCCGTTTGATCGAAACGAATCATTCGAACATGGCGGATTTTTGTTCAATTCGGATGAGCAGATTTAAGAAGAGGAAAGAGCAAGAAGCAAGGGAAGGAGAGGTCGGAATCGCAGGAGCCACCGTGACGCTTCAAGCCGGCCTCAGGACCCTGCACGAAGCTGGTCCGGAATTGAAGAGAGCCATCTCTGGGACTTTGGATGACACTATGGACGATTGTCCCGAACCCATGCATAGGGTAAGTTAAAATCTTTTTTTATTTCCAAATTTTAGTTAAATTATATTTTATTTTTAAATGTATCCATTAAAGCTAAGATGGCAGTGCATAATGGAGTTCTAGTGCCAACCCTTATGTATGGAAGTGAAACTTGGAGCTGGAAAAAAATGATGAAAGTAGGATAAATGACGTAGAAATTATATAATGCGCGGGAAATGATAAATGATAGAATACCGAACGACGAAATTAGGAAGAAATGCAAGACAGAATTTAAAAAAGGATACCTGAAATGATTTGGACATATGGAACGAATGGACGAGAGAAAAATGGTTAAAATGTTGTATACAAGCAGCTAGAGTGGAAAGTGAAACTGTGGGAAGACCAAGGAAAGCATGGCATGACCAAATCAATCAAATACTAATAATTAAATAAAATGATGTTTTTTAACTACTTCCACTTTTGTCTTTATTTCAACAGCGACCGGTTTCGCCAGGCTCGCTGGCATCAACTGACTGGTGACCAGGACCAGTCTGTCGATGCCAGCGAGCCTGGCGAAACCGGTTGCTGTCTAAATAAAGACAAAAGTGGAAGTAGTTAAAAAACATTGTTTTATTTAATTATTATTTAAAATGAACTTCCATCAAGAGATTTCAGTAAAATCATTTGATTATCTCAATAAAATACTGAAAGGCAGCCACATTCAAAGTAAAAAATGGACGAGCGTGCATGTTATGATATATGAATGTGGAGGAAGCTAGAGAGGTATGTCAGGACAAAGCAGTATGGTGGTCCATCGTCTCTGCCTACACCTCCGAGAAACAGTGTGATGGTTAGTGTGTTAAATTATATTTCCAAATAGATGTAAAGGGTATAGCTATCATATTTATTCTCATGATGGTGTATGAAAGAGCTGAAAGGGTTGGATGTAGGTGCCAAAATGAGCAGAGTGTCAGTAAGTTGTCTCTTGTATGCGGATGACGCTGTCCTACTTGCAGACAACGAGCATGAACTACAAGTCCCGGTGAATAGTATGTATGAGGTATTCATGCGAAATGATCTGATGATGAATGTTAATAAGTTCAAAGTAATGATCTTTGAAAAAGAAGAAATCATGACAGTCTTCAACATTAGCGTGAATGGTGAAAATTTGGAGCAAGTAGATGAGTTCTTGTATTTAGGTAGTATGTTTACAGTGGAGAGGGATATTGAAAGAAGGGTTGGGGCAGGCAACAAAGTGAATGGTGCACTTAAAGTTGTCATCGCAAACAAAAACCTATCCAAAAATGGTGTTCTTCTACCGACCCTTATGTATGGAAGCGAAGCATGGAACTGGCAAAAGAAGGATAAAAGTAGAATAAATGCAGTAGAAATTAGATCTCTTAGACGAATACTACAGACGATACTCTGTGTATGATAGAATGTCGAATGAAAATATAAGATGTGAATGCGGTGCAAATGATAGTGTTATGAACAAAATAATGAAAGGATCATTAAGATGGTTTGGACATATGGAAAGAATGAATGAAGAAAGAATGGTAAAAAAATTATATGTTAACGATGTAAATGGAACCAGAAATAGAGGAAGACCGAGGAAAACGTGGCACGACCAAATAAATCAAATATTAAATGTCGGCCATGTGAGGAGTCAGAGAAATCGACGCGCAATATATGAATGTTGAGGAAGCGAGAGAAATATGTCAGGAAAAAGTGTGGCAGTCCATTCTTTCTGCCTTCCCCTTTGGCGAGACGGCGTGAGGGTTAGTTAGTTAGTTAGTTGATCATGACATTTATCACCATATTATTGTCGCGTGAATTCTACACCAGACCAATGATAGTGTGACAATCATACTGTCATCACCGGGAATCGAACCAGGGACTTTCGACGTGGCTGTCATAGATCTTACCACTTGACCAAGAATGTCGCCATTATAGTTTCCATTATATTGTCACCATTTTTTTTAGAGATAATCAAATCTCTTGATGGAACATAATTTTAAATAATAATTGTTTTTCTCGATCGATGTTACGGAGATCATTGCAGTCTCCATCTTCAGAGTAGTTATAACTAAAAAAAAATAAGAAAAAGGATCACTTAGATGGTTTGGACATATGGAACAAATGTTCGAGAGAAGAATGGTTAAAAAGTTGTATACATGCAGTGTGAGTAGAAAGAGATGCCGTGGACGACCGAGGAAAGCATCGACTCGAGAGGTGTGTCAAGACATAGCAGTTTATCAGTCCATCCTCTCTGCATACCCCTCTGGAGAAACAGCGAGATGGTTAGTTAGTATGTAAAAACATTGTCAAATGTTTAATTTGCTTGTTATAATGTTTAAACGCCCTACCTTCGTGCAAAAAAATGCAGGTTTTTTATTAATAAAATTTAATTATTAATTTTTTTTTTTAAATTATACTCGTCCGCAAACTTCGCCTACCCCTTGTTCAACAATCATATTTATGAAGACTTGTACTCAAGTGTTGTTGGCACACGCGCGTATCCCTAAAACATTGTACATTTTAGGTACATTAGTTTTTCTCAAGCGCGTACGTGATACGGGATCACGTACGTTCATATACCTAGGGTGGTTATTTTACCGAAATCTCTTTGTGGAAATTCATTTTAAATCATATTTAACCCTTTCATGGCCGCAAATAAATCACACCACAGTGCTCAGCAGGCCGAATATTTTTTGTCAAAATAACTCGTCTTAATTTTTTTTTTGCTGTGTTAGAAAGAAATAATAGTTCACTTACTTAACTTATTCACTAAACGCATAATACGAAAACAAAGAACTTAACACAAAGCAAACTGTGAAGAGTTTTAAAAAAATACCGATATCACTAGCAAAACACTGATAAAATAGGCGCTGACATACCCAAAACAAGTAAAAACAAATTCTTTCATAATATTAATTAAAAATTATACGAAAACTACGCAAACGATTGACGATTCTGACAGCGAGGACCTAATATTTTTGATTGCGATAGCCCTGGAATATGTCATATGTATACTGTCAGCTGAAACAGTTTTAGAAATTTGCCGATAAATCGTTTAAAAGTATTTGGAAACTTGATAAAATATTTCGGCATAACTAAAACAGAGAACAGTGTGTTCCGTTTCTGCCAAATTGTCAATACAAGTCAATACGGCGCAAAAATACATCACCAAAAGTACTACCGAGATATCTCGTCTCTGGCAACCATCGGGTTAAATAAAACAGTGTTTTTTTTAACTATTACCACGGTTCGGCCAGCAGGACCAGTCTGTCGATGCCCGCAAAAAAGTGGACGTAGTTAAAAAACATTGTTTTATTTAATTATAATGTTTGTTTGCGCTAGATGGAATGTTATATAATTGCATGTTATCAAATGCTATTATATTGTGTCTTCAGCGTAACCACTCGCTGTTTGGTGGCGTGTGGTCTTCCATGAGGAAGAGAGGAGGAGGAAGAGGGGGCAACAGGAGGCGTGGAGGTCCAGGTCAGAATCCCCTCGGGGGCAAGCTGTCTCCTTCTAACAGAGGTGAGTAAATGGGATGAGATTATATCACGGAAGTCAAATTTTTTACTTTTTGTATACATAGGTTGCCTTTTATGTTTTTACAATCGAACAATAGATGGCGTTAGTGAGTTATGGCATCACTGTATTTGTGAACATTGACGTTTGTTATTGGGAAACCAGTGGCAACATAGTAATTGACCAATTAGGTTGTTGATAGTGAACGTTTAAAAGAATCAAGTTTGTGTGAAAATGGAGATCACTCGTGAAGGTTTTGTCACATCGTTGGATGATTTTTTATGATTTTAAAAAAGGCCTTACTCGACAACAATGCATAGAATCGCTTCGTGCAGTTTTCGGTAATGAAGCACCATCAGAGAAGACTGTTTGCAATTGGTTTGCAGAATTTTGTCGTGGTCGAGCGTCCGTCAGTGATGAATGTCGAGAAGGTCAGCCAAAATCGGTTGTCATTCCGAGAAACATCGATGCTGTGCGCAACATGATTAAAGAAGATCGGCATGTGACTTATAATATGTATTATTATAATACAAAAGGCAAATATTTCGAAAATCAATAAAACACTCTGTTTCAAACTTGTTTGTTTCTGTTTCACTTTTTGTAAAATCTAAAAGGCAATCCTCGTACAAAAGATATTTCGACCCAAGTGATACTCGTGACATGTGATAGGCAGGTAATATATAGCTATTTTATTGTTACGTGAATTCTACACAAGACCATAGACAATGTGACAATCACACTGTCATCTCTGGAAATCGAACCCTGTTGGTTCTAACCAAATTATTATTTTAAATTTTAAATTGAATCATAATATGTACAAAAGCATAAACGTTAGAAAATAAATCTTTTTAACATCTGTCAGATCATGTAAACAATTTTATAATATTTTAAATATGTATCTCTGAATAAGGACTGTTTGTCCGAAACATGTCTATGTAATTAATGTAAGTGTTGTATAAAAAAAGAAAAAGAGAAATAAAGCAATTACAACACAAAGTATTGCGAATGTACGATTTGTAATAAATCTGAATAATTATTTTTTCAACTTAGGCGAAGGCGTTGGAAACCATTTGAGCAGCATGATGCAGAGGGAACTAGGATTGGGTGGAGCCTTCCCTACCACTCCCAACAACATGTAAGTTCTGAATTTTACTTATTTATTACCTACAAGTCTTTGTTGGTTGTTGATGGTTGAGGTATTAGTTTTGTAAAACTCCGCTATTAATTTATAATAGTAAACACGATTGTTTAGTGGTTTTACTTGGATTTAATATACATAATCTTTTGTTGGTGCTAAGCTGAGATGACAGTCTACGATGGTGGTCTTATGACGACCCTAATGTATGGAAGCGAAGCATATAACAGGAAAAAGAAGGATGAAAGTAGAATAAATGCAGTAGAAATGAGATCTCTTAGATGAATGTGTAGATATACTCTGTGTATGATAGAGTGTCGAATGAAAATATAAGAAGTGAATGCGGTGCGAATGATGGTGTTATGAACAAAATAATAAAAGGATCATTAAGATGGTTTGGACACATGGAAAGAATGGTAAAAAAAGTCAACGTTAACGATTCAAACGAAACTAGCAATAGAGGAAGATGGAGGAAAATATGGCACAATCAAATATTGAATGTCGGCCACGTGAGGAGTCGGAGAAATCGACGCGTGTGCATTACACGATGTATGAATGTATATGAAAGAACAGAGTGGTGGTCCATTCTTTCTGCCTACCCCTTCGGGGAGACGGCGTGATGGTTAGTTTGTTTGTTTTACAATTCATTCAGCAGGTCGTTGTAGTGTTTCAGTCCGTTGTAAATATTTCTAGATTGTTCTGTCTTAGTCCATGCATTCGGTAAGTGATGTCTGTTAGAATTTCTTTGATAAGTTTGTAGGTACTGTCACTTGGTATTGAGACAATGTCACAAAAAAATCCACATGTTTTGTTCCATGTTTTCAATGGGCTTTATATTGGGTTTGCAAAATGTAAAAGGGGTTTTGTCGCACTTATGTATTTTTGCCTTGTAATCATATAGCTAGGTGCATATATACCAGAAGATATCTACAATTTTTTGTATGGATTTGAAGCCGGGCTTTATTACTCTGAAGTATGTTACTATTCGATGTGTAACAAACTTCATTTCTATTGTCAGAATGTTATCTGTCATTTACATTATGTGCAGAAATGTTTTGAAAAGAAAGATTATGTAATTTCTTTACGGTAATTTATTTATAATTTGTGTTTCGGTGTTAACAAATGTATTATTATTGTCTATTTACAGCTTATTTCTTATTAATTATATTTCTTCTTGTATTTGTAAATACATTATTATATTATACAAGAACATGAGTTTGATGATGCAGATTTTTTTTTTTTTTTGTATAGATTTAAAATGCGCCTAAAATGGAATTTAAAATCAATTAGTTTAGAAAGATAAAACTCTTTTAATCTGGAAAAATACATAATCTTGACCCTTTATGAATATTATAACACAAAAAAATCCGACGGGCTTGCCTTACTGGTTGACCCTAGGTACGCTACTGGCGGGAAGTGTCTGAATTAAGATAACTCATGATAGAGGGGAATGGAAAATATAAGAGGAAGCCTACATCCAGGAGTGGACGGAAGGCTGAAGAAGAAGAATAAAAATGTCTGGTGTCTCTTATAAGAGGCATATCTAGAAAGTTAGTGTACTGAGGCTCTCACGACCGGATGGATTTTATTTTCGACATGTTGGCTACACTTCCGTGTAGCCTGACCCTTTCCCTCCGCAACGAGACCGGTTCGATGTCAGTACGTTGAGAAGTGTCGACGGGACAACACGTTTCGTGAAAAATGTCAATCCAATCTCCCGCCAAGTGCGAAATATGCGGCGTCATCCGTTATCTCGTTTGGAAGGGAAAACCTCTGGTTTAGGTTTATGATAGTTTATTATCTGATCACTCTGTGCTTAACCTTTCCCTCACGGTGCTAAAATAAAAACGCGCGTTCCTGTGTTGGGTAGTCAGTACGCAATCAAAAATTAGCGATTTTAAATCTGAAAAATAAGAACATTTATAGCTAATCCCCTAAATTAAATATAATTGAAGTAAAAAATTATAATAATTGAGATTGATTTGCTAAAAACATTAAAAAAAACATCTGGCAACGCTCACGGAACGGGCATAGGTCCACTCTGCTTGCAAACCCGAGAGCTACTGCCGGGCAGTGAGAACATTGAGCTCCTCGCTCTTCCACAGTGAAGTATGCAAGAGTGAGATGCGAATATAGTGTCGCGCGCTCAGCGCTACGAATTTTGTTTCCCATTTTCACAAAATACCTCAGATGTACCCGATAAATTCTGATTATTATTCATATTATTTTTTTAATCAATGCGTAAATCAGTGGCGTGCCTAGGGTCAACCAGTAAGGCAAGCCCGTCCGACTTTTTGTGTTATAATATTAGTAGAGGGTCACGATAATGTCTTTTGCCAGATTAAAAGAGTTTTATCATTCTAAATTAATTGATTTTAAAACCCATTTTAGGCGCATTTTCAATCTACACAAAAAATAATTTTCTGCGTCACCAAACTCATGTTCTTGTATAATATAATAATGTATTAACAAATACAAGAAAAATTTTTATTAATAAGATATAAGCTGTAAATAGACAATAATAATAAATTTGTTAACACCGAAACACCAATTGCACATAAATGTTCGTGAAGAAATGACATAATCTTTCTTTTCATAACATTTCTGCACATAACGTAAATGACAGATAACATTCTGACAATAGAAATGAAGTTCGTGACACATCCAATAGTAACATACTTCAGAGTGATAAAGCCCGGCTTCAAATCCATACAAAAAATGTAGATATCTTCTGGCATATATGCACCTAGCTATATAATTACAAGCCAAAATTACATAAGTGCGACAAAGACCCTATTACATTTTGCAAGCCCATCGAAAACATGAAAAAAAACATGTGAACGTAGGCGATTTTGCGGGCATCTTACTATGAGTGAAATAAAATACGGCGTGTATGAGTGGAACAAAACATACACTTAGGTCATTTCTGCGCATGTCAGCGGAGTCATTTGCTACGCAACGAATGAAATCGCGCGAAAATTGTAAATATTGTTTTGTTCGTAGACGGCTCAAACGCGCAAAATATGTTGTTTTATGATTGATTTTTTAAGGCAAGCCCGGCTTTTTGGCTTATATGGAAGTACCGCCACTGGTGAAATATATTATGGAGGAAAACCTAAAATCTTAACCTTGTATTTATTATATTTATAGAGATATTGATGGTTATTAAAAGCAACGTGTAGAAGATACCCATCACAGGGAAGAGAGGTCTCTAGTTTTGTTAGATCTGATATGTCAGGATGTTTTGTTTGTCTGTATATTTATATAGTTGACTATATTTTGCAATGTTTCCAGTTATCCCGGACAGAACAACCCGTCTGAAGGCGGGTACGCGCCGGTGTTTCCCAACAAGTATGGCACGAGTCCCGAGCAGGCTCCGGGACCCCCCGGCCAGGAGCAGATCCCCATGAGGCCGCTCATCCTCAACGGAGATTCGGAGAAAATCTACCAAGTGCTTGAGTGAGTCTCGCCCCCGTGCACCGACGCAAAATAACATTAATTTGTTTAATATATTTTAATAAAATATTGTCTGCGGAAAGGGTATTAGTAATAAAGATACAATATTGCTGTTAAAATTTAAAACGCTTATTATATCACAATTTCTTTTTATTCACTGAGAGTGTCGCGATAGCTTTTTTGCCAACCGATATTGGCATCATCAGGTGTTACAATAAACTGTTTATTGTAACACCTGATGATCCCAACATCGGTTGGCGAAACAGCTGTCGCGACACTCTGAGTGAATTAAAAGAAATTGTATTTATTGTTTCTTAAACAATGATGTAAAACTCCATATTAAATAATTAATACGAATGAAAACGTCAGTTTTCTTAAAGTTTTATTATATTTTATGGGAATGACACATTTGATAATGCCTTAGAAGAGCGAAACATGTCATTCCCATAAAATATAATAAAACTTCTAGAAAACTGACGTTTTCATTTCGTATTAATTATTTAAAAAGAAATTGTGATATTATAACAGTATTTTAAATTTTAACAGTAAAGGCCGTGCCACACTGTTTGAAACAAACTCTCCACAGGGGTGACCTTGATGGAGAGCTGTGGAGCTCACGGTTGGTGTAGCGTCCACACACTGTTGTAAACAAGCTCTCCACATGTGGAGTGCGTGTTTAAACGCGCGTCCGTCCACAAAGTTTGTTGAAGGTCAAACGAATTTTGGTTTCAAACAAGTGTCTACACAGTTTTAAACAGCCGGTGGAGACCGATGTGGAGAGCTTGTTTAAAACAGTGTGACCCGCCTTTAATAATGTTGAAGTATCATAGTGTTCCGGCCAAAACAATGGACTTTTTAAAGATACGATAGTTTGAAAGAGATAATATTTTTAAATGCTGCATTATCCAAAGGTTGCCGGCTTCTAGATTAAGGGGATCTATATTTTTCTTCAACCTGTGGACTTCCACATGCTGAAGACAACATAAGCCTCTTCCATTAAGATCCAAGTTTATATTTCCTCAGTTATCAGTAACCAGCCTCTTTCAGCTAGTCAAAGTATATCATCCCTCCATCTTATCTATGGTCTCTAGTTCTATATTGTTTCAATCTCCATTGAAGTGGGTCTTTGTCGATTTAGTTTCTTATTTTTCTTCCTTGCTGTAGACCTATGTGTTCTGTTCTCCAGAGTGTTGCTCCTACTGTGAAATGGAATCCCAGCTGTCCTACGGAGGTCTTGCACAAATGAATCCCGTGAAGCTGAATATTTAGCGCAATATTGGGGTGTCTGGTGGTGTCCATTCTTTGGATATGACCATACCAGTCCTTCCTTCGCTGTCTACTCCATCTCTTATGATATCCTCAGACTCACATATCTCTATTATTCTGGCGCGAAGCGTATAGTGTGGCTGGTCTCATAGTACGCCATACATTGGTTCGCCGAGTGTTCATCTTGACTCCTAATCTGGCACTCTGGTGTGGCCATACCCTTAGTGTCTTGGTTATATCTTCATCTTTGGTCCTGACTGTGTCTGCCCTTGCTTCAACGCCTTTAGTTTGATCTCTGGAAATATGGCCAGCCTATTGCTATTTCATACACGACACATTCTCTATCGCATTGATCAACAGTTCTGGAACTTGTTTTCATGGTTTCACATTCTATACCTCCTAGCTTACTTCGAGTATACCACGTCCCATTGACTTTGTCAATCTTCTTCTTCTTCCTCGGCCTATTCCCGTCCACTCCTGGACAAAGGCCACCATTCGCTCCCATGTCACTCTGTCCTGTGCAGAATGCATCCAGGTTATTCCGAAGTGTCTGTTCAGATCATCCTTCCACCGTAGTTGCGGTCACCCCGCAGTTCTCTTTGCCGTCCACAGTCTCCAAGTCAGCAGTCTTCTTGTCCACTTTTTGTCTGAGCTTCTGGCTACGTGACCTGCCCATTGCCATTTTAGATTCGCCACCTGGTGGATGATGTCAGGGACCTTTGTTTTTTCTCTTACTGTATCGTTTCTGACTCTGTCTCTTAGGCTTATTCCTAACATGGCTCTTTCCATGGCTCTTTGGGTCACTCATAGTTTCTCGGCACTTTGTTTGGACAATGTTACAGTTTCAAGACCATAAGTATATTCATAGGGAAATTTTATATTCATATTTATAAACTAGCAGAACATTTATTACATTTTACCTTTATTCTGGGTTATGTGTAAAAGCTGAATAGGGATGATTTATTAGTCGAAGATGAACATTCATATTTTTGTTCTTACAATTATTGTTGTTAGCATAATAATCACAATATTATCATTATTATAACCGACGATGCCATCATTGGCCGGTGAAACAACTGAAATATATATGTATTTTTATAATAGCTATATTTTTTTAGAGATCTTGAATACAAATGTAACCATCTAGAAGTTTTATTATATTTTATTTTAATGACATTTTTCGCCTGTTAAAGGCATTATCAAATGTTCAAAATGCCTGAGACGGATGAAACATGTCATTCACATAAAATATTGGGTGTTTTTTTTAAAGGTTCGGTTTTTAAACTAGCAACATTGTTTCTACGGACTGTCAGTTTGATAGTTGACAGTTCATTTGTGGTCAGTACGTTTTGCCATTTTACCATGAGTTGACTGACATCAGAACAGCGCTTGCAAATTGTGCAAATTTATTTTGAAAATCGTGGTTCGGCTCGCCAAAATTTTTCGTGCACTGCGTCCATTTTACGGTCTACATAATCTCTCATGCCTAAAGTCAAACCATCTCTCATGCGTTCCTGGTCTTCTTATTCTTTTATCCTGTCACACTTCCATGGTGCATAGGGCCTCAAGGAACCTTCTCCACTCGACTCTATCGCATGCCTGATGCTTAACATCATCCCAAGTGAGGCCTGCTACCTTAACCTCGTCCTGCAGGGCTCTTCTCCAGGTGGCTCTAGGTCTGCCTCGTTTCCTCTTTCCCCCCATAGGGGACCAGTTTAGTGCGCCCTGAGCGATGCAGGCTGGGTTTCGTCTCAGAGTGTGACCGATCCACTGCCATTTGCGTCTAGCGACTTGTTCTCTAATTGGCTTTTCGCCTGCCATGGTCCAAAGAACGGCATTTGACAATAATGGCATAAAATTATCTATTAAATAAAGGCAATATCATAGACATTAACATCATTTTAATGTTTTTTTCTTTTTTATTTTGAATATGTATTGTATACCTCTAAAAAAAACATCCTATATAATAAAACTTCTGACGTTTTCATTTGTATTAATTATTTAATATGGAGTTTTACATCATTGTTCAAGTAACAATAAATATTTTGAGTATACTTGTCCAATATCTCAATTAATTTAATTTCTATGCAATTGTCAAGACAGCTGTTTCGCTAATCAATGTTAACGGTAAGCAAAATAGCTGTCACGACTATTGCATAGAAATTAAATCAATTGTGATATTATGTCGACCTTTGTTGCAGAGTGGTAAGAGCTCTGACTTCCATACCGAAGGTCCCGGGTTCGATTCCCGGCGATGGCAGTGTGATTGTCACACTGTCTTTGGTCTGGTGTAGAATTCTCGTGACAATAAAATGGCGATAGATTGGCTACCTATCACATGTCATGAGAATCAATATAATAGATAAAATAAATTGTATCCTGTAATTGGGCTCAAACGACCTGATGTATACAAGGATAAAAAATTTAAAACATAAAGAAAACATAATTATAAAACAGTGTTTCAATTGTACAGTTAATAATGTTGAAATATCAATGTGTTTCCTCCAAAACAATGGATTATCTAAATTTTAAATTGAAATAATTTTTTTAAATAATTGTGAGTCTCTACTACAGAATCGTGCCTATTCTGCTTTTACACACCATTCAGAACCAACATATATATAAAATGGCTTAATCTTGTTATTGTAATGATTAACAATTGTCGGTGCTTTGGTTTCTATACAAGGAAATGTAAATATCAAATCAAATCAGTTTATTTACTCAAAAGACATTACAAACAGCATAAATGTTTAAGGCATCTATTGAGTACAGGTCAAATATTATACACATACAACATAATACCAGGAACGCATTAGAGATGGTTCTACATTAGGAAGACAAGATGCTTTCTAAAGTCGAGAGTATTTGTCCCCTGAACGTACTTTCACTAATATGAAAGACGTCGATCTGTTAGGAGACCGCGTTCAGCAGACTAATTGCTCTTCCCACTGGTGTCACCAGAGGCAGATTGGTTCTGGTGGCCGGTAGGTAAAACAATCTGTGCTGTCGCTGCCGGAGATATCTATCGGGGACAAAAAGACCTACATCCTCCAGCACGGCCGAGTTCTCGAAATATCCCCTGATTAATCTAAAGAAATGGGTTATGAGATGCCCATCTCTTCGAAGCTGTAGAGAATTGGTTCCGAGCATTCCCAAAAGAAATGCCGTGGAATATAGCCACGGATAACTACCATACTCCCTCATGAAGAAATATCTTCTTTCAATATCCCTCTCCACTCACCCACCTTTTGTAAACATACTACCCAAATACACAAACTTATCTACCTGCTCAAAATTTTCACCATTCACGCTAATGTTGCAGACTGTCATGATTTCTTCTTTTTCAAAAATCATTACCTTTGACTTATTCACATTCATCATCAGATCATTTTGCATGAATTCCTCGTACATACTATTCACCAGGACTTGTAGTTCATGCTCGTTGTCTGCAAGTAGCACAGCGTCATCCGCATACAAGAGACAGCTTACTGACACTCCGCTCATTTTGGCACCTACATCCAACCCTTTCAGCTCTTTCTGGTATTATATAATTATGTTTTATCCATTATCTTACCATTTTTATATTTTACCCGTTCTTCATGCCTTAAACTTTAATATTTGTTTGTAATATCTTAAAGAAATAAACTGATTATAAACAGAAGCAAAAAAAATTTTTGTATCTGGGATAGAATTCATTATTTGCTGATGATGAGTAATCAATCTTATCACTTACATTTTGAATGAACATTACTTGATAATTTGTTTGTTTATGTTTCCTTGTATGGTTATGTATAGTATAGATGTGTAATGTCCACTGTGCTTTAGACGTCCGTCAAAAATGTTTGTGGTTACTTTTCAGAAAGACCACGGCCGATTTCCTCAATGTACACTGTAACAATAGTAAGTGCGGGTGTCTTGAGGCCTTCTGGCCGCAGCCGGTGAATCTAGTTCTACTGCGCCGGCACTCTGTGTCTGTGCTCCGTGTCTCCCTTTGTCTATGGTGCACGGTTATCCATGCATCCGTCCTTTTTGTTTTGTACAATTTTGGTTCTTTTGTTCATTCACGATTACATCAGGTCATCAGATAACACTCCAAACAATACAGCAAACTTTGGTTTCAGAAACTCACTATGAAATATAGTTATTACTGTTTGATAAACAAAGTTTCACAATCTCATTATGAAACACAGTTTTTACTGATTGAGTAACAAAGTTTCACAAACTCATTACAAAACTCAGATTTTACCGATCGATAATCAATGTTTCACAAACTTATACAACACAGTGTTGCTATCTGATAACCAAAGTTTTACAATCACATTATGAAACACAGGTTTTTCTGATTGATAAATAAAGTTTCACATTACAAAACACAGATGTTACTGATTGATAAACAAAGTTTCACATTACAAAACACTGATGTTACTGAATGATATACAAAGTTTCACAAACTCACCATGAAGGTACTGATTGGTAAACAAAGTTTCACAAATTCATTGCAAAACACAGATGTTACTGATTGATAAACAAAGCTTCACAAACTCATTACAAAACACAGATGTTACTGATTGATAAACAAAGCTTCACAAACTCATTACAAAACACAGATGTTACTGATTGATAAACAAAGCTTCACAAACTCATTACAAAACACAGATGTTACTGATTGATAAACAAAGTTCACAAACTCATTACAAAACACAGATGTTACTGATTGATAAACAAAGTTCACAAACTCATTACAAAACACAGATGTTACTGATTGATAAACAAAGCTTCACAAACTCATTACAAAACACAGATGTTACTGATTGATAAACAAAAGCTTCACAAACTCATTACAAAACACAGATGTTACTGATTGATAAACAAAGCTTCACAAACTCATTACAAAACACAGATGTTACTGATTGATAAACAAAGCTTCACAAACTCATTACAAAACACAGATGTTACTGATTGATAAACAAAGCTTCACAAACTCATTACAAAACACAGATGTTACTGATTGATAAACAAAGCTTCACAAACTCATTACAAAACACAGATGTTACTGATTGATAAACAAAGTTTCACAAACACACCATGAAGTATTGTTTATACTGATTGGTAAACAAAGTTTCACAAACTCACCATGAAGTATTGTTTATACTGATTGGTAAACAAAGTTTCACAAATTCCTTACAAAACACAGATGTTACTGATTAATAAACAAAGTTTCACAAACTCATTATGAAATAGAGTTTTTACTAATTGAGTAACAAAATTTCACAAACTCATTACCAAACACAGATTTTACGGATTGATAAACAAAGCTTTACAAACTCATTACAAAACACAGATGTTACTGATTGATAAACAAAGTTTACAAACTCATTACAAAACACAGATTTTACTGATCGATAAACAAAGTTTACAAACTCATTACAAAACACAGATTTTACTGATCGATAAACAAAGTTTACAAACTCATTACAAAACACAGATTTTACTGATTGATAAACAAAGTTTCACTAACTCACTACAAAACACAGATGTTACTGATTGATAAACAAAGTTTCACTAACTCACTACAAAACACAGATGTTACTGATTGATAAACAAAGTTTACAAACTCATTACAAAACACAGATTTTACTGATCGATAAACAAAGTTTACAAACTCATTACAAAACACAGATTTTACTGATTGATAAACAAAGTTTCACTAACTCACTACAAAACACAGATGTTACTGATTGATAAACAAAGTTTACAAACTCATTACAAAACACAGATTTTACTGATCGATAAACAAAGTTTACAAACTCATTACAAAACACAGATTTTACTGATTGATAAACAAAGTTTCACTAACTCACTACAAAACACAGATGTTACTGATTGATGAACAAAGTTTCACAAACTCACTACAAAACACAGATGTTACTGATTGATAAACAAAGTTTCACAAACTCATAACAAAACACAGATGTTACCGATTGATAAACAATGTTACACAAACTTATACTCGTACAACACAGTGTTGCTATCTGATAAACAAAGTTATACAATCACATTGCTAAATAAACAATGTTTAGATAAATGTTACCCATTCAATGTGATTGATCTGTTTTTATGTTGAATATCACTCTCAGTGTTTCATGCACATCCAGAAATCATATTGTAACTTCACATATCCGATTTAATACTAAAAAATCGACTTTACTAAAGTTACTTTTTAAGTTTAAGTCAGATCTGTATTGCGATATAATATTTGTTAGTTACTTGGTGTGGTCATTAGATGTATTCATCCATTTTATCGTAACACCACACATAATGAAATACTTATAAAGATTACAATTAAATTATCAAAGTGGAGACATTCGCAATATCAAAAAATATTTAAATTAAAGTGTGTAAGCGCAGATAAAATTAGGTTCACAGGCTGCAAAAATGATTTTCATAACAGGGCTGAGATTTGTAAACTAACAGGAGACTGTTTCTCTCCGCACACTAAACTAATTCCACAGTGTTTTTTTTTTACTAATTGCGTTTGTTCTCTTTTCTTTTGTGCTGTCACTCACCGCGTGGATTGCATGCCGTTGAATTGTGTGTGTGTTTGTGCGTGTTCAGTTCTCAAAAATCCAACTACCCCGAGATGTTGGGGCAGATCGGACTAGCGTTTGGCTGCATGAACTATCTGACCGGCGGAATGCAGAACCAGACGAAAACAACGGATTTCACAAACTACCAACCCCCGACGCCCGTGACCGGGGGATCGAGGAAACAGATTCATCCGGAAAGCGGAGAGAGCTTATCTTCGTCGAACGAGAAGATAGTTATAACGGCGAAATCGCCGAATCGTTCGCCTTCGCTGCACAACGGCACGACGCCAACGACGCAAAAGATATCGCCGCTTCTAGCGACGACCAAATTTGAAACTACAACTGAAACGAATCAATTGACTCCTTACGGTTACAACGCCGCGGCGAATATTCCTTTTGCGTTTTCGCATCAGCCGCCCGTTGTCAAAGACGACGAGAGTTCGAAGGAGACAAAAGAGGCGAAAGGGTGTAGGGAGCTGAACCAGAGCAGCATACGGAAGCGTGCGCAGTTTCAGCGGCAGCAGAACAAGAATTTTTTGTATCAGCAGCATTCTCCGCCAGCCTCGACCCTGCGCGTGAAGGCCAAGGACGCCATGGAGCTGCTGAGCGCGGACAACCTGCGGCGGTCCTCGCTGCGGGCGAAAGGTCAGCCCCTGGCCAAGAGTATGTCGGTGTTCTCTCGGCGGCGCTCGCCCGTGTGGGACGGGCGCTGCCACAGCGCCTCGTACCAGCCGGGGGGCTCGGACTCGCGCCAATGCCTGCTTTGCTTGGAGGAGCCCAGCTCGCCGCCGCACTCGCATGCCTTGCTCACACTCACTCCAGGTCACTCCTTCTCTTTCGCGCATGCTCGTACGCCGCGCACACGCCGCCATCTTATCATTCCCACCTCCAAGTCTCGATTGCCAACCACGTCCAACCAAATATATCCATATTAATGTTGTCATATAAAATTTCTTGTTAGAACTTCATTTTAAATATTGAAAATTAGTAACTAAAATATTCACGGATATAAATCAAATTCTACATTTAACCGTTTATTATTATTTTTTAAATAGGGCTAATGGATTTTATGCATTTAGTGGGTCGGTTGTATAGGTTAATCTTGAAAAGATTCACAAGTGCAATCAAATCTACATAGATGGACAATTAAAACTGACACGTGAGGATAGATATGGATTTGAAGTATATATACATCTTCCAAAAATTTGTCATGCATGATCATAATAACAAAGGTGGAATGGGGAATGTTGTAATTACATAAAGCGTGCGCTTAACCCAACCAATGACAGGTCATAAGTCCTGTAAACACCTTGATCATCCATATTCAGTTTCCAGTTTGCGTCTTCGTCTCTATTGAGATACAATTAAATTTGAATTAACCACCCTTTGGTGAAAATCCAGGATTTCGTATACAAGTATAAGTATACATTCACAAATATTAATAACTTATTTTTAAATGGAGGTCTGCCTTCGAGCCGGTCTTATTTTTAATGTCTCTGAAGTAACGTGTTTTTTGTATTTGGGTATTGTCATTTTATATCTTCTATATGAATAAAACTCAATGTGCGTTATTGTGTTTTGAGACAACTGAGTACGATGATTTGTGATATAAGTGCGATGGGCGAGAAATTGGAGCAAGTTACCGAATTTAAGTATTTGGGGAGCATGTTTACAAGGGACGGAAAAATGGAGAAAGACATCGAAAGAAGGGTTTGTGCTGGGAATAAAATAAATGGTGCACTCAAAGTCATTACTGCAAATAGAAAGCCACCCCCAACAATATCCACAGAAGCAAAGATGGCAGTACACAATGGAGTTCTAGTGCCAACCCTCATGTATGGAAGTGAAGCTTGGAGCTGGCAAAAGAAGGATAAAAGCAGGATAAACCCCGTAGAAATGTTGTATGATAGAATACCGAACGATGAAATAAGAAAGAAATGTAAGGCAGATGACTGCATCATGGATAAAATTAAAAAAAGGATCCCTGAGATGGTTTGGACATATGGAACGAATGGATGAGAGTAGAATGGTTAAAAAGTTGTACACAAGCAGCGTGAGTGGAAAAAGAAGCCGAGGACGACCGAGGAAAACATGGCATGACCAAATTAATCAATTACTAAAAGGCAGCAACATTCGAAGTCGGAATAATCGACGTGCGTGCATGGTACGATGTATGAATGTAGAGGAAACCCGAGAAGTATGCCAGGACAGAGCATTGTGGCGATCCATCCTCTCTGCCTACCCTTCCGGGGAAATGGCGTGATGGTTAGTTAGTTAGTTATTTATAAGAACGGGATGAAATTTTCAATATATTTTTTAATTGTACTCTGACCGTTGTTCTGGTAATACTTTTGTTACAAATCAAACTCTAAATAACTTTAAAATTAATTAATTAATTTTCGTAGGACAGGCGAATATAGATCATAATGATCGGATGAGTCCAATGTTTAGAGTCCATTTTTGTTTAAAGTTATTGATAGAGATTTTAGACAGTTTGACACATCACTTGAATCGCAATTCTGTGAATATTGTCTATGGAATTTATTACGTCAATGTCAAATATAAATGTTGTATGATTTATAATTTAATTTTTGACAAAATGGTTGGTATATCGAGATAAGGGCATTGTTAAAATGGCGGTGTTCTGCCGTTGGAACGAACTAAACGGATCACTGTTTTTGTCGTGCCCTCGTCGGCTAAATGTTCCCTAGAGACCTTGTTCTAGAACCTTCCTGATTGCTCTATCAGAATCTCTCCAATATGTCGGAAATTAAAAAAAGAATACTTACTCTACACTCCGTAGACTTGTTGAAACCCCGGAATATATTATAATAAGTGATTTTTATGTCACAAGAATGGATTAACGTAATATTTGTCGAATCTAACCTTACCTTACCCCTCTGCTTGCAAGCTCGTATGTAATTTATAATTGATTGGGTATTATGAATCTGAAATGCATAATAACATTACCTTTTTTGTAATGAATAGGAATGAAAATTTGTGTTTTCTAGAGGTTTTAACATGTTTTATGGGAATGGCATATTTTTCCTTTCTTAAGGATTTTAACGCCTTAGAAAGGCATTTGATAACGCCTTAGAAAGGCATTTGATAATGCCTTAGAAAGGCGTTCGATAACGCCTTAGAAAGGCATTCCATACTGCCTTAGAAAGGCATTTGATAACACCTTAGAAAGGCATTTGATAACGCCTTAGCAAGGCATTCCATAACGCCTTAGAAAGGCATTCCATAACGCCTTAGAAAGGCATTTGTTAACGCTTTAGAAAGGCATTTGATAACACCTTAGAAAGGCATTTGATAACCCTTTAAAAAGTTATTCAATAACGCCTTAGAAAGGCATTTGATAACGCCTTAGAAAGGCATTTGATAACTCTTTAGAAAGGCATTCGATAACGCCTTAGAAAGGCATTCGATAACACCTCAGAAAGACATTCCATAACGCCTTAAAAAGGTATTCGATGACGCCTTAGAATAGTATTTAATAACTCCTTAGAAAGGCATTCGATAACGCCAGCGAAACACGACATTCCCATAAATATATTAGAACTTCTAGAAAAAATATGTTTTCATTCATTTATTATTATCATTATAGAAACTATAAATAGCTTTCTTATATCTCATTTACCTAGTGTGACCAGTTTCAATACTATATTAAAAATAACAAGTCCTTTTTTTTTCAAATTAACAGAAGGTCATGGGTACCACTCTCACTTCTTACATAAACCTTTGAACTCATGGTATCACAGGTCTCAAACCAAGTCCTCCACCATCTTAAAGTTGTATCTATCCTTGAATCTGATGGTTCGCTGTGAGTTATGGGTTGCATTCCTGGCTTTTTTCATTATTTGTATCTTTTCTTCGTTTATCTCTACACCCACCTCCTTGGCTGCTGTCTCTAAAGACTCAAATACTTCTTGTGCGGCTGCTAGGGATCTTCCTACAATGTTAAGGTCGTCTGCATATCCTATGATCTGGCTGCTTTGAAAGTATGTGTCGGGATTCGTATTAAGGTATATAGTTATGTAGTTATGTGGTATTATAGTTTTCCTTATGGCATATTCCAAACTCAGGTTAAAAATTGTTAGGGCTAAACCATCACCCCTGTGATACCATGAGTTCATCTGTGAGCTCTCCTCCAATCTTGACTCTACATTTTGTATTATCTATGGTTGCTTTTACCAGTCCTAATGTGTAAAGGCAACAAGCCGTAACTTAAGTTGCGGCTGTTTGGCGTAACACGGCCCAAAGATTTCTTATAACTGGCCTCTATCACATACAATCACAGATTGTTCTCTATCTCTTTCCTTTACTGAGATATTCACTATCCCAATAGCCGCAAAATTGTATTAATTTGATACATGTTTTGGCAAAAAGCATCATTTTAAGTTGCTGCTTTTTACCACGGCAAAGCCAAAACTTGCGGCCTTTTGCTGCGACACAATATTTATCCTGGCAAATGATAGCAACCTAAATTGCGGCCCATTACCAAATTATTTGTGCGACGGTCTAGGTAATATGTGGCGGCAAAACACATTTTCTTTAATAATATGAAGCTTACTATGCTTTTATGGCAAAAACGCGTCTTAATCATTTCTAAGAACTGTATTCTTACTTTTAAAACTTAGTTTGCATAAGAAAACTTATTTTAAATGATAAAATATAGCAAAAAACAAAATAAAACTATAAACCCGTTTATCTCAAAACTAATATTTTTAACTTGCGGCTATTTGCCTTTGCACATTAGAGTCTTACTAACTTCATAACTTTATTATGCATCTAAGGTCATAAATTCCCACTCAATTGGTTGTGTATTTGAATAGGATATTCACGCATCGCCTGTTAATTCTCCATTTTATGTTGCATGGTGTCGGTTATGTTTCCTGCCTGCTTGGATGGACTCCCGCCTCACAGTTGCCAACCTAACGCTACCCGTGTTGTCTGCATCGATATACTCTTTGGTGTTTGGTCATTTTATGAAAAGGGAAGATTCCAATTTGACACTTTAAAGTACACTAATTGTGTTTTTATATCATAACCCAAATATTTGGAATTAAAATTAATTATCTTACCTTTTCATAAAATAATCCAATTTCTGTGTTTACTATATAATATATTAAATTTATTATTACTAATTTAAATTTTATACTTGTGAAAATCAAATATATACGTAAGTATTTATTTATAAATTAAAATTTATTAGGAGCTATGATTGATGAAGCATTTTTTTGTAAATACGCTGAATACTTGTTATATTGTGTACATTTGAGTAAATGCAGTATCTAATGTTTCACTATTATTTGAAACTACACCATTTTAACGAATTTCTTCACCATTTTACTGCATTTTCAAGACATGCTACGCCATTCTAAAGAATTATTAGGCCATTAAAAGAACATTTACGCCATTCTTAAGAAAATCTACGCCATTCTAAAGACATTTACGCCATTCAAAGAAAATCTACGCCATTTTAAAGAAATTTTATGCCATTTTAGAACTTTAACGTTATTATAGTGAATTTCTATGGAACTTAGTTATAATTAAGCTTAATTAATATAAGCTTAATTATACCATTTTACGGATATTCGCTGTTAATTCGCCATTTTC
Source organism: Lepidostoma basale (assembly GCA_022606425.2). Taxonomy (NCBI): domain Eukaryota; kingdom Metazoa; phylum Arthropoda; class Insecta; order Trichoptera; family Lepidostomatidae; genus Lepidostoma; species Lepidostoma basale. Next base: position 2,763,569 of record JAHDVF020001251.1, read on the forward strand.
TCTAAATAAATGTATTGTTATGTTATTGATAAAAATATTCAAAACTATCAATACAGATAATTTTGTCTTAACCTGATGCAGTATTAAATGCCAGTAGTGAGAGCAACCAGACTGAAGTGCGTAATTAAATCTGAGATTGATTCTTTTGTTTTGATGACACTACGTTTGAGACCCAGATGCTTATTATTATATGCGATATTCTTAATATTATTTGGACCATTACTATAGTGGTCTTGGCCTGGTGTATTTTTAAAACCCCTTGGCCTTGTGTATTTTTACAAACATTTAGCCTGGTGTAGTTTTACAAGCTCTTGGCCTGGTGTATTTTTACAAACTATTGGCTTGGTGTATTTGTGCAGTAAACAAAATGTTTAAAATGGTCATACTCAAATGTACACAACTTTATACTTGTACACTAAGTGATATTATTAATATTAAATTTAGCATTCTATATTTAATTCAATCAAAACTGATTTCTTGGAATTTAATTCTAACAATTGATTTTTTTATAATTTATGTGTGAGGTTTGATAGAAAAGAAACAACAATTCTTTTTAATTAATCATTAACTATGATTTTGTTCTCCTTCAGAATAGTTCATTCCCTGTTTTATTTGGCATTACGTCCACATTTCAAATAGCCACTTTCAGAGTACAGCTCTCCATATCATATAGCAGACCAGACATAACACTTCTTGTCTTGAGGCCATGATCAAAGTCAAAATTAGCTAATTAATACAAATGAAAATGTCTGTTTTCTAGTAGTTTTATTATATTTTATGTGAATGACATGTTTCCCTTGTCTAAGGCATTATAAAATGAGATTTGATAATACCTTCTTATTCAGCCTTTTGGGGCCTCCACTCCTGGCTGTATTCCTCCTCTTTCCACTCCCTTCTATCCTGAGCGATTCCCATTTCCGCAATCTCCCGGATATCTTTGCGCCAACACAACTGTGGGCGCCCAATTCCACGCTTTGCCGTTTTCGGACATCATCATACCAATCGCCTTGTCCACTTTTCATCTGGGTCACGAGCGACGTGATCCGCCCAACGCCACTTAAGGGTTGCCGCCAGCTTGATTACATCTGAGTCATGACATCCCCGACTCTTTCCCGCAAGCTGATACCCAACATACCTCTCTCCATTGCTCTCTGTGTGACTCTCAGCTAATGATAATGCCTAAGACAGGCAAAATATATCATTCTTCTTCGTCTTCCTCAGCCAATTTCCGTCCACTCCTGGACAAACGTCACACGTCACTCTGTCCTGTGCAGACTGCATCCAGGTTATTCCGACGTGTCTGTTTAGATCATTCTTCCACCGTAGTTGCGGTCGCCCTGCACTTGTCTTTGCCGTCCACGGTCTCCGAGTCAGCAGTTTTCTTGTCCACTTTTCATCTGAGCTTCTGGCTACGAGACCTGCCCATTGCCATCTTAGAGTCGCCACCCGGTGGATGATGTCAGTGACCTTTGTTTTTTCTCTCACCGTATCGCTTCTGACTCTGTCTCTTAGGCTTCACATTGTCATTCACATAAAACATAATAAAACTTGTATAAAACAGACGATTTTATTTGTATTAATTATTTAATATAGTGTTATTCAAGAGACAATAAATTAGAATAAGCTAATACTTTTTTAAAATTTGTTTAAGATATCTGTCAATTTCTATCCGACACTTTATCTATGAATCGAAAGTCCAGTCTTGTCTTTTCGATCAAACCTCGTATATTTCCTGAACAATTGTAATATAATGATGAATTAAAGTTATTTTAAACGGTATGTCAAAGTAAGAAAACGAAAGATGTTCAATTTAACATGCTGAATTGTGTTTTTAGCGCTTTTATATTCCGTTTGAATTAACCCCATGAAATAGCAGAAAGAAGAAAATACACATTTGCACCATTACATCAAATATATTGTGATGAATTTATCTGTATTTTTAAAATAACTGCACATTCAAATATTGATACAAACTTGTATGGAAGCGAAGCATGGAACTGGCAAAAGAAGGATGAAAGTAAAATAAATGCAGTAGAAATGAGATCTCTTAGACGAATGTGTGGATACTCTGTGTATGATAGAGTGTCGAATGAAAATATAACAAGTGAATGCGGTGCGAATGGCGGTGTCATGAACAAAATAATGAAAGGATCATTAAGATGGTTTGGACATATGGAAAGAAAGAATGGTAAAAAAAATACATGTTAGCGATGTAAATGGAACCAGAAATAGAGGAAGACCGAGGAAAATGTGGCACGATCAAATAAATCAAATATTGAATGTCGGCCATGTGAGGAGTCAGAGAAATCGACGCGCGTGCATGACACGATGTATGAATGTTGAGGAAACGAGTGAAATATGTCAAGAAAGAAAAGTGTGGCACTCCATTATTTCTGCCCACCCCTTCGGAGAGACGGTGTGATGGTTAGTTAGTTAGTTAATATGTTTGGAAGTGAAGTAAAGAAAAAAGAAATTCTTTAATTATTATATTAAAAATTTCACTTCAATACATATGCAGTAATTTAATAATGGTATACTGACGATTGATAGTTGTCATTTAAACCGATTTGAGCGCCATCTCTTGGTGACTTTCATTACACACAAGTAAACAATTACATTAAAAATATTGTTCACGGCAAAATAGACTGTAATGCCCGTAGCGATAAAATAACTATTTGTTTGTCACTAAGAATTCATTTATATGCATTTTAAAAGTGAATCATAACTCTTTTTTTAAACCTTCTCCGGAATATAAGAATTAAGTAGTGAAAATTTCATTACAGTCGGTTCAGTATTCGTCGAATCTTTCCGTCGATTTGGAATGTAATGGTCGTGGTATTTTCGTCTCGCCGCTAACGAGTGTATCCGGCGATGTGGTGTTAATACAATGCTTGCACGTGCGCAGGTGTGAGCGGCCAGAACGCCCGCCTCGCACACTCCCTTCCCGGCAGCCCCGCGGACAGGAGAGGCAACTCCCTCGGGGTGGTGGGCTCCGCGGAGAGTCTGGTGTGCAGGGTGAGTCCTCATCACTATCCCACCTAACCTAACCTAACATAACTCCAGAGGTACGCCGCATTCTGTCTGAGGTTTTCTATGGTTCCTAACTTTATATAACCTAATATAACTCTAAGGTTTTCTATGGTACCTAACTTTACCTAACCTAACATAACTCCACAGGTGCGCCGCGTCCCGACTTAGGTTTTCTATGGTTCCTAACTTTATCTAACCTAACATAACTCCAGAGGTACACTGCGTCCTGTCTTAGGTTTTCTATGGTTCCTAACTCAACCTAACCTAACAACTCCACAGGTATGCCGCATCTGCAATGTTTCATTCATGAAACAATAAAAAATACCATTTTGACTTGATCATGTCTAACCAAAGCCAACACATTTTAACGACGGATGTCAAAGGGCTATCCGAGACAATGTTCGTTTTTTTCTTTTTCAGGTCTTAGCTGAACAGGGTTTAGGCAAATACTGTGATCAAGAATTCATCAAAACTACTTCTCGGGAGATGCAAGAGGCGCTGGACATGACACAGGAGGAGATGGACAGGTCAGATATACACACACTCTTATGGAGAGGGAGATGTAATGGGAATGTATCCAGTGGAAAGGATATAATTAGGATTGAGGAGAGGGGAGATGTAACGGGAACGTATCCAGTGGAAAGAATATAATTAGGATTAAGGAGAGGGGAGATGTAATGGGAATGTATCCAGTGGAAAGGGTATAATTAGGATTGAGGAGGAGGGAGATGTAACGGGAATGTATCCAGTGGAAAGGATATAATTAAGATTGAGGAGAGGGGAGATGTAACGGGAACGTATCCAGTGGAAAGGGTATAATTAGGATTGAGGAGGAGGGAGATGTAACGGGAATGTATCCAGTGGAAAGGATATAATTAAGATTGAGGAGAGGGGAGATGTAACGGGAACGTATCCAGTGGAAAGGGTATAATTAGGATTGAGGAGGAGGGAGATGTAACGGGAATGTATCCAGTGGAAAGGATATAATTAAGATTGAGGAGAGGGGAGATGTAACGGGAACGTATCCAGTGGAAAGGGTATAATTAGGATTGAGGAGGAGGGAGATGTAACGGGAATGTATCCAGTGGAAAGGATATAATTAAGATTGAGGAGAGGTTTAACGGGAACATCCAGTGGAAAGAGTATAATTAGGATTGAGTAGAGGGGAGATGTAACGGGAACATATCGAGTGGAAGGGGTATAATTAAGATTGAGGAGAGGGGAGATGTAACGGTAACGTATCCAGTGGAAAGGGTATAATTAGAATTGAGGAGAGGGGAGATGTAACGGGAACATATCGAGTGGAAGGGGTATAATTAGGATTGAGGAGAGGGGAGATGTAACGGGAACATATCGAGCATGGAAATTGAATTTAAATTGAATTGGTTATTTATTATATTTTCATTATTTTTGATGGTTTTTTAAATTTTTAAAATTTCTAAATAATTTAAAGTTAGGTTTTTTATTATTAATGTGCAAAATTTCAAGACCGTTTTCTTTATTAAATGTATGATTATTTTCAATTTAATGGTTAGCGAACTCTGAAAAATTATTATTATATAAATAAATAGAGTTCAGTGAAAGTAAAAAGTATAATTATATTTATTGAAGATTGTAATATTGTGCTCCGCAGGGCCGCACACCACCTGCTGCTGCAGGAGAGGCAGCGCAAGCAAGCGCAGCTCCAGCAGATCCAGCAGAACATGACGGGCCAGCACACGCCTGTGGTGAGTAGCTTAATTTATCTATTTACTTCCATACCTAGTACACATCTATTATTGTTTCTTAGCGAGCTGCCCAATCCGGTCCAAGACACAAACATTAGTGGATTTCAACAAAATAACTAACTAACCATTACGCCGTCTCTCCGGAGGGGTAGGCAGAAAGAATGAAATGCCACACTGTTCCGTCCTGACATACTTCTCTCGCTTCCTCTACATTCATACATCTTGTCATGCACGCACGTCGATTTCTCAGACTCCTCACGTGACCGACATTCAATATTTGATTTATTTGATCGTGCCACGTTTTCCTCTATTTCTGGTTCCATTTACATCGTTAACATATAATTTTTTTACCATTCTTTCTTCATTCATTCTTTCCATATGTCCAAACCATCTTAATGACCCCTCATTATTTTGTTCATGACACCATCATTCGCACCGCATTCACTTCTTGTATTTTCATTTGACACTATCATACAGAGTATCCACACATTTGTCTAAGAGATCTCATTTCTACTGCATTTATTCTACTTTCATCCTTCTTTTGCCAGTTCCATGCTTCGCTTCCATACATAAGGGTCGGTAGAAGAACACCATTGTTCACTGCCATTCTAGCTTTTTTGGATAGGTTTTTGTTTGCGATGACAACTTTAAGTGCACCATTCACTTTGTTGCCTGCCCCAACCCTTCTTTCCATATCCCTCTCCACTCGCCCATCTCTTGTAAACATACTACCTAAATACACAAACTCAATTACTAATCATTACATAATCTATACATTTCATAATTATGTGTTATCTACCAGGTGTATCCATAAGTCTTTTCGGTTTCACTAAAAGATGGCGCCACCAAACAGTATGCGGCGTATGAATGTGACACTACGTCAGTTTGTTCTTCCTACATTAACCTACACACACACACAAGTTGAGTCCGCCAAACAATAGCGTCTGTGTTGTATCGTTCAGTGATCATGTCAACGTTTGTACCTGAAAAAGAAGCTTTTCTTATTTAATCAAAAGAAAAAGACTGTGGAAATTCATCGTTTGCTAGTAGAAACATATGATAGCTCCTTCGATTAGAACATGTGAGGCATGGTTTCATCAAATCACTCCGGCAACAAGACCATGCTTTGTGTCTGGTGGGACGATTGTGTATTATGAACTCAAGAGCGGTATTGTGTATTATGAGCTCTTGAAGCCCGGCGAAACCGTTATTGCACAACCCTATCTCCAACAAATGATTAATTTAAATCACGCATTGATGGAAAGACGACCACAATGAGCCAGAAGACATGGCAAAGTGTTTTTGTTACACGACAATGCGCAGCCTCACACAGCAAAACCAGTGAAAGACACCTTGAAATCACTTGGATGGGACATCCTTCCGCACTCGCCGTACTCCCCCGACCTGGCGCCATCTGACTATTACCTCTTTGCATCAATGCGTGCTCGCTGAGCAGAACTTCAGCAATTTAGAGGAAGTTGGAAAATGGCTCGACGAATGGTTTGCCGCAAAAGACAAACAATTTTTAAGGCATGGATTCATAACTTACCTGAAAGAAATTATAAAAAAGAAATATGAAGAATTTATAAAAAAGAAATATGAAATGGAGGAGAGAAAAAAGTCAATTAATATGGTGTACTACATATTACTATGGTGTACTACAAAGAAATCAAATATTGAATGTCGGCCACGTGAGGAGTCAGAGAAATCGACGCGCGTGCATGACACAATGTATGAATGTCGAGGAAGCGAGAGAAATATGTCAGGTAAGAAAAGTGTGGCAGTCCATTCTTTCTGCCTACTCCTTCGGGGAGACACCGTGATGGTTAATTAGTTAGTTAGTTATTTTTTCCCTTTAAATCGATATTAGGATATTAAGATATTGATTATTTGCAGCAATTTCTAAATAAAAATATTTTGTAATCTCGTATTCTATGATTTGACATTGAATTATTTTTATCCAGTTAAAAAAAAAAACATTTTTCGACAGGTTAATTAAATTGTTATTTTTTCCTTGTAGGGTTTTGGTCCCGACAACGGACTACAGGCGCCGTACCCCGGAAGCCCCACGAGACAGGGGAGCAGCCCTGGTGGGCCCTTATAGCGGAGGCCCATCTTCTTATAGCCCCAGTCCGGCCCGGTCAGGTGACCCCCACTCCCACACCCTGTCCCCCCCTCCAGTCACCCTCACACTTTCAGGGGTATTCAATTTCCACTTGCAGTTTTAATGTTTTTTTAATTACAATTATGTATAACAAATTTTATTAATCTACGTATAAAATAAACTTACAACCATAATTAATTTATTAATTTTGTTTTTATTTAATAATTATTTTTATGTTCTTTTAAATTAAATTTTATTAGATAAGGAAATATAAATGTTTATTAAAAATACGAGTTTATGTATTAAATCAATTTTTGTATTTTTTTTTTCAAAAGTTCTCAGCTGCTTACAGTCAGATTACGAAAGCTCATAAAAATCAAAAATCATTTTCTAAAAAAACTATGGAACAAGCGTGAGTTTTGATTTTAGATTTTTTCAAACTTCTTCTCTTCTTCTTCCCTTTTGGTAGACTCGGGAGTCTGTTATTTCAGGCGAGTCCTCTTGAGATGCTGAACTCCAGCTTTCTCTCCACCGTTTCGGGGGTCTTCCTGGTCGGCGTTGTCCGTTTGGCGTTCCATGGAGAGCTATGTGTGGTATCCTATTTGAGCTCATCCTTTCTACGTGTTGATGCCAGTATCGCCGTCTTTGACGTCCCCATCTGACCACATCTTCGACCTCGCAGATTTTCAAACTAAGATTCTTTATCTATTGGATAACTAAAATGTCAACAAATGTTTCTTCATTGCATCAAAGATCTCACTTTTTCTATTCTTCTAGGAGTTTTATTAAATTTTATATGGAATGACCTGTTTCACCCTTCTAAGGCATTATCATATGTGCTTTAAAAGGGCGATATATGTCATTCCATATAAAATTTCATATATCTCCTAGAGGACAGACATTTTCATTAATATTAATTATTAATACAAATGAAAACGTCAGTTTTCTAGATGTTTCATTACATTTTATGGGAATGACATGTTTCGCCCTTCTAAGGCATTATCAGATGTGACGAAATTTCAGCTCTTTGCTGTTTATATACATTTTTATTTTATTTTATATATTACATAATACTTAGAATCATCACCGCGTCTCCCGCGGGGCGAAAAGAGAAGGATGGAGTGCCGCATCGGTTAAAGTGTGATAGTCCATTCTTTCTGCCTACCCTTTCGGAGAGACGGCGTGATGGTTAGTTAGTTAGTTAGTTACTTAGAATCATTAGTCACCTTGAAATATGTAAAATCATTTGTAAACAATTTGTAAGATGTTTTTCTTAGAAACACTTTATTTCATCCTACCTCAAATAACTTATTTTTGATTTATATAATATCATTTAGTATCCCCTAACTATGTAACCATTGTTATAAAATATCTTAACGAGTTCCAAGAAACACTTTCCAATATTTCTGGACCTACCCAAATAATTATTTGTTAAAAATGTATGAAGTCACATCAATTTTCATTAATTACCATATTCTACTCCATTTTTTAGTGTATATAAACAGCAAAGAGCTGAAATTTCGTCACATTTGAATGCCTTAGAAGGGTGAGACATGTCATTCCCATAAAATATAATAAAACTTCTAGAAAACTGACGTTTTCGTTCGTATTAATTATTTAATATGGAGTTTTACATCATTGTTCAAGAAACAATAATAAGAAAAGAGATGGCCCGAAATAGCTTCTTCAAAATGAAGAAACTATTTTGGCCCTAGCGGCCTCCAATCAGTTTAAGTAGAAGGAATGAGATTTATTTGCAAATACAGTGAAACCCCTATTTTACGCTTTTTAAGGGACGGAAAAAAATGTAATGGAAGGTATTGAAAAAGAACACATTTAATTTTCAAATTTCAATTGCATCTCAATAGAGACGAAGACGTAAACTGGAAACTGAACATGGATGATCAAGGTGTTTACAGGACTTATGACCTGTCATTGGTTGGGTTAAGCGCACGCTTCATGTAATTACAACATTCCCCATTCCACCTTTGTTATTTGTGATCATGCATGACAAATTTTTGGAAGATGTATATATACTTCAAAATCCATATTTATCTTCACGTGGCAGTTTCAGTCAGCCATCTTTGTAGATTTGGTTGCACTAGTGAATTTTTTCAAGAATTAACCTATACAACCGACCCACTAACGCCATCTATGGAGAATGATTTTCGGCATTTAGCAAACTACCTTATTAACACAATGTGAAGGCTGTTGACCAACATATTGTTAGAAGCCGCTAGGAGTATTATTCCATTCTATATGCCAAAGAATTTTGACCAGAATATTTGAAGACCAAATATTTGTGAATGTATACCTGTATACAAATCCTGGAAACTGAACATGGATGATCAAGGTGTTTACAGGACTTATGACCTGTCATTGGTTGGGTTAAGCGCACGCTTCATGTAATTACAACACATTTAATTATTTTTAAATCACGTAGATCAGTTCTCAAAATGCGTCAACCAAAATGAAACCAATGTAAAAAGAAAGAAATATTGTAAATGGCAATCGCAATTAATGTCAAAAAGAACGAAGCGTTACAAATCGAGTCGAAAACCGAATGACAGAAGGACAGATGTTAAATCAAAATCAGATGCGCGTAACTCGCATATTTTGAATATTTTTGATGTAAATTGCGGGAAAAAAATGTTAAAGCAGGTAATTTATGTACTTATCGGGATTGAAATAATTAAACGCAGTTGACGGGAATCGGAGATCGACGTCTTTCATTTTAGTGAAGGTACGTTCAGAGGACAAATACTCTTGACTTTAGAAAGTATCTTGTCTTCCTAATGTCGAACCATCTCTAATGCATTCCTGGTATTATGTTTTATTTTCATAATATCGTACCTGTACTCAATAGATGCCTTAAACATTTTGCTGTTTATAATGTCTTTTGAGTAAATAAACTGATTTGATTTAACCGGTGAAAATTGAAATATGTTGGCCAATCACCACGTCGCTCGCCGACCAATCACAGCCGAAACGATGTGCCGAATAATTGTCAAGCGCGCGTAACTCGCATATTTTCGACATAAATTCTGGAATAAAAACGTTAAAGCAGTTAAAATATGTACTAAAATATATCGGGACTGAAATAATTAAATGCAATTGGCGGGAAAATGTTAAATACGGGGACGTAAAATCCGAGTTTCACTGTAAATTTTTGTATGAATTTTGTTTTTACAGTCGTAAACCAATGTCAACAGCTGTGAACTTTAAAAAATATTTGATTTTAAATATTTATAAATGTTATCATAATCACAGCATGCAAAATACAGCCTTTTGGTAACTCACCTATTGAAATCAAATTTTAGTTAAATAAAATTGATGTCATAGAAAAAAAGATATTTACCTTGAGTAAAAATATTATTTGGACTGTATTTTGAATGCAGTGACGTATATTTGAAGTGAGATTTTAAAACATTGCCTCATTCATAAGTTACACATTATCAAAATGGAGTCAAAAAGTCATTACAAAATGGCGTCCCACAATATTACTTCACTTTGATTATGTTTTATTAAATTGTATAGTTTTTCACGTAAACAAGGCAGCTGCAATCTCTGGCCCTTTAAAAACCACAATATGGAAAAACAAAGACATGGCCATTAAGAGTAATATGAGAATCTATAAAGCATGCGTAAGACCAATAATAACATATGGCGTCGAAGCAAGGGCAGACACAGTAAGGACCAAACAAGTTTTGAGGACTTCCGAGATGAAGACACTGACAAATCACTAATACATTCAAACGTAAAGAGTAAAAAATATATACTAATGTCTCACACACATCCCACATTTTCTTCTATGTCTGTTGATATGTTCTAGTTTCTGTCAGAACAACTCTTTCAAGAATATAAATAAGAGAGGAACAAGAATATGAAGTAGTTATCTATATATATAAAACAAAATCGTTTTAGTTACACCATTTATAACTCAAGAACGACTAGACCGATTTTGATGATCTTTGATTTGTTGGATTTGTCTCTGTCCCGAATAGCAGAATAACTATTTAAACATCGGAAAAAATCGACCCGAGTGCATCTCATCCAGCAAATATAATAGTTTAACAGAAAGGAGTGCAACAATGCTACGTGAATCAGTTCGATTCGCTTCAATAAAGCAAATCCCTTGCTGCCGTGTGAAGTACATTCACATCAATGTAATTCAAATACTTTTCATTTAGATTTTTGCACATTTATTGAACTTAATTCATTTTGTCTTAATAAATAACTGAATTTAATTAAACTAATAAGTTAACACAACATTTATTGATTCTAAGGCGGTGCGAAGTTCGGCGGTGCTGGTCAGCTAGTTTTTAATAAATATAATTTTAATCTTCTTCTTCTTCACTTTTGATAGACTCAGGAGTCTGTTATTTCAGGCGGGTCCTCTTGAGACGCTGAACTCCAGCTTTCTCTCCACCGTTTCGGGGGTCTTCCTGGTCGGCGTTGTCCGTTTGGCGTTCCATGGAGAGCTATGTGTGGTTTCCTATTTGAGCTCATCCTTTCTACATGTTGATGCCAGTATCGCCGTCTTTGACGTCCCCATCTGACCACATCTTCGACCTCGCAGACTTCTCGGATTGCTGTATTCCTAACTCGATCACGTAGGGTCTTGCCAGCTATAGCGCGGAGTGTTTTCATATCGGTTGTCCTGAGCATGCTCTTTGTTTTGACAGTGTCTGCCCTCGATTCAATGCCATATGTGAGGATTGGTCGCACACAGGTCTTATAGATGCGTACCTTGCTGTCAGTCCTCATGTCCTTGTTTCTCCATATGACATCTTTCAGGCAGCCTGCAACTGCTACAGCCTTATCTACCTGTGACCTTACTTCTCTGGGGAGGTCATTAGAGCTGGTTACTTTGCTTCTGAGATATCTGAATTGGTCTACCTGTTCAATTTTATCTTGGCGTACGGAGACTTCGCATCTTTTTATTATTATTATTTATTTCATAATTTTAATATGTAAATAAAACAGTGCCAATGTTTTAAAATCTCGTCAAAACATTTTATTGTATATTTATGAAATTAAAAGACAATTACTAACATTGTAAACAAAGTTATTAAACTTTAATCAAAGTAAATTTATAAAATGTTATTCTTTTCGTTTTCGATACAAATTTGAAATTTTTTATAAACATTTGATGTTCTAGTGGAATTTTCATAATTCCAAGATGTATAAATATATGTAATTAATATATTTAAAAAAAAAAACCTTTGGATAATCTATAAGGACTGCATTATAATATTAACTATATATGAAAAACTAAAAATATAGAATGTGTAACACAATGGGTGTGGAATGTTTTTTTGTAATATATGTGCGTATGGCATCATTTTTTTAAGTATTGTAATTTGGTGTAATATACGTATAAATATTTTTTCTGTTGGAATCTACTTAGGGTGCTTCGATGGCTTATTGTAAAAACTCGACAAACACATTAAATGTCTGCTAATTCTGAGTCATTTGTGAATTGTACAACCGATCAAATGGTCATTCTTCTTCTTCGAATGCCATGTCAGGTCCTTCTGGCGTAGGCCTCTCTGTCCTGTGCTAGACGGAACAACTCCCCAACTCCTTGATATTTTAATTGTATCTCAATAGAGACGAAGACGCAAACTGGAAACTGAACATGGATGATCAAGGTGTTTACAGGACTTATGACCTATCATTGGTTGGGTTAAGCGCACGCTTTATGTAATTACAACATTCCCCATTCCACCTTTGTTATTGTGATCATGCATGACAAATTTTCGGAAGATGTATATATACTTCAAAATCCGTATCTATCTTCACGTATCAGTTTCAGTCAGCCATCTATGTAGATTTGGTTGCACTTGTGAATTTTTCAAGATTAACCTATACAACCGACCCACTAACGCCATCTATGGAGAATGATTTTCGGCATTTAGCAAACTACCTTATTAACACAATGCGAAGGCTGTCGCCTAACATATAGTCCTTGATATTCTTGAGCCAGGACATCTGGGGTCTTCCCACACCGCGCCTACCCTCGATCTTCCATTTCATGATATGGTGCAGTAGATTGTATTTCTCGTTGCGGAAAATGTGTCCCAAATATACCCATCTTTCTAGACATCGGACAAAATATTCTCTTCCTACTCTGGCTCTATGTAGCACCCCATTGTTGGTTACCGTATCAGTCCATGAAATCCAGCCATTAAGAGTAAGATGAGAATCTATAAAGCATGCGTAAGACCAATAATAACATATGGCGTCGAAGCGACAGACACAGTAAGGACCAAACAAGTTTTGAAGACTTCCGAGATGAAGACGCTGAGAACCATAGCAGGCAAGACACTGAGAGATCGCGTGAGGAACACCAGAATAAGAGAGATATGTGAGGTTGAGGATATTATAAGATGGAGCAGACAGTGAAAAAGGGACTGGTACAGTCATGTTAAAAGAATGGACACCACCAAACTCCCCTATATTGCACTACATAATCAGCCTCATGGGACTCGTCCTCGTGGAAGACCTCCTAAAAGATGGAAGGACAGCTGGGAGTCTACCTCACAGAAGGAGCAACTCTCTGAAGAACAGACCACATAGGACAAAATCAGAAAAAATATAAATCATACAAAAAAAATGTCCAAAATTGTCAAAAATACGTTTTTTTTTGTGTTTGGTGAGTTTTTACAAAAAACCAATGAACAATGTTTTGTTACGAAAAAGGTTTTAGAAAGATACTTCTTTATTGTTGATTTGTGCTCATATATGAGCAGTTTATATGTGTGTGAATGTCTAGATGTTGAATTTAAATTATGTATTATAATAAAAAAATACCCTTAAATATTAAAATATATATATTAAACACATTTCCCTTTCTAAAGGATAGAGTTGACATTAAAAATTGGGGTGAAATGTAGCCATATTATATTGTATTCGAGTTTTAAAAAATGATGTGTCAAAACACAGTGAAGCAAACAAAAAGAATAAGTTAATTAGGAATTAATTTGAATCAAATGAAAGTAAAAATAACAAAATGCCATCTGTGGGTGCAAATGGTAAACTGGTGTTGAATTGTTGTTTATTAGTGCCATCTATGGGTCAACACGCGTAACATTATCAGACTATTAAAATAAAATCTTGCAAAGGTTTATATCTGATTTTTTTCCGTTAACTAGACGTATTTGAATTTAAAAAAAAGGAATTATTGCTGAATTGTAAAGCAAACTTGAATTAATTTATTGTTTCTTGAATAATAATATAAAACTTCATTTTATATCATTACATAATACGAATGAAAATGTCTGTTTTATTTCAGTTTATGGGAATGCCATATTTCGCCTTTTTAAGGTATTATCAAATGTCAAACACATTTGATAATGCCTTAGAAAGGCGAAACATGTCATTCCTTTAATCTGTAATAAAACTTTTAGAAAACAGACGTTTTCATTCTTACTAACCCTTACCACTCCATTATTTTTTGATATTGTTTGTCAGCCAACTCTAATTTAAATAATGTCAAAATATTTTTATTGATAGGTAGTTACAAAAAATATCGTTAAAAATTCATTTGTAATGATTTATTCTTCAAATAAAAAACAATTTACAAAAAACATTATGGACTACTTATAGTTTTGCATAGTATGTTACTTTTTAAAAACATCTCCAGGATGGAGACCAGGTTTTCTGGAACAGGTCTCAAAAAACCACACTGTTTCCCGTCTTCCCCCTGGAATCTTTTTTTACTGCACACAGTACAGTCTTTAGAACCTTTGTCCAGTTTCGCAATGAAGTGGGGCTTGTACTCTAATCGCTCCTCTGCATGACGTATCACGCCAAGTTCCCACCATTAGGTTATGTGAATTTGCAAGGATTATTTTATAGTAAAATAAAAACGGAAAACAGTCAAAATCTTATTAAAACGTGAAATTTAATGTTTTTTTAACAATGACACTTGTCAAGTTTTGCATGCGAAAACACACCGCGCACGCAATATAGCCATGCCGGCTGCCATTCGACAAAGGAGTGGTAAGGGTTAATATATGGTTGTTACTAGAAAGAGAGGATCACTGCGTTTGAAAGTGCCATAGTTACACTGCATCATATGTTGGTTACTCCATGTTATAATGAGTTATATAAAACATGTTTTGGTGAATTCAGGGGGGATATTGGTGATGTGATAAGTTGTGATACGATTAGAAAATGTATTGAGTGGCTACATTCTTCTGTCAACTCTCTCCTTTAGAAGGAAATGTAAAAATGTTTGGTGTCAAAGCTGGTGCCTTTATCTTTAATGAGCCCATTTCACATTGAAACACGTTAAAATAAACCTTACAAATGATTTATAGTAACTCTATTGACAAACTAGCCATCTTCTTCTTCTTACGCTGTTGAGTCATGTCCTCGTATCTGTCCTGCGTTACTCAGAATAGGTTCAGAGAACAATCTAATTTTTTTAATCTAATTTTTCCTTTATCATTGATAGAGTCAACCATTCAGAAGATGCATTGAAATCACATTGTAATTTTATTTCATTGAAAAAGTGTTTCTCTTTAGCGCAAACAGCTCCCGAGACAGGAATACCGTCACCCTTTGTCGACAGAACCACAAAACCATTCCATTATCAAGATCTTAAATCTCAATTGAAAGTACGTCTCGTTTGCATTTATCCATTATTATATACACTTTTTTACAGTGAAATAAAATCAACGACAATATTTTATGAGTATGAACTAAGCTGCGGGTGCTTTATTGCAAACTCGAAACTTTATGACACGACTATAGAGCCACAAACGTATGTTGGCGTGGCGAAAATGTGAACTAAACGCCCAATGTCATTGTGACAGATTTGAGTTTTTGTTTGCATTTTAAGTACTATTGTGAAATATTTTTGTTTTAAACTGTTAATGAATAAATTATTCAAATTGACATAGGAACAAATACACATAAAGATTCGAAAAATCATGAAAATTTGACATTTGATACATTATTGAAACACCTGATGATGTCAACATTGGTTGATGAAACAGCTGTCGCTTAAAATAAAATACAATTGCGATACATAAAACAAAGTTATATAATTTAACAGTTAAGGTATCATAGAGTTTCGGCCAAAACAATGGACTATTTAATTTGGTTTTATAATTTTTTTTTTCAATTACCTAAGTGTCCCGGATAATTCGCTTCCCAGTTAACCCGAAACCCGGAAAATTTTGATTGTACTTTACATTTTTTTTTAAATAAAACCTAAGGCGTTAACACTGGAATTCCATAATGATAATGAAGGTGTAAAACCTTCAAAACATGTCGAGAAAAATAAAATCAAAAGCAGAAAAAGATTCTTAAAAAATTGTAATGTTATATCGTGTTTCAATGTGAAAGTAGGGTTGTGTTTGTGTGAAACTCTTTTCAAATCGTATATACACCATCTGTTGAATTTATTAAACACTTATTGTGAACCTTAACAAATGTCTAAGATCTTAGTGATAATTTAAAGTCTATTGAAGAATTGTTATCGTTTTTATAAAGGCATTAATGTCATTTTACACTTAGGATGTCAGTTTAATAGATTCATTCTCTGTATACAACAATCATAGTCATTGCAATGACATCTGTTAAACACATTTGTAACTATATTCGATGAGCAAGCTTTCAAAATAAGTTTGAAATTTTAACAACAGATGGCATTTGATGCGCAATATGTATTTTGTTTGCAAACACTGTTGCATTTTATTTTTAGCGTGTATTTGAATATTTTTAGACCCCCACTGCCAAAAGTTCTACGATAATATTATTTTATAAGTTTTTATGTATAGTTTTTTCCCCAATATTAGCTTGTCTCCATCCATTGCTGGATGAAAGCGTCTCCGCGCTATCCCTCTCGATTTCTCGCCAGCGTTCTTCAGGCTCTTCTCGCCTCATGGCTCCACCTGGTAGGCTGTCTCCCGACACTTCTTCGGCCCAACCTTGGCTTTCATTACCATATTTCGTTATTCTAAATCTACTCAAAAATGTAACCATGTTTTTGACACATTTTTTTTTGTGAACGTGACACAACGTGATTATTAATTAGCTTTTTTTTATTCTAAATTAATGAAATAATCTCAAGTTAAAGATTATATTTTTTTCTTTTATTTATTAATAATGTTTCATCAACTCAACTTCCCGACACTGTTCCCTTTTCATCACCATTCAATTTATTGTTTTATAATTAGATAGACAAAAAATTGTTAAAATTTTATTTAAATCACATACAAACGTGTTTGGATGCAAAACTGAACAATTGAATCCAACTATAAACCATTTACAATTTATTATTTAACCGAATGAAGAAAAAAATAACATTAGGAAGTTTTTAATTATTAATTTAATACTTTTTCACTACGGCAATAACAAAAAATGTTCCTTTATCTTTACTCCCAAAATTAAACTTTAATGCATAAAAATTGTCATCAAAAACCATATTTAAATTAAAATAATAGTTTTAGGCACTTACCTGAATAAGGTCTGGTTTTTTGGAACCATTTTTGTTACATTTCAAACTCATAATGTGCCCAAAATGTATAATGTATTCAAAAACTCATGTTGTATTCAAAACCCACACTATATCTTAAATGTATACTGCATCCAATATACATAAAACTGTGCATAAAACTTAAACTGCACTTAAAACTCTTGTTGTATCTTAAAATATATATATTTATAACTCATACTGTATCAAAATGCAAACTGTTTAAATCCTATATTGTACTTTAAACTCATCCATCTTTATTATACCCAGAATGCAGATTGTATCCCATAACACATACTGTAACCAAAACTCACATTATACTAAAATGTGCCCAAAACTATCTTTGTACTCTAAATGTACCCAAAACTCACATTATACTCTAAACGTGCCCAAAACTCACATTGTACTCTTAACGTGCCCAAAACTCACATTGTACTCTAAACGTGCCCAAAACTCACATTGTACTCTAAACGTGTCCAAAACTCACATTGTACTCTAAACGTGCCCAAAACTCACATTGTACTCAAAACTCATGCTGTGCCCAAACTCGTAATTTAGAATTCAAACCCGTGTTTCAATGAAACATTGTATGTTGTTTATATATATCCCGTGTACACATTTCTTATGATATCCAAGATTGTAATACAGTATTTTAACTCAAATAGGGTGTTTTAACAATCATGGATGATTTTTTTCTATGGATATATATTATATATAGTTAAGGCGCTCCCAATGCCAAATGTCCAACTAAAGTTTTGTACCTCCCGAATAATATAATATAATATAATGTAATAAATCCCATCTGAAGTTTTTGGTGTCAAATAAAAATACTATTGTGGTATGGAACATGATTTTCTTACATCAATAATAAAATGTTTTATTTAACAATACGTTTGTGTTTTATTTACTTCATTAGCAGTGACACAATACCAAGTCTTCAAGAATGACCAATTTTATAGTCTACAGCATAAGTTCTCAAATTTTTTTGTCCCGTAGACCCCTCGACGATTTTTCTGTTTTGCGTAGACCCCCTGCTTTCCCAATATTGATTTTTTTTTACAAATTTATCTACATATTGCTATAAATTTGTTTTAGAAGCTGACACATATTATTATTATCATTATTTTGTTGAATCGCTCTTTACATCTGAGTTATTTATTTAGTGTGATATGATGATAGATGTAATGGGTCCTTCTTTCTTCTTTTTGCCCTGTCACACCTCCGTGGTGCATAGGGCTTCAAGGAACCTTCTCCACCTGACTATCATAACAACATCCCAAGTGAGGCCTGCTGCTTTAATCTCGTCCTGTAGGGTTCTTCTCCAGGTGGCTCTAGGTCTGCCTCGCTTCCTCTTTCCCCCCATAGGGGACCAGTCTAGTGCGCCCTGAGGGATGCAGGCTGGATTCCGTCTCAGAGTGTGACCGATCCACTGCAATTTGCGTCTAGCGACTTGTTCTCTAATTGGCTTTTCGCCTGCCATGGTCCAGAGAACGGCATTTGACACTGTTTGAGGCCAATAGATCTTGAATATTGAGTGAAGGCACCTATTTATAAACACCTGGAGTTTTCCAATAACGTAAGATGTAAAGAGTATCTTCTTCTCTGGTTTCAATCCTGGGATTGGTTTGCAGCAATTTCCTCTATTCTTCTCTTCCATTCTTCGCTGTCTTGTGCGGCTCTTTTGAAATGTGCATATGATGAGCAGCGCACGTCCACCAACAGGTCCTCCAGGTACTCTCGGCGTGGGCGTCCCCTAGAGTTTGTCCCCTCGGTCATACCCTCCATTATGGCATGCAAGAGGCCTTCTTGTCGTATTACATGGCCGATCCATCTTGCACGCCTTTCGGACAAGGTCCTGAGCAGGTGCCTTCCTCCTTTGATTCCTTAAAGAACTTCCTCATTCGTGATGTGGTCTCTCCAGGAAATTCCTAAGAGTCTTCTATAGGACCACATCTCAAAAGCCTCTAGTCTCCGCTTATCCCTTTCAGATAGACACCATTTCTTGCAGCCGTACATCAAGACACTCCATACATAGGTCTTGATGAGGAGTATTCTGAGTTTTAGGTCTATAAAGAGTATATAGTTACCATATTGATTCTCGTGACATGTGATAGGTAGCTAATCTATCGCCATTTTATTGTCACGTTATTCTACACCAGACCAAAGACAGCGAGATTCGGGAAATAAATAAAACGAATATATTCAAAATAAGATTATATATTTTGAACAACATTTCATCTTGACCATATGTATAATATATTAAATTATATATTTAAAAAATTAAGAAATACCGAAAAAAATAATACACATAATAATAATTTACAAAAGTTACTAATATCAAAAATGGGGATCTACAACCTTTAAAAAAAACTTTTTTTAAGAGGCAAAAAAGTTGAAATATCTAATAGTCATATACACACCCAAGAAACAGTAGCGGTAGATTAAAAAAATTCTAGCTTATACAAACTTTCATATTTATTACTTCACTTTTTGTTGTCGATTTATAATTATAACACACAACAACGCACATTTTTATTTATTTATTACAAAAAATTAACAGACAGGTTTTGAGAGTTGACAAAACTTTTTTGAATAAATTTTAACACCGAGGAAGGGCGTATGCGACCCAAATGTTTATGAAAAGTACACAAAAGTGAAAGAGAAAATATGTGTCAAATGTGAATCCACAACACAAAGTGACGGTAGATATATCGCACGCTTAATAGAACACTGCCTTAACTCAAAAAAGCAAGTTTTGCTCAATCTGACATGAGTCGGTGTTTTAACAAAAACAGACGAAAAACCCGTACGAATGGATAGCGTTAACATTGTGAAAAATAGATGGATAGCGTTAACACAAGCCTCTGTCTAATGTTAACTCAATTGTGACCTAAACCATAATCGGTCAGTTTACTATTAAGCGTGCGATATATGAAATAATAAAGTAAAACAAAAGAGATCCAATCAAGTGTCAAAAAATTTAAATAAAGTGTTTCAAATAGCCGCAAGTTAAAAATAGTAGTTTTGAGATAAACGGGTTTATAGTTTTATTTTGTTTTTTGCTATATTTTATCATTTAAAATAAGTTTTCTTATGCAAACTAAATTTTAAAAGTAAGAATACAGTTCTTAGAAATGATTAAGACGTGTTTTTGCCATGAAAGTATAGTAAGCTTCATATTATTAAAGAAAATGTGTTTTGCCGCCACATATTAGCTAGACCGTCGCACAAATAATTTTGTAATGGGCCGCAATTTAAGTTGCTGTCATTTGCCAGGATACATATTGTGTCGCAGCAAAAGGCCGCAAGTTTTGGCTGTGCCGTGGTAAAAAGCAGCAACTTAAAATGATGCTTTTTGCCAAAACATGTATGAAATGAATACAATTTTGCGGCTATTGGGATAGTGAATATCTTAGTAAAGGAAAGAGATAGAGAACAATCTGTGATTGTATATGATAGAGGCCAGTTATAAGAATGCTTTGAGCCGTGTTACGCCAAACAGCCGCAACTTAAGTTACGGCTTGTTGCCCTTTACACATTAGTGCAAACGTAAAAAAAAATATTACCCCGCAATTTTTCTAGGTGTGTTTAAGTATAAGGTAAACTTTTAAATATTGTAACAATAACATTATCATATATATATTAAAATAGCACACATTATTAAGTACAGTGAACAACGGTATTCTAAATACAAATTATTTTAATCCTTAGGCACTAAAAGTCAAACTTAAAATTAACAAGAGTTTCCAGAGTGGGGGAAATCCAATCAATATAACAATATCAACCCTGTGAACAAATTTAGCATTGCGTCGGCTCCGTTATCAAACAACAAAGCCATTTCAACAACTTTTAACTTACGAATGTATTTATTGCTGGTGCGAATAAAAAACACTAATTAACTAATTGTCTGCGGGAAGGGTATTAATCCCCGTTTACTGAAATGGCAGTGGGCCTACGGGAAGGGTAAAAATACCCCTTTTGCGAACTTGTAAAATGTCGGAAGTGTATTCTTACAAATATTTCAATTAAATATTATAATTACACAGTGAAACCTGTCACAATGAGATAATTCGTTCCAGAATCTTATGCGTTATGTGAAACACTCGTTAAGCAAAACAATTTTTCCCATATAAATCAATGTATAAGGTGTTTATTTTAGAGGTTTGGTTTTTAAACTGGCAACATTGTTTCTACAGACTGTCAATTTGACAGTTGACAGTTGATTTGTAGTCAGTACGTTTTGCCATTTTACCATGAATAGACTGACGTCAGAACAGCGCTTGCAAATTGTGCAAATTTATTTTGAAAATCATGGTTCGGTTCACCAAACTTATCGTGCACTACGTCCATTTTACGGTCGACATAATCGTCCATCCGAGCAAGTTATTCGGAAGACCGTGGATCGTTTTCGCACCACGTACACTCTAGTGCATAATACGCATTCACAAATCAATTTTCGTTATTTACCATATTCCCGATGAGGTTCGCAACCCATCACACCGCATCTCCCGCGGGGCGAAAAGAGAAGGATGGAGTGCCGCATCTATAAAAGTGTGACTTTCTGCCCACCTTTTCAGGGATACGGCGTGATGGTTAAATAGTTTTTTTTTTGCTCCATTTACTAGTGTATATAAACTGCAACGAGTTGAAGTTTCGTCACATTTGATAATGCCTTAGAAGGGCGAAACATGTAATTTCCATAAAATATAATAAAACTTCTAGAAAACTGAAGTTTTCATTAGTATTAATTATTTAATATGGACTTTTACATCTTTTTTCAAGAAACAATAAATAGTCCCATGGTGTTGACCAAAGACACAATCTCATTGACGTGAAGATAAGGCTTCTTCCCTTTTATGCGTCACTCAATGTCGCAAGGAAGCATTTTTTTCACAATCTGTTTTGCTAGTTATGCGAATTACTCTAATGACCTTTATACCGAAGTACGTGAACAAGTCAGTAAAGCCTCTGCCGTGTCAGGATGCCTGAAGTATCTGGTCTGGAAGAACAAGCACATGCGTGTCGACAGCAAGATCAGAATCTATAAAACATGCGTGCGACCTATCATGACGTACGCTGTAGAGATGCGGGCTGACACTGTGCGAACCAAGGGACTACTAAGAACATCGGAGATGAAGGTCCTAAGATCAATTACTGGAAAAACCCTCCGAGATCGTGTCCGTAACGTAGACATAAGAAAAACTTGCGAAATAGAGGATATCATTCAGTGGAGTAGATCCAGAAGAAGATACTTGAGGGACCATGTAGCCCGAATGGATGGTGACAGACTTGCATATACAGCCGCTTATAAAATCCCCTCCGGACACCGCCCACCTGGAAGACCGCCTAAGAGATGGAGGGACAGCTGGATCTCATCATCCGACGAGACATGATTTCTGTGTCACAGATCGTCAGATCTATTTAAAAGAATAAGAAGAAGAAGCGAATTACTCGTTATGTGAGGTTATGAGAGGTTCCACTGTATTTCTATTTCTACGCACGTTAATATGTGCGCAAATCTACCCGCAGACAATGTCTCGATAAAAATGGCAAACCGTGCCGAATCAACAATCAAAAAACTCACTCAAACGTGCAATAGTACTGTCATACCACAATGACTAAAATTTAATATTAAATATTCTTCTCTGTCTTACACCGCTCGGAATAACTTCTCCACGATTATTTTTCCTGTTCCAATCTTTGATGCTGCGTAGCCAAGACATTTGCCTTAGACCAGGACATTTCGTCAATTGATATTAATATTAAACATAATGGGAGAGTGGATAAGAATATTGAAAGAAGGGTTGGGGCAGGCAACAGAGTAAATGGTGCACTTAAAGTTTTCATCGCAAACAAAAGCCTATCCAAAAAAGCTAAGATGGCAGTGAATAATGGTGTTCTTGTGCCGACCCTTATGTATGGAAGTGAAGCATGGAACTGGCAAAAGAAGGATGAAAGTAGAATAAATGCAGTATCTTAGACGAATGTGTGGATACTCTGTGTACGATAGAGTGTCGAATGAAAATATAAGAAGTGAATGCGGTGCGAATGATGGTGTTATGAACAAAATAATGAAAGGATCATTAAGATGGTTTGGACATATAGAAAGAATGAATGTAGAAAGAACGGTAAAAAAGTTTATGTTAACGATGTAAATGTAACTAGAAATAGAGAAAGACCGAGGAAAACGTAGTACGATCAAATATATCAAATATTGAATGTCGGCACATGAGATATATGTATGTAAACAACGTAAATGGAACTAGACATAGATGAAGATCGAGGAAAACGTGGCACTATCGAATCAATCAGATATTAAATGTCGTCCACGTGAGTCGGAGAAATCAACGTGCGTGCATGACACAATGTATGAATGTTGAGGAAGCGAAAACGGTATGTCAGGAAAGGAAAGTGTGGCAGTCCATTCTTTCTGCCTACAAAGAGACAGTGTGATGATTGGTTAGTTAGTGTTTTGATAAATTCCCTTATTTCTAAATTAAATATGGAATTCCAATGTTAACGCCTTAACCTTCAATGAAGTTTAATTCTTTCAAGTTTCTTAACATTTTCTTAAAGAATAGCTGACATGTTAAATTAAATGTATTCGATTGTGCCATGTATTTCTATGCCTTTATAGTTTCCATCCAAACTGCTTGAAAACAATTTAAAAAAAACAAATAGTCATTTAACATTTCTTGAGGATGCATACATCTTCCTTATATCCTTAGTTTGGTATTCAATCATTCATCTACTTTCCGTTCTATCTCTTGAGTAACGTTTATCTTAGTTACATACTTAATGCTTAAACCATAGGATTGTCTAAAAAATAAGTTTAAAATTATACAAATTCTAAAACATTAACTAACAAAAACATTAAAAATGTAATGATTGCTACGAAATATACAAAAATTAAACACTGAGATTAAAGGCAAGACTTCCAAACACCATAATAAATTA
Source organism: Lepidostoma basale (assembly GCA_022606425.2). Taxonomy (NCBI): domain Eukaryota; kingdom Metazoa; phylum Arthropoda; class Insecta; order Trichoptera; family Lepidostomatidae; genus Lepidostoma; species Lepidostoma basale. The sequence continues at coordinate 2,787,876 of JAHDVF020001251.1, forward strand.
TTGTATATTTAAAAACATAAAAATTAAGTAATTAAAAAAGATTTCTGCTTCAAAATTTCAGTTGGTAAATTACCATCACTTTGTTTCTTTTTTTGTTTTTTTCTCTAATCTTGAATGTAAAATACACACATAGGTATGTGTATATGTGTAAATATGACTTGTGTAAGAGTGACTTGGTGATGAATGTGTCTAAATCTAAAGTGATGGTTTTCGAGAAAGAAGAATGTATGACGATTTGTGATATAAGTGCGATGGGCGAGAAATTGGAGCAAGTTACTGAATTTACGTATCTGGGAAGCATGTTTACAAGGGACGGAAAAATGGAGAAAGACATCGAAAGGAGGGTTGGTGCTGGGAATAAAATAAATGGCGCACTCAAAGTCATTACTGCAAATAGAAATATATCCACAGAAGCAAAGATGGCAGTACACAATGGAGTTCTAGTGCCAACCCTCATGTATGGAAGTGAAGCTCGGAGCTGGCAAAAGAAGGATGAAAGCAGACACGATGTATGAATGTTGAAGAAGCGAGAGAAATATGTCAGGAAAGAAAGGTGTGGCAGTCCATTCTTTCTGCCTACCCCTTCGGGGAGACGGCGTGATGGTTAGTTAGTTAGTTAGAGAAAATCATAAACTAAAATGTCAACGAAAGTTTCTGCGTTACATCCGAGATTTCGCTATTACCGTGATCGTAGTAACCCAGTTTGACTGTAAAAACATTAAAAACTTTCCTATTTCATTATAATTGCAGCCGGCAGACTTCAATACTTTCAGGATAGATTATATTACTTAAAATTTCATTTAAAACAATCATACAGTATAAATTTGATTACACATTATCCAGTAGCCCGAAAGAAATAAGATATTACAGCTAGTCATGCATGTATTTACATAGTATTGTTTAAAACTTATAAACCATTCACACCGAAAACCGTTTCATTGATTATAAATATCAAAATACTTAATTAATTTGTTCTAACCGTAAAACTAATATAAATCTTAACCTAAAATATATATATATAGAAATTAATTTACATCAGAATCGTTCCATTATAAATTTTGAAACAGAACATCATTGTTGATAAGGAATTTACTTTATAAAATTTCTTACATTTAAAATAATAGATACAAACATTACAGTGTTTTATTTATGGTCATAAGCTAGCATATAGACCTATGTATGGAGTGTCTTGATGTACGGCTGCGAGACATGGTGCCTATCCGAAAGGGATAAGCGGAGACTAGAGGCTTTTGAGATGTGGTCCTATAGAAGACTCTTTGGAATTTCCTGGAGAGACCACATCACGAATGAGGAAGTTCTTCAAGGAATCGAAGGAGGAAGGCACCTGCTCAGGACCTTGTGCAAGATGGATCGGCCATGTAATACGTCAAGAAGGTCTCTTGCATGCCATAATGGAGGGTATGATCGAGGGGACAAACTCTAGGGGACGCCCACGCCGAGAGTACCTGGAAGACCTGTTGGTGGAGGTGCCCTGCTCATCATATGCAGATTTCAAAAGAGCCGCACAAGACAGGGAAAAATGGAAGAGAATAATGGAGGAAATTGCTGCAAACCAATCCCAGGATTGAAACCAGAGAAGGAAGAGAAGTCATAAGCTTCCCTGAGTATGCTCATTTCCAGAAAAAATCTGTGATATTTAAATATATTTTTAATATAAGATTGAAAATGACTCCGAAAAAGCAGAAGTGAATATTAAAATCATTCACCATTCGAGATGATATGATGGGGAACACATACAAAACATCGAGGGCCAGAGAAATGAGACAAATCCAATAAAGGATTGCTCAGCAACGAGCAAACTGGATAGGCCATAACAAACTGGATAGACATATTACCATCGTGGAGGGAACGGTTGAGGGCAGAAACTGCAGAGGCCACCCAAGAGATGCCTATATGGACCAGGCTGTTAGAGACACCCTGGCATACGCAGACTGGCTGGACATGACTGAGTGAAACTTATTGAAGACCTATCCCCAAGATTGTCACCAAGAAGAAGCAAAATTCAGACGTCTGTATCTTAAAGATTATTTGTAACTTCTTTGGATGCCGGTCCACTCCCTCACATTTCGCAGCCAAGACATTTGTCTCCTACCTGGCCCTCGGCGTCCCAATTTTCCCCTCCAATATCAGTTGGAGAAGGTGGTACTTTTCCCCACGCAGTATATGACCCAGATGTGAAATCTTCCGAACCTTGATAGTTGATAACAGTTCCCTGTCAAGCTCGCCTCAGGACTTCAGTATTGGTAACCATGTCTGTCCAGGGAATTCTGAGCATTCGGCGATGGAGCCACATTTCAAATGCTTCCAGTCTGTTCATTGAGTTGACTTTCAAGGTCCACGTTTCACATCCATACAATAAAACAGAACACACATAGCATTTGATCATTCTCTGGCGGAGTTTCAAGTTTACGTTATCATTGCAGAAGAGTGATTTCATTTTATTAAACGTAGCTCTTGCTGCCTCAATTCTGCATTTTATTTCTACATCTGGGTCAAGAGATTTGTAACTATCATTTTAAATTATAACAAATTTTACATTTATTTTATTTACTTCGAAATGAAGCACTTAATGGTGTAGCATTATAAAAAATTATCTATAACACTTGTGTACTTAGTTTTTACACCATTTTATTTTATTTAATCGATCCAACCGGTTTTCTGTTCTCCAGAGTATTGCTCCTCCTGTGAGGCAGACTCCCAGCTGTCCTTCAATCTTTTAGGAGGTCTTCCACGACAACGAGTCCCGTGACACTGATTATGTAGTGCAATATACAATACAAAGACAAAACAAAGCTGCTGACTGTAGGCCGAACGCAACATCAGATGAGAGTAGTGATGTCGGGAGTTCCACTAAAGAACACTACACCACAGAAGGAGTTTGTCTACCTCGGGAGCAAAATAACATGGGACGGTCGGTCTAAGAGCGAGGTCGACAGCCGTATACATCAGGCTAGGCTTGCAGTTAATAAAAGGTCGAAAATAATATAGACCTAAAACTGAGAATACTCCTCATCAAGACCTATGTATGGAGTATCTTGATGTACGGCTGCGAGACATGGTGCCTATCCGAAAGAGATAAGCGGAGACTGGAGGCTTTTGAGATGTGGTCCTATAGAAGACTATTAGGAATTTCCTGGAGAGACCACATCAAGAATGAGGAAGTTCTTCAGGGAATCGAAGGAGGAAGACACCTGCTCAGGACCTTGTCCGAAAGGCGTGCAAGATGGATCCGCCATTTAATACGTCAAGAAGGTCTCTTGCATGCCATAATGGAGGGTATGATCGAGGGGACAAACTCTAGGGGACGCCCACGCCGAGAGTACCTGGAGGACCTGTTGGTGGACGTGCGCTGCTCATCATATGCAGATTTCAAAAGAGCCGCACAAGACAGGGAAGAATGGAAGAGAAGAATAGAAGAAATCGCTGCAAATCAATCCCAGGATTGAAACTTTCTAACTAACTATACAATACACAAGTGTTTTTAAATTTTTTTTATATTTTCAACGATTATTGCAAAATTATCTCTAGTACAACTGCGAATAGTGAATTCCTCACACATTACAAGAGAAATTTCCCCACAAACACTTCATAAATGTAATCACCATGTTCCGATGCTTCTAAATATTTTGAATTTCACATAATTCGAGCAATTTTCATTTGTTTATTTTTCAGATTCAATAATTAGTATTCTTAATACAAATATACAAAAACCTTTTTTTAATTAAGTTATTAAGAATGAGGTAGATGATTATATTTCGAAAAGACGACTTCAAAATCTGAATTAGCCAGAAAAATATTATACATATTCCATAGATAAAACAAAAATTCATTACAGAAACAACAAAAAATCATAGACGTTAAAATTTTAAATTCACAAAATAGAATGTAACAAATTGAAGGCTGGACATTACAAACAAGACATAAACCAGAGATAAATAAGTAAAAACTGTTTTTTGTTCCATATGTCATCTACCACGGGTGTTATCTTTAGGGTGACGTTTGAACTACACCATATTATTCAATCATTACGCACTTTTGAACAGTTATTTGCCTTTATATTTAAGACCAATTGGCATCAAAAACTTTTTTTAGATTTTTTATACACTTGGCACATTTGTTATGTCCAGCGTTCTATTTTTCAATTAAAAAAACACTTTTTCTGACAACCTAATGAAATTTAAAAATATATAACTCACCAATCTGTCTCTCTGAAGGGGTAGGCAGAAATAATGGACGGTCAAACTGCTCTTCTTGCTTTCTCAACATTCATATATTGTGTCATGCACCTGAGTCAATTTCTCCGACTCTGATTTGATGCCATGTTTTCCTCAGTATTCCTCTATTTCTTGTTATGTTTACATCGTTAAGATATGCTTTCTTTACCATTTTTTTATTTCCATATCCAATTCATCTTAATGAACCATTCATTAATCTGTTTCATTCGCACTGCATTCACTTCTCATATTTGCATTTGACCCAATAATACTCAAATACAGATTTTCCACAGATTCGTTTAAGAGGCCTCATTTCTACTGCATTTTCATCCTTCTAATGCCAGTCCCATGATTTAAGAGACATTTAACAAAGTATCAATTTAAAAAAAATACAAATTAAGAAGGTTTTTAATGTTGACATTTTGGTACAAGAGAAATTCAGTGTTATTTATGATGTAATGTCAATAATTAATGATATTAAAAAAAGAAAATGTGATTTTAGTATTGTTTTTAATATCTTGAGAGAAGAAGTGAAGCTTGGAGCTAGCAAAAGAAGGATAGAATTAGGGTAAATGCCGTAGAAATGAGAAGAATGTGTGCGAAAATGACATACAGCCAAAACAATGGAAAGTGTCGCAAACAAAATTATGATAGGATCACTGTAATGGTTTGGACATATGGAACGCATGGATGATGAAATAATGGTTAAGAAAGTATATAATGACGACCTTTATGACAGAGTGTTAACAGCTACGACTGCCGCTAGACAGTTTTATTAGCGCACAGGCTGGCGTCCTGTACGATCAATGGGAACGTTTACGAAAACTGTAAGAAGTTATACATCTCTATATAAATAAAATACAATGTTCGTACTTGTGTTTCCTATAAACTCGATAACTACCGAAACGATTTCAATGAAAATTTCATAATGTGTTCTTATTAATGCTAGGAGTGTTCAGAATTCAGGTCCCAAATTCGATTCCCGAACATAACAGTGTGATTCTCACAATGTCTTTGGTCTGGTGTAGAATTCACATGACAATAAAATGACGATAGATTAGCTACCGATCAAAAGTCATAAGAAACAACATAATAGTTATACCATTTACATGGATTTGGCTCGCGCTGTAATGATGCAAATAGCTATTCAAAAAATAATAATAATATGTTGACGTGAATGAAATACGGAGTCGAGGAAAACATGACATAACCCAAATAACCAAATCTCAAGGATCGGTCATGTTTTAAACCGGAAGAATCGACATTCGTGTATGATTCTCTGTATGAATGTGGAGGCAGTGGCGGTACTCCCATAGAAGCCCAGAAGCCCGGCTTGCGTAAGAAATTTTGATTCAAAATCTGGCTTACAGAGGTTCAGCTCTTGTGGTTATCCTCTTATGTCTGATGGGAATATTGTTGGAAGATGATTTGGTGGGTTGTTGGTTTATGATTTGATTCAAAATTTCTTACGCAAGCCGGGCTTCTGGGGTTCTATGGGAGTACCGCGAGGAGGAACTAGAAAGAGTGTCAGGATAGAGTAGTGTGGTGGTCCAATCTCTCTGCCTACCCTTCTAGAAACAGCGTGACGTTATTGTTAGTTTAATTTACATCCAAACTTCACCATGGCAATATAAGAACAGTTCTAATATTGCTTTGAGAAAGCTTTGGTCCAAGAGAATGTAGTTGGCATCAAATATAATAATAACCATACCGTGGTTAAATACGAAGTATTTATATTTTTTATATTTAATAGTGATTTAATAACTTTTTTAATTATATGAAATAACTAATTTAATATCTTAAAAGTCAATTTGTGAGATTTTCTTATACACAAAAGAATCCATGATGTCATTGAAACAAACAAAAAATCTGAATCGTTAAATATAATATTCGGTATGATTTAATTTACAGACGAACTCGGCTATTACGATCACGGCAACAACGAGATCTCCGATGTAACGAGGAAAAAGATACTTCATGTGATGAATATTTTTGTAAGCATTTAAAAATACATTTGCAGTAGAACGTCGTTTCTCCGGACGTCAGTTAACCGGAACGTTAATTATCCGGACAAGCCGAGATGATGAAGTGTTCTGTACCGTGAACTAAGCATGACTAAGCTTACTTCCTCACACCTACACAACGTTTCTCTGATACAAAAAGAGAATGAGGATGAAGATGATGAAGGAGAACGAATCATTAATGGAGAAGTATAGGGTGTTTTTTTAGAGGTATACATATTCAAAATGAAAAAAAACACATTAAAATAATGTTAATGTCTATGATATTGGCTTTATTTAATAGATAATTTTATGCCATTATTGTTTAAATATGATTTCCGGCATATGAGCGCCACGGCTAGCTCGAATGAAGCGCAATCGTGAAATCCAATTTTCTGTCGTCTTTGTGGATGCGTATTATCCGCTAGAGTGTACGTGGTGCGAAAACGATCTACGGTCTTCCGAATAACTTGCTCGGATGGACGATTAAATTGACTATAAAATAGACGTAGTGCACGATAAGTTTAGCGAACCGAACCATGATTTTTAAATAAATTTGCACAATTTGCAAGCGCCGTTCTGATGTCAGTCTATTCATGGTGAAATGGCAAAACGTACTGACTACAAATCAACTGTCAACTGTCAAATTGACGGTCTATAGAAACAATGTTGCCAGTTTAAAAACCAAACCTCTAAAAAAACACCCTATATTTACAGCATTAGAAACTGCGCTATCATGGTTTGAAGAGCAAGAGGAAAGCAGCTCAACTCAATTGTTTTTATTAAAACAAATCCGCGATATAGCTGCAAAAGAAGACGAGAAAATCTTGTTAAAAAAATACTCTCCGATTATTTTTCCAGTACTGTAGAGTAATGAATATTTTTATGTACATGTACTACATACATACTTGTTTTTGCAGTAAAATTAGTAATTTAATAATCAATAAACGAACCGAGGAAAAAAATAGTTTTACGACATATTTTGCTAAAGGAATTAGCACCTGTTGAATCCGGAACATCTCCGGTCCCAATTAGTCCGGATAAACGACGTTCTACTGTACTCTGATATAACGAGTAATGCTTATAACGAGCAAATTAAGTCGGTCCCATGTTCCTTGTAATAACCAAGTTCGACTGTATAATATGATAAAATACCGATCCTCAGAGATCGACGTCTTTCATATTAGTGAAGGTACGTTCAGGAGACAAATAATCTTGACTTTAGAAAGTATCTTGTCTTCCTAATGTCGAACCATCTCTAATGCGTTCCTGGTACTATGTTGTATTTTTATAATATTTTATCTGTACTCAATAGATGCCTTAAACATGTTCCTGTTTGTAATGTCTTTTGAGTTAATAAACTGATTTGATTTGAAAAAATTAAATAAAAATTTGTAACATTGCAGCAATAAGATGACAATTAAAAAAATAGCCTGCTAATGTATAGAGGAATATTTTTTTTAGCAGACAGTATGAATAGTCTTAAAATAATAATATTACAGATATTAGAACAGCCAAAATCATTCAATGGCGCAATGCAAGTACGGTCACAGATTTCAAGTATGGTTTTAGATTTCTCTATTGTTCAATTTGTTTCAATCAATGTTTTTTATATATTGTTTCTTAAACTATGATGTAAAACTCCATATTAAATAATTAATACGAATTAAAATGTCTGTTTTCTAGAAGTTTTATTATATTTTATGGGAATGATATGATTCGCATGTCTTCGCATGCATCCAGACGAGTGGGTCTTGGGATGAATTTGGACAAGACGAAAGTCATGTATAATGAACATATTATCCCGAGATCTGTAACCGTCGATGGATCGGCTCTCGAAGTGGTACAAGAATACACATATCTTGGCCAAATCATACAATTAGAACGAAACAATTTCCAGAAAGAAGCCGACCGAAGAATTCAGTTGGGTTGGGCAGTCTTTGGAAAAATACGTCATGTTCTCACTCCCAAAATACCACAATGCCTCAAGACTAAAATCTTCAACCAGTGCGTCTTGCCAGTCATGATGTACGGAGCCGAGACGTGGACACTGACAAAAGGTCTAGTCTACAGATTCAAGGTCGCCCAACGTGCCATGGAAAGAGCCACGCTTGGAATAACCTTGAGGGACAGATTTATAAATGAATTTATTCGACAGCAAACCAAGGTGACTGAGGTGGCTCTGCAGATAGGCGGGCTCAAGTGGCGGTGGGCTGGCCATATCTGTCGGAGAACCGACAGCCGAGAGAAATATATCAGGAAAGAAAAGTGTGGCAGTTCATTCTTTCTGCCTACCCCTTCGGGAGACTGCGTGATGGTTAGTAAGTTACTTTTAGAAAACATAATAATAATATAAAATATAATAAAACTTCTAGAAAAGTTTCATTTTTCATTCGTATTAATTGTTTCAATCAATGTAAATATACAAATTCATGGATTATATTGTACATGTCATAAGGGTGTATATAAAACATATTGCAATACCGATAACAACACACATTTTAAATTTAACAACTAATATTTTGGAGATTCTTACAGTCTCCGTTATTGGTTATGGTAATCGGAATGTTGAACATACCGGCGTTGGATTTAAAGTGTTTCTTTTTGTGGTGGTTCAGGGACTTGATGGTGACGTAGGAACTGTTGCAGAGGTCGCACATGTGCGGCTTGTTGCCCGTGTGCACCAACATGTGCACCTTCAGACCCGTGATGTCCTTGCTCATATACGTGCAGCGATCGCAGGCGAACGTCCGCACCTGCGAGTGCCTCAACATGTGGCGCTTCAGGTTGCTGGGTCGACGGCAAACGTACGAACACTCCGTGCACGAATACGGCTTATCCCCGCTGTGAATGAGTCTGTGCGTCTTTAGATTGTTGATGAAGTTACTGGAATACTCACACTGCTCGCATGCGTATGTTTTTATCCCCGTGTGCGTTTTAACGTGACTTTTTAAATCGCTTAATCTCGAACACGCGTACCCGCACTCTTCGCACACGAACGGACTGTCTTCGCTGTGCACCAATTTATGAGATTTCAAATCGCCGGATCTTTTACTAACGTGCATACAAATATCGCAAACGAATACACCTTCTTCTTTTCGCTTTTTTTTCCGTTGTCGTTTTGGCGGTGTTGGTTTTTTCGGCGTTTCTTTTTTAACTTTAGGCTGAGCTTTGGGTTTAGGGCTCGGTTTGATTTCGATCGGGATAGTACATTCCGGTTGCGGTTCCGTGTCGAAATATGTAAAGTGTCCGGAATTTTTTAAGTAAGCAAAAGGCAATATTTTCGGCGTGTTCGATCGAACGTGTTGTATAAACGAGTTATGAACATCGATAGGATTTTCGATTGGAATATTCAATTCTGTCTGTTCTTCAATCTGATTATCGTAAACCTCTTGTTTAATAACTTTTTCACTTTTAATTTCAATTTCACAAACTGGATTTACAGATAAATGTTCACTTTTACTAACAAGTTCCAGAGGTTCGTCGGGATAATATTCGCAAGGAATATCTTCGGGTTCTTTTTTTACTTCAATTTTGCATTGAAAATCAACAGGTACAACGTAATTCTATAAAGAAAAATATAATATGAAAAGCACCGTAGGAAAAATATAATACAGTATAAAATCTATTAAAAAATACGTATAAGTAACATTAAAATATATATACCATAAAACAAAATATTTTACCTCCGTGAGCGTTATATGTCTAGCTTGGTCTTCTCCCGTGTCTTGTAAATAGTCTTCGCTCTGGGAAGACATATCCAGCGGCTCTTGCTTGATGTGAATCATGGTGGTATTGTGATGCAGAGAGCCGACAGCTGGGCTGAAATAATAAAAACAATTTCCAAAATACTCGAAATAAATTGACAGATCGACGTCACCCGAAAATAAACACGTTACAAAAATGGTGCAACAGAACCCGAGGGAAAAAAATTAAGTCTATTTTACAAATACGAGTGTAATCAGGTAATAATGTACTCACGCCTCCATTTCTGCCGTTAAAATCCAGTTTTTATCAAGCGGTCAAACTAGTTAATAAGAACCAGGGTGACGTATTTTTTGTTTTGAAAGGCCGTCATTTTCGATGGGTTTTCTTCTTCTTTAAATCCGTTTTAAAATGTCAAACAGGTTTACCACCATTTGCAGCCACGTAACCTTCAATAGAGGTACTTACGTACGAGTTAGTCTTGCTACTAGCTTCAGGCGAGTTCGAAATCAATAGCGCGGGTAATTCGAACGGTGCGGTCGATATTCGTTTGAATAAGGATGGTTATAATAATTATGCGTTTAAAAGCTTATTTAAATGACTTAACTAATCATATTTATACCATAAATACAGTCGCTTTGGATTACTTTAATGCTGGTGTGTAACTTTAATCTAAATCGGAATAATGTTTGAATTTATCTTTACAATGTAACCCCTTGAATGACCGTTTTAGATCCAACCGAAAGTTATACATAACAATATATTCGCGTGCTTCCTTCATGTTTTGGCTGCTTTGGGTTTGAGCAGCGTCTTTCTCTCTCGATGTTTAGATACAAAAGTCATGCGTTTTTATAATAATAAACTTTCTAGTAAATCTGTGATATTTGGTAACTTCACAATATAATTTGCTGTTGTCTAAAATTATAATGATTATTTTGTTGAATGTATCTTTACAGCATTACAACGCGAGCCAAATTGATGTAAAGGGTATAGCCATTTTGACAGCGACCGGTTTCGACATGCCAGGCAGTCAAAACTAGGGACAAAAGTGAAAGTAGCTATTAAAAAACATTGTTTTATTTAATTATTATTGAAAATGAGCTTCCATCAAGAGATTTCAGTAAAATCATATTTTTATCTTAAAAATGTTTATATTTATGTCCAAAGTAACCTAATTTGAAGTCTAAAGCAGTTCTGATACACTTAAAATCATAAACTAAAATAAAATGTTAATTCGAACAATGATATTTGTAATTCGAAATTTTCATAATTTGCTCGGCCCAAAAATTTACTATTCATAGTAAATTCTACCGTTAAATCGAAATACGTATTTCGTAATGTTTTTCATCAAAATGTACTTACGATTTCTAATAATTTAAGTAAGACATCAATATAAAGTGAAATATCACATGAGAAAGAATCAGGTTCGAGCGCTGACATACATTAGTGCAAGTGAGATATCTATATATTAATTATTTCTCTTTAAAATATCACGCGGTAAAGAAGTGCAAAGCGATAAAATGAGAACACTATGTAAAAAGGATATCTTCATTACATCATATGAGATCTGTATATCATAATAACGGAGTTTGACTATACTTGCACTTTTTGTCTTTATTTCAACAGCCAGTAATGAGCCTTAGACATAGGACCAACCAAGAGATCCGTACGAAGACCTAGGAGTAAAATAAAGTGTTTAAAATAAAAAGAAAACCCAAGAATTTGAAATGATTTATTTTTAATACATTCAGTGTGAGCATTGTATTTGTTACAATTACATATAAATTAAAAAAACGTTCATCCCTCCCCCACTCCTTTCCATCTCTCAAACCCCCTCATGACTCGATCCCCTCATGATTCACTTCCCCTCACGTTTCACTCTCCTCATGATTCACTCCCTTCGATGCGCACGCACACCCTAATATAGGCAGCTTTATTCATAGACACCATTTTTCGTAAAAATATTCCTCGTCACCGACTTAGAAAACAAAAAATTGTATTTTTTTTATTTTATAAATATTTATTTTATTTCAACCATGCAGTACAAAAAATTGCATAACATTAAAATTCATATGGAAATCCTAATACATTAATTTCCATACATAATTATTAGTACGAACATTTAGCCGCGGATGTAGAGAATATAAAACCAATCGAAAGAATTTTTTTAACAGAGGTTTGCCTAATTGCCATTTGTCTGACTGTCGCTAGATACAATTTTGTGCGTTATTCATAATTTATAAATAATTATCGACACGTTCCAAAACAGAATTTTCAAATATTAAAACATGGAAAATAATTCCAAACAAGTAACGGAAATATTACAAAATTTTGTTAGTATCTTTCAGACAAATCTATAACTGAATATTTTTCGGACAAATCTTCAACGGCTTTTCACTGACAACTTGTAATGCGTAAGACCAATAATAACATATGGCGTCAAAGCAAGGGCAGACACAGTAAAGACAAAACAAGTTTTGATGGCTTCCGAAATGAAGACACTGAGGACGATAGCAGGAAAGACACTGAGAGATCTCTTGAGGAAGAGGATAGGATGAGATTGAGGATATTAAAAGATGGAGCAGACAGCGAAAAAGGGACTGGTACTGTCATGTTCAAAGAATGGACACCATCAGACTCCCCTATATTGCATTGCATAATGAGCCTCATGGTACTTGTCCTCGCGGAAGACCTCCTAAAAAGATGGTAGGACAGCTGGGAATCTACCTCACAAGAGGAGCAACACTCTGGAGAACAGACCACATAGGTCTACAACAAGGAAGAAGAAACTTGATATTAAGTGTTAAAGTACTGGTGTCTATATATCGTCACCTGAGAGTAAGAGGGTTCCAACTAACAAAATTTCACATTTAGCTTTTTTTCGTGAAAAGGGTTCTTACTAACCTTATCCATACAACATGTAATAGTGTCGTCATTTTGATGTTACGAAAATAATCAAGTTCCATCTGATCATTCAAAACACACGATTCACTGAAGAAGGATTCATTTAAACTTAGAAATTTATTATTCCAACTGTTGCCAGACAAAATTTACACGTTTCTTGGTAAAATAATCTCTGGAAATTGGAATAAAACCCCTTTATTCCAAGATACACACCGAAACCAACAAAACTTTGACTTCATTTATCTCAGCTTTTTACTTTTGTCAGTTGGAACCTTCTTACTCTCAGGTGACGATATGTCAAAATTGTTTGACCAACCTCCCGTGGGATTATAGACTGTCTATAGACGGTTGCGGCATACAACCAGTTAAGATGATTTGGACACATGGAAAGAATGAATGATAAAAAACAATATATGTTAACGATGTAAACGGAACAAGAAATAGAAAAAGAACGAGGAAAACGTGACATTGATTTTTTTGACGACACCTTTGAAATGATCACCCTTCAATTTAGTATTTCTACATGCTTAACGATAGTTACAAACCAACAAATGAAAAGCCGTTGTCGCATAGACATTAAATTAAAACGTGAAATGTAAATGGTCGGCTAGATGGGTGAATTATTAATTCCGACAAACGTATATACAAAAAATAATATTCTTACGAATAAAAGAAATAAATATTTGAAACAAAATAAAGGATACTATCACTTTTGTTGGATAAAAAAATTATCATTACTATGACTTAATATTCCTTACAGCTAGGCATTTCATATCACTATAATATATTATACATATCGAAAGCTGAGTACTACAGGGGTTAATGAAACCATGACAGAAGCTTTCTCTGATTGCATAAGTAAATAAAAAGTCTTTTAAAAATATTACATTACTTGAAAGAAACAATTTTAAATACGTTACAAAATATGTAGTTCAAATTATGACACCGTTTACATTTAACTTCACAGTCAAATTTTTGATGTAAACACAGTAATTCCATAATGATGAATTAAATCATTTTGATTAAAATACATTAAAATACTTCTGTTATATGGGTGTGAGACATGCACATTTAAAGTAAATACAATGAACCGGTTAGAGGCATTTGAAATGTGGCTTCACCCAAGAATGTTCAGGATCCCATGGACAGACAGAGTGACGAACACAGAAGTCCTGAAACGTGCAGGAGTAAATAGAGAGCTGCTGACATTGATCAAAGTCCGCAAGATTTCATATCTGGGTCACGTTCTACGAGGAGCAAAATATCGCCTGCTGCATTTAATTTTGAAGGGAAAAATAGAGGGCCGCAGGGGGGCAGGGAGAAGTCGGATCTCTTGGCTGCGCAATGTGAGGGAATGGACGGGAATCGGAACTGTGGCGCAGGATAGGGAAGAGTTTACCAGAGTGATCGCCAACGTCTGGGAGACCTGACAGGACACTTCAAGAGAAAGAAGATTACTTCTGTTACTACGAGTGACCCAAAGAGCCACATTAGGAATAAGCCTAAGAGACAGAGTCAGAAACGATACGGTGAGAGAAAAAACAATGGTCACTGACATCATCCACCGGGTGCCGACTCTAAAATGGCAATGGGCAGGTCACGTAGCCAGAAGCTCAGATGAAAAATGGACAATAAAACTGGTGACTTAGAGACCGTGGACGGCAAAGAGAAGTGCAGGGCGACCGCAACTACGGTGGAAGGATGATCTAAACAGACATGTCGGAATAACCTGGATGCAGTCTGCACAAGACAGAGTGACATGGAAGCGAATGGAGGAGGCCTTTGTCCAGGAGTGGACGGGAATAGGCTGAGGAAGAAGAAGAAGATCGTGTCACTTTTTACTTCGAATGTCTTTTAATAATTTGTTAATTTGTGGATTTCCTTGTATTTAGGCTGTCCGTTATACAGAGTTCGGATAAATAATTTCTTAATTTCATATTCTCCGCCTACCCTTCTGGGGAAACAGCGTGATGGTTTGTTTGAAATTAAAATGTTCTACGATAAAGTTAATGCTGACGATATCATAATTCAAACATATTTTAATAACAATCAAAATGGAATAAACATTTGAGTCAAATAATGAGAGGAAAAAAATATACAACAAAAAAAATCTTAAATTATGAATTTGATCTTATTTTTGTTGTCAATATAAAAAAAATTAGAGCACATTCAACAATACTGTACTGATTAACTATTTTGCTGTAAACAATCTTTCGAAAAATATAAAAAAAAGTTCTATATTTTCGATGCAACTTGACGTGAAAAACTCATTTCAATCAAAAATTCATTTAAGACATTATGGCTCTCAAGTATTGAAATATAAAATGAAATATCAAAGTGTTTCTGCCAAAACAATGGATTATCTAAATACATATAAAATAAAAATATTAAAATACAATACAAATAAATAATATTACCAATAATTCTTCTTCTTCTAGTTCTAACGAAGATGGCTCCACATAAGGTGATACTTTGACAATCGGCACTTTTGGGAATGACAAAAAGTCGGCCAAACCTTCCACCACAATGGCAAGGGAACATTAGAGATAAAACCCCTTTTAGCACAAGAATAAGAAAAATTTGAGTATTTGACATTGAAGAAAGCGTGTTTCTAGAAGTTTTATTATATTATAGCCGTCACATTGCTATGGCATCGTAAAATATCACAATTAATAGCCTAGCAATGAAAGAATTGTCACTTCCATAAAATATAATAAAAATATGGATAATATTAAATATTTTGATAATGACATGTTTCGCTTTGCTGAAACATTATCAAATGTATTTGATATAATGCCGTAGCAAGGCAAAATGTGTCATTTGCATAAAATATAATAAAACTTCTAGAAAACAGACAATTTCATTTATATTAATTAATATTAAATATCAAGTTTTACACCATCGTTAAAGAAACAATAAATTGTTTAATATTGAAGGATTAATTATATCTCAATAGAGACGAAGATGCAAATGGGAAACAGAATATGGTGGTCGAGGTGTTTACAGGACTTATTACCTGTCATTGGTTGGGTAAAGCACACGCTTTATGTAATACAACATTCCCCATTCCACCCTTCTTACGACCACCATGTCTGTAAAATTTTTGGAAGTTGTATATATGTTAATATGCAACACCAAACTTCACATGTTAGTTTTAATCTACACACTAGCGCCATCTATGAAGATTGAATTTAATTAATCCTTGAATTGATAACCAGCAATGGGTAAAATCCAGTATTCGTCTACAACTATTTGTATACATTCAAAATGTTGTTTAATATTGAATTAATTTTAAATCATTGTTAAGACGTTAATAATTAATACGAATGAAAACGTCTGTTTTCTTGAAGTAGTATTATATTTTATGCGAATGACATATTTCAGATGTTAAATTGGATATTTGATAATGCCTTAGACAGGCGAAACATGTCATTCATATAAAATATAATAAAACTTCTAGAAAATAGACATTTTCATTTGTATAAATTATTTAATATGGAGTTTTACTTCATTGATCAAAAAACAATAAATAAGGCAATAATACAGTGCTTACACAAATATTGTTAAGTTGAATTTTATGATATTACAATACAATAATGATGTACAATCAGCTTGCACTTAGAGAAAAAAACATTGTTAAATTATAGAGTACCCCTTTTAATTAAACAAATACATATTTTAAAACTTAATATTAAATCAAAATACAATTCGAAAGGGAGACTTTTGAAAATATATATATTTTTTTATGTTAACATTCGCGATTTTGGATTTCGACTAGTCAATGTTGTCTCTAAAATTGTAGAGAAATTTAATTCGATACATATAAAAAAACATATAATTAATTCATTAAATAATAATAAACATTACGGTAGATGCCTATTGGTGGCGATGAGGTTCGCAACCCATGCGTCTCCCGCGGAGGTGAAAAGAGAAGGATGGAGTGCCGCATCGGTTAAAGTGTGGCAGTCTATTCTTTCTGCCTACCCCTTCGGAGAGACAACGTGATGGTTAGTTAGTTAGTTACTGCCTGGAAATGAATACAGATTGAACTAACTCAAAGGCATTAAGTCCTTTGGTTGCCGGCACTTTTGAGATTATTATGCCAAAATAGCAGCGATTTTATATAAAGTAATACTCGTATATACTACTGTGGTCAAAAAGTAAGGTGAAATTTTTTATTTAAAATAAGCGGGCTCTTCGAATCTAACACAACATGAAACGAAAAGTCTATGAAGCCTGCGTTCTGCCAGTTGGTACTTATGGTCTTGAAACTGTTACATTGTCCAAACAAAGTGCCGAGAAACTACGAGTGACCCAAAGAGCCATGTTAGGAATAAGCCTAAGAGACAGAGTCAGAAACGTTACGGTGAGAGAAAAAACAAAGGTCACTGACATCATCCACCGGGTGGCGACTCTAAAATGGCAGTGGGCAGGTCACGTAGCCAGAAGCTCAGATGAAAAGTGGACATGAAGACTGCTGACTTGGAGACCGTTGACGGCGAAGAGAAGTGCAGGGCGACCGCAACTACGGTGGAAGGATGATCTAAACAGACACGTCGGAATAACCTGGATGCAGTCTGCATAGGACAGAATGACATGGAAGCAAATGGAGGAGGCCTTTGTCCAGGAGTGGACGGGAATAGGCTGAGGAAGAAGAAGAAGAAGAAGATTGTATTGTCACTGACATATTTGTCAAATTTCGAGCCAATATCTGCATTTGTCCAATAGTTACGCACGCATTTTGTGAACAACAAAAAGTTACTTCTGCGATTTTTAAAACGTCTGATTTTGTCGATCAAAGAAGTTGCGTTGAATTTTGTTTGCGGAATGATATTTCCGCTGCAGAAACATTGAGAATGTTGCGGAAGGCCTTCGGTGACCAGGTTATGTCGCAAAAAAAATGTTTACAAGTGGTATAAACATTTCAAAGAAGGCAGAGAAGGCATTGAAGATAAAAATCGCCATTGACTGATGAACAACACGTCAAAGAAATCAAAAATTGTTAATTGACAATTAGAGAACTCGCTGATACTGTAAACATTTCATTTGGATGAGTCCAGACCATTTTGAAAGATGTTTTGTGTCTGAAAAGAGTGATTTCTCTTTGGTCCCAATAAGACTGAATTTTTTGGAAAAACAGCATCGCGTTGAATGTCAAAAATTCAACACATATCGTTCCACAACCATCGTATTCGCCTGATTTAGCACCGTGTGACTTCCGGCTATTCCCTAAACTTAAGAGACCACTCCGGGGACACCGTTTTGACACAATTGACGATAAAGGACATTTCAAAAATCTACTTCAACACTTGTTTCGAGGATTGGAAAAAACGTTGGCATAAGTGTATTGTATCAGAAGGGGAGTACTTTGAAGGAGATAAAATAGATTTAGAAGAAAAAATAAAGATTTTAAAAGTTATATGTAAACAATTTCACCTTATTTTTTTTATCACAGTAGTATAGTTACTATATATAGCTGTTTTCTATATACACAAATATAAATGATAATGTGATGAAAAATGAATTATTAATAATTATAGAATTTTACAGATTCAAGTTTTTAAATTTACAAAACATTATATACATTTGAAAAAAAAAAAAAAACATGTACACGTAAAATATGAATAAAATGAGCAAAATAAAAAGAGTATTTAACTCTTAACAGGTACCATAATTTCAAAATAAATAAATAATATAATTAAAGAGGATATTAATAAAAATAGAAAATAAAAAATAGAATTCATTAAAAATATAATAACCACAAGTTTAAAAAAAATCAATCTTACATAACTAGTTTTGCAAAATAAATAATAATGGAAGCTTACATAATCATAAATTGACATTAATTCTGATACAAAAGCCCTTAAAAAATATCCGTAATTTATACACATTTATATATATATTATTTTCATTTCAACACATATAAGATATATGGCCGTCTCGGTGTAGTAACATTATATTACTAAAATTAAGACATTCATGGCAACACACGAGATATAATATATAGGCTTCTCCAATCGGAACTGTCCACATAATACATCTGGCAACACTCTTACAATTAGAGCGCTAAGCAAACGTTACAATATCCGTCATTCTTCGTCAACGCATTTAAAATAAAATGTCACTCAACGATACGTTAAAAAAAATACTAACTAACCAATTAGCCATCTCTACGAAGGGGTGTCAAATGCCCAAACAATGTCAAATGCCGTTCTCTGGACCATGGCAGGCGAAAATCCGATTAGAGAAAAAGTCGCTGGATTGGTCACACTCTGAGACGGAACCCAGCCTGCATCGCTCAGGGCGCACTAGACTGGTCCCCTATGGGGGGAAAGAGTAAGCGAGGCAGACCTAGAGCCACCTGGAGAAGAACCCTGCAGGGCGAGGTTAAGGCAGCAGGCCTTATTGGGATGATGTTAAGCATCAGGCATGCGATAGAGTCGGGTGGAGAAGATTCCTTGAGGCCCTATGCACCACGGAGGTGTGACAGGACAAAAAGAAGAAGACGAAGGGGTACAAAAATAATAAACTGCCACAATACTTGTTACTTCTTCGACATTCATACATCGTGTCTTGCACGTACGTCGATTTTTCCGACTCCTCGAGTGGCCGACATTTAATATTTGATTGATTTAATCGTGCTGACTTGGAGACCGTGGACGGCAAAGAGAAGTGCAGGGCGACCGCAACTACGGTGGAAGGATGATCTGAACAGACACGTCGGAATAACCTGGATGCAGTCTGCACGGGACAGAATGACATGGAAGCGAATGGACGAGGCCTTTGTCCAGGAGTGGACGGGAATACGCTGAGGAAGAAGCAGAAGAAGATTGTGTCACTTTTTCCTTCGAATATCTTTTAATGATTTGTTAATTTGATCGCGCCATGCTTTCTTCGGTTCACTCACACTGCTTGTATATAACTTTTTAACCGTTCTTCTATCATCCATTCGTTCAACATGTTCAAACCATCTAAATGATCCTGTTTTAATTTCAGTAATGATGCAATCATATGCCTTACATCTTACATAATCAGCCTCACGGGACTCGTCCTCGTGGAAGACCTCCTAAAAGATGGTAGGACAGCTGGGAGTCTACCTTACAGGAGGAGCAACACTCTGGAGAACAGACCACATAGGTCTACACCAAGAAGAAGGCATTCTACCATATATTGTTTTTCTGTACATTCTTCTAAGCGATCTCATTTCTTCGGCATTTATTCTTCTTTTGCCAGCTTCAAGCTTCACTTCCATTCATAAGGATTGACACTAGAACTCTATTATAATAACATTGTTGCACAATAGTTCATTTTTCTTTACGTTATGCTGTTAGTACCCTTATGTTTGAAAGTGAAGCATGGAACTGGCAAAAGTAGGAGGAAAGTAGAATAAATGTAATTGAAATGGAATCTCTTAGACGAATGCGTTAATCTATGAATGATAGAGTGTGAAATGCAAATATAAGAAGTGTTATGCACAAATAATGAAAGGATAATTACGACAGTTTGGACACATCGCAAGCTTAATACCATACCAATAGAACTGACCGATTATGGTTTAGGTCATAATTGGATTAACATTAGACAGAGGCTTGTGTTAACGCTATCCATCTATTTTTCACAATGTTAACGCTATCCATTTGTACGTACGATAATCGTTCACAATGTTAACGCTATCCATTTGTACGTGTTTTTCGACTGTTTTTGTTAAAACACTGACTCATGTCAGATTGAGCAAAAGCCAGTGTTCTATTAAGCGTGCGATATGTAAACGACGTAAATGGATCTAGAAATAGATGAAGATCGAGGAATACATGACACGATCGTATTAATCAAATTTAAAAATGATGTCCACGTGAGTCGGAGAAATTGACGTGCGTGCATGACACGATGTATGAATATTGAGGAATCAAGAGAAGTATGTCAGGTAATAACAATGTGGCATTATTTCTGCCTACCCCTTCGGAGAGACGGCGTGATGGTTAGTTAGTTTTTTTAACATAATAAATATTTGGTTCAGACATGATAAATAATAATATATATGTATTCATATGAGATTCATCAACGTTTGATATTTATTAATATAATTCCTAATTTGAGTGATTTGTCAATATTTTTACGTGATTCGAGTATTATATTTGAGTTGTGGTCTAGGGGATAAAATGCTTGGCTCCTGATCCAGGTGAATTGGGTTCAAGCTTCGACACGACCAGACCAGATTCCTTCTTCATAATTACGAGCTATTTTCTGATTATATTTGAGATTGCATTCTTCTTCTTAGATGTAAACTGATCATCGATAACACACCTATTGAGCAAGTCATGACATTCACTTACCGAGGCATAGAGATCGGTAGCTACAGTGACCTATATGACGACGACAACCAACAAAGCAACAGCCGTGGCTGGCAGCTTACGCAATACCACCAAATGGAGGAACAAATACATGCTAACCGAAAGTAAAGTCAAGATATACAAGGCATGCGTTCGCCCCATCATGATGTATGGAATATAGGTCAGAGCCGATACCAATAGAACTAAGAACCTTATTAGAGTAGCAGAAATGCGAACCCTACGCTCCATCGCAGGCAAAACCCTCAGAGATCGATAAGGTCTGTCTATGGTGTTGAGGACATAGTGAGATGGGGAAGAAGCAGAAGGCGCTTTTGGAGAGACCACGTGGACCGCATGGAGAATACAAAAATTGCAAAAATTGTTAAAGATGAAAGCCCAAGCAGCAAGAGATTACCCAAGTGGCATATCAATATATCTCTAGTGACACCGGTTGGAAGAGCAATTAGTCTGCTGAACGCGGTCTCCTCGGAGATCGACGTCTTTCATATTAGTGAAGGTACGTTCAGGGGACAAATACTCTTGACTTTAGAGAGTATCTTGTCTTCCTAATGTCGAACCATCTCTAATGCGTTGCTCGTATCATGTTGTGTTTTTTATAATATTTAACTTGTACTCAATAGATGCCTTAAACATTTTGCTGTTTGTAATGTCTTTTGAGTTAATAAACTGATTTGATTTGATTTGATAGTTGGGATAGCGCCAGTAAGAAGAACAAGTACATTGCTGTCGCAAAGTACTCCTGAAAGGGCACGCCATTGATTCTATCCTACCTTTATTCTATGCTCTAAGTTATTTTTAAATGTGACATCATTGGTAAGAACAGAGCCGATATATCTGAAGTGGTCCATCTTTTTAAATGGGATGCCTTCCAGATGAATGTTAGCTGGTTACGTCCTGGCTCGTGAGAAACTGCAAATCATATGCTCTGTAAATTATAATTTAATTGATTTAAATCCTCGGTGTCAGTCTTTTTTTTTAAATTGTATAAAATATGGATAGTGTGGTTATTGTAGGACAATCAATGTCCTGCCAGAATGTGTATAATCGTGGAGGCAGGGTCATGCTGTTTGTTTTCTTTCTAAGGTCACAGTAGTAAGGGGGTGTCGCTCCCTCCCTACCGGTCTCCCCTGGCACCCCCCACACTAACATCAATCCACCCTCACAGCCCTAGTCTCCAAATCAAATGACTTACAATCAAAGTGTGAACTTTTGAGTTAATAAACTGATTTGATTTGATTTGATCAAGAACCAGCAAAAATGTTACACTTAGCTGCAAACTCTTGGACAGTAAAGCGAAATCGATGCGTCTTCGAAGAATTGAAAAGCGATTTGTGTCCAAAGATCAAGTATTCACGGAGACAGATTATTATGTGGACGCTCATACAAATCCTTCTCCGAAATATTCCATCTAAATAATCAGTCTAGACATTCCCTAGCACGACCTAACCTAACCTGCCCTAGCCTAACCTAACCCTAGATGCTTTATACAACACGTAGAGTGGCCAAATTATAACCCGCCATAAAATCTCATTTAGAAACATTAAATATCTCGTTTCGTGTTATTGTTCCGACGACGCGAGCCAAACTTTTGTACAGATCGCCGGTAATACTAGCTTCAACTAATTATCATTGGAAATAACATTTATATTCATACATTTAGTACTTAAATTATCGCATTATACAAACAAAAAACACGTACAAATTTTCTTCAATGTGAGAAAATTAACGACATTATTATTTTTTTAACTATTCTCGATGAGATGCCGAAATTAGCGGTCTATAAATGCATATTAAAAGCGCTGCTTTACAAGAAATCAAATTACAAACATAATTGTTTTGAATGAAGCCGTTTGGATTGGCTGAAAACTGATTTTCACGATAGAATCGGGATTATAACGGATATAAATTATGTCAAACAAACGCCTTGAAGATTTTAAAACCTAAAAGTGAGGCTGGCTATATTTTTACTAAAAAAAAATGATCTCGAACCGCAATCAGCTACATTTACAGCTCAGACAGATAGTCCGAGTTCATCATAATATTATGCACAATGTCTTCTTCCCTCCACTGCTGGATACGGACCTCTTCCATTTTTATTCACTCTTCCCTGTCTTGTTCCCTCGGCACCTGTCTCATTCCAGCTATTCGGGCAAAGTCTTGAAGCTTGAAAGAGCTTCTACATTCAGAGATCTCAGTGTTCTGTTCGATGCTCAATTATCGTTCAATATGGACTTTTTCAGTCTTCAGCCTTTCACACCTCATCAGGGGTGCCACAAGGTTCTAATTTAGGACCACTGCTTTTCACGATATTCATAAATGATATTTCTAACGAAATAAAGTTTTCAAATTTTCTATTATTTGCTGATGACATAAAAGTTTTCTTTGAAATAGAGAATCCCTCAGATTGCTTGAAGCTTCAGTGTGACAATCAGAGCATAACCCAATGGAGTAAACGTAACAAATTATTCTTCAACGTCTCCAAGTGCTTTGTTGTGTTATACACACGGGCATCGTAACGTTGTGTTATACAACATTATACTTTCGCTATATTATGGATGGGGTACAGCTTGAAAGAGCTTCTACATCCAGAGATCTCGGTGTTCTGTTCGATGCTCAATTATCGTTCAATCCTCACATAGTTGCTCTATGTAATAGTTCCATTAAAATGCTTGG
This sequence comes from Lepidostoma basale, assembly GCA_022606425.2. Taxonomy (NCBI): domain Eukaryota; kingdom Metazoa; phylum Arthropoda; class Insecta; order Trichoptera; family Lepidostomatidae; genus Lepidostoma; species Lepidostoma basale. The sequence goes on from JAHDVF020001251.1 coordinate 2,811,744, forward strand.
ATTTGTATTTAGGAATGCCAAGATATTTTCGAACACTAAGGTACTTCGGATGTTGTATAATTCCCTGGTAAGAAGTCGGCTGGAATATAGTTCCATTATTTGGTCACCGCTTGGGATCCGATATTCTCTGATGGTGGAGCGAGTGCAGAAAAAATTTCTGCGCTTTCTTTACCTCAGGGAGCGCGGTTATTACCCGTGGCTCTTTCCGACTGAATTCTTGCTAGGTATGCTAAGCTACCAATCATTGGAGAGAAAGAGGAATATCCACTTGGGAGTTCACTTCTTTCAGCTGAGTGATATAGGTCTATTTGTCCCTGATATAACTAAAGTAAAAAAAGCTTATAAGATAAATTCATACATAAGCTGCAAAAAGCTGACGACTTTCGTGGCAGAAACCATGACTGCTACACCAAAAGATCTGGGTTCGATTCCCAGCGATGACGATAGATTAGCTACCTATCACGTGTCATGAGAATCAATAGCTAATTAAATTGTATACAGTAATCGGGTTCAAAAAACCGGTTGCATAAAAAAAAGAGTTTAAAACAAACAAAAACTCTGTTATGAGTAAAAAAAAATGCAATCTTTAGGTTCGAAACGATTTTTTTTAAATTCAAATGAAGCCAGTCCGCACTTTAGGGGTTAGATGAAAATAATCTGCTTAATATAATTAACGGTACAGCCTTTTATACTGCAGCAACAGAGAATATCTTAAAATTGAAATGGCACCGAGTTTTCTTAAACAATTATTATTGTACGTGAATATTTAAAACTCGCACGAGGAAAATATTCACTGTGATATCGAAGATACACCATCCTCGTTATGATCACATCAAATTTTAAATTACTCCATTACACACACGCACACACACACATAAGTAACGTATCTATTTTAGCATTAAAACAAACAGTAAAGGTAAACATCGACGTTTAAAATTAGTTCTGTTATGCGGCCATTTTGTATCTACACATTTTTAAACGTGGAATCGTTCAATTCACTCGAAACAAAAGCGACACAATTTCAAATTGAGATCCAACATTCTATTTACAAATAATTTTCGACGTTTTGCATTTAAACATGTATAAATTAATATTGTCAATCGTAAGAAAGCTATTTCACATTTTTAAAATTTAAACTCAATGTTTTTTTTTAGATTATCAAAACGAAAGCAAATCAAATGAAAAATACGGATGCGAATTGTAAAATTATTCTATATATAACGGAAATATATAATAGATGCCTTACGTTTAAAATTTAAAATACACGTTTTCAAAGTTTCTAACAAGTTTAGAAGTTGTAAAATCCTGCGTAATATACACAAAGCGAACATCCACTTGAATTATATTACGCACGCACGACGATGACTATCAAAATAAATTACGCCTACAAATATATCGGCACATCACCGTTAGACACGCTTATACGTTAAAAATCTAAAATTCTCTTTTTAAAATCTTCACAACTTTGATCGTGTACCGGGAGTATTACAAACGTACATATTAGAAACATCAGGAGTGATTCACGAGAGAATTACGCATTTCCCTTTGCGTTGGAATTCACATTTTCGCCTGACGGCTGCAAGACGTGCGGACAGTGAGTTTCGTTGTAATATTTTACACTATAACGTAGTTAATTACTTTTACATACACATATTGGCAGACAAGAATATTAATCTTGTAAAAAAAAAAACATTATATAAACGGTTAACGATTGTAATATATTTACAGAAAATTCAGAGATCATTCGCATTGAGTAAGTAAAGAAATGCGTCATCAGCATCAGCCGTCCAACATAAGCCTCCTTCCTCTGTGCCATTGACCTCCTAATCAGTAGCGTGCCTAGGGTCAACCAGTAAGGCGAGCCAAGGAATTATAAATAAATATTCGTAAAAAAATCACATAATCTTTCTTTTCATAACATTTCTGCACATAACCTAAATGACAAATGACATTCTGATAATAGAAATGAAGTTCGTTACACATCGAATGGTAACATACTTCAGAGTGATAAAGCCCGGCTTCAAATCTATATAAAAAATTGTAGATATCTTCTGGTATATGGGTGTTTTTCAAATAAAATGTTTACTCGAAAATTACATGTCCTATGACTTTCGAGGTAATTCTGCAGGCTATTGATTTTAAAACTGTTTTTTTTATATCTCAAAACAACAGAATAACTCACAAATTGATTATTCACATATCCAAAAGTACTTAAATCTGTTTATTTTGCTTAATTATTGGGAATATACGATAGAAAAGTGGTGATTTTTCTAGTGTCCCACGCTCCTTTTGCACTTTATAAAGGAAAAATATTCATTGATAAGCTACTTCTTGTCCAAGAGTTTTATGTTATTTGGAAGGATTATATGATCCAGATTCAATAATATTCCTAGATAACAGCGTATTAGAGTTCAAAATAATATAAAATACTGTTTTTATTTAGTCACTCAAAACGACGTTGGTGGAAAATTCCGTATACGCTACGTCGATATACTGATTTAAACGAAAAATTTACTATAAACTAAGTATATATTTGATTGATGGCAACATTTTATAGCTCGTCAACGGTCGCCATGTTCGTAAATTGACACCAGTCGCATTATGTTATGTGAAATAGTGGTCGGGCGTCACGACGTGCTGTTTTTATTTTCCACTACGAACGTGATTCTATAATGTAAGTATTGATTGTTTGACTTACAGCTTTTCATGGGTAAAAATGACCGACATCTAGAATCTGAATTCAATGTAATATTTAGTAAAATCATATTCATAAACCTGCATTTTGGAGTTTGTTTCAATACTTGCATCATACGTCACATCCACTAAGCGACGGGATGTATTAGTGGAACGCCAAATGTGACGTAGTGGAATTATTACGCAACGAGCAAACTTTTTGAAAAACGCCCATATACGCACCTAGCTGTATGATCACAAGTCAAAAATACACAAGTGCGACAAAGACCCTTTTACATTTTGCAAGCCCAATATGAAGCCCATCGAAAACATGTGGACATAGGCGATTTCGCGGGCGTCTCATCTACGGTACGTATGAGTGACACAATGTCGCTCGCCGACCAATCAAGTTTCTAAAGCTGTCAAAAGCGCGTAACTCGCATAAATTGAGGGGGGGGGGAAATGTAAAAGAGGGTAAGAAATGTACTAAAATATATCAGGACTGAAAAAATTAAACGCAATTGGCGGGAAAATGTTAAATATGGGGACGTAAAAATTGGGTTTCACTGTATATGTAAACGACGTAAACGGAACTAGTAAAAAAGGTCGACCGAGGAAAACGTGGCACGATCAAATCAATCAAATATTAAATATCAGCCACATGAGGAGTTGAAAAATACGACAAGATGTATGTATGCTGAGGAAGCGAGAAAAGTATGTCAGGAAAAAATGGTGTGGTGGTCGATTCTTTCTGCCTACTCCTTCAGAGAGACGGCGTGACGGTTAGTTAGTTAGTTAAGAATAAAATGTTATGTACACATTTATATGACGTATTTCTTTACTTACAACCACGGAACATCTCAAATGTTTACGATAAAAGGTATATTACAAAAATGTTGAGGTACACTTCATCATTCGACGGCAAGACATCAACGTAAACGTATTCCTTTTGATTAAAAATCGTTATTTTACCTTACAAACGTTCGCAGGGAAGCGTGCGAAGTATAACAAAAATCTTCTTATGTATAACTTTTGTCACTTTTTACATGGATAGAATATCTAATTCTAACTCTTCCATCTTGAGTCTGACACACGGCATCTGATGATGGATTCATCGGCTGTATTCTAAGCTCTGTTTGGTATTATTTAATCTAAGAATTAAACAAGTCACACTCTTAGACGGAACCGAGCCTGCATCGCTCAGGACACACTAGACTGGTCCCCTATGGGGGGAAAGAGAAAGCGAGGCAGACCTAGAGCCACCTGGAGAAGAGCCCTGCAGGACGAGGTTAAGGCAGCAGGCCTCACTTGGGATGATGTTAGGCATAAGGCATGTGATAAAGTCGGGTGGAGAAGGTTCCTTGAGGCCCTATACACCACGGAGGTGTGACAGAACAAAAAGAAGAAGAAGAAATTCATTTTACATAAGAGTTTCTCATTCTCGTAATTGTTTCTGTAAAACTCTACATTAAACAATTAATACGAATGAAAACATCAGTTTTCTAGAAGTTTTATTATATTTTATGGAAATAACATCCGTCTTACTAAGGCATTATCAAATGTCATTCAATAATGCCTTAACAAGGCAAAATATGTCATTCCCATAAAATATAATAAAACTTCTAGAAAAAATATGATTTCATTCGTATTAGTGATTGTGAAATGGGTATTGCGTTTGTCACGAGTGTCCACATTGACTCCACCCCAATCTCGCTCCACGGTGTCCCCCTTGTGACCACGACCAGCTTTTGCTACCTCGGTAGTATGATAGCAGGCTTGGGAAGATGTAGCCAGCAGACTCAACAAGGCAAGGGGAGCTTTCGCTGTGCTTCGCCCTGTATGGCATTCCAGTATCATTTCGAGAAAGCTCAAGCTCCAAATATTCAACAGTAGCGTTAAAAGCGTACTGCTGTACGGATGTGAGACTAGGAAATCTACTGCGGACGTTATTGGAAAACTCCAGGTGTTCATAAATAGGTGCCTTCGCTCAATATTCAAGATCTATTGGCTCCAAACAGCGTCAAATGCCGTTCTCTGGACCATGGCAGGCGAAAAGCCAATTAGAGAACAAGTCGCTAGACGCAAATGGCAGTGGATCGGTCACACTCTGAGACGGAACCCAGTCTGCATCACTCAGGGCGCACTAGACTGGTCCCCTATTGGTGGAAAGAGGAAGCGAGGCAGACCTAGAGCCACCTGGAGAAGAGCCCTGCAGGACGAGGTTAAAGCAGCAATCACTTGGGATGATGTTAGGCATCAGGCATGCGATAGTCGGGTGGAGAAGGTTCCTTGAGGTCCTATGTTCCACGGAAGTGTGACAGGACAAAAATAAGTATACTATATACAATAAATTATTTGACCTGTTCTCAATAGATGCCTTAAACCTTAATTTTGTATTGTCTATTGATGAAATAAACTGATTTGATTGATAATGTTTTAAATAATCAAAACATATTTAAGCGAGCTTACAGACCGGAATCCATCATCGTGCGTTTGGTCCATAACGTTAAAACCTTCGTTGGAGGGAGCCCAAACGTCCAAACAAACCGAAACTTGTACAAACTCTTGGTTTTGAGGGAGCCGTTGGTCCCGCGGGCCGGAGACGTCTGAGATCAGTAGTGGTCGCCGAACGTGACGAGGCTCCAGCTTCCTCAGACCATGACGGCCGCCTCCTGGCCGCAGAAGAGGAAGGGGAACTGGTCGATCATGGTCTGCAGGATGTCCTCCAGGTACGGCCGCGTCGCCTCGAAGCGGGCCATGTCGCTGAACTGCACCGGGAGGAGGGTGGGCCACCAGCAGATGGCCAGGTTCTTCGAGTCCATCGAGTTCAGCTTGGAGTTGTCGGCGATCCTGCCATTTTAACACACAACTCAATCATTAAAAAAAATATAATTTTTATAACCTGATTTACAACCGAATGCAGGATGTAAGTAGAATAAATGCATAAGAAGGATGAAAGTAGAATAAATACAGTAGAAATGAGATCTCTTAGACAAATGTGTAGATACTCTGTGTATGATAGAGTGTCAAATGAAAATATTATATAAGAAGTGAATGCGGTGCGAATGATGGTATTATGAACAAAATAATGAAAGGATCATTAAGATGGTTTGGACATATGGAAAGAATGAATGAAGAAAGAATGGTAAAAAAATTATACGTTAACGGTGTAAATGGAACCAGAAATAGAGGAAGACCGAGGAAAACGTGGCACGATCAAATAAATCAAATATTGAATGTCGGCCACGTGAGGAGTCAGAGAAATCGACGCGCGTGCATGACACGATGTATGAATGTTGAGGAAGCGAGAGAAATGTCAGCAAAGAAAAGTGTGGCAGTCCATTTGGGAGACGGCGCGATGGTTAGTTAGTTAGTTAGTTTGTGATTTATATAACAAACTAACCAATCATCACGCCATCTCTCCAATGTACCACTACATTGATCTGTTCTGATATACTTCTCTCTCACTTCCTCTACATTCATACGTGTCATGCATGTACGTCAATGGCTATGACTCCTTACATTGCCGACAATTAATATTCGATTTTGATGGTGCCACATTTTCCTTGACATTCCTCTATTACATATTCCATTTATGCCATTTACATATACTTTCATCAGCATTCTGTCTTCATTCATTCTTTCCATGTGTCTAAACCATCTTAATGACCCTTTCAATATTTTGTTTATAAAACTTTCACATGATCTATCACAGTGATGGCGAACGACGAGCCCGCGAGTCACGCGGTGACCTGGGAGAAATTTGATACCGAATTCTGGGTCTTTTTCAAGGATATTTTTATTCATCGACCTTTTTTTTTATACCTCATCAGCGACTTCTAGTCAGTAGTTCGGAAAATTGAATTGGTCGCTGCCAAATTCTAATGGTCGGAAGTCAAATCGTGAAACGTTTTTATTAACTTCCTTCTTAATAAAAACGTTTCCGATTTTCATTTTTACAGATTTCACACATTTATCTAAGAGATCTCATTTCCACTGCATTTATTCTACTTTTATCTTTCTTTCGTCATTTCTTTGCTTCACTTCCATACATTAGGGTCTGTATAAGAACACCATTGTGCACTGCCATCTTAGCTCTTTTGGATAGGCTTTTGTTTATGACAACTTATAACCCTATTAATGATACTTAATTAAATTATACAAATAAGGTCATTAATTAAATTATACGAAGATGAAGTTAAACATAACAAGAAATAGAGGAAGACCGAAGAAAACATGGAACTATAAAATCAATAAAATATTAAATGTCGGCCATGTAATAAATCAATGGGCATGACACAATGTGTGAATGTTGACGAAGCGAGAGAAGGGTGTCAGAAAAAAAAATGCAGCAGTCTATTCTTTCTGTTCCTTCAGAGAAACGGCGTGATGGTTAGTTAATTTTATAAGATAATAAATTGATCTGAGACTGACCTGACAAAATGATGGAAGATATACTTGAGGATGGCCCTCTGATGGGGCGGGAGACGCTCGGCGATGAGGGCCCTCAGCGCTAGCAACCTTCCGCTGCGGTCCGTATTGCCCAAAGATCCTGAAACGTTAATTAAGGGATTTTAATTAAGAGCGCTCAAACTTTGAAATAAAATGAAACAACTTGTCTAATTGATATTACCACAATTTTAAAGGACATTCAATGACATTATGTATGGAATACAATTTCGGTCATATGGCCACTGTGGCTTCGCTGCATGTCAGGTCCCCCCCGATGTCGGCTATCACCCTGGCATAGGCCTCTCTGTCCTGTGCCAGACGGAAAAACTACCCCACCCCCCGAATTCCGGTCCACTCCTTGATATTCTTGAGCCAGGACATCTGGGGTCTTCCCCCACCATGCCTACCCTTGATCTTCCCTTTCATGATGAGGTGCAGCAGATCGTATTTCTCGTTGCGGAGAATGTGTCCCAAATATGCCATCTTTCTAGACTTCACATCAGACAACAATTCTCTTCCTACTCTGGCTCTATGTAGCACCTCATTGTTGGTGACCATATGATTCCATGAGATCCGCAACATTCTGCGATGGAGTCACATTTCAAGTGATATTACGAATGTCCAAATCTGAGATGATTAAATTCAATGTATGAATTCACATATCTTTTGAGCAAATAAACTGATTTGATTTGATTAGAGTTCTCTATATCAAATCCCCTCTATTTCAGCACCCTTAAACCAATTGCAGACCAAGTGCTAAACTACGGCAAAACTAAGACATCTGAGCAGTATAATTTAGAAAAAACCTCCTCACCGGCTATGTCTTCTAGTTCTTGCATGGTAGGCTCATCGAAGAGCGGTGGCAACCTCTTGGAGAAGAAGTCCTTCAGAGCCGTGGCAACGGCGTTCACGGGGACATCCAGCCCGGTGATGGAAATGTTGGGATCTAAAAAGGTTGACACATTTTATAATATTAACTAACCATCACGCCGTCTCCGAAGGGGTAGGCAGAAAGAATGGACCGCCACACTGTTCATTCCTGACACTACTTCTTTTGTTTCCTCAACATTCACACATTGTGTCATGCACGCACATCAATTTTTCCGACTCCTCACGTGGCAGACATTCAATATTTGATTTATTTGATCATGCCACACGATCGTTTACATCGCTAACGTATACATTCTTTACCATTCTTTCCATGTTTCCAAACCATCTAAATGATCCTTTCATTATCTTGTTCATAACACTTTTATTCAAACTGAATTCACTTCTCATATTTTCATTCGACACTTCTATCATACACAGATTTTTGACACATTCGTCTTCTTCTTCTTTTTCAAGTGCCCTGTCGGGTCCCCCCAACGTTGGCGATCACCTCGGCGAACCTGTCCCTGTCCTGCCCCGCTCGGAACAGCTCCTCAACACTTCGGATGCCGGTCCACTCCTTCACGTTTTGCAGCCAGGACATTTGTCTCCTTCCGGGCCCTCGGCGTCCCTCAATTTTTCCCTCCAATATCAGTTGGAGAAGGTGGTACTTTTCCCCACGCAGTATATGACCCAGATATGAGATCTTTCGGACCTTGATAGTTGATAACAATTCCCTGTCAACTCTAGCTCGCCTTAGGACTTCGGTATTGGCAACCATGTCTGTCCAGGGAATTCTGAGCATTCGGCGATGGAGCCACATTTCAAATGCTTCCAGTCTGTTCATTGAGTTAACTTTCAGGGTCAAAGTTTCACACCCGTACAATAAAACAGACCACACATAGCATTTGATCATTCTCTAGCGGAGTTTCAAGTTTACGTTATCATTGCAGAAGAGTGATTTCATTTTATTAAACGTAGCTCTTGCTGCCTCGATTCTGCATTTTATTTCTACATCTGGGTCAAGAGATTGTGTTAGTATGCTGCCGAGGTATTTAAATGTTTCCACCCTTTCAACGTTACGGCCGTTCAAATGCAATACTGATCCACTGTAGTCAAGCCGTCCGAATGTCATCCATTTGGTTTTGCTGATATTTATTGTTAGCCCCAATCTTTCACCGGACTCGTCAACAAGATTAAGGAGGTCCTGAAGATCGCTGACACTTTCAGCTAATAAAACAGTGTCGTCGGCATATCTTATATTGTTTATCACAACGCCATTAATTTTCAGTCCTTTCGCCATTAACATTCGTCTAAGAGATCTCATTTTGACTGCATTTATTCTACTTTCATCCCTCATTTGCCAATTCCGTACACAAGAGTCGGCACAAGAACACCATTATGCAGTGCCATCTTAGCTTTTTTGGATAGCCTTTTTTTTGGGATGACAACATTATATAATTATTAAAGTGAATAAAGTAGATTAAAATAAAGTGTTGTTACAAAGTAAAAAATATCTTCATTTATGAATCGGCAACACAAGGTAATGGTAACTTCTTCTAGACTTAATGACCTGTTGTTGATTGCATCTCCGTCCTCCTGAGAAATGGAAGGATGGTTGGACGACATAATCCCAGGGCTGCTCACCGTAGAAGAAGAGAAAGAAGAAGATGAATGTTTTACCTTCGTCGAAGTTCTTGAAGAGTAGATCGACGTGCGCCCTATTCCCCGGCACTCGGTATATTCCTTCCGCCCCCAGACCCTCGGCCTCGATGAACATGACACACTTCTCTAGGAACAGCGGGACTCCGTTGTTACCCTGAAGAACAATCAAATGAAAAAAAAATTAAATTAAAAGATTACAGTGAAACCTTGATTAAAGTTTTTATAACCTTTTCCACGCTCTGTTTTATCTATACCCCTACGCGGCACATATTTTCAAATACCTATGTAAGCAATTAAATGTCAAATTATAGCATTATTGCACGATTTATTGGACTATATAAACAGAACAGATTAAAACATTCCGTATCTTTCGAATGTGGTCACGCTATTCACTCAGCACGTGTGTTCCAAATATTACATTGCAGTAAAATAGGTACTAAGTACCAAAAAAAAAAAAAAATAAGTATGCAGTTTTGTTCTATATTACATACTAGCTGACCCGGCAACGCTTCGCTATTGCTAAATTCGAGTACATAAATAAACCCAATATATATTAAACAAATACAATTAAAGTTCAATAACAATTGGTTTATTTATTGGATTAAATGCCATGTGTATGGATGCAAAAATGTGTGTCTATATCTTTAAAACAAAGTTTCAATCCAAGCAAACTCGCTGTGAATTATAAACTTGAATACATATTACTAATGTAATTGAAAAACTATTTTTTGAATATTTTATATGAAATTTAATAATCAAATAAACAATATTATATCACATTTGCAGAAAACATTCATTATATTAAAGAAACAAAACTCTTGATTTTGTTGTCCATGAAATTCACATCAGAGCCAATAAAGTAAGTTTCTACGATCGTGATTTCGGCACTGCGAGTCCGCTGGCGTGGAATAGTAATATAGATGATAATACTACAAAAGCCTCCCTTCCCGACTTCCACAACTGTATCCCTCGCCGCTCTGCGCCATTGACCTCCTGCCACTCGTTTAATGTCATCAGACCATCTTGCTTGTGATCTGCCAGAATTTGTGTAGCTGTTTCTCTTTCGCCACTCCAGGCCAGAAGATCTTATCACCCGTTGTCCTTGCTTTATGACCGATCCCATTCCATTTAAACATTAGTTATTTTACACGCTGCATCGGCAACTTTGGTCCGATCTTTGATTCATCAATTTTGGGCCCTGGAATTAAAAAAAAAAAAATTTGAATTGCCATAAGGCGGACACCGAAGAGGCGCATAAGGCAAAATTTAAATTTCCATACAATGAATGAATTACAACTGTTTTTCACTTGTTTGCTGAAGATATTCTTCATATAAAAGGCAGTTCATGCTATATGCATAATAATAATTAGGCTAATTTGTCAAATTAACTAACTAACTAACTAACCATCACGCCGTCTCCCCGAAAGTGTAAGCAGAGAGAATGGACTGTCACACTTTTACTGATGCGGCACTCCATCCTTCTCTTTTCGCCCCGCGGGAGGCGCGGTGTGATGGGTTGCGAACCTCATCGCCACCAATAGGCATCTCCCGCGCACACTTCGATCGTCCAACACCCACAAAATAAATCTAAAACAAATAATATAAAATACAATGATATAAAATAAAATAACAAAATAAAAATAATTTTACACAAAATGTTCTTTTTAGACGGTGCACATATTGTCTATTTAATTTATAATATGTTCCACGTATCCACTGTTTTTTAATTTAGCACATAATGTAATAACACATAATGTTTTTTTCGATGTTGCACATGTTGACTTGGACAATCCGGACTTTTGTGTTTATTTAATTTATGTTACACGTATCCACCATTTTTTAAATTATCTGTAATAAGGCACTTAACCAGCAAGAACTTAAAAATAATATTGAAGAAATTATTCAAATTGTTATTGGAACAAATGAAAAATTTATTTCTACACCTGTCAAAATTCTTTACAAAAACGATAAAACAAATAAAACCTTTTAATCTGATTAATTTGATTAATTTGTCAAATTAATTAAACTAATCAGATTTTAAAGGTTGGTCATGTTAGAAGTCGGAGGAATCGACATGCGTGTATGACTCGTTGTATGAATGTGGAGGAAGCTAGAGAGGTTTGCCAGGATAGAGTAGTGTTATGGTCCATTCTCTCTGCCTACCCCTGTGGGGAAACGGCGTGATAACCTGCTACTGTGAAAGCCCGAGCAACACAAAATTCAGATATGTAGGTGGCACGTTTGGGAATGTGCTTAATTATTGTCTATAAACTGTAAATTTAAAAACCTTACCTGAAATTAATAATGGAATTTTCATATATGAATGAAAACTACTAAAAGTAGCTTATGTGTAATGTAAAAATGTAAAAATGTAATGTAAAAATTACTTTTAAGTTGATCAGATTGAAGTTTTTGGTTCGACATCATTATTAAATCATTAGGGAGTTTATTAAATTCTGTAGAGGCTATAAATTGTAAGGATTTTACACCGAATCTAGTTGAACCCAATGCTTCTTATTCTGTGAGCGCGTATCATGTTGGTGTACGTCCGTATTGAATATTGGTCGAGTATTAGAGTGCGTTGATGACTTTATTATTTGTAGTATAGTTTTAGTGATCTCTAATTTTGGATGGATTTGAAATGGAATTATTTTCGTCTGAGAATATAGGGCCCTTACATGAGTGTACCACGGTAGACGGAAAATATTTCTAACAGCCCGATTTTGGATCACCTGAATCTCAGTAGCTTTCTTCTTTGTAATAAAGCCCCAAATACAGGAAAGGTAAGACAGATGAGAATGTATCATGGAGTAGTAAACATAAATTGTCTATATTCTTACGCATATATCGAGGTGTGGGATCCATCCTCTGGACATGCGAACTCCAGTATCTTCTGCGTTGTTTTCCCCATCCTCTGCACATGCGCAATCCATTATCTTCTGCGTTGTCTTCCCCATCCTCAAGCAAATGAAATAACCTGAAATCAATTTAATTATCTTTGAATATTTTAAATCTCAGCATAATGTAGAATTTAATGGCCAAAAATGGAATATTACTGGACTCTTCCAACTGAAGCAGCTAATGCTGCATATAAGGATATGTTTACCTATCACAGCATTTGTTTTCTGAGAAAAACTAAAAAAGCTGAAGTAACTCATAGTGTATTTGGGTATGTGTGCTGCTGGAATTACTCAGTGGAATGGAAAATAAAGAAGAATTGCAACATGCATATGCACCAATATGGCTCATTAACAAAATAATTTCAATCCCAATACAAAAATATCCCCATTAGACCAGTGGTCTCTCACAACCAGGCAATTATTTTATCAAAACTTAATATCTAATCCCAAAGATATAGATTTTCGCCCTGCCAGAACAATTTTACATTAAAATAACATTATTAAAATAGATTATACCAATTAACTATTTATTACACAACGAAACGTCATAACCTAAAATGACACGTAAGTAAAACGAATAAATGGATATTGTATATCATTAGAACTTTCTTATCGTTGCTGTGGTCATTTTAATATTTCCCTGACCAAAGTACGCGTATAAAGAACACCTTTAATTGTATTTTAAATAACTAATTGAAATCATAATAATAAAATAACATTAATAAAATAGCGCAATACCATTCAAAATTCTGCCAGTGTAGTTTCTTCATATTCTTGTAGAGCTTCGACGTCCAATATTTTATATTTTCGCTATCATCCTTTGAAATAACCTGAAAGCTTAGAAAACGAATATCATTAAGTAATCACCGTCGAACGTAAGAGAAACGAATAAGTTTCAGCCACACGAAAAAATAAGATTTCGTGCATAACCTCAAAATGACGCGTAAAAATTATACTCCCCAAAATTTGGAAGTCTACGACGTACAATTTGACAGTTATAATTACTTAAATACAGAAGAAACTGTATTCATTTCAACGGCAAAAGTAACTATTTAAATACTCACCGTAAATACTCAACAAAACCGTTCACTTCCATAGATGACAGACATCGTTTACATAGATGACGCGACTAACGATTAGGGATGTGCGATGTGCGATCGACTCACTTTGGTGAGCGGGTGAGCGATGATCCATAAAAAAAGAGCGGCAGCTCAATGATCCGCTGGGTGAATCGTATATTCGACTCTTTTTAGTGAGTCGACTCTTTTTAGTGAGCTGTTTAGGGATCTGAGTTGAACGGTTTCGCTCAACAAAGTGAGCCGATTCATTTTTTTTCGGTGATCGAAATCAAATTTTTTGGTTGAGGAGCAAAAAAAAAAAGGTCACCAATAATTTTTTCCGGCAATCGAAATCCAAATTTTTGGTCGAGGAGCAAAAAAAAAAAAAAAAGTCACCAATAATTTTTTCCGGCAATCGAAATCAAATTTTTTGGTCGAGGAGCAAAAAAAAAAAAGTCACCAATAATTTTTTCCGGCAATCGAAATCAAAATTTTTGATCGAAAAGGTCACCAATAATTTTTTCCGACAATCGAAATCAAATTTTTTGGTCGAGGAGCAAAAAAAAAAAAGGTCAAAATAATTTCAACTCAAAATTGTGAACCGTGGATCGTTAAAAAGAGTCGGCTCACTTGGCAAAACGACTCATCTCAGCGAGTCGTGAGTCGTGAAAAAGAGTCGACTCACTTTGCTGAGCGATTCGTTCAGATCAGATCCCTGAGATAAGTCGTTTTGCCCATCCCTACTAACGATGACCACACAAAGAGTCAAAATAGCAATGCAAAACGTGCGTGTATTATTAAAGAACGCCACGCTAAGATTCAAATAAGCAACTAATTTGCATCTTATAACGCCAAGCGAATATAGACTCTAAAGATCGATACTCAGGTGATACGAACATGAAGGTCTATACTCGCTCGCACTACGAAAATTTATAAATTTACAAAGTTAATTAGAGCTCGATTAATAACAAAAATATGCCTATGCCCACCTATGTCTATCTATTAAGGAAGTGTATCAATATGAAAACGATCTGCCCAGGAATAACCCCGGAATCAGTCCACACACACCCGGAAGATTGCCTTTTATTTATATAGATAGATAGATAGATAGAACTAAACTGCATAATTTTTTTTTTTTTAAATACTAACATCAAAGATTTAATCAATAATATTAGAATTTGTTTTACAATCTTCAATATGAGCAGAAAATAGCTCATTATTATGAAAAAGGAATCTGGTCGTGTCCAGGCTCGAACCCATGTCCCCTGGATCAGGAGCCAAGCGTTTACCCCCTAGACCACCACCTGACTTAGTTTTTTTTGTATTTTTTTATTACTTAGTGTCTATTTTACCACTACCATTCATTAATATTTACTCGGCGCACACAAGCGCAGATAACAAATTAATACTAACGCCATCTGCTGACAAAATTGTAAACTATGGCACTCGAAGGCGCAAAAACGCGCACTTGATTATCAATGTTTTTTTATGAAATACAATTTTATTTTTGAGAAATTCTTGTAGATATCAGCATCGTGATAGTTGTACGAATGTCCAAGTGAGCGGGAAATACATTTTTGACAAAAGAGCGCTGTAATATCGGCAGTCAAAGTTCCCGTATCAAGTGTTGATACGGCCGCGTGTGAGTATGGACTTTTTGCCGCATCAACAGTTGATACGTTAACGTGCAAAGAGTTATGTTAAAAAAAAAAACACATAAAATTTATTTTTTGGTAAAATCATGTAGATTAGTTTGTTGCATTTTTTTTTGTATAAGATGAGATATAGACTGAAGAGCCACTCTTTTAAAATCTCTTCCAGTTTTT
The DNA here is from genome assembly GCA_022606425.2 of Lepidostoma basale. Taxonomy (NCBI): domain Eukaryota; kingdom Metazoa; phylum Arthropoda; class Insecta; order Trichoptera; family Lepidostomatidae; genus Lepidostoma; species Lepidostoma basale. Next base: position 2,827,185 of record JAHDVF020001251.1, read on the forward strand.
CTTACTTCGATATTGTTGATGAATGAATGAGGATATAAAAATCAGATGAATGAGGATGTAAAAATTATTATTATTATTATTATTTTGTTGAATCGCTCTTTACATCATGACAGCATGAGCCAAATCCATGTAAAGGGTATTATTATAGCTATCATAGTGATTCTCGTGACATGTGATAGGTAGCTAATCTATCGCCATTTTATTGTCACGTGAATTCTATACCAGACCATAGACAGTGTGACAATCACACTGCCCTCGCCGGGAATCGAACCCGGAACCTTCGGGGTGGCAATCAATGCACTTACCACTCGGCCACGAAGGTCGGCCGAAAATGGAGAAAAGATTGTGAAAAAACTTAACGAATAAAACAAAATGTAAAAACTGTATGTAGTATCGAGTCGAAAACCGAATGACGGAAGAGAATGGCTAAAATTGAAAGATGTCGGCCATTTACCACGTTGCGCGCCATACGCTGAACAATCACAACGTCACTCGCTGACCAATTAGTAAAAAGAAGGTGTATTTTGTGCCAATTCATTGTCATTCATCGGATGATAGATGATGTAAAAGTGGCTGTCCGCCCGGTCTGGAACTCAGATCTGACGGAGAGTCAACATAACTTTGGGTGTTTGAAAGTATTCGTGAGAGCGTGGATTAATGCATTTGCCGAGGCCGACACTTAGCCGGCCTCCAAGTATATAAGGATGCTGGGGCTACTGCTCCTGGATAGAGGGGTTTTTACGGTTGTCTACCCCACCGGAATTCACCGGAATTTGTGCTGTTTCTTGCCCTCTGAGGGTGCGCTGTTTTCCAGCTGGGAGAGGGAGGTTGCCCCTCTGTGACGGGTCTCGTTCCTCTCCCTCTTGGCCATAATAATAATTTGTGCAGTGGTTTTATTTATTTATTTAATATTATGAAATGCTTCCTAAACCTCGTCCTTTGTCCTACATGCCAAAAACTGTACTCTACGTTATTATTTTTATTATTTTTTTTTTTTTTCCATCTCGCATTTGTCTCCTCTGCCTCTCCTGTTCTTCCCGCTGTATAATCCTGCGGTGTATATTTTATCTTTTATATAATGTTCTTGAAATGTTAATGTATTATATATTATGCTTATTTATTTATTCAATAAAGTACAGCGGAGCATAGAAGTGAAATTGAGTAGATTAAATGTGGTCTGGCACCCCCTTGTTGTTGCCGTATTTAAATGCAAGTCCCGGATGGACCGGGGACAGGCCCAGGGAGTGTACGAGCGAGGCTGATAAAAGGGTGCCGCTACGCCCTATAACAGCCTCGGGTATGTGGCGGGAACTTCTATGTTCCTTTAAAAAAAAAAAAAAAAACTTCATTGTCAAGAGCGCGTAACTCACATATGTTGAATATTTTCGACGTAAATTGCGGAAAAAAAAACGTAAAAGCGGGTAATAAATGTAGTAAAATATATCGGGACTGAAATAATTTCATTTGTTAAATCAGGGGACGTAAAATCCAGGTTTCACTATATTATTATTCTTCCTTATTTTGTATTCAGCAGTCCTTTGAAGCCAATTAGTGCATACAATTTGTTTTTAGCTTATTAATGATTGGAGGGATTAACTTTACCTGTGGTCCCCAGCCCTGACTGTTAGCAGCGGGGTTCTGACTAGCGTTCTTCTTTGAATCCTTGGACTTCCAATCCTGGAAACATCAACATCCTCAATAATTAAAATCACAGATCGATGGCAGTGCACAGTGGTGTTCTTGTACCGTCAATTATATTTATTTGTTTACATCCTCGTTCGTGACTCTTTCTGTCCACGTTCATGTTTCCACATTGTAGCACGTAACATCCACTATTCTCATTCGCAATTCGAAAGGTAGGTCTCTAATGCATAGCAAAAATTGACAGTCTTAAACCAGCAGTGAAATTATTTAAATGTTTGATATTCTCAGGCCTACAATGAAACAATTAAAACATTCGACAGTTTCAGACCACCAGTGAAACAATTAAAACATTTGACAGTCTCAGACCACCAGTGAAACTATTCAAATATTTGACAGCCTCCGACCGCCAGTGAAACAATTAAAATGTTTGACAGTCTCAGACCGGCAATGAAACTATTAAAATATTAGTGACGGTCTCGGACCGCCAGTGAAACTATTAAAATATACGACAGTCTCAGACCGGCAGTGAAACTATTATAATATTTGACAGTCTTAAACCAGCAGCGAAATTATTAAAATGTTTGACAGTCTCAGACCGGCAACGAAGCTGTTAAAATATTAGACAGTCTCAGACCACCAGTGAAACAATTAAAATATTTGACATTCAAATAAACATTCTAGCGATAAAATAGATTAGTCATGACCTCAAGACACAGAATGAATGAAGAAAGAATTTTTGTTGATGCTGTCTCGAAATCAAGGTAGATTGTGAAATCATGATCAAATCAATCAAACAGAAGAATGCAAGGATAGAACAGAGTGGCTACCCATCTTCTCTATTCACTCCAATCGTAGAAATGGCATGATGGAAAGGTTAGGTTAGGTTATATAGATAGTTTCCAAGACTTAATAATATGAAGAGAGCTACATATATACCTTGGGATGCTGTGGGTGGAGCCGGCCCCACCCTGATCTCCGCGTTCTCCCGGTGTCGTTCTCCTGCGTTGAGGACTCTTTGCATGATGAAAGCTGTATGAAAACATATCAAGTATTAACATTATCAATGTTGTTAACCCTTAATTGATGGCTTGGTGTGTCACACACCCCAGTGCGTATTTAAAATGTATATTGTATTATACCTGATCATCTAAATCACACGAGGTATAGGGGACAGACGGGGGTGTAGTATTGTGCAGCAGATTGTACCCCACCCTGGTGGGGGGTGGACCTCCGCCTCCTTCTCCGCCACTTCCTTCGCTGGACTCCTCTTTGCCTACGGGTGAAAAAAGCAAATGAATTAATATTTATTAACCCCTAATGTGGGGTTATCTCATTGCGGTTATGACGGATTCTTTACCCGCATCTCTCGCCCTGTAGCCACTGGGCAATTCCGGGGGCCCTACAAACACTCCGAGACGGGGGGCGCGAGGGGCCGCAACCGCTACCAACCTGCAGATAATAAAACAATTAGAAATGAGACAACAAACGAAAAACATTTAGGCGACTCATTTGGACACAAAACAGTGTAACAAAGATTAAAAAAAAAAAATACAACTTGAAATAAAAAAATCATACATATCAGAAGGAACCCAAATACATATGTCGATGTCAGTGAGGCAGTACTCTTTCCATAATTTGTAATATATTTTTAATTAACACCGCCTCACTGTTGGTTCTGGGTGATGGAGCAAAGAACAATTGATGTCGGCGCTGTCGAAGGTAATTATCAGGAACAAAAATAAGTATTGCTCCAGAACATAGGGGTTCAGTAGAGCCCCAAATCAGATTGAAAAAATGCATTGCCATAAATCCTTCCCTCCTCAGTTCGACGGATTTATACCCTAGCATACCCAAGAGAAATTCGTTTGGATAAAGCCAAGGATATACCCCGTACTCTCTAATGTAGAGGGTTCTCAAGAATTTCTTTTGAACCCTCTCCAACATGAGAGAATACTGAGCCTCGTGAAGACTCCATATCACGGCACCTCCCTCGAGCCTGCTTCTGACTAAGGAGTTATATAGAGTTCTTAGGACCCGGGTGTCTCTGAAAACCCTTACAGTTCGAAGAACAAAACCCAGCATCTTCGAATAAACGTCACATACCGTCTTGATCTGAGCACGAAATGTCAATCGACTTTCGTAAATTATTCCAAGATCTCTGACATATACCAGTCTACTTCATCTTACGATATCATTGGCCTCACATATCTCTCTAATTCTAGTGTTCCTCAGGAGATCTCTTAGTGTCTAGCCTGTTATCCTCATTTTGGAAGTCTTCAAAACTTGTTTGATCTTGACTGTGTCTATCTTTGCTTCAAAGCCATATGTTATTATTGGTATTACGCCTGCTTTATAGATTATAATCTTACTCTTAGTGGCCATGTCTTTGTTTTTCCATATTGTGGATTTTAGATAAACACCGTAGAAATGAGATCACTAAGAAGAATGTGTGGGAAAACGTTGTATGATAGAATACCGAACGATGAAATAAGAAAGAAATGTAAGGCAGATGACTGCATCATGGATAAAATTTAAACAGGATCCCTGAGATGGTTTGGACATATGGAACGAATGGATGTGAGTAAAATGGTTAAAAAGTTGTATACAAGCAACGTGAGTGGAAAAAGAAGCCGAGGACGACCGAGGAAAACATGGCATGACCAAATTAATCAATTACTAAAAGGCGGCCACATTCGAAGTCGGAATAATCGACGTGCGTACATGGTGCGATGTATAAATGTAGAGGAAGCCCGAGAGGTATGCCAGGACAGAGCATTGTGGCGATCCATCATCTCTGCCTACCCCTCTGGGGAAATTGCGTGATGGTTAGTTAGTTAGTTTTTAGAGCACCAGAGATTGCAGCTGCCTTGTTGACATGGGCTTGTATTTCTTTCCGCAAATCTGCTCCTCCAACCAGGTCTATGCCTAGATATCTAAAGATTCTGTTCTATGGGTTGATTCTCTACATCCAGGTTGCATGTTTTTGGTATTTTAGAGAGAGTCATTAATTCTTTCCATGTGTCCAAACCACTTACATGCATTCCATCACTTCTTATATTTTCATTTGACACTCTATCATTTACACTAATATTAGGTTAGATAGTTAGTTGTTCAGTTACATAATAACATTTTAACCTCAAAACTTAGTAAAAAATTGTGTATGTTCTTAATTGTATGCGTCTAAGAGCGAGTGATGCATATACCTCTTCCTGTATGGTTTGTGGTGTTGCTTGCTCGCTCCCACCGTCCTCCGCCCCACTCCCATCCGGCCCACCTCTTCTTCCACGCTGGAGCACTCACTGTCAGTCTCGGAGAAAGCTGAAAGCGTAATCAGAAGGTTTAATAGAGGGCCGGAAATGCTATTGGTGGGTTTGATGGAAGAACTCAAACTCTACTCAAATTTATACTAGTGGGTTTGACAGGTGGATGCAAATTATATAAGTGGGTTAGATAGGTGAATATAAATGATATAAGTGGATTTGACAGAATGCAGAAAATGCTACTACATAGTGGGTTTAATAAAATGTTAGAATTGCTACGGGTGGGTTTGGCAGAATGCAGAAAATGCTACTACATAGTGGGTTTGATAAAATGTTTAAATTGCTACAGGTGGGTTTGACAGAATGCAGAAAATGCTACCACATAGTGGGTTTGATAAAATGTTTAAATTGCTACAGGTGGGTTTGACAGAATGCAGAAAATGCTACTAGTGGATTTGATAGGTGAATATAAATTATATAAGTGGATTTGACAGAATGCAGAAAATGCTACTACATAGTGGGTTTAATAAAATGTTAGAATTGCTACGGGTGGGTTTGGCAGAATGCAGAAAATGCTACTAGTGGATTTGATAGGTGAATATAAATATATAAGTGGATTTGACAGAATGCAGAAAATGCTACTACATAGTGGGTTTAATAAAATGTTAGAATTGCTACGGGTGGGTTTGGCAGAATGCAGAAAATGCTACTAGTGAATTTGATAGGTGAATATAAATAATATAAATGGATTTGACAGAATGCAGAAAATGCTACTACATAGTGGGTTTGATAAAATGTTAGAATTGCTACGGGTGGGTTTGGCAGAATGCAGAAAATGCTACTAGTGGATTTGATAGATGAATATAAATAATATAAATGGATTTGACAGAATGCAGAAAATGCTACTACATAGTGGGTTTGATAAAATGTTTAAATTGCTACAGGTGGGTTTGACAGAATGCAGAAAATGCTACTAGTGGATTTGGTAGGTGAATATAAATAATATAAATGGATTTGACAGAATGCAGAAAATGCTACTACATAGTGGGTTTGACAAAATGTTAGAATTGCTACGGGTGGGTTTGGCAGAATGCAGAAAATGCTACTAGTGGTTATGATAGAATAGTTAAAGTATTATAAGTTTGAAAAAATACAGAAAATTCTGGTAGTGGGTTGGATGAATGAGTATAAATTCCAATACGAAATTTGATCCAATACTGGAAATGTTAGTTGTGGGTTTGAAAAAATATAAGAAATGCTACTGGTGGGTTTGAAAAATTAATAGAAATGCTACTAGTGGGTTTGAAAAATTAATAGAAATGCTACTAGTGGGTTTGAAAAAATACTGGAAATGCTACTGGTAGAATAAATAAAAAATACTGGAAATGCTACTAGTGGGATTGATGGATAAAAATATCAAATATTTATTGTGGTAAGAGAGATATTAGTAACATGAATAAAAACATGGCAGCAAAATAACAAATATAGGAATAAAGCAACATCTAACAAGTACAATATAATGATGATGTATCTAAAGAATGGGTATCTAAAAAAGTATAAAGTAATAAAATACCACCCAATGAATAATAATCAGTAAATATATACATTTTCCATATCTTGTCAACCGTACTGGCACTAATAATTTTATTGAAGGTAGAGGCATTGACACTGTAGAATTTCATTGTTCATTTGGAAGGAGACTTTATATAATACCTATGAATATCCACATTACTTACGTATTCTTACAGAATGAAATATTCACTACATGTTTCATCCTCACTGAAAATGAAAATGTCAAAATCCGAGACGATTAGATTCAACGTCTTCCTACTGGCATCAGTAAAGGCAGGTTGGTTCTGCGTGACGGAGCAAAGAACAATTGGTGTCGGCGCTGTCGCAGGTAATAATCAGGAACAAAAATAACTATTTGCTCCAGAACATAGGGGTTCTCAATAGAGCCCTGTATCAGCTTATAACCCAGCATACCCAATAGAAATGCCGTTGGATAGAGCCAAGATACCCCAGACTCTCTCATGTACAGGTAAACTCCCAGCTGTCCTTCCATATTTTAGGTCTTCCACGAAGACAAGTCATATGAGGCTGATTATGTAGTGCAATATAGGGGAGTCTGGTGGTGTCTATTCTTTGAACATAACCATACCGATCCCTTCTTCGCTGTCTGTTCCATCTTAAAATATCCTCAACCTCACATATCTCTCTATTCTGGTGTTCCTCATGCGATCTCTCAGTGACTTGCCTGCTATCGTCCTCAGTATCTTCATCTCGGAAGTCCTCAAAACTTGTTTGGTCCTTACTGTGTCTGCCCTTGCTTCGACGCCATATGTTATTATTAATATGAAATAATATTTTATTTTGTAAAAATAAAAATAAAATAGCTAACTAACCAACACACCGTCTCCCAAAGGGGTAGGCAGAAAGGTAGGCGTGATGATGATTTTTACAGCACCATTTTCGCGAAAGATTCAAGAGAGAAAGAAGAGAGTTAGTTTTGAGGATAAGTTTGATTTGTTGGGAAAGACATAGTTAGTTGCAGTAAATAAAGTGGATATTAACATTGTTATATAAATTCTGCTTCCAAATGGAACAACTCCTTAACAATGGAATTCTAGAGTGTTGAGGCCTCAACTTTGATAAAATATAAAGACATGTTAAAATGTAAAGTGCGCCCTCCACCCGGGTAAAGCAGACACACACACGACCACGATCACAGTATAGGTAGGAATCTCCCCGGACAACTCACTGGCGCGGCCCTTGCTAGAGGCTAGAGTATCAGAGGGCGGGCCCTTGCTAGGGGCTAGTAACTCACAGGGCTGGCCCTTCTCGCGGCGGTGGCGCATCTTGGCGCGGGCGTGCTGCGCGTCTAGGGCGAGCCCCAGCATGCGCTCTCCGCCCGCCGACGGCTCTTTTATCTGCAAAAGAAAAAAATTATTTACAGTGAAACCCGTATTTAACGTATTCCCGCCAATTGCAACACAAAGCCGGTGAATCGCCGGTCAAGGTCAATTTGTCACTGACTCACAAAGCCGGCGATTCGCCAGTCTGTCTTTGAAGTGATGAATTTAATCATAAAAATGCCACAAATAAGTATATTTCAGTTACTGATTTCATAATAAAATGTAATCATCACAATTTATTACACATTATTTATTACAAAATATTAAGATATTTTAACATCTGTCGATACCTCCAAAATTATTAACATAATTATTAACATAGATTATTTCACCTGCCACTGTGTAGAACCAATCTACCTAAGGTAATGCCCGTGGGCAGGGCAATAATACTATTAAACCGCATCTCTTCGGATGTGGATATTTTTCACGATAGTGAGGCTACCCTCAGAAAGCATCTATCTCTTATGTATTAAATTACTATTTGCTTCTCTACTTATTGTACAAAAAATGTTAATCTTTACCAAACTGTTCTCGAATATATATATATTTTTTTAAATTGTCTTCTGTTTTTCTTTTTTCTGACTTACTCTTATTTGTTTTCTTGTTATATTATTTGTAAATATGTTTTTTTAAATTGTTAATTTTATTTTTGTGATTATAAACGATTTGGATGTGTTTCTGTAATGTTTATAATTTTTTTGAATAAATTGAAATTGAAATTGAAAAAATATTTCATGAAATGAGAATGAAATACAGCAACCTTTTGGCAGTGATAATGAAGTTGATGAATATTCTAGTGATTTTACGCCTTGTGGGCTGTGTCAGGAGGGGATTCCATAAGCAGCTGTATAAGTGAGTCTGTCACCATCACCTTCATCTCCCATGTTCTTAGTAGACCCTTGGTTCGGCCCGCGGCAAGGATGATATTATTGAAACCAATAAAGAAAAGAAAAATCTTCTTTTCATCGGAGTCATTAGCTACTCTCATCACTAGAATCAAAATCAATCTTAGATTTTTCATAATTACCTGGGCATACTGCGCGTCTAGTTCAGTCTCCGAGCTGACTCCGGAAGGATGATGATGATGTCCGAACGTGGATTTACCGTGATGACCTTGGGTAGAGCCATGATGTGCCTGGAAATAATACATATAGCTTCATCAATTTAACTATCTAACCACGTTTAACTTTATTTGCCGCGATGCAGAACCAACAACTTTGTGTAGGGCAATCTTATTGCTTAATCAGATCGCCCCCGAGGTCTCGGAGGTGGTTTACACACACTTTCCCCATTCGTTCTTTCTATGTGCCCAAGCCATCTAAATGACCTTTTCATTAATTTACCCATACAACTTTCATTTGCACACTATTCACTTCTTACAGTTACATTTGACACTCTTTCATTACAGATTTACCACACATTCATCTAAAATATGTGATTTCTGTTGCATTTATTCTATTTGCATCTTTCATTTGCCAGTTCCATGATTCACTTCCGTACAAGAACACCATTGTGCACTGCAATCAAAGCTATTTTGGATAAGCTTTTGTTTGCAATGACAACTTTAAGTGAGAAATTATAACACTGTTATAATATCACAATTTCTATTATCCACATTTTGAGAATGTTGCGACAGCTGTTTCGCCAACCGATGTTAGCATCATGGTTGGTGTTTTCAAAAAGTGAATAATACAAATTGTGATATCATATGTGTCATAAATTTTAACATTATATTGAAGTATCAGTGTTTCGGCCAAAACAATGGACTGACTTCAAGTGAACCATTCACTTTGTTGCCTGCCCCAAACCTTTCCCTCTCCACTCGCCCATCCTTTGTGAACATACTTCCATGCGCTTGTTCCAGATTGATAACCCTTAAAGACCGGTGAGAATTTGAAACATCGGAATGCTCTTGTAAACAGTTAAATTACTATTCACACAAAATACATAAAAATATCAAATAAATTGTATTTTGTAGTCAAATGTTTTACAATTGTATCTCATAAAAATAATCAGACTTTTTTTGTTTAATTTTGAGTTTAAGAAATCAAATAAAGATATATATCATTGAAAATGTTGTTCATAAATGAAACCAAAACATCACGCCATTGATAACTAATAATGATATGAGAGTCACCTTAAGTAAACACACACTCAAAATCAAAGATTCCGACACAGTACGAGAAACCATCACTTCGTAGCTCGGCGGTTATGCAACTGTGTGTGTGTGATGATTGGCCGCGAGCCGTGATTCGTATAATACAATTTTTTTTAATTAAAATTAATCTTTTTACAAAAAGGATGAAAGTTTAACTCTAAATCACAGAGAATACATAATAGTATATAATACACATTTTTACGTTTGGTCCGTGATAGTAAATTTACGGGATATTACACGTTAAACACGGAGAATATATGCGGACTGCTATTGTAGCCAGCCGGACTACAAGGGTTAAATAGTGTATTTATTACCTTTCTGGAGGTGGGCGGACGAGGCCTGAGAGACATCTGTTGCAGGGCTCCGGAAACCATGGCATAACTGCTCAATTCCAATTTTCCAGGTTGCTGAAATGTTAAATAATAACGATGTTTTTGACAACAAACACAAACATGTCCTTCTGTTGTTAAAATTAATTTCTTCTTCTTGTCCTGTCACACCTCTGAGGTGCATAGAGCCTCAAGGAACCTTCTCCACCCGACTCTATCGCATGCCTGATGCCTAACATCATCCCAAGTGATGTTAGGCATCAGGTCCTCCTTCTCCAGGTGGCTCTAGGTCTGCCTCCCTCTTTTCCCCTATAGGGGACCAGTCAAGTGCGCCCTGAGCAATGCATGCTGGGTTCCAACTCGAGGTGTGACAGATCCACAGCTATTTAGAACATCAGAGTACTTTAGAAGCTAATGCCGTATCTCCGCCTACTAAGAGCCAGGAACCACGATAGCGTTCTATAATAAATAATAAACTTTCTCGTGATAAGTTATTGTAGTTGAATTGTCAGTATAGTATTTATAAATATTATTAGTTTTAAGTATTTGTTATTATGCGACCTGTCAATATGTGTTTTATGTGTTTAATTCTATGTGTTATTATGTATACCTGTCATTTTCAGTGTTTTGTGTGTTTAATTCTATGTGTTATTATGTGTACCCGTCATTATGTATGTTTTACGAGTTTAATTCTATGTATTATTATGTGTTATATTATTATATATCATTCTACCTGTTCCATCATAATCAAATTCTTGTGTTTTTGTACATTGTCATGATTTCATTTATATATTCTCCTCTTCATAATTCCTTCTGCTTTGTATGTTTCTTATGTGAATTATATGTTATTGTTCTTATGTGAATTATCTGTTATTGTACTTATTTTGTGGCGTTCATGCTTTAAATTAATAAATAACCAATTTAGGAGGTATTCCTAGTACAATTGCAAATCATCGTCCCCGAAGTTAACAAATATAATCACCTTGAGTGTGTGTGCGTGCCTGTGTCGCGGTGGTGGAGGTCCGCGCGTCCTCCCGGTTGTTGCGGATCTCGCGTTCATCATCCCCCAGCCTCCGCCCGTATCTAAAGCACCATAAACAGATGACAATCATCACTCAATTTTAACTATTGCTTACTAGTATGCGACCACATTGGTTCAACTAAATTGAAACGAATATCAAAATCATGGGTGTTTTTTTAGAGGTTTGGTTTTTAAACTGGCAACATTGTTTCTACAGACTGTCGATTTGACAGTTGACGGTTGATTTGTAGTCAGTACGTTTTGCCATTTCACCATGAATAGACTGACGTCAGAACGGCGCTTGCAAATTGTGCAAATTTATTTAAAAAATCATGGTTCGGTTCGCTAAACTTATCGTGCACTACGTCCATTTTACGGTCGACAAATCCGAGCAAGTTATTCGGAAGACCATAGATCGTTTTCGCACCACGTACACACTAGTGGATAATATGCATCAACACAGACGACAATTGTCGAAAATTGGATTTCACAATTGCGCTTCATTCGAGCTAGCCGTGGCGCTCTTATTCCTGAAATCATATTTAAACAATAATGGCATAAAATTATCTATTAAATAAAGCCAATATCATAGACATTAACATTATCAAAACACCCTATAGTTTGGGAACCTCTGCTGTAGACCTATGTGGTCTGTTCTCCAAAGGGTTGCTCCTCCTGTGAGGACTCCCAGCTGTCCTCCCATCTTTTAGGAGGTCTTCCGAGTCCCGTGAGGCTGATTACATAGTGCAATATAAATATCATAATAAACCTAGTTGTTTACCTGATTCGTGAGTGCTCAGAGAGTCCTCGGAACAATTCAGATCCGCTGCATGAGGTAATGTCAAGATATCATCAAAATAGGGAATACGATTATCAACACAGTTCAATAAATAATACCTTAAATGTCATTTGAATACTACAGAGGAAAAACAAGGAATGTCAGTAGAAGGTTAATTTGAATAAATCGAGAATAAAGCTAATCAAAGTCTATGGGTGTTTTTCAAATAAAATTTTTACTCGAAAATTACATGTCCTATGACTTTCGAGTTAATTCTGCAGGCTATTGATTTTAAAACTGTTTTTTTTATATCTCAAAACAACAGAATAACTCAAAAATTGATTATTCACATACCCAAAAGTACTTATATCTGTTTATTTTGCTTAATTATTGGGAATATACGATAGAAGAATGGTGATTTTTCTAGTGTCCCACGCTCCTTTTGCACTTTATAAACAAAAAATATTCATTGATAAGCTATTTCTTGTCCAAGAGTAATATGTTATTTGGAAGGGTTATATGATCCAGATTCAATAATATTCCTAGTTTACAGCGTATTAGAGTTCAAAATAATATAAAATACTGCTTTTATTTAGTCACTCAAAACGACGTTGGTGGAAAATTCCGTATACGCTACGTCGATATACTGATTTAAACGATAAATTTTCTATAAACTAAGTATGATTTTGATTGATGGCAACATTTTATAGCCCGTCAACGTCGCCATGTTCGTAAACTGACACCAGTCGCATTCTGTTATGTGAAATAGTGATCGGGCGTCACGTCGTGCTGTTTTTATTTTCCACTACGAACGTGATTCTATAATGTGATTGTTTGACTAACAGCTTTTCATGGGTAAAAATGACCCGACATCTTGAATCTGAATTCAATATAATATTTAGTAAAATCATTTTCATAAACCTGCATTTTGGAGTTTGTTTCAATACTGGCATTATACGTCACATCCACTACGCAACGTTTTGTATAAGGGGAACGCCAAATGTGACGTAGTGGAATTATTACGCAACGAGCAAACTTTTTGAAAAACACCCCTATACATTTCTTAGCAATTAGCAATCGATTATCTGGCCATAGTCCATGACACACATGATTTTTGCATATGAAAATTTTACTGTGGATAGATAAGTACAAATGCCGCTAGATGGCATTATTACATTTATTTTGAATTTTAACTGACATTCCTTGTTTTTCCCCTGTAGTCTTCATTTAAATAGGTGAACTCCTCTATCATAATCAATCGAATATCACAATAATGAATCAACAAATAAAATATTAAATTAAATCAACCAATTAAAATGGGTCAACTCTTCATAATTAGACAACAAATCATGAAATTGAATCCACTAACAAATCATGAAATGAATCAACCAATTAAAACGGGTCACCCCATCATAATTTATCAATCAATCGTGAAAATGAATCAAACATTCATCAAAATTAATTAAACTAGATGAGTGAAGAATGAAAATAGATGCATAGAAAAAATGTTAAGTGCGGATATGGTAGAAATGATAAATAACAAGGATGACGGAAAACCATGGATATGACTTACGTGACAGATCGGCCGGGGGTAATCTATGGTCTGGCGGGGCGGGTTCTGGCGGGGTGGATGGGGGAGGGTACACGTTGAAACCTGGATAGATGGAATTATATTAAATAGAAACACTGATAGACGGAATTATACTAAACAGAAACTCGAATAGACGGAATTATATTAAATAGAAACCTGGATAGACGGAATTATATTAAATAGAACCATGGATAAACGTAATTATATTAAATAGATCCCTGAATAGACGGAATTATATTAAATAGAACCATGGATAAACGTAATTATATTAAATAGAATCCTGAATAGACGGAATTATATTAAATAGAACCATGGATAAACGTAATTATATTAAATAGAACCCTGGATAGACGGAATTATATTAAATAGAAACATGGATGGATGGAATTCTATTAAATAGAAACCTGGATACACACAATTATTTTAAATATTGTAGAAACACGGATAGACGGAATTATATTAAACAGAAACATGACTAGACGGAATTATATTAAATAGAAGCATGGATAGACGGAATTATATTAAATAGAAACATGGATAGACGGAATTATTTTAAATAGAAACATGGATAGACGGAATTATATTATCTATAAACACGGATAGATGGAATTATATTAGATAGAAACATGGATAGACAGAATTATATTAAATAGAAACATGGATAGATGGAATTATTTTAAATAGAAACACGGAGAGACGGAATTATATTAAACAGAAACATGAATAGACTGAATTATAATAAATTAAAACATGGATAGACGGAATTATATTAAATGGAAACCTGGATAAAGGGAATTATATTAAATAGAAACCTGGATAGACGGAATTATATTAAATAGAAATCTGGATAGGCAGAATTATATTTAATAGAAACCTGGATAGACGGAATAGATTAAATTGAAACCTGGATAGATGGAATTATATTAATTATAATACAATCCGAATTAGTATTAGGTCCTACAGAGTTTAAAAAAAACATGACATTCATTTTAATATAAAAGAGATTTTTTTTTAATTAATGGAAAAATAATTACAACAGAAAATACTGTGGATTCTATAAGAAATGGAATGGTGTATTGTAAATGTGAGTAATGCTTAAGCAATGAAACCGGCATACCTCTCATGTAACCACCCCTGTGGTTTGTATTATTACTGTCTGGCTGGGAACCCAAGAGCAGATCCAGGGAACTCGGTATAGGATAACCCTCCGATCTGAAACGAAAAAAAAAATTAAAACCAATTGAATTTTTCTTTATTGTTTTTTGAACAATGATATAAAACTCCATATTAACCCTTATCGGACGCTAGCTTTTGTAAATGTTATTCTATCAATATTTGATTTTAAAAAGGCACTGTATATTTCAAAGGCTCTATTGGTAACTCAACTGATAAAGTAATTACGCGCAGATTTCACAGACAAAAAAATTCAACATGATTAATCATGTCACCTCACACGTGCCATACCACCGCAGCGACAAAGTTCTGTTGTCACGTCAGAGGTGACATACGGGTTAGATCATTAATACGAATGAAAATGTTTGTCAACGAGTTCGGAGAGTCTAATAAGACTCTCAGATGCAGACGAGATGAAAACACCGATTTAGTCTACGCAATATACATAGAATCATTATTAAATTTTAAATACAGTGAAATCCGCATTTTAAATTCCCATATTTAACGTTTTCCCGCCAATTACGTTTAATTATTTCAGTCCCGATATATTTTAGAACATCTTTTACGCACGTTTACAAACTACAAAACATACAGACTCATCTACTTGTTCCAGTTTTTTACCATTTAATCAATAGAGTTATTTCAAGTTTTAATTATAAAAATACTCTGTCTAGCGCACGGACCTGTGGCTGAGATGGTAGCTGTCTGCGCGTGCGGGCGGACGGGGGCGGGGCTCCGCCACGTCCGGGAGCGCCCCCGGGGTCTCCTCTAGGTGGAAGGCCTGCTCAATCTCGCCCTTCTTTTCCCACACCTCCTTGAAAAACGGAGTGTAGAAAGCAGCTGTTGACAAAAAATAATACATACAAATTAAGAGATTAAATTAATGAATGTAGGTCCCAAAATGAGCGGAGTGTCAGTAAGCTGTCTATTGTATGCTGATGATGCTGTCCTACTTGCAGACGACAAGCATGAACTACAAGTCCAATTAAAATTATGCCTTTACAGTCCCAAAACACGGATGCCATGATTTTCTTGGCTGAAATTGTTGTTTTAAACTTTTTGGCGGAAGGTGAAGAAGTGTGACGCCACTGTTAAGACTGTCTTTTGGTTTCAGGCGTGTGGTGTGCAACCCAAGCTTCATCTCCGCTAACGGATGGAGCGGAGAAATTCATCTCCCGGATTGACATTTTTCACGAAACGTGTTGTCGCGTCGACACTTCTCAACGTACTGACCTCGAACCGGTCTCGTTGCGGAGGGGAAGGGTCAGGCTACACGGAAGTGTCGAAAATAAAATCCATCCGGTCGTGAGAGCCTCAGTACACTTGAATCGTGTTTTTCAGAAGTAGCACACATCCAGTAACCTCAACTTTACAGGACGGACAAAAAACTGTCTGGTACAAAATTTTCCTACAATACATATATTTTTTTCAATACACATTTGAGGGTATTAGTTGCAAACCTGGCAAACTCCATCATTAGATGTTTTGAGTAAATCGCAAAAAACTGATACGCTAATAAAATGCGCTTTTTTACGATATTTATTTTTCTCATCTCAACCAGTTAGTATTTTAAAAGTAATCAGCCATGAAATAATCATCATTATGTTGATAATTAAAGTAAAATAATGAATTTCATTTTGGAGTGTTGCCAGCTTTGCAACACTCAAGTGGAGGTTGCCATGTTTGCAACAAACCCTATATTTTAATACCAAAATTCTTCAGAATGAAGCCGAATTTATAACTGAAAATCAATAAAAATTGTGTGCAAATGTATTATGAATAAGACCCAATTCATATCTCACTTTTGATTGTTGGTGGAGTTTGCCGGGTTTGCAAATAGTACCCTCACTTACATTCTAGATATGCCTCGTAGATCTACAGCAAGATCTACAAGAAGACCAAAAATTCATCCAGTTGTTCCAGACTGTCTCCATTCATGCTAATGTTGCAGACTGGAATGCTCCATCCATAGTGATGTAACTTACAGTTGTTGTGGCAGGACGGAGTGTAGGTGCAGAAGTGCGCCCTCAGCCTGTCTGCGGCCGCGTTTCCCTCCGTCAGCAGCATCTGCGAGAGATCCGAGCCGAAGAAAGCCCCGGCCCCCTCGGCCACGGCGACCACTTGTATGGGCAGGTTGGGTATGTTCATCGAGAAGGCGCTAGATACATAAAAGTAAAGGAGCATTTTACAATTTATTTCATGCATCATACATATTTATAATCACTTAGATTGATGACACTGGCGGGCCAAATGCGGCACGCCAGTGTCATCAATCCGGCTTGCGACAGCAATGACCAGTGTCATCAATCAGGCCCGTGAAAGCAAATGGCTAATTGTAACACGGTTTTATTTACGTGCTATGTAATGTTTAATGACAAGTATAATAAGCAGAAAATTAAAACAGTTTTGAACCTGGGAATTAACTGGAGTAATTAGTAGGGCCCTGAGGCTGGAAAGTTTGGTGACATTTTGTGTTTCGATTTATAAACAATAAAACAAACCATCCCGCCGTTTACTGCAGGGGTAGGCAGAGATAATGGACCGCCACAATACTCTATCCTGACATACCTCTCTAGCTTCCTCTACATTCATACAGCGAGTCATACACGCACATCGATTCTTCCGGCTTCTAACATGACCAACCTTTAAAATTTTATTAATTTAGTCATGCCATGTTTTCCTCGGTCTGCCTCGACTCTGTACTCCATTTTGCTTTAGATATGTTTAAAATAAAAAAATGAAATGAAATGTTACATCGTTAACGTATACTTTTTAAACCATTCTTTCTTCACCCATGAGCTCCATATGTCCTAACCAACGCAACGATCCTTTCATGATATTGTTTATAATATATTCTTACGCTCTACACTCCTTTCTTATATCAGCATTTGAGATTCTGTCATACATTGTTCTACCACACATACATCTTAGGGACCTCATCTCTACCGCATTTATTCTGCTCTTATCCTTCTTCTGCCAGTTCCATACTTTGCTTCCATACATTACAGACCAGTTGCAATATTGTCAGCTCCTGCTAAGGCATTCGAATCATTAATCCATTCACTTATTAATCCAAAAATTGAACCCTTCGTGATTAATGAGCAACATGGTTTTAGACCGGCACGTTCAACCAATACAAATCTTATGGTGTTCACAAACTACGTCTCAAAATCCCTGGATAAAGGTTTTCAAGTTGACTCTGCATACAGTGATTTTTCAAAAGCTTTTGACAAAGTTGATCATTCAATTATTTTAGTAAAACTTTGTAAAATTGGTCTAAGTGACACCTTAGTCCAATTTTTTAATAGCTATCTTTCCAAAAGACAACAGTTCGTAACTAATGGACTCTTCCAATCCAGTAAGTTCTTCACACCATCTGGAGTTCCTCAGGGTTCCATCCTAGGGCCGTTATTATTTACAATTTTTATAAATGATATTACAAAAAATATCAAATATTCCAATAGTCTCTTGTTTGCCGACGATTTGAAAATTTTTCGAGAAATTAAATCTGTCGCCGATTGTTTAAAACTCCAAGATGACATACACAGTGTCTTAGAATGGAGTAAAATAAATAAATTGCATTTTAATATATCGAAGTGTTTCATCATGTCCTTACTAGGGCTCGCACAACGATCTATCACAGTTATACAATGGATGATATACTACTGGATAGGACTGTTTCTTCGAAAGATTTGGGAGTTACATTCGATCCCAAATTATCTTTCAGTCTTCATATTACATCAGTATGTATGTATCAGTAGTTATTTTTGTGATTATAAACGATTTGGATGTGTTATTCTGTAATGTTTATAATTTTTTTGAATAAATTGAAATTGAATAAATTGAAATTGAAATTAGGGTTGGGACTCCATTGTGAATGGCCATTTTCACTTTCTTATTATGTCACACCATGATCGATGTGTTTCAGTATGTAAAAAATCTTGCTTCATTCCATTTCAGCGCTTACTTAAATACATTTTAAGTGCAAAGTGATTAATTTTTATTTTTTAATTGGGTGAAACATGATTCCATTTCTGCGCTTCATGAAACACCATTGTATACTCCCAAAAGATTTTGGGATTTGTTCTTAGGAATGGAAAGGATTTTAAAAATCCAAAAGTCCTGAAGTTATTGTATAATTCCTTGGTAAGAAGTCGGTTGGAATTTAGTACACTGGTGTGGGCACCGCATGAAACAAAATATTGTCTATTAATCGAGAAGGTACAGAAAAAATTCTTACGATTTCTGTACCTTAAAGAGAACAGTTACTATCCCTGGCTGTACCCAACTGATTTCTTGCTGGGTATGCTGGACTACCAATCATTGGAAATTAGACGAACCATCCACCTGGGTGTTCACTTTTTTCAACTGATTCGTGGTCGAATACATAACTCTGATATTTTGAATGACTTGACTTTGTTTGTCCCCGACAATTATCTGCGACAAAGGCAACATAGATTATTTCACCTGCCACTGTGTAGAACCAATCTACCTAAGGTAATGCCCGTGGGCAGGGCAATAATACTATTAAACCGCATCTCTTCGGATGTGGACATTTTTCACGATAGTGAGGCTACCCTCAGAAAGCATCTATCTCTTATGTATTAAATTACTATTTGCTTCTCTACTTATTGTACAAAAATGTTAATCTTTACCAAACTGTTCTCGAATATTTTTTTTTTAAATTGTCTTCTGTTTTTCTTTTTTCTGACTTACTCTTATTTGTTTTCTTGTTATGTTATTTGTAAATATGTTTTTTTAAACTGTTAATTTTATTTTTGTGATTATAAACGATTTGGATGTGTTATTCTGTAATGTTTATAATTTTTTTGAATAAATTGAAATTGAATAAATTGAAATTGAAATTAGGGTTGGGACTCCATTGTGAATGGCCATTTTCACTTTCTTATTATGTCACACCATGATCGATGTGTTTCAGTATGTAAAAAATCTTGCTTCATTCCATTTCAGCGCTTACTTAAATACATTTTAAGTGCAAAGTGATTAATTTTTATTTTTTAATTGGGTGAAACATGATTCCATTTCTGCGCTTCATGAAACACCATTGTATTTCTGCATGAAACGAAACACGAAAATGAGCAGACATTAGAAGACAATCTTACTTTAAATTGGCAAGACTGGCCTTCCTTTTGGCCGAGTAGACCAGAACGAATCCGTGGATGAGTTCTTCTCTGAACTGGTTGGCTCCGTGATAACTCGACACAATGATCTGCGAACATAAACACAACATAAGTATGTATTATGAATAATATATTAAATATGAACAATATACGTAATGTCATCTTAGCTTTCTTTGGATAGACTTTGTTTAGGATGACAACAGCAAGAATAGAGGTAAGATGAAAATATTGTTGAAAGACTTCACCTCGATGTTGCGTTTGGAATCGCCGAGGAACGTGTCTATGAGCACGGAGCTGACTCCGGTCAGACAGCAGGTCGGATGCTGCAGCAGTGGAGCGAGGACGTTCTCCACGGGAAACGGGTCACCACAGAAGAGGCACATTATCACTCTGGAACAAATGAAAACATAATAAATTAGTTACAAACCATCACGCCTTTTCACTGAAAGGATAGGCAGAGAGAATGGACCTTTTATAGGCCGAACCTTAGAGGGCTCCCTCCGCTTACCCGAAGCCGTTATAGTCGCAGCTGCGCCTTTTTGAGAAAGTGGGCGCGTACGAATAGACTGTTAAAACAGTGAGTCATGCTCATTAGGGAAAAATTATAGAGAATTTCTAATTCAGTGGGAGCGAAACCGGGTGGTGTTACCAAATAAAATGGTGTTAACCCTCCCTTCCCTGTGATGGGTATCTTCTACACTTTGCTTCTAATAACCATCAATATCTCTATACATTTAATAAATATAAGGGTAAAATTTTAGGTATTCCTCCATAATATATTTACGCATTGATTAAAAAAAATATATTAATAATAATCAGAATTCATCGGGTACATCGGGGGTATTTTGTGAACATCGGAAACAAAATTCGTAGCGCTGAGTACGCGATACTATATTCGCATCTCACTCTTGCATATGTTTTAGCTCAATGTTCTCACTCTCGCCGTCCCGCCGCGCCGGCGGCAGTCGCTTTCGGGCTTGCAACCAGAGCGGGTCTATGCCCGTTCAGTGAGCGTTGCCAGATGTTTTTTTAATGTTTTTAGCAATCAAATCTCAATTATTACAATTTTTTACTTCAATTATAATTGTATAAGGGGATTAGCTATGAATGTTCCTATTTTTCCGATTTAAAATCGCAAATTTTTTGACGCGTACTTACTATTCAATACCGGAACGCACGTTATAATTTAACACCGTAAGGGAAAGGTTAATACAAATGACTAAAAGTGTATTATTATTTTATTGCAGAATATTTAGTTGAGAAGATTACCGTATATCGGCGTGGAAACAGTCAGCGAGAGCGAGGGTCCTCGGTACGGCCGGTCTTGCACGCGGTAACGTCCGGAGGGCGGTGGTCACGCCCGCACTGCTGTTCAGTTCCTCCAGGCGGCATTCGTAATAAGCCCAATGAACGCTGAAATAATCAAATCATTTTATTCTACAAAATATTCACCCATTTCTAACATTAGTTTTTTTCAAATGTGACAAATTAACTATCATACCATTTCTCCAAATGGGTAAGCAAAGAGGATAGATCGCCACACTGCTCTATCATGATATATATTTTACGTCTCTTCTACACTCACACACCGTGACACAGAAAATTGATTAACCACTTCAATACTGTAAGGCCACTGGTGGCCGCTACGTAGGCGCACCACCAATACCGTAAGGCCACTTTGTATTTAAAATGATTCCAGTAGGAATTAAAAAAAAAAAATGTGTGGCTAGTGACATCTATACACTATCTCTACAAGAAAAATGAACCTGAATGGGTTGCGAACCTCATCGCCATCAATAGACATCTCCCGTATTAATTTTTACAACATAGAATATGCAGGAAAACGATATATGATAGAATACCAAATGACAAAATAACGAAGAAATGTAAGGCAGATGATTGCATCATAAGTAAAATTAAAAAAGGATCCCTGAGATGGTTTATATTATTTATATGAAACGAATGGCGAGAGAAGAATGGCTAAAATTTTGTATACTAGCAGTGTGAGTGGACACAGAAACCGCGGAAGACCAAAGAAAGCACGGCATGACAAAATTAATCAAATTATCTCATTGGAAGTCTGATAAATCGATGAACGTACATGTTATGATGTATGAATGTTGAGGAAGCTCGAGAGGTATGTCAGGACAGAGCAATATGGTGGCCCAACCTAACTGCATATCACTCCGGTGAAACGGCGTAATGGTTAGTTAGTACAGTAAAAGTCCGTTAATTCGAACAACGATAATTCGTAATTCGAAATTTTCACAGCCGAAAATTGACTTTTCATAGTAAATTCTACCGTTAATTCGAAATATCGCGTATTTCGTAATTCATAAAGTTTTGGGTCAAAATGTACCTACAATTCTAATAATTCAAATGAGACATCACGTGAGAAAGAATCCGTTTCGAGCGCTTAAATACATTAGTGCAAGCGAGATATCTACATATTACGTATTTCTCTTGAAAATATCACGTGGTAAA
Organism: Lepidostoma basale; assembly: GCA_022606425.2. Lineage (NCBI taxonomy): Eukaryota > Metazoa > Arthropoda > Insecta > Trichoptera > Lepidostomatidae > Lepidostoma > Lepidostoma basale. The sequence goes on from JAHDVF020001251.1 coordinate 2,849,679, forward strand.
AAAGTGCAAGATATCTTTATTCTCAGCATCTTTCGTGTATCCATAATTTCTTTTCTACAAATTAGCAATATTCCTTTCACAAAGTTTTCAGAGAAATTCCAAAGCTGGACAAAGCTTTTTTTGTTGTTGAGACATTACTTCAGAATGAGTATACAAAAAGGAAGAAAATTAATAAACTTAAAGAATAAAACAAAACAAAAAAAACGTAAAAACTATGTAAACACGATCGCGAATGTCAAAAGCGTAATAAATCGAGTCGAAAACCGAATGATGACGATAGGACGAAAACGGCTAAAATTGAAAGTGTCGGCCGATCACCACGTGAGGCGTTGTCTGCTGACCAATCGCAACGTCGCTCGCTGACCAATCACGACCGAAATAATGTGTCAAGCTCACGTATTTTAAATATTTTTTAAAATGTATTAAAATATATCGGGACTGAAATAATTGGCCGGAAAACGTAAAATCCGGGTTTCACTGTATTCATTTTTATATAGGTTTTTTTTTATTCGTAAGAGATATCTGTCTTAATAGGATTTTTTTAACTAATAAAAATGTTGATTTTGATTTCAAAACGCCATTTGACCCACATATTATATTATGAACACTTGACATTAAAAATGAGCCCCAAGTGTGGGGCCAAATGCTATCTGACCAAGTATTCAATGGCCCCACGGTTGTGTTGGTACACAAGGATAGTTTGAAAGGGTAAAGAAGAAATGTCTCACTTTTCACTTAAACTCTGGCCGTCGTCTTGCAGCTGCCTGAGTTCTTGCTCCCCCACTCCGGGGGGAAGGAGCAACAGGATCACCATGGGAAGACTCTGGAATAATTAATAAAAAAACACCATCAATAATTGTTTAATATGTCAACATTATAATTTCACATACGAGGTGTGGCAATTAAATTCCCAGAATTTAATCGTGGCGTGCGAACCGGCAACATTGAATGACTGGCACGTTTGCACCTGGTTAGATAAGTCTTTCCACTCAGTCGCAGTGAAGATTTTATGGTTTTTCGGATACAATTTTTTTAACTCAGTCGCAGAAATGACTGACTCAATTTTTAAGCAACATGCTGTGATCAGATTTTTGGTCGTAACTGGTGTAAAACCTGTAAAAATCCTACAAAAATTACGGCAGGTATATGGAGATGAGTGTCTGTAGACCTGTAGACAAGCCTACAGTGGGTGAAAGAGAGTGGGGAGCGCCCAACAAAAGTAAGGATGTCAAAATCACGGCTGAAGGCAATGCTGATCATTTTCTTCGATATTCATGGCATTATTCACCGTGAATACGTTCCTGAGGGCCAGACAGTGACTGGAAATTTCTATGTTGAAGTCTTGGAGCGGCTGCGACAGCGTATTTTCTGTAAACGACCCGAAATTGCTCATTCCTCCTTGATCTTGAAGGAATATTTGTCGAAAAAAAGTATCCCAACGTTAACGCATCCACCCTACAACCCCGAATTGGCCCCCTTTGACTTCTTCTTGTTCCCTAAAATGAAGAGTCACCTCAAAGGAACCCATCATGGCAGTGTGGAGGCCGTCCAGGAGGCTGCGACCGTTGTCTTGAAAGGCCTAACTTTAGAGGACTATCAAGGCTGCTTCCAATCATGGGAGAAACGTTGGAAACGCTGTTCTGAGTTAGGAGGGGACTATTGTGAAGGCAGTTAAAAAAAATTCGTTGCAAACTTTATTTGCCTGTGTTTTATTTACAAATTCTCAGAATTTAATTGCCACACTTCGTATTAACAGTAAAAATTCATTTTATTAAATTGAACAATATTTTTAACTTCGTAAATTCATTCATTTCATTTCTCGGCGCTACATCCCGGTGTAGGACTTGGCCTCCTCCACAACGGTCCTCCGCTGACTTCTGTCTCTGGCCATCTCTCTCCATTCCCCAGCTCCTTCCATTTTCTCCCAATCTTCTTCCACGCAATCCGCCCATCTTTTCCTCGGTCTGCCTCTTTGTCTCTTTTTGCCAGGCACCCATCTGGATACAATTTGTGGTGTTCTACCCTCTGGCATTCTTTCCACACGGCCAGCCCACCGTAGACGTTGAGACTTACAGAATCTCACTACTGTTTCCTGGTTAATTAGTTCTTCAAGTTCAAAGTTTCTTTTAATTCTGTAAGTCCCATCCTCCAGTGTGGATCCAAAATTTATTTTTCAATATTTTCCTTTCAAAAACTGGCAGCCTGCCTTCCTCTCTCTGCATTAGAGACCATGTATCACAGCCGTAGGTGACTACCGGTCTTATGATAGTCTTTTATATTAAAAGTTTAGTATTCCTGCTGAGTACTTTGTAAAACAATTTTTTATTTAAAATACAAATTGAATACACAAATTTATCACACAGAAGCCCTTTATCAGTGTAGTTAAATATTGTACGAGGTATGTTCAAAAAGTATCGCGAATTTTGAATTTCCGCCGGTTACGTATATTCGATTTTTGATTTTTTGTGGCGTTATGTTGGTACTCATGTCTCTCACTTATGCCGATAAGTTCGGCCAGTTTGAATGTTCAGTTAATTTTTGAGAGCCACTTTGCTTGCACGTGTTTTGGCTCGTCTTCGATTTTTGCCCACTCCAAAAAAATGGATCAAAGAATCTGTATCAAATTTTGAGTGAAAAACAAAATTAAGTCCCCGGACGCATTCCGAATGTTGACTGTGGCATATGGTGAAGCTATCTTGGACCAAAGCAACGTTTATCGGTGGTACAAAATGTTCTCAGAGGACCGAGAAGATGTGAACGAAAAAGAGCCTGCCGGACGCCCGAGCACGTCAACAACAGACGAAAACATTGATGAAGTGAATAACATAGTATTGGCCAATCGTCGAATCACCGCTAGAGAAGTTGCTGAGGACTTAAACATATCGCTTGGCTCGTGCCATTCGATTTTTACCAATGATTTGGGCATGAGATCGGTCGCCGCGAAATTCGTACCAAAATTGCTCAATTTCGCATCTGCTTGTGCGCGAATTTTTGGCCAAAACAACACACCAATAATGCCGCAGCCACCGTATTCCCCAGATCTGACCCCCTGTGACTTTTTCTTGTTCCCGAAACTGAAGAGGCCCATGAAAGGACGACGCTAGGCTACGATTGAGGAGAGAAAGACGGCATCGAAGGAGGAGCTAAACAAGATCACAAAAAATATTTTTTTGGGGTGCTTCGAGGATTGAAAAAAACGTTGGCACAAGTGTATAATATCTGGTTGGGATCACTTTGAAGGGGACAAAATAGAAATTCATGAATATATAAATAATTTTTGAAAAAACACAAAATTCGCGATACTTTTTGAACAGACCTCGTATATAAAAAGACAGATGTTAAAATATGGTTCAATTATGAATCCTAATATCCAAGTTTTAACAATTTCGTGTAGCTGTACTGAAGCCGTACGCACCTGATTGCTCTGCGAGTGATCGTCTTGCTCCAGATTGGAGAGGAGACTCCGCTCCACGGCATCGCGGACATTCTCAAATGACTCCTGATCCCAGTACACCCAGAAGCATCCTGAAAATAAACAAAACAATTTGGAAAAATTATACACTGAACTCGAGAATGAATAAAGAAAGAATTGTAAAATAAAGTATATGTTAATGAAACTAGAAATAGAGGAAGACCGGGGAAAACGTGGCCCGTCAAATAAAACAAATATTGAATGTCGGCAATGTGAGGAGTCGGAGAAACGGGCGTGCATGCATGACACAATGTATGAATGTTGAGGAAGTGAGAGAAATGTCAGGAAAGAACAGTGTGGCAGTCAATTATTTCTGCCTACCCTTTTGGAGAGATAGCATGATGGTTAGTTAGTTATTTATGTTTGTGTTTACGCTTTAATTGAGAAGTGTAAAAGAGTGCATTTTGTAAAAATAGTAAAACTAAAAAAAAAGATACCAACCGTTAGGTTTGAAATTTGGAATATGATGATCTAGCGTAGTGGACGACCTGCAAGCGATTCTTCCGGATGTTGCGGACTCAATTCTCCTCAGGACTTCATCGGTCACCACCGGAGACTAAAAATATCAAAATGAACATTAAATTCAATAGTAATACAAAAATGACAAAATATATGGAACAATTAGATGAGGGAAGAATGGTTAAAAAGATATATGCAAGTAGTGTGAATGGAAAAGAAGTCGATGTCCGCCAAGACATAGCGTGACCAAATTAATCAATTACTGAAAGGCGGCCATGTTCGAAGTAGGAACGATCGAAGAGCATGCATGTCACAATGAATGTAGAAGAGGCGCGAGAGTTATGTCAGGATAGAACAGTGTAGCGGTCCATCCTCTCTGCCTACCCCTCTCGGAAACGGCGTGATGATTAGTTAGTTAGCCTACAGAGTGCGATTTTTTTAATTTTAAAAATAATTATATATTTGCTTTACTGTGAAACTCATAAAATATAATAATTTATTTATTTATTTTATTTTTGTATTTTTATATTTAAAAAAACAGAACATGGTTCAGGGCGTATTCATAATTAAATTAAAATATAAATGCAATGATTTTCATGTCTGTAAAAATACAAATATTAGTGAAAATTTGTTTCGCCTTGCGTGGACATTTTCAAACCGAGTATAAACATGTTTGAGAATCCTATTTTCATCTATCTTTTTTCAGCTCCAAGATTTACATTCATACACAAGGGTTGGCACTAGAACTCCATATAGTGATGACTTTGAGAGGGCTGTTTGCTTTGTTCCCAGCACCAACCCTTCCTGAAGGGTTCAAATTGTATCGATGGTACGAAGGTGGGGAGATGTATTATATTTACCCCTAGTACGAGCAGGTTTAGGTTATCTGATTCCGGATCAAAATCCCACTCTGATGCTTCTTGATGTTCACCTGTCACGGATCTACAACAAAATGGAAAATAATACAAATTAATTAAATAAAGAACCTTCAATTATCTAGGCATAGACCTGGTGGGAGGAGCTGATCTGCGGAAATAAATACAAGCCCAAGTAAACAAGGCAGCTGCTATCTCTGGGGCTCTAAAATCCACAATATGGAAAAACAAAGACATGGCCATGAAGAGTAAGATGAGAATCTATAAAACATACGTAAGACCAATAATAACATATGGCGTCGAAACAAGGCAGACACAGTAAGGACCAAACAAATTTTGAGGACTTCCGAGATGAAGACACTGAAGACGATAGCAGGTAAAACACTGAGAGATCGCATGAGGAACACCAGAATAAGAGAGATATGTGAGGTTGGGGATATTATAAGATGGAGCAGACAGCGAAAAAGGGACTGGTACGGTCATGTTCAAAGAACGGACACCACCAAACTCCCCTATATTGCATTGAATAATCAGCCTGATGGGACTCGTTCTCGTGGAAGACCTCCTAAAAGATGGAAGGACAGCTGAGAGTCTACTTCACAGGAGGAGCAACACTCTGGAGAACAGACCACATAGGTCTACAACAAGGAAGAATAAGAAGATTAATAATACAAATGAAAACATTTTACTTTTATTCTTCTCGTTTCACTCCTATAAAAGGTTGTACAATATTATGGCTATTTTTATTTTTGATACAGCATGTCTTAACAGGGATGTTGTACTGAAATCGAACTAAGTTATTCAGCCAGGATTCCACTTCTTCTTCTAAACCTTGTGGCCTGTTTCTTCACTCGATCCCATGTCATGATCGGTCGCACACAAGCCTTATAAATCCTTATTTTACAATCCTCTTGGCATTAAGAAGAAAATCAAAAAAGCAAAATATCTTATGTTGTCTAAAGGATTTTTTTAAATTGAAATGTTTAGAAGTTATTATTAGATATACGAGGTCTGTTCAAAAAGTATCGCGAATTTTGAATTTCCGCTGGCTACGTATATTTGATTTTTGATTTTTTTGTAGCGTTATGTTGGTACTCATGTCCCTTACTTATGCTGACAAGGTCGGCCATTTTGAATGTTTAGTTAATTTTTGACAGCTGTTTTGCTTGGATGTGTTTTGGCTCGTCTTCGATTTTTGCCTATTCCAAAAAATGGATCAAAGAATCTGTATCAAATTTTGTGTGAAAAACAAAATAAAGTGCGCGGACGCATTTCGAATGTTGACTGTGGCATATGGTGAAGCTACCTTGAACCAAAGCAACGTTTATCGGTGGTACAAAATGTTCTCAGAGGGCCGAGAAGATATGAACGACGAAGAGCGTGCCGGACGCCCGAGCACGTCAACAACAGACGAAAACATTGATAAAGTGAAGAAAATAGTATTAGCCAATCGTCGAATCACCGTTAGAGAAGTTGCTGAGGACCTAAACATATCGATTGGCTCGTGCCATTCGATTTTAACCAATGATTTGGGCATGAGTCGGGTCGCCGCGAAATTCGTGCCAAAATTGCTCAATTTCGACCAAAAACAGCATCGCGTTAACATTGCTCAGGAGATGTTGGACTCGGTCCGTGACGACCCAAATGTGCTCCAGAGGGTCATAACTGGTGACGAATCATGGGTTTATGGTTATGACGTGGAAACCAAAGCTCAATCATCCCAATGGAAGCTGCCGCATGAGCCAAGACCAAAAAAAGCGCGCCAAGTTCGGTCGAACGTGAAGGTTTTGCTCACAGTTTTCTCTTGATTGCAGGGGCGTGGTGCAGAGTTCTTGCCACAGGGTAGGTACGGTCAATAAGGAATATTACCTGCAAGTTATGCGCAATTTGCGCGAAGCAATCCGCCAGAAACGCCCGGATTTGTGGAAGAACAAAAACTGGCTTTTGCACCATGATAACGCCCCTGCTCACACATCGTTTCTTGTGCGCGAATATTTGGCCAAAAACAACACAGTAATGGTGCCGCAGCCACCGTATTCCCCAGACCTGGCCCCCTGTGACTTTTTCCTGTTTCCAAAACTGAAGAGGCCCATGAAAGGACGGCGCTACGCCACGATTGAGGAGATAAAGACGGCATCGAAGGAGGAGCTGAACAAGATCACAAAAAATGATTTTTTTAAGTGCTTCGAGGATTGGAAAAAACGTTGGCATAAATGTATTATATTCGAGGGGAATTACTTTGAAGGGGACAAAATAGATATTCATGAATAAATAAATACTTTTTGAAAAAATATAAAATTCGCGATACTTTTTGAACAGACCTCGTACATCCCTATTATTAGATAATATCCCTCTCCACTACTCTTTTGTAAACATACTACCTAAATACACAAACTCATCTACTTGCTCCAAATTTTCACCATTCACGCTAATGTTGCAGAGTGTCATGATTTCTTCTTTTTCAAAATTTTAAATTTACCTTGGACTTATTAACATTCATCATCAGATCATTTCGCATGTATACCTCATTCATACAATTCACCAGGACTTGTAGTTCATGCTCTTTGTCTGCAAGTAGGACAGCGTCATCCGCATACAAGAGACAGCTTACTGACACTCCGCTCATTTTGTCACCTACATCCAACCCTTTCATAATTATACATTTTTTTTTTTTAACAAATAATTATTTGGGTAGGTCCAGAAATATTGGAAAGTGTTTCTTGGAACTCGTTAAGAAATTTTATCACAATGATTACATAGTTAGGGGATACTCAATGATATTATATAAATCAAAAATAAGTTATTTGAGGTAGGACGAAATAAAGTATTTCTAAGAAAAACCTCTTCTTACAAATTGTTTTTTGATTTTACATATTTCAATGTGACTAATGATTCTAAGTATTATATATAAAATAAAATAAAACAGCAAACGAGCTGAAATTTCTTCACATTTGATAATGCCTTAGAAGGGCGAAACATGTCATTCCCATAAAATATAATAAAACTTCTAGAAAACTGACATTTTCATTTGTATTAATTATATATCTATGAGTCTTTTAAGAATGGTTTCACACACCCCAGTTGCTGTGCGAGCGTGGAGACGGCCATCTGATCAGCGCAGTTGGGCAGCGCGGGGCAGTGCTCCGGCAGAGGGCAGTGGATGAAGCCCAGGTGCTGGAACAGCACTAGCTTCCTGTCCTGCTCCGCTTTATCCAAAATTTTGAACCTGGAATAGTAAATTCACAATTCAATTTGAGATTTAACACAGTTTACCGGCGAATAACAACTCGAGAGATTAAATTTATTGAATTTCGAGATCATTTGAAATGCCTAAGTTTAATCTCAAAGCTTGACATATGGGTTCCTCATGTTTTTACGGAAATAAATTTGTGCCGTCCGCGTTGATGTCTTGTATTTGCTTCTCAAACGTCAACAAAATGATCCCATTTTTGAAGCATATCATCACTAGGGAAGAGAAATGGGTTGTCTACAACAATGTTTAACGCAAGAGATATCATGTTTTCTGTTTATATAATTGCATTTAAAAAATTGATCTTGAAATGCGGCAGACAGATAGTCCCAGTTCATCATAATCTTTCTTCTTCTTCCTCACCCTATTCCTGTCCACTCCTGGACAAAGGCCTCCTCCATTCGCTTCCATGTCACTCTGTCTTGTGCAGACTGCATCCAGGTTATTCCGACGTGTCTGTTCAGATCATCCTTCCACTGTAGTTAAGGTCGCCCTGCACTTCTCTTTGCTGTCCACGGTCTCCAAGTTAGCAGTCTTTTTGTCCATTTTTCATCTGAGCTTCTGGCTACGTGACCTGCCCACTGCCATTTTAGAGCCGCCATCCGGTGGATGATGTCATTGACCTTTTTTTTCTCTCACCGTATCGTTTCTGACTCTGTCTCTTAGGCTTATTCCAAACATGGCTCTTTCCATGGCTCTTTGGGTCACTCGTAGTTTCTCGGCACTTTGTCAAATATTAACCAGCCCTACCTTCGGGTTATTTTCCGAGAAATGTGCAAAAAAAGCATGTTTTTTATTAATGAAATTTAATAATATATTAATTTTATTTTTTTAAATTACTAAACGTCAAATAATCGTCCGCACACTTCGCCTGCCCCTTGTAAAACTATCATATTTATGAAGACTTGTACTCAAGTGTTATTGGCACACGCGCGTATCTCTAAAGTTTGTACATTTTAGGTAATTACTTTTTCTCAAGCACGTACGTGATACGGGATAACCCAAAATGTTGCAGTCAAAGTGAACGTATCATGTATGTTCAAATAGGTAGGGTGGTTAAATGCAATTTACTAGTAAAAAATTAATGTAAAAAGATTTATAGTATTTTTCACATTCAAACATAAGCTGCAAATGTAGTCTGCCACAGTTGACTGCAAATGCAGTCAACCGCTCTTTAGGGGTTAAAATTAAAAAATATTAAAAAAACAAACCTGAAATCGTCCTGTATGACTTCGTTAATTTCCTTAATGTCATCTTGCGTGATGGTCCCAGATGGAGACAAACTCTTGAGGTGATAGAATAGATCAGCATGCTCCAATAGAAGCTCCTGGAAGATGAAGGAATATATTGAAAACGTCAAAAAATATTATTCTTTAAACCAGTAAATTATATTTAAAATATAATTATATTAAAAGTAATTGATGCAGAATGTTAGTAACCTGAAAATTGATCTTGGCAGCGTGGTGAAGGTCTTTCTGGTGCTGGTGGTAGATGGCATTCTGCTCCCGTTCGCTGAGCGCCTCGAAGCACTCCCTCCCGAGGAAGAAGACGCGTACCTCCGACAGCCTCTTGCCTGGCGTGACATAGCGCGTCTCCTCCAGTAGCTTCTTGAACTGACGACCCCATCTGTTGGTCAAGACGAAAAACACATTAGTTTAATGTTAACACAGCGAAATAGATATACATAGAACATTTTGAATGTATACAAATACTTGTAGACTAATATTGGATTTTACCCTTTGCGGATAATTTTTTTTTTTTTTATAAGGATTAATTGTATCTCAATAGAGACGAAGATGTAAATTGTTTTCTGGGAACAGAATATGGTGACCTGTCATTGGTTGGGTTAAGCGATCACTTTATGTTTAACAATATTCCCCATTCCACCCTTCTTACGACCACCATGTCTGACAAATTTTTGGAAGATGTATATATGCTAGAATGCTGTGCTGCACTTCATATTTTTTAGTTCAATCTACACTAGCGCCATCCATATAGGCCTAGACCATGGTTCAGCAGTAGCAGCTCTTTACACAGACGTTTGCGGCTCTTAGAACATAAACTCCAATTTCACCTCATCTCAAACAGCCTTATACCATTAAAAAAACTAGCTTTTGGTATACTTACAATCTTTGGCTCTACATATAGGGTGTTTTTTTTAGAAGTTTGGTTTTTAAACTGGCAACATTGTTTCTACAGACTGTCAATTTGACGGTTGACAGTTGATTCAGCCAGCACGTTTTGCCATTTCACCATGAATAGACTGACGTCAGAAGAGCGCTTGCAAATTGTGTAATTTTATTTTGAAAATCATGGTTCGGATTTGCCAAACTTATCGTGCACTACGTCCATTTTACGGTCGACATAATCGTCCATCCAAGCAAGTTATTCGGAAGACCGTGGATCGTTTTTGCACCACGTTCACTCTAGTGGATAATACGCATCCACAAAGACGACAATTGTTGAAAATTGGACTTCACGATTGCGCTTCATTGGAGCTAGCCGTGGCGCTCATATGCCCGAAATCATATTTATACAATAATGTCATAAAATTATTTATTAAATAAAGCCAATATCATAGACATTAACATTATTTTAATGAGTTTTTATTTTAATGAGTAATGAGTGTTGGACGATCGAAGTGTGCGCGGGAGATGCCTATTGGTGGCGATGAGGTTCGCAACCCATCACACCGCGTCTCCCGCGGGGCGAAAAGAGAAGGATGGAGTGCCGCATCAGTAAAAGTGTGACAGTCCATTATTTCTGCCTACCCTTTCGGGGAGACGGCGTGATGGTTAGTTAGTTTTTTTTTCATTTTGAATATGTATTGGATACCCCTAAAAAAACACCCTCTATTAGCCCCATTATTTTGTAGTGTCGCATTAAAATTTATTTTAAAAAGTTTCATAGTGTTTTGGCCAATGAATGGACTAAAAAAAAAATAATAAAAATTAAAATAACTTACTCCAGAGTTCTCTGTTCCTGTTGGGAGTCCTGAAGATAGGTGTGGAACACGGCTGCGGCCTCAACAGTCTCCAGGACATCCATCGGGATCAAGGGCTGAATAAGGAACGATCAAATATTTCATTTAAGTCCTCCTAATAATGAAATAACTGTCTTTGGTTTGGTATAGAATTGCCAGCAAAGCCGTGGAGGCCATTTGCCCGATGTGTTATTTCATAAATAACCCTGTACTATGTACTTTATGATTCAATAAAAAAAAACAATCTAAAGACTAAAAACTGTTTTGTATTCAATTCAAATCTTGCTTTAATTTTGGGACACCCTATATTATGATTAATGGAACGTTTACTATAAAAATGTGAAGAATTTTCAAAATGGCATATGAACTTAAAAAAACAACCATGGGATCTGCATACCTTTTCTCCGTCGTCTCCATCCTCCTGAGGGTCATCCTCGTCATCCTCCGAGCCGCCAGAGAGGGCGTCCTCCGTCCAGGGAGCGTCCGACTCCAGAAAGTACCGCCCGGCTTCCGGGTGTGAGCGGATCTGACGCACCACGCGGGTCCACTCGCTTCTACAAGGTTCAAAATAAAACTCCATGTGAGACATTCAATTCAAGGGAGCTTCTTGCGTAACATTTTCAGATATCTGGTAAGATGCTTAAATTATGCCTTATTTAATTATAAAATACTAGCTAAACCCGGCCACGCTTCGCTGTGGCTTTGTCTGGTATTAATTATTAGAGTAGTAAATAAAAATAGTCTTGCAACTAAACATTTACCGAAAAAACACATAGCTTAATTTAAAATTGATTTTTATTGTAAAGTTAGTGGATGGACTACGATTTTTATTTGTCCGTTTTTAGCATATGGTCAGAGATCAGATGGTTTACTAACTCTGGAGCACGCGACGTATAATTGCCCATGAGAAAAGCTGTCATTTTCTAAATTCAAACCACAAACTTGCATAGATTGTCCTTGCACTTTATTGATAGTCATAGCGAAGGCAAGGCGTATAGGAAATTGAAGTCGTTTGAACTCGAACGCCATAGATATCGGAATAAGTGGTATTAGTGGAAGTAGTACGTCTTCACCTTTATGAGGCCCAGTCAAAATTGTTGATTCGATTAGGTTTTTCAATAATTTATTAACTACTAATCTTGTACCATTACATAACATAGGCTGATTAATGTTTCGAAGTAATATAATTGGCAAACCAATTTTCAAAATCAAAATGTATGTAATCCGGGAACATTGAGTGAATTGAGAAATTCCTTTGGAAAATTCACAACTTCACTTTGGTTTATCACCGAGTCAATTGATTGTCATTGTTTCACCTGTGATTTTGTTTAGAATAATGTTGTTCATATCATGTACGTCGACATTTTTCGCTGCTAGAATGACTCTTTCGCTCAGCCATGCATGATTTTGGTAATTTGTTTATATTCTTTGGAATACCTTGTCTACTAATTCGTCTTTTGAATTTACAATGTTATTGAAATTAGATGGGAAACTGATTTTTCCTGTTTCTGGATTTGCAGGTACATTGCCGTTGCCAACATCGAGTAATTGTCTTGAAAATATGGCAGCTGTTGGATCATTCTGAAGTTGGACTCCCATATTCGTGGTTAAATCTATTTGTTTCACAGTGCTCTAAAAAGTTGAATATTTCAAGCTCCACCATAAAATTTCAAATAACAACATTAATTTTCTAAATTAATTTAATTTAAAAAAAGATCCATACCCGTCGTGGGTATCGAAGCGCAGGGCCCTTAGCGCTGCCGGAAGGCGTGCGAGGTGACGACGCAGACGATCTTGCAGGCGCCGGTCTCGCAGAGAGTTGACGTGGCGCCCCAGCAGGCGGCGCAGGGCGTCATCCCCCAGGGCGTTGGCCAGCGTCATCCACTCCGCACGGCCGCCGAGGCGCTTCGAGGCCATGGCCCATGTCTCTCTGCAACACACCACATGCAATAATCAAATGATTGAACCCTTCAATGTGTCATGATGCAAATATAGTGAAAACCAGATTTTACATCCCCGGATTTAACGGATTTCAGTCCCGATATATTTTAGTAATTTTTCATTTGAATCACTAACTTTATGATTAGAAATTTTAATCTTATAGATATAAAATAATAAAACACTTTGGATTTAACTGCGGTATGGTTATTATTCATCCACTCTCACAATACCTGTGGTCTGTGACGTGGGTCCTGATGAGCTGCTGGAACGCCTCCTTGACCCCGTCCAGCTGATCTTTCCTTCTGCCCAAAGCTTCCTGATAGCTGCAAACCTAAAATAAAAACATATTGAACAATAAAAATTAATGAAGATTTTTCACTTCTAATTTATCTTGACATAATCCTAATTGAGTTAAGTAAATTAATGATTATTTCAAATTCAATTTAATCTCAATTAATAATTTTTTTAAAATCATAAACATCACAGTAAATAACCAAAACGCTTATGACTACAGAATACAAAAACAAAAAACAAAAATTAACAGAATATACAATTGCGAAATTTAAAAAATACAATATAAACAATAGACAAACAAAAGATAATTAAAAAATTAAGACTAATTAAGTAATAAGAAACAATAAGAAGAACAAGAGAAGCAAATATCAATTTCATATATTATATAAGAGATAGATGTTTTCTGAAGGTAGCCTCACTGTCGTGAAAGATATCCACAGCCGAACAGATGCGGTTTAGAAGTATTGTTGCCCTGCCCACAGGCATAACCTTAGGTAAATTGGTTCTACACAGTGGCAGGCGAAATAATCTATGTTGCCTTTGTCGCAGATAATTGTCGGGGACAAACAAAGTCAAGTCATTCAAAATATCAGAGTTATGTATTCGACCACGAATCAGTTGAAAAATATGAACACCCAAATGGATAGTTCATCTAATTTCCAATGATTGGTAGTCCAGCATACCCAGCAAGAAATCAGTTGGGTACAGCCAGGGGTAATAACCATTTTCTTAGAGGTACAAAAAACGTAAAAACTTTTTCTGTACCTTTTCAATCTGTTCTGATAGACCGATGGTTGACTATTTATGAAAAGGCATTAATTTTTTCCCTGTAAACCGCTTAATATTGATTTTTTGTAGTAGCTTAAGTAAAATTTGAATTATTATGGCTAAAATCAAAGCATTTCTGGCATAGTAATTTCAAAACTCTATATAATAGACCGTATTGCCAAACTGAAGTAAAAATGTGCAGGACATGCGCCAGACAGGAAACAGAGAAACGGGCACCCAGAGTCTTGAGGGGAGAAAAAAGAAGAATCGGTTGACCCCAAAAAAGATGGACTAACGACCAAATTCCAGTTGAGGAAGAAGATGGATGATAGTCGCAAGGGACAGAGTAAAATAGAGAACGTATGAAGAGGCCTAAAAAGAATTTTAAAATCCAGCAACCAAAGAGTTAAAAGAGTATACCTTTAGCCTAGTCTTGGCCCTCTCGACCATCTGAGCCAGCAGGAGGAAGGCGTGGTCCACGTTGACCCCCAGGTGGCTGGAGGTCTCCACGATGGGCACGGCGGCCCGCCATTCTCTCCGCGAGCTCAGGAGCTTCTCAGCTTCGCGGACGCCCCTCTCGGCCGCCTCGTCGTTCTTCGTTGTCACCAGCACCACGGGCTTCTTGGTCTTCAAAACATTGGTCAAAATTCCCGCTACCAGCTCCGACTGAAAAAGGAAAAAAAACATTATAAAAATATGTATATTAAAACACGATTGTACGTAAAATTATTAAATATACAGTAAGACCCAAGGCCCTATTCTGCAATAACATAAACTTGAAACTCCGCCAGAGAATGATAAAATGCTACTTGCGGTCTGTTTTATTGTATGGATGTGAAACGTGGACCTTGAAAGTCAACTCAATGAACAGACTGGTAGCATTTAAAATGTGACTCCATCGCCGAATGCTCAGAATTCCCTGGACAGACATGGTTACCAATACCGAAGTCCTGAGGCGAGCTAGAGTTGACAGGGAACTGTATCAACTATCAAGGTTCGGAAGATTTCACATCTGGGTCATATACTGCGTGGGGAAAAGTACCACCTTCTCCAACTGATATTGGAGGGGAAAATTGAGGGACGCCGAGGGCCCGGTAGGAGACAAATATCCTGGCTGCGAAACGTGAGGGAGTGGACCGGCATCCGAAGTGTGGAGGAGCTGTTCCGAGCAGCGCAGGACAGGGAAAGGTTCGCCGAGGTGATCGCCAACGTTGGGGGGACCCGACAGGGCACTTGAACAAGAAGAAAACCCACTGTTTTGGCCGAAACACTCAGTTATCTTGAGTTATCTGACCGGGACGCATTATTCATCATCTGCTCAATATGTGCGAACTTCAGGGCGGTTGGTTAGATTCAAGACCTCTGTATGTTATCTGCGAATTAAGGTGTTTATAACTTGAAAAATTATAGAAATATAAACCTTAATGTTGCCGCTCTCAAAACTATCCGTTTTTAGCTTATGACCTATAAAGGGCTAAACTTTAATTTTCAAATCAAATAAAATCAGTTTATTTTCTCAAAAGACATTACAAACATTTTTTAAAGTTTAAGGCATCCATTGAGAACAGGTAAAACATAATAAATATATAATACCAGGAACGCATGAGAGATGGTTCGACATTAGGAATACAAGATACTCTCCAAAGTCAAGAGTATTTGTCTTCTGAAAGTACTTTCACGAATATGAAAGACATCGATATCCGAAGCGATCATGTTCAGCAGTTTGATTGCTCTCCCCACCGGCATCACCGGAGGCAGGTTGGTTCTGCATGCTGGGAGATAAAACAGTCTGTGCTGACGCTGTCGAAGATAGCCATCCAGAACATAAATATGAATAGCCTCCAAGATGACGGAATTCTCAAAGAACCCCTGATAAGTCTGAAGAAAACTTATCTTTTGTAACGTCTATTGATGAAATAAACTGATTTGAATTGATTTGAACTTTTCAACAATTTTTATCTCATCCATCCATTCATTCCGGTTGATTAGTTAAAAATAAATAAAACTGGAATTAGTACTTATCATCAAAGATAAATGTCTAACCTGTTTGTCCCACGACCGTCCCGGCACGTGACTGACATCGTACACGCACAGGAAGCCGTCCACGGCAAGCCTTCCGTCCGGTAGAAGCCTCTGCTCGTATTCCTTTTCGATGCCCAGCTGGTTCTTGCACACGTACATCAGCTTCTCGGCTGACTGGAGGCGGAGGGCGGAGCAGCGTTTGGAGTACGGCTCCGTCTTCCCGACAGCTAAAAAAAAAATATTAGATAGTCCATTGTGAATAAACAACAAACAAAGAGACCAACCAACACACCGTTTCCCACAGGGTAGGCAGAGAGAATAGACCGCCACACCACTCTATCCTGACACACCTCTCTTCGTACGTCCATTCTTCCGACTTCTAACATGACCAACCTTTAAAATTTGATTAATTTGGTCAAGCCATGTTTTCCTCAGACTACCTTGACTCCGTAATCCATTTACATCTTTAACATATACTTTCTTAACCATTATTTCTTTATCCATGCGCTCCATATGTCCGAACCAACGCAGCGATCCTTTCATAATATTGTTCTTTGTTCTTTTTAACTCGGAGATCGACATCTTTCATATTAGTGAAGGTACGTTCAGGGGACAAATACTCTTAGACTTTAGAAAGTATCTTGTCTTCCTAATGTCGAATCATCTCTAATGCGTTCCCGGTTTTATGTTGTATTTTTAAAATATTTTACCTGCACTAAATAGATGCCTGAAACATTTTGCTGTTTGTAATGTCTTTTGAGTTAATAAACTGATTTGATTTGATTCATAATACTTTCTTCAGCTCTACATTCCTTTCTTAAATCATCATTTGAGATTCTGTCGTATATCGTTCTACCACACATATGTCTTAGGGATCTCATCTCTACCACATTTATTCTGCTCTCATCCTCCTTCTGCCAGTTCCATGCTTCGCTTCCATTCATAAGGGTTGGGACCAGAACTCCATTTAACAAGAGAAAGGGAAAGTATAAGGAAGGCCACATGGACGATGATATGGTCAGGGCACGCTGGAGAGCAGGGATATGTGGAGACAAAATGATTGGCACCATGATGAAGGAAAAGAAGGTCAATGAAAGGCATAGGAAGGAGGAAGGAGGAAGGAATTAAAGATGTGTGAGAGTCATGGTTAATTCCTTCTACAATGACAAGGCAATTTTACTTCATTGTTCAAAACTAACTAACCATCACGCCGTCTCCCGAAGGGATAGGCAGAAATAATGGACTGCCACTCTTTTCTTTCCTGACATATTTTTCTCGCTTCCTCAACATTCATACATCGTGTCATGTACGCGCCTCGATTTCTCCGACTCCTCACATGGCCGACATTCAATATTTGATTTATTTGATCGTGCCACGTTTTCCTCGGTCTTCCTCTATTTTTGGTTCCATTTACATCATTAGCATATAATTTTTTTACCATTCTTTCATCATTCATTCTTTCCATATGTCCAAACCATCTTAATGATCCTTTCATTATTTTGTTCATGACACCATCATTCGCACCGCATTCACATCTTATATTTTCATTCGACACTCTATCATACACAGAGTATCTACATATTCGTCTAAGAGATCTCATTTCTACTGCATTTATTCTACTTTCATCCTTCTTTTGCCAGTTCCATGCTTCGGTTCAAGAAACAATAAATAAGTTTTCATTGGCATTAATTAGTCATGTGGGACAACATACCCTTGAAGGGCTGAAAGCAGGCATCATCAACGAACTCCGTCTGCTCCACGACGTTGAAGCCCACCTCTTGGTCGTCTAGCTCCTTGCTCACGCTGCCCCAGTACAGGAAGTGGTCATTGTTCACCACCCGTCCGCTGAAGTCCGTCTGCAATGATAACACACATTAAAACCATTTATTTAAATTTCAAACAATATTTTTTACTTTGTAACAACACTTTATTTAAAATATAAATAAAATTTTAAATTAAAACAAATGTATTTCGGGACACAGAAATGAAGCTTGGAGCAGGCAGAAGGATGAGAGTAGGATATATAAAAGCTGACCACATCACCACGATTCCACAAAAGATACCACGACGGAGAAATCGACGTGCGTATTACTTTATCTTGGGAGATACGCCGTGATGGTTAGTCATTTAATTATGCTTTATTCAAAACTAGCTGACCCGGCGAACTTCATACCGCCTCAGAATCAAAAAATGTTGTGTTAACTTATTAGTTGATTTAAATTCAGTTATTTATTAAGTTATATATAAAACCTGCGTAAGGCCTATACTGACATATACCACCAGAGAGACCAGAGTGGATACCACAAGAACCAAGTACGGGTGGCAGAGATGAGGATGCTGAGGATGATAGCAGGAAGGACTATTCGAGGTAGGGTGAGGAACACGGCTATCCACGAGATCTGCAAGGCGGAGGATGTCGTGAGATGGGGTAGACAACGCGGAAGATACTGGAATGCGCACGTGCAGAGGATGGATCCCACCAGAATCCCACACGCTGTGGCGCATCAGATCCCTGCCGGCTCCCACGGAGAACCGCCTAAGAGATGGAGAGATAGTTGGGAGTCAACCTCCCAAGAGAGGCCAGCCTGATTTCAGGAACAGACCAAAGGTCTATAAGTCGAGAAGAAGAAGAAGAGGAAGGAAATGAATACTCAAAATGAATTAAGTTCAATAAATGTGCAAAAATCTAAATGAAAAGTATTTGAATTACATTGATATGAATGTAAATCACATGGTAGTAAGGGATTTGCTTTATTGAATCAAACGAAATGATTGTTATTACAGCATTGTCGCACTACTTTCTGTTAAACTATTATATTTGCCGGATGGGATACACTCGGGTCGATTTTTTCCGATGTTTTAATAGTTATTCGGCTATCGGGACGGAGACAAATCTAACAAATCAAAGACCATCAAAATCGGTCCAGCCGTTCTTGAGTTATAAATGGTATAACATGGATTCACAAGTCACAAACAGGTCATACGACCTAGACCAAAAGGAAGAAGTGTGAATTAGAAGTTTGTAACCTTTACAAATACGGTGACGGCATTTTCGAAGCACCAATGAGTCATGACAAAGGACGCAATTTAGTACGTAGGTTTAAGTTGCTAACAGCGGAATTCCTAAATTGCAAGCTAAATTGGGCCAATTGAATGCAGTGGTGGAGAGAATTATTTTAGAACAAAACTAATGAAAATTAGAAAATATATATTAACAATAAGATCAGATGTATAAGGCATCTGCCCCATCATGACATAAGCGATAGAAACCAATGACCAACAGAACAAAAAACCTTAAATAATTAATACGAAAGAAAACGTTTGTTTTCTAAAACTATTATTATAACTAACTAACGTTCACGCTGTTTCTTCAGAAGGGTAGGCAGAGAGGAAGGACTGCCATACTGTGCTGTCCTGACATATCTCTCTAGCTTGCTCTACATTCATACATCGTATCATGCACGCTTGTCGATTTTTCTGACTTTGAATGTGGCCGCCTTTTAGTATTTGATTAATTTGATCATGCCATGATATTTAAGTTTCACCTTTCTCACCTTAGAAACAGGAAACACGTCACTCCCATAAACATAGTTATAGAAAACATAAGTTTTCATTTGTATTAATTATTTAATATGGAGTTTTACATGATTAGCAAAGTGAGAACCTATAAGACTTGTGTGTGACCTATCATGACATATGGGATTGAGTGCAGGGCGGACACCACAATCACAAAAAACACGCTCAGAGTGTCAGAAATGAAGACGCTCAGATATATATCTGGCAAGACACTGCAAGAGAGGATAAGATATACACGGATAAGGGAGATATGCGAGGTCGAGGATGTCGTTAGGTGGGGAAGGCAAAGGAGAAGATACTGGTATGCACACGTGAGGAGAATGGATCCATCCAGACTCCCCTTCATTGTGTTACACGGCCAGCCCCAAGGTAGACGACCCCCGGGCAGACCACCAAAGAGTTGGATCGACGGCTGGGTGTCGACTTCACAGGAGGCCAATTCCTCTTAAGAAACAGGCCATTAGGTCTACACTAAGAATAAGAAGAAGTTTTACATCAATGTTCAAGAAAGAGTAATGAAAATACTTTCTCAGTGTAGCAGAAATGATAACCATACACTCCATCGCAGGCAGAACTGTCTGAGAACGGATCAGAAATGAGACGATACGGTCTGTCAATGATGTCAAGATATAGTAATGTGGAGAAGAAGCAGAAGACGCTTTTGGAGGGACCATGTGGACCGCATGGAAGATACAAGGCTAGCAAAAATTGTTAAGCAGCAAGGGTCTACCAGGAAGGCCAGCGAAGCAATGGAGGGATGACTGGACACCATCATCCCAGGACAGCTCACAAATCGCAAACAGGTCGTAAGACCAGAGATAGGCGAACTGGGGCTTCGAGAAAAGTCAACTCTTTCACAGAGGACATGTTAAAATACATTGACTCTCTGAAGGGGTAGGCGGAAAGAATGAACCACCACATTGTTCTTTCCTGATATATTTCTCTCACTTCCTCAACATTCATACACCGGTGTCAAGCATGCACATCGATTTCTCCCTATTCTCACATTTTTTTTAGTGATTAATACAAATGAAAACATATTGTTTTCTAGAAGTTTTATTACATTTTATGGGAATGACATGTTTCGCCCTCCTAAGGCATTATCAAAGACATTTGATAATGCCTTAGAAGGGCGAAACATGTCATTCCCATAAAATATAATAAAACTTCTAGAAAACTGACGTTTTCATTCGTATTTATTATTTAATATGGAGTTTTACAGCATTATTCAAGAAAAAATAAACATGTTTTTTAGAATTGAATTGAAAAAGACTACCACTGAATAGAATAAAAAAAATGATGTATCATCAAAAATGAACAAATATTTGCAAAGGGATAGATATTTGTGAGCATTGGTTAAACAAAAGTATATTTGATAAGCTAAAGATAAGAAAACTTCACGTATGTGAAGGATAAAAAACATTCCTAGAGTAAAATGTTACAGTCTATAGATAGATAGATGGCAGTACATAATGGGGTTCTGGTGCCAACCTTTGTGTATGGAAGTGAAGCTTCAAACTGGCAGAAGAAGGATGAAAGTAGGATAAATGGGATCACTGAGATGAATGTGCATTGAAATTATTTAAAACACAACTTAAGTTAACTAACTGAGCATCACGCTGTCTCCTCGAAGGGTGTAATGAAGCAGTTTTTTTGGTTTAGAAAAAAATTATTGGTGAGGTGTCTGCTCTTTGTATTTCAAGGGCACGTGATATCTGTCTGCGTCGCGGATGTTTGGAGGTCGTTTATCAAAAAGATTTTAATATTAGGCTTTGGGATGATTCAATACTCGAATGTGCTTACTAAGGATCGATCTTTGAAAAAACCGTTAGTATATAATGTACATAACAACTCGTGTGGGCATTATGTAATAGAACGGATGTGACTTAGGTAAAACGAAAATGGGGGTCCTATTTTTAATTTCTATTAGTGTACAATATACTTTGTTCCCGTTTAGAGTTGTAATTTTATAATTTCTAAACCAAAAAAAATGCTTCATTACAAGCGATAGGCAAAAAGAATGTACTGCCACACTGTTCTATCATTTTCTAACATATTTCTATCGCTTCCTCAACATTCATTCATTATGTTGTGCACGCACGTCACTGTCGAAATAAAGACAAAAGTGGAAGTAGTTTAAAAACATTGTTTTATTTAATTATTATCCTTTCATTATTTTGTTCAACACTATCATGCATAGATTTTCTACATATTTGTCTAAGAGATCTAGTTCTACTGCATTTATTCTACTTTTATCCTTCTTTTGCCAGGTCCATGTCTCATTTCCTTACACAAGGGTCGATACAAGAACACCATTGTGCACTGCCATTTAAACTATTTTGGATAGGCTTTTGTTTGCGATGACAACTAAATTTATTCATAAAACACATTACAAACAAAATTATGATTTAAGACATCTATTGAGAACAGGAAAAAATAGAATATATAAATACCAGGAACGCATGAGAATTGGTTCAACTTCAAGGAGACAAGACACTCTAAAGTCAAGAGTATTTGTCTTCTGAACATACTTTAACTAATATGAAAAACTTTGATCCACGTGATAATTTTCGGCAGGGTATTTGCTCTCCCCGTCGGTTTCACCAGAGGCAGGTTGAATACCGAAAGACGAAATGAGGAATAAGTGTAAGGCAGAGGATAACATCTCAAGTCTTCTTCTTGTCCTGTCACACTTCCCTGGTGCATAGGTTCACAAGGAGCGTTCTCCACCTGATTCATGCATGCATGCCTGATGCCTAACACCATCCTAAGTGAGGTCTGCTGCTTTGACCTCGTCCTGTAGGGCTCTTCTCCAGATGGCTCTAGGTCTGCCTCGCTTCGATAACGCAATAAATAGGTGCCTTCCCTCAATATTCAAGATCTATTAGTCCCAAACAGTGTCAAATGCCATTCTCTGGACCATGGCAGGTGAAAAGTCAATCAGAGAACATGTCGCTAGACGCAAATGGCTGTGGATTGGTCACACTCTGAAACGGAACCCAGCCTGCATAGCTCAGGGCGCACTAGACTGGTCCCCTATGGAGGGAACCATTGTAAATAAGGTTGTAATTAGTTTTATTTAAAAATTGCAAAACATTTCGAGGTATGTATAGTCAAGGCTACAACCCAAAACACGTTGTTAATACAACATTTTGAATGTATACAAATACTTGTAGACGAATACTGGATTTTACCCATTACGGGTTATCAATTCAAGGGTTAATTGTATCTCAATAGAGACAAAGATGCAAATTGGAAACAGAATATGGTGATCGAGGTGTTTCCAGGACTTATGACCTGCCATTGGTTGGGTTAAGCGCACGCTAATGATTGATTGACGAAGCTCAACTGACCATTCAAGAGCAAGAACCAATAAAAACTACTAATTCCCCCTAATATATGAGACATGGGTATATATACTAGGGTCAGGTGAATAGACTCGGGAAAGATACAAACTTGAAATATCAGCACGGTGTGTTACATACCTGACTCAACACGGAGATGTGTTCCGTTGTGTAGTCATCTTCATTTGACCTCACAAATCTGTTGCAAAGGCAAGATTTGCCGACTCCCAGTTGCCCTTTTTCCTTTTCAGTCCCTGAGAGAAAAAAAAAATATTTCAATTTAACAAAAAAAAAATTAACATCACGCCATCAACCCAGAGACAGAAATAATGGACTGCCACACTGTTCTTTCCTGACACACTGTTATTTCCTGAATCCCGCTTTCTCCACAATCATACATTGTGTCATGCACGCACGTCAATTTCTCCAACTCAAATAGCCTACAATAAATTTTCAATTGATTTGATTTGCCCGTTTTTCTCTGCCAACTGACATTTCTTATTATTATTCTACGAGTGCCATGTCAGGTCCCCCAGGTGTCAGCTATCACCCTGGCGTAGGCCTCTCTATCCTATGCCAGATGTAACAACTCCCCCACCCCCCGAACTCCGGTCCATTCCTTGATATTCTCAAGCCAGGACATCTGGGGTCTTTCCACACCGTGGTGCAGCAGATCGTATTTCTCGTTGCGGAGAATGTGTCCCAAATATGCCATCTTTCTAGATTTCACATAAGACAATTCTCTTCCTACTCTGGTTCTATGTAGCACCTGATTGTTGGTGACCATATCAGTCCATGAGATCCGCAACATTCTGCGATGGAGCCAAATTTCAAGTGCTTCTATACGGTTGATTGTGTTCACTTTGAGGGTCCAGGTCTCCACTCCGTATAGTAATATGGACCAAATATAGCACTTGACCATCCTCTGTCTCAATTTGAAGTTGATGTTGTCATTGCAGAAGAATTATTCTACTCTATTCTGCTCCCCACTTATTTTTCGGGATCGATGTTGTCTGTTATAACACTGCCAAGATATTTAAATATGTGTACTCTTTCTATACTGGCGCCATTCAAAGCTAACTTTGTTTCTTATTCACATATACATAATTTACATATACTTTCTTCATGCATTCTTTCCAGGCGTCCAAACCATTTTTACGGCCTTTTAATTATTTTGTTCATAACAATTTCATTCGCACTGCATTCACTTATTATAATTGGTAACCTTGGAATAGAGAAAACAACACTGTTCCACTTTAATTTGCTAAATGTCTTTATAAAATATTAACGACAACATGTTTTGGAGGTGCTCTCCATCCTCAGGTGTAGGGGAACATAAACAGAGTTGTTTTTTTCAATTTCAAGGTTGTTACAATGGAATTTCACAGTGTTAACACCTTAATCTTCAATAATGTCTTATATTTGGGTTTGACATTCAAATATATACAGATTTACCACACATAAAACTTAAAATCTATAAAATTTCAAACACATAAGTAAAATAAACGCAGGACCAACATTGACAAAATATAAACATAGAGAAGTTAATATTAGTTAATGCACTGTAGGCCAATTTTTTATGATGTTATCTAATGGTAATGACTGGTAATTAAGGACCTATTATTCGCTGAATGAAAACACATCAAAATTAAATTACTTTGGTGTTATTTGACATGGAACATTGTACTAGGTAAATACTGAAAATATTGCAAGTAAATAAATTAACAATTCTTTTTGTTATTTAACATGTTGCAAAACTCCATCCAGGCACTGCTCCTCTTCTCTTCCCCTCGGGAATCCCAACAATGACAATAATGTAAGACTTTATCATAAACCCTAAATCCTCCCTCGCCCTCTTAGGAGGAGCATTCCGGGCCACACATCTAACCCACGCATAAAACAACTACCAAATCACGTTTCCAACAATGTTTCCTACAAACTTAGGAGGAATAGCTATTAGAGCTGAACCTCTGTAAGCCAGAAGATCCAAGTACAAATCCAAGCATGATAAAACTAACTAACCATCACGCCGTCTCCCCGAAAGGGTAGGCAGAAAGAATGGACTGTCACATTTTAACCGATGTGGCACTCCATCCTTCTCTTTTCGCTCCGCGGGAGACGCGGTGTGATGGGTTGCGAACCTCATCGCCACCAACCTTTTTGTTATTTTGTGATAATTCCAGACATTGAATGATCAGTAGGGCTCGGATTTATATTAGCTTTAAAATATTTATTTTGTATGTCCAAAATATTCTTTTATTTTCTCTGAACTCATATTTACTGTTTACTAGAAAAAACAAGGCATCGTGTGTGACAAACTATTAATTGTATTGTACAATGACATTTTTTTCTTATATTTTCGGGGGTAAGACTCGCTCTTTTACAAGAACTTTCATTCAAAACAATAAGTAAGAACTTGTAGATTGTGCAATGAATGATGGCGTCGTTCACATGTTCTTTCTGTAGAATCGTTGAATTTTTTTAATGTTCTTCTCAGTCAGGATTTTCGATTGTTTCTGACAATGTCTACCTTTTCTCCTGGCCAAATTAAGGTTTGTTTTTTATATTTGCTGAACAATTTCCAAAACCGAAGTCAAAACTAAACGCACCTATACACACATTTGCTTTTACTTTTTGCTTGTCAATTCTTTCGTCATTTAAATTTGAAAGAGACTAAATACCATATGGGCTAAGTAAAATTATAACATTTAATTGCTCTCATCCTGAAAACCCTGAAATATTCTTTAATATTCGCTTAACCCTGAAATATGTTTTCATATTCTATAATAACTAGGGCTAAAGGGGTTCTATAGATCTCAAAACACAAAAGAACATTGTCTTTTTAAATCTAAAGCGCAGGAAAAAAAATCGCTTTTTATGTCAATTCCGCGCCCTAATGATCTGTGTTGATGTTAAACTTTATTGTACTGACTTTCAGTCCGGCTGGCTACAATAGCAGTCCGCATTTATTCTCCGTATTTAACATTTAATATCCAGTAAATTTACTACGACGGATCAAAAGTAAAAATGTGTATTATATACTATTATGTATTCTCTGTGATTACGGTCAAACTTTCATGCTTTTTGTAAAAAGATTTAATTTATTTTTTTTGTATTGCGTGTCCCATACGGATCACGGCTTGCGGCCAATCATCACACACACAGTTGCATAACTGCCGAGATACGAGGTGATGGTTTCCCCTACTGTGTCGGAATCTTTGATTTTGAGTGTGTGTTTACTTAGGGTGACTCTTATATCATTATTAGTTATCAACGGCGTGATGTTTTGGTTTCATTTATATACAACTTTTTTATATTTAATTGTTTTCTTAACCTCTTAACCTTAAGTCCAAGGTAATGATTTTTGAAAAGGAAGAAACCACGACAGTCTGCAACATTAGCGTGAATGGTGAAAACTTGGAGCAAGTAGTTGAGTTTGTGTATTTAGGTAGTATGTTTACAAGAGATGGGAGAGTGGAGAGGGATATTGAAAGAAGGGTTGGGGCAGGCAACAAAGTGAATGGTGCACTTAAAGTTGTCATCGCAAACAAAAACCTATCCAAAAAAGCTAGAATGGCAGTGCACAATGGTGTTCTTCTACCGACCCTTATGTATGGAAGCGAAGCATGGAACTGGCAAAGGAAGGATGAAAGTAGAATAAATGCAGTAGAAATGAGATCTCTTAGACGAATGTGTGGATATTCTGTGTATGATAGAGTGTCGAATGAAAATATAAGAAGTGAATGCGGTGCGAATGATGGTGTCATGAACAAAATAATGAAAGGATCATTAAGATGGTATGGACATATGGAAAGAATGAATGAAGAAAGAATGGTAAAAAAATTATATGTTAATGATGTAAATGGTACCAGAAATAGAGGAAGACCAAGGAAAACGTGGCACGATCAAATAAATCAAATATTGAATGTCGGCCATGGAGGAGTCAGAGAAATCGACGCGCGTGCATGACACGATGTATGAATGTTGAGGAAGCGAGAGAAATATGTCAGGAAAGAAAGGTGTGGCAGTCCATTCTTTCTGCCTACCCCTTCGGGGAGACGGCGTGATGGTTAGTTAGTTAGTTAGTTAGTTCTTAACCTCTAAATGAAACCAAAAATGTCTGATTATTTTTATTAGATAAAAAATGTAAAACATTTGACTACAAAATACAATTTATTTGATATTTTTATGTATTTTGTGTGAAGAGTAACTTAATTGTTTACAAGAGCATTCCGATGTTTCAAATTCTCGCCGGTCTATAGGGTTAATGTGTTAAACTTTGTTGTACTGATATTCATTTGTGTTAAACTTTGTTGTACTGACACCCTTAATGTGATAACCTTTGTTGTACTGACATTCTTAACGTGGCTAAAATTGCACTAGATTGTCACATTTCACAATGGAATAATTAATAATCGATAAATTTACTTACCAGAGAGTCCAACAACGGAAACCGTTATGAAACGGCTTGAAGAATCCGCTTTCCGCGCCATCTTGCTGGCTCCACCACTCCCGAAAATATTGAACTCGACTCAATCACATTGGTCTCCCATTAGCCTGCCCTTTTCTAACACTTATTCATTATAAAAACTCAACAGTCCAAGACACTAATACTTTAATGTAGTCACAACTGTTAAAAAAGAAATCTGCGAACAAAAAATCATTCAAACTGCTTTTATTTCAAATTTAAAACATTCAATTAATTCCAAATGTTTACTGTAAAATTATTGCATGCGTGTGAAATATCGAAGTAAACACTAAACAAATTCTAAAATCAAAATTGGAGGGAGATTTTTTTATTATGTTGGTACTCTAATAACACTTAAGTATTTATTATTATTTTAAAATAAAAATACTTTCATTGTACACCAGATAAATTTTCAAAGTAACAATGGACATGCGTTCAAAATTCGTTTAACTTTGTTTAAGGTCGTACGAAACTCACGATTAAGAATGTTGTATAAAAAAATGCTGATTCTGAAAGAAAAAAAATATATATCATTATGAAATGAATCAATGAAATAAATAAAAAAAGATTGGTAAACCTTAAAATAATATAAATTTAAAAACATAAAGAACAAACAACACATTATTTAAATGTTAATGGAAAAAAAACTTTTAAAAATGGAATCTTATAATCAGGGTATTAAAATTTTCTTTGGTTTTAAAATTAAGAAATTAGCATAGATAAAACTGTGAGCGGATAATGAATTTAAAATTGTATGGCAATTATGCATTATTACCAGAAGAATATAATTCATAGCGTAATCGATTGGTTCTCTAAATCTTTTGTGAGGACAATCAACCATGAAATTTTGAATTAATTTGACGTAATATATATTTCCTTTGTGAGGTTGAATTGCATTGTTCAAAGTACAAGTAAAAAAAACTTGATCAGTCTTGGTATTCGTCAATGAATTTAATTTAGTATTAAAAAATACAACACGAAAAAATAACATTAAATTTGCGCTAATGGTTTGGACCATGTTTATTACTCAACTGTCATTTAGGTACTTAGGCTTTTAGAGTCCGTGAAAAATACTCGTTTTAACAAAATATGCATCACACATCAATCAAAACTAGTACACACTAACACAAATAGTTGATAAACTTGAAAAACAAACATTTCCAAGCTGAAAAGACTGTAATAAGTCATAAAAAGCACCCAGACAGTTTGACTGTCCGTGAATATCGTGGTTATTTGCGACAAAACTGAGGATATTTTCACATTAATAATGACTTTAAAACGATTGTGTGTATTTATTCTGTATGATCTCATACAAAATTAACTTTTTAAGTACATTTTGAACAATAAGGGAGTGTTTTTCGGCAATAAAGGTTGGCCAAGTAATAGAACGTCTGCTGCAGACATACAAACATTAACGTCACACCGCCGAGGATAAGGCGGCAGAACAGAGGGTTTCAAGGTGCAATACAAAAAACAATGAAATAGCGAATTAAAATTGTTATTTGTGACTCACATGGCGCGCAAACAATTAATTAATTCAGCTCCGCAATGAAATATTAACAGAATATAATTCTGACACAAGTGAGCATTATTGTAAATTTCAGGACTACCAACACAAGATATATTTTCTAGAGTTGCCATGCAATAAAACTGGAGAAAGTAAGTAAGCACCAACACAATAAATGTTAAAAGTTGATAGGGATGTGAAGAGTTTATTGCTAATAAAATAAAATGTAATAGTAATTGCCCTGGAACCATAACCATTAGATGTAATTTGTCAAATTTTACTCGAAAAATTAATAACGAAAACACTAAGCGTACTAAAAAAGCTTTTACCAATAATATACTTATATATTAAATTAAATGAAACTGTATATGTATGATTATTAACTACTACTTATAATTAATTAATGCAATACTTTCAAATCACAATTTATAAAGATGATGACTGCTTTAATGAATAACTAGTATTGTCTACAGCAACAATTTAAAATAAAATTATAGTTTTTCATTATATTATAGTTTAAATTTGTAAACATTGAAAAAAAGAGAACTAAACATTTAAAAACTCAGTTATCAATAACATTCAATTCAAGCATCAATAACGTTCTAAAATAAAAGAGTAAAGGTAGGTACCATATTTTCTTTATAAAAAAATCTTCAAAGTGTGAAATAACTTTAATATTTTTTGTAAATATTCTAATATTTTAAATTTTCCGAGCAATATAAAGTATTATTACTTTAATAAAACTAAACAACGGTTTTGTTTTTTATTTAGCATTGAATGTATAACTAAGGGCATTAAAAATAATTATGTCTACATTGAATACCATAAAAAATACGAATTCTAAAGATAACTTTACGATAAATGCTTTATTGTTTTTTTTTGCGAGATATTCGCTCAAATATGCATAATGCCGATTACAGAAGTAAGGTCGTATGTCGCCATCTTGCTTTAGGGCCGAGCGCTCCGCGCGCGAGGAAAAGGGAGGGAAACAGCGAATGTTCGCAGAATTACGATACAGTTCCTTGTGCTATGGAGGTTAGGAGACCGGCGCGGCTATTGGCCCGAATGTATTGATTTTTCTAACAGCATTAGGCGGAGGGAAACACACGAACGAACCGCCACCGAGTTTTGACACAAGTCGCGATTCAGCCCTTACCCGGAAACGTGTGTTCCTGTCTATTCAAAAAAATACCCTTTAATTTTCTTAAATCCAATATCTTTTTTCTTTATTCGATTATATTTTAAAAGCGCTATTTTCCGGGAATACAATATTGAATTTCGTTGATATTTTTTTTCGCATACGTCGCTAATGCGGTTCATATGTCAAATCACAATCAGATGGCCGACATTCATCCGCATTAAGAAAAATTGTCACGAAACTATAACGTATTGCTTGTTTTCCGTTAACCGCGTGTGGTTTTGCGTAATCCATGTTATATTGTTACTCAAAAAATATAAAAAAACAATACACTTAAAACATTTTTAGCCCTAGACACCGCAAAACGAAAATATTTTAACAATTTTTATAAAATATTATGCATTTGTGAGATAAAATATAACCGTATTTTATACAAAATTGCATTAAATAAAATTTAATAGATTTCATTATTTTTTATGTAGGTACTTTTGAAGTGCGATCGAAATGGCGCAATGGTGTTGGCTTCGTGCCGAAAATAATTTTAGGACTTTTTTTACATTACATCGATCTATTTTAAAATCTGTCATATATATATTTTTTGATTATTACTCAACGCATTATATAAATCATCATTTTATATATATCTAAACGCGAAACAGTTAATCCGTACAAGTCAAATAATGACTTTCACACAGTTGAACGATATAATACTTACAGCTGTTTTAAACGTCAGATTCAAAGAATTTTTCCAGGGTGTGTTTTATGAAATAAATCATTTAAAATATGCGTTTTTACTAAAAATATGCGTGAATTGCGATCAAATATTTATTAATATAACTGTTTTATTACATTAAAATTATATTATCATGAAAAATAACGAAAATATTACAATAATTAATTAATTTCTATGTAAATATTTTCTTAAAAAATCCGTTTATATTTTTGAGTGAATTTAAATGGTGTTATCCCTTGATATATCATTTTTAAGCTGTAGGTTTCTGCTCTATATATTAAAATCAATTGGTTTTTAGTAGTTCTGATGTAGTATTTCATGGGTAAATTCATTTTATTCTGAGAATTCTTTTAACAAAACTACTTTATTTATATAATTTTACAAGTACAACGCTGGCTTTTTAAAGATGTCTTTATAAATAAAACAGTATCCCTGCGTTAAAAAGTCAATAAATATTAATAATTACTTAATTTTAGTGGTGGTTATTTTTGGCTACTAGATTGCATTGCGTGTTAGATAATTACTCGCAAAGATTGGCGCGTTCTTCGCATCAGTTTTTTTCAATAATGCGGCAAAACAGACCGAGGCATGTTTTACATTTTCCGCCATTTTGACCAATTATTTAACATCATAATATACTTGAGTAACAATTATAATATAACATAGATTACGCCGGATAATCCACGACTTTATAAAAGCCATTTAATTATTTCGCGAATTATTATAATTTATATTTAAAAACACACAAAATTTGCATTTTAAATGTGCTTTATATTTTACAGTCGCCGCGATTTTAAAATTTAAAAAATGAATCAGTGTTCCAAC
Organism: Lepidostoma basale; assembly: GCA_022606425.2. Lineage (NCBI taxonomy): Eukaryota > Metazoa > Arthropoda > Insecta > Trichoptera > Lepidostomatidae > Lepidostoma > Lepidostoma basale. The sequence goes on from JAHDVF020001251.1 coordinate 2,881,334, forward strand.
GAGAAAAATATTTAAAACGCGATTTATAGCAGTGGTCGGAAACTTTTTTTTTGACATTTATAAGATAGTGCTAAGAAGAACTCCAGATGATTGGGTCATTCTGGAACCTGTGCAGAGCTTGTCCTTCGATGCCTGTAGACAAGGTTTGTTCAGTCTTCTATTTGTAACTTGTTTTTTTTATATATAAATATTATAACATAAAAGTTTAAAAATGCTAAACTATTAGACAAGTAAGAAAATTAAACAAAGGCTCCCATTCAGAACAAAAAATCCTACAATTCCCACATATAATCAGAGTACTGCGACTCCAACTCTATTATTCCTTATTCCTTGCACTACTCCAACTTCATCTCTTTCATTTCCAGACCACGACCTAATTTTTTTTTTAAATACTTACATCAAGGATTTATATCAATGATATTAGAATTTATTTTACAATCTTCAGTGTAAGCAGAAAATAGCTCATTATTATGAAGAAGGAGTCTGGTCGTGTCCAGGCTTGAACCCATGTCCCCTGTATCAAGAGCCAAGCTTTCTATCCTCTAGACCACCCGGTTATTATTACCAAATTAAATTATTACCAACTTCCTTATCAATTATGACCCTTTACCACCAAGTTATCCACCATCATTCAATCCCCTCCCGCAATCAATGCGGATAAAAAATTTAAATAAAATCCTCCCCGATAGCCCACTACGTTATCCGCCAAACAAAATGGTCTTACGCAGGATGCTATCTCCTACCACGACTCCATCCAGGCACTGCTCCTCTTATCTTCCCCTCGGGAACGGACTTTTTTATAAATACAATCCCAACCCTAACTGGTCTTCCATTCCTTGACAATAATGTAAGACTTTATCATAAACCATAAATCCCCCCTCGCCCACTTTCGGAGGGACACTCCGGGCTATACATTTAGCCCCATCATAAAACAACTACCAAATCACATTCTAACAATGTTTCCTACAGACGTAAGAGGAATAGCCATTAGAGCTGAACCTCTGTAAGCCAGAAGATCCAATCCAAGTAAAGCCCTGAAGATGTATTTTATTTATTTATTTATTGGTTATGCCACTACTTCACGGCGCTAAATCCAGGTGTGGGACTTGGCTTCCTCCACAACGGTCTTCCACTGACTTCTGTCTCTGGCCATCTCTCTCAATTCCCCAGCTCGTTCCATTTCTCCCAATCTTCTTCCACACAATTCGCCCATATTTTCCTCAGTCTGCCTCTTGGTCTCTTTTCGCGGGGCACAGATCTGGATATATTTTTTGGTGTTCTACCCTCTGGAATTATTTCTACATGGCCAGCCCACCGTAGGCGTTGATACTTAAAGAATCTCACTACTGTTTCCTGGTTAATCAGTACTTCAAGTTCAAGATTTCTTTTGATTCTATAACTCCCATCCTCCAGCGTGGGTCCAACATTTTTCTCAGAATTTTCCTCTAAAAAACTGGCAGCCTGCCTTCCTCTCTCTGCGTTAGAGATCATGTCTCACAGCCGTAGGTGACTACCGGTATTATATTCATCTATTTGTTATAGACGGAATGAATTCCAATACATATTTTTAAATACATAACTTAAATCTAAGAACATTTTAAGATAACGGTTAAAATTAAGCCTAAGACGATTTATGAGGATATTCCGGAGGATGTCAGAAGTGAGATAAATATGAGCAGATTCGGAGTAGAATTATGTAAAAATGTAACCAAATTGTAACCTTTTAACATGTTTGTAGATTATAATAATATATATTAAATATCAATGTTTTTATTACAACATGTGTTTATGAACATGTATACTATTTTAAGTAACCAATTAGAATAAAGTAAGAATATCTTATATTTTTTGATCTATGAGATTTCAGCAACCCGTACGTTCATGTCATTGTCCCGTAGGGATGGCCGTAAAATGGGCTTCTCTTATATTCGATTGCCATTTTCGTAAAGATTTCACTGTTTTTGTATTATTTCAAATCAAATCACAAACATATTTAAAGTTTAAGGTATCTATTTGAGAACAGGTAAAATACCAGGAACAAATGAGAGATCGTTCGACTTTAGGAATATAAGATACTCTCTAAAGTTAAGAGTATTTAAGATGATCAAATGATTTTACTGAAATCTCTTGATGGAAGTTCATTTTAAATAATAATTAAATAAAACGACGTTTTTTTAACACTTTTGTCTTTATTTCGACAGCGACCGGTTTCGCCAGGCTCGATGGCATCGACAGACTGGTGAATCTGTCGAGTCTGACCAGTCTGTCGATGTCAGCGAGCCTGGCGAAACCGGTCGCTGTCGAAATAAAGACAAAAGTGGAAGTAGTTAAAAAATCGTTTTATTTAATTTTTAATTAAGAGTATTTGTTTTCTGAACGTCCTTTCACTAAAATGAAAGACGTCGATCTCCAAGGTGATCGTGTTCCACAGACTGATAAATCTAAACAGAGATATTTTGATTATGGTGTCTGATATCGTTTCCAGGGGCGCTGGATGTTATAGAAACACCACACGTGGACTTCTTCTTCCTCTTAGTTTAGGTCGTATGTCCTGTTTATGACGGTGAGCTGTCCTTAGATGATGATGTCCAGCCATCTCTCCATCTGTTTGGCGGTCTTCTTGGTAGTCTCTTGCTGCTTGAGTTTTCATCTTTAATACTAACTAACTAACTTACCATCACGCCGTCTCCCCGGAGGGGTAGGCAGAAAGAATGGAACGCCACACTGTTCTGTCCTGACATACAACTCTCGCTTCCTCTACATTCATACATCTTGTCATGCACGCACGTCGATTTTTCCGACTCCTCACGTGACCGACATTCAATATTTGATTGATTTGATCGTGCCACGTTTTCCTCGGCCTTCCTCTATTTCTAGCTCCGTTCACGCCGTTTACATATACCTTCTTTACCATTCTGTCTTCACTCATTCTTTCCATGTGTCCAAACCATCTTAATGACCCTTTCCTTATTTTGTTCATAACATTTTCATTCGCACCACATTCACTTCTTATACTTGCATTTGTCACTCTATCATAAACAGATTTGCCACACATTCGTCTTAGAGATCTCATTTCTACTGCATTTATTCTACTTTCATCCTTCTTTTGCCAGTTCCATGCTTCACTTCCATACATAAGGGTCGGCACAAGAACACCATTGTGCACTGCCATCTTAGCTTTTTTGGATAGGCTTTTGTTTGCGATGACAACTTTAAGTGCACCATTTATTCTGTTGCCTGCCCCAACCTTTCTTTCAATATCCTTCTCCACCCTCCCATTCTTTGTAAACATACTTCCTAAATAAACAAATTCATCCACTTGTTCCAGATTTTCACCGTTTACACTAATGTTGCAGACTGTCATGCTTCCTTCTTTTTCGAAAATCATTACCTTAGACTTATTCACATTCATCATCAAATCGTATCGCTTGCATACCTCATACATACTAGACACCAGGGCTTGCAGTTCATGCTCGTTGTCTGCAAGTAGCACAGCGTCGTCCGCATACAACAAACAGCTTACTGACACACCTTCCATTTTTGCACCTGCTTCCAACCCTTTCAGCTCTTTCATACACTTGTCCATATATAGATTAAACAACCATGGAGACATTACACACCCCTGTTTGACACCTTTCATCTTTAATAATTGTTGCAATTCTTGTATTGTCCATGCAGTCCACGTTGTCTCTCTTAAAGCGCCTTCTGCATCTTTCCCATCTTACTATGTCCTCAACACCACATACAGACCGTATCGTTTTATTTCTGATCCGATCTCTGAGGGTTTGGCCTGCGATGGAGCGTAGGGTTCACATTTCTGCTACTCTAAGAAGGTTCTTAGTTCTATCAGTAGCGGCTCTGATCTCTATTGGTGGGGCGGAGGCATGCCTTGTATATCTGGTATACCTGGTATAATACACGTGGACGTATCCATTAAAACTTTTTGAAATCAGTTCACGCGAGGTTTAATGCTATGCGCCAATTTAGGAATACATATTTCGGTTAATTATTATTTCATTATTATTCAAACCTTCCGTGCATACCTTTATATATTTATAAAGCTACATAAATAATACCTACATGTGATTTTGTTGAACGAGTTAACGTGCCAAACTAAAAACTAGCGTGCGCTTATTTTGTATGCCGCATCAATATCCATTTTTAAATTCGTTTTTTCACAATGCCGTCTTGAAAGTATTTACCAGGCCGTAAGCACATAGATAATATTTGCAATATGGAGCTTTTCTGGGCCGTTAGTAAGTGTCTCGTGCCGTGATCTCTTATTTTATTTCGATTATAAATGTGGAATTAATGTAAAATACGACTTCGATCGTAATACTGCTCCTTATATACGTGTTTCGAACATTTTAATATAATACATTCGTGTTTACGCAGTGCCGGTATGTCAATTTTACTCCGTCTAACCTCACTCCTCATGACGGACCATTTGTAAAGCATTTGTATGCATTTCCTTTAGTGTTGTTACTTTATAAAAGTACTAGTAATATATTGTATTATATAGTTTGAAGTATGTAAAATGTTCAAAACCTAACCTCAAAATTCATAACACATTAACTTCAAAATTTATAATACACAAACCTCAGAATTCATTATAAAACTAACTAACTAACCATCACGCCGTCTCCCCGAAGGGGTAGGCAGAAAGAATGGACTGCCACACTTTTCTTTCCTGACATGCTTCTCTCAATTCCTTAACATTCATACATCGTGTCATGTACGTCAATTTCACCGACTCCTCAAGTGGCCGACATTCAATATTTGATTTATTTTATCGTACCACGTTTTCCTTGTCTTCTTCTATTTCTAGTTTCATTTACATCGTTAACATATACCTACATTTTTTTACCATTATTTCTTCATTCATTCTCTCCACGTGCATAAACCATCTTAATGATCCTGTGATCATGTATTTAAATTTTTACAGATAATTGAATAGCCAATATTTTAGTATTTATTTTTATAATTATTATTTTGTTGAATCGCTCTTTACATCATTACAGCTTGAGCCAAATCGATGTAAAGGGTATAGCTATTATATTGATTCTCGTGACATGTGATAGGTAGCTTAATCTATCCCCATTTTATTGTCACGTGAATTCTACACCAAACCAAAGACAGTGTGACAATCACACTACCATAGCCGGCAATCGAACCCGGGACATTCGGTGTAGCAGTCAAAGCAATTACCACTCGGCCACGAAGGTCATTCTAGAAATATTTCCGTTTAAAAAGGTATAATCGAATCAAAATATCGATTTCGAATCGCTACTGCTCCCATCACTACTGTTTAATAGTAGCAATAAAATCGAACATTTAGAATTTATTTCCGCGAGGTGGGTACCTAACAGCGTAAGATGCGACAAAAAATCGAACTATTTTTAAATTTAAAATTTCTCTTCGATTGAAAGTGTTGCCAGCTAAGGTAGAGTAATGGCGTGGAACTTGTTCAGGTACCTAAGAGAAAATCCAATTTTTGGAGGAACGCCAATAACAGCCGATTGGGAGGGGTTTTTGGATTGTTCGCCCCGGCGGGAAACCACCATTTTGTCTGGGGCTAAAACGTAACAAACAACTTTATGTATTATTATATACTAGTATGTTAGTCTATAATGAAAAAAAAAAACGAAAAAAAAAAGTCTATAATGTAAAAAAAAAAAACGTGGGCTTCAATTGGAGCGATGTCAAACGTCAGACCTTACATAGGTACTGTAATACATTGAGACAGGATACATGAAGAAGAAGACTACAAAAGATATATAGTAAGAACGTGTAAGAGACAGCGAGAGCATAGATTGTATTACCTACCGGCCGCCAGAACCAATCTGCCTCTGGTGACACCGGTGGGAAGAGCAATTAGTCTGCTGAACGCGGCTCCTCGGAGATCGACGTCTTTCATATTAGTGAAAGTAAGTTCAGAAGACAAATACTCTCAATTCTGGAGAGTATCCTGTCTTCCTAATGTTGAACCATCTCTCATGCGTTTCTGGTAGTATACTATACACAATATATTATTTTATCTGTTCTCAATAGATGCCTTAAAAATAAATTTTGTAATGTCTGTTGATGAAATAAACTGATTTGATTTGATTTGAAGATCTTCAAGAAACTAGAAATTGCAAATGTAGCCCTATTTTTTTAAAAATAGTATCTGGCATGAGTTTATTGTTTCTTGAACAATGATGTAAAACTCCATATTAAATAATTAATACGAATGAAAACCTCAGTTTTCTAGAAGTTTTATTACATTTTATGGGAATGACATGTTTCGCCCTTCTAAGGCATTATCAAATGTGATGAAACTTCAACTCGTTGCAGTTTATATACACTAGTAAATGGAGCAAAATATAGTAATTAAATATATATAATAAATAATTATTTGTTAAAAATGTATAAAAATGTAAGTCACACCAATTTTCGTTAATAACCATATTCAGCTCCATTTACTAGTGTATACAAACTGCAACGAGTTGAAGTTTCGTCATATTTGATGATTCTCAGAAGGGCGAAACATGTCATTCCCATAAAATACAATAAAACTTCTAGAAAACTGACTCGAGTTGATTGTAAGACCCGACGATGCTAACATCGGTTAGCGAAACAGCTGCCGCCAGAAAATATAATCAATTCTGATATTTATAACAAATTACCAGACGAAACTCTGTCGTAAAACCTTGCGTGTCTCTGCTATGCTTATTTTAACACATCTGTCATCATCTTTCAAATGTTTTTTTAGGAATGAAGTTGATTCGTTCTATTTTTCAGTCAGACAATAAATGTAATAGAACATTTGCGATAATACGTAGAGAATTTACTTTAAAAGTATTATAATTTCTTGGAAACAGCAGTAAAGTGAGTATTTTTTTTATATTCGCATTCATTTTGATATCTCTATATGCAGGTGTAGGTAATAACATCGCTGCGGTGGTTTGGGCATATGGAACGCATGGATGATGAAAGAATGGTTAAGAGAGTATACTGGTCGACAGACAAGATACAGATTAAAAGGGGAGAAATAAAACTCCAACAGGAGATACAATATCCCCAAAACTTTTCACATTAGCCCTCGAATACATTTTCGAAAATCTGAACTGGAAAACTAAAGGAATCCATGTTGATGGAACATATTTAAACTATCTACGTTTTGCCGATGACATCGTACTGGTGAGCAACACTCTGGAGGAACTAGCTGAAATGTTTAAAGAACTAGACGATGTATCCAAATCTGTACGTTTGAATATGAACCTGGCAACGACCGAGGTGATAGGCACGGACGTTTAGGTATCTTGAGAAAAGTATCAGGATATAGTAGAATGGCAGACCATTCTTTCGAGGAGACGGCGTGAGTTAACATAATTTTTAGTTTTCAATAATTTTTTAATCAACATTTTGAATGTATACAAATACTTGTAGACGAATACTGGATTTTGCCCATTGCGGGTTAATCATTTTAAGGATTAATTGAATCTCAATAGAGACGAAAATGCAAATTGGAAACAGAATATGGTGGTTGAGGCATTTACAGGACTTATGACCTGTCATTGGTTGGGTTAAGCGATCACTTTATGTTTAACAACATGACGACCTTCGTGGCAGAGTGGTTACGAGCTCTGACTTCCATGCCGAAGGTCCTGGGTTCGATTCCCGGCGATGGCAGTGTGATTGTCACACTATCTTTGGTCTGGTGTAGAATTCACGTGACAATAAAATGGCGATAGATTGGCTACCTATCACATGTCACGAGAATCAATATAATAGCTAAAAAATAAAAATTGTATACTGTAATTCGGTCCAAACGACCTGTTGTGTACATAAAAAGAAAAAAAAAAAAACGACATTCACCATTCCCCCCTTCTTACGACACCACGTCTGACAAATTTATTGGAAGATGTATATATACTAAAATGTAACATCACATTTAAAAAAAATTATAGTTCGATCTACACTAGCGCCATCTATTAAGATTGATTTAAGCATTAAGTAGAATATCTTTATTAACGCTTTGTGAATATCTTTATTAACGGAGATGTCTCTTCAATTTTTATGCTAATTTTAACTTAGACCAGTTTTTTTTACAACATTTTCAATGTTTACATATACTTGTAGTCGAATAATGGATTTTACCCATTGCGGGTTATCATTTTAAGGATTGATTGTATCTCAATAGAGACGAAGATGCAAAATGGAAACAGAATATGGTAGTATAATATTTAATATTTTTCTCTACATATTGTTCTCTGTGATCTTATTTCTAAGGCATTTATCCTACTTTCATCCTTCTTCTGCCAGCTTGAAGTTCACTTCCATACACTTGAGTCGGCACCAGAATTCCATTATGCACTATCATCTATCTGTCTATCTATCTATACGACTAGTCAAGCAGCACGAGACAGAAGGGATTTCATGAAATAACAACCCTATTTTATATCCCCGGGGGTGAATGTTTGAGTTACAATGTCACCCGTTCTCTCGCGGTAAACCCGGCCTAAAGTTAGTTTGGCGCGTTATTTAAATTTATGAGCAATCAGCTAGGAAGTATATATAGTTCAGCCCTCACTATACATACTCAAAATGTCTCTGAAGTTGGCATGAAATGTTTATGTATCATAAATTTTCACTGAAAAATGTCGTTAAGGATGAAAGTACTATAGAATAAATGCAATTAAAATGAAATATCTTAGACGAATGTGTAGAAAAAACTGTACATGATAGGGAAAACAGTATGGTAGTCAATTATTTCTGCCTATCCCTTCGGGGAGACAGTGTGATGTTAGTTAATAAGTAAGTTCATCAAATACATAACGATTTATTTTATATCTTGCAACCCTGATTGATAGGCAATCTACAATACAAATGTGCTATTGATATTACAGTATTCTAGGCGTGTATGAAATGCTTTCTATAAAAACAAATAATAACTAACTAACTAACCATCACGCCGTCTCCCCGAAGGGGTAGGCAGAAAGAATGGACTGCCACACCTTTCTTTCCTGACATATTTCTCTCGCTTCCTCAACATTCATACATCGTGTCATGCACGCGCGTCGATTTCTCTGACTCCTCACATGGCCGACATTCAATATTTGATTTATTTGATCGTGCCACGTTTTCCTCGGTCTTCCTCTATTTCTGGTACCATTTACATCATTTACATATAATTTTTTTACCATTCTTTCTTCATTCATTCTTTCCATATGTCCAAACCATCTTAATGATCCTTTCATTATTTTGTTCATGACACCATCATTCGCACCGCATTCACTTCTTATATTTTCATTCGACACTCTATCATACACAGAATATCCACACATTCGTCTAAGAGATCTCATTTCTACTGCATTTATTCTACTTTCATCCTTCCTTTGCCAGTTCCATGCTTCGCTTCCATACATAAGGGTCGGTAGAAGAACACCATTGTGCACTGCCATTCTTGCTTTTTTTGATAGGTTTTTGTTTGCGATGACAACTTTAAGTGCACCATTCACTTTGTTGCCTGCCCCAACCCTTCTTTCAATATCCCTCTCCACTCTCCCATCTCTTGTAAACATACTACCTAAATACAGTACTCAACGTATTGCTCAACTACTTGCTCCAAGTTTTCACCATTCACGCTAATGTTGCAGACTGTCGTGGTTTCTTCCTTTTCAAAAATCATTACCTTGGACTTATTAACATTCATCATCAGATCATTTCGCATGCATACCTCATACATACAATTTACCAGGACTTGTAGTTCATGCTCGTTGTCAGCAAGTAGGACAGCGTCATCCGCATACAAGAGACAGCTTACTGACACTCCGCTCATTTTGGCACCTACATCCAACCCTTTCAGCTCTCTCATACAATTGTCCATATACAGATTAAATAACCACGGGGACATTACGCAACCTTGTTTGACACCTTTATTGATATCAAACCAGGCTGTAAGATCTCCATTTACTCTGACACTAGCAGTGCTTTCCGTGTATAGTGACAAATAATAATAACAATAATAATAATATGCTAACTTTTAAAGCGCCGTTTTTGTGATGTAATCACCTAAAGGGCGCATTAAGACGTGTTTTAAATTTAAAAATCAAAATTTTTGCTATCGGTTAAAAAGTATAGTAGAACAAAGTTTACATGTTTAAATTGGGTATGAAATATGAAAAAGATGGGTTTTCAGTTTAGATCTGAAATCTGTCTAACATGACCAACCTTTAAAATTTGATTAATTTGGCCATGCCATGTTTTCCTTGGTCTGCCTCGACTCCTTACTCCATTTACATCATTAAAGTATACTCTCTTAACCATTCTTTCTCCATCCATGCGCTCCATATGTCCGAACCAACGCAGCGATCCTTTCATAATTTTGATCATAATACCTTCTTACGCTCTACATTCCTTTCTTATATCAGCATTTGAGATTTTGTCCTCTATCGTTCTACCACAAATACGTCTTAGGGACCTCATCTCGCTTCCATGTATTAGCATTGGAACCAGAACTCCATTGTGAACGGTCGTTTTCGCTTTCATTGATAGATTCTCGTTAATTTATAGTATATAATTTATATCTTTTATTTAATATTACAAATAATTTATATCTTTCAATTTATATTCTTTTAACTAATAATAATAATATGCTAACTTTTAAAGCGCCGTTTTTGTGATGTAATCACCTCAAGGGCGCATTAAGACGTATTTTTAATCTAAAAATCAAAATGGTTCCATTTACATCGTAAACATATAATTTTTTACCATTCTTTCTTCATTCATTCTTTCCATATGTCCAAACCATCTTAATGATCTTTTCATTATTTTGTTCATAACACCATCATTCGCACCGCATTCACTTCTTATATTTTCATTCGATACTCTATCATACACAGAGTATCCACACATTATGAATGGTTGCAGTAAAATAGGCACTAAGTACCAAAAAAATACAGAAAAAACTAAGTATGCAGTTTCGTTCTATACGTCATACAGAACAAAACTGCATACTTAGTTTTTTTTAAATATTTTTTGGTACTTAGTGCCTATTTTACTGCAACCATTCGTTTGTCTAAGAGATCTCATTTCTGCTGCATTTATTTTACTTTCATCCTTCTTTTGCCAGTTCTATGCTTCGCTTCCATACATAAGGGTACGTAGAAGAACACCATTGTGCACTGCCATTTTAGCTTATTTGGAGAGGTTTTGGTTTGCGATGACAACTTTAAGTGCACCATTCACTTTGTTGCCTGCCCCAACCCTTCTTTCAATATTCCTCTCCACTCACCAATCTCTTGTAAACATACTACCTAAATGCTCCAAATTTTCACCATTTACGCTAATGTTGCAGACTGTCATAATTTCTTCTTTTTCAAAAATCATTACCTTGGACTTATTAACATTCATCATCAGATCATTTCGCATGCATACGTCAACATACAATTCACCAGGACTTGTAGTTCATGCTCGTTGTCTGCAAGTAGGACAGCGTCATCCGCATACAAGATATAGCTTACTGACACTCCGCTCATTCTGGCACCTACATTCAACCCTTTCAGCTCTTTCATACACTTATATACATCATTAACATATACATATACGAGATACATATTTTTACCATTCTTTATTAATTTATTCTTTCCATGTGTCCAAACCATATTAATGGTACTTTCATTATTTTGTTCATAACACTTTAATTCTCTGTTAGATAGTTAGTTTTTGAAAATATACGTTCTGATACTCTGATATAACATTTTTTTTTGTTTAAAGACTAATACCAAGGATTTTAATCAATGATATTAGAATTTATTTTACAATCTTCAATGTGAGCAGAAAATAGCTCATTATTATGAAGAAGGAATCTGGTCGTGTCTAGGCTTGAACCCATGTCCCCTGGATCAGGAGCCAAGCGTTCTATCCCCTAGACCACCACCCGATTATTTGATTTATTTATACATAATTAATTTAATCTTGACGGCTTATCCTAAATCAGCACATTAAATAAGTAATAAGACTTAATTTCCAATAATGGGGCACTAATAGAATTGCTAATAACCGTCCGGTTTGATCCAATAAGCTTTCCTAAATCCAGACATCCCGAGCCAAAAGGAATTAACTGGGGCAGAATGAAGTTACACGCGCCCGGTGTACTGATGTCGGAATAACATACGTGCTACGTGGATTGCCTAACAGCAGGAGTGTACAAATTTTTAAATTATACAGTATAACAGCGTTTCCCAAAATTTTTTTACAATAGAACACTTCGTAATTCTTGAAATTGTATTTATTTATTGATTATCTACCAAGTAACTAACTAACTAACCATCACGCCGTTTCTCTGGATGGGTAGGCAGAGAGGATGAACCCCCGTATATATATTTTTTTTGATAAAAAGACTAATACCAAGGATTTAAATCAATGATATTAGAATTTATTATTACAATCTTCAATGTGAGCAGAAAATAGCTCATTATTATGAAGAAGACTTCCATTCTCAAGGTCCCGGGTTCGATTCACGGCGATGGCAGTGTGATTGTCACACTGTCATTGGTCTGGTGTAGAATTCACGTGACAGTAAAATGGCGATAGATTGGCTACCTATCATATGTCATGAGAATCAATATAATAGCTAAAATAAATTGTATACAGTAATTGGGTTCAAGCAACCTGTTGTATACAAGGAGAAAAAAAACAGAAGGAATCTGGTCTTGTCCAGGCTTGAACCCACGTCTCCTGGATCAGAAGCCAAGCGTTCTATCCCCTAGACCACCACCCGATATTGCTCTGTCATGACATACCTCTCTAGCTTCCTCTACATTCATACATCGTAACATGCACGCTCGTCGATTTTTCCAAATTTGAATGTGGCCGCCTTTTAGTATTTGATTAATTTGGTAATGCCATGCTTTCCTTGGTCTTCCGCGACCTCTCTTTCCATTCACATTGCTTGTATACAACCATTATTTTCTCGTCCATTCGTTCCATATGGCCAAACCATCTCAGGGATCCATTTTTAATGTTACTTATGATGCAATCATCTGCCTTATTTCGTCGTTCGGTATTCTATCATACGAGTATATCGTATTCTCGCACATTCTTTTCAGTGATCTAATTCCTACGGCATTTATCCTACTTTCATCATTCTTTTGCCATCTCTAAGCTTTACGTCCATGCATAAAGGTTGGCACTAGAACTCCATTTTGTAAAAAGTACACGGATTTCATACCTCCCAACTGGGGTAACCCGTTCTAGGCAGACATTTTTACCACTTTAGTAAATTTCAATTGAAAAAATAAGAAAATAGGGGACAATTTTTTTTATAAATTAAATAAAACCAATTTCTTCTATGTTCGCCATAACTTTGTGTTGTAGAAGTTTAACTAACTAATTAACCATCATGCCGTTTCCCCAGAGGGGTAGGCAGAGAGGATGGATTGTCACATTGTTCTATCCTGGCATAATTCTCTCGAATCTTCAACATTACCACATCGTGACATGCACGCTCGTCGATAGTTCCTACTTCGAACATGGCCGCCTTTCAGCAATTGATTAATTTGGTCATGCCATGTCTTCCTTGGCCTTCCTCCTCGACTTCTTTTCCTATTCACACTACTTGTATATATCTTTCTAACCCTTCTTCTCTCATCCCTTCGTTCCATATGTCCAAACCATCTTAGTGACCCTTTTCAATTTTTGATGTTTAATGTTTATTTTTTTATATACGAGTACTTTGTATACAACACTCACATTTATTAAAAAAATAAATATGAATTAAATATCAAACATGTTTCGGACTAACCAGCCCTTCATCAGTGATATTATATAAATATTTAAAATATTATAAAATTGTTTACAAATATGGTCAGTTTTGACAGATGTTATAATGATTTATTTTTAATTAAATAAAAAATGATTTATTTTTTAATTAAAAAAAATCATTATAACATCTGACATAACTGGCCATATTTTTAAACAAAAAACTAACTAACTAACTAACCATCACGCCGTCTCCCCGAAGGGGTAGGCAGAAAGAATGAACTGCCACACTTTTCTTTCTTGACATATTTCTCTCGCTTCCTCTACATTCATACATCGTGTCATGCACGCGCGTCGATTTCTCTGACTCCTCACATGGCCGACATTCAATATTTGATTTATTTAATCGTGCCATGTTTTCCTCGGTCTTACTCTATTTCTGGTTCCATTTACATCATTAACATATAACTTTTTACCATTCTTTCTTCATTCATTCTTGTAAACAATTTTATAATAAATAAAATAATAATACACTTTTAGTAATTTATATTATTATTTTACTTGTATTTAATAATGTCAACAACAACAACAACACCAACAAACCATCACGCCGTTTCCCCGCAGGGGTAGGCAGAGAGAATGGACCGCCACACTACTCTATCCTGGCAAACCTCTCTAGATTCCTCCACATTCATACAACGAGTCATACACGCACGTCGATTCCTCAGACTTCTAACATGATCAACCTTTAAAATTTGATTAATTTGGTCATGCCATGTTTTGCTCGGTCTGCCTCGACTTCGTACCCCATTTACATCATTAACGTATACTTTCTTAACCATTCTTTCTCCATCCATGCGTTCTATATGTCCGAACCAACGCAGCGATCCTTTCATAATTTTGTTCATAATATCTTCTTCCGCTCTACATTCCTTTCTTATATCAGCATTTGAGATTCTGTCGTATATCGTTCTAACACACATACGTCTTAGGGACCTCATCTCTACCGCATTTATTCTACTCTCATCCTTCTTCTGCCAGTTCCATGCTTCGCTTCCATACATTAGGGTTGGGACCAGAACTCCATTGTGAACGGCCGTTTCCGCTTTCATTGATAAATTCTTGTTTCCAATAACTATTTTTAAAGCTCCATTCGCTTTGTTACCCGCACCAACCCTTCTTTCGACGTCACTATCCGTTCGGGCATCTGCTGTGAACATGCTACTCGTAAATACACAAATTCCCTCACCTGTTCCAAGTTCTCTTCGTTCACACTTATATTACAAACTGTCTTTTGCTCTTCCCTTTCGAAAACCATCACCTTTGACTTTCCGACATTCATCATTAAATCATTTGACTTGCATACCTCATACATTCTCGACACCAAGACTTGTAATTCGTCCGCACTATCCGCAACGAGAACGGCATCGTCCGCGTAAAGCAGACAGTTTTTAATAATGTCACACCCCAAATTAAGTGTTTCATACGAAATTTTATATTTTAAATATTCATATAATATCACTGATGAAGGACTGGTTAGTCCGAAACATGTTTGATATTTAATTTTTCAAATAAATGTGAGTGTTGTATACAAAGTATATAAAAAAGAAACATTAAATAAAACCAACTTAAAGATTTGATTTAAATTTCGAATACCCTCCGGAAGAAGTCGTTATTCATGAAATATTTTCACACCAGCGTTAATGTATGTACAAGAAAAAAAAAAGAAATAGTTCCGAACGCGTAATAGTCCCAAAGGTCAAAAACACTGCTGAAAGTTGTTCACAAAGCTACAAAATTATGTAATAAATTCTGAATCCCACTGGCGGTAAGTGTAAGGCAATGAATTTTCTTCTACTAGGGTCATTCATAAAATAAGGTTCCCATATTTTTTTAAAATATACAGCTTTATTGTTTTCCTTAGCATTATATATCATTTTAAAGCTTAAAACTTACTCTGTTTTTTTACATAATCGCCGTTTCTGTCTAAACACTTTTGCAGACGATGCTCCAACTTTTGTATCCTCAAGTCATAAAATTCTGACGTTATTCCTCTGAGAAATTGAATAACCTCTTCCTTGACTTCATCATCAGTATGGAAGCGCATTACACCCAAGTGTTCCTTTAATTTTGGGAATAAATGGTAATCACTAGGGGCTAGGTCCGGACTGTAGGGTGGGTGGGGCAAAAGAGTCCAGCCAAAATCTGTCAGCAGTTTGTTTTGAGACATGAGGTCGAGCGCTCAACACGTTTCTGCTTGTGGTTTTCTGTGAGCATTCGTGGTACCCACCGCGCACACACCTTTCGATTGATTTTTCAGTTAAAATTTTGTGAATTGTGGTGTTGAAGTCCCAGGAATACGAAGAGCAAGTTCGTTAATGGTAATCCCCAGATTCTCAAGCATTATGTTCTCAACTTCGCATCTGGCGGAAACAGCTATAGGAAGCTCCATCTTCGATGGCTGCCAGGCCGACACTGAGGGGTGTAGCGTGCCGGGAGCGGCAGGAATAGAGAGTGGAGGAGTTGATGAGTCAGCCAGTGTTGCCAGATTTCTCCCAGCGCGCCACTACCTTTATTGACAGCATAGGGAATCTTACTTTACGAATTACCCTCGTATATAAAGTTTTACATCATTGTTCAAGAAACAATAAATAAATAAAAATAACATACATTGACTACGCTACGCCTTTGCATACAAGTCTCATAGGCAAAAATACACTTTTGTTACATTCATACGCGTCCAAAATCAATACAAAAAAATGACTCCACACATACGAATTGAACCAAAAAGCTTTGAATAACTAAACACGCAGTTAACTATAACCAATGGATTATACAGCAGAAATTGTAGCACATGAATCGTACAGCCCTGGTTAAACTATATTCCACAACGTTAGCAGGGTAATTTAAAAATCATTAGTGGAACATTGCTGGTGGAAAGTGTTGGGTGGAAAGTTGAACCGAAAATAATTTGGTATTCACCAATACATTCGAAAGCTTCGCTTTGGGTATAAACCAACAATTAATCGATATGTTTTGTTAATTGAAGATATCCCTCCAGTAACACGGTTTCATTAACACGGGCAAAATCCGGCCCGCCAGTGTCAACAATCCGGCCCGCGACAGCTAATGACCAGTGTCATCAATCAGGCCCATGACGGTTAATGGCTTATTGTTGTTGTTACAAATGAACCAGCGTATATTCGCTCAGGGCGCGTATTCGTCGAACAGTTTAGAAATTACTTACGCCAGAAAAATTAAAACGGTTTGATGGGTCTGAAAAAGTGAGTGAGTATGAACCCATTCATTATTATCTGAAAAGTATTGGTCCCCGGCATACATTAGAGGAATTATAATAGGATAGAGAAACATTATTGACTTTTAACTAACTAACTAACCATCACTCCGTTTCCCTAAGGATTGACCGCCATACTTTTCTTTCCTGACATACTTCACTCTTTTTCTATCATACATGTCGTGCACGAACGATTCGGTGTCGATTTCTCCGACTTCTCACGTGTCCGATATTTCATTGATCAATTGGAGGAGAGCAGTAATCATGCCTCCGTACAAAGGAAAAGGGTCGCATATGTAATGTGGGAACCACAGAGCAATTAGACTTTTTATGTATCTTGATAAAGTATACAACATAATGTTATTATGGTAGAAGTTAGAAAGATGACGAGTGACATATTTTGGGATTCTTCTTCTTCTTCCTTAGCCTATTCCCGTCCACCCCTGGACAAAGGCCTCCTCCATTTGCTTCCATGTCATTCTGTCCTGTGCAGACTGCGTCCAGGTTATTCCGACGTGTCTGTTTAGATCATCCTTCCACCGTAGTTGCGGTCGCCCTGCACTTCACTTCGCCGTCCACGGTGTCGAAGTCAGCAGTCTTCTTGTCCACTTTTCATCTGAGCTTCTGGCTACGTGACCTGCCCATTGCCATTTTAGAGTCGCCACCCGGTGGATGATGTCAGTGACCTTTGTTTTTTCTCTCACCGTATCGTTTCTGACTCTGTCTCTTAGGCTTATTCCTAACATGGCTCTTTGGGTCACTCGTAGTTTCAGGGATATGCAATGAAGGTATCAAACAGGATTGTGTAATGTCCCCGTGGTTGTTTAATCTGTATATGGACAAGTGTACGAAAGAGTCGAAAGGGTTGGATGCGGGTTCAAAAATGAGCGGAGCGTCAGTAAGCTGTATGTTGTATGCGGACGGCGCTGTGCTACTTGCAGACAACGAACAAGAACTACAAGTCGTAGTTTGTATTGGTTCTTATTTTCAAATAACATGGTTTTATGCTGCACGGTATCTTTGGAATCAACATATCGTGTTACGGGAGGTCTAAACGTATTTGTTTGGCACTTATCTTTTCAATATTGTACCATAATATGCCTTACTGTACACAATTCTAAAGCTGTTATTTTGAAAGGTGTGAAAAAGGGGAAAAAATGTGATTAATTAGCATAAAATATGAAATACAACATGGAACTGGAAAATAAGGCTGAAAATAAAATAAATGATATTTATTTATTCATCATTTACCAAGAACATGGTTTTAATACCATAAAGAGAGACATTACTTAGAATCTTACCTAAATATAGACGACAAGATATACGGATACATACTTACATATAGACAAAGACCTTCGTGATAGAGCGGCCATAACGAAGGTCCCTGGTTCGATTCCCGGCGATGACAGTCTTTTTTAATTATTATTTCCCTTGTATATTATTATTATTATTATTTTGTTGAAAAAACTCCTTATTACAGCGCAAGCCAAATCGATGTAAAGGGTGAAAAAAAAGAATATCAAAGGAAATATAAATATAACCTTATGAATAGAAAAAGCTAGTTTTTGCTTGCTGCCTTTATCATAAGGGTATTTACGAATTCGCCTAATTGCATCCAAAGAGGTCTATCTCTTTTGCAACCTCATTTAAGAGACGAATCGCTTTCAATACAGGAGAACCTCGAAGGGCCTCTGTGCAGCAATTTGGGGCATAAAATAATATATATCCCCTTGCTCTGCTATAACTATGGGGAACGTACAGATTTAGCTCTCTCAGTATTCCTGGATTGAAAATACCTCCGGATAACAGTTTAAAAAAATGCTTTCCCAGAAGGATCATTCGACGAGCTTCAAGAGTGTTGAAACCCAACACTCCTGAAAGAAACAGTGAGAGGTATATAAAAGGATAACAGGTCGTTAGAACCCTATTACTGTGCACAATTTATTTGAGCTATTATATTGATTCTCATGACATGTGATAGGTAGCCAATCTATCGCCATTTTATTGTCACTTAAATTCTACACCAGACCAAAGACAGTTTGACAATCACACTGCCATCACCAGGAATCTAACCCGGGACCTTCGGTATGGATGTCAGAGCTCTTACCACTCTGCCACAAAGGTCATCAGGTTCTTCTTCTTTTTCTTTTAATAGATCTGACGATCTGTGACACAGAAATCATGTTTTGTCGGATGATGAGGTCCAGCTGTCCTTCCATCTCTTTGGCGGTCTTCCAGGTGGGCGGTGTCCGGAGGGGATTTCATAAGCGGCTGTATATGCAAGTCTGTCATCATCCATTCGGGCTACATGATTCCTCCAGTATCTTCTTCTGGATCTACTCCACTGAACGATATCCTCTATTTCGCAAGTTTTTCTTATGTCTACGTTGCGTACACGATCTCGGAGAGTTTTTCCAGTAATTGATCTAAGGACCTACATCTCCGATGTTCTTAGGCGATGGCAGTGTGAAAAATAAATCTCACACTGTCTTTGATCTGGTAGAATTCACGTGACAAAAAAGGGCGATAAACTAGCTATCTATCACTGGTAATAATAGCTTAAATAAATGTATATAGTAATTTACGAAACAGCTGAGCTTCTACCAAGAAGTTTCTACTTACAACAATAATATTTAAACTGACTATAATATTATCCAAAATCAGAATTCAAAATTGTGCCTTCATACTTCAACGGTTAGCGCACTCGTCTGGAAAGCAATGGGTCACGGGAATAATCACCGACGGGTCAATAACACAAAAACGTTACTTTGATTACATAATTCTTACTAACTAACTAACCATCGCACCGTCTCTCCTAAGGGGTAGGCAGAAATAATTAATTAACTTATTTCAAATGTAATCTAAGTATTTTACTGAAATCTCTAGATTGAAAAAAAAACTAACTAACCATCACGCCGTCTTCCAGAGTTTCGAAGGGGTAGGCAGAAAGAATAGACTGCTACACTTTTCTTTCCTGACACGACTTCCATGCCGTTGGTTTAAGAGAAAATATCAGATTTTTTCAAGCTAAAATAAAAATGTTAAACTTTTAAATTATTCATTCAGTACCTAATTATAAATATTGAATAAAAAGCATTTTCAAAAACTGAATTTTCCTTTTTTTCTCTAATTTTTTTTATTGTTTTATACTGATGAAGGACTTCTGTGTCCGAAACATGTTTGTTTTATTTTTATTTTTATTTTTAAGTGCCGACACGATGTATGAATGTTGAGGAAGCGATAGAAATATGTCAGGAAAGAAAAGTGTGGCAGTCCATCCTTCGGGGAGACGGCGTGATGGTTAGTTAGTTAGTTTATAAATTTTAACAGTAATAAAGTTAATAATGCAACAAACTAACTAACTAACTAAACATCACGCCGTCTCCCCGAATTCATACATCGTGTCATACACGCGCGTCGATTTCTCTGACTCCTCACATGGCCGACATTCAATATTTAATTTATTTGATCGCGCCACGTTTTCCTCGGTCTTCCTCTATTTCTGGTTCCATTTAAATCGTTAACATATAATTTTTTCACCATTATTTCTTCTATCATTATTTCCATATGTCCAAACCATCTTAATGATCCTTTCATTATTTTGTTCATAACACCATCATTCGCATCGCATTCACTTATTATATTTTCATTCGACACTCTATCATATACACAATCGTCTAAAAGATCTAATTTCTACTGAATTTATTCTACATTCATCCTTCTTTTGCCAGTTCCATACTTCGCTTCCATACATAAGGGTCGGTAGAAGAACACCATTATGCACTGCCATTCTAACTTTTTTGAATAGGTTTTAGTTTGAGAATATATACTTTAATCAATTTCAATTATTATTTCACGGCAATACAAAATTGAGAGTGTACGGACGTGAATGCCATACTGATGCTAGGACGTGCCTGGTAATATGTAAATTACCTTTTCATTGAATTCCGCTGCATAGATCCAAACCACAACTAAAAGTTTTTCCAAATATACGAGTATGTGTCCCAACCATCTTAATGGTCCTTTCGTTATAAAATGACGTTTACAAAGGATGGGAGAGTGAAGAAGGATATTGAAAGAAGGATGGGATAATGGAGAAGGATATTGAAAGAAGGGTTGGGGCAGGCAACAGAGTTAATGGTGCACTTAAAGTTGTCATCGCAAACAAAAGCTTATCCAAAAAGCTAAGATGGCATTGCATAATGTTGTTCTTGTGCCGACTCTTATGTATGGG
This sequence comes from Lepidostoma basale, assembly GCA_022606425.2. Classification (NCBI taxonomy): domain Eukaryota; kingdom Metazoa; phylum Arthropoda; class Insecta; order Trichoptera; family Lepidostomatidae; genus Lepidostoma; species Lepidostoma basale. The sequence goes on from JAHDVF020001251.1 coordinate 2,902,609, forward strand.
AGTGAAGCATGGAACTGGCAAAAGAAGGATGCAAGTAGAATAAATGCAGTAGAAATGAGAACTCTAAGACGAATGGTTGATAAATCTGTGTTTGATAGTGTCAAATGCAAGTATAAGAGAAGTGAATGCGGTGCGAATGAAAGTGTTTTAAACAAAATAATGAAAGGGTTGTTAAGATGGTTTGGACACATGGAAAGAATGAGTGAAGAGAGAAAGGTGAAGAAGGCATATGTAAACGACGTGAACGGAGCTAAAAATAGAGGAACGCCGAAGAAAACGTGGCACAATCAAATCAATCATATATTAAATGTCGGTCACGTGAGGAGTCGGAGAAACCGAGAAAGAGAAAGATGTATGAATGTAGAGGAACCGAGAGAAATATGTCAGGACAGAACAGTGTGATGGTTAGTTAGTTAGTTAGTAATGATCAAATATCGAACGACGAAATAATGAAGAAATGGCAGAAAAGAAAAGGGATGATTGCGTCATAAGTAAAATTAAAAATGGTTCCCTGAAATCATTTTGACATATAGAACGAATGGACAAGAGAAAAATGGTTAAAACGTTGTATACAAGTAGTGTGAGTGGAAAGAGAAGTCGTGAAAAACCAAGGGAAGCATGGCATGACTGAATTAATCAAAAACTTAAAGGCGGCCACATTCGAAGTTGGAAAAGTCGACGAGCGTGCATGTTACGATGTATGAATGTAGAGTAATCTAGAGAGGTATGTCAAGACAGCGCAGTATGGAGGTCTATCCTCTCTGTCTACCCCTCTGGAGATACGGCGTAATAGCTAGTTAGTCAATAAGTTTTTTTAATCACTATTGTATTTTTCCCCGGCTATAAAATTATGTGAAGTTTGAAAAGCTCTGTTTCTAAAACAGGAAATACTTTGAAATAAATGATATTTTAATGCGTTAAACTGCTATTTCACTTGAATACGAATTACTTATAAATTAAAAAAATACTTATTACCATCACGTCACAAATACTATTGTAGTATTATATTATCCATAAAAGTTATGTATTAAATTGAAGCATGGAACTGATAAAAGAAGGATGCAAGTTCGCACACTTCGGTTTTTGAAAGGGAATAGCAAATGACAGTTTGTAACATAAGTATGAACGAAGAAAACTTGGAGCAGGTGAGTGAATTTGTGTATTTAGGTAGCACGTTTACAGAGGATGGCCGAACGGATAGTGACGTCGAAAGAAGGGTTGGCGCGGGTAAAAAATTTCATCAAGCTTTAAAAATAGTTATTGGAAACAAGAATTTATCAATGAAAGCGAAATCGGTCGTTCACAATGGAGTTCTGGTCCCAACCCTAATGCATGGAAGCGAATCATGGAACTGGCAGAAGAAAGATGAGAGCAAAATAAATGCGGTGGAGATGAGGTCCCTAAGATGTATGTGTGGTAGAACGATATACGACAGAATCTCAAATGCTGATATAAGAAAGGAATGTAGAGCGGAATAAGGCATTATGAACAAAATTAGGAAAGGATCGCTGCGTTGGTACGGACATATGGAGCGCATGGGTGAAGAAAAAATGGTTAAAAAAGTATACGTTAACGATGTAAGTGGAGTAAGGAGTCGAGGTAGACGAGAAGAAAACATGGCATGACCAAATTAATAAAATTTTAAAGGTTGGTCATGTTAGAAGTCGGAAAATCGACATGCATGTATGACTCGCTGTATGAACGTGGAGGAAGCTAGAGAGGTGTGCCAGGATAAAGTTGTGTGGCGGTACATTCTCTCTGCCTACCCCTGCGGAGAAACGGCGTGACGGTTTGTTTGTTTTGATTTTTCAAAAAAATTTGCCACTTCTCGGTGTCATATACCTCCCGGAATTTAAAAGGTTAAAACTATACAAACAAACAAACAAACCACCACGCCGTTTCCCCACAGGGGTAGGCAGAGAGAATGGAACGCCACACTACTCTATCCTGGCAAACCTCTCTAGCTCTCTCCACATTCATACAACGAGTCATACACGCACGTCGATTATTCTGGCTTCTAACATGACCAACCTTTAAAATTTGATTAATTTGATCATGCCATGTTTTCCTTGGTCTGCCTCGACTCCGTACCCCATTTACATCATTAACGTATACTTTCTTAACGATTCTTTCTCCATCCATGCGTTCCATATGTCCGAACCAACGCAGCGATCCTTTTATAATTTTGTACATAATACCTTCTTCCGCTCTACATTCCTTTCTTATATCTGCATTTGAGATTCTGTCGTATATCATTCTACCACACATACGTACTATACAAGACACTTGTTAATATGGAGAAATAACAAAAATACTCTAATTTGTATTGATAACAGGAGCGGATGTCAATTTTAAGAGCAAATTCATACATTAATGAGTCACAAAATAGACCTAAATAGACCTGAAAAGGCATTCAGTAAGAGTATCAGATCATATCATCGGATATTACTCGCTTCATCTCGTGTGGTAATTGACCTTTTTGTCAGATGGATGAAATTTGCCGGTCAGTAGACACGATTATTCACTTTGTAAGGATTTTATTAGCGCTCCCCTTTGTAAATTTTCTGCTCAATTAATAACTACAGGGTCACCCGAAGGCGACTGATACTTTTACTTTATTGAAGGTTAAGGCCTTAAAACAGTGAGATTCTATTGTGATTTGGAATAGAATTAATAACACTGTTTAATACACTTTTATTTATTTAATAATTTAACGGAATAAAAGTCTCTATCTAGAAAAATATTATATTATAATATATGTTTCGGCTTTATAAGTAATGTCCATTTTATAATGCCTATGAATCATCTATGAGAGTAGGCTGACTTTTCGTGCACATATCGAGAGGATTTGTGACATTGCATTGAGGATGTTGGGCTTCATCGTCCGGACCGGAAGAGTTTTCAGGGATCCCAATGTGCTCAGAGTCCTATACAACGCATTGGTTCGGAGCAGGCTCGAAAGTGGTTCTGTGATATGGAGTCCTCACGAGGCGAGATATTCCGTTATGCTGGAGAGGGTTCAGAAAAAATTTCTGAGGTATCTCTACATGAGGGAGTATGGTAGTTATCCGTGGCTCTATCCCACAGCATTTCTTCTGGGAATGCTCGGAACCAATTCTTTACAGCTTCGAAGAGATGGACATCTAATAATCCATTTCTTCAGATTAATTAGGGGATACTTCGAGAACTCGGCCGTACTGGGGGATGTTGGTCTTTTTGTCCCCGATAGATATCTCCGACAGCGACAGCACAGATTGTTTTACCTACCGGCCGCCAGAACCAATCTGCCTCTGGTGACACCGGTGGGAAGGGCAATTAGTCTGCTGAACGCGATCTCCTCCGAGATCGACGTCTTTCATGTTAGTGAAAGTACGTTCAGGGGGCAAATACTATTGACTTTAGAAAGTATCTTGTCTTCCTAATGTCGAACCATCTCTAATGCGTTCCTGGTACTTTGTTGTGTTTTTATGATATTTTACCTGTACTTAATAGATGCCTTAAACATTTTCCTGTTTGTAATGTCTATTGAGTTAATAAACTGATTTGATTTGATTTGATTTGAATGCCTTAGATAATCGAAACATATCATTCACATAAAATATAATAAACTTCTAGAAAACAGACGTTTTCATTCGTATTATTATATAATAATTATTTAATATAGAGCAAATGACAGTTTGTAATATAAGTGTGAACGAAGAGAACTTGGAACAGGTGAGGAAATTTGTATATTTAGGTAGCATGTTCACAGCAGATGGTCGAACGGATAGTGACGTCGAATGAAGCTTTAAGAATAGTTATTGGAAACAAGAATCTATCAATGAAAGCGAAAAAGGCCGTTCACAATAGAGTTCTGGTCCCATCGCTAATGTATGGAAGCAAAGCATGGAACTGGCAGAAGAAGGATAAGAGCAGAATAAATGCGTTAGAGATGAGGTCCCTAAGACATATGTGTGGTAAAACGATATACGACAGAATCTCAAATGCTGATATAAGAAAGAAATGTAGTGCGAAAGAAAGTATTATGAACAAAATTATGAAAGGATCGCTGCGATGGTTCGGACATATGGAACGCTTGGATGGAGAAAGAATGGATAAGAAAGTATACGTTAATGATGTAAATGGAGTACGTAGGCGAGGCAGATCGAAGAAAACATGGCATGACCAAATTAATCAAATTTTAAAGGTTGGTCATGTCAGAAGCCGGAATAATCGACGTGCGTGTATGACTCGATGTATGAATGTGGAGGAATCTGGAGAGGTATGTCAGAATAGAGTAGTGTGGTGGTTCATTCTCTCTGTCTACCCCTGCGGAAAACGGCGTGATGGTTTGTTGTTGTTGTTGTATGGACAATCAATTATTCTTATTGGTCATGTCAATGGCAAGTTCTTTTGATAGGATTCACCATCTGAATAGATGATTTGTGAACACCGTGTATAAATCTATGTACTACTGTGCCACCGGTGTGAAACATACATAAAAAATTCACGCTTCGCCACTGGCATCACTTGAAGAGCTTAGTTTCATACGACTAAAAAAGTACTTAATTAAAACAGTAATCGCGAGCGAATCGAAACGGACGTATAATGTTGTATCAAGGTGTCGTTCAAACACGTACAAATACAAATTGTTCTTTTTTTAAATATGTGCATTTAATTATTGTGCGGGAAATTATTGAAATCAAAATGTGACAATTTGATAATACACACGAAAGATTTATAAATTGCGTTAATGTGAAATATTAAAACAAATTAAATCAGTTAATTTTTATTTACCTTATGGACCTTCGTGGCCGAGTGGTAAGTGCATTGACTACCACCCCGAAGGTTCCGGGTTCGATCCCCGGCGAGGGCAGTGTGATTGTCACACCGTCTTTGGTCTGGTGTAGAATTCACATGGCAATAAAATGGCGATAGACTAGCTACCTATCACATGTTCTTTACATCGATTTGGCTCATGCTGTCATGATGTAAAGAGCGATTTAACAAAATAATAATAATATTAATAGACCTTACAGACAAAATTAAGGATTGAGACATCTTCTGAGAACAGAACTAACTAACTAACCATCACGCCGTCTCGCCAAAGGGATATCCAGAAATAATCGACTGCCACACTTTTCTTTCCTGACATACTTCTCTCTGTTTCTCAACATTCATATATCGTGTCATGCACACATATCGATTTCTCCGATTGGATTGATTTGATCTTGCCACTTTTTCCTCGGTCTTCTTCTATTTCTAGTTCCAATCACATACATCTTTAACATATAATTTTTACCATTCTTTCTTAACTCATTTGTTCCATGTGTCCAAACCGCTCTACATATCATATTAAGAACAGGTAAAATAAAGAATATAATACCAGGAACGCATGGTTACACTTTAGGAATACAAGATACTCTCTAAAGTCAAAACAACAACATATCATCACGCCGTTTCCCCGGAAAAGTAGGCAGATAAAATAGATCGCCACACTACTCGATCTTGACACAACTGTCTAGCTTCCTCCAAATGCATACAGCGAGTCATACACGCACTTCGATTCTTCCGACTTCCAACATGGCCGACCTTTAAAATTTGATTAATTTGATCATGCCAAGTTTTCCTCGATCTTCCACGACTCCGTACTTCATTCGCATCGTTAAAGTACACTTTCTTAGCCATTCTTTCATCCGTGCGTTCCTATGTCCAAACCAACACATCGATCCTTTCATAATTTTGTTCGTAACACTTTCTTCCGCTCTACATTCCTTCCTTATTTCAGTATGTAAATTCAGTCGTACATCGTTTTACCACACATACATCTAAGGGATCGCTTCTCTACCGCATTTATTCTGCTCTCATCCGTCTTACTCCAGTTCCATTCTTTACTTCCATACATCAGGGTTGGTACAAAAATTCCGTTGTGAAATATAGTGTTAAATGAATATTGAAAGTTTCACCCCGATCTGATAATTATTTACAGAGATATTGGGATACACAATAACGCACATTGTTTTTTATTTATATATTGTAGATATTTTACCTATACTCAATAGATGCCGTAAGCTTTAATATTGTTTGTTGAGATGATAAACTGATTAGATTTGATTAAATACTTTTAAAAGTCTAACAAATAGCTTGATGGTGGATCAGTGTGATGGCATATTAGTCAGTAAGCTTAAATGAAGATATTAACTTAAAATGGTATGATTTTAGTTATCTAATTACTCAGAAATAAAACAAGTACAGAGTTTTATCATTGCCTATAATTAGTATCAAAGCAATATGCAACGAAGAGTTTGTATAGTGATTTGCATATCTTGATTATTCAGTTTGTTCCATGTGGCTGTATGTGTGATTAGGTAAACCATTACTCTCACCAACACTCACACGAAATCATATGAAGCCGTGAAATGGTTTGTGCCATATCCACATTTTCAAAAAATGACAAAAGATTTCAAAAATATATTTTTAAAATTACTAACTAATTTTAAAGGAACAATTGTATCTCAATAGAGACGAAGATGTACATTTTTTTGGAAACATAATATGGTAGTCGAGGCGTTTACGGGACTTATGACCTGTCATTGGTTGGGTTAACCGACCACTTTATGTTAACAACATTCCCCATTCCGCCCTTCTTACGACCACCACGTCTGACAAATTTTTGGAACTTGTACATTTGCTACTATGTTAAATAACTTCACATTTTTAGGTCAATCTACACTAGCGCGATCTATTAAGATTATTTGTAAGTATTAAGCAGAAAATCTTTATTCCTTAAAAATGATTAACCCGCAATGGGTAAAATCCAGTATTTGTATACATTCAAAAAAACTATAATAACTAATTAACAATCACGACGTATTTCAGAAGTAGGTAGAAATAAAAGACCGCTACTTTGTTATTTCTTCTCTCGCTTCTTTTTATAGATTTAATTGTGCCACCTTTTCTACGGTCTTCCTCCGTTTATATCGTTAAAACATGCTTTATTTATTCCTTAATTTTTTCCTTGTGTAACCTTTCTTTAATTTATATATTGTTTCTTGGACAATGATGCATAACTCCATACTAAATAATTAATACGAATGAAAACGTCCGTTTCATAGAAGTTTTATTATATTTTACGGGAATGACATGTTTTGCCCTTCAAAGGCATTATCAAACGGACATTTGATAATGTCATTCCCATAAAATATAATAAAACTTCTAGAAAACTAACGTTTTCATTCGTATTAATTTCTTTCTTTCATTATTTTGTTCATAATACTTTCATTTGCACTGCTATCTACGAAATGTTTATGAATCCAAAAATTTATTATATAATATTTAAAAAGTAGTTTATTATTTTTATTGAAATGACATGTTTCACCTCGCTTAGGCATTATCAATTGTCATTTGATAAAAAGCGTTATTCGAGAACATTTGATGACGCCTTAACATGGTGATTCTTGTCATTCACATAAAATATAATAAAACTTCTATTTAATATGTAGGTATACATAATTAAGTATAAAGTTTTACGTGATTGTTTAAGAAAAAATAAATAACATTTATGCAATTTAACTATGAAATAAATTAAATCAAAATTACAAACAATAATAATAATAATAATAATATTGTGACAGTCTATTTTCCTTGCCAACCCCTTTGGGGAGATGTAATGATTGTTAGTTTGTTTGTTAGTTTTTAATTACAATGAAAAAAACATAAGAAATTCCGAAATAAGAAAGATCTGCAATGTGGAGGATGTCGTGCGATGGAGAAGACTAGAAGACGCTACTGGAGACATCATGTGGAAAGAGCATGTTTTGAAAGAGTGATAAATATAGCCGCAAATAAAGTACCAAGAGAAATCGACCTCCAGGAAGACCACCTAAAAGATGGCGAGACAGTTGGACATCTGCATCCCAGGAACAGGCTCCAAGAAATAACAGGACACATTCCTAAATAAAGCAGAAGAAGAAGAAGAACGCATTTTAATGAAATGGTCTATGCAACATTTCACTATTAAGTGGTATTATATAGCTGTACTCACATAAAGCGATATGGTCATACTTACATATCGGGGATAGAGTCAAGGGTTTATACCCTTTCATTGACTCTTTTGAAAACTATTTTTTATAAAAATATTGTAGTTGTAAATTTTTTAATTGTTTTAGATAAACTTAAGGCGTCAACACTGTGGAATTCCATAATGACGAATTTTTTATGAATTAAAACACTGTTTTTTTCCATTTTTGACTTTATTTTTCTCGAGTTTATATGTTTTATATGGTTTTCGAGAGTTTATAACGTTCTTCCGATGATGAAGGTGTAAGAGTTCGGAACTTGTAGAGAAAAATAAACTCAAAAGTGGAAAAACAGTGTTTTAATTCATAAAAAAATCGTCATTTTTTATTGTAATTAAAAATGAACAAATGAATTAACATTCATTACATCTTCCCGAAGAGGTAGGCAGGAAGAATAAACCGTTACACTTAATATTATTAAAATATTTATTTCTTTTAAATTTTATTTATTTATTTATAAAAAAATACATTTATTACGCACAATGGAGTTCTAGTCCCGACCCTTATGTATGAAAGTGAAGCTTGGAGTCGGCAGAAGAAGGATGAAAGTAGGATCAATGCTGTAGAAATGAGGTCACTAAGAAGAATGTGCGGAAAAAACAATGTATAATAGAATATCTAATGATGAATGCGTGATAAATAAAATTAAGAAAGGGTCACTAAGATGATTTGGACATATGGAACGAATGGATGAGGAAAGAATGGTTAAAAATATATAAACAAGTAGTGTGAATGGGAAAATAAGTCAAGGAAGGCCAAGGAAGACATAGCATGACCAAATTCATCAATTACCGAAAGGCGGCCATGTTCGAAGTAGGAACAATCGACGAGCGTGCATGTCACGATGTGTGAATGTAAAAGAGGCGCGAGAATTATGCCAGGATAGAACAATGTGGCGATCCATCCTCTCTGCCTACCCCTCCGGGAAAAGGCGTGATGGTTAGTTAGTTTATTACGTGATTTTTTTAATACAACACATATGTGTCAAAATCAAATATAAGAAGTGAATGCGGTGCGAATGAAAGTGTTATAAACAAAATAATGAAAGGATCATTAAGATGGTTTGGACACATTGAAAGAATAAATAAAGTAATAATGATAAAGAAAGTATGTATTTGTAAACGACGTAAACGGATATAAAAATAGAGGTAGATCGAGGAAAACGTGTCACGATCAAATCAATCCAATATTAAATATGCGTCTATGACACGATATATGAATGTTTTTCTTATTTCTTCTATCTCTTAGTTGAGGTCGTATGACCTGTTTGGGACGATGAGTTGTCGTGGGATGATGATGTCCAGCCATCTCTCCATCTCTTTAGCGGCCTTCCTGGTAATCTCTTGCTGCTTGGGTTTTCATCTTTAACAAGTTTTGGAATTCTTGTATTCTCCATGCGGTCCACGTGGTCTCTCCAAAAGCGCATTCTGCCTTCACCATGTCCTCAACACCACAGAAATACCGACAGTATGAATGTTGAGGAAGTGAAAGAAGTATGTAAGAAAATAACAGTGTTCTTCTTCTTCTTCCACTTCACTGCTGGATGTAGGCCTCTTCCATCTGTCTCCATTTTTCTCTATCCTGTGCCGCTTCATACCATTTTTTCTCCGCGACCACAACAATATCGTCGGCCCATCCCTTCTGTGGCCGACCGACACCCCTTTTGTTTTCCCATGGTATCCACTTTAAGACTTTGGAAGTCCACCTTGAACTTGGCTGTCTGGCTACGTGTCCTGCCTATTACCATTTCAATTTTGCGATTCGATCCATGATATCGGCGACTTTTGTTCGGCGTCTGATTTCTGTATTTGTAATTCTATCACTCAGACTTATGCCCAACATTTGCCGCTCCATGGATCGTTGCGTGCATTTCAATTTGTGGACAGTATTTATGGTCAGGGACATTGTTTCCAAACCATATCATCACAGTGACAGTAACAAAGTGAATGGAGCTTTAAAAGTAGTTATTGGAAACAAGAATTTATCAATGAAAGCGAAGATGGCCGTTCACAATGGAGTTCTGGTCTCAACACTTATGTATGGAAGCGAAGCATGGAACTGGCAGAAGAAAGATGAGAGCAGAATAAATGCGGTAGAGATGAGGTCCCTAAGACGTGTGTGTGGTAGAACGATGTACGACAGAATCTCAAATGCTGATATTAGGAAGGAATGTAGAGCGAAAGAAGGTATTATGAACACAATTATGAAAGGTTCGCTGCATTAGTTCGGACATATGGAGCGCCTGGGTGAAGAATGAATGGTTAAAAAAGTATACGTTAACGATGTAAATGGAGTACGGAGTCGAGGTAGACCGAGGAAAACATGGCATGACCAAATTAATCAAATATTAAAGGTTGGTCATGTCAGAAGTCGGAAGAATCGAGTGCGCGTATGACTCGATGTATGAATGTGGAGGACGCTAGAGAGGTGTGCCAGGATAGAGTAGTGTGGCGGTCCATTCTCTCTGCCTACCCCTGCGGGGAAACGGCGTGATGGTTTGTTGTTGTTGTTGTTGTGACATAACAGTGTTACGGTCTATTATTTTTGCCTACCCCTTCGGAGAGACGGCGTGATGGTTAGATTGTTAGTTTTTTAATTAATTTATTTTTGAAAATGTGAAAAAAATATTTCAAATTCTTAAAAAAAGAACATCGAACATTGTAGGGTTAATTGTAGGAGAATTTATTACATCCAGCACTTGAGAACGTCCATCTCTGTTACTTATTAGGTGTTAGAAAAGGACGGATAGCGACACGCCTTCACTATTTTCTTCGTCAGCCTTAAAATTCTGCGCGGCTGCTTTAGTTTTCACCGAAATCCAGTTTGGCGCGCATCGCAAGTTCGATTAGAGGTTATGTTGTTTGCCGATGACGTTTCTGAAAAACTGGGCTTGTCTGTGGTTTTACAAATTCATAATTCGAATTGTGATCGAAAATTTTGTGCGTCTGAAAAGTACTTGAATATATCATTTATCATAGATACAATAATTTACGTATCTATGCAATAATAATCAAATATTTTCTTTGGATTTAAAACATGTGAATTCTAAATACGAAAAGCGCGTTTGAGGTCAAGTATTTCACAATAATTTCATTATTTCATATTAAACGATGCGTGTTTTTACTAATATCACATAATTTCTTAAACCATAATTATTTTATTATTGTTTTCATTTAAAAACACGGATAAATAATTAAATGTTGTTTATTTAAAACAAACATTTAATGACATTTGTAATGTTTAAGCAATGATTTCATAGATGTCCTCATATAGTTATATAAAAAATAATGTATATTTATAATATAAATAATGGTGAATAAGTGAATGTTTTTTATACATAAAATAGTGTATTTAAAATATATTCAATTAAGTGAAATATGTGGACATATTAGTGAATATTGTTTGTAAACTATGGTTATGGAAAATGTAAGTATAAATTTAAAAAAAAATTCGTCTGTATCTTAATAATAATTATGTGTTCTTCATCTTGTTCTTCTTGTCCTGTCACACCTCTAAGGTGCATAGGGTTTCAAGGAACCTTCTCCAAACGACTCCATCGCATCGTCCTGCAGGGCTCTTCGCCAGGTGACTCTAGGTCTGCCTTGCTTCCTCTTTCCCCTCATAGGAAACCAATCCAGTGTGCCCTGAGCGATGCAGGCTGGGTTCCGTCTCAAAGTGTGACTGATCCACTGCGTCTAGCGACTTGTTCTCTAATTGGCTTTTCGCCTGCCATGGTCCAGAGAACGGCATTTGACACTATTTGGGGCCAATAGATGTTGAATATTTTTATTAATATTATGTTATATACTCGTTTTATGTTAATATTATATAATAATGTGTGTTTTGTGAAAAAATATTAGATATATTATTTTAATAATAATATAATTTGACGCTTAAAGCATACATCTTGTCTTCTGCTTCTTCTTCTAATAGATCAGACGAACTACAGCACAAAAACCATGCCTCCTGGGATGATAAAGTCCAGCTGTTCGTCCTTCCATCTCTTAGGTGGTCTTCCAAGTAGACCGTGTTAAGGAAGGGATTGTTGTATATGCGAGTCTGTCAATATCCATTCAGGCTACATGGTCCCTCCAGTATCTTCTTCTGGATCTACTCCACCGAACAATATCCTCTATTTCGCAAGTTTTGCTTATGTCTGCGTTACTCGGAGAACGGAGAATTTTTTCAGTCGGATCGTAGGACCGTATGACCGTAGGAACGTAGGACCTTCAATTCAGATGTTCTTAAGATTACGTATATAAGATTATTAATTTTATCATTTAAGCTTTTGTTCGTTTTGAAATATGAACATAATATAATATTATACTGCATAATCAAGATCTTGCATAGAATTTAACCCACAAATATCTAATGATGAAGTAAGAAAGGAATGTAAAGCGGATGAATGCGTGATAAATAAAATCAAGAAAGGGTCACTAAGATGGTTTGGACTTATGGAACAAATGGATGAGGGGAGAATGGTTAAAAATATATATACAAATAGTGTGAATGGGAAAAGCAGTCGAGGAAGGCCAAGGAAGACATGGCATGACGAACATCACCCCGACGAAACACATGACCAGCCTACTGCCACTTCATCCTTCATGCGTATGTAGGGATTTAAGTATACATTTAGCTAAATTCTAACGCCATCACCCTAGAACAGGGATGGCGAACCTATGGCACGCGAGACGATTTTGCATGGCACGCGAATGAAGAGAAAAAAATTAAAGTCATCATCATCATCAGCCGTCTGTCATCCACTGCTGAATGTAGGCCTCTCCCAAAGCACGCCGCTGCCCCCTATCCATTGCCGCTCCCATCCATCTACGAGTATGTCCAGCAATCCTCTTCAGATCGTCGGTCCATCGGGCAGGGGGCCGTCCAACTCTGCGGAATCCTGTACGTGGTCTCCACTCCAGAACCCGTCTCCCCTATCGGCCGTCTGTTCTCCGACAGATATGGCCAGTCCATCGCCACTTCAGCCCGCCCATCACCAGAGCCACCTCAGTCACCATGGTTTGTTGACGAATGAATTCGTTTAATCTGTCCCTCAAGATTATTCCAAGCATGGCTCTTTCCATGGTGCACTGGGCGACCTTGAATCTGTAGACTAGACCTTTTGTCAGTGTCCACGTCTCGGCTCCGTACGTCATGACTGGCAAGACGCACTGGTTGAAGACTTATGTCTTGAGGCATTGTGGTATTTTTTAAATAAAAGTGATTATACAAAAAATTCAAAAAAGTTTTAGAAATAGTATAAAATATTGTTGTATTGTATTAAAATCTACCAGCTATGAACCCGATATAAAAAAAAATTGCATCTAGCATCCAACAACAAAAATCTCACTAATAATGAAGTTTTGAGGGTTCTACATTTTTTTTATTAAGTCTATTTTTTATTTATTTATTCTATTTTGCCATTAATAAGTTCTTAATTATTTTTTTCGATGTATTAATGCTTTTTTTATATTAAAAATTAGGAGATACATAAACATTTCATGCATTTTTATTTCCATTGCATGTGGTACGCGACATTATTTGTTGAAAAAACTCCTTACATCATTACAGCGCGAGCCAAATCGATGTAAAGGGTGAAAAAAAGGATATAAAAGGAAATATATATAGAACCTTATGAATAGGATGGATATGCCAGTTATTTCCTTGCTGCCTTTATCGTAAGGGTATTCATGAATTCGCCATAATTGCATCCAAAGAGGTCTATCTCTTTTGCAACCTCATTTAAAAGACAGATTTTCAATACAAGAGAACTTCGAAGGGCCTCTGTGCGGCAATTTGTGGCATAAAATAATTTATGCCAATTACTTTTTGATAACTTTGTATCACAACACTTTATTACACTTTTTTCAGACATGTTTCGGGACACAGAAGCCCCTTCTTCAGTGTGTATAAATTTTAACAGCTAAATGAGACAAAATCGTTACTTATATACTAAATAAAATTAAAATGGTAAAGGAGGAGTGGGGTGGTTCCAAGAAATAGTGTTAATTACATTTTAGCCGGAATAATGGGACAGGGGAAATAAATCTAGTATCGGACTGGAAGTTAAATTAATTTGATTATTTATAATTTCTTCTTTATTTTTTATCGACTTTTTTATTTCTAGGATTTCAAGGTTGTTTAATGTTACTTTTCTATTACTGATATGCAAAACTTCAACGCCGTTATTTTTATCGAAGGAGTGATCTTTTTCTATGAGATGATTCGCGAATTCAAAAAATATCGTCTACGTATCTTTTCCAAATGAAAACATTTTTAATTAAATTGGAATCACATTTAAATTTTATTAAATGTGATTCTTTAATTAGAAATGTTTTTTTTTAAATGTGATTCCAATTTAATTAAAAATGTTTTCATTTGGAAAAGATACGTAGACGATATTTTTTGTATTTGGACAGGCACGGATAGGCAGTTAACTTCTTTCCTCACCCTTATCAACTCCTTCCATGAACATATCAAATTCACATTAGAAATCGGACATAATAATAAACTTAACTTCCTAGATTTAACCTTAAATATAATAGACAACAAAATCAAATTTAACATATTTCGAAAACCCACGTATACAGATAATGTAATTCATAATATGTCCAATCACCCGAGGTCACATAAACATTCAGCTTTCCATGCCATGTTGACTCGTTTAATTAATATACCTCTTTCACTAGAAAATTATAATAAAGAACTAACTACAATAAAACATATTGCTAAAAATAATGGTTACAGTGATAATCTAATCGATAATATTTTAAATAAAAAAAACAAAAATAAGTTTACTAAAACAATTTTGTATACTCCACCTAACTATAATCAGAAAAATAATCAATGGCGTAGAATTTTATATATTAATAATCTAACAAATATAGTTTCTAAAGATCTTCCGTTAGACATTAGACCCGCGTTCTATACCAATAATAATCTAGGTAAATTGTTAATAAATAATAAAGACAAAGAAGACAAACTAATCCAATCGGGAGTATACAAACTTAAATGCGACGATTGCCCATCTTATTATATAGGAAAAACAACGCGCAACATTAATTTAAGAATGAAGGAACACATTAGGTGTCTCTCAAATAATAATTTTTCCGAATTCGCGAATCATCTCATAGAAAAAGATCACTCCTTCGATAAAAATAACGGCGTTGAAGTTTTGCATATCAGTAATAGAAAAGTAACATTAAACAACCTTGAAATCCTAGAAATAAAAAAGTCGATAAAAAATAAAGAAGAAATTATAAATAATCAAATTAATTTAACTTCCAGTCCGATACTAGATTTATTTCCCCTGTCCCATTATTCCGGCTAAAATGTAATTAACACTATTTCTTGGAACCACCCCCACTCCTCCTTTACCATTTTAATTTTATTTAGTATATAAGTAACGATTTTGTCTCATTTAGCTGTTAAAATTTATACACACTGAAGAAGGGGCTTCTGTGTCCCGAAACATGTCTGAAAAAAGTGTAATAAAGTGTTGTGATACAAAGTTATCAAAAAGTAATTCAAATATGAATCCGCAACACAAAGTAATGGCGAATATAGAAGTAATTTATGCCATCTTGCTCAGCTATAACTATGATGAACGTATACGAATCGTAGATTTACTTCTCTCAGTATTCCTGGATTGTAAATACCTCCGGTTAATAGTTTAAAATATGCTTTCCTAGAAAGATCATTCGAAGAGTTTCAAGAGTGTTGAAATCCAACATTCCTGAGAGAAATAGTGAAGGGTACAAAAAAGGATAATACATATTATTATATTGAAAAAAAAAAAAAACATTTTTGGCACTCAGGCTCAAAAAGGTTCGTCATCCTTGCCCTAGAAGATGGCAGCGAGCTGCTGAAACCGGTCAAACCCGTAAACCTAAGTAGAATTTAAGTAAATATATTCTTTAAAGAATTAATTTTCATTATTTCGTTGATATTACAAAACAGTTTTTTTTATGGTCAGTAATAAGCCTCGTTTAAATTGGGTATATTAAATTTTTAATGAAAATGAATAGAAATTTGTTTTTAATATATGAAAATTATGTGTAAGCCATTAAATGTTATGTAGTTACAGTTAGGGTGTGTTTCCCTGGAAAATACCAAAGGGGAGGCAAAAATCATTAATTTCAGAGGCTTACCAATAACGCTTGTCCAAGTATTGGTCTCTGCGTGTCACGCCCATCGTAGACATACTAAAACTAACTAACTTACTAACCATCACGCCGTGTCTCTGAAGGGATAGGCAGAAAAAAATTACCACTCCACTGTTTTAATGTATATATTATTCATTAGCGTATTAGAAAATCCATTACTGTAACTACAACAACCACAACAAATCATCACGCCGTTTCCCCGCAGGGGTAGGCAGAGAGAATGGACCGCCACACAACTCTATCCTGACACACCTCTCTAGATTCCTCCACATTCATACATCGATTACTTCGACTCCGCGCGTGGCCGATATTTAAAAATATATTGATTTGATGGTGCCACGTTTTCCTCGATCTTCCTCCAGTTTCATGTTTTTAGTTTCTTTGTTAACGTATACTTTCTTTACGTATACCATTAATTCTTCATTCATTCTTTCCATGTGAGCAAACCATCTAAAACTAACCTAACCTTTACGCCTTCTCCTCAAAGGAGTAGACAGAAAAAATGGACTGCCACACTTTTTATTCCTGACATATTTTGATCGCTTCCTCAACGTTCATACATCGTATCATGCACGCACGTCAAATCAAATCCGTAAATTTCCCACTTTAAAGTCCCATATTAAATTATTGATATTTTTATTTAAAATTTCATGGTAGATGTTCATTGTAAATAATGAAAATAAGAGCTACGACTGCCACACTAAAGGACCCTGGTTCGATTCTCGGCGAGGGCAGTGTGATTGTGTGCAGTGTCTTTGGTCTGGTGTAGAATTCACGTTACAATAAAATGGCGATAGATTAGCTACCAATCACTTGTCATGAACTTCAAAATTATATCAAAGGAATTATTCAAATTGACATAGGAACAAATACACATTAAGGTTCGAAAAATCACGAAAATTTTACATTTGATATATTATTGTAAAACCTGATGATGTCAACATAGGTTGACGAAACAGCTGTCGCGAAAAATAAAAATAAAGTTGTGATACATAAAAACAAAGTTTTATAATTTACAGTTTATAATGTCGAAGTACATATCATAGTGTTTCGGCCAAAAAAATGAACTATATTTAAAATATTTGATAAAAGACCTTTTATAAGTAATACAAATAAGTAGTATAGCAGGCAAGACACTGAGAGATCGCGTGAGGAATAAGAATAAGAGAGATATGTGAGGTTTAGGATATTATAAGATAGAGCAGACAGTGAAAAAGGGACTGGTACGGTCATGTTCAAAGAATGGACACCACCAGACTCCCCTATATTGTGTTGCATAATCAGTCTCATGGGACTCGTCCTCGTGGAAGACCTCATAAAAGATGGAAAGACAGTTGGGAATCTACCTCATAGGAGGAGCAACACTCTGGAGAACAGACCACATAGGTCTACATAGGTCTACAAAGAAGAAGAAATAAGTAGTGTCTATTAACCAGGGCACAGGCCCAGGGAGTGTACGAGCGAGGCTGATTTGAGTCTGAGAAACTCAGACGCGATTTACATAGGCGTTACAGAAATAACTTTCTTCTTCCTCTTAGTTTATATCGTATGACCTGTTTGTGACGGTAGACTGTCCTGGGATGATGATATCCAGCCATCTCTCCATCTTTTTGACGGCCTTCCTGGTAATCTCTTGCTGCTTGGGTTTTCATCTTTAACAAGTTTTGCAATCCTTGTATTCTCCATGCGGTCCACGTGGTCTCTCCGATAGCGTATTCTGCTTCTTCCCCATCTCACTATGTCCTCGACACCACAGACAGACCTTATCGTTTCATTTCTGATCCGATCTCTGAGGGTTTTGCCTGCGATGGAGCGTAGGGTTCGCATTTCTGCTACTCTAATAAGGTTCTTAGTATCGGCTCTGGCCTCTATTCCATACGTCATGACGCTTGCCTTGTATATCTTAACTTTACTTTCGGTTAGCATGTATTTGTTCCTCCGCTAATAATAATATATGACCGGATAATTAAGATGGTTTGGACATATGGTAAGAATGAATTAATAAATTATGCTTAAAAAAGTATACGTTAACGATGTAAAGCACGATCAAATAAATGAAATATTCAATGTCGGCTACGTGACGAGTCAGAGAAATCGACGCGCGTGCATGACACGATGTATGAATATTGAGTAAGCGAGAGAAATATGTAAGGAAAGAAAAGTGTAGCAGTCTATTATTTCCGCCTACCCCTTCGGGGAGACCGCGTGATGGTTAGTTAGTTAGTTAGTTTTTTTATAATGAAAACAAAAAAATGCTGATACAATTTTTATTATTATTAGGTATTTAGTGTGCTTCCACTTGTGTTTATGTTTGAACGGTTTCGGCAGCTTGTGCATGACACGATGTAGTTGTGCATGACAAGTTGCTGAAACTGGTCGAACATAAACACGAGGAGAAGCATTTTAAAAACATAATAATAAAGTAATTTTGCATCAAAATTTCAATTAAAATCATTAATTCTTTGTTAGTTTTTATTATTATTTTTTTAGTTTGCATTTCCAGAAACTTTAAAAGGTTATTTGCTATTATGAAACTTAAAAATATAATAAACAAAGTTTTACGTGCCGCCTTGTCCTCTGAGAGCATTATTTTTTCATTAGCAAGTTAATTAGCGTTGCTCTCGCTGTAAAGTGAAAAATTTGACTTTATCGTCCGCTTTTTGGCTTAAGTTGGGAATCTGAGATTTATGTCGACACTTTGGCCGCGTGTTTCACTTAAACGATAATCCCAACCGTAATTTCATTTAGCATTAGACGTGGAATCGCCTAATGCTCAAATAATTAACAATGTCTTCTAGTTACTAACCAAAAATTGTATTACACCAACGGGAATTCTTTTACTCCAAAGATAGAAGTCCGAATTTACAAAACCCGTGTCAAATCGATAGTGAAATGTGGCATTGAAACAAGAGCTGAGCTGAAAGTGTAGCAAGGAACTGACAAAAGATGGATGAATTAACTTCTTCTTTCCGTGTCCTGTCAGGTCTCCCCAACGTTGACTATCACCCTTGAGTAGGCCTCCCCATCCTGGGCAGCTCGGAACAGCTCCCCCACGGTACTCAGCCCCGTCCACTCTCGGATGTTCCTCAGCCAGGAAACCCGCCTACTCCCAACACCTCATCGACCCTCAATCTTACCCTCCAAGATCAGATGTAACAGTGCGTACTTTTCGCCTCTCAGAACATGGCCCAAGTAGGACACCTTACGGACTTTGATGTTGCTCAGCAACTCTCTGTCAACTCTGGCTCTATGGAGAACGTTTGTGTTGCTGACCATGTCAGTCCAGGAGATGCGTAACATCCTTCGGTGTATCCACATCTCAAAGGCCTCCAATTGGTTTATAACATTGACTTTAAGGGTCCATGATTCCACCCCGTATAACAGCACTGACCAAACATAGCATCTGACCATTCTATTGTATTTTATTGTATTACCATTCTATTGTCGTAACTTTAAATTAATGTTGTCATCGCAGAAAATAGTTCTCATCTTATTAAAGGCAACACGAGCTGCTTTTATTCTGCATTTGATTTCAACATCTGGGTCGAGGTTTTCTGTTAGGATGAATTAACTAACTATCTAAATTAAATAATATTAAACATTTAATCGTAGGTGCTCACCATAAAGAAGTACTTCTGTACTTGGTGAGGGATATCACTACATAAAAATATACATATAATATAAGAAAGTTTACAATACAAGATAAAAGTATAAGGTACTACATACTAATCAATACAAAAACATAATAAAGTACAAAATATTACACATTCTTCTTCTTCTTCTTCAAGTGCCCTGTCGGGTCCCCCCAACGTTGGCGATCACCTCGGCGAACCTGTCCCTGTCCTGCGCCGCTCGGAACAGCTCCTCAACACTTCAGATGCCGGTCATTCGTTTCTCTCACGTTTCGCAGCCAGGACATTTGTCTCCTTCCGGGCCCTCGGCGTCCCTCAATTTTTCCCTCCAATATCAGTTGGAGAAGGTGGTACTTTTCCCAACGCAGTATATGACCCAGATATGAGATCTTTCGAACCTTGATAGTTGATAACAATTCCCTGTCAACTCTAGCTCGCCTCAGGACTTCGGTATTGGTAATCATGTCTGTCCAGGGAATTCTGAGCATTCGGCGATGGAGCCACATTTCAAATGCTTTCAGTCTGTTCATTGAGTTAACTTTCAGGGTCCAAGTTTCACACCCGTACAATAAAACAGACCACACATAGCATTTGATCATTCTCTGGCGGAGTTCAATTGCGCTTTCACTATTTTACATTAATTACAACAAATACTGTAAGGATGTTAGCTCATACACTGTAAAATGAATTTAGGTATGAATTTAGTCTCAATTTTAATTGACTAAATTTTTTAATTTTTTTAATTCCTCAGGGAGAAGGTTGTAATTAATTAATTAATACGAATGAAAAAACTTATGTTTTTCTAGAAGTTTTATTATATTATGACACAAGGCATTTGATAATGCCTTAGAAGGGCGAAACATGTCATAATTTAATAAAACAATATAATACAACTTCTAGAAAAACATATGTTTTTTCATTCGTATTAATTATTTAATATGGAGTTTTACATCATTGTTCAAAAACAATAAATAAGGTTGTAATTCTTTATTCCCAGGTAAATGTGTCAATTTTAATCTTAATAGATGGCGCTAGTGTAGATTGACCTAAAAAATGTGAAGTTATTTAACATAGTAGCATATATACAAGTTCCAAAAATTTGTCAGTCGTGGTGGTCGTAAGAAGGGCAGAATGGGGAATATTGGTAAACATGAAGCGATCGCTCGACCCAGCCAATGACGGGTCATATGTCCTGTAAGCGCCTCGGCCACCACATTCTGTTCCCAGAAAACCATTTGCATCTTCGTCTCTATTGAGATACAATTAATTCTTATAATAATAAAAATAAATTATCTGCAATGGGTGAAATCCAGTTTTGTCTGCAGGAGTTTGTGTACATTCAAAATGTGTCTTTATTCCCAACAATATCTACAATATCTTTGCTAAATCATGTCACCTCGGAGGATCTGAGCTAGAAATAGAGGAAGGCCGAGGAAAACGTGGCACGATCAAATCAATCAAATATTAAATGTCGGTCACGTGAGGAGTCGGAGATATCAACGTGCGTGCATGACACGATCTGTAAATATAGAGGAAGCAAGAGATGTATATAAGGACAAAATAATGTGGCGGTTTATTATTTCTGTGAGTTAGTTAAGGAATTGAATAATGATGGCCGAAAATTTCCCTAGATAACCTCAAAATTCAATAAGGCACTGTGGATTGCCTACAAATAGGCGCAAATTTGTAATTGCGGATATAGGCGTCTTCTAAACACTAGTCTGTTGATGCCAGCGATCCTGGCGATACCGGTCGCTGTCGAAATAAAGCCAAAGTGGAAGTAGTTAAAAAACATATTTTTATTTAATTATTATTTAAAATGAACTTCCATCAAGAGATTTCAGTAAAATCATTTGATTATCTCTTCTAAATATTTTCTACCTTGGGCTATTTGTTGCCACCTACGTCCTGCAGGTTGGATAACATAATCCGTCCGACTCGTTGTATGAATGTGGAGGAATCTAGAGAGATTTGCCAGGATAGAGTAGTGTGGCGGTTCATTCTCTCTGCCTACCCCTGCGGGGAAACGGCGTGATGGTTTGTTTGTTTGTTTTTAAATAATATTTTACCTGTACTCAATAGATGCCTTAAACGTTTATAGTGTTTTTAACGTCTGTTGAGTTAATAAACTGATTTGATTTGATTTGATAATGTAGGTGTGTGGTTATGACGTTTATTTCTTTATCATTATAACACTGGGAAAGGATTGCGATGTAAATAACCACAATATCGGAGCGTGATATCGCCCCTAGGCGACAAGTGTTTATTTTGGGGGCGCCACGCAGTATCGATTCAGTTAAATATGTCAGAACACTTGCCAAAATAAATGGCAAAGGTTAGCGTAACAGACCTAGAGGGCTATTATGTTATGAGAGGGAGCATGAGTCCATAAACAAATTTATTTAATTTCTTCTATATTCGCCATCACTTTGTGTTGTGGATTCACATTTGAAACACTTTTGAAATTCTTTTTTAAATTTCAGGTTAAAATTTATTCAGGTTTGAACACACAAGCCCTTCATCAGTGATATTATATAAATATAAATATTTAAAAAAAAACTTCACAAATGTGGTCAGTTTTTTAACGCCTTACCACATACTCGCTCATATATGATCCAAAATTATCTTTCGCCATAAAAAAACAACAAAATAATAAAATATGTCTTGCTTCTAGCAATCTATGATCTATGATCCGCGTTACTAGTTGTCAAACTTCTTGCTAGATGTCTCTGGTTGCACTAGGTGTGCGTTCGACTGTTTCCAACTGTCGGTTTATGATTTTCTGTACAAATGTGATGTTCAAATGTGTTATTTTTTTGTTTGTAAAACGCTATAAATAATTATATTGCACTGGTACACTATTATTTTCATTAGGTAAGTAAGAAAATGATCACTTTTATATAAAATTATGGATAATATCTAAAATCTAAGGATAAAAAGGGGAAGACCTAGAAATATTTTCTTGTTTTTTATATAGGAAAAAAGAATTTTTTTGAAAAATAAAAAAACACATGTATTTTTTTCATCATTTACACATCATATATTTTTTTTAAATTAAAAAAAATCATGCAGTAAGGGGTTAAAATGATCTATTTCAGAACGTTTATCCTTTTCTTATAACAAATATTATGAATAAATTAAAAAGATAATTTAAACTTCTTATTGGGGTCCAGTTATTAACTTTCAAAAATGAAAATAAATCAATGATTGGACTTGACGTTAAATTTATTTGATTATTTCTAATATTTTCTTTACTATTAATGGCTATTTTAATTTCTAAAATTTCGAGATTGCTCAAAGTTATATTTCTATTATTAACATGCAAAATTTCAACGCCATTATCTTTATTAAATTAATGATTATTCAATGAGGTGGTTAGCAAATTCAGAAAAAAATATTATTAGAGAGACATTGAATGTGCTCTTTTATTCTTAATTTAAAATTACACCTTGTTTTACCTATATAAAAATATGAGCAATCATTACATTTTTGTTTATAGACTCCCGATTGAGAAAATGTATCTTCCTTGTCTTTATTATTATTTGTATAAAATGCGGGTCTAATGTCACATGGGAATTATTTTTAAATTAATATAATTTTTCAATTTAAAAATACTACAAAAATTAGAAAATATTTTTTTTAATATTAGGTCCTTACATATGAAATTGGCGTTTTGCCGTACTGGCAACTTTGATCTCAAATATCTTCTCTTTGGTTAGGAATTCCAAATTCAAATTTATACAGCTATTTACTCAAGCATTTGTGTTTTGAAAATTATAATTCATTTGTTTTTTCCTCAATTGTTTTTTTTTTCTTTGCGTCACTCAGTTTACAAAATGGAAAACTTGAAATATCGCGTTATTTACGAGTACGAGTTCCACCGTGGAACCAGTGCTGCAGAAACGGCTCGAAGGATTAATGATGTGTATGGCGACGGTGCCGCAAAAGAAAACACAGTGCGTTTTGGTTCCAACGTTTTCGTTCTGGAAATTTCGACCTGCAGAACAAGCCCCGTGGACGGCCGGAGACCAAAGTTGATAATGAAGAATTGAAGGCTATTGTGGAAGCGGATCCATCGCAAACCACGTCCGGGTTAGCTGCAGGCTGCGGTGTTAGTGATAAAACTGTTTTAATCCACTTGAAGCAAATTGGGAAGGTGAAAAAGCTTGAAAGGTGGGTACCTCACGAATTGAGTGAAGCAAATCATCAAACGCGCGTTGACTGCTGCGTTGCATTACTCAACCGGCACAATAATGAAGGGATTTTGAATCGAATGAAAACCTGTGATGAAAAGTGGATCCTGTATGATAATCGAAAGCGCTCATCGCAATGGCTGAACCCTGCCGAACCAGCCAAACCATGCCCCAAGCAAAAATTGACTCCAAAAAAGTTACTTGTGAGCGTTTGGTGGACTAGTGCTGGTGTCGTTCACTACAGCTAAAAAGCTAGCTGCTAAACAACCGAGGCTGGTTAATCGCTCTAGGCCACTGCTGCTTCATGATAACGCTAGACCACACACTGCACAACAGACGGCTACCAAATTAGAAGAGCTTCAATTGGAATGTCTAAGACATCCACCGTACTCTCCGGACCTTGCCCCAACAGATTACTATTTTTTTCGAAATTTGGATAACTTCTTGCAAGGGAAAAAATTCAACTCCGATGGGGCAGTCCAAACCGACTTCAAAGATTTCATTGATTCCCGTCCGAATGTTTTTTTTAGTAAAGGGATCGATGAACTACCTATGAGATGGCAAAAGTGCATAGATAGCAATGGTACATACTTTGATTAAATAAATATATTATATTTAAAAAAAATCAACTTTATGTTCCTCCCATACAAAGCGCCAATTTCATATGTAAGGACCTAATATTTGTATAAAATGTGGGTCTAATGTCACATGGGAATTATTTTTAAATTAATATAATTTTTAAATTTAAAAATACTACAAAAATTTTAAAATATTTTTTTAATATTTGTGCCGATTTTCAACATATTGGAAATTAATGTTTACAACGTACGGAAAATTCGTTTTCGTGTTTCAGATTCACTGTTATGTTCTTGTCAATCCTACAACCAGCTTCAATTTATAATTTTATGATTCCTTCTCAACCTTTCCGTTCTCTTCTATAGAAAAGTAAAGATAAAAGGGTAGAAAAATAGCGCCCCTAAATAAGTTCTTAGTTCCTTCCGATACTATAGTTTCCATATTCGCCTGTCTGGCTTCATAAAATTTTTAAGTTATGCTCTCATTTGAAATATAATGTTATCATATGAAGCACTCACTTTATGGTTAGACATTTTAAATTCATTACTAACTAACTAACTAACCACCACGTCGTTCCCCGAAGGAATAGGCAGAAATAAAGGACTGCCACTCTTTTCTTTCCTGACTTATTTCTCTCGATTTATCAACATTCATACATAAAGTCATGCACGCGCGTCGATTTCTCCGACTCCTCAAGTGGCCGACATTCAATATTAGATTTATTTGATCGTGCCACGTTTTCCTCGGACTTCCTCTATTTCTAGTTCCATTTTCATCGTTAACATGTATTTTTTTACCGTTCTTTCTTCATTCATTATTTCCATGAGTCTAAACCATCAAATAATTAATGTTTTTAATTGAAATTTCTTGGTAGAAGATCATTTCAAATAATGAAAACCAAAAAAAAAAAATTATACGAAATTTCTTTACTATTATGTATTTAGTGTGCTTCCACTTGTGTTTATGTTCGACCGGTTTCGGCAGCTTGCTGCCATCTTCTGGCAGAGATTTCGTAAATATTTTTTTGTTTTCATTATGTCTAAACCATCTTAATGATCCTTTTCATTATTTTGTTCTTAACCAAATCTCTCCAACCCTCCTTCCGATATCTTTCTCCATTTCTCCACCTCTTGTAAACATGCTTCCCATTACGCATTGTAAATTATGTGTACTGGCTATACAGCTCCGAAAAAAGAAGACTGAAGAAGTATTGTTTACTGGTTCAGCTCGCATGACGACAGACAGTCTAGCAGCGCAAAAGGTCATGGGTACTTTACCTATTACTGCCTCACTTGTAGCGTTGTGACCTCAGATGGGTAATTCGAATCAGACGAAAATAAACTCAAGGCTCAAGAGACCTCAAACAATATTCTGTGCGAAAACGTGGTATTCTTTATTAAAACGGTCCTGCACGGGACCGGTGATTACGGTGCATTTCGCTTTCAGATTACACTGATTTATGACAAAAGTATTCAAAAAATGAATATTAGCTAACTAACTAACTAACTAACTAACCATCACGCCGTCTCCCCGAAAGGGTAGGCAGAAAGAATGGACTGTCACACATTTACTGATGCGGCACTCCATCCTTCTCTTTTCGCCCCGCGGGAGACGCGGTGTGATGGGTTGCGAACCTCATCGCCACCAATAGGCATCTCCCGCGCACACTTTGATCGTCCAACACCCACAAAATAAATCTAAAACAAATAATATAAAATACAATGATATAAAATAAAAATAACAAAATAATAATAATTTAACACAAAATGTTCTTTTTAGATGGTGCACATATTGTCTATTTAATTTATGTTCCACGAATTCACCGTTTTTTTTTATTTAGCACATAATGTAATAACACATAATGTTTTTTTCGATGTTGCACATGTTGACATGGACGATCCGGACTATTGTGTTTATTTAATTTATGTTACACGTATCCACCTTTTTTAAAATTGTAATTAGGCACTTAACCAGCAAGAACTTTAAAGTATATGAATATTACTATATGTAAATAATGTCTTTGAGATACCGATCCATAATTTTATTTTCGGTTCTGATAAATATTTTTGTCATGATGCGTAATATTAGTGTTTGTACTTGCGTAGCAAGGTCGACTCTTGGGATATGCATTGCGTTTTATTACGGTCCGCCTAATAAAACACACAATCTATACCACTTTCACTTTTTAGTCATCTTCTGAACTGGACGGTTGTTATCACATTGCTGTTTTGAATGTTTTTTTTTAATGTTTTTGTTATTTAACTTTAATGTGTAATTATATAAAATGTGAAAAATTACAAATAAAGCTTTCGTGTATTTAGGTTGTATGTTTACAAGAGATGGGCGAGCGGAGAGGGATATTGAAAGAAGGCTTGGGGCAGGCAACAAAGTGAATGGTACACTTAAAGTTGTCATCGCAAACAAAAACCTATCCAAAAAAGCTAGAATGGCAGTGCACAATGGTGTTCTTCTACCGACCCTTATGTATGGAAGCGAAGCATGGCAAAAGAAGGATGAAAGTAGAATAAATGCGGTAGAAATGAGATCTGAATGAGATAGAAATAGAAACTGAGATAGAAATGAATATGTCACCACAAAGTTTAAAACATACAGAAGATTCTTTCTTCACAAAATTAAATGAGATCTCTTAGACGAATGTATAAATATTCTGTGTATGATAGAGTGTCGAATAAAAATATAAGAAGTGAATGCGGTGTGAATGATGGTGTTATGAACAAAATAATGAAAGAATCATTAAGATGGTTTGGACATATGGAAAGAATGAATGAAGAAAGAATGGTAAAAAAATTATATATTAACAATGTAAATGGAACCAGAAATAGATGAAGACCGAGGAAAACGTGGCACGATCAAATAAATAAAATATTGAATGTCGGCCATGTGAGGAGTCAGAGAAATCGACGCGCGTGCATGACACGGTGTATGAATGTTGAGGAAGCGAGAGAAATATGCCAGGAAAGAAAAGTGTGGCAGTCCATTCTTTCTGCCTACCCCTTCGGGGAGACGGCGTGATGGTTAGTTAGTTAGTTAGTTAGTTAGTAAGTAAATTACAAACAATCTTTTATGTTTATATTGTTTTTTATTTTACCTAAACTTATTTTAAAGATATATTTTTTGTATAACAGCTACGCATAGGGCGCAATTGTTTGGGCAGTGGTCTACCTTTATTGCACGCGGCGCACGGGTGTTTAATTGTCAATATGTATTTGAATAAAACTTACGTATTTTATATGGATAAATTGCATTTTTATATGAAAGTGTACCCATAAACATGATTAAGTCCAAGTGGCGTCTAAAATAATCCAAGCTGTATTAAGAAAACATATTTAATGGGTATCACATTCAGAACGCGAGCTCTGCTCTTCAATGATTCACGCACGAAGGTTGTGTAATTCATTCCAGGCTTACAGCCCAACGGCGAAGTCTGCGAACCAGTCTAGTAGACACCTGTGTTTGATAATAATAAAAAATGTATACACAGTTTATGGAATTTATTCATTAAATATTGGGGTTCTAATTCTGCTTTATTTTGGACTGTGTTCTGTTATTTCTTAGAGACTGTTCATGTGATGTATTAGGTGGACCAGGAAATAAACCATTATTTTGTAATGGCGCATGAAACTTTAGTTTTCTTAAAAAAAATTACATCATTATTGATAATCTCTTCTCATATATTTTATGAATATCCCTTTTAAAAAAATCTAGTGGTTTTAAGAGTAATATTGGCCAAAAACTCTCTATCAAAACTTATAGATATATATTTTTTTGTGAATGTATACTTATACTTGTATACGAATACGTACATTCACAAAAAAAATTGTAATCATTCTGGTCAATCCATTGGCATATAGATAGGAGTGACATCTCCAGGCGGCTTCTAACAATGCGCTAATGGCGATAGCCTTCATATTGTGTTAATAAAGTGGTTCTGCTAAATGCTAAAAATTAATCTCCAAGATGGCGTTAGTGTATGGATTATATAGATTAATCTTAAAAAGATTAACATATGTAATCAAAATCTACATAGATGGCGTATTGAAACTGACATGTGAAGTTGAGCATAGATTTGTAACATATATACAACCTCCAAAAATTTGTCTTACATGGTCATAAAGAAATAGGTGGAATGGGGAATGTTGTAATTACATAAAGCGTGCGTTTAACCCAACCAATGACAGGTCATAAGTCCTGTAAACACCTTGATCAACCATATTCAGTTTCCGGTTTGCATCTTCGTCTCTATTGAGATACAATTAAATTTTATAGATATGAAAATAATAAAAACGCTTTGTATTTAACCACAGTATGGTGATGGCGTTCCAGTATCATTTCTGTAATGCTTTTGATGTATTTAAATAAATTAATTAAATACTAACTAACTAACCATCACACCGTCTACCCGAAGGGGTAGGCAGAATGAATGGATCGTCACGCTGTTCTTTCCTAACATACTTTTTTCTACGACATTCATACATCGTGTCATGCACTCGATTTCTCAGATTCTACCATATACGTATCCGACACCTAATATTTTATTTATTTTATCGTTCCACGATTTCCACATATACTTTTTAACATACCATCTTCATTCATAATTTCAATATTACCAAACCATCTTAATGATTCTATGTGTAAATGAAAGTTCTATCAACAAAACAATGAAATACTCGTTCACTGAATTCAAATTGCCTTCCATTAGATTAAAAATAGCTCTTTATCGATACAAATTTGAGACTTCTAAAAATTTCACAACACAAATAGGCTATTAATCAGCTGTTTGGCGATATCCTACCCCCTTGGCATGGTAGGGAGAAGTCTGGGGGGTAGTTTGTATCACCCCCCTCTCCGCCCCCTAGTGTGCAGAGAGGGGGTCGGCTGGCACACGGGACTATGACGCCGCACTGCGGCACATCACCGAACTAACGAAGTTCACAGTAAAATGTTCGTAAAGTGCCTTCTATGTAAGAATGGATTTCGATAAGTATGTTTTTGGTGTAAGTACGGTTCGTGAAATGTAGTAAAGTCCGTTCGGAGATTTCTTTTGTATATTTCGTTGCTAAAATATGTTCTCTTGTTCTATTTTCGAATTCTAAATACCGTATTTTGCAGAAAATTACTCTATTCACATTGTTAACGTATTATTTCTTACGAGTCTTTCTTCATTCATACGTTCCATGCGTCTTAACCAGCGCAATGATCCTATTTTGACCACAATATTTAGTTTATTTACTCAAAAGACATTACAAACAGCATAAATATTTAAGGCCGTCTTATGGTCTGATGCGTCTTATGGTCCATGGGTCTTATGACCCGATGCATCTTATAGTCCGATGCGTCTTCAAATCAAATCAAATCAGTTTATTTACTCAAAAGACATTACAAACAACATAAATGTTTAAGGCCGTCTTATGGTCCGATGCGTCTTATGGTCCGATGCGTCTTATGGTCTGATGCGTCTTATAGTCCATGGGTCTTATGACCCAATGCATTTCATAGTCCGATGCGTCTTCAAATCAAATCAAATCAGTTTATTTACTCAAAAGACATTACAAACAGCATAAATGTTTAAGGCCGTCTTATGGTCCGATGCATCTTATGGTCCGATGCGTCTTATGGTCCGATGCGTTTTATGGTCCGATGCGTCTTATGGTCCATGGGTCATATGACCCGATGCATCTTATAGTCCGATGCGTCTTCAAATCAAATCAAATCAGTTTATTTACTCAAAAGACATTACAAACAGCATAAATGTTTAAGGCCGTCTTATGGTCCGATGCGTCTTATGGTCCATGGGTCTTATGATCCAATGCATCTTATAGTCCGCTGCGTCTAATAGTCCGATGCGTCTTATTGTCCGATGCGTCTTACTGTCCGAAGCGTCTTATGATCCGATGCATCTTATTCCATGGGTCTTTTGATCCAATGCGTCTTATAGTCCAATGCGTTTTATGGTCCAATACGTCTTACGGTCCGATGCGCCTTATGGTACGATGTGTCTTATGGTCCGATGCGTCTCATTATCCGATGCGTCTTATGGTCCGATGCATCTTATTGTCCGATGTGTCTTATTGTCCGAAGCGTCTTATGATCCGATGCGTCTTATGGTCCATGGGTCTTTTGATCCGATTTGTCTTATAGTCCAATGCGTTTTATGGTCCGATGCGTCTGACGGTCGGTTGCGTCTTATGGTCCGATGCGTCTTACGATCCGATGCGTCTTATCGTCCAAAACATATTTATTTTCTAAAAAATTAATAGATTCCTCTTACAACAGAAGCAAGAGTTTGGCAGTCCATTCTTTCTCTTACCGATTCGTGGAGTTTATTAGTTAGTTATTTTATGGTAAGTTAGGTAGTTACATAATTGTTTCGTAGAATATCATATTACGATGTATACTGTTCATAGTACGTAAAGACGCATCGGACCATAAGACGCACCCCAAAATTAATCTATCATTTTTTTTATAAAATTAATATGTTTAGTCAATAAGACGCATCGGATCATAAGACGCAATCCCATTTTTGGTTGATTTTTTAGAGTAAAAAAGTACGTCTTATCGTTTAAAGGATACGGAACTTTATATACATTATTATGATCAAAATTATGATAGGATCACTGCATTGGTTGGGTCGTTTCGAGCGCATGGATGAAGAAAGATTGGATAAGAAAGTATACGAGTACTTTAATGATGAAAATGGCTTACGGACAAAAGGAAGACATCGCATGCCTCTGGTGATGCCAGCAGGGAGAGTAATCGAACTGCTGAACATGATCGCTTCGGAGATCGACGTCTTTCATATTCGTGAAAGTACGTTCAGAAGACAAATAGTCTTGACTTTGGAGAGTATCTTGTATTCCTAATGTCGAACCATCTCTCATGCGTTCCTGGTATTATATATTTTTTATGTTTTACCTGTTCTCAATAGATGCCTTAAACTATATTTGTTGTTTGTAATATCTTTTGAGAAAATAAACTGATTTGATTTGATTTGATTTGATTTGATGACCAAATGAATCACACAGGATAGATTAGTGTGGCGGTTCATCGTCTTTACCTACCCCTCCGAGGAAACGGCGTGATGGTTAGTTTTATTTATTTATTTTATATTTAAAACAACAACATATTCTACTTATTTCATGCCTAATATGAAATAACATGTAATTCATAAAATTCAGGTTAAAATAATTAGTACAAAGCTGTTTCAGTATTTTTGCTTAGGGTGTTATTAGGACGATGTTTAATTCTAAATATTTTTGCTCTGCGCCTGTTCGCAACAATTGCGCTAACACACCTGTTAAGCTTATTTTTCTTCTTCTGCTCCTTATCGTGTGATCCTTAAGACATATGTGTGGTAAAACGATGTACGATAGAATTTAACTAACTAACTAACTGGCACTAGAACTCCATTGTGTACTGATTGAGCACAGGTAAAATATTATAAAAATACAACATAATACCAGGAACGCATTAGAGATGGTTTGAAATTAGGAAGAAAATATACTTTCTATAGTCAAGAGTATTTGTCTCTTGAACGAACCTTTACTAATATGACAGACGTCGATCTCCAAGGAGACCGCGTTCAGCAAACTAATTGCTCTTCCCACCGGTGTCACCAGACATATATTGATATGCCACTTGGGCCTTTTTTTTAAATGTGATTTTAAAATTTTCCAAAAGGAAATTTAGCATGACCAGATGCGTGTATGACTCGCTGTATGATTGTGGAGGGAGCTAGAGAGGTGTGCCAGTATGGAGTAGTGTGGCGGTCTATTCTTTCTGCCTACGGGGAAACGGCGCGATGGTTTGTTGTTGTTGTTGTTGAGATACAACAGTAAATAACACATAATGAAATAATGTGATGAACTCACAATTATAACAATGACAGAGACAGCGCCTCCCTTAGGTCAACTACACTATCACTAAATACGTCCACCTCCGAGGTGACACGATTTAGCAAAGATATTGCTCCACCTACCGGCATCACCATTGGCAGGTTGGTTCTGCTTCGTGGGAGATAAAACAATCTACGGCCCCTTTGTCGAAGATAATTATGCATATTGTATTAACTCGTTTAATATTTTTTTGTTGTAATACAAGAAAGATGGATGGAATATTTTAAGGAGATGTATGGTGGTGATACAAGCGTGATCGAAAGTATAACAACTAGTGCGAGTGCGGGACCTATGAATGATAATATTGAGAAAATAAGTACGAATGAGATGAAAAGATCCGTGAGTGCAATGAAAAGTGGAAAAGCTGTTGGGTTTGATTGTATTGCCATAGACTTTATTAAAAGCGGTGGCGAAGTGGTTTCTGCATGGTTATGTAAGTTATTTAACCAGTGCTTGGAGGAGGGATATACGCCGCTAGACTGGAGGAGAGCAGTAATTATGCCCCTGTACAAAGGAAAAGGATCGCGTATGGAATGTGGAAACCACAGAGCTATTAGTCTTTTGAGTGTCGTTGGTAAAGTCTATGGCAGAATTTTAATAGAAAGAGTAAGAAAATTGACGAGTGACAAAGTTTGGGATGTGCAAGGTGCCTTTATGAATGGCAGAGGATGTATGGATCAAATTTTTGGACTTCGTACATTGACAGAGAAGTTTCTGGCCAAAAACCGCAAACTTTTCTGTGCATTTGTCGACTTACAAAAAGCATATGATTACGTTAATAGAGAAAAGTTGTGGAAAATATTGTCTGAATATGGAATAAGTACAAAACTGATCACGGCCATTAAGTCGCTATACACAGAAAGCACTGCTAGTGTCAGAGTAAATGGAGATCTTACAGCCTGGTTTGATATCAATAAAGGTGTCAAACAGGGTTGCGTAATGTCCCCGTGGTTATTTAATCTGTATATGGACAAATGTATGAAAGAGCTGAAATGGTTGGATGTAGGTGCCAAAATGAGCGGAGTGTCAGTAAGCTGTCTCTTGTATGCGGATGACGCTGTCCTTCTTGCAGACAACGAGCATGAACTACAAGTCCTGGTGAATTGTATGTATGAGGTATGCATGCGAAATGATCTGATGATGAATGTTAATAAGTCCAAGGTAATGATTTTTGAAAAGGAAGAAACCATGACAGTCTGCAACATTAGCGCGAATGGTGAAAATTTGGAGCAAGTAGTTGAGTTCGTGTATTTAGGTAGTATGTTTACAAGAGATGGGAGATTGGAGAGGGATATTGAAAGAAGGGTTGGGGCAGACAACAAAGTGAATGGTGCACTTAAAGTTGTCATCGCAAACAAAAACCTATCAAAAAAAGCTAGAATGGCAGTGCACAATGGTGTTCTTCTACCGACCCTTATGTATGGAAGCGAAGCATGGAACTGGCAAAAGCAGGATGAAAGTAGAACAAATGCAGTTGAAATTAAATCTCTTAGAAGAATGTGTGGATACTCTGTGTATGATAGAGTGCCGAATGAAAATATAAGAAGTGAATGCGGTGCGAATGATGGTGTCATGAACAAAATAATGAAAGGATCATTAAGATGGTTTGGACATATTGAATGAATGAATGAAGAAAGAATGGTAAAAAAATTAAATGTTAATGATGTAAATGGAACCAGAAATAGAGGAAGATCGAGGAAAACGTGGCACGATCAAATAAATCAAATATTGAATGTCGGCCATGTGAGGAGTCAGAGAAATCGACGCGCGTGCATGACACGATGTATGAATGTTGAGGAAGCGAGAGAAATATGTCAGGAAAGAAAGGTGTGGCAGTCCATTCTTTCTGCCTACCCCTTCGGGGAGACGGCGTGATTAGTTAGTTTTTTGTTGTTGTTGTTATAACTAACTAACCATCATTTCATATCTCCGAAAGGGTTTTTATGGCGTCGAGGTCTCCTGGGACACATACCTCCAACTGTCTCACCATCTCTTCGCAGGTCTTCCGGGTTGGCGAGTTCCCATTGGCACGTTGTTTGCGGCTGCTTTGGGGAGTCTATCGTCGCTCATTCGTTCTACGTGGTCGCGCCAGAAGCGTCTTCTTTTCCTGCCCCATCTGACAATATCTTCGGTATCGCAGGTCTCACGTATTACTGTGTTTCTGATTCTGTCCCTCAGTGTTTTGCCCAGAATAGCGCGGAGTGTCTTCATTTCGGCGGTTCGCAATAACGCTTTGGTTCTATTTGTGTCAGCCCTCGATTCTATACCATAAGTCATTATGGGTCTGACACATGTCTTATATATTCGCACTTTGCTTTCGCCACTCGCATATGCTTGTTTTTCCACACGAAATCTTTCAAGCATCCAGATATTGCAGCCGCTTTGGTGGTTTGCTCGCGAATTGGCATGAGAGATCTATGCCCAAGTATTTGAATTTTTGAACCTGTTCTATGGGTTCATTATCAAGTATCAATTCGCAGGTGATTGGCGATAGTGACACGTTTTCCTTTATTTATTGATGGCCAAGAAAGATATATCACGACCAAATTAATCAATTACAAAAACGCTGCCATGTTTAATGTAAAAACAATCGATGGGCATGCGTGTCACACGTAGGTGAATGTAGAAAAATAGCGAGAGTTATTTCAGGATAAACTAGAGTGACAGTCAGAACAGACAGAAGAGAAGATGGATCTTCTCTGCTTACCCCTCCAGTAAACGGTGCGATGGATAGTTAGTTAGTTTTGTCATAGTGTCTGGAAGGCAATTTACTCGTGAAATTTCTTCCCACACAGGTCTACCAAATGTTCTATATTAGTCTTGATTCTTAGGCAATTAGATAAAGGGTCGAAATAAGTATTGTTTGAAGTCTTGTAGGAGTGCGCAAGCCGCGAAAAGAAGGGTCACGGGTTCAACATCCCCTTAGTTCATTGCCTTTGCAGTTGTGGCGACCTTGCGAACCCCATATTCTAGTATGTACATTATGTAAAAATGCCTTTGTAATGCATTCGTATAGTGGTTACAATTGCTAACTAACTAACCATCACGCCATTTTCTGAAAAAATAGGCAGAGGGAATACTAATAAAATAAATAATGTTGTTATTTGAAATATCATTTGAGAAGTTCATTGTACAATGAAAATTTATAAAAAAAAAAATGTAAAAGATTCTTTCGTAAATGTACATTTAGTTAAAATCTACTAATGTTTGTGACTGACCGGTTTCGGAAGCTCGCTGCCATCTTCTGGTCTGCCATCATCGATCCAGAAGATGGCAGCGAGCTGCTGAAACTGGTCGATGACACAAACATAAGTGCAGAGGTTCCAAATATTTTTCGGTTTACGGCTCCCTTAAAACATCAGATTTCCCCGCGGATACCGTAATACATATGTTTTTTTCAAATTTCAAAATTCTTGGAATTTTGTCAGCATTCTCGATTGTTGACGCAAAAATTTGCCGAATTGTTTAATTCAATATTTCGCAGCGCCCTTCTGATGACACCGCGGAACCCCAGGGAGCCGCGGCTAACACTTTGGGAATCACTGCATTAGTGGATTTTTTTTTTAAAAGACAAGGATATGATATAGATATAAATCAATGATAGATCAATGATATTAGAATTTATTTTACAATCTTCAATGTGAGCAGAAAATAGCTCCTTATTATGAAGAAGAAATCTGGTCGTGTCCAGGCTTGAACCCATGTCCCCTTGATCGGGAGCCAAGTGTTCAATCCCCTTGACTTTACTTTAACAAATATACATCTTAAAAAGATTTTTTACATAGTCCATTGTTTTCGCCGAAACTATATGCTACTTTAATATAATAAATTGTTAAATAAATTTTTGTTTGTTTTATGTATCACAATTGAATTTTTTATTTTACGCGACAGCTGTTTCATCAACCTATGTTGACGTCATCAGGTGTTACATTTGATATATTATTGTAACACCTGATGATGTCAACATAGGTTCCTAAAACAGCTGTCGCGTAAAATAAAAATACAATTGTGAATCATTAAACAAAGTTTATTTATTTATCAGTTTACATTTATTTTTATTTTCATTATTTACAAAAAACAACTCCTACCATGAAATTTCGTGAAATAACAACATTGTTTTTCGAAATACTCGTATATGTATTTTTTAATGAGGAAATATTTTTTTAATATTTTAAAAGACGTGTGTATATTAACCCGTTAAAAAAAGAATACTGAAAGCCCTTATAAAACCTCTCTATCCTTTCTCCCCAGGTAAATTGGGTTGCGCACCCTAGTATCCTTCACATCCCCACGTTACGGCGTTTACGTCATGTTTAGAGCGCTTATCCGAGCTTTTCTACGTGACGAGCTTTTGCATAAACTTTGCATAGCATCACGTGAAGCATTCAACCTAATTGTTTGATTCAATTTATTTAAAATTCATAAACATTACAGCTAGTTTCCAATTCTTTTATAATTACAAAATAATTTTCCGTTAAAATATAAAACGCTGTTTATAGTATCACAATTTCTTTAAAAATAAATTTTTTTCGCGACAGCTATTTTAGGTTGACGACCTGTGTTGACATCATCTGGTTAAAATTAATTTTCGAATCTTTATAATAATAATAATAATAATAATAATAATAATAATAATAATAATTTGGCTAATTAGTATAGCGCCGTTTTCATGAATAGCTCACCTCAAGGGCGCTAGCACAATGTTTTTAGTCATGAGAGCTGCATATGACAACAGCAATCAGATAACCGTTGTTTACATTTTATGCGATATTTTGAAAAGGTGGGTTTTTAGGTGAGATTTAAAGTCTGTCGGATTGTCAATGCAATAGATCGATATCTATAACATACATGGATTATTTGAAAAACATATCATTATTAATTTTTTTCTGGAACCATGCGATTTCTGATATAGAATGCGAGACAGCATATGAGCAACTGACACCAAGTATGAACTTGTCTCGCCCCGCCGCGCCGTGGCGCTATAATTTTACGTATGATAAAGGCACCTAGGCAAATTGTATACTACGTTCAAGACAACGAGTACGTATTAATATTTGTCCCTTTTGGTAAAGTGTTAATATTTTCACAGTTCTGATATTATTAAGTTGCGTGCTGTGTTTCCGTCCACAGTCGGTATTATTACGTACCTATGAGAAAAGGCCAAACATATAATTTATAATACTTCAAAACAGCGAGTAAGTATTTGTCACTTTTGATAAAGTTGTAAATATTAGCAAAACAAATTCTACCTTAACACGAATGAAGGTGAGGGCAGTCTTAAAAAATTTTTTTTTTTGGGATGAAGGAAGTAATTTTTTGCTTTTTTTTATTACGAAATATTGAGAACACTTCAATGGAGGATTAAAATTTTTTTTTATAATATTAGGGTCCTAGGTTTTAAGAAAATCAACTTTAAATTGGCAGTGGAAACTCAATTGACCACATGGCAACGCGACGGTTAAATAATTTCTTTGATAGCATTTTGAAGTTCTTGCATGATAGTCTTAGCGTGAAATTAGCGTGAATGATGAAAATTTGGAGCAAGTAGTTGAGTTCGTGTATTTAGGTCGTATGTTTACAAAAGATGGGCGAGTGGAGAACGATATTGAAAGAAGGGTTGGGGCAGGCAACAAAGTGAATTGTGCACCTAAAGTTGTCATCGCGAACAAAAACCACAATAATATTAATAATAAAATAATGCAATTTGTTGGATTATTTATTATTTATTTTATTTGTATTGTTTCAGCTGCACTCTGAGTATCGGAGCACTTACAGGTGGCATGAATATCGAGGAGGGCGAGCCGGGGGCGGTGTGCCCCCCGTAGCACCAGCGGCCCCCGCGACCGCCCCCGTCCCGGCCAGTGGAGAGGACCCTGTGGTTCGCAGGGCCCCCCTGCCATCGCAGGTCACGGCCAATGGACCCCGAGGTAACACCCCCAATCACGAGCATGTACCCCTTGTATCGGTTCTTAGAAGTAAAGCATGACGACCTTCATGGTAGAATGGCAAGAGTTATAGCTGCCATACCGAAGGTTCCGATTGCGATTTTCAGCGATGGTAATAATAATAATAATAATATGCTAACTTTTAAAGCGTCGTTTTTGTGATGTAATCACCTCAAGGGCGCATTAAGACGTGTTTTAAATCTAAAAATCTAAATGTGACTGCTTAAAAAACGATTGGTTTAAAAGTATAGTAGAACAAAGTATAAATGTTTAAATTGGGTATGAAATATGAAAAAGATGGGTTTTCAATTTAGTTCTGAAATCTGTCGGATCATTTATGCATCTAAGGTGTGAAGGGAGATTGTTCCAAGCTGATGGACCGGCTACCGCGAACGCTCGATCCCCGAAATTCGTACTGGGGCAACGCTTCGGCTCAACTAATCTTCCTATTGCTGAGGAGTTCGCCGAGCGAAGTGTGGATTTCCGTGAATGGTAGTATGATTGTCACTGATTTTGGTCTGGTGTAGAATTCACGTTACGATAAAATGGCTACAGATTAGCTACCTATCGCAAGTAATGAAAATCAATATAATAGCAACAAACAAACAAAACCATCACGCCGTTTCCCCGTAGGAGTAGGCAGAGAGAATGGACCGCCACACTACTCTATCCTAGCACACCTCTCTAGCTTCCTCCACATTCATACAGCGAGTCATACACGCACGTTGATTCTTCCGACTTCTAACATGACTAATTTGATTAATTTGACCATGCCATGTTTTCCTCGGTCTGCTTCGACTCTGCACTCCATTTACATCATTAACGTATACTTTCTTAATCATTCTTTCTACATCCATGCCCTCCATATGTCCGAACCAACGCAGCGATCCTTTCATAATTTTGTTCATAATACCTTCTTCCGCTCTACATTCCTTTATTATATCAGCATGGTAGTATGATTGTCACACTGATTTTGGTCTGGTGTAGAATTCACGTTACGATAAAATGGCTATAGATTAGCTACCTATCGCAAGTAATGAAAATCAATATAATAGCAACAAACAAACAAAACCATCACGCCGTTTCCCCGTAGGGGTAGGCAGAGAGAATGGACCGCCACACTACTCTATCCTAGCACACCTCTCTAGCTTCCTCCACATTCATACAGCGAGTCAAACACGCACGTTGATTCTTCCGACTTCTAACATGACTAATTTGATTAATTTGACCATGCCATGTTTTCCTCGGTCTGCTTCGACTCTGTACTCCATTTACATCATTAACGTATACTTTCTTAATCATTCTTTCTACATCCATGCCCTCCATTTGTCCGAACCAACGCAGCGATCCTTTCATAATTTTGTTCATAATACCTTCTTCCGCTCTACATTCCTTTCTTATATCAGCATTTGAGATTCTGTCGTATATCGTTCTACCACACATACGTCTTTGGGACCTCATCTCTACCGCATTTTTTTTTCTTGTATACAACAAGTCGTTTGAACCCAATTACTGTGTACAATTTATTTTAGCTATTCTATTGATTCTTATGACATGTGATAGGTAGCCAATCTATCGCCATTTTATTGTCACGAGAATTCTACACCAGACCAAAGACAGTGTGACAATCACATAGCAGATTCTGCTCTCATCCTCCTTCTGCCAGTTCCATGCGTGAACGGCCGTTTTCGCTTTCATCGATAAATTCTTGTTTCCAATAATTTTCAATATAATAGCTAAAATAAATAAAAGGCTTAGAAAGGCCATTCACATAAAATATAATAAAACTTCCCTAAAACAGACGTTTTCATATGTATTCATTATGTGAGGCGTACATCAATAAAAACGGTAATGTCAGCATCATTAAATTGTTGGTGATCAATGAAAAACGTTTTAATTTAAACCTGTTTAAGGTACGATGCAACAATTTTAAAATATTAAAACATAGCGTGCAGCTATATTTGAGTAATTTTTATTTATACCCGTGGGTTCTTTTCCCAGATATCTGCTATTTTATAATTGACATTGCCGTTTTTGTTTTGAATGCAGTATGACATTGCCATGTTTGTTATCAACACCTTTTCATACGAACGATGTTTGTATGGGACGCCATCTTGAAAAATGCAATTTCTCGTATTCTGATTGGTTCATTTAGTAACTGCCGCCATTGTTCTGAAATTTTGTTGACACTACCGGGTTTGATTCAAATTTGATTTTAAAAAGTCGAAAAGGTATGTTTTAATGGCGGATTTGTTTCAATACAAATGTACACTCCAAATGTGGTTGTGTTATTTTTTCTCTATCAAACTAAATATTTAACTATAATAATTTTCGTATTTTGCTGGACATTAACGGCCATTCACAATGGGATAATTTTGTTCATAATACCTTTTTCCGCTCTACATTCCATTTTTATATCAGCTTTTGAGATTCTGTCGTATATCGTTCTACCACACATTCGTCTTAGGGACCCCATCTCCACTGCATTTATTCTGCTCTCATCCTTCTTCTGCCATGCTTCGCTTTCATAAATTAGTGTTGGGACCAGAACTTCATTGTGAAGGCCGATTTTTTAATAATTGAAAATTACGTTTTTTTTTCACTTTTGAGGTTTAAAGGGTTACAACAGTAATGAAGGGTTAAAGTGTATTATTGTTGCAGCGCCGAGTATCGAACCAGCGATGCCCCGACGAAAGAAGTATCCCGGTTTGGCTTACAAGACTAATGAGATCTTCGACGGCCCAGCAGCTGGTCTTCCATCTGGAGGGAGAGAAGGATCGTCCACTCTGGATAGAGCTAGGGTAAGAGTCTGTCCAGTTTATATGTCTCGCACAAGATCACTTTTCCACTTGCTTAGCGCACAAACTACGCTCAGAGCGCGGCAAAGAGCTCTGACTTCTATACCGAAGGTCCCGGGTTCGATTTCCAGTGATAA
Source organism: Lepidostoma basale (assembly GCA_022606425.2). Lineage (NCBI taxonomy): Eukaryota > Metazoa > Arthropoda > Insecta > Trichoptera > Lepidostomatidae > Lepidostoma > Lepidostoma basale. The sequence continues at coordinate 2,944,025 of JAHDVF020001251.1, forward strand.
CAGTGTGATTGTCACACTGTCTTTGGTCTGGTGTGGAATTCACGTGACAATAAAATGGCGATAGATTGGCTAACATGTCACGAGAATCAATATAATAGCTAAAAAAAATAATTGTATACCGTGGGTTCAAACAACCTGTTGTATACATTAAAAAATCAAATATTGAATGTCGGCCACGTGAAGAGTCAGAGAAATCGACGCGCGTGCATAACACGATGTATGAATGTTGAGGAAGCGAGATAAATATGTCAGGAAAGAAAAGTGTGGCAGTCCATTCTTTCTGCCTACCCCTTCGGAAAGACGGCATGATAGTAAGTTAGTTAGTTAGTTGAAAATTACCTTATCTCTCCTATTCTCTTGCCATCGTGGTGGAAGGTTTTGCCGACTCTGTCGTTTCCATGGGTGCCCGGTGTTACAGTTACACCACCCCCACCCTTCCTTCGCATATTTTATTTTACATTTAACTAATTGATACAATTCCGTACCTATTTGGCAAAAGCACAAAGTTTATACAAGACCCACAAATTCATGTTTAATGATTTTTTTAGAGCTGATTAATACGAATACTTTAATTAATACGAATGAAAACGTCAAATGTGACATTTGATAATGCCTTCGAAGGACAAAACATGTCATTCTCATAAAATATAATAAAACTTGTAGAAAATTGACGTTTTCATTCGTATTAATTATTTAATATGGAGTTTTACATCATTGTTCAAGAAACAATAAATATGTTAGTTAGTTAGTTTAAACGAAGCGAGAGGAGTATGTCAGGGTAAACAAATGTGCCAGTTTATCCTTTCTGTTTAAGTTCTTCGCTAGTTTCAATCTAAGGGAATGATTTTGCAGCAAAGTGTGATATTTTTGCTGGTTCTTGGGATGCCACTTGTGCCTTTAATGTGGAAGTTTCCCGTTAGTTTCCACATTTGTATACAGTAGCCAATTACTATATTAAACTTTTTAGCTATTATATATATCAATCCAATTGAAGCTCTTCTAATTTGGTAGCCGTCTGTTGTGCAGTGTGTGGTCTAGCGTTATCATGAAGCAGCAGTGGCCTAAAGCGATTAACCAGCCTTGGTTGTTTAGCAGCTAGCTTTTCCATCATGGTTTGCAGTTGCTAACAATAGACATCTGCCGTAATCGTCTGGCCAGATTTATGAAAGCTGAAGTGAACGACACCAGCACTAGTCCACCAAACGCTCACAAGTAACTTTTTTGGAGTCAATTTTCGCTTGGGGCATGGTTTGGCTGGTTCGGCAGGGTTCAGCCATTGCGATGAGCGCTTCCGATTATCATACAGGATCCACTTTTCATCACAGGTAATGATTCGATTCAAAATCCCGTAATTATTGTGCCGGTTGAGTAATGCAACGCAGCAGTCAACGCGCGTTTGTTGATTTGCTTTACTCAATTCGTGAGGTACCCACCTTTCAAACTTTTTCACCTCCCCAATTTGCTTCAAGTGGATTAAAACAGTTTTATCACTAACACCGCAGCCAGCAGCTAACTCGGACGTGGTTTGCGATGGATCCGCTTCCACAATAGCCTTCAATTCTTCATTATCAACTTTGGTCTCCGGCCGTCCACGGGGCTTGTTCTGCAGGTCGAAATTTCCAGAACGAAAACGTTGGAACCAAAAACGCACTGTGTTTTCTTTTGCGGCACCGTCGCCATACACATCATTAATCCTTCGAGCCGTTTCTGCAGCACTGGTGCCACGGTGGAACTCGTACTCGTAAATAACGCGATATTTCAAGTTTTCCATTTTGTAAACTGAGTGACGCAAAGAAAAAAAACAATTGAGGAAAAAACAAATGAATTATAATTTTCGAAACACGAATACTTGAGTAAATAGCTGTATAAATTTGAATTTGGAATTCCTAACCAAAGGGAAGATATGTGAGATCAAAGTTGCCAGTACGGCAAAACGCCAATTTCATATGTAAGGACCTAATATTATATGTTTTTTTTAGCTATAGAAATTACCATATTGATTAGAAATAAAGATATGACAAAAATGGTAACAAGGTCCATTACTTAAAAAATGTGTCGAGTGACGTCAGAGTCTAGTCGTTGGAATGAATGTTTTCCTGTATTTGTAATATATTAGCTAGGGGACATTTCGCATTTCCCGCCTCATGTATCATGCATCCATTCCAAGCACGCACCAGTCTCAGATATTAGCTTTACTGAATAATTTCTGTAAAACGAGGGAACGAGAGCTTTCCATTATAAAAAAGCAATAACAGATTGCGGGGGAAAAGCCTTTGTAAAATATATGAGGGGTACACATAATCAAAAGCAAAATTTCGAAGCTATCGGTTTAAAAAAAGAAGAAGAATAGTACATAAAAAACACGCGCGTATTCGAATGCAACGTTGTGACAAAATTTCAAAGCGATCGGTTTTTAATTAATACGAATGAAAACGTCAAATCAAATCAGTTTATTAACTCAAAATACATTACAAACAGCAAAATGTTTGAGGCATCTATTGAGTACAGGTAAAATATTATAAAAATACAACACAGTACCCGGAACGCATTAGAGATGGTTCGACGTTAGGAAGATAAGATACTTTCTAAAGTCAAGTTTTAAAATTGTTTACAAATATTTTAAATATGTATCTTAATGATAATATCTCTGAAGAATGACTGGTTGTCCGAAACATGTCTGATATGTAATTTTAACAGTGTTGTATTTACAAAGTAAATAATAAATGGTTTTTTTTTTCAAAAGAAGAAGAGGATTAGATTTCATTCAAACTACTCTCAAAGCCTTCCTAAAACTAATTAGAACTAACTGTGATATTTTTAGCGAAATCGGTTCAGTAATTTTCCAAAAAATCAAAGGCAAACAAATAAACAAACAAAACATTCATTTTTACAACTAACCATCACGCCATTTCCCCGGAGGGGTAGGCAGAGAGGATGGATTGCCACAATGCTCTGTCCTGGCATACCGCTACATTCATACATCGTACAATGCACGCACATCGATTATTCCGACTTGGAATGTGGCTGCCTTTTAGAAATTGATTAATTTGGTCATGACTTGTTTTCCTCGGTCGTCTTCGACTTCTTTTTCCACTCACGCTGCTTGTGTACAACTTTTTAACCATTCTACTCTCATCCATTCGTTCCCTATATCCAAACCATCTCAGGGATCCTTTTTTAATTTTATCCTAGTGTAGTCATCTGCCTTACATTTCTTTCTTATTTCTTCGTTCGGTATTCTATCATACAAAGTTTTCCCGTACATTCTTCTTAGTGATCTCATTTCTACGGCGTTTATCTTGCTTTCAGCTTGAGTTTGGTAGTCATCCGTGGCTTTATCCCACTGCATTCCTCTTGGGCATGCTGGGGACCAATAGTCTACAGATAAGAAGGGATGGGTGCACAATTACCCATTTCTGACTTATCAGGAGATTCTTTGAGAATTCCGTCATCTTGGAGGCTATCCATCTTTATGTTCCGGATGGTTATCTTCGACAGCGTCAGCACAGACTGTTTTATCTCCCAGCATGCAGAACCAACCTGCCTCTGGTGATGCCGGTGGGGAGAGCAATCAAACTGCTGAACATGATCGCTTCGGAAGTCGACTACTTTCGTATTCGTGAAAGTACTTGTACGTTCGGAAGACAAATACTCTTGTATTCCTTGCGTTCTTGCGTTCCTGGTGTTTGTAAAAATTTTTGAGAAAATAAACTGATTTGATTTGATTTGATTTGATTTGATTTGATTTGATTCATCCTTCTTTTGCCAGCTCCAAGCTTCACTTCCATACATAAGGGTTGGCACTAGAACTCCATTGTGTAATGACATCTTTGCTTCTGTGGATATACGAGTATTTCTATTTGCAGTAATGACTTTGAGTGCGCCATTTATTTTATTCCCAGCACCAACTCTTCTTTCGATGGCTTTCTCAATTTTTTCGTCTCATGTAAACATGCTTCCCAGATACGTAAATTCGGTAACTTGCTCCTCACCATAGATTGTAGCAAAGTTTTGAATCTTTTTCTTCTTTTTTTTTAGTCCATGGAGCGTACTAAGTACCTGGCCAATAGGGACCGGAGGAGCAAGTCTGAAGGACCTCGCCAGGCGCTGCCCAATGGACCTAGGAATTGGACGGATACTGTGGAGGAAAAGGTAACATTCTTAATTCAAATTTTGATTATTTCATTAATTTGATCGTGCCAAGTTTTCCTCAGTCTCTTCCGTACTCCATTCGCATCGTTAAAGTATACTTTCTTAAACATTCTATCTTCATCCATGCGTTCCATGTTGGGAGACCTTCGTGGTCAACTGGTAAGAGCTTTGACTGCCACACCGAAAGCCCTGGATTCCTACGAGTATACCGGCGATGGCAGTGTGATTGTCGCACTGTGTTTGGTCTGGTATAGAATTCACCTGACGATAAAATGGCGATGGATTAGCTACCTCTCACATGTCACGAGAATCTCCAAGCGTGCATAACCAACCTACCTCTGGGAGACCAATCAAACTGTTGAACATGATCACTTCAGAGATCGACGTCTTTATCGACGAATACTCTTGACTTTGGGGAGTATCTTGTATTCCTAATGTCGAACCATCTCTCATGCGTTCCTGGTATTTTATATATTTTTTATGTTTGACCTGTTCACAATAGATGCCTAAAACTATTATTGTTGTTTGTAATATCTACAATGGATTTTAAAATTTATTATAACTTGCCTAAAAATCTAATATTCTATCTAAAAATCCATTGTATTGAATATGAATCTTCTTGAATACCTGTAATACCAATATTTAAATTCAGTAAATTTTACATAAATATTTGAAGATTATTTTTGTACAGAATCATGTTTACCACCCCTGATCTGTATGTATATAAAGGACTCGGTTTGCAATAGTGTCACCAGTCTGTCAATGCCAGCGAGCCTGGCGAAACCGGTCGCTGTCGAAATAAAGACAAAAGTGGAAGTAGTTAACTAATAGTAATGAAATAAAACGATATTTTTTAAAATATCGTTTTATTTCATTATTATTTAAATTTAACTTCCATCGAGAGATTTCAGCAAGATCATTTGATTATCTTAATATAATTTGTTTTAGATTTATTTTGTGGACGTTGGACGATCGAAGTGTGCGTGAGAGATGCCTATTGGTGGCGATGAGGCTCGCAACCCATCACACCGCGTCTCCCGCGAGGGCGAAAAGAGAAGGATGGAATGCCGCATAGTTTAAAATGTGTCAGTCCATTCATTTTGCCTACCCCTTCAGGAGACGGCGTGATGGTTAGAAAGTTAGTTAGTTTCTTTGACTATTTCTTCATCAGGTCCCCCTGACGTTGGCGATCGCTCTGGTAAACTCTTCCTTATCCTGCGCTGTCCGGAATAGCTCCTCCACAGTTCCGATCCCCGTCCATTCCCTCTCTCTGCCTTCCCCCTGCCCCCCTGCTGCCCTCTATTTTTCCCTTCAAAATTAGATGCAGCAGGTGATATTTTTCTCCTCGTAGAACGTGACCCAGATATGAAATCTTGCGGACTTTGATCAATGTCAGCAGCTCTCTATTTACTCCTGCACGATTCAGGACTTCTGTGTTCGTCACTCTGTCTGTCCATGGGATCCTGAACATTCTTCGGTGAAGCCACATTTCAAATGCCTCTAACCGGTTCATTGTATTTACTTTTAATGTTCATGTCTCACACCCATATAACAGAACAGACCCCACATAACACCTATTGACTATTTACGTAAAAAATATTTGATTTTTTTATTTTAATTAAATCTGTATTTGAAAAGCCCCCTAGTGAGCGAAAGCTGTTCGTTTTGGATGAACTACAATGTTTTTCATTTGTACGTTTTGGGTATTTGCTCAATTTCACAGAGACAATTTAATATCCGGAATAGGACTCCAGCCAATTTCTTTATTAAACATTTCAATATTGCTCCCTTTGCCAGATATATTTTAATGTTCTTTATAGATCCAATACTCGACTGCTATTCACATCGATGGGTCATACATTTGGCGTATTTCATTGTAGCCATTTTCAAGGCAATTAATATTTGTAAAATAACTAACTTACCATCACGCTGTCTCACCAAAGGAATAGGCTGAAATAATAGACCGCCACACTTTTCAACTTATCTCGATTACTCAACATTCATACATCGTGCAATGCACGCACAAGAATTTCTCCAACTCCTCAAGTAGCCGACTGTCAATATTTGATTTATTTGATCGTGCCACGTTTTCCTCGATCTTTCTCTATTTCAAGTTCCGTTTGCATCGCTAAAATTTAAAGCCGTGCCACACTGTTTTAAACAAGCTCTCCACATCGGTCTCCACCGGCGGTTTAAAACTGTGTAGACACTTGTTTGAAACCAAAATTCGTTTGACCTTCAACAAACTTTGTGGACGGACGCGCATAGTATGCGTGTGGATCCACCGTTTAAACACGCATTGCACTTGTGGAGAGTTTGTTTACAACAGTATGTGGACGCTACACTAACCGTGGGCTCCACAGCTCTCCACCAAGGTCACCCCTGTGGAGAGCTTGTTTCAAACAGTGTGGCACGGCCTTAACTATCTTTACTATTTTTCCGTGTGTACAAACCATCTTACCGATTCTTTCATTATTTTCTTCATAACTTTCATTCGCACTGCATTCACTTCTTATATTTTAATTCGACATTCTATCATATACAGATTTTGCCACAATTCGTCTCAGAGATCCCATTTATTGATGCATTTATTCTGCTTTCATCGTTCTAATACCAGTTCCATGCTTCACTTCCATAAATAACGGTCGGTACAAGAACACCATTGTGCACTGTCATACGATTTAGGACTACGCGTAAGACCAGACATTATAAAGCCAATGAAGCATAGAAGTGAAATTGAGTAGATTAAATGTGGTCTGGCACCCCCTTGTTGTTGCCGTATTTAAATGTAAGTCCCGGATGGACCGGGGACAGGCCCAGGGAGTGTACGAGCGAGGCTGATAAAAGGGCGCCGCTACGCCCTATAACAGCCTCGGGTATGTGGCGGGAACTTCTATGTTCCTTTTAAAAAAAAAAAAAAAAAGCCAATGAAATAATTAATACGAATGAAAACGTCTGTTTTATAGAAGTTTTATTATATTATTATGTGTTTCGGAAAGTTCCGTCCGTTTTACTTCAGAGGGCTCTTGCTGTTTCAAGTCTACAAACCTGGCGGCCATTTTTTATTGTAAGCATGAGCATCTGTCAATTAAGTTCAGTTCGTAAATGTATGTCATTCTCACAACAACATTTGTTTTATCGCTCCTTAAAATGTCGACTTTCTAGGTAAATAAGAAGCATTTGTGGGAAGTTCTGCTGTTCTGTTTTAATTGGAAGAAAAGTGCAGCTAAGGCGCATAAAATCCTTGAGGAAGTTTATAGCGATCATACCCCATCGAATAAATCATACAGTGAAGAGTATAGACGCTTCAAAGATGGTGATTTCAGCGTCAACGGCAAAGATTGCTCTGGAAGACCGAAAAATTAACTTCTCAAACCGGAAGAAACGGTCTTGGAGGAACCGTACCGACAACAACTAATGCTATTAAAGCAGGCACTGCAAACTGAATTTTGAACACATCGCAATCGCGGTCAATAACTACATACATAATGTGGATTGAGAGATTATACCGCACCCGTCTTATTCACCAGACGTGGCACCATCGGACTACCACTTATTCAGATCCATGACGCATGCCTTAGAAGAGCCGCACTTCAATTCATATGCAGATGTCAAGAATTGGATCGATGCCTGGATTACCTCAAAAGGCGAGACGTTTTTTCAACGATGGATTTACCTATTGCCAGAAAGATGGGAAAAGGATAATATTTTGATTAATGTGTTTTTTTTATTTTACCTTTCAAATAAATGCGATTTTCATACAAAAAAACAGACCGAATTTCCTGAAACGACCAATATATTTTATGGGAATGCCATATTTCACCTTGCTAAGGCATTTTCAAATGTAGCGTGAATCAAACGTGTTGCTGTTTACATACCCGAACTAATGGATCAGATTATGGTTTTTAAGTTAATGAATGTGTTTACGTTTCTTTAACAATGGTGTAAAACTCCATATTCTGTTGAAAACGTCTGTTTTCTAGAAGTGATATAATAATATTATTATTATTATTATTATTATTTTGTTAAATCGCTCTTTACATCATGACAGCAAGAGCCAAATCGATGTAAATGGTATAGTATGGTTATCATAGTGATTCTCATGACATGTGATAGGTAGCTAATCTATCGCCATTTTATTGTCACGTGAATTCTACACCAGACCAAAGATAGTGTGACAATCACACTGTTCTCGCCAGGAATCGAACCCGAAACCTTCGGGGTGGTAGTCAACTCACTTACCACTCGGCCACGAAGGTCGTCAAGGCGAAACATGAGAATGACATGTTTCGCCTTGTTCATGTTTTATCAATAACATAAATTCTCAACAAGGCGAAACATGTCATTCCTATTAAATATAATAAAACTTCTAGATAACAGATTTAATTTGTTTTTAATATTTTATAAATGATTATATTTGGGATGTCTTAATGAAGTTTTTGGTGGAGCGGGGCTGTCAATAAACTCCGGGCGTTCTAAAACGTTCGTAAATTAATTCGCGATTTACTTGTTCGCAGGCTATTTCTCCATCCATCGAGAGGACGTGTGGTGGGAGTGAGTATCGGAACCAATTCGCCTGGCCCCGCGGGGCCGGCACGGTCCCCTCGGGGTGCCCGGAAACAGCTGCAGCGGGGGCGGGGGGTCAACCCAGGAAGAGCGCCTCCATGGGGGCGCTCAAGGTGGCGCAGCACGCTAGGAGGAGACCAGTCGAAGGTAGAGTCCAATTAGTTTGGGGGAAATGTTTTCAAAAATTATTCTTCTTTCGGTGCCGCGTCAGGTTTCCCCAACGTTGGCGATCACTGCAGCAACGGCATCTCTATCCTGCACCACTTGGAACAGGTTCTGAACTCTTGTTATTCCTGTGCACTCTTTGAATTCCGCAGCCAGGACAGCTGCCTTCTACCAACTCCTAGACGTCCCTCCACTTTACCCATTAACATCAGTCGTAGGAGGTGGTATTTTTCTCCCCTTAGCACATGACCCAATATAATATGAGACCTTTCTAATTTTCACACTCGACAACACCTCTCTATTGGCCTGGCTCTCTGTAGTACGTCTGCATTACTGACCCTATCGGTCCACGGTATACGGAGCATTCTGCGAAAAAAGGCATTATCAAATGACATTTGATAATGCCTTAGAAGGGCGAAACATGTCAATCCCATAAAATATAATAAAAACTTCCAGAAAACTGACGTTTTCATTCGTATTAATTGTTTAATATGGAGTTTTACATCATTGTTCAAGAAACAATAAATAATTATAATGTTCTAAATTTAAATGTTTAATCTTTCGTCAGGAATCGCTCCCGAAATGGAACCCCTGATGAACCACACGGACGAGGATGATGACCGTAAGAAGTATATCGAAGACTTCCTCAAGGATGGCAGCGCCGCGCCAGCCAGGTCGGTACATCTCCCCCAATCACGTTGCTTCGCTTCAGCTTTTTGTGTTAGATACAAATCTATTTAGATAATTAGACCCGAAACCGGTGATACACATAACTCAGAATCATCGAAACGGTAGCCTTTCTTCTGCGTCAACAATTCAAACCAATGCCGTCTTGAACATATTAACCAGGCACCCACCATAAACAAAATTTAAAACATGGAGATTTATGGGGCCGTTTGTAGTATTGGAATTCGTGAAGTTTCATTTTCATTTCATTTATTTATTTTAAACATATCTAAAGCATTACAGATTTTTTCTCCAATACGCAAGTTAGAGATACACAATAATAAGTAATACATAATAGATTAATAAAAAGAGCGAGAAACATAAGATGCATGACAAATTAATAAAATGAATATACCAAACAATTAGGGTCAAAGCACCAATGAATGACCGTTTAAGGTTCAGCTTGTACTGAAATCCACATTAAAGGCATTAATTTCATTATTTCAGTGTACAAAATAAAATAAAACAATAAAAAACACATTGACTTCTGAATTCTCAAAGTTTTTTTTATTGAAATATGAGTATTACTATTAAAATTAATATTTCTCTAAAAAAATAGCACAATCACCAGTAAATGACCACTTCAGGTTATATTGATACAATACATAGATTTTGTTACATTGTCACATTATGAAACACCCTAACATATAAAAATATGTAAATATTCAAAGAATTGCATAAGAAATAACATTAAAAAAACACTTACCACACTTTTCCTTATAAAAAACTACTAACAATCTCAAAACAACAACGGGAAGACGCACTTTTACCGTTTGACAAGGCACAGTTCAAAACTGATAGTTTTGTTTCTTACCAACAGTTGTCTCTGCCTACCTCTTTTGTCATAGTTTCTTGGGATTAAAGTTTTTTGACTGGACACATAGAGCAATTCTTATTATATTTTGTTTTATTAACCAACGGTCATTTACTGGGGGACGGTCAAATACTGGTGCTTCGACCCTATAATAAAGATAGTACTTCCCTCAGATGAGCCAAACTATCACAAAATATGTCAAACTCCGAGGTGATACGATTTGAGAATGGACTGCCACACTTTAACCGATGGGGCACTCCATCCCTCTCTTTTCGCCCCCGCGGGAGACGCGGTGTGATGGGTTGCGAACCTCATATAAAAAGATAATATTATTGAAACTAATTAAAGAAAAAGTGACTATCTTGTTTCGGCGAACTGTCATAATACTGACATTCTATTATAATTACAGTATCTATAAATTACCATTTTTACTCGATTATCGATGAATTGACGGTATCGATGAATTCATGTCTAACGTGGAATCGCCGAATTGTTTTTCTAACTCAGAGCGATGAATTGATGCTCCAACTTTACATAGATTAATAAAATCTTATCAAAATGGCGATGAATAAACATCGTTGCACTTCAAAGTGATTTCATGACTAAAATTCGATAAATCGACCCCGTCAATTGTTCGAACATGTTATGAATATGTGTTATGAAGGTAAAAGGTAAGTATAAATTTCATTTGTCAATTAAATTATCTGTGCTTATATAAATATATATCTTTCGCTCAGTCTTCATAATCGCGTCAAATCAAAGAAAAAGTCACACTTATATTATACAATATATGATCTCGCATGGCTTCCTGCTAAAAAAATAAAAGAAAAATCTGTTCTATACGTAGATGGCTTTTGCTGAATCGAAACTAATGCATGGTTTACATTTTAAACGCTCAATTCCTTTTTTAAACAAATTTTCGAAGCGTTTTCACATTGGCCACATGGCGAAAAATTGTCACGGGAGGATTCTTCGCCAACAATTCTTGTCCGGCAAATTTTCGACGAATTTTTCGTAGTCGATGTAAAAATTAAATTCACTTTATATTTTTAAACAAGATAGTTTATTACAAAATATATATTATTTGGTAATAAATTAACTGATTTATTAGATTCATTGAATTGTCGAAATAACGAAAAATACTAGAAATATGTAATTTGGTTTATGTTTCTTTTTATTAATTTTGTTAAATCATTGATGAAAAAATAAACATGAATGAAAACATCTGTCTTCTAGGAGTTTTATTATATTACAGATGTAGTGACATGTTTCGCCTTTATAAGCCATCATCAAATATTACATTATCAGACATTTTATAACGCCTTAGAAGGGCGAAACATGTCTTTCCATCTAAAATATAATAAAACTCCTAGAAGATAGACGTCTTCATTCGTATTAATTATTTAATATGGAGTTTTACATCATTGTTCAAGAAACAATAAATAAATAATTTATTGTTTCTTAAACAATGGTGTAAAATTAACTTCGTATTAAATAATTAATACGAATGAAAATGTCAGTTTTTTAGATGTTTTATTATATTTTATGGGAATGACATGTTTCGCACTTCTAAAGCATTATAAAATGTCTGATAATGTGACATTTGATGGTGGCTTATAAGGGCGAAACATGTCATTCCTATAAAATTTAGTAAAACTTTTAGAAAACTGACGTTTTCATTCGTATTAATAAATACATTTTTGTTTTATTATTATTACTGATTTCTATTGTGGTTTTTGTGAAAGCACCTCTTTATTTCAAGGTCCAATCAGAAAATATTTCAAAAGGAAATGATCGTTTATAAACTCATGAAAATATTGACTATTGATTTTATCATTACTGGTCTTGAAACGTAATAAAAAAAATGCAAAATGCAGAGAAACGTCTAAATTCCTTTTTGGCAAATAGTCGAAGAGAGGATATAATTGAGGATGAATACGAAAAAGAGATGTAGCCATCCAATTGAAATAGAGGCCAGTTTACGCTCTAGAAATAATGAATGATAGTTTTGGTCCATATATCGGTGTCTTTCATTCGCACTTCTTGTGTACAGTGGTTTATTAAACATATATTTTTATATATCTATATATTTTTTGTTAAATCTAGAACTTTTTAATATTGTAAACGTTATTTTTCATATTATAGTTTTTAAGTTTTTTGTCCTTGTTATTTGACATTGTCGTCTTGTCTTTTACACATCTCTCAATGTCGCATTTCCTAATGAAACACATTAAAATTTATGCTTCCTCTCATGAAGAGTCTTGTTCGAGCTTATTCAAATTTCGCTTAAGAGCATGGGAAACCAAATTTATTCTTAGGAGAATCCCATTAACCATTTTTAAACTAGCTAACAACTGATTTGCTATATTATATTAAAATGTCTATATAATTAAAATAAAAACTATTATACTGCATCAAAGATAATAAACTTCTTCTATATTATTGCATATTTTCTTATCAAATTAAAAAATAAAAACACTTAATTAATAATCTTATAAACTTTTATTTTAAATGTTTAAAATAATCCAAACATGCATTCCCACAATTTCAAATAATTAAATTATATTTCCATGCAATTATCACCCATTTCTCTTAGATATAACTAATTTATAATTTTATTTTTCCATACGAAATATTAACGATAAGTTTATACTAATATTATTATATTTATATTATTTTTAAGTTTTATTTTAAAATATCAGATTTCATATTTTTTCAATAAGGCTTTTATAACAATGAGAATAAATATACGAAAAAGCTGAAACAATTTTGTGATAATCGAAAAAGATAGAAAATCGATGAAATAAAGGAACAAAGAAAAAAATTATGAAAATAAAAAAAAGCCAATAGATCAGATTAATATGTGCCCAAAAGAAATAAACAAAAGCGAGAATTTTATTCCGTATCGAAGATAATACAGAAAAAGTGACTGATTTACAATTGTTCGAATTTCGACGAATTTTAGATAAATGACCCTTTTTACGGGGTATTTAGTATGATGTTTGAAATTTTGTAAAAAAAATGTTAAAATATAAGTGGATAATTGTTTGATAGAATAAATGAATAAAGCGAATATTTTTTTACGTATTTTCAATTCGTGGTTAGATGCGTAAAATCTGCGTATCTAAAAAAATAATTTAAATAAAACGATGTTTTTTTTAATACCTACTCCCACCATTGTCTTTATTTAGACAGCGATAGGTTTCGCCAGTCTCGCTGGCATCGACAAACTTGTGACACTGTTACTCCTTTATATACAATACATTTACAGATCAGGGGTTGTAAACTAGATTCTATAATATTAAAATAATTGTGTAAAATTTTATATAATTAATTTTAAAATGTCAGATGTTTCTGGCAAGTAACTACGTGATTGAATTAGAATCTCAAGGATAACGCATTCTCAAACTAAACCCAATCGCCAAACCGTGTGTCCTTATAAAGATAATTTCTAAAAACTTCGGGGTAGGGAAAACTAGTAGCAACCCGTGAAATATTCACGTAAAGATTTTCTACCCTTTAATATTTTGTTTCACAGTACAATTTAAAATTAAATTTCACTATTAAAAATACCAAATTGTTTTCCTTTTGCTTTCTACGCTACTGTCTTACAACAATAATGTTAACAAAATTCAAAATTAGAAAATCAAAGAACAAAATTCATAGAAGTATTCCTCTCTTGCTCGTTTATATTCAAAATAATCTCGTACTCTTTCTTGATGACGTACGGTTATCGCCTATTAATATTGTGATGCAAATTTGTTAAATTATTATATTTTTTACAAGTCCAGTCTGTCGATGCCAACCAGCCTGGTGAAACCGGTCGATCTCAAGTTAAATTTATATGATACTATAAAGAAAAAGTTTTTTTTGTATACTTTGTAAATAACACTCACTTTTTAAACAAATTAAAATTAAATATCAAACATCATAAAATCTGTCAAAACTGATTATATTTGTAAACAATTTTATAATAATTTAAATATCTTTATAAATATCACTGAGAAAAGGCTGGGTAGTCCGAAACATGTTTGATATTTAATTTTAATTTATTTAAAATGTGAGTCTTGTATACAAACGAAACATCTACAACACAAGGTATGGCGAACATAGAAGAAAAAAATTATGGTGGAAATTTGTCAAAATATTACTTTTGTATAGAAGTTCAGTCTTTTGATGCCAATCGCCCTGGCGAAACCGGTCGCTGTCGAAATAAAGACAAAAACGGAAATAGTTTTTCAAAAACATCGTTTTTTTCTATATTATTGAAAATTAATTAGTATCACAAGATTTGATGTAAAATCATTTGGAAAGCTAAGATTGGTACGGAAGAGTTAAATGTCTATGATAGTATAAAGGACAAGCGCTCCATGTTGGAGTGCAGGGTAACGTGGACAGAAGGAGCTAACGCGGAGATGGTAAATTTTCCAGAAAAACGACATTCCGTAGCGCCCTCGCGTCGATCAGACGCGGCGTCGGCGTCGGCGTCGACCCGGCCCGAGACCCCAAGCCCGCTAAAGGATACAAGAGCGAATACAAAAAGAAATTTAGACCTTTCTCGCATTACGTGTACGAGGCCAGTAAAGGCACCTTTACCAAACGCAGGGCCGGCAAGGGCGAGGAGGACGCGGCGCCCGCGGCGCCAGAGCCGGCGGCGCCCGCGCCCGACGCGCTCCAGGCTGCCGGGCTGCAGTCGCTCGGCATGAAGAACGCAGACTCCTGGTATCGCGAGGTGCTGGATCTTCGCAAGCGCGCCGGAGAGTACAAGGTATTTTTTCAATGTTTCTTATTCTTATTTTCCTTCTACTCAGTCTAGACCACAAGTGTACAACCTTTTCAGCAGCCGGGATTTTAGAAATGAGATTAACCTTTCCTTTATGGTGCTAAAATAAAAAACGCGCGTTCCTGTGCTGGGTAGTCAGTACGCAATCCAAAATTAGCGAGTTTAAATCGGAAAAATTATAACATTAATAGCTTTATTAATTATAATTGAAGGTAAAAATTATAATAATTGTGATTTATTTACTAAAAACATTAAAAAAACATCTGGCAACGCTCACGGGACGGGCACAGGTCGACTCTGGTTGCAAGCCCGAGAGCTACTGCCGCCGACTGTCGGGCAGTGAGAGTGTATACAAAAAATATTAATCAAAAACTGAAAGGCGGCCATGTTTGAAGTATGAACAATCGACGAGCGTATGTGTCACGGTGTGTGAATGTATAAGAAGCGCGAGAGTTAATTCAGGATAGAACAGTTTGGCGGTAAAATTCTCTCTGCCTGCTATCCGGGGAAACGGCGTGATGGTTAGTTAGTTAGACATGTTTCGAAGGGCTTGCACCTTTATCATCGAGAGAATGATATAAACTTTACGCCTTAAGTTTATCTAAAATTAATCTATTAATATACATGTTAACATAGGAAGACCACAAAAAGGTGGACGGATGATATTATCAACCAACTTGCGGGTCGTAGGTAGCGATAGAAAATGTTGGAAGAGTTCAGAAGAGGCCTCTATTTAACAGTGGAGTAAAATTGTCTGAAAAGAAGAAATATAAAATCGTCTTCTATAAAAATAAAAGCCAATGTGTGTTATTGTGAACACCATTTACTCGGCAAATCGGTAGCAGAACGACCTGATTCCTTCAGGATTGATTAAATGGAACCCGGCGGTGGTTATACGCATACTTTTGTAAATCAAGATCTAATTGACTTTAAAAATAAGTAAATTAATTGATAATTTTCATAGTACAGGCGAATATAGACCTAATCGAGCTCCGAGTCCAATTTTTAGAGTTCATATTCGCTTGGCATAGACAGGTAGCGATTTAGCCGCTTCGTTTGCTATTATTATAAATAAAAATGTAAATGTTTGTGTAATAGAATGTCGATTGAAAATATAATAAGTAAATACAGTGCGAATGAATTTTTTTTAACAAAATAATGAAAAGATCGGAGAAAACGACGTGCGTGCGATGCACGATTTATGAATGTTGAAGAACTGCAAGAAAATGTCAGTGCGGCGGTCCGTTTTTTCTGACTACCCCTTTGGACAGACGGCTTTATGATTAGTGAATTATGTTTGTTTGCTCATCTTGGAATATTATTCACCGATTGCTTTGACATTTTGACACAACGTTGTATTCGAATACACGCGTGTTTTATATACCTATGAAAGGATTTACATCTTAAAAATTATTCACCGATTGCTTTAACATTTTGACACAACGTTGTATTCGAATACACGCGTGTTTTATATACCTATGAAAGGATTTACATCTTGGAAAATTATTCACCGATTGCTTTAACATTTTGACACAACGTTGTATTCGAATACACAGGTGTTTTATCTGCCTATGAAAGGATATTATATCCTATCCTGGATATTATATCCTATCCTGGCTCTAATAGTGGTGTTTTTTACCCTGCCCGCTATACTGATCCCCAACATTACTCTTTCGGTAATTGTTTGGACAATTCTCAATTTATTGACCCTTTTCTGAGACAATGCTATCGTTTTAAACATATAAGTTAACCCCGGTAGGACAAAGGTCTAACAACATAACAAAAGTATTCACATCTTTGCTGATTCTTGGAATGCCGTTTGGACCCTTTCAATGTGTTAGTTTCCCTTTGTTTTAAAAATGTTTGTTTACAACAAATAATTTGAACCCAATTTGGAAAATTTCGTAACCTTATTTTAACCCTCCCTTCCCTATGATGGGTATCTTCTACACGTTGCTTCTAAAAACCATCAATATATCTATAAATATAATAAATACAAGGTTAAGATTTTAGGTATTCCTCCATAATGCATTGATTTAAAAAATAATATTCATAATAATCAGAATTTATCGGGTACATCGGAGGTATTTTGAGAAAATCGAAAACAAATTCGCGAATAAACAGCGTTTTGAGCGCGTCACACTATATTCGTATCTCACTCTTGCATATGTTTTAGCTCAATGTTCTAACTCTCGCCGTCCCGCCGCGCCGGCAGTCGCTTTCGGGCTTGCAACCAGAACGGACCTATGCCCGTTCCGTGAGCGTTGCCAGATGGTTTTTTAATGTTTTTAGCAATTAAATCTCAATTTTTTACTTCAATTATAATTATATAAGGGGATTAGCTATGAATTTTCCGATTTAAAATCGCTAATTTTTTAAACGCGTACTGACTACCCTACACCGGAACGCACGTTTTTATTTTAGCACCGTAAGGGAAAGGCTAATGAAATTATACGTAAATGACATTATACATTTAAGATCTCCGTCAATCAGTGACATCATACGTAAATGGCATTATCCACTTGATATCTCCGCCAATCAATGACATAATACGTAAATGACATAATACACTTGACATCTCCTTCTATCAATGACACTGGTAAATGACATAAAACACTTGAGTTTTCCGTCAATCACACATCATCCGTAAATGGCATTATATATTTAACATCTCCGTCAATCAATGACATTATATGTTAATGACATAATACACTTGATATCTCCGTCAATTAATGGCATAATACGTATTTGACATTAAACATTTGACATCTCCTTCTATTAATGACGTTGGTAAATGACATAAAACACTTGAGTTTTCCGTCAATCAATTATATAATATTGTAGGTATGTAAATGACATAATATACTTGATATATCCTTCTATCAATGACACAATACGTTAATGACATAATACACTTGACATATCCCTCTATCAATGACATCATTATTTATAGACTCATTAGGTATAGTGTTAATATTAATTTTAACATTTTCATTTAAATAAAATTGGATTAAGTTATCTTAAGGAAATTTCCTAATTAATACCTAATATTTTTTTTTTTAAAACTAACTAATTAATCATTACGCCGTCTCCCCGAAGGGGTAGGCAGAAAGAATGGACTGCCAAACTTTTCTTTCCTGGCATATTTCTCTCGCTTCCTCAACATTCATACATCGTGTCATGCATATTTTTTTTATTTACCCTAAAATAATAAATAAATAAAACAAAATGATTATTTCCAAATTTCTTGTTTTAACACTACTTTATTTTGTTTTATCAAACCAACCGGTTTCGCTTCCATCGGAGTTTCGTCAATATAACAAAAACAAACTGAAATTGAATCAGCTTATTATTTGTTTCTTGAACAATGTTGTAAAACTCCGTATTAAATAATTAATATTAAAAACAAGTCTGTTTTCTAAAAGTTTTATTATATTTTATGTGAATGACACGTTTGAAAAAAAATGGAACATTTTATTTCCATTATTTCGTATTAGTTATTTAAAACTCAGCTTGTATGGAAGCGAAGCATAAAACTAGCAAAAGAAGGATGAAAGCAGAATAAATTTAGTAGAAATGAGATCTCTTAGACGAATGTGTGGATACTCTGTGTATGATAGAGTGTCGAATGGAAATATAAGAAGTGAATGTGGTGCGAATGATGGTGTCATGAACAAAATAATGAAAGGACCATTAAGATGGTTTGGACACATGGAAAGAATGAATGAAGAAAGAATGGTAAAAAATATATATATTAACGATGTAAATGGAACCAGAAATAGAGGAAGACCGAGGAAAACGTGGCACCATCTAATAAATCAAATATTGAATGTCGGCCATGTGAGGAGTCATAGAAATCGACGCGCGTGCATGACACGATGAATGAATGTTGAGGAATCGAAAGAAATGCCAGGAAAGAAAAATGTGGCAGTCCATTCTTTCTGCCTACCCCTTCGGGGAGACGGCGCGATGGTTAGTTAGTTAGTTAGTTAACTAAGATTGTTTTTTAACTCTAACGAAGCATCGGGGAAGCGAAACCGGTTGGTTCTATAAAACGAAATGGTGTAAAAACAAAGTACGCAAGTCTTCTTCTTCATCTTCTTCTTTTAATAGATCTGACGATCTGTGACATAGAAATCATATCTCGTCGGATGATGAGATCCAGCTGTACAGGTGGGCGGTGTCCGGAGGGAATTTCATAAACGGCTGTATATGCGAGTCTGTCACCATCCATTCGGGCTACATGGTCCCTCCAGTATCTTCTTCTGGATCTACTCCACTGGACGATATCCTCTATTTCGCAGGTTTTTCTAATGTCTACGTTGCGGACACGATCTCGGAGGGTTTTTCCAGTAATTGATCTTAGGACCTCCATCTCCGATGTTCTTAGTAGTCCCTTGGTTCGCACAGTGTCAGCCCGCGTCTCTACAGCGTACGTCATGATAGGTCGCACGCATGTTTTATAGATTCTGATCTTGCTGTCGATACGCATGTGCTTGTTCTTCCAGACCAGATTCTTCAGGCATCCTGACACGGCAAGTGTAACAAATTATTATTAATATTGCCGTACGAATTGAGTCCTTCATATGAAATATATATAATTTTGATTCACCCTGTATATCACTCGTAGAACCAAGAGAAAAGTCCGTAGAACTTGGAGCAGAACGATAAAGCGGTATGTTTTACGTGTATACAATTGTAAAAATAGCTTCTCTTACTCAAGAGGAACGTTGCTTTGCACGCGACCGTAATGTCCTAAGCTGTTTTATATCAATACTTAATAATTCTACGGAATTGTAATTCGAAACAGACGTCGTAGGCACTTAAGGGATTATTATGTCAAAATAGCCGCTATTTTAGATAAAATAATTCAAGAATCAATTGTATCTCAATAGAGACGAAGATGCAAATTGGAAACAGAATATGGCTGATCAAGGTGTTTACAGGACTTATGACCTGTCATTGGTTGGGTTAAGCGCACGCTTTACGTAATACAACATTCCCCATTCCACTTTATTTTTCTTATGACCACCATGTCTGACAAATTTTTGGAAGTTGTATATATGTTAATCTCCAACACCACCCTTTACATGGTAGTATATTCAATCTACACACTAACGCCATCTATGAAGATTGTATTTTAAGCATTAAGCAGAAGATCTTTTTAACGCAATGTGAAAGGCTACCGCCATTTAGCGCATTGCTAGAAACCGCCTGGACATGTCACTCCAATCTATATGCTATAATTTTGACCAGTTTTTGTTTTTTACAACATTTTGAATGTATACAAATACTTCAAAAATAAAAAGTATTGAATCATTTATATACAGTCAGTAAAATAAATCTTTTAATTCATCGAAATTATATTGGTCGTAGTTTTTTCTCCCGCTCTACATTCCTTCCTAATATCAGCAATTGAAACTTTGTCGTACGTCATTTTACCACACATTATCTAAGGGATCTCATCTCTGCCGCATTCCACGCTTCGCTACCATACATGAGGATTGGAACCTCAACTACTCGTTGCTCTATGGTACATAAATTATTATTATAATTTTGTTTAATGGTAGAATACCGAACGACGAAATGAGGAAGAAATGTATGGCAGATAATTGCATCGTAAGTAAAATAAAAAATGGATCCCTGAGATGGTTTGGACATATGGAACGAATGGACGAGAAAAAAAAGTTTAAATATTGTATACAAGCAGTGTGAGTGGAAAGAGAAGCCGTGGAAGACCAAGGAAAACTTGGCATGACCAAATCGATGTAATTAGAATTCTGGGACCTGTGTGTGACGGTGAAGGCTGGAGAGTACGGCATAATGACAAGCTGTACTATATTTACAAAGCTCCCAGTCTCTCCACACAGGTCTGACTGAATCGACTGAGATGGGCTTGTCACGTGCAGAAGATGCCGTCATCGTGAACCCCAAAAAGATTGCTGGAGTGGGACCCAGGTGGTAGAAGACCAATTGGACGACCAAGGTTGCAATGGGAGGATGAAGTTGGGAGAGATGGGGCGAAATTTTTACTAGTGTCAGATTGGAGGGTCGAAGCGGAGGACAGGATGAGTTGGAGGCGAAGAATACTGGAGACTAAGGCTCGATATGGGCTGTAGGGCCATCGAAGAAAAATAATTCATAGAAATTAAAACATACCTATTTTATATTTTGTCGGTTTCATACGGCCGACATACGTGCAGATGTTTGTGTATTTCTGGGCCGAGAGCGACACAAAAAATTACCACTGTAGTTTCGTACGCACGTTCTAAAAAAGTGCGTAGCCAGCAGCCACCATTCTTACGACTACCGTCAAATTTGTATACCTTGCCATTAATTTAGCTTTATCTCAGCGCGTAAAAAATATTCCCAGGAGTCCAGACACTAAAAGTAAGATATAATAAAAGTATGTCTTTTTCTTCTTCTTCCTTATTGTAGACCTATGTGGTCTGTTTTCCAGAGTGTTGCTCCTCCTGTGAGGTAGATTCCCAGCTGTCCTTTCATCTTTTAGGAGCTCTTCCACGAGGACGAGTCCCATGAGGTTGATTATGCAATGCAATATAGGGGAGTCTGGCGGTATCCATTCTTTGAACATGACCGTACCGGTCTCTTTTTCGCTGTCTGCTCCATTTTATAATATCCTCAACCTCACATATATCTCTTATTCTGATGTTCAGTGTCTTGCCTGCTATCGTCCTCAGTGTCTTCATTTCGGAAGTCCTCAAAACTTGTTTGGTCCTTACTGTGTCTACCCTTGCTTCGATATTGCATTGGTCTTACGCATGCTTGATAGATTTTCATAAATGTATGTGATCTAACCAAAACTGATAGACATAAAACCCTTAGTGACTAGCTGTTCACTGTTCTTTTTTGCGCCGTGCCTGTTAACTACAAAAGAAAAACACTATTTCAATGAAATATTTTAATTCTAAATATGCTATTTATTAAAAATATTTACAAATGTAGCACTGACTCACTCATTCCACTCTGTCTAAAACGTATATGATTCTTTCATAAATCACGGCTTCGATCCCTCGGATTCGGCCTCCTCTAGTATAGCAAAAGCCGATATATCGGATTTCAGCAACTAAAGGGTCAATTTATAATATGTCCTTATGGAATATGTCGCGTCCGCTTCGCTTTCGCTGTAGTGTGTTACATAAACCCCAAAATCCATACCCAAAAACATATTATATAGTGTGTGGGGTTAACAAACCATGTAGGACTTTGATACCACATGAGTAGAGGCAATGGACTCAGACTGCTGTACCAGCATATTACAATGGCGAAATAGCATGGACAATCAAAACATCTGACATAATAGATTCTCAGCCTAACGAAGCCGATGACCGAGTGCGAAAAATAATGAATCAGGGCCAGGGTTCATACGCAAAGGTTACTCGAGGTTGTCCGGCAGAGTATCGTGTGCAAAGGAAGCAAAACATAAAAAAGCCGTACAGCCGACCACTCTACACGTCAGTCATTCTTGCGACTTCTAACCGACATGAGTCTACGTTATCAAGTCTACGTCACGAGGGATCTCGGACTCCCTCCCGCCGATCTACGAAGCCACTCAACTACGTCACGCAGCTTCTGGCGAGTCTTCACTTCAGCTTACCGATAATACCGCCCAGCGTATCATCATCCTCAGCTGCTTGCCGCCCGGACTCCACTCCGCTGCTATCGACATCCGCCACGCTCTATTACGTTATGTTAAGGTATAATTACTTGTGATCTACAATAAACGTCGAAACCTCCTACGCCTTTCAACCCTCACCACACCCCAAAGTGGTGACCTCTCCTGACACCTAAAGTGAACTATTAAAATGGGAAAGAAAGCACAGAGGACAGCGCAAGAGATATAAGATCAACTTGCATTCTGTAGTAAAGAATGTAAACAGACAAACGGACCCAAGTCCGCTTCAAAGCTCCAAAGCAGTTGGCAAACGATAGGGCGGAGTGGAGAATAGTCGTCGCTATGTGCCAGGGGCTGAAGAGACGAAGATGACGGGGTCTAGCCGTAGGGGCAGAATATCCCTGTCCGGAGTGTGACAAAGTCTGTCATTCTAGGATAGGACTATCGTTCTCGTGGTATCCGCTCCTGTCTCGATGCTATATGTCAGTATAGGCTCAATCTAACTCTCCTATTCAGCCCCAGCTTTATTTTCATAAAAAGCATCAGTAAAATGATGTTAAACTAGCTAACTCACTAACCATCACGCCGTTTCCCGGAAATAATGTACTTCCATATTGTTCTGTCCTGACACACTTCTCACGTGGCGAACATTTACGTTTTTCTCGGCCTTTCTCTATTTCTTGTTCATTTGCGTCGCTTACATACTACTCTCTTCGCCGTTCTGTCTTCATTTATTATTTCAATGTGTCCAAATCATCTTAATGACCCTTTCATTATTTTGTTCATATATTTGCATTGGACTATTTATCATATAACCACATTTTCGTCTAAGATAACTCATTTCCACTGCATTTATTCTTCTTTCATCCTTAATTTATTAGTTCCATTTAATTTACGCATAATTAAAAATAATTAAAAAACAAAAATATGCGCAAAAATAATTTATGATAGAATACGAAGTAGTAATAAAGGAATGAAAGCCAGAAGAATACGTTCTAAATAAAATGTATAAAGAGTCACTAAGATGGTTTGAACATATAAGGTTCCCACCACCACCCGAGACTGTTATAGGACGCAGCGACGCCCTTTCGTCAGTCACGCTGCACTATCTAGGCCTGTTCCTTGTCCATCCGAGACTTACGTTAATTTAATTAAGCCTTTTCTTGTCATCAATCAAAAGGGTGACAGACCACATTTAATCTATTCTTTTATTCTTATATATCTCCCGCGCGGCCTCACATCTCTTTATTATGAAATAAAATCAGAAGTTAATATTGTATAAAGCACACCTTAAATTAGTAAAAAAAAATATTAAAATTATATAAAACACACATTAATTCACAATACACAATAGGACAAATATATAACAAACTGAATTTTTAAACATTGAACATATTGGTCGAATAGATGATGGGAGAATGGTTAAAAATATTTATCAAGCAGCGTGAAGAAGTACTACTACAGACGTACTACAGAGAGCCAGAGCCAATAGAGAGCTGTTGTCGAGTGTGAAAATTAGAAAGGTCTCATATTTGGGTCATATGCTAAGGGGAGAAATATACCACCTCCTTCGACTGATATTAATGGGTACAGTAGAGGGACGTCGGGGAGTTGGTAGAAGGCAGCTGTCCTGGCTTCGGAAGATAAGGAATGGACACAAACGATTAGGATACAGAACCTCTTCCGAGTGGCGCAGAACAGAGATGCCTTTGCTACTGTGATCGCCAACGTTGGGGGGAACTTGACACGGCACCGAAAAAATAAGATATTCTAATAATCGTCGAAATATGAAATAAGAAATTTCAACATCTTTTTCTTATTTCGTTTCCTCATTTTTGAGAAGACAAATATTTTTTCGGAAGACATTACTAGCAAATTCATCTATTTGAGTAATGGTAAGATACCAGCAACGCATGAGAGATGGTTCGACTTTAGATAGACAAAATACTCTCTAAAGTCAAGAGTATTTGTCTTCTGAAAGTTCTTTCACTGATATGAAAGACGTCGAGATCCGATATCCAATTAAGCAAACTCATTGCTCTTCTCATCAGCATCTCTAGAGGTAGGTTGGCCCTGACAGCCGGGAGATAAAACAATCTATACCAGTTCTGTCAGGGATATTATTATTATTTTATTGAATCGCTCTGAACATCAAAACAACGAGCCAAATCGATGTAAAGGGTATAGCTATCATATTGATTCTCGTGACATGTGATAGGTAGCTAATCTATCGCTATTTTATTATCACGTACACCAAACCAAAGACAGTGTGATAATCACACTGCCATCGCAG
This sequence comes from Lepidostoma basale, assembly GCA_022606425.2. Lineage (NCBI taxonomy): Eukaryota > Metazoa > Arthropoda > Insecta > Trichoptera > Lepidostomatidae > Lepidostoma > Lepidostoma basale. The sequence continues at coordinate 2,969,160 of JAHDVF020001251.1, forward strand.
GGAATCGAACCCGGGACTTTCGGTGTGGCAGTCAATGCACTTACCACTCGGCCACGAAGGTCGTCAATAATATCTGTCGGAAAAAAAGACCCATTCCCTTAAACTACTGTCTGATTTCTCAAAATAATCCCTGAATAATCTAAAGAAATAACTAACTAACCATCACGCCGTCTCCCCGAAGCGGTAGGCAGAGATAATGGACTGCCACACTTTTCTTTCCTGACATATTTCTCTCGCTTTCTCAACATTCATACATCCTGTCATGCATGCACGTCAATTTCTCTGACTCCTCACATGGCCGACATTGAATATTTGATTTATTTGATCGTGCCACGTTTTCCTAGGTCTTCCTCTATTTCTAGTTCCATTTACATCGTTCACATATACATTTTTTTACCATTCTTTCTTCATTCATTCTCTCCATATATCCAAACCATCTTAATGATTCTTTCATTATTTTGTTCATAACATCATCATTCGCACCGCATTCGCTTCTTATAGTTTCATTCGACACTATCATACACAGAGTATCCACACATTCGTCTAAGAGATCTAATTTCTACTGTATGTATTCTACTTTTATCATTCTTATGCCAGTTCCATCCTTCGCTTCCACACATAAGGGTTGATACAAGAACACCATTGAGCACTACCATTTTAGCATTTTTGGAAAGGTTTTTTTTACGATGACAACAAGTGCACCATTTACTTCGTTGCCTGCCCCAACCCTTCTTTCAATAACCCTCTCCACTCGCCCATTCACGTATACACGAACTCATCTATTTGCTCCAAATTTTCACCATTCACGGTTTTGCTGGCACATACGCACTCTTTTGTCAATAATTTTCATGACCATTTTGCATAAATGAAGCTAAATTTTATTGATGTAGCGTTTAATTTCCTCATGTAATACACAGTTGTGGGCTTGACATAGACCTTTGATTTCAAATATTTGATTTCGCCCTTCTAAGGCATTATCAAATGTGACGAAACATCAACTCGTTGCAGTTTATATACACAAGTAAATGGAGCAGAATATATGGTAATTAACGAAAATTAATGTGACTTTATACATTTAATATAAATCATTTGTAAACAATTAGTACAAATATATTTTTCTTAGAAAGACTTTATTTCGTCCTACCTCAAATAACTTATTTTTGATTTATATAAAATATCATTTAGTATCCCCTGACTATGTTACCATTGCTATAAAATTTTAACGAGTTCCAAGAAACACTTTCCAATATTTCTGGACCTACCCAAATAATTATTTGTTAAAATGTATAAAGTCTGATTGTCTCATATTATTAACTATTTTAATTCAAATTGTGTTAACGGTTTTGCCAAGTAAAATTTTGTAACATTCATTACATTAAAACACTTTTAATAGTTTTAACACAACTTTATTTTTGGTAACACAAAGTCCGGATCGTCCATGTCAACATGTGCAACATCGAAAAAAACATTATGTGTTATTACATTATGTGCTAAATTAAAAAAACGACGGATTCTTGGAACATATTTATGGATGGAACATATTACATAATTTTAAATAGACAATATGTGCACCATCTAAAAAGAACATTTTGTGTTAAATTATTTTTATTTTATATTCGCAACCCATCACACCGCGTCTCCCGCGGAGCGAAAAGAGAAGGATGGAGTGCCGCATCAGTAAAAGTGTGACAGTCCATTCTTTCTGCCTACCCTTTCAGGGAGATGGCGTGATGGTTAGTTAGTTAGTTATGTATAAAGTCACATCATATTTCGTTAATTACCATATTCTGCTCCATTTACTAGTGTATATAAACTGCAAAAATTTCGTTATATTTGATAATGCCTTAGAAAGGCGAAACATGTCATTACCATAAAATATAATAAAACTTCTAGAAAACTGATGTTTTCATACGTATTAATTAAATCTAATGGTGTTAAATCACACGATCAAGGAGGCCAATTCTGATCTCCGAAACGAGAGAGTACAGACAAACGGATTTTCACCAACACTCTCACTCACTTCTTCGATATTGCCATTTGAACGGCTTGTTTTTGGACGACCAGTGCGTTTAGCGTCTCCAACTGATCCAGTTTCCCATAGTTTTTCAATTAATCTCTTCACAGTTGACGAAGTTAAAACACTATTCCGATCATACTTTGTATGAAAGTTTCGAAATGCGGCCGCCAAAATTTCATTATTTTTGAGATATTGTTAAATAATGAAATCACATATGTATGGAAGTGAAGCATGGGGCTGACAAAAGAAGGATGAAAGTAGAATATTTGCAGTAGAAATGAGATCTGTTAGATGAATGTGTGGATACCTTGTGTATGATTGAGTGTTGAATGAAAATATAAGAAGTGAATGCGGTGCGAATGAAAGTGTTATGAACAATATAATGAAAGGGTCGTTAACCCTTAACGTACCGTGTTCAAAACAAAACGCTCGCTCCCATGTGGTCAATTCAGTTTACCGCTAACTTTATCTATAAATAAAAAAATTAATTTATGTCATCTTGTAGGAAATTTCATTAGGAATAGATCGATATCTATAACATACGAGTACATGAATTGTTTGAAAAACATATCATTATTAATTTTTTTCTGGAACCATGCGATTTCTGATATAGAATGACGAGACAGCATATGAACAACTGACACCAAGTATGAACTTGTCTCGCCCCGCCGCGCCGTGGCGCTATAATTTTACGTATGATAAAGGCACCTAGGCAAAATGTATACTACGTTCAAGACAACGAGTGCGTATTAATATTTGTCCCTTTTGGTAAAGTGTTAATATTTTCACAGTTCTGATATTTCATTTCATTTATTTATTTTAAACATATCTAAAGCATTACAGAATTTTTTTTCCAATACACTAAAGATTCAAGTTAAAGATACACAATAATAAGTAATACATAATAGATTAATAAAAAGAGCGAAAAAACATAAGATGCATGACAATTGATATTATTAAGTTGCGTGCTGCGTTTCCGTCCACAATCGGTATTATTACGTGTGAGAAAAGGCCAAACATATAATTTATAATACGTTCAAAACAGCGAGTAAGTATTTGTCACTTTTGATAAAGTTGTAAATATTAGCAAAACAAATTCTACCTTAACACGAATGAAGGTGAGGGCAGTCTTAAAAAAAAATTTTTTTTGGGATGAAGGAAGTAATTTTTATTTATTTTTTTATTACGAAATATTGAGAACACTTCAATGGAGGATTACAATTTTTTATAATATTAGGGTCCATAGGTTTTAAGAAAATCAACTTTAAATTGGCAGTGGAAACTCAATTGACCACATGGTAACTGATTTGGACACATGGAAAGAACTACGCGTTACAGTAGCAGTCACTTCTACACGTTACATAAGGTATGATCCAGGATTTTTTCTTGCCAGAATTGAAAAGGGATGGAACTGGAAGACGTCTGGTTTCAGCGTGACGGAGCCACAACCCACACAGCAAGGGTTTGAATGAACTTTTTGGGAAACAGATTCCCAGGAGTCTCATCTCCCTAAGTGGCGATTTGAACTGGCCATAGCGTTCTCCTGATTTGGCCTTTTGTGATTTTTTCCTACTAGTAAACCTAAAATTCTTTATTTATAACGATCATCCTAGGATCCTGCAAGCCTTCAAAAAACATACATCGAGCCCAAATCGTCGTAGTTCCTGTAGCAATGCTTCAAAAAGGGCGCGAAAACTTCAGATAAAGGCCTACTTAGTGTTGGGAGTGTAAAGGTAAGGTCACACCGGAGTGCCTAGGTAGGAGTCAAGACGCAGTTTATTTGTGATCACGCCCTGTGGCGCGGAGCCTATAGTGTGGTCGGTCCCATAGAGTGCGCCATACGTTAGTCCGCTGGAAGTTCATTTTGACTCCTACTCTAGCACTTCAGTGTGGCCGCACCCAAAGGGACGCTAACTAACTAAACCAAAAGGACATCTTCCGACTCCAAAGACAACAAAATAAAATAATAAAATTAGCTTATAACATTGACTACCTTACCCCAACCATACAAGTTTACAGACAAACAAAACAAATGGATATATCAGACCTGACCAAATATGAGACCTTAAAAATTGTACACAGAGTGACCATGGAAAAGACAACAGACAGCAGCTACAAACTTACTAAAAATTCAGACATACACAGACACTGGACCAGGAACTGTGACAGATATCACTTACCGATTGCACGAACTAAGACGGGACAATCAAGGATATTGAACAATGGACTGAAACTTTACATAATTAATAGTAAGATCTAAAAATGTATCCATATATCCCAATTGAGTTTTTTTTTTTAAATAACAAAATAAATATAAATAAAAAACTAACCATCACGCCGTTTCCCCGGAGGGGTAGGTAGAGAGGATGGATCGCCACATTCTCCAATCCTGACATAACTCTCGCGCCTCTTCTACATTCACACATCGTGACATGCACGCTCATCGATTGTTCCTACTTCGAACATGGCCGCCTTTCAGTAATTGATTAATTTGGTCATGCCATGTCTTCCTTGGCCTTCCTCGACTTATTTTTCCATTCACACTACTTGTATAAATCTTTTTAAACATTCTTCCCTCATCCATTCGTTCCATATGTCCAAACCATCTTAGTGACCCTTTCTTGATTTTATTTATCACGCATTCATCCGAATTACATTCCTTTCTTACTTCATCATTAGATATTCTATCATACATTGTTTTTCTGCACATCCTTCTTAGTGACTTCATTTCTACGGCATTTATCCTACTTTTATCCTTCTTTTCACAACTCTAAGTTTAAATTCCATACATAAGGGTCGGTACTAGAACTCCATTGTGCACTGCCATATTTGCTTCAGTCTTTCAATACTTTGTTCAATACCATGGAAACTTAAATTTGCCATGTCAATCAATCTGAAAAAAAAAATTATTCATTTTATAAAATTTTGTATTTTATTCCATTTTCAAATCCATTCGTCTGCCATGCACCACCCTGTATAAGATTCTGAGATCATTAGAATCTCATATTTTTACTCACATCAAAAATATAACTTTAATGAATTCGCATAACATCTTATCAATTCGAAAAAGATCCTTCTTTTAATATACAAGTATATAACAGAGTTGAGCTGTTGAAAATATAAATATAAATTTATATAACATAGAAAACATGGCATGACCAAATCTATAAAAAAAATATGTCACAAGTCGGAAGAATCGATGTGCGTGTATGACTCGTTGTATGAATGTGAAGGTAGCTAGAAATGTGTGTCAGGATTTAGTAGTGTGGGGGTCCATTCTCTCTCCCTACCCTTTCGGGGAAACGGCGTTATGCTATGTTGTTGTCGTTGTTTGAAATTTTAGAAAATAAAATGGCCATTAGCAATAATAAAAGATATTATCATCATTAAGATGGTTTAGACATATAGAAAGAATGAATGAAGAATGAATGGTAAAAAAAAGTATATGCTAACGATGTAAATGGAACCAGAAATAGAGGAAGACCGAGGAAAACGTGGCACGATCAAATAAATCAAATTTTGAATGTCGGCCATGTGAGGAGTCAGAGAAATCGACCCGCGCGCATGACACGATGTATGAATGTTGAGGAATCGAGAGAAATATGTCAGGAAAGAAAAATGTGGCAGTCCATTCTTTCGGCCTACCCTTTCGGGGAGACGGCGTGATGGTTAGTTAGTTAGTTTTTATTATTTACAACTAAGTAAAATTAATTTCCAGTCCAATAATTGTTATCCCATTACTAAATAATAATTATTATAAGTCCGTATACTACAGGGAGATCGTTTGCAATAATATGAGTGACAGAGCGTATAAAAAAAATCTGGACGCTATATTTATTTTATTTTTTTATGATTGGAAAACCATAAAATGTTTTAATCACATATTTAAACATTGAAATAAATAAACATATCATTTTTATTATGTTTTTATTAACATAAATGCTATCGGATTAATTGTAATGATTATAAAAATTAAGTTCATTTTATTTATAATTTATTTCTTGATTTTTCCTCGGAAAAGCGACTTAGGGTGAAACTAATATTAATAATGATATTGTTCCCTTTTTTGGTTTCAATTACAATATTTGGTCCTAGCAGGCATTTATCTCTAGGATATTATTACTAATTGTTATAAAAATTCTTTCTATATTATGTATTTAAACTGACCCGAAAGTGGCTTTCCTTTTCCTAACTTCGACATAAATTTGCGAATAATCAGTAATAAAAATTATATTTTAAACACACTCCTGCAAAACGAGTATTTTTCGAATCACCGAGTATATGAGCAGCAAAACGCGTGCGCTCCGCTTCGCGTCTTGAAACACACTGACTTTTAATGTACCTAACTGGACGCAACCAATCAGATTACAAGAAAGACCACCATACTAACACATAAGCAATAGGTCTTCGGTCTGTGAATCAACATACCCTCTCCCTTGACATAATTCTTCCCCTCCCCCCCTTTTTTTTTTTTTAGCATATAAGTAATGATTATGTCTCATTATTTTAAACTACACTGAGGAAAGACTTCTGAGTCCCGAAACATATTTTTGAAAACCGTTGTGAACATACAATGTTTATTATTTTAATTATTTAAATGTGAATCGACAACACAGAGTAATGGCAGCAATAAAGAAGATTAAAAAAAATCTAATTAATGTATTTCTTGTTTAGTATCGCGGGTGGGGAACGGAGCTAGCTCCAGACCATCTAACAGAGCTGTACAATAAGCAGATGGAGCTGTGGTACCAGGTCTCCAGGAGGTCTTCTCTCTCTGCCCTGTCACTGGCTTCAACCAACCACAGGTGAGGAAGTAAGATGCAAACACATTGCATCCTAACAACTCTTTACTTTACAAGTTGACACCTAATTAATAAGAATGAATACGACTGTTTTCTAGAAGTTTTATTATATTTGTATGAATGACATGTTTTGCCTTTCTGAAAAACTCCATATTAAAACGCCTGTTTTCTAGAAATTTTACTACATTTAATGGGATTGATATATTTCGCCTTTCAAAGGCATTATCATTTGTCACATTTGACTTTCTAAGGAAGGAATGACATTTGATAATGCCTTTGAAAGGCGAAATACATCAATCCCATTAAATGTAGTAAAATTTCTAGAAAACAGGCGTTTTAATATGGAGTTTTACATCGTTGTTCAAGAAACAATGAAAAAATCTGTACGATTATATAAAACTCTATATTAAATAATTAATATTATATAAATGAAAACGTCTGTTTCTAGTCTTTAATAGAATATAATGCCTTAGACAGGCGAAACATGTCATTCACATAAAATATAAAAAACTTCTAGAAAATAGACAATTTCATTAATACCTACTTCTTTAGTTTCTAATGTTATTTATATAACTCGTTTATCTGATTATTTTGATAAATACCAAATATATTAATAATTCTCAAAATATAAAATATATGGAATGAAGGATGAAAGTAGAATAAATGCAGTTGAAATGTGATCTCTTAGACGAGTGTGTGGAAAATCTGGCCATGTTAAGAGTGTCGAATCACAATATGAGAGGTGAATGCAGTGCGAGTTAAATTGTTATGGACAAAATTGTGAAATACTCATTGAGATGGTTTGGACACATGGAAGCAGTATTTTTTTTAAATGTATATTTTAACGATGTTAACCAAACTAGAAATAGAGAAAGATAGACGTAGCACGATAAAATAAATCAAATATCGAATGTCGACCGCGTGAAAAAAATGAGAAATCGACGCGCGTGCATGGCACAATGCATGAATGTAGAGGAAACGATAGAAGTATGTCAGAAAAAACAGTGTGGCGGTTTATTATTTCTGCCTACCCCTTCGGGGAAATGACGTGAAGGTTAATTAGATATATTGTTGATGGTTGAGGTATTAGTTTTGTAAAACTCCATTATTAATTTATAATAGTAAACACGATTGTTTAATGGGTTTACTTGGATTTAATTCATATAAATTACATAAATTGTGACAAATTTATTTCGCCTTGCGAGGGCATTCTCAAACTGAACCTAATCGCCAAACAGTGTGTCCTTATATTGAATTTAGAAATCTTAACGTAACTTAATTACTAGGAATTTTTTAGATTCCGTATATGTATAATGTTAACAGTAACATAACTAAGTAATTTAGGCTGATTTAATTCAGCTGTAAATTTAAATGTTACTGTCTATCATTATGAATTGAACCTAAAAAATTCATAGAAAATTCAGTTGTAATGTTTAAATATGATTTCAGGCATATGAGCGCCACGGCTAGCTCGAATGAAGCGCAATCGTGAAGTCCAATTTTCGACAATTGTCGTCTTCGTGCGAAAACGATCCACGGTCTTCCGAATAACTTGCTCGGATAAACCTTTAAAAAAAACACCATATACTTTCTCCCCCACCCTTAAGATTTCTAAATTCAATATAAGAACACACGTTTTGGCGATTAGGTTCAGTTTGAGAATGCCCTCGCAAGGCGAAACAAATTTGTTACAATTTATATAATTTATGTAAATTAAATCCAAGGAAAACCACAAAAAATCGTGTTTAATAAATTAAAGTTAATTAATTCAGATCAAATATATCTTAATGTCCATTTTTTTAAGGGTCATGGGTAAAGAAGTAAAGGATCTCGACAGCAAGAGGACGTCCCCGAGTAAAAAGCTCAAATCGTTCAAGTCGGCCCCCTACCAGTCCATCCACGCAAAGCTCCAGGAGACGAAAGCGCCGCAGGAGACCCCTGCACAAAGGGCGCAGCGCAGGAAGCTTCAGGGTCACAGCTTCGACAACACTTCAGTTTCCGAAGGTCAGAAATAAACTCCAGATCGAATGTTTAGAATGTGTTTTAGTGTCGTTTGTTTTTAATATATGTGCGATAAAATAAATAAAATCGTTTGTCCAATAATCGCTATCACATCATTTGTCTAACTAACTAACTAACCATCACGCCGTTTTCCCGAGAAGGTTGACAGAGAGAATGGACTGTCGCTCTTTAACCGATGCGGCACTCCATCCTTCTCTTTTCGCCCAACGAGAGACACGGTGTGATGGGTTGTGAACCTCATCGCTACCAATAGGCATCTCCCGCGCACACTTCGATCGTTCAACGTTTACACAATAAATCCAAAACAAATTATATAAAATAAACACATAAGGTTCTTTTAGAACTGTGTATCAAATATAATATTAACTGTAAAAATAATTTACGCTGTTTATGTTATCACATTTTTTTTCGCGGCATCTGTTTCGTCAACCTATGTTGACATCATCAAGAATGGCATGGAAAATAATAATTAAGAGAAATACCATACCAAGTGGGATACCAAGTATATCCCATACCATATTAATTGACCTATATCGCAAGCATTTTTTCCATTCAATCAGGCATCATCACATTTGATAATTCCTCAGCAAAGCGAAACATATCACTCCCATAAAACATTATAAAACTACTAGCAAACAAACGTTTTTATTCATATTAAATATTTAAAATCGATTTTTATATCATAGTTAAAGAAATAATAAATTCTATAAAAAAATAATTACATTGGACAAACGATTTTGAAAATAGAACCATTAATGCAGTAGAATTTTCTATATATATATATATATGAATATTATTATTATATTATATTTTATATAATATATTATTTAATCGCGTAATTAAATGTACATACGCGTATTTACTAAATAATATCAGTTAAATTTTCACAGATAATAAAACCTGTTTTCTAATATTTCCATATTTTATATAATGTATGTTTTATTAATTTATAGCTTAGTGTTTTTTCAACTGCCAGATACATAATTTATATACATAAACAGTCGAACTCGGTTATTACGATCACGGAAATAGCGAGATCTCGGATGTAACGAGGAAACAGATACTTCATTACTTCGTGTGGGTACGTTTGTTAGCATTTAAAAATACATATTCTCTGATATAACAAGCAGTGGCGTGCCTAGGGTCAACCAGTAAGGCAAGCCCGTCCAACTTTTTGTGTTATAATATTAGTAGAGGGTCATGATAATGTATTTTTCCAGATTAAAAGAGTTTAATCTTTCTTAATTTATTTCGTGAATTAAATGATTTTAAATATATACAAAAAAATATTTTCTGTGTCACCAAACTCATATTCTTGTATAATATAATAATGTATTTACAAATACAAGAAGAAATATAATTAATAATCTGTAAATAGACAATAATAATAAATTAACTGTTAACACCGAAACACGAATTATAAATAAATGTTCGTAAAGAAATTACATAATCTCTCTGCACCTAACGTATATGACAGATAACATTCTGACAATAAAAATTAAGTTTGCGACACAAAAATTGTAGATATCTTCCGGTATATATGCACCTAGCTATGGCTACAAGCCAAAAATACATAAGTGCGACAAAGACCCTTTTACATTTTGCAAGCCAAATATGAAGCCCATCGAAAACATGAAATAAAACATGTGGACGTAGGCAATTTCGCGGGCATTTCACCTACGGTACGTATGAGTGAAATAAAATACGGCGCGTATGAGTGAAACAAAACATACACTTAAGTAATTTCTGCGCATGTCAGCGGAGTCATTCAAAATATTTTTTATTCGTAGACGGCTTAAACATGCAAAAAACATTGTTTATTGTAGATTTTTTAAGGCAACCTCGGCTTTTCGGCTTGTATGGAAGTCAGTCGGTCCCTTATTCCTCGTAAAAACCAAATTCGACTGTATATACATACGTTTTATGTTTTTATTTTGTTTTTATGTACCGCAGTATTCACACATATAAACAAAAAAGTTATACAGAATCCTTATTAAATTAAACGTAAATGAAAACGATATGGACTCAATATATATAATTCAAGTGTTTATATCGTTCTCGAAACATGTCGAGAAGAATATACTAAAATGTGGAAAAAAATATCTTTATTGAACTATAATTTAAAAAAAATACTATTGACTGTTTAATTAAAACACTGTTATAGAATCACAAATTGATTTTATTTCTTTCGAAATTGTCGTACAAATGTTTTGCTAACCAATATTACCTCCTAATGATGTTTACATCTTATTATCAATTAATTTATTTATTTATAAAGTTAATTAGAGCTCGATTCATATCTAAAGTATGCCTATAACCACCGCCGTATTCCATTTAATCAATTCTGAAAGTTTCCCGAGGATCTGTTCAGGAATAAACGAGTAAATGGTCTTCACACAAAACACACATTGAATTTTATTTATATAAATATAAACTATTTTGCTGTTTGTATTTTTAGTTGATTGAAACACCTGATGATGCTGAATATAATCAATTTATATAACAGTGTCTTAATCAAACAGTTAATTATGTTAAAAGTGTTTCCGCGATAACAGTGGAATATCTAATCAAAAATATACATACAATATTATTAAAAATTTTACTTACACATTATACCAAATATATACTCTATTTTTTAAGGTATTTGCTTCGTTAAGTGTTTTTGATTTGCTGTATATCTTAAATATTATTTAAAATTTTACTGTCTTTACCTTTTTCTCTTCCACATGAACTACATGGCAACACACATGTTAACACTTCCTTCCAGATATAATACATTTTCAAGACGCATGGATTTTCTATTTAGTTGTCTCTGTCTTTTGTGCCGACTGTACTCTTTCAGCTTTAGTGCCTGTATTTGTAAGTACTCTGTTTTTTCTTATATATATCCTTTGAAAATGCAAATTCTTTTATACGACTCTTGCCATTTAAACTATAGATTTATAATTATTATTATTATCATTTTGTTGAAAGAATTAGATGGAATAAACGCTGGTACGAAAATGAACGACATGTCCATTAGCTGTTTGCTATATGCATACGACTCTGCTTTAATCCCTGACAGCATGGACGATCTACAAGTCCTAGTGTCAAGGATGTACGAAGTATGCAATAAGTCTTGAAGTACGCCTTGAGCGATGCAGGCTTTTGTCTCACGGTGTGACCGATTCACAGCCATTTGCGTCTAGCTACTTGTTCTCTGATTGGCTTTTCGCCTGCCATGGTGCAGAGAACGGCATTTGACATTGTTTGGGACCAAAATATCTTGAATATTGAGCGAAGTTACCTATTTATAAACATCTGGAGTTTTCCACACCGTGCGACTGATTCTTCTTCTTCTTCCTCAGCCTATTCCCGTCCACTCCTGGACAAAGGCCTCCTCCATTTGCTTCCATGTCATTCTGTCCTGTGCAGACTGCATCCAGGTTATTCCGACGTGTCTGTTTAGATCATCCTTCCACCGTAGTTGCAGTCGCCCTGCACTTCTCTTCGCCGTCCACGGTCTCCAAGTCAGCAGTCTTCTTGTCCACTTTTCATTTGAGCTTCTGGCTACGTGACCTGCCCAATTATCTAGTACAATATAAGGGAGTCTGGAGGTGTCTATAGTTTTGGATCATGATCATACTAGTCTCTTCTTCACTGTCGTCTCCATCTTATAATATCCGCAGCCTCACATATATATCTTATTCTGGTGTTTCTCTCGGATCTAAACGTCTTGTCTGCTATCATTCTCAGCGTCTTCATCTCGGAGATATACAAGAAAGACACTTAACATACTTTGAAAATTGAAAATAATTTTGTTTAATCCATTAATATTGAAAAAATATTTAAAACACGACATGTTTCGGAGGATACCACCATCTTCAGGTGTAAAAATATAATAAAAACTAAACAATGAAAGACTAATAAAAACCCATAAAATTCGATACAATAATTCAAATTTAAAAATTAACATGGGCTATTTGTTTTAAATACTAATAGTTAGTTTTTTTAACAGTAAGAACTAATAAATATTATTCAATAATATTAATTCATGATGATAATATAAAAAAGGTAATTGAGAAAAAATAATTTCTAAATTACATTTTTTATATTATCATCATGTATTATTATTATTTAATATTATTTATTAGTTTTTACTGTTAAAAAAGAATTATTAGTACATATACCAAATAGCCCAGGATAATTTTTAAATTTGAATTATTGTATCGAATTTTAGATGCGTTTTTATATTAGTATTTCTATGTTTAGTTTTTATTATATTTTTACACCTGAAGATGGAGGTATCCTCAGAAACATGTCGTGTTTTTTTAATATTTTTTTAATAATTAGTGGATTAAACAAAGTTATTTTAAATTTCCTAAGTATATTACTATGGAATTCCACAGTGTTAATGCCTTAGCGTTCAATAAGTAGACACTAGATTTTTTTTAAATGCAGAGTCTTATAAAGGAATATGTTGAAATAATATTTATAAAAATATACATGTATTATTATGCTATGAAGTATGTGTGGTAATTTTTTTTCCACGTGGTTTGTAAAATAGTTATTCCACGTGCTTTGTAAAAGCGACAAAGGGTATTTTAGAAGTTATAACTGAAGTCATTTTGATTCAATGCATTGGTATATAAAAATATCAAGCCGTCTTTCCGAAGCGATTGACAGACAGAATGGACCGCCTCACTGTTATACTCTTGATATACTTCTCTAGATTCCTCAACATTTATACATCGTGTCATCCACAAACGTCGATTTCTTCTTTTTTAATAAATTTATTACACTTAGTAATATAACACTTTATTTCACTTAGTTAGAAAGTTTCAATCCTGGGATTGGTTTGCAGCAATTTCTTCTATTCTTCCCTGTCTTGTGTGGCTCTTTTGAAATCTGCATATGATGAGCAGCGCACGTCACCAACAGGTCCTCCGGGTACTCTCGGCGTGGGCGTCCCCTAGAGTTTGTCCCCTCGGTCATACCCTCCATTATGGCATGCAAGAGGCCTTCTTGTCGTATTACATGGCCGATCCATCTTGCACGCCTTTCGGACAAGGTCCTGAGCAGGTGCCTTCCTTCTTCGATTCTTTGAAGAACCTCCTCATTCGTGATGTGGTCTCACTTATCACATACATATTTCAGTTATAACGTAACTTTTATCAATTAATACTATTTTAACAATAAAATAAAACACAGTGGCCACTTATATAATAAAAGGGGAGGAGTTATGTATAAAGGTGGAGGGGGCATAAATAGGAAAACCAATTTCTTCGACTTCTCACGTGGCTGACATTTACTATTTGATTTGATCTTGCCACGTTTTTCTAGATTTTCCTCTGTTTCTTGATCCGTTCACGTCGTTTACATGTCCTTTCTATATCCCTACAGTGATAAATGTTCATTAGTTAATTCGTAAATATGAAGAATAAAAATGCGTTCAATTATAGGTACTAATAATCCCCTATTTCGCTCTCTCGTGTCGTTCGGAATACCCTGTTTTGAAAAAATGCAAATATTCTTATCAATTTGTAACTAAAATATTATAAATGTTTATGAAATTTTTGTTTTTGTAGTCATGATCTGTTAAATAGTTCTAGAGAAAATGTTTTTAAAACGTATTAGATAGAAATTTTACGTACACAATAGAAAGAAGAAAAAATAATAGTGGTGAAAATTAATTTTAGTAATGTTTATATTAAACTAAGTGGCTAATTCGCTATCTGGCCATGCCAAGCGAATATGAACTCTAAAAATTGGACTCGATTATCAAGATCTATATTCGACTGTACTACGAAAATTATCAATTAATTTATAAAGTTAATTAGAGCTCAAGTCGTAACAAAGGTATGCCTATAATCACCGCTGGGTTACATTTAATCAATTCTGAAACTTTTAGCTCGATCTGCTGGCTATTTGCCGAGTAAGTGGTCTTCACAATAACACACTTTGGCTTTTATTTACATAGATTTAATTTTATAACAAAAAAATATTAGAAACAAAAAATCAGTAGCCGTTCGTCCGCAGAGAGCGATATTCTCTTTTTGAATAAATGTAACTTCACTTAGTATTTTTACAACAAACAGTTTTGGTAATGACACAAAATTTTAACATTGAAAAAGTTTATTCAAATATTAATCCACATTACACAAAGTGAAGGCGAATATAGAAGATATTTTATAATATTATGTTTTTGTTTTTATTTAAGTCAAATTTTATTTGTTATTGGCGTTTCCACTTAAATGAACAAATATGTAATAAGACAATTCAGGAAAAGTGATTCTAAAATGCTTTTAAAATTATTGTTTTATTTTACGTTACCTAAAAGTTATTACAAGTTATATGATTTCAAATGGGGATTTTTTTATCTAGGGAAATTATTTTTTACAAATAGGGAAATTATATTTTAAAATAGGGAAACATATTTTTTAATAGGTTCAAATAGGAAAATAATATTTTCAAATTGGGAAATTATATTTTCAATAAGGGATTTTTTTTGTTCAAATAGTCGAATTTCTCTTTTTTTCAAAGAGGGAATTATTTTTTTAAATAGGGAATTTCTATTTTTAAAATAAAGAACCTTTTATGTTCAAATAAGGAAATTATTTTTTCAAATAGGGGGATTCTATTATTCAAATCGGGAATTTTTTGAATAATAATAAAAATATTTCCCAAATTTTTTTTTCAAGTAGGGTTTTTTTGTGCAAATAGGGTATTATCTTTTTTCAAATACGGAAAAAAACGCAGGCAATGTGATGATCAAATTAGGATATGTGTGGCCAGAGGTCACTCTTGCTATTGTTGAAATGTTGCATTCCCCAGTTAACGTAAGTCCCGCATGGACAGACTGGGGATTGCGTGAACGAAAGGGCGCCGCTGCGTCCTATAACAGCTTTTGGTAAGCGCTGGGTATCCTTCAATGTATTGTATACATTTTTTTAATGTATTGTTTCTGTGTAAATGTTATTATATTTTTTTGATTTTTATTTTGCAGTGAAGCAGGGTCGCTCCAGCGCTCGAACCAGTCCACGAAAGCAATTGAATCTTGTTATAGGTGCTCGTGGGTCGTCCGTGGAGCCGTCCACCGGCGATTCCAAGCCGCTGTACCGCTCGCCCAAGCGCAGGCCGCGATCCGCAGATCCGAAACCCCTGTCCAACGGTCCGCTAGAGGACAAGCGTCGCCCGAGCAAGCCAAGCGGTCAGTGGAGAATATAGAACAAACACTCACTTATATACTAACACGCATACTGATATAACATTCTTTTTTTAAAAACTACTAATACGCAATTTCATAACATTCTTTTGTTTTATTATTTTTATTTTATTTTGTACATTTAACTTCTTCTTCTTCTTCTTCTTCGTATCAATGGCAAGCTAGTATTATATGAATAGCCTTGAAAACGACGTTATCTCTCCAATTTTTCTTGCCATTGTGGTGGAAGGTTTTGCCGACTCTGTCGTTTCCATGGGTGCCCGGTGTTACAGTTACACCACCACCACCCTTCCTTCGCATATTTTATTTTACATTTAACTAATTGATACAATTCCGTAACTGTTTGGCAAAAGCACAAAGTTTATAGAAGATCCACAAATTCGTGTGAAAAGTTTTTTTTTTTAAACTGTTATTTTCAACACATATTTATTTTTAAAATATTTAAAAAAAATGATGATTTATTGAGATTTTAATATAATATATTGACGACCTTCGTAACAAAGTGGCAACAGTATAAACTACCACGCCGAAGGTCCCGAGTTCGATTCTCGGGGATGACAGTATAATTCTCACACTGTCTTTTGTCTGGTGTAGACTTTACGTGACAATAAAATGGCGATAGATAAGAGCTACCTATCACATGTCACGAGAATCAATATGATAGCTATACCCTTTAAATCGATTTAGCTCGCGCTATATTGATGTAGATAGCTATTCAATAAAATAATAATAATAATATATTGTTTTGGCAGACTTTTGACCTATAATGAATTTTTTTCGTGTTTGAGTTAGATATTTTATGACACGTAATATTTTTGCAGTGGCTTTTGTAGAAAATCTATGATAAAAGTTATAGGAACATAAGATTTTGTTATAATTTGTTTTTAGTTACATTAAAATCTCAAAATCGACAAAAACTGACATGTGTGGTTTGCCAAATAGATACATTTCAATAGTAATTATTACATATTTATAATATGAAAAATCTTAATTAATATTTTATACAGACTCATCTCATTCTTTTGTTTTGTTTTATTTATTGTTTATTATTTTATATATTTAAATAATTGATACTTTCAATTAAAATTCAATCATACATTTTACCGTATAAAAATCAAAAGTAATACATTAAAAAAACATGCATTTATGAAAATAATGAAAATAAAAAGATAATTAATTTAATTACATATACATTTATTAATTATTTAGATTTGAAACACTGTCATTATACGCATCACAGTCTATTTTTATTAAAATGGCCGCGACAACTGTTACGCCAACATACCTTTTCAACATCGGGTGCTACAAATTTCTGTGTTTTTTTAACACCATTCTTTGTGGCGAAACAGCGATGTGAATGATTGGAATTTATTTGAAAGATTGAAATTTATGTGTAAGATTGGAATTTTTGTGAAAGATTAAAATTTTCGTGAAAGATTGGAATTTATTATAGATTGGAAATTATGTGAAAGATTGGAATTTATGTGAAAATTTAGAATTTTTGTGAAACATTGTAATTTATGTGAAAGAATGGATTTTTTGTGAAATATTAAAATTTTTGTGAATGTATGGAATATTTGTGAAATATTGGAATATTGTGAATTATTGGAATTTATATTAAAGATTGGATTTTATGTAAATGGTTGAAAAAATTGGAATTTTGGGAAAGATTGGAAATTATTTAAAAAATTGAATGAGTTTGAAAATTGGAATTTTTGTGAAAGATTGAAATTTTGGGTGAAAATTTGGCTTTATGTGAAAGATTGGAATATATGTGAAACATTGGAATATATATGAAACTATTTAAAATTACGAATTCCTCACGATGCCCGTGCCCGAGACATTTTCTAGATTTTTTTAATATACTTTAGATTATTGTGTATATGACAGAAGTGTAGAAAACAAGGGGAGAATGATTTGGTTTTGAAAAATAAATACGTAAAAAAATAAACACGTTATAGTGAAAAATCTTAAATTACGTGAATATTTCATGGCTTGCAACTAGTGTCTTGTAACTTTTATTCTGAAACAAAAAATCAAACACAAACATGTCCTTCCACCATTAAATTATTTTTCCTAATTTCGAGATAGTAGTAACTTTCTAATCACCGAGTTTTATAGTAGCTAATGCCGTACGATCCTCCTAGGAGACCTGGGAACCAATCAGATAACGTTCTATTAACAATTTAGGAGGTGTTATTCACGCTATTGCAAATATTTTCCCTGTAAAATTTCTACTTCACTATGAATAGTTTGGTAGAAATAAAAAACACTCATCAAAACAATAGTATTTTGATATAATTACATAATATTCTTATATAGTATTAACGTAGTTCAAATATTTTAGTTTAATTTTGTAGTCTTTTATTCATACTTACTACACATTACACGAAATAATATATGTTTAATATATTAATACATATTAAAAAAAAATTAAATAACAAATAATAAAACTTCCCATTTAAACAATTCAAAATAATTTTTTTACCATTATTTATGACACTGAAATATATTTTTTAAACACGGTATAAATATGTTTTTTAAATTTTGTTTCTCTTAGTGAACGACATGCGCCCCCTGTGCATTTTATTTTAAAATCATATTATTTCGAAAAAGCTTTATTTTAATTACTAAATTAAATTAAATAAATAATATTTTCCGTGTTTTTATAGATAAATATAAATAAATAAATAAATTTGTAAAGTATGTGTTTGTGGCAATATATTTAATATTAAAATATTAAAAATAATTAATACAATTCTTTAAAAAATCGCTTTTCATAAATTTATATAAAATATCTGATAAAAATGTATTTTTGTATGTCATTATTTATTATTTAAACAAAGTATTTAGAATCTCAAAAGAAATATATTTATGTAAGTGTCTAAAGAAGTTATTTAAAATAATTTTGCTATTAATAAAAATGCTTCCAAATATCACAAAACATTTCATTTCATATTATTTTCTTTCATCCTCAACATTAAGACAAACATTAAAATATTTATAAAAAATATTAATTAAGGTTTTTATTTAAAATGATATTAATAATCTCATTAAACAAGGTTTTCATTAAAATGATATTATTAATTTAAATATCAATAAATAATCATATTAGAACTTGTCCAACTGAGCGTTTTATAAAAAATAAAAAGAAATGTCATCGTTTCTATATTTTTATATAATAATAACCGATATATTTTAATCATATTTGTAATATTTTAACTTATTTTTATTGGACAAATAAATGTATATTATTTAAAATTATAATTAGTTAAAATTCACTGATCAAATCAAATAAAATCATTTTATTAATTCAACACATATACATGTTTAAGGCATCTATTGAGTACAGGTAAATTATTATATACATACAACATAATACCAGGAACACATTAGAGATGGTTCGACATTAGAAAGACAAGATACTTTCTAAAGTCGAGAGTATTTGTCTTCTGAACGTACTTTCACTAATATGAAATACGTCGATCTCCGAGGAGACCGCATTCAGCAGACTAATTGCTCTTCCCACCGGTATTAAATTATATTATCTTCTACAGATAATGACAGCGAGCTGCTGAAACCGTTAAAAGATATAATACAATCATCAGTGGATTTTAACTAAATATACATTTAAAAAAAATTATATTCATTGTTTATTAATTTATTTTAATTTCAAATAACATTTAAAGCTTTCCTGGTTATTAATACAAAAATATTATAATGTTTGTCAAAACAAAAACATTCAAATCAAAATATATATAAATAAATACTAAAAACAATAAATATATTTTGATTTAAATGTTTTTTCTTCATATTCACCATATTTTATTTTCATTCAAACTGTATTTGTAATGTTTAAAATTATATGTTTTAATAATCACATAAAATGGTTCAAATCAATGATTAAATATAATGTTATTATTTCAAATAAATCAAAATTAAATTATATTAAATATTTTTAATATGCAATTGATAACAAAAATCATTTTAATTTCATTCTTACACATATTTTTGTTGGAACCATCTTAATTTCTAACCTAAAAATGTATTCTTATTTGCTTCTATTTATATGATCATATGTTTCCTGTAAATACCCACTTCTTCATAACCATTAATCAGCTTCTATTCAACTTCTTTTCCGCTGATTAAGCCTTTTTCTATCTTTAGATTCTTACTACATATCGCTTCTTGTGCATTAGTACCCTATCTGAACCCATTGGCTTACAATACAATTCTTGCCTTTATGTTTTGACTAAATACTCATACATATAAATAGTTTTAATTAACTACAAAAAAATATATATTCTGGTAATTTTTAATTTATTATTATTTAATTTTTTTAATTTATTATTATTTAAATGTATGAGGTATGCAAGTCAAACGATTTAATGATGAATGTCGGAAAGTCAAAGGTGTTAGTTTTTGAAAGGGAAGAGCAAATGTTTGTAATATAAGTGTGAACGAAGAGAACTTGGAACCGATGAGGGGATTTGTGTATTTGGGTATGTAGCATGTTCACAGCGGATAGCCGAACGGACAATGATGTTGAAAGAAGGGTTGGTGCGGGTAACAAAATGAATGGAGTTTTAATAAAGGTTATTGGAAACAAGAATTTATCAATGAAAGTGAAAATGGCCGTTAACAATAGAATTTTGGTCCCAACCCTTATGTATGGAAGCGAAACATGGAATTAGCAGAAGAAAGTTGAGAGCAGAATAAATGCGGTAGAGATGAGGTCCCTAAGACGTATGTGTGGTAGAACGATGTACTACAGAATCATAAATGCTGATATTTGAAAGGAATGTAGAGCGAAAGAAGGTATTATGAACAAAATTATGAGAGGACATATTAAGCGCATGGGTGAAGAAAGAATATTTAAAAAAGTATACGTTAACAATGTAAATGGAGTACGGAGTCGAGGTAGATCGAGGAAAACATGGCATGACCAATCAAATTTTCTAGGTTGGTCATGTTAGAAGCCGGAAGAATCGACGTGCGTGTATGACTCGCTATATGAATGTGGAGAAAGCTAGAGAGGTATGTCAGGATAGAGTAGTGTGTCGGTCCATTCTCTCTACCTACCCCTGCGGGGAAACGGCGTGATGGTTTGTTGTTGTTATTGTTTATTTTTTAAAAACGGTTAATTCCCATTAATTAATATTTAATATAAAATTATTAAATCACAATGCAAAACTCAAAGTAGTGATCTCCGAAACGTTGGTCGAGAAAGACTTATTTTTATTATAGCATTTGAGATAGCGAGTAGGTGAGATTCAAGGCTACGTCGGTGACGTTACGGTCACTATCCAGTGTTAATGGACCTTTACACAGATTTTCAAAAGATCCCAAAAATGTTATGCTAATTCTAATGGTCGTTGAATACTTTTTTATTCTAAAACAAAAATCTAAGTTTACTAGATTTAAACAAAACACTTAAAAAATTTAATTAATGACGTATCAGCCTTTTAAATATTATTAAAAAATATTTGTAAATAAATAAATTACGTAAAAAACAAAACTTGGCATGTGAAAATAGGTAGTTTATGTATTTGGTAAAGCGTAAACAAATTTAAAATTTCATGTTTTGTAACTTTGAAATCAGTTTGCCACCGGCTTCCGTCGGGTTAACACTTCGCGATTAGTATACTTTGAAAGATTCATTCGTATCCTTTCTGTTTTGACATTATTTTTTGGTTTTGGTACAATTATTGTACCAACAGTTAATATCAGTATCACCAGTCTATCGATGCCAGCGAGACTGGCGAAACCGATCGCTGTCGAAATAAAGACAAAAGTGTAAGTAGTAGTTTAAAAAAACATCGTTTTATTTAATTATTATTTAAAATGGTTTTCACAATAACGCACTTTGACATTTATTTATATAGAAGATGAACTTCCATCAAAAGATTTCAGTATAATCATTTGATGATTAGTTTCGGTTTATAAAACATATATTGTTGTTTGCCAATGGGTCAGGTTTCCATATATTCGATTATGAACACATTCCCAAAAATTTCCGCTTTTTATACGCCATTTTTTGGCTATTTTCCACGCTGTTTGACCATAGGTTTGGCGCTAAACACATCTAATAAATACACGCCTTCGGATGGCGCCGCGTGGACGACAAATGAGAGAAAATCAATCCTGTCCGCATCGCCCAAAAGGAAAAGTAACAGAAAAGTTGGAATCACAATTATAGGTTCGTAGAACCGTCGCCAGGCGGTGTTTGCAAAAGTTGACTATTAAAAAAAACACGTAGAAAGCAAAATTTTAGCTACACTGTGAGTGAAATTTGTTTTGTTATTATTTTTAGTTTTTGCGCTCAAAATTTAGCACATTTTTTAATAGCAGTAAAAGGCAAAATTGTTAGAAGTTTTCCATAGGTACACACCACCAAGAATAACATAATTCATTTAAATAACTTTGTGACAACATTGTATTTTTCATTAACACTTTTTCACAAACATGTTCTATGTTCAAGGTGTCTCAAAATATAGTTTATATTAATTATTAATATGTAATGTGGCCGAGATAATCGCAGGGCTAAAAAGAAAAATTGGACTAAGCTGGGCAGCTTCCGGAAACATGAGTTACATCCTTGCAGATTAACCTGAAACGAAAAGTCTATGAAGCCTGCGTTTGGCCAGTTGGTACTTATGGTCTTGAAACTGTTACATTGTCCAAACAAAGTGCCGAGAAACTACGAGTGACCCAAAGAGCCATGTTAGGAATAAGCCTAAGAGACAGAGTCAGAAACGATACGGTGAGAGAAAAAACAAAGGTCACTGACATCATCCACCGGGTGGCGACTCTAAAATGGCAATGGGCAGGTCATGTAGCCAGAAGCTCAGATGAAAAGTGAACAAGAAGACTGCTGACTTGGAGACCGTGGGCGGCGAAGAGAAGTGCAGGGCAACCGCAACTACGGTGGAAGGATGATCTGAACAGACACGTCGGAATAACCTGGATGCAGTCTGCACAGGACAGAGTGACATGGAAGCGAATGGAGGAGGCCTTTGTCCAGGAGTGGACGGGAATAGGCTGAGGAAGAAGAAGAAGAATGTGGAGATGTTAGACGACTCCTTGGTGCATGAATTGCAAGACTTTCCTGGCTATAACCATAGAATATGGTTCCAGCAGGACGGAGCAACGTCACACACAGCGTCTCTGCCACAAGTTGGTGAAATTTTCCCTGGCAAATTGATCTCCAGGAGAGGTGACATTAATTGGCCTCCACGAAGTTCTGATTTAACTTCTATGGACTTTTTCCTATGGGGATATCTCAAATATAAAGTTTACGCCAATAAACCAACTTCTCTGGCGCATTCGAAAGAAAATATTCGCCACGAAATAGCAGCCATCGCGGAGTCTACCTGCCGAGCCTTCATAAGAAATTTTACTGTTCGACAAAATGAGTACCGCAAACGCGAGGGTTTACATTTGGGCGATATTATTTTTAAGAAATAAATTCTCAAATTTTGTACTTTAATAATTATTATTATAAAGTTTCAATCCTGGGTTTGATTTGCAGCAATTTCTTCTATTCGTCTCTTCCATTCTTCCCTGTCTTGTGCGGCTCTTTTGAAATCTGCATATGATGAGCAGCGCACGTCCACCAACAGGCCCTCCAGGTACTCTCGGCGTGGGTGTCCCCTCGGTCATACCCTCCATTATGGCATCCAAGAGGCCTTCTTGTCGTATTACATGGCCGACTTACTGTATTATTAAAATTTCTACAATGAGAAAGTGCGTTTGTGTCCCAAAACATGTTTGTGAAAAGTGCAAAAAAGTGTTGTGAAAATACAGTGTTTTCAATAAGTTATTTAAATGTTAATCCACAACACAAAGTGATGGCGATATACAAGAAAAAAATACACTTAATATAATGTGAATAACAAAAATAAATTCTTTTATAAAATGTTTTCAGTTTCATTTCACTTGATTTTTAGCATTTAGCTGAAGGTGGCAGCGAGCTGTCGAAACCCTTTGAAGCTAAAAATCAAGTGGAATAAAGCTAAATACTAATTATAATTTTTGTTTCATTATTAACAATTAACTTCTACCAAGAAATTTTGTTTAAAAACACTAAACATAATTCGCATTTCATAAAGATTTGTTTAATTTAATACGGTTTTATAAATTTCGCTTTATTATGGGAACATTAAAATTATTTTAATATTGCCACAATAAAGCGAAACAAGTAAAACTTTATTTACGATTTTAAATCACGTTTAAAAAGCGAATTTTAGATTACACAAACAACAACTCATGAAGGTAGGTACAATTGTATAATCAATTTTGGTCCGTTTATTTTTCAACAACGACACACTGTGCGATTAGTTTTAATACTTTCAAACATAGGGTTAAAATATAAAAACTAAATATAATTAGTAAATTAAATAACAAAATTTATAAATAATTATAAAAATTTTGTAGTAAACTATTTTTTAATTAATTTTATTTTACAAAAGAAAAATCAGAAGAAACCGAATTTTAACTTTTTTTTTTAATTTTAGATAATAAATGACATTTTAGGTGAAGCATATATTTGCAATCGCGATAAAATGATTTTTTTTAATACTACAAACTAATTTAATTCTATATAATACTTTAATTAATTAAATTAACCCTATTACGTCAAATATGCCTGCAAGTGTTGCTTTTTCCTTCATATTTTCACACACCATAAACAAAAAACTAACAGATTTTATCGTACCATAGATGATCACGTGAAAATAATCAATCTATTAATATCCATGGATTCACGGTCCAGAGTGTACGTTAAAATCTGTTATATAATCACCATCATCACCTTAGAATTAAAATGGTAAGTTGTTTTAATCCTTAGAATGCTCAACGTCGATATATCGCTGCTCCCAAAACCGCCGAGAAATGCTATTATAACAACGATCGCCGATGTCTAAAAGACGACACATCATTTTTCGGATAAGAATACTTTCTGTGTGATGAATAGTGCATCTCGCTCATACATTTGTACGAACAAGCATGAGAGATAGAGATAGCGCTAGAGACGGTTCGCGCGTTATTTTATTCATGCACGAAATACATAGAAATGTATGCAACTTCACACACGCATATAGAAATGGTAGCATTTACAAAAATATATGTTTTTAGACTTTTTCTTTTTTGTACACTTTGTATATACAACACTAACTTTAAAAAAAATTGCATATCAGACATGTTTCGGACAACCGGTCCTTCCTCAGTGATATTATAAAGATACATATTTAAAATATTATAAAATTGTTTACAAATATGATCAGTTTTGACAGATGTTATAATGATTTATTTTGGAACGTTTATGCTTTTGTTATAACAAATATTATGAATTAATTCTCGAAATTTTAGTAATTATCAAATAAATTTAACGTCAAGTCTAATCTTTCATTTATTTCCTTTGTTGTAAGTAATTATCTGAACCCATTGGGGTTCAGATAATTACTTACAACAAAGATTTTAAATTGATTCATAATATTCATTTTAAATTTTAAATTGATTCATAATATTTGTTATAACAAAAGCGTATTCGTTCCAAAATAAATCTTTATAACATCTGTCAAAACTGATCATATTTGTAAATAAGTTTATAATTTTTTTAAATATGTATCTTTATAATATCACTGAGGAAGGACCAGTTGTCCGAAACATGTATGATATGTAATTTTAATTTTTTTTAAAGTTATTGTTGTATATACAAAGTATATAAAAAAGAAAAAGACAAATAAAACATTTACAACACAAAGTATGGTGAACATAGAATAAATAATATTTTTATTTGAAATTCCATGTTAGAAGTTCATTGTAAATAATGAAAATAACTATTTAAAATGTATATTTAGTTAAAATCCACTAATGTTTGTGTCTTACCGGTTTCGGCAGCTCGCTGCCATTTTCTTATGGTAGCATTTCTCGCTAGTGTTTTGAAAAACATTATGGTAACCAAAGAGTATAAATGTTTTTGTTTTAATTATTGTTTTTTACGAGTTTTTTATCGTCGTTAGCAATAACATACGTTCTAGCGATACCCTAAAAAAAATGCGGGATGCGTTTTATGTTACAGGCCGATAATTTTTAATAGTGGTGTTCTAGGAGACAGAACGTTTGGCTCCTAATCCAGGGGACTTGGGTTCGACCCAGGACACGACCATATTCCTTTTTTTATAATAATAAGCCATTTTCAGCTCATATTGAAGATTGTCTTCTCTTCTCCGGTCTCAATCTAATGATTTATATGCAGCAAGGCGACGCATCTCCTCTTCCACTCCGCTCGGTCCTCGGCAACTCTCTTCAACTCCGCATAAGAGGTGCAGCCCATAGTTCAGCAAATTTGGTCTAGGTACTCCTGGCGAGGTCGTCCTCTGCCAATCGATTCCCTCCAATACATCATGCAGGAAACATTCATGTCGCAACACATGACCAATCCATCTCCTATTCTCTTTAACTCTGCTGAGAACTTCCTCATTTGTAATGTGGTCCCTCCATGAAACATGAGAAATTCGTCGGTAGGTCCACATCTCAAATGACTCCAGCCTTTTGCGTTCTCTTTCGCCCAGACACCAAGTCTCGCAGCCGCACAGTAAAACACTCCACACCAATGTTTTTATCAGTTGTTTTCGAAGATTTAGGTCTATGTTGTTGGACTCGAATATTTTAGATTTTTTGTTGAAGACAAGTTTAGCCTGGTGGATACGACTATATACTGAAGATTGTATAATTCATATAATAAAATGTAATCTTCTTCTCGAAATGATTGAGGTTCGTGTCCACCCTGTAAACCATTGACCACGGCACGCCATGCGCTTCTGTAACCCGTCAATATCCAGGCTGTAGCTAATGAGAGTCCAGTCAGATCCCTGATTTGATCGGACCAGCGACTTGGTGGTCGTCCTTGTGGTCGCTTTCCCTCTACTTTGCCCATGATGACGAGCTTTTCAAGGTTGTCCTGATCTCTCCAAAATACTTCAACGCTCTCTGAAAACACATCCGTGAGAGTCTTGCCCTGATACCCAGCTGGTCAATGATCGAATGGTTTGTTCTTCTTGCCTTCCAGGGTATACGCAGCATTCGTCGCCTGCACCATATCTCGAAAGCATCAGTTTTGGACCTCTCCGATGTTCGCATACTCCAAGACTCGCAACCATAAAAGAATATGGAAAAAAACATTGATCTTTAGTGTCAGTTTAAAAAAATAAATAATAATAATTAAAGGATTAATTGTATCTCAATAGAGACGAAGATGCAAATTGGAAACAGAATATGGTGATCGAGGTGTTTACAGGACTTATGACCTGTCATTGGTTGGGTTAAGCGCACGCTTTATGTAATACAACATTCCCCATTCTATAATACATAAAATTATTTGTATTTATGCTCTTACTCACAAGCAATGAACATTATAATTAGTCCGGTTGGCGATCACTGCAGCGAAGGCATCTCTGCATTTCGTAATTTAAAAAATCGAAGGCATTTCGTAATTTAATTTTTTTTTATATGTGAGTCAATTTAATTAATAAAACCTGCTTGTTTTTTGCATGTTTCTCGGAAAATTACCTGAAGGTAAGGTGGTAAACGAGTCCATTGTTTAGGCCGAAATACTATAATAGTTCAACATTATTACTGTTAAAATTTAAAACACTGTTATAATATCACAATTTCTTTTTATTTACTGAGAGTTTCTAAACTATTATAATTTTAATTTACTTACATACAGTAAAAAAAACTATTTTATCTGGATTCTCTTGTTTTAACTTTAATATAAAATTCATTACATTCGCTTTAGTACAAAGAGGGTCTATGATATAGAGGGTGTTAATGTCACAACCTGATACAAATGGGGCCGTAAATCTACCGCGGGCCATTAACCCCTCGTATTTGAGATGCCCTGCCCTTAGTGCCAGGCTTAGAATTATTACCAGTTTAATAAAAACCTTCTTTATTTTTTAATTTTCAAGTGGACCAATTAATAATTGATTATTTTTAAGTAATAAACATTGAAATTAAACATTTATTTATTAAAAATATCGTTTTGAGATTTCAGTACTTTTAAATTTTTTTCTTCTTCTTCTTCAAGTGCCCTGTCGGGTCCCTCCAACGTTGGCGATCACCTCGACGAACCTGTCCCTGTCCTGCGCCGCTCGGAACAGCTCCTCCACACTTCGGATGCCGGTCCACCCCCTCACGTTTCGCAGCCAGGACATTTGTCTCCTTCCGGGCCCTCGGCGTCCCTCAACTTTCCCCTCTAATATCAGTTGGAGAATCTGGTACTTTTCCCCACGCAGTATATGACCCAGATATGAGATCTTTCGAACCTTGATAGTTGATAACAATTCCCTGTCAACTCTAGCTCGCCTCAGGACTTCGGTATTGGTAACCATGTCTGTCCAGGGAACTCTAAGCATTCGGCGATGGAGCCACATTTCAAATGCTTCCAGTCTGTTCATTGAGTTAACTTAAAGGGAAATCCTGGACATGGACACCCGGCCTTTCTGGTCAGGTAGTGCCGGACTCCGACCCGCTAAAACCCTTCATCTTCTGTCACATCCCGGTTTTTGCCTTTCGGCCTACCCAGAGATATGATCTTGTCCTATGGGGCTCTTCCTTCCTGGTTTTCGTCACGTCCTTTTGTCTTCATTACATTTACAACAAGGTCCTGTATCAACCTCCAATTTTCTCTCTAGCCTATCATGATCGGCATGATGTTGTCTGGTGACAGTCCTTGTACGGGACAGATTGCTCCCGTACTATTAATATTTATTAAGGCCGCTGACTGCTGCTCGTCTCCGATGTAATGTAGATGGTGAAAGCAGAGAATACGGCGTGATGATGCTTGTGTCTAATAAAACCAAGCTTTATTATATTGCGGCAATTCGTGCAGGAGCTGAAGGAAAGCGACCAACGGCCACTGTTTTCCGAGAATTCTTCGATTTATTTTGTCAGAGCCACTGCATACAACTTCGTTACTATGCGCTTCCACTCCTTACCGACCGCCTTATTTATTTTAACAAATGACAGAAACAAATTAAAACTTAAAATAATATAAAATTACTAACATTAATTAAATAAAATGAACATATTTGTAAATAATGAAATAAAATAATAATAAAAATTTAAAATAATAATCTATTTACATACGTCCGATACAGTCCTGTTGGGCAAATCCTGCTCTCCAAATTTATTATTTCTTGTTGCCATCTTGGGCATTTAAATATGGTGTGCTCTGCGTCGTCTCTACCCTTCCTGCAGTATTCGCACTCTTATGAATTTGCCTTTCCGATATTCCCGATATATGTAATTCCGATAAGTACGAGTAAAAAACACCGTGTCCTATGATTTCAGTACTGATTTAACCCTTTTAACACCGATTTTTTTGTGTGTTTAAGTACTCAGTTAACCTTTATCGCACCAAGTAGTAAAACATGCGAATCATAAGTTGCAAATGACGGTCTGGAGCATTAAACGCATCCTAACGGTATCCTGTTAAAATTAGTCTTAAAATTTGATTTAATAATTTCTTGTTTTAAATAATAAAAACTTAAATTAAACATATCTTTTGTTTCTTGAACAATGATGTAAAACTCCATATTAAATAATTAATACGAAAGAAAACGTCCGTTTTCTAGACGTTTTATTATATTTTACGGGAATGACATGTTTTGCCTTCAGATAACTAACTAACTAACCAACCATCACGCCGTCTCCCCGAAGGGGTAGGCAGAAAGAATGGACTGCCACACTTTTCTTTCCTGACATATTTCTCACGCTTCCTCAACATTCATACATCGTGTCATTTCTCTGACTTCTCACATGGCCGACATTCAATATTTGATTTATTTGATTGTGCCGCGTTTTCCTCGGTCTTCCTCTATTTCTGGTTCCATTTACATCTTTAACGTATACTTTTTTTTACCATTTTTTCTTTATTCTTTCTTCCCATGTGTCCAAACCATTTTTTTTTTTTTTTTTAAAAAGACTAATACCAAAGATTTAAATCAATGATGTTAGAATTTATTTTACAATCTTCAATATGAACAGAAAATAGCTCATTAATATGAAGAAGGAATCTGGTCGTGTCCAGGCTCGAACCCAAGTCCCCTGGATCAAAAGCCAAGCATTCTATCCCCTAGACCACCACCCGATCTTAATGATCCTATCATTATTTTGTTCATAACACATAAGATAAGATGTTTAATAATGCTTTAGTAAGTCGAAACATGCCATTCTCATAAAACATAACAAAACTTCTAGAAAAAATACGTCTTCATTCGTATTAATTAAGATTAAATGAGCAAATGTTTTTTTTATTTCAGTACTGAGTTAACCTTTATGGCAGTAATTTCTTTTTCGTGTTTTAAGTACTCAGTTAACCTTTTTCGCGCCGAGCAGTAAAAATTACGAAACGTCGGTTGCAGATGATGACGCCATTCCGCTGCGCACGGGATCGGCGTTCCGAGACCGCGGCGCCCCCCTGGACGACTCGCCCGTCGTGAAGAGCCCCCCGGAACCAACGCGCGTCAAGTCTCCGGAGCAGATGAACATGCGCTCGCCGGATCCGGTCAACTGGACCGTGCCTCTGGACACGGGCAAGACGTTCACCGTCACGCAAAACGTCAAGAGTGGTAAGGCTGCGCTTAAAACGCTATCAAATAAGGACACCATCTTGAACCAGGGACCCAACCACCAGTTACCCCAACGACCAGTTACCCCAACAATCAGTTACCCCAACAACCAGTTACCCCAACAACCAGTTACCCCAACAATCTGTTACCCAACAACCAGTTACCCCAATAACCAGTTACCCCAACAACCAGTTACTCCAGCAATCAGTTATCCCAACGACCAGTTAACCCAAAACCCAGTTACCCTAATAAGCAGTTACCCAAATAACCAGTTACCCCAAAAAACAGTTACCTCAAACCCTACCTCCCCCCATTACAAGCTACCTCAATAAATAGTTACCCCAATAAACAGTTATTCTAATAAGCAGTTACCCTATAAACCAGTTACCCAAATAGCCAGTTACCCCATAAACCAGTTACCCCAATAACTACTTACCCCAATAACCAGCTACCTCAATAAATAGTTATCCCAATAAACAGTTACCCCAACAACCAGTTATCCTAATAACCAGTTACCCCAATAACTACTTACCCCAATTACTACTTACCCTAATAACCAGTTACCTAAAAAAATAGTTACCCAATAACCAGTTACTCCAATAACCAGTTACCCCAATAACCAGTTACTCCATAAACCAGTTACCCCAATAACCAGATACCCTAATTACTCATATTATAATCTTCTTATTCTTAGTTCAAGTCGTATGATCTGTTAATGACGGTTAGCTGTTATCCAGCCATCTCTCCATCTCTTCGGCGGCCTTCCTGGTAATCTCAGAATATCTGGGTTTGAAAGATTCAATTTTTTATTATTTGTACTTTCAGACGATTTGATGAAGCGCCCGGGTTCCGACTTCAAAGGGGGCTGGGGCGGCGACGACACGCACAGCGCCTCCTTCTCCGCCCCCCTGGAACCCCTGGAGAAGCAAGGTACGCCCCCTGATCAGAAGCCGCCCCCCGTGCAGCACACCGCCGCATAGACCACGCTGGGAGAACGAACCAAACATTAAAAAAAAAACAGTTCAAAAATGGAACAAAACAAATGAACATCAGTCTTCTGTCACTGGAGATATTTAATCGCCGCAGCGTTTTTTTTTTATATATTTTTATTTTATTTACGAAATATTGTGTAGACATTTGGTTTATAGCATTTTTTTTCGAAAATCGAACCATTTATAATCGATTGGTGCAATTGGTTTTTTAGTGCGTTTTTTTAATCACATTTGATGACGGGACGCTTATGAATTGTGTTTAAAAAAAAACTACACCATCTTAGTGAACTTTATTTTATTTTATTTGCATTCTTCTTTTTCTTATACAGCATTTGCTTCGTAGTTAAAATGGCTTAAACGCTTTTATTTTATTTAAATATTTATATATTTATTTTTTATCTTTGCAACGCGATTAGATATGTACCATATATAAAAGCAAAAAAAAATAGGTTTTAAGATGTATTGAATTGATGTTAGAGAGTAGGATATGAGAAAAAAAGATAAAGTAGTTAAATGTGTATTGAAATTAAATCATAAATAGAATTTTATAATGAATCATTCCTTATTAGATATCTATTGATAACAAATTTCTGAAGTGATATCACAGCACTTCATTCGTTATAATTATTTTTTATTTACATGTATAATATATCGTAAAGTTTCTAGTCGAGTTTCTTTAGATTCATGTGAAATGTCACATTGTATCTATTATTTATTTTATATTACGATAAATGGGTTGTGTTGTTGGATTTTGGGTATTTCGGAGTTTGTCTCATTCTTCATCTTCAGGAGACCATCTTGTTTTTACATTATTATCAAGTTAATTCATAATATTTCTAAAACAATTAAATCGAGGGTTATATTTTCAAACATGCAAGTGTCATCATTTAAAAAATATTATAGTTTAAAAAAAAGACATATCTATTTAACCTATTTACTGCTATCAGTGTTCAAATTAATTATTGATTATTATTATTATTATGTTGAAAAATCTCCTTACATCATTACAGCGCGAGCCAAATCGATGTAACTAACTAACTAACTAACCCTTGAAATGTGACATGGGTTATTCACGCCTGTAGCACAGGGAAACGAAAGCGAAACGGACCCTATCGCTTTCGCATAGTACGACCGAATGCGAACCGAATCTACCCCATTTTTGACGTTTGACAGCTAAACGCTGACACATTCGATTTATACTGTAAAATAACAGGTGGCATTTCTGAGGTGACAGTTTGTCTTACAGAGACAAAGTATAGATTATAATTTAAAAATTGGACGGTCGCCCTCGGATAGATAAAATGTTTTTTTGACCGGAGCGAAACTGCGAAAATCTGACACGTACGAACTTGTTGCGGACGTTAGACGAACTGAAATCGACCCGCTTACGTTCTGCGTGTTGTGATGACTCATTTAAAAACACGATATAAAGAGTTTCGCTATTCACTAGAGTTTCGCATACGCTTCGCTTTCGCTAGAGTGCGCAACAGGCGTCAGGGCTGCGCTATCG
Organism: Lepidostoma basale; assembly: GCA_022606425.2. NCBI lineage: Eukaryota > Metazoa > Arthropoda > Insecta > Trichoptera > Lepidostomatidae > Lepidostoma > Lepidostoma basale. The sequence goes on from JAHDVF020001251.1 coordinate 3,002,343, forward strand.
CAACGTCAGCAGTAAATAGGTTAATTTCGCGTAAATTAACATTTGGAAAGAGAATCTTAATCACTGCATAATCCGCTTTATTTATTACTCATTTTTTTATATATATGAAAATATTATCTACGTGTTTCAATGGTGACGAATTTATACCCAAGGATAAAGGAGGTCCCTTCCGAAACATGTGATGTAAAATATATTGTATATATATATTTTTTTCGTCATTTGACATAAACTCTTTGGATTAAAAATTCTCATGGTTACAATTCTGCGGATTGGTCTGCAACATGCTTCACTCGTTCCCTACACTTAGTCCTGTCTCCAGACAATCTTTTCATCACCATGTGGCTGCCACGTCTCTTATCACCTGATCCATATAGGAGTCCTTGACCGGCCTCTGCAATTTCTGCCCTCAACCATTCCCTCTGCGATAGCAATAAGCAGGCCCTGATGCCTGATGTTATGGGCAATCCTTCCGAACATTTGACTCGTTTCTCCGGCCCTTATCATTACCTTTATAATTAAAGTGAATTATTCTTCAAGTGCCCTGTCGGGTCCCCCCAACGTTAGCGATCACCTCGGCGAACATGTCCCTGTCCTGCGCCGCTCGGAACAGCTCCTCCACACTTCGGATGCCGGTCCACCCCCTCACGTTTCGCAGCCAGGAAATTTGTCTCCTACCGGGCCCTCGGCGTCCCTCAATTTTCCCCTCCAATACCCAAGAGAAGGTGGTACTTTTCCCCACGCAGTATATGACCCAGATGTGAAATCTTCCGAACCTCGATAGTTGATAACAGTTCCCTGTCAACTCTAGCTCGCTTCAGGACTTCGGTATTGGTAACCATGTCTATCCAAGGAATTTTGAGCATTCTGCGATGGAGCCACATTTCAAATGCTTCCAGTCTGTTCACTGAGGTGACTTTCAAGGTCCACGTTTCACATTCATACAATAAAACAGACCACACATAGCATTGGCGGAGTTTCAAGTTTATTTCATCATTGAAGAAAAGTTGTTTGAAAATACTATACAAACAACTTTTCTCCACGCAGTACGTATAAAGTGGATTATACAGTGTATAACACTTTTTCTTTCAAATTCACAATTAAATAACATAGTCTTAACGCCCCTACTTTCTATAAAGTGAAAATAATATTTCAAATGATTTTATAGCGTTTTAAAATGTTTGTTTTATATTTTGATTTAAAGTGTAAAATTGCTTTGTTTTTGTTTTATATTTTGGTTTAGCTGATATTTTATAGATAAGGCATGATCTATCGCTCACTCTTGACTTCTTTCTTCACGTGTTTGGTTTACTTTGTGCTTGATTCTTATGTTTAGTTAATGTTACCTTGAACACGATGCATTTTCAGAAGTGGCCACCGTGCACCGGTCGCCTTCCGCCGGCCCTTCCAAAGAGGCCTTCCCCCCGAAAAGTGTCGAGATATCTCAGAGACCGCTAGCGAGCCTTAAGCATGCCAAAACCCCTACCAGCCCCCCGAACCTCACCCCAATAGACGAAACGAAGGTTCTAGACGTCGCGAAGCCGGCCGTCAACGGGGGCGCGTGCAGCCCCGACGCGGCAGACACAAGACTGCCGGGCCCCCAGATAGTTCTGGACGACACCTCGTTCGAGATGGCCAACTTGATAAAGGGCGCTAAACCAGACAGCTTCAAGCCCACGGAGGCAACGCAAACCAGCCATGGAGTCGATACAGCGGTGGTCCCACCCACCAACCAGGCGTCCATCGCCGCAGAAGTACTGGAAAAGGCCAGAACGAGATTCGACCAATTTTGGGGGAAAAAGGACGGCGGCAATGACAGCGTCTAGGCCGGCCATAGAACAAACAAAAAAAACGCTTTCAAACGTAGGAATAATGTTTTAATTTATCAATAGTAAAAAATATATATATAAACATATGTAAAAAAAATGCCTGTTAGATAATATGTAAGATAGAGCAGATTTATTGTGAAGAGAATCGGATCACTTTGTAACCTTCATTTTTGATATAATTCGGTGCTGCTGGTGTGAAAGTCTCTGGTTCTGGTTTTCACACGCTCGCATGTGGAGAGTATTGGGTGGAAATCTACAAAACGCCTCACGAAAGCTTCAATTCGATTCGCGAATGCTTCAATGAATTATGGTGCTCCGTTTTGGAACGAGGATATTTAACGCATCTGTGAGTAGTTGCGATGGAAGATTTGCAAACCGCTTTAACAGGTTGACTGCCGATCGCGCATCTGTGCGTGGTGAGAGTGCCCGGGATCACGCCATAGCGCGTGATAAGTGTGTTACTTGCGTAGTAATAAAAAAACGTTCTTATATACGCACGTAAAAAGTTATACTTCTTTGGCGTAAGATGACAAAAAAATAATAAATGATGAGGGAACGACATGGAAAACTGACTTCGGGGTGGGATTTTGCAGGGTTGTAGTACTCTTCAAGAGTCATCGATTGTTAAAGTAAGAAAGCGCAACGGTGAGATAATTTCTAGAAAAAGAGAAGAAGAAACAAGAGAATACTTAGAGAATCGAAAACTAAGATTCGAACCCATAACCATCCGGTCAGTGGAAGGACGCACAAAACACCTAAGCCGTTTGTACGTTTAAGAACAATGACGAAATTTAATATACGTAAATGGAGTTCTGGTCCCATCCCTAATGTATGGAAGCGAAACATGGAACTGGCAGGAAAAGGATGAAAGCAGAATAAATGCGGTAGAGATGAGGTCCCTGAGACTTATATATGGTAGAAGAATCTCAAATGCTGATATAAGAAAGGAATGTAGAGCGAAAGAAGGTATTATGAACAAAATTATGAAAGGATCGCTGCGATGGTTCGGACATATGGAGCGCATGGATGGAGAAAGAATGGTTAAGAAAGTATACGTTAATGATGTAAATGGAGTACGGAGTCGAGACAGACTGAGGAAAACATGGCATGACCAAATTAATCAAATTTTAAAGGTTGGTCATGTTAGAAATCGGAGGAATCGACGTGCGTGTATGACTCGTTGTATGAATGTGAAAGAATCTAAAGAGGTTTGCCAGGATAGAGTAGTGTGGCGGTCCATTCTCTCTGCCTACCCCTGCGGGAAAACGCCGTGATGGTTTGTTTGTTTGTAAGATACAATCTTAAATAAAAGTCTTTTTTTTTTCTTGAAATTTTCTCGACTGCAGCGCTTTTTTATTTTGACAATTGACGACTCATAAGGGTACTACCACCCTGCAAAACCCCATCTCGAAGTCAGTTTTCTATGTCGTGCTTCCCTTTGTTAGACAGAAAAAATATTAATTCACATAAAATATAATAAAACTTATTTGTTGAATTTCCATTGTTATTCATCATTGAGTGTTAACTTCATATTGTCGCACTTGTGCAATAGGGTGCGTGCGCAGCTCTCAATTTAACCCTCTATCAAAAGCGCCAAAAGATATAACTTTAAAAAATTAGCATGTCCCGCTCTTCGCTCTTGTTGGAATGGCACTGAACATGATAAATAGGTGCGCTTGTGGAAGTTTCTATGTAAGGGTTAAGCTATGGTTCTTTAGTAAAATTAATTTCGCTTCTACTCACAATCACCAATTTGAGGTTAAAATGTTTATTCTAGTTGTTAAGATCATATGTCATTGGATATTTGACAAAATATAAAAGACCTACATGCAAAACCAGGGCGCCCTAATGCATTTTAGGGTTGCCAGGTTAAAAAATCTCCCGAATTGTAAGGTTATTCAGAACGACAATACAGAAAATTTTCATTGAGATCAAATAAAAAAATTACAAAAACGATTTACGTAATAATTTATTTAAATAAACAATTATTTTAATCAAACGTTTTCATAGCGACAGATAAAATATACAATCACAAACACAGTTATTTAATTTATATGTATAGCAACATTTATCTGTCATTTCACCAACACGCGCGTTGACTTTTTCGAATGGAATTAATGGCGCAATTATTCTCTGTTCTTCTTCACAAAAAGGCTTTAACTTTGAGAGTAGTCACTCTTTTACTGATTTTTATAATTTTTGGGCATTGTTAGTCTCAAATTAATAAAAAAAAACTAAATGTCACGACGAAACAAACGATGACACAGATCTGTCAGAATGACGTTTGGCGATTAGTTCGAATTTGCACCACCGTCAACTTATGCGTGTAGGCATTGTTACCGCATGAAATTCGAATGGCGTTCTATCGTTCGAAAAACAAAATCACTTTGGAAAACGCACGTTAATAACCACAAAGCAAATTAAAAAACGTTTCAAATGCAAAAGTTTTGAACTTAGAATATTAGAACATAAACATAATTTTTTTTTTTAATATACATATAATTAAGTTAATATTTTTAATGAAAAAAATATATATTATTTGAAATTTGGCTGTTTCTAAACGGGTGTAATTTTTTATTATTGTAAAACAAATGAATGCGATAAATTTCGAAAAATTAGTTTTCAAAAATAGAATGTGACTATTAATGAAAATAAATTTAAAACGGTTGTTGGTATCACTTTAGTAAAAGGTTTTTTTTTTCACTAACTAATTTCCGAAATTCGTTAATGTCTAAAAAATACTCTTAAATGTATATTATTTAAGCTTTCTAGGCTTATATATGGAAAAATGATCATTTTAAACTTTAATAATCAATACGTAAAATAATTTATTATTATATTTCAAAATATATATAATAATATATAATGTATGGCGAATTAAATTCCTTGGTGTCGAAAATGTATGAGGTATGCAAGGAAAAATATTTAATTATGAATGTCGGAAAGTCAAACGTGATGGTTTTTAAGATAATCGAATGATTTTACTGAAATCTCTTAATGAAAGTTCATTTTAAATAATAATAATAAATTATTATTATTATATATAGTTATTAAACTTCCAATTTTGTCTTTATTTCGACAGAAACCATTTTCACCAGGCTCGCTGGCATCGACAGACTGGTACACCGTTTTTAACTGACTCCTTTATATACGTACAGATCAGGGGTGGTAAACATGATTCTATACAAAATAGTATTAATAAATTATATAAAATTTACTGAATTTTACTAGTGCCAACCCTTATGTATGCAAGTGAAGCTTAGTGCTGGCAAAATAAGGATAAAAGCAGGATAAACGCCGTAGAAATGAGATCACTAAAAAGAATGTGCGAGAAAACGTTGTATGATAGAATACCGAACTATGAAATAAGAAAGAAATGTAAGGAAGATGACTGCATCATGAATAAAATTAAAAAAGGATCCCTGAGATGGTTTGGACATATGGAACGAATGGATGAGAGTAGAATGGTAAAAAAGTTGTATACAAGCAGCGTGAGTGGGAAAAGAAGCCGATGATGACCGAGGAAAACATGGCATGACCAAATTAATCAATTACTAAAAGGCTGCCACATTCGAAGTCGGAATAATCGACGTGCGTGCATGGTACGATGTATGAATGTAGAGGAAACCCGAGAGGTATGCCAGGACAGGCCATTGTGGCGATCCATCCTCTCTGCCTACCCCTCCGGGGAAATGGCGTGATGGTTAGTTAGTTAGTTAGTTAGTCACTGAATTTACCTAAATATTGATGTTAAAGTTATTTAAGAGAATTCAGTTTTCAATACAATGGTATTGAAATTGATAACATCTGACATATTTATATATAAAGTTGAAAAATTTAGGAATTTAAATATAATATGTAATATATTTTGGTCCGATGGTTGGGCCCTCCCTTTTGGTTTATCCATCCATTAGTTCATGTTTGAGCTGCAAATGTATTCTGGTGAATGCGATGCGAACGAAAATGTTATGAACAAAATAAAGAAAGATTCTTTAAGATGGTTTGGATACATGAAAAGACAAAATAGTAAAGAAATGGTATGTAAACGATGTGAACGGAGCTAGAAATAGAGAAAGGCCGAGAAAAACGTGGCACGATCTTCTTCTTCTTCAAATGATTGTAGATCTTGCGATCTGTTTATGCAGGATATCAACTTTCTTCCTGTGACGAAGACGACCAGCTTTCTCTCCATCTCTTTGGGGATCGACGACCCTCTGAAGTCTCGTGCATCTTAGGAATTCTTGCTGGATCCATTCTCTCGATATGGTCCCTCCAGAATCGTCTTCTCTGCCTACTCCATCTCACTATGTCTTCAATCTTGCAGGATTTGCGAATTTCTTTATTGGGTATCCTATCTCTAAGGGTTCACCCCACAATAGGTTGCAATGTTCTTATTTATGCTACTCTTAAGAGATGTTTAGTTCTGACAGTGTCTGCTCTTACTTCGATTCCGTAAGTCTAACTTGTAAATTCTAACTTTGCTTTCCACTAGCATATGCTTATTGTCCCAGACAGTGTCCCTTAGACATCCGGAGATAACTGCTGCTTTATTCATCTATGGCACGATCAAATCAATCAAATGTCAAATGTAGGTCACGTAAGGAGTCGTAGAAGTCGACGTGTGTCGACATGACACGATGAATGAATTTAGAGGAATCGAGAGAAGTATATCAGGACAGAAAAATGTGGCAGTCCATTATTTCTACCTACCCCTCCTAGACGGCGTAATGAGATTTCAATAAAACCATTTGTTATGTTTAAAGTTTAAAATGATCTTTTTAGCGTAACATATTTGTGTCTGAGACCATAGCTGATCTGTTGGGTATCAGATGTGCGGGGATATGTCAGACCTTTAACTCGGAGTCGTAGGGGAAAACTATTTTGACTGATTGATGCTAAGGATACAATGTAAGACGGATTTGAGAAGAATGGAAATACGAGAAGATGGATGAATGAACATAAAGTTCGTTGTAGGATTAGCTATGTATGTTTCAAATATAGAATTAAGCCCGGCGGCGTCTTCGAGTGGAACGTGCGATTCGATATTTGAATTTGAACTTTCAAATTAAATTTTGTTCCAATTAAATAAATACATATAGTCAACTTATTTAATTGTGAAAACAGCGTAGATATTGCGTTATGAATTTTTTTTAAAGCTTTTGCTAATAAGCACTAAAAACAAACGAAAATGAAACGAAATGACAGGAAATTGGTTCACATGTATTGTGACGTCACGCGTTACGTCAGATTTTTTTAATAGAAATAAAATTATCCTAATAAAATAATTTGCGGAGCTCTACTACACTCTCACAATAAAAACATATTCTTTGAGAATCATTGTAGTTATTTTTAAAACGAATTTGCAGAAATTACAAATTTGAATTCAATTATTTTCTATTATTATATGTGATTGACATTTGATAATGCCTTAGGCAAAAAATTCTTTCACATAAATTATAATAAAACTTCTAGAAAACGGACGTTTTCATTCGTAATAATTATTGAACTACTAACTTCATCATATCTCTCAATTTTATCCTCGAACAAACGCGCCAAAAGAAATATTAATATATTTAAAAAAAAAACGTTTTTCTTTAAAGCTCCAAAGGATGTCAGTTAAAAGGCAAAGATTACCAACAACAACTGTACAAAGTTTCAACGATGCTTGAACGCAAAGGGAACAAACACACAGACATATATAATCGCAACAGTCACAAATTGTTCTAAGAAGTCTTGTTAAATAAGTTGGGACACCTTTCTTGCAATCTAAAAATACATTTATTATAAAGTGTGTTATTGCCTTGATGAAAAACGAATTTTTGTTTTTAGATGTATGTTCTTTTGTTTGTGATGTCTTAAAAAACTATTGCTATGTTATACTCTCGAATGAACGCTTGTTTAGTGAAATAATTTTTTGAATACCCTGTAGAATTTTCAATTTTATTACAATAGTTTTGATAATAATAAAAATCCATAGAAAACGGTTAGAATTTAGTTGTTTTTGCATGATTTGTAAAGAAGAATTCATTAAAAAATTTAAATTTTCCTATTACATTTTGCATATTACAAATATGTCAAAAAGAGAGTTCCTAAATCATTGATTTTTTCATAATTAGATATTTTATAAAAGGAATAAAATGTTTATATTGTTAATCATATAAAAGTCATTGTAATACATACACTTCAATCTGCAATTTTGTTTCGATATAAAATATTCTGTTCGGAGTGTTCTTGTAAAAAAAATATAACCTCAAAATAAATTCAAAGGCAATGTTTGATTTAACACATTGAAATATTTCTTGTAGATCAAATCATAAATAGCTTGTTTAATTTGTATTAATATATTACATATAAGGTGTACATCTACCAGATATGCAAAGTCGTCAATATTATACTTCACGTTTACAGGTAATTGATACTTGACGAAAAATATTTATAGTTGGGCGGTAATCTAGGAGACAGAACGCTTGCCTTATAAATCTGGGGCATGAGTTAATTCTAGACACTGCCCAATTCCTTCTTCATAATAACGTGTACAGTTTGAATATTGTATAATTCTAATACCATTCATTTAAATCCTGAATGTTTACCTTTTATTTTAAATGTGGTAAGTAATACATCTATGTGTGCTTTCAATTGATAAATATAAAAAAATGTGTCACTTTAATAAACAGCATCAGCTTGTATCCGTCCACTGCTGGACATAGGCCTCTTCCATCTGCTTCCATGTCTGTCGATCCTGGGCATCATGCATCCATGTTGTACCTGCGTTCCGCCTTTAATATATCGTCAAAAGTTGAGGACGTTCTGGTTTCCTGTTCGTAGTTTTAGGATGCCAGCAAAGGAGAATTTTTGTCCATCTATCATCAGATTTACGAACAACATGACCTACCCAGCGTCAATTTAGCGCTGTCACTCTGCCGATGATGTCTGACACTCGTGTTTTGGCTCTAATTGTGGTGTTCCTCGCCCTGTCCACTATACTGATCCCAACATTGCTCTTTTCTGCATTATGCTGACAACAATAACAGACCATCACATTATTTTCCCTGAAGGGTAGTCAGGGCGAATTGATTGTCACACTACTCTATCCTGACACACCTCTCTAGCTTCCTCCAAATTTTTGTATATATATATCGAGTTATAAACGCAAGTCAATTCTTGAAAGTGACAAGATTATTTAATAATTTAACAAATAAAATAGTCTTCAACCAGTCATAACATACGGAGCCGAGACGTGGACGCTGAAGGACTTAGTGTGCAAGTTCCAGGTCATACAGTACGCCATGGAAAGAAACATGCATGAAATAAACTTGAGAGACCAAATGACTTAAGTGGCTCTGAGGATAGGCGGGCTGAAGTGGCGGTGGGCTGGCCATATTGGTCAGAGAATCTACAACGGATGGGGAAGACGGGTTCTGGAGTGGATTCCGTAGAGTTGGACATCCCCCTGCCCGCTGGATCGACGATGTTAAAAGGATTGCTGGACGTGGATGGATGAAAGTGGCGATGGATAGGAGCAGTGGCGTGCTTTGGGAGTGACTTACGTTCAGCAATGGACGACAGACGGCTGGCAAGAAAAAAATATAAAAAACAAAATGTGATGATCCTACTTTCATCCTTCTTTTGCCAGCTCACTTTCACATTTATGTACTGCAATCTTTGCAACTATTTTGCAAATTATACTTTAAATGTTCAATGTTTTATATCAAGTATCAAAAATCCTGTAAATATATTTGAAAAAAACCTAGATATATGTAAGTATAATACTTAAATATTGACCAAATTTTAACATTCCTTAAACTGTGACGCACAAAACTGATTTTAGTGAAATTTGTTAATTTGTTTAAAAATTATTTTGTTGAATTCATTATTTATATACATATTACTAACACCTATTATTTAGTGTATTTCATTGTTATATTAACAATTACTTATATAATTTGATGTTAATATATTTTTAAATCAATTTAAATATATGTATGAATGAATTGCATTATAAAAATATTATTTATTTTAGTGACTGCATATATATTGCTGTATTTTTCTTTATTGTATTCCCTTTCTCTTGTACTTGCAACGAAATTTAAATATTTGGTTCCAAAACATCAAAACAGAAAAGTCACTGCCTAACCTAACCTCAATGTTGTTTAAAGCCATGACACTTGAAACTGGTGCTTCTTTAGTTTGCATTTGAATTAAATAAAAATATAATGTTTAGATGTTAAAAAGTGCATATTCTGGTAATTTAATTAGAAGTGGAAAATAAATTAAAATTTTGAATCGTGTCATAAAGGTAGGATTTAAACGCAAGAGAATTTTTAAATAACGTAATGTTGATAAAGGCATTTTGCTTTTTATGATTCCGTGGCATTTGGCATCTGCATTTTTGCAAGTTCAATAAATTAGGGAGACGGTCGTATTTTGACGGTTTGCAAGCAAGAGCGAAGATAATATTTTTCGAAGCCAATTTTAGCGTAAAAGATAATTCTGTCCATTTTTGTATGAATAAAACCAGATCCAGTCTTAAAAGTTAGAAATGTACTCACCGACCTCTCTTCGTCCATATTCTTATCTAGCTACCACCATTTTGCCACTTTACGGTCATTGATAATCCAATATTTTGCTACAATTATATCCAAATATGTTTTTTTACGACTACTAGTTGAACTTTTGTATGAAATGACACTGTGCTAAACAATCTTTATCATTTGTTATCACACACAAACACGGTTAATGTCATTTATTCTTTCTTGAACAATGATGTAAAACCAAATAAGTGAAAACTCCTGTTTTCTAGAAGTTTTATTATATTTTATAGAAATTATTATTGTTTTGTTAAAAAGCTCTTTACATCATTACAGCACGAGCCAAATCAATGTAAAGGGTAAAGAAACTCATAATATGTGATAGGTAGCTAATCTATCGCAATTTCATTAAAGATAATGTGAGAATCACACTGTTATCATCATTCATAACTGTTGCCACTCTGCTATGATGAAATGATAGCTTTCGCCTTGCAAAGACATAAATTTTGTCTAAATTTGATAGATCACATTTGTCTACATTATCTATATTTGATTAAGTCTTATCAAGGCGAATTCTCATTCTCGCGAAATATATAATTAAGCCTACATGAATCAGACGTTTTAATTTGTATAAACGGTTAATGTCAGTATCAAACTAAATTTGAGATCTGTAATGTTTAGTAAGTTTAATTTTATTTACATATTACTAAACATTTGTAACATTGGCAGGGCGATACATGTCATTCCAATAACATTTCATAAAACTCCTAGAAAACAGACGTTTTCATTCATATTAATTGTATATTCAGTATTAATATACTCTTGGGACAGTTTAATTTATTATATTATAATTCATTGAAAATCAATTATAATACAAATAATATATTTAAATTTCAGTTAATAACAAGAAAATGTATATGTTATTTCTTGAACAATGATGTAAAACTCCAAATTAAATATATAATACAAGTGAAAACATCAGTTTTCTAGAAGTTTTATTATGTTTTATTAGAATGACTTATGTAACCCCTTTTTTTAAAAGCGAAATATGCCCATTCCCATAAAATATAATAAAACTTCTAGAAAACAGATGTTCATAAAATATTATCATATTTTGTAATATGAAATATCTTTTTTATTATATAATAATTTATATTCAATATTTATATTTCAATAGATTTTTCTGTATTAATTTAGAATTAATGTGCTTTATTGTTTACTTCACTATTAAAAAACCTTTTTTATTAATAATAATTAAAGAAAATGGTGTATTACAATACATACGCATAGTTGTCTGAAAATGTTGAATGAAGAATTTGCAGGAAAATTTTTAATTTATGATTTTATAATACTGTTATTTATAAATAGCTAGATCCATTAAGCATTATATTTGTCATATGTTATAGTTTATGGCGACAGAACATTAATTATTAAATTGTTTAATAATTTCTATAGGTACGGCCCCTTTAATTTAAAAATCCTTCAACTGTTAATATCTCTATATCAAAGTAATTATTTATATGCTGGTTACAGAGATTATATACAAATCAAAAAGTTACGATACAAATTGAAGTGAAATATTTTATTTAAAGCATAGTGTGTGAAGTTACAATATGTGAACATAAGTTCATACAGAATATTTAACTTGTAAATCTCTTTTACTCTTTTAGTGCGGCTGGCTACATCAGCAGTACTTCGTCTCTATTGAGATACAATTAATGATGTGGCCACATTTCAGATGCTAAGTAAACTTGATAAATATTATCTTTCTAGGGTCTTCTCCTATTTAAAAATGCCTCCCTAGAATGGGTTATCCCAGTTGGAAGTTATTCAAATCAGTTAGTTTTCTCGAAAGATATTGCAAACAAAATTAATATTTAATTAACCATGTACTGAGTAAATGATCTATATCTATACCTATGCAGCCCCCATCTGGAGCCACGCAGCTCAGAGTCACACACGTAAACTTCAAATCCTGCAAAACAAGGTCATCCGGCTTGTGCTGGGTGCTCCCTTTTGGACCAGGATTACACAACTTCACCTAGAGGCGGGTCTCTCCACTCTAGACCACCACATTCACACACTGGCCGAGCGTTTCTTTCAGGGGGTCGCCACACACCCAAACCCCTCTATACAAGAAACCTCTAATTACACCCCCGATATTCACCACAGTCACAAGCGCCCAAAACAAATTCTCCTTCAGAGACACACCACGGGCCACACCTCACAATCACTTCCCTCTTTCCTACCAGAACCCCTCCCAACCGTCACCCCCCCAGATCCACCTTAGACGTGTAAAAAAAAAAGTACAAATAATGTACTATAACTATTTAATGTCCTCCTAATCCTTCCCTCATTACCCCATCCTACATAACATATCCTCATTCCCAACAAAGTCACTTCCAACAGGTGGTGGAGCAATAGCCTTCGGGCTGATACTCCCGAAAGACAAGATCATAGATAGACCAGTTTTAAATTCTGCTAGGTTTCATTTGTTTTAATCCAGAAATTTCATTTTAGAATCAGACCATAGTGAATTCACTATTTAAAATTTAAACCATAGATATTATATTAGTCATTTTTAATTATCATTCTAACGAGTCAGCATTTGGGGTATTTTTAAGATGTGTCACTATTAACCTGTCCGTTGGTATGACAGTACCGGTACGGTTTGTACCTACAAATAATTTATAACTCAATTTTTTACCGAATACCAAATGATATTGGAATCTGTGAACCATTAGTCACAGATGTTCGAAATTTTTAACAATTTAACTGTAATATCGACAGAGTAATTCACATTTTAAATATTCCGTGACGTCATCACTCTCATGTTGGTTGTCAACCTTCTAAAATGTAAAACAAGATTTTGTCCATTTCTTTTATCTTGACATAAAATCAATTGTGTTAAATGAATTAATAATCTGTTCTGATAGATGGTTGACTGTTTTTTCAAGCTAAATCGTTTAATATTGTTTTTTTGCAGTAGTTCCTTTGTAAACATGTATTGTAATTTCATATTCTATTATTTAGCAATTAATTCTGCCAGACAGATTGAAGGGGTCGGCCTGTTTCTTGAATTAATTTGTACCAAATATCTTCACTTGTTTACGATTAAGTGTTCTTTAGAGCTACTTATTAAGATTTCATTATATTCCTTGTGTGACAGGGCGGGCTGTCTTCACGGAGCATGTCATGAGCTTTCAGAATTGTATTTATTATTGAGGAAATAAACTAATACTCAAATAAAATTCTACCACTTTGTTATTTATTTCATTTACCAGATGGGATGACTTTTGGGATGTTTAACCATTTTCTTCTCATTTATTGTTTCTTGAACAATGATATAATACTTTGTATTCATTTGTGCACTTACTTTTATGTTATTTCATGTCATTCCAATAAAATATAATAAAATGAAACTTCTATAAAACAGATGTTTTGATTCGTTTCAATTATTAGTTAGTTATTTATTGTTTCTTGAACAATGATGTAAAACTCCATATTTAATAATTAATAAAAATGAAAACGTCAGTTTTCTAGAAGTTTTATTATATTTTATGGGAATGACATGTTTCGCCCTTCTAAGGCATTATCAAATGTGACGACACTTAAACTCTTTGCAGTTTATATACACTAGTAAATGGAGCAGAATATGGTAATTAACGAAAATTGATGTGACTTTATACATTTTTAACAAATAATTATTTGGATAGGTTCAGAAATATTGGAAAGTGTTTCTTGGAACTCGTTAAAAAAATTTATGTCAATGGTTGCATAGTTAGGGGATACTAAATGATATTATATAAATCAAAAATAAGTTATTTGAGGTAGGACGAAATAAAGTGTTTCTAAGAAAAATATATTTTTACAATTTGTTTACAAATCATTTTACATATTTCAAGGTGACAAATGATTCTAATAAGCATAACAAAAACCATCATTTAACTTTAATCAATGAACAAACTAACACATATTCATCCCCACTCCTTAATGTAGTTCCGATATATAAATATATAAATAGATTCAAAGAACTCTTGTTTCTGCACTATTTATTTCACATTTCAGATGCAGAAGAGAAGAATACATCAATTGAGTCTACGCACACAGGATGGCGATTTTATTTTATATATGATACTTATATCATTTAGTATCTCCTAACTATGTAACCATTGTCATAAAATTTCTAAAAGAGTTCCAAGAAACACTTTCCAATATTTCTGGACTTACCCAAATAATTCTTCTTCTTCGCTTTTGGTAGACTCGGAAGTCTGTTATTTCAGGTGGGTCCTCTTGAGACGCTGAACTCCAGCTTTCTCTCCACTGTTTCGAGGGTCTTCCTGGTCGGCGTTGTCCGTTTGGCGTTCCATGGAGAGCTATGTGTGGTATCCTATTTGAGCTCATTCTTTCTACACGTTGATACCAGTATCGCCGTCTTTGACGTCCCCATCTAACCACATTTTCGACCTCGGAGATTTCTCGGATTGCTGTATTCCTAACTGGATCATGTAGGGTCTTGCCAGCTATGACACATGACAGTTGACAGAGCCTCGGACACCCAAATAATTATTTGTTAAAAATATATAAAGTCGCATCAATTTTCGTTAATTACCATATTCTGCTCCATTTACTAGTGAATATAAACTGCAACGAGTTGAAGTTTCGTCACATTTGATAATGCCTTAGAAGGGCGAAACATGTCATTCCCATAAAATATAATAAAACTTCTAGAAAACTGACGTTTTCATTCGAATTAATTATTAGTTAGTTATTTATTTCTTCTATATTCGCCATCACTTTGTGTTGTGGATTCACAACACTTTTTTTGATTTTTTCACAAACATGTTTCGGGACACAAACTTCCCTTCTTCGATGTATGAAATTATTTATTATTTCTTGAACAATGAAGTAAAACTCAAAATTAAATAATTAAGACGAATGAAAATGGTTTCTAAAAGTTTTATTATATTTTGTGGGAATGATGTGTTTCACCTTTTTAGCCTTAGAAAGGTGTGGTCTTATTTACCTAACAAGGTAGACCAGTTTGTCCATACTAGTCCACACCCAAATATCTGAATTTTTCTACCTGTTCCACTGAAACCCTCTCCATAGATACGCTACAAGAAATGCAATTCATTCATTCATTTCTCTCCGCTACATCCCAGTGTGGGACTTGGCCTCCTCCACTGACTTCTGTCTCTGGCCATCTCTCTCCATTCCCCAGCTCCTTCCATTTTCTCCCAATCTTTTTCCACGCAATCCGCCCATTTTTTCCTCGGTCTGCCTCTTGGTCTCTTTTCACGGGGCACCCATCTGGATAGGTAGGTCTGGTGTAGGATTCACGTGACAATAAAATGGCGATAGATTAGCTACCTATCACATGTCACGAGAATCACTATGATAGCTATAATACCTTTTACATCGATTTGGTTCTTGCTGTCATGATGTAAAGAGTGATTCAACAAAATAAAAATATAATTTGTGGTGTTCTACCCTCTGGCATTCTTTCCACATGGCCAGCCCACCGTAGGCGTTGAGACTTACAGAATCTCACTACTGTTTCCTGGTTAATCAGTTCTTCAAGTTCAAGGTTTCTTTTAATTCTGTAAGTCCCATCCAGCGTGGGTCCAAAAAATTTTCTTAGTATTTTCCTCTCAAAAACTGGCAGCCTGCCTTCCTCTCTCTGCGTTAGATACCATGTCTCATAGCCGTAGGTGACTACCAGTCTTATGATAGTCTTATATATTAAATAAGAAATACAAATCAGGTAAAATAAGATGATAGCAAATGATATAGAAGAGATACACAAATCAGGTAAAATAAGTATATTGTTGGGATGACTTCTCAATCAAGAGCAAAGAGGTAAGCCTCCTGACAAAGTCTTCGAAGAACTGGTGAGGAACAAGGTCAGCAATAGATGCTAGCTAGTATGGCATCCGATTGCCGAGTTTTGTTGGAAATATCCAGTCAGTAGTGGCCACAAAGTTGAAGCCTAGTTTCAGGAACATGGCTTTGGAGGGCGCATTCTTGAGGACGATGCACCCAAACACTTCGCAGTCGTTCTCTGCCAGTTGCTTGCCCAGAACTTTCAGCAGCAGCTGGGCATAGCCTTTCCTCCTGTGATCCTGCCAAGATATATATAAATATGTCAGTTTAATGAAAAAGACATTTGAATTAATGAACAGACTGGAAGCATTTGAAATGTGGCTCCATCGCCGAATGCTCAGAGTTCCCTGGACAGACATGGTTACCAATGCCGAAGTCCTGAGGCGAGCTAGAGTTATCAACTATCAAGGTTCGAATGATCTCTCATCATGGATCATCGTGGATCGGCATCCGAAGTGTGGAGGAGCTGTTCCGAGCGGCGCAGGACAGGGACAGGTTCGCCGAGACGATCGCCTACGTTGGGGGGACCCGACAGGGCACTTGAAGAAGAAGAAGAATGTATGACAAATTGTGACATAAGCGCGAACGGTGAGAAACTGGAGCAAGTTACCGAATTTATTTATCTGGGAAGCATGTTTACAAGAGATGGAAAAATTAAAAAAGATATCGAAAAAAGGGTTGGTAACACGACATGTTTCAGGGGATACCTCCATCTTCAGGTGTAAATATATAATAAAAACTAAACGATGAAAGACTATTATAAAAAATGCATTTAAAATTTGATAAAATAATTTAAATATAAAAACTACATGTTTTAGTATTTGTAACAATTAGCCCAGATTAATTTTTAAATTTAAATTATCCAATTTTAAATGCATTTTTTATATTAGTTTTTATTATATATTTATACCTGAAGATGGAGGTATCCTCCGAAACTTGTTGTGTTTTTTTTAATATTTTGTGGATAATAAACAAAGTTTTTTTTTTTTTTTTTGTAAATGTATACTTATACTTGTACACAAGTACACTTCGTATACAAGTATAAGTATACATTCACAAAAAAATATTGTAATCATATCTGGTCAAATTCTTTGGCATATAGATAGGAGTGACATCTCCAGGCGGCTTCTAACAATGCGCTAATGGCGGTAACCTTTCACATTGTGTTAATAAAGATGTTCTGCTAAATGCTAAAATTAATCTCCATAGATGGCGTTAGTATGTGGATTATATAGAGTAATCTTAAAAAGATTAACATATGTAATTAAAATCTTCATAGATGGCACATTGAAACTGACATGTGAAATTAGGCATAGATTTGTAACATATATACAACTTCCAAAAAATTTGTCTTACATGGTCATAAAGAAAAAGGTGGAATGGGGAATGTTGTGATTACATAAAGCGTGCGCTTAACCTAACCAATGATAGGTCATAAGTCCTGTAAATACCTTGATCAACCATATTCAGTTTCCAATTTGCATCTTCGTCTCTATTGAGATACAATTAAATCATGAAAAGTTATTTTCAATTTCTTAAGTGTAAGACCAATATAATTGTTCCATTGTTACAATACTTTTCAAGTTTTTTTTTTAAATTCTGATACTCTAGCGGAAAAAAAAAACAATAAAAAAAGAACAAAATAAATCCTCAGTATCTTCCGTTGCCAGTTAACATATTATGGTTATAATAAAATCTCTTTAAATTTCAAGAATCACGTATTTTTACGTTTCTCGCACACAATGTGTTAATGAACTTACATTCATGACGTGTAAAGCGTGCAACTCTCCTCTAAGGCTGATGAAGACCCAGGCGCGTAGGTCGTTGGGGGGTGCGGAACCGTAAATGGCCAGACCTCTCCCGTTCTCCACCATGAGAGCGTAATAGCGCTCCGAGCCAGGGTAGCTGTACGCCCACGTGGAGTTCATGAGGTCAACATCCTCAATCCGCGGGGACGACAACACCACGTCTGCCGGTATACTGCAACCAATGTAAATTTAACCCCCATTGTGAAACTGGTAAAGAATATGGTCCAAGTTATAGCATATAAATTGGAGTGACATCTCCAGGCGTTATCTAGCAATACGTTAATGGCGGTAGCCTTTCACATTGCGTTAATAAAAAGATCTTCTGCTTAATGCTTAAATCCAATCTCCATAGATGGCGCTAGTGTGTAGATTGAAACTAACATGTGAAGTTTGGTGTTACATATTAACATATATACAACTTCCAAAAATTTGGCAGACATGGTGGTCAAAAGAAAGGTGGAATGGGGAATGTTGTATTGCATAAATCGTGCGCTTAACCCAACCAATGACAGGTCATAAGTCCTGTAAACACCTCGATCACCATATTCTGTTTCCAATTTGCATCTTCGTCTCTATTGAGATACAATTAATCCTTGGTAAAGAATAGTTAAATGTCTTCTATTTCTTCTGTAAAAAAATATGAACGACGTATCTGCATTTTAAATATTGTATAAAAATATTTATAAATAAATAAATTACGTAAAAAACAAATCTTGTTATAGAATTTGGTTTTTTGTAAACAATTACTTGTGTCGTAAGAAGGGCGGAATGGTGAATGGTGTTAAACATAAAGTGATCGCTTAACCCAACCAATGACAGGTCATAAGTCCTGTAAACGCGTCGACTACCATATTCTGATTCCAAATAATTTACATCTTCCCTAAAATTAACCCTTAAAATCTTGTTATGTGAAAATGGGTGGTTTATGTATGTCAAATTTCATGTTGTGTCACTTTGAAATCAGTTGAGAGTTGAGCGATGAAGGTCCTAAGATCCAAATACTCTCCATGATCGTGTCCGCAAAACAGACATAAGAAAAACTTGCAAAATAGAGGATATCGTTTGGTGGAGTAGATCCAGAAGAATATACTGGAGGGACCATGCAGCTAGAAAGTATAGTGACAGACTCGCATATCCAGCCGCTTGCGACACCACCCACCTGGAAGACCGCATAAGAGATGGAGACAGCTAGACTGCAGGAGATATGAATTCTGTGTCACAGATCGTCAGATATATTAAAAGATGAAGAATAAGAAGACAATAATATTATTATTATTATGATTTGTATTTTAAGTGCGCCGTTTTGTAAAATCAATTACTCCAAGGGCGCACTAGTAAATGACTGACCGAACAGTGCAGTCTTCAGTTGTTTCTTAAATTTAACGTCACTATCCTCATACTTAATACTAACATGGAGGCTATTCCACGCCAACGGACCCGCAACGCTGAAAGCACGATCATAGAAACATGCTTTATTGGCTCTGACTGGAATCGCTATGTTGTTTGCACTTGTTTCTACTGATCGGAGTGAACGTTGCCTTTCCGTTGGCATGGGTGTCACGCAGAGGTCCGATATATACGCTGGCGCTCTCTGGTGCCGAGCCTTAAACACTGTCAAACACAATTTATATTTTACTCGCTCTCGGATTTTAAGCCAATGAAGGTCCTTCAGGAGCGGCGTGATATGACAGTAATAATAAAATAAAATAATAGTAATATCACGCAAACAGAAATAGTAGTAATAGAAATATATCCACAGAAGCAAAGATGGCAGTACACAATGGAGTTCTAGCAGTGGCGGTACTCCCATAGAAGCCTAGAAGCCCAGGTTGCGTAAAAAAATTTGAATCAAAACCCTCAAATCTAAGTAATCATGCCCCCGCATAAACCAACAACCCACCAAATCACTTTCCAACAATG
The DNA here is from genome assembly GCA_022606425.2 of Lepidostoma basale. Classification (NCBI taxonomy): domain Eukaryota; kingdom Metazoa; phylum Arthropoda; class Insecta; order Trichoptera; family Lepidostomatidae; genus Lepidostoma; species Lepidostoma basale. Next base: position 3,022,311 of record JAHDVF020001251.1, read on the forward strand.
TTCTCATCAGACGTAAGAGGAATAGCCACAAAAGCTGAACCTCTGTAAGCCAGAAGAGGTTTTGATTCAAAATTTCTTACGCAAGCCGGGCTTCTGGGCTTTTATGGGAGTACTGCCACTGAGTTCTAGTGCCAACCCTCATGTATGGAAGTGAAGCTTGAAGCTGACAAAAGATGGATGAAAGCAGGATAAACGCTGTAGAAATGAGATCACCAAGAAGAATGTGCGGGAAAATGTTGTAGGACAGAATACCGAATGATGAAATAAGAGAGAAATGTAAGGCAGATGACTGCATCATGGATAAAATTAAAAAAGGATCCCTGAGATGGTTTAGACATATGGAACATATGGAATATGGATGGTTAAAACGTTGTACACAAGCAGCGTTAGTGGAAAAAGAAGCCGACGACGACCGAGGAAAACACGGCATGACCAAATTAATCAATTACTAAAAGGCGGCCACATTCGAAGTCAGAATAATCGACGTGCGTGCATGGTACGATGTATGAATGTAGAAGAAGCCCGAGAGGTATGCCAGGACAGAGCATTGTGAACCATCCTCTATGCCTACCCCTCCGGTGAAATGGCGTGATGAATAGTTAGTTAGTTAGTTATATCATGCATATTATAGGCACCTTCCTTGCCCCTTGTAATGTCTATATAAAGATACATAATGGATATATAAAAAAAAAATCTATTTAATTATTATTTACATGACTTCAAACCGCTTGGCCTCTTCCTTGGAGATGTGAGCTACGTAGGTTTCTTCCTGGCCAAACTTGATGCCCAGAGCGGTGAATACGTCACTGGCAAACAGCACTCGCTTCCTCCAGTCTATCCTCTTGGTCTGCACAAGCGCCTCACGCATCTTCTGGTTCTCCTCCGATGATGAGTAGAGTGAGATTTCCACTGCTGCTTCACACTGAAACATTAGCCAAGTTAAAAGAGGTGTTCTCTCTAAGCTGTGAGTACGTACATGCATACATTCTTCTTCTTCATCTTCTTTGCTAGCCTTCTTTCCTCCACTGCTGGATATAGGCCTCTTCCAATTTCCTTCACTCGTCTCTATCCTGCCCCCTTTGTATCTAAGATTTTCATCAGATAATGCTTTAAAGAAACATATCGTTCACATCAAATGTAATAAAACTTGTATAAAACAGATGTCTTCATTCATATTTATTTTATTACTTAATATGGAATTTTACATAATTGTTCATAAAAACAATAAACACACAATACTTATTAAGATATTGGTATTGCTACTCACATGAGGCCAAATGCAGACCACTCCATAGTCTGTATTCCCGAATGGGGCACATACAATCACAGGAAAGTCTGGGTGCTGCTTCAAGGTTGTGTGCTGCATCATGATGCAGGTAGATGCTGTGGGGCCAGCGAGGAAGTCCTTGCTGAACCTCCTCTGCAACTCTAGCCACCTCTCTCTAGGGATATCCACCAAGCTGTCCTCTTGACTGCCCATCTTGGAGGTGACTGGAAAAGTTTACGGTAATATAGTCACAGATATCTCTAATGAAGGAGCAGTGACTCTCAATATTTAAGCTATTAGAGACATCGATTCTTTATCAAATCTCAGAATCATCTATGAGAGTAGGCTGACTTTTCGTGGACATGTCGAGAGGATTTGTGATGTTGCACTGAGGATGTAGGGCTTCATCATTCGGACCGGAAGAGTTTTCAGAGATCCCAATGCGCTCAGAGTCCTATACAATGCGTTGGTTCGGAGCAGACTCGAACGTGGTTCTGTGATATGGAGTCCTCACGAGGCGAGATATTCCGCTATGCTGGAGAGGGTTCAGAAAAATTTTCTATGGTATCTCTACATGAGGGAGTATGGTAGTTATCCGTGGCTCTATCCCATGACATTTCTTTTAGGAATGTTCAGAACCAATTCTTTACAGCTTCGATGAGTACCCATTTCTTTAAATTAACCAGGGGATATTTCGAGAACTCGGCCGTGCTAGAGGGTGTTGGTATTTTTGTCCCTGATAGATTTCTCCGTCAGCGACAGCACAGATTGTTTTACCTACCGGCCGCCAGAACCAATCTGCCTCTGGTGACACCGGTGGGAAGAGCAATTAGTCTGCTGAACGCCGTCTCCTCGGAGATCGACGTATTTCATATTAGTGAAGGTACATTCAGGGGACAAATACTCTTGACTTTAGAAAGTATCTTGTCTCCATAATGTCGAACCATCTCTAATGCGTTCCTGGTATTATGTTGTATTTTTATAATATTTTACCTGTACTCAATAGATGCCTTAAACATTTTGCTGTTTGTAATGTCTTTTGAGTTAATAAACTGGTTTGATTTGATTTATTTACATAGAGGACATAATAGACATTCATTATCAATACAAAAACTAGAACTGTTGGTCCACATTAGGAAATACCAGACAGAAACACATACATTTTAATAATTGAAAATTGATGAGTTCCAAATGAGTATTCTTCTTCTTCCTTATTGTAGACCTATGTCGTCTGTTCTCCAGAGGGTTGCTCTTCGTGTGAGGTGGATTCCCAGCTGTCCTCTCATCTTTTAGGAGGTCTTCTGGAGGACGAGTCCCGTGAGGCTGATTCTGTAGTGCAATATAGGGGAGTCTGGTGGTGTCCATTCTTTGGACATGACCATACCAGTCCCTCCTTCGCTGTCTACTCCATCCGATAATATCCTCAACCTCACATATCTCTATAATTCTGGTGTTTCTCACGAGATCTCTCAGTGTCTTGCCTGCTATCGTCCTCAGTGTCTTCATCTCAGAAGTCCTCTGAACTTGTTTGATCCTGACCTGTGTCTACCCTTGCCTCAACCTCATATGTTATTATTGGTCTTACGCATGTTTTATAGATTCTCATCTTACTTAAATGAAAATCTTTTTTTTTTTAATCACTGATACATTTGGCGTGCAGATTATTTTTTTCAAATCAAATCAAATCAGTTTTTTATCTCAACAGATATTACAAGCAATATAAATGTTTAAAGCATTTATTGAATACAGGTAAAATATACATATACGCAGTGGCGCTACTCCCATAGAAGCCCAGAAGCCCGGCTTGCGTAAGAAATTTCGAATCAAAACCTCTTCCGGCTTACAGGGGTTCAGCTCTTGTGGCTATCCCTCTTACGTCTGATGGGAACATTGTTGGAAGGTGATTTGGTGGGTTGTTGGTTCATGCGGGGGCATGATTACTTACATTTGGGGGTTTTGATTCAAAATTTCTTACGCAAGCCGGGCTTCTGTGCTTCTAAGGGAGTACCGCCACTGCATACAATATAATACCAGGAACGCATGAGAAATGGTTGGACATTAAGATACATTTAGTTACTAATAATATAAACATGATTCTAAGTTTGAGAAACACATTATTGTGCAACAGATCTCACGACACAGATTAAAGATTCGCGCCTGCACAGATATGCATGTGCGATAAGGGGTACTGTTATCAGTACCGTACTTGAAGACAGAAGCCCCGTCATAACTAGTACTATTGCCATACAGGTCAGAGTCAGAGAGAAACGTGTCATTCCCATAAATCATAATAACCCTAAAACCCATATGAGGGTATTATTTGCAAACCCGGCAAACTCCACCAACAATCAAAAGTGAGATATAAATTGGGTCTTATTCATAATACATTTGCACACAATTTTTATTGATTTTCAGTTTCAAATTCGGCTTCATTCTGAAGAATTTTGCTATTAAAATATAGGGTTTGTTGCAAACATGGCAACCTCCACTTGAGTGTTGCAAAGCTGGCAAACTCCAAAATGAAATTCGTTATTTTACTTTAATTATCAACATAATGATGATTATTTCATGGCTGATTACTTTACACTAAGAAGAATGTGCGGGAAAACGTTGTATGATAGAATACCGAACGATGAAATAAGAAAGAAATGTAAGACAGATGACTGCATCATGAATAAAATTAAAAAAGGATCCCTGAGATGGTTCGGACATATGGAACGAATGGATGAGAGTAGAATGGTTAAAAAATTGTACACAAGCAGTGTGAGTGGGAAAAGAAGCCGAGGACGACCGAGGAAAACATGTCATGACAAAATTAACCAATTACTAAAAGGCGGCCACATTCGAAGTCGGAATAATCGACGTGCGTGCATGGTGCGATGTATGAATGTGGAGGAAGCCCGAGAGGTGTGCCAGGACAGGCCAGTGTGGCGATCCATCCTCTTTGCCTACCCCTCCGGGGAAATGGCGTGATGGTTAGTTAGTTTTTATTACTTTTAAAATACTAACTGGTTGAGATGAAAAAAATAAATGTCGTAAAAAAGCGCATTTTATTAGAGTATCAGTTTTTTGCGATTTACTCAAAACATCTAATGATGGAGTTTGCCAGGTTTGCAACTAATACCCTCATATCGAGCCTCAGCCTCTATTATTTTTTGCCTCCAACTCCTCATGTCCTTCGATTCGACCCTCCAATCTGACACTCGTAACAATGTCGCCCATTTCTGAAAACAGACGTTTTCATTCGTATTAATTATTAAATATGGAGTTGTTCAAGAAACGAAAAATAAATTTAAAGTAACACAATAGACAGAAAAAATAAAGCAATGAGAACAATTTTAAAGAGATGCAGATATGCTAGGATTAAATTAATGTTTAAATAACTAAAAATAATGACATTAAAAAAATTATTATAATAAACGTTGTATTCCTCATACACAAAATTGTTAATAAGGCACACCTACCAAGAATATAAATTTATAAACTTATAAACTATAAACTTAAAAGAACTATAAGACTCTTAAAATTTATGAAGATATTCCGGAGGAAGTCAGAAGTGAGCAGAATATGAACAAATTTAGAAAAGAATTCAACAAATACATAACCAAAATGGCACCTGTCATCTCTCCTCCCAAACAAACCAGTAGAGAAGTGAGGGGGAAAAAAAATTGTCAATGGACGGTGTCGATCGACGCTTCCTCCTCTTCTGACCTTACCTTCCGGATCCTCGCCGAGTCGTCTCGTGCTTCTGGGTCTCCTAGGTCCTTGTGAGGATAGCTCACCAGAAGGCAGGTCCAGCGATGCCGTCAGTCGGGGAAGGTAGACAAGCCAGAATGCGTAAATAAATAACATAATAATATTTTAAATACATTTCTATTGTTTTTAAAATAATTTAAAAACAATAGAAATATTTTAAAAATGAAACGACTTACCTTAGACATAATTATCCTTATGGTGGCCACCTAAGTATAAACTAAAAAGCCTTAAAACTAACTCTTAGCGCAACTCCAGCCAAGAGGAAGCGCCTGCGCGACGGGCAAGAAGAAGAGGCAGCATCATGATAGGGGGTGAACCAGCCATAGCTCTCTCTCGAACTCCAAGGCTCTTGGCTTATCGTGGCGAGAGAAGTGGCTGATGTTCTCCGTGGCTACCAGGACAGGGTGGCCGTCTATTTTCTCTCCATGGAATGGAATGCAGGGAAATGGCCGGTCCTATCGTCTTATGTGGAGGAGCACGTCATGACGTGCCGTTTCGCACGCTTTCACTTTGGGATTGTTTATTTGTTTCTCTATTGTTAATATACTATATTTACCATTTTTTACCGTTTTTAATTTATTTTTGTCCTTCACACATTTTTTTGTCTTTTTAGCCCTTAATAAGAATAATAAAAAAATTCCATGCGTATCAATTGTCAACCTTCACGTCGTCTCCCAAAGGGACAGGCAGAAAGAATGGACCACCGCACTGTTCTTTTCTGAAATACTTTCTTCGATTCCTGAACATTCATACATCGTGTCATGCACACACATCGATTTCTCCGACTCCTTGTGTAGTCGACATTTAATATTAATTGATGGATGATTACGTATCGTTTTATAAATAAAAATCCTTGACTAAACTCATCTTCATGATCAGCGAAGAGTCTATGCGGCAGAAGAAATAGAAAAAAGCAGCAGTGATCCAGCGAGACAGCTCCTTGGTGTATCCGTTAGCAGCAGTGTGGAAGGTGAAAGTAGGCAGTAAGACAGATGGGACAGGAGAAGTAATGGGAACAGTAACTTTCTTGGTGTAGTAGCCACGTTATGTTTTGTGATCAATATGAAGTGAAAATAATAAATCGGTATTTTTGTGTGTTCAGGGTGGGAATTATTAATCGCATTTCAGACACCAGATTTATCTTGCGAATAACACATCAAATAATAACTCGGATAAGTTAATGTTTAGTTTATTATAAATAAATATAATAATTTGTCATGAAAATAGTCATTAATCGTTTAAAATTATTATAGTGTAAGAAAGATTATGTAGCTCCAGGAGAGGCCACTCGTAAGAGCTCTCCGATTAACTATGACCAAAAGGGGAAAGGGAATCACTGTATAAAGCAAGTGAAGATGACGGTCTTTGCACTGTTTAAAAACAAATTGATATCTTAACACTAACAATATAAAATTTTAACATATAAATCATTGAGATAATGTTCGATGTACCCTAGAGAATCTTAATTGCCGGATATTGATAATCTTGTTCCATAAATCTAGCAAAGTTGATGCACAACATATAATATTTTGGGCGGACATAATACTTTTTTAGTAAAAAAATGAGTTTATCGCAAATCGAACAAGAGACCGGCTTTTCGCTACGATGAGTAAAATTGATTTGAAATAAATTTATTGTACATTGAAGAGATATATAAGAATAATGTACACAACAGGTCGTTTGGATCCAATTACTGTATACAATTTTTATTTTTTCGCTATTATATTGATTCTCGTGACATGTGATAGGTAGCCAATCTATCGCCATTTTATTGACTTGAATTCTACACCAGACCAAAGACAGTGTGACAATCACACTGCCATCGCCGGGAATCGAACCCAGGACCTTCGGCATGGAAGTCAGAGCTCGTAACCACTCTGCCACGAAGGTCGTCTTCTTCTCCCCTGTAGTTCAAGCTGGTCTCTCTTGGGAAGTCGACTTCCAGCTATCCCTCCATCTCTTTGGCCATTTTCCAGGAGGACGGTAGCCACCAGGAATCTGATACATCACAACGTGTGGGATTCTGGAGGGATCCATTCTCTACACATGCTCATTCCAGTGACTTCTGCGTTGTCTGCCCCATCTGGCATATATCTTCCATTATAAGTTGCAAAACCTTCTTTGTGATACGTTTTTAACATATTGCACAATAAAACTTTTACTCTGTGCGCAGGTGCACAATTAAGTGGGCTATTTAAGAGACACGTTTTTTACATACTGAACAACTTCTTCCCCCCTGAATGAATTAACGAGTGTTTAGTGAGGCTACCTTTCGCAAAGAAACGTTTTTCACATACTAAACAAGAAAATTTCCTCTCACCTGAATGGGTTAACATGTGTAAATTCACATACTCTTTCGTTGAGAATCGTTTCTCACATAGAGAACAAGAAAACTTCTTCTCTCCCGAATGGATTAACATGTGTTTAATTACAGAACCTTTCGTTGTGAAACGTTTTTCACATAAAGAACAAGAAAACTTCTTCTCCCCTGAATGGGTTAACATGTGTTTAATTACGGAACCTTTCGTTGTGAAACACTTTTCACATACGGAACAAGAAAACTTCTTCTCCCCTGAATGGGTTGACATGTGTCTAATCAGGACACATTTCTCAAAAAAACGTTTTTCACACACTGAACAAGAAAACTTTTTTCCCTCTGAATGGATTAACACGTGTTTAGAGAGGCTACATTTCGAAAAGAAACGTTTTTCACATACTGAACAAGAAAACTTCTTCTCCCCTGAATGGGTAAACATGTGTGCACTTACGGAATCTTTCGTTGAGAAACGTTTTTCACATAGAGAACAACTAAACTTCTCCCCTGAATGAATAAACATGTGTTTAGTTACGGACTTTTTCGTTGTGAAACGTTTTTTACATACAGAACAAGAAAACTTTTTCTCCTCTGAATGGGTTGACATGTGTTCAGCCAAGGCACGCTTCTCTGAGAAACTGTTTTCGCATACTGGACAAAAAAACTTCTTCTTCCCTGAATGGGTTAACATATGTTTAGTTACAGAACCTTTCTTTGAGAAGCGTTTTTCGCATACAGAACAAGGAAAATTCTTCTCCCCTAAATGGGTTAACATGTGTGCAGTTACGGAACCTTTCCTTGAAAAAAGTTTTTCACATACAGTACACGAAAACTTCTTCTCCCCTGAATGGGTTATCATGTGTGAAGTTACGGAGTCTTTCCTTGAGAAACGTTTTTCACATACTGAACAAGAAAACTTCTTCTCTTCTGCATGTGTCGACATGTGTGCAGTTACGGCGTCTTTCCTTGAGAAACGTTTTTCACATACTGAACAAGAAAACTTATTTTCCTGTGTATGGATTGAAAAGTGTTTAATTAGAGAATGTTTCCTTAAGAAACCTTTTTCACATATAGAACAAGAAAACTTCTTCTCCCCAGAATGGGCTATCATGTGTGCAGTTACGGAACTCTTCGTAATGAAACATTTTTTACATACAGAACAAGAAAACTTTTTCTCTCCTGTATATGTTGACAGGCCATGTTCCTCTAGATAAGGTTTTTCACTAATGGAAAGAGGGAATAGTTTTTTTGTATGAATCTTAGCATGCGTTTTTAATTCTCCAATGAAACGAAATGACATGCTGCATAAAGTGCATGCATATCTATGTTTAAGTGTTTGGAGCCTATTAAAAGCTTCTACTTTTATGTCGCAACTGGAAATGTCGATATCCGTAGAAAACAATGGAGCACTTTCTACACAACTGCCACTGGAACTAGATACAGCTTCTTGCTTTATAGCGATTAAATTATTTAATTCGGTATATTCCTTTAGTCTTGCATATTCCGACGTGACCACGGATGTTACAGGAAATTTGAAATTGGCCTCTAGAGCTTGCGTAGGATTGTTCTTTTCGGGTGTTTCGAGTTCTTGCTTTACAGGGAATGGTAAAGCGATGCCCAAATCCTGTATGTGATTGCCTCCTGAAGGTTTAATATCGACTTGGCGTTCCAGAAATAAATTCGTTTGGATGGAATTATTAGTTGAAGTGTTTGGCTCGATTTTGACTTCATCCTTGACATGGTATTCCAAATTAATCTTCGGATCTTCAATATATTCCCACGTCGAAGGTTCCAGCTTAACCTTTATGGATGGCTGTATTAAATCTTTTGATTTTTGGTCCATTGTTGTGAAAGTGCTTGAAACCATGTATTCATCCATATTTCTGGCAAATGATTGTATTTCTTTTTTAACCGTGGTTGTGTTCTGCAAGTTTATAGACATCTTTAAGTAGTTATAAATTGAATCCTTACATTCGGAGCAAAATATATTTAAAAAATTGTTTGTACTTCTAAAATTCTCCAAAATTAATAATTGTATTAAAAATTATATCACTTTATTCACTTTAAATCGAAAACATAATAACTTTTTAACGAAACCTCGTATACTTATAATGACGTCTAATGGAAATTAGTAGATTCATCTACGTGTGAAATAAGTAAAAAATAATTCCACAGAAAAATGCTCTTCAATATTTATCGCTGCCAGGCCATCTTGACGTTATAACAAGCCGCGGGGTTCGATTCAATGTGGCCGACTGAGAAGGCCATCATTTCAGCTCTCATTTGGTCGTATTTTTCATACAGATTTGTTAAAACGAATGTACGAGTATTCCTCAAAATATATTTTCAAACTAATATATAATTGATATCACAAACAAACAAACAAACCATCACGCCGTTTCCCCGCAGGGGTAGGCAGAGAGAATGGACTGCCACACTACTCTATCCTGGCAAAACTCTCTAGCTTCCTCCACATTCATACAACGAGTCATATACGCACGTCGATTCTTCCGACTTCTAACATGACCAACCTTTAAAATTTGATTAATTTGGTCGATTATTCGATTATTATATGATTCGTGTATTCCTCGATCTGCCTAGACTTCGTACCCCATTTACATCATTAACGTATACTTTCTTAACCATTCTTTCTCCATCCATGCGTTCCATATGTCCGAACTAACGAGCGATCCTTTCATAATTTTGTTCATAATACCTTCTTCTGCTCTACATTCCTTTATTATATCAGCATTTGAGATTCTGTCGTATATCGTTCTACCACACATCCGTCTTAGGGACCTCATCTCTACCGCATTTATTCTGCTCTCATCCTTCTTCTGCCAGTTCCATGCTTCGCTTCCGTACATTGATATCACTGTATATGTAAAATACTTTTCTTTTGCGAGACTTGGGTTAAAACTTCATAGTCTGTGAAGTATTAATACGCGGGTAATTCGTAAAGTAAGGTTCCCTATGCTGTCAATAAAGATAGCGGCGCGCTGGGAGAAATCTGGCAACACTGGCTGACTCATCAACTCCTTCCCGTCTCTATCCCTGCCGCTCTCGCCACGTCGGCTCCTCACTCCTCAGTGTCGGCCTGGCAGCCATCGAAGATGGAGCTTCCTATCGCTGTTTCCGCCAGATGCGAAGTTGAGAGCATAATGCTTGAGGATCGGAGGATTACCATTAACGAACTTGCTCTTCGTATTCCTGGGACTTCCAACACCACAATTCACAAAATTTTAACTGAAAAATTAAGCTATCGAAAGGTGTGTGCGCGGTGGGTACCACGAATGCTCACAGAAAACCACAATCAGAAACGTGTTGAGCGCTCAACCTCATGTCTCAAATCAAACTCAAGAACTGCTGACAGATTTTGGCTGGACTGTTTTGCCCCACCCACCCTACAGTCCGGACCTAGCCCCTAGTGACTACCACTTATTCCCAAAATTAAAGGAACACTTGGGTGGAATGCGTTTCCATACTGATGATGAAGTCAAGGAAGAGGTTATTCGATTTCTCAGAGGAATGGCGGCAGAATTTTATGACTTGGGGATACAAAAGTTGGAGCATCGTCTGCAAAAGTGTTTAGACAGAAACGGCGATTATGTAGAAAAATAGAGTAAGTTTTAAGCTTTAAAATGATGTATAATGTATAATGTTCAGGAAAACAATAAAGCTGTATATTTTTAAAAAAATATGGGAACCTTATTTTATGAATGACCCTAGTATTATACAAAAAATTCTTTGAGATATTACATCGAACATTATTTTATTTTCCATATTATTTTTCATAGAATCAGATTTATTAAAACAAGTAATGCGTATGATTTGATTGTAGGCTCGATTATTTCGCTCATAAAGCCTTAGGAATTCTACTTAATCAGCCATGGTGGGAAGAGTTTGGGTCAATTGAGGCAAAATTGCGGAGTACATTTGATTTTATGCAATACAAGCTCGTTGATAATTATAACGAAGTGGTGTAATTTTATTCACTGAAAATTCCACAACAAACCCCATATTAATATTTATGTAGATTATTTTTTTTAAATTGTTTAAACGTTATCATTAGAATTAGGGGATACTTTGAGAACTCCACCGTACTGGAGGATGTTGGTCTTTTTGTCCCCGATAGATATCTCCGACAGCGACAGCACAGATTGTTTTACCTACCGGCCGCCAGAACCAATCTGCCTCTGGTGACACCGGTGGGAAGAGCAATTAGTCTGCTGAACGCTGTCTCCTCGGAGATCGACGTCTTTCATGTTAGTGAAAGTACGTTCAGGGGACAAATACTCTTGACTTTAGAAAGTATCTTGTCTTCCTAATGTCGAACCATCTCTAATGCGTTCCTGGTACTTTGTTGTATTTTTATAATATTTTACCTGTAATTAATAGATGCCTTAAACATTTTCCTGTTTGTAATGTCTATTGAGTTAATAAACTGATTAATTTGATTTGATTTGATATGGGTTTATGTATAATACATGTGTACTATTTAAAGTAAATAAATGAAATAAAAGTACAATAATAATGAGAAATTAAAGAGACACAGTTTAAAATTAAAAGCGGAGTGCAGTGAAGGAGGGACGTATTCAGCAGTCAAAATAATAAAATAAATAATATAGACGTTAGCCACTTTCATTTGCACTATATTCACATATTTTATGTTAATAACACTTCCATTTGCACTGCATTCAGTTATTTTAAGTTAATATGTAACAACATTTTGAATGTATACAAATACTTGTAGACGAACAACTGGATTTCACCCATTGCGGGCTATCAATTCAAGAATCAATTGATTCTTGAATTGATCGCCCGCAATGGGTGAAATCCAGTTGTTCGTCTACAAGTATTTGTACACATTCAAAATGTTGTCAAAAACAAAAACCGGTCAAAATTATAGCATATAGATTGGAGTGACATCTCCAGGCGGTTTCTAGCAATGCGGTAAATGGCGGTAGCCTTTCACATTGCGTTAAAAAGATCTTCTGCTTAATGCTTAAAATACAATCTTCATAGATGGCGTTAGTGTGTAGATTGAATATAGTACCATGTAAAGGTTGGTGTTGGAGATTAACATATATACAACTTCCAAAAATTTGTCAGACATGGTGGTCATAAGAAAAATAAGGTGGAATGGGGAATGTTGTATTACATAAAGCGTGCGCTGAACCCAACCAATGACAGATCATAAGTCCTGTAAACACCTTGATCAACCATATTCTGTTTCCAATTTGCATCTTCGTCTCTATTGAGATACAATTGATTCTTAATATGTAACACTTTTATTCGCACGGCATTTACTTCTTTTAAGTAACAATACATTCACACTCTATTCACTTCTTTTAAGTTAATAACACTTTCATTCGCACTGCTTTCACTTCTTTCATTTGCTTTTGACACTCTATCATATATTGATTTACCATACATTCAAATAAGAGATCTCATTTCTCCTACATTTATTATAATTTCACCCTTCTTATGCCAGTTCCATGAGAATCTATAGGCGCCTCCAGAAACACAGGGCACGTAGCACTCGCTGTTTCCGCTATATGGCTAATCCGACACTGAAGAAAGCCGAGATATCTGAAGTCGTTAACCTATTTTATTGGAATACCTTCCAGGAGGATCTTCGCTGGTTCACATAAATTGCATTCGTATTACTACACTGAACGCAATACACAACTTATTGAAATTCATTGTTTCCTGATTGGTCAGGAACTTCACTATGCATTGGCAGTAAATTTTGATAATGGAACGAGAAACAAATTGAATGCATTTGTGTGTTTCCTTGCACTAAGCATCACAAAATTATTTGATACTCGGTACTCGGCGTATTCGGCGTTTTTTTTATTACTCGTACTCGGCCAAATAACTCTGTCTAAATGACGAGTATACTCGGTTTAACTAAAGTAATATATAATATTTTGTGAAATATAATGAAAACAGGAGGATTAAAAAGTTGCGTTTTTTTTAATTGAATTTAAACAATTAATATTTAAAATTGAGCAAAGGCAAGTTGTGATGTAATTGGTTTATGTCTTGCCCACCACTCGAAACGACTCTTATCTTTTGACAACAATCCTTCGTTTACATATCGATCCAATTATAGAGCCATGGGGCTTTTAGGATCGTCGTGCTCCGGTGGCTGGGTAGAAGCAAGTTCTTCCAAGCAATTCCAAGATGATGCATGAGCATCTTGTGATTGTCTTAATTGGTTAAGGTTAGAATTATATTTGTTTTCTTCGCTGCTGCTGGCACTCTCTGTAACGTCGCTTCTTTCAATGGATTCTAAAAATAGGATCTTCCTGATCAATTCGCACTTCTCTGGATTTAAAAATCTCATTCTGAACCTGGGGTCCAGTAAAGTAGTCAAATAGTAATATTTATCACCTTCTAAGCCTTGAAAGCGATCCTGAACTTTATCTAAAGCTTTTCTTGCATATCCGCTATGTTTGGGCAGATTTTACCGTCTTAAAATTGAACCGAGTTATTCGGCCGAGTACTCGGTTTGGCAAACATCAAACCGAGTAAAACTCGTACTCGGTAACTCGGTAAAACTTGTACTCGGCGCATCTCTAATAAATATATTTTACAATTGCTTAGCAAAATTGAACGCCATTTATCGAAATTCATAAGTTGTGGAGTAAAATAATAACATATGTACTCAAGTTATAATATTTATAGTAAAATAATGACATATATAGTGAAACTTGGAGTTGGCAGAAGAAGGATGAAAGTAAAATAAATGACATAGAAATTGGAACACTTAGAAGAATGTACAGAAAAACAATGTATGATAGAATACCCAATGAAGAAGTTACAAATGAATGTAAGGGTGATGAATGTTTAGGGATGCGCGGTATTGGGATTTATATTAATGACACGTCTGTTCTGTAGCTAGTGCATTTATTGACTGAATGGTGTTCGGGAATACCATAACTAAAGTCTACGGGAGGGCACCACTACATCCCTCCCCCTCTAGAACCGTCGTTAAATTCGAATTAAATACAAAAATTAAACAATGTTATGTAACATAAAAATTAACATTAAAAATAACATATGAAAATGAATATGGAAAAAAATGGAAAAGAATGGAATATGGAAAAAAAACTAGACAAATTAGAAATTCTAGAAATAAATGGGCTAAAATACAATACCCCTGACCAAGTAGTTCTTAATGACCAACTACTGTTTGTTCACTTCCCGTTGCTATACCCAATATAAATAAATAAAAAATATTCCTGGAATCGATTACTGCCCAAAATGTGTTTTCGTTTGATTCCAGACCCTAGCAGCTATATGGATGGAGAAAACCGAATAAGGCGATGCCAACCTTACGGACCAGGTACTATAACATATAATATTTAAATTCAGTAATAATAAAAACAAAATTACCGTTTTTTCAAACATTATATACGAATATGTAAGCGATAATAAAATTTAAAATCCATTGTATTAAATGCAAACCTCCAAGAATACCTGTAATACCAATATTTAAATTCAGAAAATTTTACATAAATATTTGAAGATTATTTTTGTATAGAATCATGTTTACCACCCCTGATCTGTGTGTACTCGTATATAAAGGACTAAGTTTACAATAGTGTCACCAGTCTGTCAATGCCAGCGAGCCTGGCGAAACCAGTCGCTGTCTAAATAAAGACAAAAGTGGAAGTAGTTAAAAAACATATTTTTATTTAATTATTGTTTAAAATGAACTTCCATCAAGAGATTTCAGTAAAATCATTTGATTATCTGGAAAAAAATGTTTAGCATAGCTGGCGGCAATATTTATAAATGTACAATGAAGTTCTTATTTCTAACATATGCAGTTGGTACATGTGAGTCAGAGAGGATCGATCGTCAGGAAGGCAAATGATAAACAATAATAATATAGGTAGGTACATGGTTAGTGGTACTAGCGTAAGTTTATGGACAGTTCATCCAGGGCGTGCAGTTGATGAGATGTGAAGTACTGCGGTTAGGATGTGCCAAGTGAGTTAGGCGCTTACATCCAGGTCGTGCAGTTGGTGAGTTGGCCAAGATCACTCCTCTGTCGGGTGTGGTCTACTTTGCTGGCTAGCACAACTTGCATTGTGGAAGTGGATCATCTAGAGAGTTCATGAATATGATGAATATGTCTATGCGGCAGAAGAAATAGAAAAAAGCAGCAGCAAAAAAACAGCAGTGATCCAGCGAGACAGAGCTCCTCAGTGTATCCGTTAGCAGCAGTGTGGAAGGTGACAGTAGGCAGTAGGACAGATGGGACAGGAGAAGTAATGGGAACAGTAACTTTCTTGGTGTAGTAGCCACGTTATGTTTTGTGATCAATATGAAGTGAAAATAATAAATAGGTATTTTTGTATGTTCAGGGTGGGAATTCTTAATCGCACTTCAGACACCAGATTTATCTTACGAATAACACATCAGAAATAATAACTCGGATAAGTTTATATTTAGTTTATTATAAATGAATACAGTAATTTGACATGAAAATAGCCATTAATGGTTTAAAATTATTATAGTGTAAGAAAGATTATGTAGCTCGAGGAGAGGCCGCTCGTAAGAGCTCTCTGATTAACTATGACCTAAAGGGGGAAAGGGAATCACTGTATAAAGCAAGTGAAGATGACGGTTTTTGCACTGTTTAAAAACAAATTGATATCTTAACACTAACAATATAAAATTAATCATACATAAATCATAGAGATAATAAAGAACAGGGCTGGTTACAATGTTCGATGTACTCTAGAGAATCTTAATCGGTAGATATTGATCTAGCAAAATTGATGCACAACATATTTTGAGCGGACAAAACACATTTACAGTAAAAAAAAAAAGTTTATCGCAAATCGAACAAGAGACCGGCTTTTCGCTAGGATGAGTTAATAAATGCCATTTTGTGTAAAATTGATTTGAAATAAGTTGATTGCACATTGAAGAAGTATAAAAGAATATTATTCTTCTTCCTATAGTTCAAGCTGATCTCTCTTGGGAAGTCGACTCCCAGCTATCCCTCCAACTCTTTGGCGATCTTCCAGGGGGACGGTAGCCACCAGGAATCTGATGCATCACAACGTGTGGGATTCTGGAGGGATCCATTCTCTACACATGCGCATTCCAGTGTCTTTTGCGTTGTCTGCCCCATCTGGCATATATCTTCCATTATATTCATAATTTTTATATTAATAAATTAAATCAATGAGTTATTAATATATTCATAATACTTATTATAACATGTAAAAAGTTGGGGTACCAATCTGTGAAAAACGGTGTTAAATACAGAGCAAGAACATTTTTCCTCCCGTGCATGGGATAAAACGTGTCTAGCCTTCCTTGAGATACGTTTCTCACATATTGCACAACAAAACTTCTACTCTGGGTGCATGCGCACAATTAAGCTGGCTTTCTGAGAGAAACGTTTTTTACATACCGAACAACTTCTTCCCCCCTGAATGAATTAACGAGTGTTTAGTGAGGCTACTTTTGGCAAAGAAACGTTTTTCACATACTAAACAAGAAAACTTCCTCTCCCCTGAATGGGTTAACATGTGTGAATTCACAGACTTTTTCG
This sequence comes from Lepidostoma basale, assembly GCA_022606425.2. Taxonomy (NCBI): domain Eukaryota; kingdom Metazoa; phylum Arthropoda; class Insecta; order Trichoptera; family Lepidostomatidae; genus Lepidostoma; species Lepidostoma basale. Next base: position 3,039,231 of record JAHDVF020001251.1, read on the forward strand.
TTGAGAAACGTTTTTCACATAGAGAACAACTAAACTTCTCCCCTGAATGAATTAACATGTGTTTAGTTACGGACTTTTTCGTTGTGAAACGTTTTTTACATACAGAACAAGAAAACTTTTTCTCCTCTGAATGGGTTAACATGTGTGCACTTACGGAATCTTTCGTTGAGAAACGTTTTTCACATAGAGAACAAGAAAACATCTCATCTCCTGAATGGGTTGACATGTGTTTAATTAAGTAACCTTTAGTTGTGAAACGGTTTTCACATAAAGAACAAGAAAACTTTTTCCCTGAATGCGTTAACATGTGTCTCTTCAGGACAGATTTCTCGTAGAAACGTTTTTCACACACTGAACAAGAAAACTTCTTCTCCCCTGAATGCGTTGACATGTGTCTAGCCAGGACAGATTTCTCATAAAAACGTTTTTCACACACTGAACAAGGAAACTTCTTCTCCCCTGAATGCGTTGACATGTGTCTTGTCAGGACACGTTTCTCGAAGAAACGCATTTTACATACAGAACAAGAAAACTTTTTCTCCTCTGAATGGGTTGACATGTGTTCAGCCAAGGCATGCTTGTCTGCGAAAATGTTTTCACATGCTGGACAAAAAAACTTCTCCCCAGAATGGGTTATCATGTGTGCAGTTACGGAACTTTTCGTGATGAAACGTTTTTTACATACAGAACAAGAAAACTGTGTCTCTCCTGCATGTGTTGACAGGCCATGTTCCTCTAGATAAGGGTTTTCGCTAATGGAAAGAGGGGATTGTTTTTCTGTATGAATCTTAGCATGCGCTTTTAATTCTCCATTGAAACGAAATGACATGCTGCATAAAGTACACGCATATCTTTGTTTAGGTGTTTGGAGTCTATTAAAAGCTTCTACTTTTATGTCGCAACTGGAAATGTCGATATCCGTAGAAAACAATGGAGCACTTTCTTCACAACTGCCACTGGAACTAGATACAGCTTCGTGATTTATAGCGATTAAATTATTTGATTCGGTATCTTGCTTTAGTATTGTATATTCCGACGTGATCACGGACGTTAGAGGAAATTTAAAATTGGCCTCTAGAGCTTGCGTAGGATTGCTCTTTTCGGGTGTTCCGAGTTCTTGCTTTACAGGGAATGGTAAAGCGATGCCCAAATCCTGTATGTGATTGCCTCCTGAAGGTTTAATATCGACTTGGCGTTCCAGAAATATATCCGTTTGGATGGAATTATTAGTTGAAGTGTTTGGCTCGACTTTGACTTCATTTTTGACATGGTATTCCAAATTAATCTTCGGATCTTCAATACATTCCCGCGTCGAAGGCTGTATTATATCTTTTGATTTTTGGTCAATTATTGTGAAAGTACTTGAAACCATATATTCATCCATATTTCTGGCAAATGATTGTATTTCTTTTTTAACCGTGGTTGTGTTCTGCAAGTTTATAGACATCTTTAAGTAGTTATAAATTGAATCCTTACAAGCGGAGCAAAATATATTTTAAAAATGGTTTTTACTTCTAAAATTCTCTCAAAATTAATAATTGTATTATCACTATATTCTCCGTGGCAGTTTAAATCGAACACATAACATACTAAATACTAACTTTTTAACGAAACCGCGTATACTTATAATGACGTCTAATGAATGTTAGTAGATTTATATAGGGTGAAATAAAATAAAATTAATTCCACAGAAAAATGCTCTTCATCTTCTTCTTCTTCTTTTTTTTATGGCTTTTCACCGCTTGTGGGTGTTCTGGGCCAGTCTCAAGTAAGGGTAGTTGTGTAATAGTAGTAGTGGGTTAAGGGATTAATCTATGGAAGATTGTTATATATACAAATTACATCTAGGGTTAGTATCTAATAAATTTTTGTTAGTAGTAAGGAATATGTTACAGATTTATGTTATTGAGAGTCAGGAATTTTGTTAGTATTTTATACAGATTTTTGTTAGATGAGGAGATGAGAGTGGACATGTTAGTGGGTAAGGGTATATTAAGGTCTATAAGGTCTGGAATAAAATTTGGGTATTGTACATTAAACGGGCAGTTGAAGAATATGTGGTCGAGATTTTCATCTTCGATGCCGCATTCACATATGAAAATGCTCTTCAATATTTATCGCTGCCAGGCCATCTTGACGTTATAACAAGCCGCATTGTTCGATTCAATGTGGCCGACCGAGGAGGCCATCACTTCAGCTGTGTCTTTAGCTATCATTTGGTTATATCTTTCATACAGGTTTGTTACGACGAATGTATTCCTGTATTTTCAAACTAATATAATATGCAAAAAAAGTCACTGTATACGAGGTGTGGCAATTAAATTCCGAGAATTTGTAAAAAAACGCAGGTAAATAAAATGAGCAACCAATTTTTTTTAACGGACTTCGCAGTAATCCCCTCCGAACTCAGAAAAACGTTTACAAAGTTTCTCCCATGGTTGGAAGCAGCCTTGATAGTCCTCTAAAGTGGCCTTTCAAGACGACGGTCTCAGCCTCCCGGACGGCTTCTACGCTGCCATGATGAGTTCCTTTGAGATGACTCTTCATTTTAGGGAAAAAGAAGAAGTCTCAGGGGGCCAAGTCGGGGCTGTAGGGTGGATTTGATAACGTTGAGATACTTTTTTTCGCCAAATATTCCCCCAAAATCAAGGAGGAATGAGCCGGCGCGTTATCATGGTGCGAGAGCCAGCCGTTTGGGTCGTTTACAGAAAACACACTGTCGCAACCGCTCCTAGACTTCAACAAAGAACTTTCTAGTCACTGTCTGGCCCTCAGGAATGTATTTACGGTGAATTATAAAATGAATATCGAAGAAAATGATCAGCATTGCCTTCAGGCATGATTTTGACATTTTTGTTTCGTTGGGCGCTCCCCACCCTCTTCCACCCACTGTAGGTTTTATCTACTGGTCTCGGGATCATATTCGAATATCCGGGACTCATCTCCATTGACTATACGGCCCATACAGTCTCTTCCATCACTCTCAATGCGGGTCAACAAATCGTCACAAATTGATTTTCGCATTTGTTTTTGTTGCATTGTGAGAATTTTGGGCACCGTCTTCGCGCAGAGCTTTCGCATATTCAAATTTCCGTGTAACATCTTCCCAGTTGTTTCTTTATTTATATTTAACTTGTATGATAACGCACGAAGGGTTAGGTGACAGTAAGACAGGACTAGCTCTCAAAGACGGTCGACATTTTGCGTCTGTGTGTGTGAGAATTGCCGCTCCTGATCGCGGATCGTCATCCAACGATTCACGACCATTTTTGAACCGTTTTGCCCATTCAAACACAATCAAACACCCGTGATGACAATTTTGGCGTATACTCGTATTGCAAACTAGCTCGAGACAAAAAATGCCACTGACTAAAGTAATAAAAAAGCTGAAGTTATCAGAATGTATCAATTTAAAATTTCGAAAATCACAAATTCGAACATGCAGGGTGCATGAAATAAATATGTCAAGAAATAGAAATGGAGAATTTCAACTATTATATAAAGAACTTCGCAAATAAGATCCAATTTTTTTTAGGTATTTAAAAATGAAGCAGGAAACATTCGATTTACTGTCAAGGAAGTTAAAAGAGTCACTGCAAAAGCAGGATACACATTTCTGGTGTTCTATAACACCAGAGGAACAACTTGTTGTAACATTGGGGTAAATTGAAACAAATTTATTTACTGTATATTATTTTAATTTTGATAATTTTACAAAACCTGTAAATAAAATAAATGTATACAAAAAAAAAACAAATTTTGGAAATTATTATCGCTTTTAAACTGCGGACGATACGTGTAATCCCGAAAATCAGTCGATGACAAGAGCAGAAGAGCACGACAATGCCGTCTCGAATCTATGTTATCAAGCCGCAATGTTAAGTTTATACATCTGAGTCCATCCATCTGACAGCTGTCAAATGTCAGACAATTTTGGTAAAAATATCTCGAATTTTTCGAAACAATTAATAAACAAAAACATTTTTAACGATATTATTGCATAAGGCATTATAATTATGAATTTTGAGCTTTCTGTGCTACAAATTTTGAAGTTAATATATTTTGAATTTTGAGATTAAATCGAAAGATTATTTTGAAAATGTTACATACCAAAGTTGTAAACAAACTATACTATACAATTCAATGTGTGTTCAATATATTACTAGTAACACACTGAAGAAAATGCATATAAATACTTTACAAATGGCCCGCACGAGGAGAAAGTAAAATTGACATACCGGCACTGCGGAAACACAAATGTAGTATATTAACATATTTGTAACACGTACATAAGAAATAATAATACGATCGTAATTTACATTTATTCCACATATATAATCGAAATAAAATACGAGATCACGGCACGAGACACATACTAACGACCTACAATAGCTCCATATTGTAAATATTGTCTATGTGATTACGGCCTGGTAAATACTTTCAAGATAGCATTGGCATTGATCAGGGTGTAATGTTGAATTAGATATGGGGTCGGTTTTATTTGACAGATTTTTAGGTACGGCAGCCAAATTGATATACACAAGGACGTCGTTTATCCGGACTAATTGGGACCGGAAATCAATTGGGCCCTAATTCTTTTTATCAAAAGATGTCAATCGATTTTTTTTCCTCGGCTCATTTATTAATTATGAAATTACAAATTTTCCTGCAAAAACAAGTATGTATGTAGTACATGTACATACAAAGGCTTACGTTACTCTACAGCACTAGAAAAATAATCAGATTTTAACAAGATTTCTTCGTCTTTTTAGCAGCTAAATCGCGGATTCGTTTTAATAAAACCAATTGAGTCGAGCTGCTTTCCTCTTGCTCTTCAAAGAATGAGAGCGCAGTTTCTAATGCTGTAAAGGCTTCTCCATGACTGATTCCTTCTCCTTCATCATCCTCATTTTCAGCTTTCATCATCATCAAGCCTGTATGAGGTATGCAAGTGATACGATTTGATGATGAATGTGAATAAGTCCAAGGTAAAGATTTTCGAAAAAAAAAGGAAACATCACAGTCTACATATATAGTGTAAATGGTAAAAATCTGGACCAAGTAGATGAGTTTGTGTATTTGGGTAGTATGTTTACGAAGGATGGGAGAGTGGAGAGGGATATGGAAAGAAGGGTTGGGGCAGGCAACAGGTGTTCTTGTGCCGAGCCTTATGTATGGAAGTTAAGCATGGAACTGGCAAAAAAAATGATGAAAGTAGAATAAATGCAGTAGAAATGGGATCTCTCAGACGAATGTGTAGTAAATATGTATATGATAGAGTGTCAAATGCAAATATAAGAAGTGAATGCGGTGCGAATGAAAGAGTTATGAACAAAATAATGAAAAAGAAGAAAGTATATGTAAACGACATGAACAGAGCTAGAAATATAGGAAGGCCGAGGAAAACTTGTCACGATCACATCGATCAAATATTATATGTCGGTCACATGAAGAGTCGGAGAAATGGACATGCGTGCATATCACAAAGTATGAATGTAGAGGAAACAAGAGATGTATGTCAAAACAGAACAGTGTGGCGGTCCATTCTTTCTGCCCACGCCACCGGAGAGACGGCGTGATGGTTTTTTTTTTTTTTTTACATGTTTTATTTTACAATTTGCTAAAAAAGTTGATGGACTGTAGTTGTCACACTAGGCATGGCCTGTATCGTGACCACTACATAAAATATGATGTTAGTAGCAGTGATAGTAAAATGGCGGTTTGTTAGTAAAATGGCTTGTTAGTAATCTTATGCTAACATTGGTAATCACAATATGAAGATATAATTAAAATTACTAAATCTAAAAGAAAAAAGTGTTTTCTATGTCTAACGATGACCCCTTTATAAATTTGGTTAGAGCACGTTTAAAGTTCTTAGTGTCGTTAATTGATTTAAGGTTCTCAGGAAGACGATTGAAAATATAAGGCGCGCGGAATGGAAATTGCTTTTGGGCTAGAGCTGAGCGACAGCGAGGAACTTTGAAATTATGGTGAGAGGAATATCTTGTGGGACGGTTCTGTTGTGATCTTGAATTCGAAATTTTAAATTTGGAGAATATGGCTGATATTTTGATGTAAAGTTGTCGAATACTAAGAATTTGATATTCTTTGAACAACGTGGACGAAGGATGCCTAATGGGTTTTCTGGTGATAATGCGCAATATATTTTTATGGGACTTAATTAGGGGGTCAATTGTAGATTTTGCGCAAGCGCCCCAGCTCAAGATCCCATAGGTTATCACAGATTGACATAGGGCAAAATACACATCTTTGCAGAGCTTGGGGTCTAGAATTTCTCGGAGACATCTGAAAGCATATGATAATTTTCTAACACGTGAGGTGAGTGAAGTTATTTGTGAATTCCATCTTAGGTTATTGTCCAAAGTTTTACCTAGGTATTTTATACCATTGACCCGTTCCAAAGGAAGACAGGAACACGAAGTGAGCTGGGTACAATTAGGATTTTCATGAATAATGAGATTTTTACCAGCCTCAGGTTGGTTTGTTTTTGTTAGACTAAAAGTGAGGTATTTTGTTTTTAATAAATTTAATGTTAAGAGATTAGAGTCCAACCATTCCTTTACAGAAGATAGAGTTTGGTTAGCAGTGTTAAAGACACTGTTCCATGTTTTGGATTCAAAAACCAAAGCAGTGTCGTCTGCAAAGGTGATGATTTTTCCATTGAAGGATGTGCTACATAGCTCATTAATGTAAATTAAAAAGAGCATAGGTCCTAACACGCTTCCTTGCGGAACACCGAATTTGGAGGTCAGTCTATCAGAGTTTAAGTTACCTAAAGAAACGGACTGTGATCTATCAGTCAGATAAGATCGAAACCAATCCAATGATATACCTCTAATTCCAATTCTTTCCAACTTCGCTAAGAGTATATGGTGGGAAACCGTATCGAAGGCTTTTGATAGATCCAGAAAAATAGCCAGACATTTATTTCCTCTATCGAGGGATTCGGTGATGTAATTTGTGAGCTGTAATATGGCTAAGTCTGTGGAAAGATTTTTTCTGAAGCCGAATTGATTTTCAGAAAGTATGTGATGTTCCTCCATGAAGTTGGAGAGTCGACATTTAACAAGTTTTTCAAAGACTTTAGAGAAGACGCTCAATAGAGAAATGGGTCTATAATTATTTACATCAGAAGAATTGCCACTTTTGTGAAGTGGAATAATATTTGAGTGCTTAAGCGCATACGGAAAGATGCCAGTTTTAAAACTTAAATTGACAATGTGAGTGAAGGGGTGTAATATATATGGCATAATTTCTTTAAGCGTATATGCATTAATATTGTCAGTACCAGAAGATTTTGTATTTTTTAGGGAAAGTATAATTTGCGAAACTTCCTTCAGAGAAACCGGGGTTAGATAAAATGAGTAGGGGGGCGATAAAGGTAATCTGATTATGTTATTCGCTAATTCAAGTTCACTCTTAGAGCTAGAGTTCAGAAGATTTTGTGCTAGTTTACTTCCTACATTTCCAAAAAAGTTATTTACGTGATTAGCAACCATTTTGGTATCTTTGTCCAAAGTAACTGTATTACCATTAATTGAAAGGTTAGTAAGCGAGACAGGGGTTGAGTTGTTGTGTGATATATCTTTTATTATGTCCCAGATGGCCTTGTTATCTGTTCCAGCCTCTTTGATTTTGCGTTTGTAGTAATTGATTTTAGACTGTCTTATCAAATTGTTACAGACATTTCTGTAATTTTTATAAAATCGGTGAAATGTAGGATCAGAGTTAGTTAAAAGGCATTTATGCAGTCTATCTCTTTTACGTATACAAAATAGCAATCCATCAGTAATCCATGGTTTTAAGAGTCTATTTTTTCTATGTCTCGGAATGATTATTGTGCTAGATTTGTCTATATTATTAGAGAGAGTGTTCATAAAACAACTAAATGCTTCATTGGTACCTATCGTTTGAATTGTTTATTTGATTCCAATTTTCACAAGATAAGTTGGTTTTTAGTGAATCGAAGTTGATTTTATTAAATGGATTTCGAATCGACTTAGTAGTGTGAGAATTTTTACCGGAGAGGGCAATAATAGTGGAATAGTGATCTGTGATTGTTGAGGTATATACTATAGACCGAGCCGAGCTTTTGATACGTGCCATGATGTGATCGAGACATGTATTAGAAGTATTTGTAACTCTTGTCGGGGTATTTATGTAAGGGATAAGCCCGTATGAGCTCATCAAGTCCAGGTATTCATTAGTGGAACTGTGAGAGAGGTTTAGAGTGTCGATATTCATGTCTCCTATAATTAATAGGTCATTTGAGGAAGAAATGGACTTGAGTGTGCTATCAAGAGACTCGACAAATGGGGATGTATTCTTGATACTAGGAGAGCGATAGACGGCAATAATGTTTTTGTTATTTAGTTCTATATTCAGGCAGTTTGCATCATTTACTTGGAGTTCGGTAACTTTAACCGCTAAACTGTTTTTTGCATAGACAACTACACCATCGGCCTGAGATCTGTTCAGTGTTGTTTTAAAAGATACATAACCTGACAAATGTTTGGGTGTAAAATGGTTGCTGATCCAACATTCGGAGAGAACGATGATATCGAAGTCTATGTCTAATTCCGACAGCATGATTAGAAGACCATCAAAATTTTTAGAGATACTTCTAATATTTGAAGAAAGAATTTTAAAATTGGAGAAAGAAGACAATAAATCTCTACATGTCGAAGAAGCGGATACTTCTATCGATTGAGTAGTTTCAAGAGAATCTAAATATGAATTAATTTCCTCGCCTTTTAGCAACGGATTTTGACGAGGGAATGGTAATTATTACTGGAAATATAAAGATGATGATATTTAGAAAACAACATGCTCCAACAATATGTACAATAGCGGGGTCAAGAGAAACATGTAAAGTAGAAACTAAAGTGATATTATAATAGATAGAAATTTCAAGTTTTTTATTTAAAGTAGATAATAGGGTATATTTTAGGTACAAAATACAAGTGTTATGAATAGTATTTATGAGTAGTATTTATTTATTCATGAATATCTATTTTGTCCCCTTCAAAGTAATTCCCCTCGGATATAATACATTTATGCCAACGTTTTTTCCAATCCTCGAAGCACTTAAAAAAATCATTTTTTGTGATCTTGTTCAGCTCCTCCTTCGATGCCGTCTTTATCTCCTCAATCGTGGCGTAGCGTCGTCCTTTCATGGGCCTCTTCAGTTTTGGAAACAGGAAAAAGTCACAGGGGGCCAGGTCTGGGGAATACGGTGGCTGCGGCACCATTACTGTGTTGTTTTTGGCCAAATATTCGCGCACAAGCAACGATGTGTGAGCAGGGGCGTTATCATGGTGCAAAAGCCAGTTTTTGTTCTTCCACAAATCCGGGCGTTTCTGGCGGATTGCTTCGCGCAAATTGCGCATAACTTGCAGGTAATATTCCTTATTGACCGTACTACCCTGTGGCAAGAACTCATGATGCACCACGCCCCTGCAATCGAAGAAAACTGTGAGCAAAACCTTCACGTTCGACCGAACTTGGCGCGCTTTTTTTGGTCTTGGCTCATGCGGCAGCTTCCATTGGGATGATTGAGCTTTGGTTTCCACGTCATAACCATAAACCCATGATTCGTCACCAGTTATGACCCTCTGGAGCACATTTGGGTCGTCACGGACCGAGTCCAACATCTCCTGAGCAATGTTAACGCGATGCTGTTTTTGGTCGAAATTGAGCAATTTTGGCACGAATTTCGCGGCGACCCGACTCATGCCCAAATCATTGGTTAAAATCGAATGGCACGAGCCAATCGATATGTTTAGGTCCTCAGCAACTTCTCTAACGGTGATTCGACGATTGGCTAATACTATTTTCTTCACTTTATCAATGTTTTCGTCTGTTGTTGACGTGCTCGGGCGTCCGGCACGCTCTTCGTCGTTCATATCTTCTCGGCCCTCTGAGAACATTTTGTACCACCGATAAACGTTGCTTTGGTCCAAGGTAGCTTCACCATATGCCACAGTTAACATTCGAAATGCGTCCGCGCACTTTATTTTGTTTTTCACACAAAATTTGATACAGATTCTTTGATCCATTTTTTGGAATAGGCAAAAATCGAAGACGAGCCAAAACACATCCAAGCAAAACAGCTGTCAAAAATTAACTAAACATTCAAAATGGCCGACCTTATCAGCATAAGTAAGGGACAGGAGTACCAACATAACGCTACAAAAAAATCAAAAATCAAATATACGTAGCCAGCGGAAATTCAAAATTCGCGATACTTTTTGAACAGACCTCGTACGTATCGATACGTATCTAGACCTAGTATACTATTACGTATAAAAAGGAAATTGCCGTATTTGTTAGTCTCTGCATGTAAATATGTTGAATAATAAAGAAAGTAAATGCTTAGAGAAGTACATTAGTATACATTTAAATTGACAAGTTATTGTTAACAAAGGTAGGGTGAAAGCCCCAGTGCTCAGCCACTTAAGAAAAAGATTAAACTTAATTCAATTTATAATTATATCATCATACATTTTATAATACAGTTTTTTTTATACGCAAAACTAAATTAATGATCTATGAAATTGTAAATTCGTTATCAAAATATCTTGCGCCGGATTAAAAATAAAAATACTTTTATTTAAAAAGACACAATTCCCCTATGGTCAGCCACCTAGTTCCTAATTCCAGCCACCACAGCCCCAGTAACCAGCCACTTTTTTTTTTTTTTTTATAAAAAAAAGACTGATACCAAGGATTTAAATCAATGATATTAGAATTTATTATTACAATCTTCAATGTGAGCAGAAAATAGCTCATTATTATGAAGAAGGAATCTGGTCGTGTCCAGGCTTGAACCCATGTCCCCTGGATCAGGAGCCAAGCGTTCGATCCCCTAGACCACCACCCGATTCAGCTTTCAATAAGTGCTCTATTTGGTACATGGTTGTTATATTACTTATATGTTGTTATATTATTTACTATAACATTAATTTTTATACTAAAAAGTGTATTTTATTACAAAAGGAAAAAAGGAGTATATTATAAATTCATTTTTTTAAAGATGCAAGGAACAAAAATCACAAATGAATACATCTTTTTCAGCTCCAGCACAGTCAACGTGATACCAACCATTACAAATCATGCACTGTATCCATTCTTCTCCCAATTTATTTTGTGAGAAATTTCTCTTGCAGTAAGAGCATTCAGAATCTTTATCGTTTTTAGGGATTAAATGTTTCTTTTCACCGGTAGTTTTAGTTTTTTTTGTTTGATTTTGGATTTCATTTTCTTTATCGATCGTTTGAGGTAGTGATCTTCTTTTAGTTGTATTCTTCTTTTTTCAAGTGTTTTTTGCTTGTTGGCGGTCTTTTTTTCTACATTTTACATCTTAAATTTTTTTCTTTTTCTCTTCTTCTTTGCTGGACATAAAAGACTTCCATGCGCTCGAAGATATAGCACTAGGTAGTTTATGTTTGGAAGTGGAAGGACTGGGAGTGGAGAAGGACAGAAAAGATGACCAGAAAAAGATGACGTAACAATCTCTGGCAATATTGCTGTAACTGTTTTGCTAAGGACACAACCTCTTCGGCGTGTTTGTATTTTGTTTCAGAGTGAGACACAGAAAGGATTTCAATCGGTTTGGGATTGAATTCTAAATTTTCTAGAGCATGTTGAATACATTTTGAATAATCTACGGCGTCTGGATTCAATGGAAATAGTCCGCACTTCCTGAAACCGTTTTTAATAGTTTCAGGAAAATTAGGAATTTCCAAAACTTTTTTTCGAAGAGGACAAAACGCTGATTTCGTAAGAACCTTGTATGCGTTGTCTGATTCCATATGCCAAAATCTGTCAGTTTTCTTCCATTCTGATTTTAAAGGTTTAAAAACACTTACATCGGCGGGCTGCATTCGATGAGTGGTGTTTGGGGGAAGTGCATATAAAATAATTCCGTTTTTAGAACAAAAATCACTCAGATCCATCGTTAAATGTGACCGATGTCCATCTACAAATAAAATTAAAGGTTTTGTAATGTTCATTTCTATGAGCCAGTTGTTAAAATCATTTACCACATATAAAAAAAAACGTCGCTCCTCATCCATCCACTATCCGACAACCCTAAACACCACTTCTTTGGCATGCTATTAACTACTTCTTTGGGAGGGCGTTTGTAAGGGAATACCACTAATGGATATGATGTTTTCCCACTTGCCGAAAAAACTAAAAGAACTGTAATAGTTTCCTTCTCACATCCCAACTGTACCTCTAATACATTCTTCCAACCTTTTGGAGCTATAACTTTGCCAGATTTGGGGCACATGCTGAATGATGTTTCGTCTCCGTTAAAAATTCTGTCAGGGTCAGGTAAAACATCCTCATTTCCAGATTTTTTCAAATAGTCTTCCAGTTCTCTAAACCACTTTCTAATGTATTCTTCTGTAGCCGTCGCCCGCCCCTTCGTGATTCCTTCTGGTGCACGATGAACCAAGGATGGATTTCTTTTAATAAATCCTGCGTACCACTTTTTACCGGGCCGACCGTTTTTGAATGGATGTTTCCTTACTGAATTTTTTATCATGTTTTGAACAGTATCTAAAAACGTCTTCTTTCTTACGAAGGAAACCACATTTCGTCAGATTAATACACCATTCGTTCAGTTTTTCTTTTTCTGTCAAGACAGTATCAGGCCCCATACGTTGATGTCCCTCTGCAACACGACCGTGAAGACGATCTTGCAGGGTTCCTCTGGGTACTCCAAATGTTCGACTTGCCTCTCGAATGCCAAGTTTGTTTTCGCGGATGGCCTTTAAGGCAGTTGATTCGGCATTCTCGTCATAATGGCGTTACAAACGCTTCTTTGGTTCCATTCTGCATAAAAAATACTAGATATTATTATACATATATTTGTATTTTTCCTAATTTTCTTCACGATAATAAAAATGAGCTCTACAATATAAAAATGTACGTTGTATAAGGTGGCTGACATATGGAGTCGAAAAATCCTATTCTCAGCCACCGACAAATATTTTACTTTTAAGGCGGCTGACCATAGGATCCAAGCATATTTTTACACTTTTGTTGATTATTTCGTATGCAGAATGCCACAAACTCTCTAATTCAACAAAAAACTTTTTTTTTAAACTCTTACTAGAAAAATCCTATTGTCGGCCATATGGCTGACAATAGGAGAAGTTTGATAAATATGACTCCTGAAGTCAGCCACCCCAAAAAAACGTGTAAAATTAATTAAATATCAGTTTATACACTAAATATAAATAAATAAAAGTATTCTGAAGTAAGACAAACCTTAGGTGAATAGCAGATTCTTCAGGCAGCTTTAAAAAACCTTATTTTCGAACACTCAACACACTCATCAAAATAATCAAAATGGCTGTTTTCGCATCGAGCGCTCGGCCTCAACTGAATGTAAGAAGGAATTAGTTTCGAATTTTAATACCAGGCGTCTTTCGAATTTAAAAACAAAGCTTAATTAGACGGCTTACCACTGGGTATTTTTCAAAATATATATTTTTCAACGGGTTTCTTATTACAACATGATTTGTGAAACATGGCTGACTATTGGGGGTGGCTGACTTAAGGAGATACTACCCTATCAAGATATTCACATAGGAGGCATGGAATATAACGTAAAGTGAACACTTAGGATATATAGACTTAAAAATAGTTTTACAAGTTGTTAAAAAGTTCATGACCTGGGAAGCACTGCGGTCCGTATTGACAATAGTAAGTAGAGCCATAGTCCGGGGGTAATGGTGGCGGAGGGTTCTGTCAGTGTCGTAGAGGGCAACGAGGAGTCCACGGAGTCATATTATTTTGCCACGGATGTCACTCTCTGCGTTAATGTATAAAACTTTTGATTCTTCGTCCTTCCTGACCAGGATCTGCCCAGTCTTAACCCAGACAAATTTATAAACTTTCTCTTTGCCATTGATATTTGTTTGTTGTCCAGGTTGTTGAATTTATTCTCCATATACTCTATTCGCTTGCATAGTTCAGTATTTTGTATTTTGATACTTTCCATCTCCTTCCTCTCACGCTGTAGTACTTGTACCTGCTTGTTCAAGTCATCGTATTTTTGAGAGAGGAAGGTGATTGAATCAATTATACTGCTTTTGAAGGTAAGGAATTCCTCTGACATAAGCGTTTTTATACCCAGTATTTGATTTGCGATGAATTGTTTGGTTATCACGTCGGTGTCAATATCGCTCGAGTCGAGAGTGCTGTTGGTTTCTTCCGTCTTTGTGCACGGAGGGCATAGCCAGTCAGATGTCGACTTCGAGTTGCGGGTTTTCGCAGACAATGCAACGCACTCTAAGTGAAATTTGTGACTGCATTTATTGCATTTCAGCAAGTCAGCGGCCTTAATCGGTTTATTGCACTTCGTACAGGCTTTGGAAGACATTTTAAGTACCTGGGTACCGAAACTGACCTTGTTGATATTGGTGCTCGTAATCCCTAGAGTAAGTACCTAGGGCTTGGGGATCGGATCGGTTGGTTCCCAGAACTTAGGAACACGTGGTGCGGCACTAGCACGTTCTGCAGAGGTATAATTTTTTGGTCTTCCTCACATTTAAGTCACTAAAAATCACTTTTTTTAAATTTTGTAAACTGATTTAAGTTTGTATTTTAAAGACGCGTAGTTTGATATATAACAACACTATGTCACGTGACGAACGGATATTTTAGCAAACACGTGGTTTTAGGAAAAACCCGTCTCCCTTGGAAACGGTAAGTGGTAGCACATACACTTCACTGACTTTTTTATGAGTATTATTATGATGAGCAAATCTGGCAAAAAACATTGATTGAAAATGCTACCATAGGGACAGCGTTCTGGAAAACGGCACTTTTGATTCACAAAAAACAGTTTTTTTGAAATTGTCAAAAAACCCCAACACTCACAGAAAAAATAAAAACACTGTTAGAAGCGCAAAAAAATTACAAATCTGATGATGTATAACACATATACGAAATCAAAGGAAAAACCACTTGAAACTCGGTTTTGACATAAGGAACTACCGGAGCACACGAAACGCGACCTTCCTTCACAAGTATTGGTTAGTTAGTTAGTTAGTAAAAACCCAAATTTATCAGAAACATCGGAACTTCCAGACACCAGTTAATCTATATTATTAAATAAATAATAGATTTCCTTTGAATTTTAACATTGTATGGGAATATTAAAGGAGTTCTAATGGGTGGTAGGGTCATGGGGGGACTTACCTTGCCGTGGGTACGGGCTTATAAAATACCACGTAACGCTAATTCGCAATACACCTGCAAACCTCCAGCAAGTCCTACTCCTTAGCGTCCACGAGTGGCCTTAGATCCCGGGAGCCCTGGGCAATGTGTCACCAGGAGGTGGCATAGCAAATAAGGAAGGGCGAGGGCGAGTTTTCGGTGCCTCAAAACCGAAGATACGGAGAAGGGAAGGAAAACCCCGACAGAAGACCAAGGCAAGGCCCCAGGCCTTAAGGTAGCAAACCTACCAGAGATCTAGGGAACGAGAGGTTAATCACCTCTCTTCTTGAAACTCAAATGATTACGAAACCAAAACAAAGAATTGCCGGACTGATACTGGAAAACCGACCACGCAAACTAAATAAGGACTACGATTGTAAGTTATGTACTGCCCGGGGGCCTTGAGGGTCTTATGGGAACAGTTGTCAAAATATAAGGCTGATGTAACTGCCTTACAGGAGATTAGATGGCTTGGAAGTGGACACATGGAAAAACAGAACTACAACTTATATTACAGCTGTCACAAGAACCACCATTGGGAACGGGATTTATTGTCGCGAAAAAATGAAGCATCTGGTTATATATTTAAAGCCAAACAATGAACGTTTACGCGTGATTCGGGTAAAAGGAAAATTCTTTAACATGAGCATCATTATTGCACGTGCTCCTACAGAAGATAGTGCAGAGGAAGAGAAGGAGGAGTGGTACAATTTGGCAGAGAGAACATACGACTCATGCCCAGGCAATGATATAAAATTCATTTTGGGAGATATGAATGCCAAGGTTGGAAGAGACAAAATGTAACACCCTGTAATAGGAAACAGTAGTCTTCATGAGTCACACAATGACAATGGTGAGAGACTGACAGATTTTTCTCCTTCTCATGGAATGTTTGCTACTTCAAATGCAAAGTGAAGGTAATGATTGGTCAGAAAACAATGAATTTCAATAAGTTGTGTATTGCGTTCAGTGTAGTAATATTAATGTAATTTTTGTGAACCAGAGAATATTCTCCTGAAAGGTATTCCAATAAAAGAGGTAAACGACTTCAGATATCTCGGCTCTCTTCCAGAGGCCCCTCGCCCATAGGTTCTCATTAACTGGTAATAGAATGGTGAAAATATAATAAACGTCGGAGAAATGAGATCTCTTATTTGATTGTGTGGTAAATCAATATATGATAGAGTATCAAAAGCAAATGAAAGAAGTGAATGCAGTGCGAATGAAAGTGTTTTTTTTAACTATAAATAAGTGAATGCAGGGCGAATAGAAGTGTTTTTAACTTAAAATAAGTTATTGCAGTGTGAAGGAAAAGGTTGGGGGACGGTTTGAGGTCGGGGTACCTACTATGACTCTTTGTGTCTCTTTTAATGCTGTCTTTTGTGTAACTTACCTAAATAACTAATCATCATAAGCAGATAGGATGGGCCGCCATACCGTTCTGTCCTGACATACCTCTCTAGCTTCCTGCACATTCACATATCGTAACATGCACGCTCATCCATTTTTCGATTTGAATTTGGCCGCCTCTCAGTATTTGATTAATTTGGTAATGCCATGCATTCCTTGGTCTTCCACGACTTCTATATAATAAATATGTACATTTGGAAATACTTGACAGACAACAACTGATAAATTCGTACAAACAAAAAAAATACACAACACAGATATGGACCTGCAGGCTGCAACAGCTAAACATTAAAACAGAAAGTCACCAGCCATTCATGACACAAATAATGAACATCTTAATTATGCTGGAGGCAAATTATCGCAGGAATTTCACATGTTATGCAAAGAGACCATTAATACAAACAAAATACCAGAAGAGTGGAGAATTACCATTATCATACCAATATTCAAGACTTTGAAAATACCAGGACGACATTCGTGGCAACAATTTTGACTGCTGCACCGAAGGTCCCGGGTTCGATTCCCGACAATGACAATGTGAAAAAAAATCTCACACTGTCTTTGGCTTGACGATAGACTAGTAATCAAATAAGTCATGAGGATCAATAGCTAAAATATTAAATACAGGAATTGGGTTGAAATAACCTGTTGTACACAAAAATGTGGGAAACTATGGGTAACTACCCCATTAAAAGGCCCAAGGGGCATCCCAAGAACCAACAAAATTATTGGGCTTTGTTGCAAACCAATCCCTCGGATTGAATCTTAGCAAACTACATTAAAAAAATGAATAATTAATGTTCTTCTTCTTCTTCTGCTTTATTTAGGTTTGTGTCCTGTTATTTCTCGGAGCCTGTTCCTGGGATATAGATGTCCAACTGTCTCGCCATCTTTTAGGTGGTCTTCCTGCCGGTCGATTTCCTGTTGGTACTTTATTTGCGGCTATATTGATCACTCTTTCAGAACATGCTCTTTCCACATGATCTCTCCAGTAGCGTCTTCTAAGTCTTCCCCATCGCACGACATCTTCTACCATTGCAGATCTTTCTTATTTCAAAATTTCTTATTCTGTCTCGGAGTGTCGTTCCCGCAACGGATCGGAAAGTCTTCATTTCTGTGGTTCTATGGAGACTTTTTGTTATGATGGTGTCAGCTCTCGTTTCTATTCCATTTTTCATTATAGGACGTTTGCATGTCTTGTAGATCCGAATTTTGCTCTCCTTTAGCATATTTTTATTTTTCCAAACAGCATTGGTCAAGCGGCCACCTGTTTGTTAGTTCACTTACTTCTCCGTAGAGGTCACTGCTGCTTGGTACATCAACTCCTAAGTACTTGAAATGCATCACTTGTTCTATTATTTTATTATCTAATGCAAGCTTGCATCGTGCTGGTTGCCTTGATGAAACCATGCTCTTTGTCTTGTCTACGGAGATTTTCATGTTGAATCTTTGAGTTGATATGTGGAATTTGTACAGTAGCCGTTGTAGATCATCTTCAGAGTTAGCTATTAGCACCGCATCATCTGCATAGCTAATTATATATATTTTTTGGTTCCCATTGTGTAACCCAGGTCCATTGATTTGACTTCTTCAATAATCGTATCCATAATTATATATTAAATACAAATGGGCTTAAGCTGTCTCCCTGTCTAATGCCTACAGCAGCTGGGGTTTCTCTTGAGAGCTCATTTCTTATCTTAATGCGCACTGTATTGTTACTGTTAAGATTATTAATTGCTTTGATGATGGGTAGTGGTGTGTGCTTTTCTACAAGAGTGTCAATATCATCTTCTAGGAGCACTTTGTCGAAAACTTTAGTTAGGTCAACAAAACACATATAGGCCGGTTTGTTATATTCTATGGATTTTTCTTTGATTTGTCTCACCACGAAAATTGCATCAGTGGTAGACCGATTTCTTCTAAATCCTTGCTGTACATCATTATTTTGAATGGTTTCTTTCAGTTTTACTCTCAAGATACTTGTGAATAATTTTTGGGAAGCAGATAAAAGTGAAATTCCTCTGTAATTTTCCGGATTTGTTTTGATGCTTTTTTTAAAATAGGGATGGTAATGCTCAGCCTCCATGAATTTGGTATTTCTGATTGTTCCAGAATTTGTTAAATAATTTCGAAAATTCCAATGCCACCTTCGGGCCTCCATATTTTATCAATTCGTTTGATATTTTTTCAATTCCAAGGGATTTTCGATTCTTCAGTCTTTTTATAGCAGAAATTACCTCGTTATTACTCACGTTTACACCTGTTTAAACCCGCGTCAATGTTCAACTCTACAGTTCTTGTGTGTGTCGTACTTACAAATAAATTTTGGAAATAGTTTTCCCATTCTGCTATAGAAATTTTATTCGTTTATGGGTTTCTTTTGTTTTCTGAGCATGTTCCATACTCTTCTTTGAGCTCCGTAAAGATCTTTCTCCATATCCTTGGTGAACTTCAACCAGCGTTCCCTCTTTATTTTGTCAATCTCGCTATTGATCATGTTACATGTTGATTTGTATTTCCTGTATTATTCTGGAGTTGGGTTGGTTCTGTACATCAAGTAACTGTCTCTTTTTCCCTTTATGTCTTCGCTGTACCATGGTTTTATCTTGGGTTTTGCATTAAAACTGATTTTTCTCTTTCCTAAGGGCTCATTTGCGGCGTTGTTGATGTTATTTTTAATCTTCTACAACGTCATTTTCGGTGATCTCATTTTGGGTCATCTTATTGGTTACTCTGCTAATATACAGGTCCCTTGTACTGTCATTGTCCATTGATTGCAAGTTAAGTTTTAAAATGTATTTTGGTTCTTTCTTTTTCCATTTTGGTCGCTTCAATAACAGTTTACAGAGGACCAGATGATGGCCGGAGCCTATGTTTGCTGAGGAGAGTACTCTGACATCATTTATTGTAGATGGATGGATATTTCTGTTTGTCAGGATGAAGTCAATCTTTGATTTATCTTCTCTTGTATTTTCAAAAGTACGCAAATGTTGCTTGCACACATATCTATCAGCATTTCACCGTTCCGATTTGAAATAGTCTCATTGAATCTTTGTTTAATGCCGTCTAAAACCGTGTCTCCTATCATGGCGTTAAAATCGCCTTACACAATTAATTTTTCTGATACTGGTATTGTGATTATTGCATCCTGTAGCTGAGAGTAAAATTCCTCCATTCCTCAATCGTTTTTGTAATATCTGGGGCGTACACACTTATTATATTGGTTATGGCATTTTCTACTTTTAGTGACATTTTCAATATTCTGTCGTTTACATACTCAATGTTGTCAATGGAATCTTCATATTTTTCATGTAGAAGAATGCAAACGCCTGAGCTGGCCCTCAGGTGTTTTTGTTTTCCGCTGTATATCAGTACATAGTTGGAGTGCTTTGATGTTCCTTTGCCTTTCAGCTCGCTGCTGTCTTTGGGCTAGAATTATTAAATGATGATGGCAGAAGATGGCAGCGATCTGCCGAAACCGGTCGAACTTTAGTGAATTTTAACTAAACATACATTTATTTTTTTACATATTTATTATGTTTGAACCCAATCACTGTATACAATTTGATTTTGGCTATTATTATATTGATCCTTGAGACATGTGATACGTAGCTAGTACATCGCCATTTTATTGCCACGTTAATCCTACACCAGACCAATGACAGTGTGACAATCACACTGAACTCGGGACCTTCGGTATTAGAGTCAAAGCTCTCTCCACTCTGCAACGAAGGTCATCTAAATAGGTCGTTGTTGACCTTATGAAGACCGGAAACAACTAAAGAAGTTATGTTGTTATTTGAAATTTCATGGAAGAAGTTTGTTTGTGTATAAATGTGGGGAAAACTGAGAGTTTATGTGACGACAGGGAGCGCGACCGCGATGAAAACTATATGGAGTCCAGAACGCTTTAAAAAAAAATTAAGAAAAAAAATTAAATTATTTTTTATATTTGGTAACATATAATATAAAAGTAATATTGTTTCTGAGAGAAAGACATTTAATAATGCCTTAGAAGGGCGAAACATGTCTAACTAACCATCACGCCGTTTCTCTGGAGGGGTAGGCAGAGAGGATAGATCGCCACAATGTTCTATCCTGACATAACTCCCGCGCCTCTTCTACATTCACACATCCTGACATGCACGCTCGTCGATTGTTCCTACTTCGAACATGGCCGCCTTTCAGTAATTGATTAATTTGGTCATGCCATGTCTTCTTTGCCCTATGTCATTTCCATACATGGTCCACTACTCCACTGAACGATATCCTCTATTTCGCAAGTTTTTCTTATGTCTGCGTTGCGAACACGATCCCGGGGAGTTTTTCCAGTAATAGATCTTAGGACCTTCATCTCCGATGTTTTATTAGACCCTTGGTTCACACAGTGTCAGCCCGCGTCTCTACAGCATACGTCATGAAAAGTCGCACGCATGACAAATTTATTCATCAATATTCAAATGAGGTTCTTTTGGGATTGAATAAAATATTGTGTTGAGTGTATCAATAAGATTTATTAATTAATTTACATCATTTTACTGTTATCATTAACGTGTAATGGTAACAGTAAAATTCTAAAACTTAAATAATATATGGAAATGGAAATTCTAAAACTTAAATGGTAGATGGAAATGTAACGCATAGCGTACTAAAAGAATACGAGAGTCGAATATTCAATTTAAATATTTGTAGATTTTTTAAACTGATTGGGTTAACATGTGCAATGTTAGGTTCCTTTTCACTGAGAAACTTTTTCCGCGCATTGAACAATAAAATTACTTCACCCTTGAATGTGTACAGTTAGAGTACCTTTCTGTGAGAACCGTTTTCCAGTTAATGGACAAGAAAACATCTTATCGCCTGGATGGGTTCATTCATCATTTGTGAAACTTTTTTCAAACATTGAACAAGAAAATAGCTTCTTCCCTGATTGAGTAGACGTGTGATTAGTTAGGCAACCTTTCGTTGAGAAATATTTTTCAAATACTGAACCTGAAAACTTTTGCTCCACTGAATGGGTTAACATGGGCGACGTCAGGTTGCATTCCTGTAAGAAAAGTTTTTCACATACAGAACAATAAAACTGTTTTCCCTCTGAATGGGTTAACATGTACAATGTTAGGTTCCTGCTCCCCCGAGTAACGCTTTTCACGGTCTGAACAAGAAAACTTCCGGTGCACTGGGGATGGGTAAACAAATTGTTGCTTTTCTTTGAGTAACATGTTTCATACACTATACAAGAAAACAGTTTCTCCCCTGAATGGGTTAACATGTGCAATATAAGGCTCTTTTTCACGAATAACATTTTTCACATACTGAACAAGAAAAAGTCTACTCTCCTGAATGGGTTAACATGTGAACAGTTGATGTACATTTCCGTGAGACTCGTTTTTCACAAACTGAACTAGAAAACAATTGCTCCGAATGGTTTAACACGGGCAATGTTAGGTTCCAAAATGTTTTCACTCTTCGAACAAGAAAATGGATTTACTCATTAATGGGTTAACGTGTGTCTAGTTAAGTTCCTTTTTGCTGAGAATCTTTTTTCACACATTGAACAAGAAAACTTTTTCTCCCTAGAATGGGTTTTCAACAATTCTCATGTGTTGACTCAAGTAAGCTTTTGTTGTGAAACGTTTTTCACACTGTGAACAAGAAAACATCTACTCCCCAGAATGGTTAAACATGTGTGTAGTTAGGGTAACTTTATGTGAGAATCGTTTTTCACATAATGAACAAGAAAATAGCTTCTCCCCTGAATGGGTTTTCATGTGTTGACTTAAGTTACTTTTTGTTTTGAAACGTTTTTCACACAGTGAACAAGAAAACATCCGCTCTCCTGAATGAATTATAATGTGTCGAGTCAAGTAACCTTTTGTTTTGAAACGTTTTTCACACAGTGAACAAGAAAATATATTCTCCCCAGAATGGTTAAACATGTGTTGACTCAAGTTACTTTTTGTTTTGAAACGTTTTTCACACAGTGAACAAGAAAACATCCGCTCTCGTGAATGAATTATAATGTGTCGAGTCAAGTAATATTTTGTTTTGAAACGTTTTTCACACAGTGAACAAGAAAACATCTTCTCCCCAGAATGGTTAAACATGTGTGCAGTTAGGGTACCTTTATGTGAGAATCGTTTTTCACATAATGAACAAGAAAATAGCAATGAATGGGTTGTCGTGTGCCTATTTAGTCTGCCTTCCGTATAGAAACGTTTTTCACATAATGAACAAGAAAACTTTTTTTCCCCTGAATGGGTTAACATGTGCAATGTTAGGCTCATTTTCGTTGAGAATCTTTTTTTACACATTGAACAAGAAAGTATCTGCTCTCCTGAATGGGTTATCATGTGTTTACTCAAATAAGATTTCGTTGTGAAAAGTTTTTCACATAGTGAACAAGAAAACATCTTCTCCCGAGAATGGGTTAACATGTGCATTGTTAGGTCCATTTTCCTTGAGAATTTTTTTTCACACATTGAACAAGAAAACTTCTTCCTAGAATGGACTAACATGTGTTGACTCAAGTAAGCTTTTGTTGTGAAACGTTTTTCACACTGTGAGCAAGAAAACATCTTCTCCCCAGAATGGTTAAACATGTGTTTACTCAAGTAACCTTCTGTTTTGAAACGTTTTTCACACAGTGAACAAGAAAACTTCTTCCTAGAATGGACTAACATGTGTTGACTCAAGTTACCTTTTGTTTTGAAACGTTTTTCACACAGTGAACAAGAAAACATCTTCTCCCCAGAATGGTTAAACATGTGTACATTTAGGGTACCTTTATGTGAGAATCGTTTATCACATAATGAACAAGAAAACTTTTTTCCCTCTGAATGGATTAACACGTGTTTAGAGAGTCTACATTTCGAAAAGAAACGTTTTTCACATACTGAACAAGAAAACTTCTTCTCCCCTGAATGGGTAAACATGTGTTGACTCAAGTAACCTTTTGTATTGAAACGTTTTTCACACCGTGAACAAGAAAACATCTTCTCCCCAGAATGGTTGAACATGTGTTGACTCAAGTTACCTTTTGTTTTGAAACGTTTTTCACACAGTGAACAAGAAAACATCTTCTCCCCAGAATGGTTAAACATGTGTACATTTAGGGTACCTTTATGTGAGAATCGTTTATCACATAATGAACAAGAAAACTTTTTTCCCTCTGAATGGATTAACACGTGTTTAGAGAGTCTACATTTCGAAAAGAAACGTTTTTCACATACTGAACAAGAAAACTTCTTCTCCCCTGAATGGGTAAACATGTGTTCAGTTAAGTGACCTTTCTGTAAAAAATGTTTTTCACATACTGAACAAGAAAACGGGTTTTCCCCTGAATGGATTAACATGTGCATTGTTAAATAATATTTAGTTGAGAAACTTTTTCCACATGTTGAACAAGAATTCTTTGAATTCATTGAACAAGGCTTCTCCCCTGAATGGGTTGACGTGTGTCTATTCAGTCCGCCTTTCGAAGAGAAACTTTTCACACATACTGAACAAGAAAACTCCTTCTTCTCTGAATGTGTTGACGTGTGTCCAGTCATGTCATGATCCTGTAAATAAGGTGTTTCACTCGTGGTAAGAGGAATTTGTTTTTCTGTGTGAATTTCGGTATGCGTTTTTAATTCTCCCGTGAAAGGAAATGACACAGCGCCTAAAGCAGCATCGCTATGCTGAGATGTTTGAATTTCGTTAGAAGCTTCTACTTTGATGTCGCAATTGGAAATGTCAATATCAATAGAATTCAAAAGAGCATTTCCTTCACAACTCTTACTGGAACTAGACATAGCTTCAAACTTTGGAGCGTTTAAATCATTAAAATCGGTATCTCGTTTTTCTCCTGCAGGTTCCGACATGAACACGCACTTTAGTGGAAAATTCAAATTGGTCTCCAGAGCATGAGTATGATTGCTCTTTATGGGCATTTCAAGTTCTTGCTTTACAAGGAATGCTAAAGCCTGTTCTTGTATGTTATTGCCTCCTGAAGATGTTATTGCCTCCATGATTGTTGTTGAAGGGTTGGGCTCGATTTCGACTTCACGCCTGACAGGGAATTCCAAATTAATCTTCCGATCTTCATAACGGTCCCACGTCAAAGGTTCCACCTCGCTCTTGATAGATGATTGGATATCTTTTGATTCCGGGTCCAGTATGGTGAAAGTGCTGGAAACTAGACTGTTGTATTCCATATTTCTTGAATGGGTTGGGTTCTTTTAATCGAGCAAAAATATCTAATAATTACAAAACACGCGTTCACGTGATGACGTCAAACACAAATTGGTCGTTTCATAAACAAATTTGGTTAATGTATTCCATAGAAATTCTTCTTCTTCTTCTTCTTTTTTTTATGGCTTTTCACCGCTTGTGGGTGTTCAAGGCCAGTCTCAAGTAAGGGTAGTTGTGTAATAGTAGTAGTGGGTTAAGGGATTAATCTATGGAAGATTGTTATATATACAAATTACATCTAGGGTTAGTATCTAATAAATTTTTGTTAGTAGTAAGGAATATGTTACAGATTTATGTTATTGAGAGTCAGGAATTTTGTTAGTATTTTATACAGATTTTTGTTAGATGAGGAGATGAGAGTGGACATGTTAGTAGGTAAGGGTATATTAAGGTCTATAAGGTCTGGAATAAAATTTGGGTATTGTACATTAAACGGGCAGTTGAAGAATATGTGGTCGAGATTTTCATCTTCGATGCCGCATTCACATATGGCAGAGTCTAGAATATGAATTTTGGTAAGATGCGCTCTGTGACAACAGTGACCGATGCGCATTCTACAAATCGAGCTGGTTTCAAATTTATTTAATTTTAGTTTATTATACCAGGGTGTCGACAGGACATCGGGCTGAAGTTCCGAATACATTTTTCCTTTGGACTGACTGGAGATGTTCCAATCATTCTGCCATGTGAGCTGCAATTTTTCGCGCATTACAGGGATAAGATCATTGATGGGGATGTGAGTGATATATTTGTCATCACCAGAATGAATTGCCTGTTTAGCTATATTGTCTGCTCTTTCATTTCCAGAGATCCCGCTGTGACTCGGGATCCAAGCCAAGGCGATCTCTCTGTCTGAGTCTTGCAACAAGCATAGCGCATGACGAATCTCGATGCAGAATTCATCTTCGGGATACTGGGAAGGAGGTTCACGGATTTTTTGCAGGGCGCTCAGGGAATCTGATAAAATAATAATTTTTGTTAAGTTTTGAGAGATTACATACTTAAGACTCTCCAGGATGGCCACACATTCGGCTGTGAAAACGGAGGCCAATTTGTGTAGTCTGAAATGTCTTTCGTGGTTGTTAAATTCACAAAAAAAAGCAGCCCCAGTATAAAATTCGGAATTTATTTTGGAACCATCGGTAAAGATAGGTCTCCAGTTGGGCCATTGAGATCTCATGATTCGGGAATAGTCCCGTTGAGCTTGAATACCAGAGTGAATACCAAATGAAAGTAAGACTGTTGGCATAAACGTATTAATCTTATAAGGGGATCAGTATAGGGGTAATAAATCTTGGAAGATTAACCTTGGCTTGTAATATTGATAGGTTTGGAAGCTGTTGACTAATAAGGGAGGGGCTTTGTTTCTTCAGTATGGGGATGTAGTGACTTGGAAATTTAGCTTATATAGAATTGTCAAAAGGGGATGGTCGGATATAAGTAGGCTGACTTTCCATGCTCACATCGAGAGAATATGTGGAGTTGCACTGAAAATGTTGGGATTTATTCTCCGAACTGGTAGAGTTTTCAAGAATCCCTATGTTTTGCGAATTTTGTATAACTCATTGGTCCGGAGCCGGCTCGAGTGTGGCTCGGTGATATGGAGTCCCCACGAGGCGAGATACTCGCTCATGTTAGAGAGGGTTCAGAAAAGATTTCTGAGATTTCTCTACATGAGGGAGTTTGGTAGCTATCCGTGGCTTTATCCCACTGCATTCCTCTTGGGCATGCTGGGGACCAATAGTTTACAGATAAGAAGGGATGGGTGCACACTTACCCATTTCTTCAGACTTATCAGGGGATTCTTTGAGAACTCCGTCATCTTGGAGGCTATCCATCTTTATGTTCCGGATGGCTATCTTCGACAGCGTCAGCACAGACTGTTTTATCTCCCAGCATGCAGAACCAACCTGCCTCTGGTGATGCCGGTGGGGAGAGCAATCAAACTGCTGAACATGATCGCTTCGGAGATCGATGTCTTTCATATTCGTGAAAGTACATTCAGAAGACAAATACTCTTGACTTTGGAGAGTATTTTGTATTCCTAATGTCGAACCATCTCTCATGCGTTCCTGGTATTATATATTCCTTATGTTTTACCTGTTCTCAAAAGATGCCTTAAACTATAAAAAATGTTTGTAATGTCTTTTGAGAAAATAAACTGATTTGATTTGATTTGATTTGATTTGATTTGATTTGATTTGATAATAAAACATTTTAGAAGAGATTTATCTGCTAGATATTGTCGCCTCATATGGAGTGGGGGGTCTGCAGATTCCACCTGCAAAGTATTTATTGGAGAAGAACGCATGGCTCCGATGATAAGTCTAAGGCTTTGGGATTGGATCCGATCTAATCGTTGAAGATTCTTTTTGGAAGTAGGCTCGATGAGGAAAGACGCATAATCCAAATGGCTACGTATGAAGGCACAGTAAAAAAGTCTTTGAATAGTAGGGTGTGAACCCCACCAGACACGTGAAACTGCTCGTAGGGTATTGAGCCCTGCTTGACATTTATTGACCACGTGGTTGACATATGCATACCAGGAGAGGTTACTGTCTAAGATAACGCCCAAGAATTTTATTTGGTTAAAAACGGGGATGTGAAATTGGTTATACATGATTTTAATTGTGGGAATTTTCCTTTTCCTAGAGATCACAATGGCCTTGCATTTGCCCGGGGAGAGTTCCAACCCTCGCCGGCCAAACCAAGCTGCAAGTCTCTTCAGGTTTGAATTAAGAAGTTTCTCTAG
Organism: Lepidostoma basale; assembly: GCA_022606425.2. Taxonomy (NCBI): domain Eukaryota; kingdom Metazoa; phylum Arthropoda; class Insecta; order Trichoptera; family Lepidostomatidae; genus Lepidostoma; species Lepidostoma basale. Next base: position 3,066,886 of record JAHDVF020001251.1, read on the forward strand.
AGAGCAAACACTCGGACCGGTAACATATAAAAATAAATCGTCCGCGTATTGTAAAATTTTGGAGGGCTCTGGGACGGAGAGGTTTAAATCTTGGGTGTATATATTAAATAAGATGGGGCTAAGGACAGAACCTTGCGGCAGGCCTCGACTCAATATTCGTTGTGTAGTAGGAGTACCTCTCACGTGGACTTCAACCTTCCTTGAAAGAATTAAGTTGATTATGAAACTGCTGAGTCTGCGTGGAATGCTCATTTCTAATAATTTGGAATTTAATATATTAATGACGACGTTGTCAAATGCCCCCTCGATATCAAGGCAGACTCCCATGAGATGTTCGTCCTTTGAAAGAGCGATTCTAATTTCTGAAGTCAGGACCGATATACTTTCGATTGTTCTTTTACGTTTCCTAAATCCGAATTGGGAATGGGGTAGTGCTCGTGAGTTTTCAATGAACCAGTCTAGACGGCTTTTTATCATATGTTCTGTAATTTTAAGCATCGATGATGAGAGAGCGATCGGTCGGTAGGAGTTACAGGAATTGGGATTTTTGTGGGTTTTAAGGATGGGCAAAATAATTTGAGTTTTCCAGGAGGGGGGAATATTTCCAGATTCAAACATTTTATTGATAATGGATAGAAAATAGGAGAGAGTTACGTCGCTAGAATTTTTCATGAAGCTGTATGGGATACCATCCACTCCCGGAGCCGAGTCATCAAGCCGGTCTAGTACAGATCTCAGCTCTCTCAAGGAAAATGGTTCATCCATCCAACCCTTCTGTTTAAAATCATAAGTATAAGGAGATTCATTCCAATTATAGGCGGTTTGAGGAGCAAGCTTGTCTATGAAGCCCTTCAACCAATCTAACGACTCGGGTTTGGGGTTTGGGGGTATAAAGGAGCCCCGGAATTTGCGGATAGTATTCCATACCTCGGATATATGGACATCTGGAGATAGGGAGGAACAAAATTTCTTCCAGCCAAGTTTCTTTTTCATTTTCAAAAGTTTTTTTGTTTTTGCTTGGATCTGCTTATAAGGAAGAAAGTTATCTAGGGTCATATTTTTAGAGTAATGGATTGCATATAATTTTCTCTCACTGACTGCTTCCGAGCACTCCCAGTCCCACCAAGGAGCTGGAGGGAGTTTGGCGCCTTTGTATTTTTTCCTTACGGGGACATGTAAAGTTGCTGCGGAGTCAATACAGGATATGAAGTTATTATAGGAGTAAATAATATTTTTTTTTAATGGAGGAGGGAGGTTCAGAACGGAGAGCTCCAGAGAGTCAGAAAAATCCTTCCATTTTACATCTGAAGTGATGTATCGAGGGCGACGGGTTGAACTTGACTTGTGAAATAAATGTTGGATTAATGGAAGAGATTGGGATTCAATGATGAGGGGATAGTGGTCACTCCCAAGAGTATCCTCCAAAGTTTTCCAGTTAACACTGGAAGCTATGTCGGAACTACAGAGGGAGATATCCACGGCGCTAGGGCGTTGGTTGGGAATCCTTAGACGTGTGGGGGAGCCATCGTTAATAACACAAATATTATTTTGATCCAGGAGGTCGACCAAGTCTCTTCCTAATCTGTCACATGTGGGAGCGCCCCACAAACTATGATGGGCATTGAAGTCGCCCAGAATAAGGAAAGGGGGGTGGAGATTGGAAAAAAACCCACCAAGCATTGCTTTGGTGGGTTTGTTGGAGGGGGAAATATAAAGGGAGGCTATGGTAACGCCAAGAACCGTGGCAGCTACCACCTGAAACGGGCAGCCGGTGGGCTTGACGTTCACAGGAAAAAATTGGATAGGGGTTTTAATGAAAAGAGCGGAGCCGCCCTTCCCATCTATACGGTCATCCCGAATACATTGGTAAGAGCCGAATTTCAAATGAAACCCGGGGGCCAGCCAAGTCTCCGAGACCGCGGCGATTGAGACATCTTCGTTGGTGAGAAGATTTAAAAAGTCTGCTTTTTTATTAGAAATGCTGTGGCAGTTCCACTGAAGAATCCTCCTCGGGGGGAGCATGAGTGGGTTGGTGAAGGGAAATAAGGTTGGTCAAAATTGAGGCAGCGTTGGACGGTAATTGATTATTATTTTGTAAAATGGAGAGGAGTAATTGAAGTAGGGAGGTGATAATTGAGGAGTTTGAGTTGTTGGTTAAGGAAGTAAATCCCTTATTAGGGGATGAGGAAGGTTGTCCGTTGGGGGAAATCAGGAGATGGTCATGGTTGGGGGTCTGTTTGACGAAAGAAGGTTTGGGGTTAGTCTTCTTAGTAACTGTTTTTACGTAAGAAGACGTGGATGGTTGCTTGTGGGTTAGATCAGTGGGGTTGGGAATGCTCCTTGTACGAGCAATTTCAGCATATGAGATAGAGGCTTTGTTGTGCACTTTGGAGGCTTCTGCATAGGAGATACTTTTGTCGGCCATTGTATGTTTAATATTTTGTTGCCTTGTGAATTCCTGGCAATTTTTGCTTACAGCGGAGTGGTTCCCAGAGCAGTTAAGGCATTTGAGTTGTGGGGTATCGATCTGGCAGGATTCTCGCGGCTGAGATCGACACAGTGCCTTGGTGTGCCCAAATCTACAGCATTTAAAACACTGTATCGTTGGGAACACGTATAGCTCCACCAGTTTAATTCCGTTCCAGGAAGTTTTAATGTTGTTTTTGAAAAGAAACTTTCCAAAATCAATACCGTACAATGTTCCCATCGAGCCTTCTGAATTTTGCCGGGTGACATGGGTGATAAAGGGGGGTCTGTCAAGATCATTGAAGAGGCGGGTCGTAGGTGGGATCTTAGATTGGATATTGGAGGGTAAGGGGGATGGGGGAGAAAGGGTGGACGAGGTAGAAGGAACAGGGAGTGGTAAAGGAACCGAGGTAGCGGACGAGAGAGGTTTTTGGGCAATACGCCGTTCCCTAGGGAGAATTATCTTTGGGGTTGGGGGCTTGTGAGGAAGATGATCCGAGTCGGAACTCGTCACTTGCCTACTTGCTGCCGTGGAGGAGGACTTTTCCCTTAATGGTGACAAACGTGGAGGCCTCTGGGACCATTGGTTCCGCCGATTCCATGTTTGTGGAGCTCGCCGCCGAATCACTCGACATATTCCCATCGGGGGGAACGGGGTCGGGTGGTTTAGTGCGATTCATAATTAAAAAATGTTGATTATTAATGCAACAATAAGATCTTAAAAGAAAGAGAAAAAAAAAAGTTGGGTAGAAATAAAAATATAAAATAAAAATTTGCCTTTTTGAAGTTTGTATAAAGGGATTGGTTAATAGGGATATGGTTAAAACAAGATAAGGATAACACCTTCACCAGAACGGGAACTTCTAACTACACAGGTAGTATTGTTATCACGAGTCTAGTGCAAAAAAAATCTCCATAGAAATTAGTTGTTTTGACAATATTTCTAACAATGCCGTCTCGAAATCATTTACCAGGCCGTAATGTAGAATTAGATATGGGGTCGGTTTTATCTGAAGATTTTTAGCTTAGGTTGTTACGAAGATGTTTTCGTCACGGGGTGAAACATGAAGATTACTCGTGCTCCACTCCCGATCTCGAAACAATTCCTCACAACGTATTGCCCAGTGTTTATTCGCTAATGTAATCATTATTATGTTAATTAAGACTGCTCCGGGAGGTATAGCGATATGAGATTGAAACCAATATTTACTATTAACAATTATATTTAAACACACAAACATACAATATACAAAAAGAAAGAAACAAGATTACTTATAAACTAAACAGACTTAAAACTAATCCGTAATGTTATCCTCGGGACAGCAGTGCCGAGTTGGGGCTGCCTTCATCCCGCCGCGGAGATCGGGCGAGGCAGACGACGATGAAGGGTGACGTGGAGGCTGGCCGGATCTGAGGCATGATCTGATCCGGTGACGATGTGGACGGCGACGGACCGTGTCAGGCGGCTTGGCATCCTCCTCCGTCCGCACCACGAGGGATGTGCGAGGCGGGCGCGAAGACGGGCGAGGAGCGAGAGGCGGCCTGGTCTCATTCGCTGAGACAGCCGTGGCCAGCATCAGGTCCCAATGATGATGAGCTGACGCCATGGTTACTGACGCCATGCGGCAATATCGCGATCTTTTTCAGATTCACTTCTCGGCGTTCGGTATAACACTTCGCGATCTTTTGAAACTATCGCCCTCCGGTGCGTGGCCGCGGAGAAGACACTTCTTCTACCGAGGGCGGAGGCGGACTGACTCCTGACGACTCGAGCTCCAATCGCAGGGTGAGGGGGGTAGGTCATCCTCCCCCAAAGTGTGGCCACTCACGAAAATTCGGCCCGGCAGTATCTAACTGAATTGCGATACCGGGGCAGAACGATATTTCTTTATTATCACCAAATTGTCACATCACTTCCTTAAACACTATTATTGTTCTTAAATTGTCTTTCATAGTCTTATCACTAATTAAAATTAAACTTAACTAAGATCAAACAAGCCTCCAGAGAGAAAACGTATTTTCGGTAATGTAAAATTTGTCTAGTGCAATCTCACCTATTATGCCATGAAACATGGCTATATCAATCCCCACTACTCAAAATGAGATTGCACTAAACTAAGAAAAGAACATTGGGAAAAAAAAATATCGCATTGAAATTTCGAAATTGCGCAATCCAACTAGATTTTTCGCGTATGGCGATCACTAATGGAATCTCCATTCCGGTGCTAAACGCTGTCCCTCCTACTCCACTTAAAGGAAAGCTCGCGATTCACGCGAGACAGCATAAAACATGTAACAGGTAGATTCGATTACGAATTGAAAGAATATTGCGGTATGTGAACAGAATTACATTCTTCATTAGCACCTCTATACATTTGATTCGACTTGCCTCCCCTCGTCATTTACACAAAAACCGTTTTTCTAAACGCTATCTATCTTATAACTAAATGCCGTGTATTTCTCTTCCGGAACTGAGAAACTCGTTTTTCTCTCATTGCATGGGGGGGGGGGGAGATTCCATCATCTCATCTCGTACCATCCCCTTCTCGCCGATTGAAAGGCCGCCGGGAATTACGTCATCCGGTGACTAATCGAAGAGCCTGGAGCTATCGCTTTTTCGCACTGTCTTATCTCTACATCGTGTTCTTTCTTGCATCGCCTTACTCTACTATCTAAAACAAAACTAAATTATCGACACTTAATTCATGCGAATTGGTGGTGATATGAATCGAATTAAAAAAATTCAAAACAAAATCTCGTGTCGGCAAGTTTAGGATTGAACTCGTTTTTCTTAAATTTCGAAAGCGGCAGTCTCATCGCATGTAACGTCTTCCCTTTCTCAAAAGCCAATGTTGGGATCTAGTCTGCTACGTCGCTTAGTCATCTTAATTTAATGGTTATTAAATTAAGTTATAGACTGGTGGAAGGATAAAAATATCACATGGCACGACATACAAGTGTACATTCGATACACACAACCCACATTGCTTTGAAAAAAAAACAAGACGCTTCCTTAATACTTAATCCATTCACATACTAATTATAACTCACGGAGAACTAATTTAAATTTTCTCCCTGGATGGCTGTTTAAATTATTAAAAAAATGTAGTTGCATTCGTGAAAACTTGACGTTATTACAGATAAACAAGGAAATTACTTATACTATTGGGCGCCAGAAATTTTTTATCTTTTTGTTAAAAAAAATGCAAAAAATACTGTAATGAAGCAGTTTTTTTGGGTCTAGAAATTATAGAGTTATGACTTTAAACGGGAACAAAAAAACACAATAGAAATTAAAAATAGGATCCCATTTTAGCTTTAGATAAGCCACATCCGTTCTAATACATAACGCCCACACAAACGGTTATGTACCTTATATACTAACGGTTTTTCAAAGATCGCCCCTTAGTAAAAATATTCGAGCATCAAACCATATTATGGCATAATATAAATAATCCTTTCGATAAGCCGCCTCCCGACCACTCCCCACGAGAATATCACGCACTCTCGAGGTGAAAAAAGCAGACACCTCACCAATAGGCTGTTCTTAACCCTAGAAAGATAATCGCTGTCTTTTTCTAACCGACGCGCGTGTAAGCTTGTGTTGCCAAACCAACTCAGTCATCGATCAACCCCGCAGAGTGACAACTGCTTCTGCTCGGTAAGTACCACAGTTTTATTGCTATGACAATGCGTTGCGCTCGAGAGGCGCATGTTTATATTTTGTGTAACTTTTATGCATTTCATTGTGATTATGTTTTTGTTACTTTTGTACGGTATATATTAAAGTAGGTTATTGTTATTTATTAATTTTAATCTTTTTTAGGCTCGTTTAACACCATGGCGAGTAGAAGAGTGTTGGATGACAGAGAAATAGTATTGAATGATATTGAATGAAGAAGATTAAAGTGCAGATGATGACAGTAACAGCGAGATGGAAGATCATAGAAGTGAAGACGATGTTCAAAGTGATACTGATGACGAGTAAATAGATGGTGTTATCGAGGAAAATTGAATGACACCACAACACCACTTGAAAATCCCAGAGATGATACCTCAACATCTGAAAATGGCGGAAATGACACCTCAACACCTGAAAATCCCAGACTTGACCACCGCATCGTTATTCCGCCTCATATGGTAATTTCGAGGTCTACTACTAAAGGCCAAAGTAGTGGAAGAACATCCGCCATCAATATAGTTCGCTCTAATAAACGTCCTGGTCGCATGTGTAGAAATATTGTTGAACCACTTTTATGCTTTCAATTATTCATCACGGACGAAATCATTCAAGAGCTTGTACAATGGAGAAATGTTGAGATATCCAAATCTCCTGAACCTCCGGCTAAATTTCGACGTTATTGTGGCTTGTGTACCACAAAAAAGAAAAGAATGTCTAAGATGACGTGCATAAAAAAATGTAAAAAAACAGTGTGTGGAGAGCACAAAAATTATGTTTGCAACAATTGTATATAAACATTATTTTTTTGTGTATTTCATGGTTTTTGAGACTGATTATCTCATAATTAATTAGTTTGTAAGATAAAATACTATCAATGATACCTGTTTAAATTTTTTTTTACTTAAATACAGAAGACTGCTGAATTTTGTTACTTTTTGTAAAGGGTTTATAATATCCTACATATTTTTCTTAAAATAAATTTTTAAAAATGAACATTGTGTTTTATTTACTTATTAATAATATAACAATTCATTTAGGTTATAAAAAATATATAATTATTTTAATTTATCGAATAAATGGGTTTTAAATATTTTGCGCCTCTCAGGCGCTAGTTTATCTTTTCAGTACAAAAAAATAAGGTTATCTCTGTAGGGTTAAGCCACTCTAATGTTAAGCTAAATTAATCCCCGCTTACTCGGAAGGAAATTTTATCACGCATTTCACATACGGCGGAATTGTGTCATAGTGTGTTTGTGCGAATTCAAATCCTAACGCCACCGGACAGAATCCAGGATCACTTTCGGTAACGCTTTCGAACAAGGCAGACGCGTTGAACTTCGGCTCTACATAAACGGTCCTCGCGGAGACCCTTTTCTTTGAATAATGGAGAAACTTCTCCTGGAATCATGAATCCAATGTACAGTACAACTTCTAACAAGTTTAAAATCAAGTGACGCCGTATACAACAGTGACCTCATCATCAACTCCCGTGCACCGTTATGGTCGGCTCCGCCTTTCTGAAACTTAATATCTATATATACCGCGAGGACCCGTAGCCCGGTTCTCAACCACCAACTGCCCGAAGTCGTGTCTCGATTGTCAAAAACAATCCAAGGGGCCGCCTCCTTTAACTGCATCACCACTCTCCGGAAAGAGGGACGACGTCCTCCGGAAGCCCACGAGCGATGCCGCGCCCTTCATCCTCCAGACCTTCAAGGCTCCCATTTGGCGGGAGGCCCCTGTAGGCCCCGGCCCTCTCCAGTCCTGGTAGCGCCACGGCCCTCTCCAGTCCCGGTAGCGCCCCGGCCCTCTGCAGCTCCGGTCACGTAAGCAGCTCCTCACGTTTCACGTTCTCTCTCTCCCTCCCCATACAAGTACTGCGTTATGACGGTTATGACGCAATGCCAAGGGTTGGCAAAAACTAGTTAAAGGTTAGAAATTTGTTGATGTCTGAGTGTACGGATCTGCCGTGTTGCAGGCCAGTCTCGATGTAATTAGACCTTACGATGAGTATGTTCACTTTGAAGCGTAAGACCCTTTTGTCTGGGCACCAACTTGTGTTTGTTCCAATAAATGTATAAACTTTCATCCTCTTTTAATTTATAAGACATGAGTTCCCCTTGGTGGTTTGGGCGTACGTAAGTGGCTCCCTAGAGAAATAGAGCTTTTGTCCTGCCGGATGCTAGCCGCGGAATCCGGGTCGGAGAAAATACAAAGGCAAGTATAAGGAAATCTTCCGCCAACCAATAAGATAAGTGAACAGGTTGCTCGAGGTTCTGGTTCGAGCAACCCGCAGAATAGATTTAAAATAATACCATCAGTCTCGCCACTTCCAATTTCGTCATGACTTCTATACTCCGGCCGTTTTAAACTGAGTCTTGGGGCCATAAATGTCAATAGAGATAGGGATGGGAAGCGACCGTTATCGATTTTTTCGTCGATCGATATACGATACGATCGACTATAATGATTTTATATGATCTGTACGTTATGATATGTATGATGGGTCACTAATGATTGGTCTTTACCAATTGCAGTGCGTGTTTTTTTTGTTGCTATAAATGTGTTTACAGCAATTAAATAAATACATTCGTGTGTCACCACTCGTTGCGCACTATGGATAGTTTATTTTCTAACGTTGATTTTAATAAATTACATGGCGATATTAGCCCTCAAACTCCAACAGTGATTCACAACGTATGCACGGCCGCGTTTATTTGTGGTGTGAGTAGAGCGACAGTGGACCGAATGAAGACTGAATTATTGCAATCAGGCAGGCCCTGTACACCAAGAGCAAATTTTAAGAAACCAGAAACTGTCACCAATATTGACGATTTTGATAAAAGTGTGTTGAAGCGGACCGTTGGTTCATTTTATGATAGTGGAGAGTATCCGTCCGTGAGAACAATTACCTGATTTTAAATGCGGAAAAACTTCGATGAGAACACTCATGAAGGAGATTGGGTTCAAGTGTAAGAAAAATGCCGAAGGACGTAAATATTTAATGGAAAGAACAGATATTGTTTGTGCCAGAATGGACTTTTTAAGGAAATTGGATTTACTTAGAAGAACTAACGATCAGCGGCCGCATTTCTATCTGGATGAAACATGGATTAATCAAAACCATTCAAGAAAGCGTATGTGGCTTGGAAGCAACGATGAAGGAGGTTTCAAGAATCAGCCTGTATGAAAAGGTCAACGATTCATAATTTGCCATACGGGTTCCACAAGGACTGGCTTTGTTCCAGAAGCGAAGCTAATATTTAAAGCGGTAAAATCGAAAATGCTGATTATCACACAGAAATCAATGGCGATACGTATATGGCATGGTTTTCCGCATTCCTAAATGTACTTGAACGGCCCTCTGTTAAAATCGTCGATAACGCAAGCTATCATCTGATGCAGTTGGAAAAGATACCCACAAGAAACACAAGAAAAGCTGAGATTCAAGAATGGTTAACAAAGAAAAACATTCCATATTCCAGCAGAGAAATAATAGAAGAGTTAATAAGAAAAGTAAAAGCCAGTAACCCCCAGAAGGGCTACGCTTTAGACAACCTGGCAAATGAACGAGGCCACGAAGTAATACGGCTGCCTCCATATCATTGTCAATATAACCCAATAGAATTAATTTAGGCACAAGTAAAGGGAGAGTTGCAAATAATAATAATACATTCAAGATAGCAGATGTTGAAAATCACCTCCACCGAGCCATCGATAATGTCACACAAGAAGACTGGGCCAAATGTGTGAGACATGCCGAGGAACTTCAAAACAGTGACCTACAGAAAGCTCGCTCAGAAAGCGAGATCACGCGCCGCTGACACTGATGAAGAAGATTCCGATGAGGATTGATACATTTTTTTGGAATATAAAGGGCTCTTTTAAGGGCCACAATATGATCTACTTTGTTTTTTATACCTAACTTTCTTTCTGGGTTTATAGACATACGGTATACAAATTTTAAAATTAAACAATTTTTCTGTTTTTACTGGTATTTAATTTAGTATCTGGTAGTCACTAATTTCATACTAATTTAAACGCACATAAAACCCATAAATAAAGTTTAATATCAAAACTTTGTTAACTCGTTAAAGTTTATGAACAAGATACGATAGTAAACGTTACTTATCGATATATTTATTTTATTGGTACACTCAACCCTAAACCGCTCCATAAGGCCCGTAAGTGCAAGCGAGATAGACATAGGGAAATGATTTATGGCCCCAAGACTCAGTTCATTCCGATTTCACTATAGTTCCAAATTACGTTAACCTTACTCTTTTTAATTCACAGTCCTCAAAAACTCATTAACCTTCCACTGATAATTTCAATTAAGACATGAGCCCCTTCCAAAATTCATAAACTTTACAATACACATATTTGTCAAAGGCTCATTTCGAACAATAAAACGGCCGAATTCTAAAGAGCAATTAAAGGATTAAAATTTTAAATTTAAAAACACCGCTGGTCGGCCGATATACCACTTAAATATTTACGATGTTTGTCTAACGTATACCTGGCCTAACCCGTCGCAAACTTATCTAGCCAGGGAACAAAAGAAAGTCGTGTTGGGGAATTTTTTTTTAAACTTTCTCTCTTATCAGTTGACTTTACAACGGGATGAGATTATAATCTGTATTTGCTTACTCGTTTAAAATTCGAAATTCAAAATTAACCGACGCACGAGTAAATAAACAAAATAACATATCGGTTTTCTTAAATGCTTACAAATAAAATATAAAATTATGAATTGGTTTCAATCCCGACATCACACCATATCGGAACAATCAGAAAACAAATATCAACATCAGCGAATTTACAATATCAATTGCTAGCTCAGATTTTAGCATTAAACTCTTCTCTAGGTAGCGTGTTCGCCTGATCTCACTTAACCAGACAGCGTCTGAATTATTAATTATATTTAATTCAAATTCAAATACGCAGAGTCCCACGCTATGGGCGCCATTTGTTACGAAGATGCTGTCGTCACGGGGTGAAACATGAAGATTACTCGTATTCCACTCCCGATCTCGACCAATCTTCACAACGTGTTCATGCCCATGTGATTCGCTAATGACTCATTACTATTATGTTAATTGAGATTGCTCCGGGATGTATAGTGATATGAGATTGAAACCAATATTTACTATTTACAATTATATTTAAACACATAAACATACAATATAACAAAATAAAGGAACAAGATTACTTATAAACTAAAGAGGACTTACTTGCTATTCGTTGGCCAACGACTTAAAACTACTCCGTCACTGAATAACACTACTTGATCTGCGGTGAGGGGTTAGGCAGTGCCATCTTGACGTAATAACAAGCCGCAGGGTTCGATTCAATGTGGCCGACGGAGGAGGCCATCGCCTCAGCTGTCACTTTAGCTGTCATTCGGTCGTACCTTTCATACAGATTTGTTACGATGAATCGATGTTTTTTTAAATTATTTTTTAAATTGTATTCGATATATTTTAAGAATGCAAATGATTCTTCATGACATTCCTAGTAAACTTAAAATTTCAATATTTATTAATAAAGCTTTACGAGCGAAATAATCGAGCCTGCAATCAAATCATGTGCATTACTTATTTTAATAAATCTGATTCGATGGAAAAAAATATGGAAAATAAAATAATGTTCATTGTAATATCTCAAAGAAATATTTTTATATAATTTTAACCCAAGTTTCGCAAAATAATATTATATCATTTAATTTTTATGCAGAAATTGCATGACAACACGAATTATTTCAAAGTATCAAAACACCTAGGAATCCAATGTGAAAAAGTACATTTAATAAAATAAAAATAGTATATAAGAAAATAGTTCATCCAAAAGAGAAGAAAATATTTTTTACATATTAAAGCATGTGCAATTGTTGTGTGTGAAATGGAAGTTAACAAGACTAATAAGTTGTCCGTCGTCCACTGCAGAACGTAAACCTTTCCCAACGCATGTCACCAGTCAGTCCTCCGACAAATATGGCCTGCTCACTGCCATTTCAGTCTGCTTACCTTCTAAGCCATCTCAGATACCTCGGTTCTTTGTCGAGTAAATTCATTTCTAGCTCTCAAACATGAATAATTCTAACAAAATCGAAGCAAGAGCAGACACTGTCAGAACCAAACATCTCTTAAGAGTAGCAGAATTGAGAACATTGCGACTTATTGTGGGGAGAACTCTTAGAGATACAATAACCAATGAAGAAATTCGCAAATCCTGCAAAATTGAAGACATAGTGAGTTGGAATAGGTAGAGAAGATGATTCTGGAGGGACCACATTGAGAGAATGAATTCAGGAAGAATTCCTAATATCGTGATACATGAGACTCCAGAGGGCCGTCGACCACCAGAACGACCACCAAAGAGATGGAGAGAAGGCTGGTCGTCTCCATCACAGGAAGAAAGTTGATATCCTGCATAAACAGATCACAAGATCTACAATCAGAAGAATAAGAAGATGAAGAAGAACATGAATATCGCTGGTTATGATATCATATGGAAGCTTTATTAAATTAAGAGTGTAATGAAGGAATAGGGTGGTGATTGAAAACATGTTTTTGTATTCAATATATATTTTATTGAGTTTTTACGATCTACCGATTCTATTAGTACTGTCAGAAAGAATCGGCAAAGAAAACTGACAGACTGAACAAACAAACACAAACAAACCATTACGCCGTTTCTCCGCAGGGGTAGGCAGAGAATGGACCACCACACTACTCTATCCTGGCAAACCTCTCTAGCTTCCTCCACATTCATACAACGAGTCATACACGTACGTTGATTCCTCCAACTTCTAACATGACCAACCTTTAAAATTTGATTAATTTGGTCATGCCATGTTTTCCTCGGTCTGCCTCAACTTCGTACCCCATTTACATCATTTACGTATACTTTCTTAACCATTCTTTCTCCATCCTTACGTTCCATATGTCTGAACCAACGCAGCGATCCTTTCATAATTTTGTTCATAATACCTTCTTCCGCTCTACATTCCTTTCTTATATCAGCATTTGAGATTCTGTCGTTTATCGTTCTACCACACATACGTCTTAGGGACCTCATCTCTACCGCATTTATTCTGCTCTCATCCTTCTTCTGCCAGTTCCATGCTTCGCTTCCATACATTAGGGTTGGGACCAGAACTCCATTGTGAACGGCCGTTCACAATGGAGTATTAAAAATAAAATAAAGCTGTGTTCCAGTGTCTGCAACTCGCTGCTTCTTCTTTCAAGAAGTAGATCTGAAACAATGTACAAAAAGGCCATGAATACATGCAAAGGTTAATTAAAAATATATAGGAATTAGTTGGACCTTTGTATTTGGGTTAGTGTTAATAATTTTCTATATTTATTGCTCTGACTCGATGCTCGATTAATTTCTAAATTTAAATTATTTTTGGTTTTACAATAATTATTTAATAAAATATTTATCCATACAGTTGTAGACATTTCGAGAAGTGAAAATATGGAAGATTTACAAATGTTGCATGCATCAGATTTAAAATTATCAATTTCTAATTTTTCCAGTATTAAAGTCTTCAAAACATATTTTTGATTTCTTAAGTTTTGGAAAAAGACTTCAAACTTTTCCGTTATCAATGTTTGGAAAATTTGATAAGCTACCAGACCAACAGTCAAAGATTGACTAGATGGATATTTAAGCCCCCCGCGGTTTAAGGTTTCCAAATAAGATACGTTCGATGAATAATCTACAATCAAATCACGAGAAGAGGTCAGAATCTCCAGGCACCCTTCGCATTGACACTTTTCAGTAATTTTTTTTGCAACATACCCGCAAATATATACGAGTACTTCATGTGATAGGTCATCTATCTCTACCTCATGGCTCAATAACAATATGTCATCAATCACTTCATCTGAAATTAAGTCTCCCGAGTTTTCATCAATGGAAGTCATAGATGAAAAAATTTCTCTAATGGTAATAACACCCGAAAGATGAGAATTAAATTTAAGTAGACCCATAAGTTTAATTTTTTTCTCAGATTCTAGAATTTGTTGAACGGAGATATGATAATTTGTTCCGCTCATACGGCGATATACACCAAAACGTTTTTCTAATGGATCGGTCTGAAACTTTCCTAGAAGAACATACTGGGCATTGCACTTATTCAATAAATATTCCACCAGCTCTATCATTGCCTGTGTGGTGTGGAAGAGAGCCGAATATGTCTCCTTGGTCAGTCTGCCTCTATTTTGAGAATTCCATATTTGTAACCATTGGCAAAATTTTAAAAAGAATTGAATACTACTCTGCTCCAAACTGTGAATAGGTTCGGCAAGAGGCAAAAGTAAGTTTGAACCTTTTTCAGGATGCTTTACATTAACGCATGTCCACCAATCGCAAATAATTTTTAAAAAATCCCGTGTACCTGAAGATTCTTCCCCAAGATATGACTCTAAGGCCGCTATATTTTTATCATTGAATAAATTGATAACTAATTGAACATTTTGCCGTTCTAATTTTGTCGGATATAATGTTTTCTGAGATAATGCATAGGCTTGTTTTATTGGTAACATTTTCTCTAATTCATAAACTTTAGCTAAATGTTCCATTTTGCATACTTTATATTCATGAAAATTGTTAAATGATGGAATATAAAATGTGGAATTCCTAGTGTTCAACCAGTTATTTCGTATATTTTTAAAAATGTGAACAGTGTCAAACAAAAAAAATATTTTTTTATTTGAATCAAACGGTGAGGGAATACTTGATTTCATCACACCGCCACACATCCTTTTAAACAAATTTCTATTCACCTGATTATTATCACTAATAACACTTAAAATTTCATAACCCACATTACTGAGTACCCCCAAAACCTTTGTGACGATTTCCAATAAATAATGACTATCTAAATTTTTTACAGGAAAAATACCAACAACATCAGTTTTACCAGAAAATACTGATGTAACCATAAAGGTTTGCACCGTGGTGGCTAATTCTAAATTTTTATTCATAGAAAACCCTTGGAGTTTCCCACCTTTATAATTAACTTCTGGTTTCACATATATTTCATCTAATAAGAGATTCACTAACCTTTCATTAGCTGGTAATCTTTTAATTGTTTCTTCGAGATATTTCTTATGTATTATCCCAGTGCAATTAGAACCTACGTTAAATGTTTTGATGTAATTTGGGTGAGGTAGCACTAACAAACCAGAATCCCGTAAAAAACGATATGCGGCAGGATACATAAAAAACATTGAGCTACTAAATATCAATAATTCTGTTGAATATTTATTCTTTGAGCTAACCCATAAACTTAATTGTTGTTCAATGAACTGTAAAAATTTTTTTGTCTTCAGTACCAGAATATAATTGTTGTAATTTTGTTGTTACATCATTAACTATTTCAGTGGCTGTTAGTGAATCTATGATTGTATTGTCTAGTGAACTTAACAAATTCTCAAGTTTTGAAAACCGATCACATTTTAAGTCTTTCCCCAAAACCCACAGAAATTTCTTTATATCTAACTCATTATTATTATAAAATATTTTAATATCAAATTGATCAGTTATTGTAATGGAATGTGAAATTGAAGCTTTACGATTGAAATTTAATTTGTATAAAATAATATGATCATCAAATATTTTTGATCCCCAATTCCTGATATTGAACTTCAGCGGTTGGTTCAATATATCCTCCATCCTCGAAATTTGGTCCGATACGAGCCAATTGGTGTTTGCTTCGTCAGACCGCCTCAAAATATCAGCTCGTCTTTGGGAAGGATCTTGTCGTGAAGTAGTCTCTGGCTTGGAAAGATACGAAGGCAAGTTTGGGAAAATCGATGGAACTGCTCCATTTCGAAGGCGCGTTCTTTTCTTTGGCAAGATGTGTACTTGGTCTGAAAACCGAATAAATAAAAACATTACATATTGTGCCTACTAAATTAACTATAGCAAATCTGAAGCACATTCGAATTCATATAGTTATGACGGTATTTTTTCAAATGTATGTTCAAATTAATATACGAGTACAGCTATAATTTCACTTTATTTCATCACAATTTCATCACTGTATATTTAAACTACTTTTAATTACAGAAGGAAGAAGAAAATATATACCTCCAAAAGAAAACTTGTCCTCTGTAAGGATGTCACTGGTATGAAAATGTTTCGAACATACAATCATATGTCGTTTGACCACTAAATTTTTTCGAGGAATGCAGGACACCCACTTTTTGGACATTTCGGCATCGAGGGGGAATTTGAATCCGGAGACATATTCCCCTTGATTTGCATAGTTGGATTTGCAGCCGGGAACACAGCATTTTCTAGGCATCTAAAATGATAACATTCGAAACGATAACATGTAACTTATTTAAATAAAAATATATTATTTATACTTTTAATATCCAACATCACTAATCTATATTGAAAGAACAACTGCAAATGGCAAACTTGAGGTTATTCAATTGAAATTGAAATATTTTGCTTGAATTACATCTCAATACACAATATTTTGTTTTTGATAACACACATTGATTTAACTTATTGAACGCTAAGGCATTAACTTTGTGGAATTCCATAGTTATATACTTAGGAAATTGAAAATAACTTTGTTTAATCCACTAAGTACACGTTGATTTAATTAAATAATGGTTTTATCACAAAAACATATCTGTTTAAATTTAATAACACAAAAAGCACTCGCTTCTAAATGTCAAATCACACGCGATACTGAAAACAGGAAATATATCAACTGAAACTTAAATTTATAACACAGACATATCAAATACATATATATTCACACCTTTTATGAATTCTCATAAAGATTTTACCAGAAATAATGTAAGAAAACCCATAAATTTATCGAAATACACTTGATAAACGAGAGCTCATGTTATGGAGGTTAGAGTGAAGATGGAGGTATGCTCCGAAACATGTCGTGTTTTTTAATAATTAGTGGATTAAACAAAGCTATTTTCAATTTCCTAAGTACACGTTGATTTAATTAAATAATGGTTTTATCACAAAAACACATCTGTTTAAATTTAATAACACAAAAAGCACTCACTTCGAAATTTCAAATCACACGTGATACGTGATACTGAAAACAGGAAATATATCAACTGTAACTTAAATTTATAACACAGACTTATCAAATACATATATATTCACACCTTTTATGAATTCTCGTAAAGATTTTACCGGAAATAATGTAAGAAAACCCAAAAATTTATCGAAATACACTTGATAAACGAGAGCTCATGTTATGGAGGTTAGAACGAAGATGGAGGTATGCTCCGAAACATGTCGTGTTTTTTAATAATTAGTGGATTAAACAAAGCTATTTTCAATTTCCTAAGTACACGTTGATTTAATTAAATAACGGTTTTATCACAAAAACACATCTGTTTAAATTTAATAACACAAAAAGCACTCACTTCGAAATTTCAAATCACACGTGATACTGAAAACAGGAAATATATCAACTGTAACTTAAATTTATAACACAGACATATCAAATACATATATATTCACACCTTTTATGAATTCTCGTAAAGATTTTACCGGAAATAATGTAAGAAAACCCAAAAATTTATCGAAATACACTTGATAAACGAGAGCGGCCGGTACGAATCCCTAGGAGACTCAAAGAAGTGCAAAGCCTCAGCCCAAGTCAAACCATAGACAATATCAAGGAACATTGCGGCTTGATATAATGTCAAGATGGCACTGGCAGTGCCATCTTGACGTAATAACAAGCCGCAGGGTTCGATTCAATGTGGCCGACGGAGGAGGCCATCGCCTCAGCTGTCACTTTAGCTGTCATTCGGTCGTACCTTTCATACAGATTTGTTACGATGAATCGATGTTTTTTTAAATTATTTTTTCAATTGTATTCGATATATTTTAAGAATGCAAATGATTCTTCATGACATTCCTAGTAAACTTAAAATTTCAATATTTATTAATAAAGCTTTTCGTGCGAAATAATCGAGCCTGCAATCAAATCATATGCATTACTAACTTTAATAAATCTGATTCGATGGAAAAAAATATGGGAAATAAAATAATGTTCATTGTAATATCTCAAAGAAATATTTTGATATAATTTTAATACTTCACAGCCTTGAAGTTTTAACCCAAGTTTCGCAAAATAATATTATATAATTTAATTTTTATGCAGAAATTGCATGACAACACGAATTATTTCAAAGTATCAAAACACCTAGGAATCCAATGTGAAAAAGTACATTTAATAAAATAAAAATAGTATATAAGAAAATAGTTCATCCAAAAGAAAAGAAAATATTGTTTACATATTAAAGCATGTGTAATTGTTGTGTGTGAAAAATTAGACAGTCATTGTGAATATATGACAAAAAATGATAACGTTCGAAACGATAACATGTAACTTATTTAAATAAAAATATATTATTTATACTTTTAATATCCAACATCACTAACATCACTAATCTATATTGAAAGAACAACTGCAAACGGCAAACTTGAGGTTATTCATTTGAAATTGAAATATTTTGCTTGAATTACATCTCAATACACAATATTTTGTTTTTGATAACACACATTGATTTAACTTATTGAACGCTAAGGCATTAACACTGTGGAATTCCATAGTTATATACTTAGGAAATTGAAAATAACTTTGTTTAATCCACTAAGTACACGTTGATTTAATTAAATAATGGTTTTATCACAAAAACATATCTGTTTAAATTTAATAACACAAAAAGCACTCACTTCTAAATGTCAAATCACACGCGATACTGAAAACAGGAAATATATCAACTGAAACTTAAATTTATAACACAGACATATCAAATACATATATATTCACACCTTTTATGAATTCTCATAAAGATTTTACCAGAAATAATGTAAGAAAACCCATAAATTTATCGAAATACACTTGATAAACGAGAGCTCATGTTATGGAGGTTAGAGTGAAGATGGAGGTATGCTCCGAAACATGTCGTGTTTTTAAATAATTAGTGGATTAAACAAAGCTATTTTCAATTTCCTAAGTACACGTTGATTTAATTAAATAATGGTTTTATCACAAAAACACATCTGTTTAAATTTAAAAACACAAAAAGCACTCACTTCGAAATTTCAAATCACACGTGATACTGAAAACAGGAAATATATCAACTGTAACTTAAATTTATAACACATTTCTTTTATGAATTCTCGTAAAGATTTTACCGGAAATAATGTAAGAAAACCCAAAAATTTATCGAAATACACTTGATAAACGAGAGCTCATGTTATGGAGGTTAGAACGAAGATGGAGGTATGCTCCGAAACATGTCGTGTTTTTTAATAATTAGTGGATTAAACAAAGCTATTTTCAATTTCCTAAGTACACGTTGATTTAATTAAATAACGGTTTTATCACAAAAACACATCTGTTTAAATTTAATAACACAAAAAGCACTCACTTCGAAATTTCAAATCACACGTGATACGTGATACTGAAAACAGGAAATATATCAACTGTAACTTAAATTTATAACACAGACTTATCTAATACATATATATTCACACCTTTTATGAATTCTCGTAAAGATTTTACCGGAAATAATGTAAGAAAACCCAAAAATTTATCGAAATACACTTGATAAACGAGAGCGGCCGGTACGAATTCCTAGGAGACTCAAAGAAGTGCATGGCCTCAACCCAAGTCAAACCATAGACAATATCAAGGATCATTGCGGCTTGATATAATGTCAAGATGGCACTGGGTTAGGTCAGTGCCATCTTGACGTAATAACAAGCCGCAGGGTTCGATTCAATGTGGCCGACGGAGGAGGCCTTCGCCTCAGCTGTCACTTTAGCTGTCATTCGGTCGTACCTTTCATACAGATTTGTTACGATGAATCGATGTTTTTTTAAATTATTTTTTCAATTGTATTCGATATATTTTAAGAATGCAAATGATTCTTCATGACATTCCTAGTAAACTTAAAATTTCAATATTTATTAATAAAGCTTTTCGTGCGAAATAATCGAGCCTGCAATCAAATCATATGCATTACTAACTTTAATAAATCTGATTCGATGGAAAAAAATATGGGAAATAAAATAATGTTCATTGTAATATCTCAAAGAAATATTTTGATATAATTTTAATACTTCACAGCCTTGAAGTTTTAACCCAAGTTTCGCAAAATAATATTATATAATTTAATTTTTATGCAGAAATTGCATGACAACACGAATTATTTCAAAGTATCAAAACACCTAGGAATCCAATGTGAAAAAGTACATTTAATAAAATAAAAATAGTATATAAGAAAATAGTTCATCCAAAAGAAAAGAAAATATTGTTTACATATTAAAGCATGTGTAATTGTTGTGTGTGAAAAATTACTGAAAACAGGAAATATATCAACTGTAACTTAAATTTATAACACATTTCTTTTATGAATTCTCGTAAAGATTTTACCGGAAATAATGTAAGAAAACCCAAAAATTTATCGAAATACACTTGATAAACGAGAGCGGCCGGTACGAATCCCTAGGAGACTCAAAGAAGTGCAAGGCCTCAACCCAAGTCAAACCATAGACAATATCATGGAACATTGCGGCTTGATATAATGTCAAGATGGCACTGGTTAGGTCATCCCCTTCAAAAGTGTGGCCACTCACGAAAATTGTCAATTCACTTATTTAAGCACTATTATTGTTTTTAAATTGTCTTTCATAGTCTTATCACTAATTAAAATTAAACTTCACTAAGATCAAACAAGCCTCCAGAGAGAAAACGTATTTTCGGTCATGTAAAATTTGTCTAGTGCAATCTCACCTATTATGCCATGAAACATGGCTATATCAATGTAGCCAAATTGATATACTGTAGAACGTCGTTTATCCGGACTAATTGGGACCGGAAGTGTTTCGGATATAGATTTTTCCGGATAATCAAACTAAGATGTAAATCGATTTTTTTTCCTCGGCTCATTTATTGATTATGAAATTACAAATTTTCCTGCAAAAACAAGAATGTACGTAGTACATGTACATACAAAGGCTTACGTTACTTTACAGTACTGGAAAAATAATCAGATATTTTTTTTAACAAGGTTTCTTTGTCTTTTTTGCAACTAAATCGCGGATTCGTTTTAATAAAACCAATTAGGTAGCGCTGCTTTCCTCTTGCTCTTCAAAGCATGAGAGCGCAGTTTCTAATGCTGTAAAGGCTTCTCCATGACTGATTCCTTCTCCTTCATCATCCTCATTTTCAGCTTTTATCATTATCAAGCCTGTATGAGGTATTTTGTATTTAGGTAGTATGTTTACGAAGGACGGGAGAGTGGAGAAGGATATTGAAAGAAGGGTTGGGGCAGGCAACAGGTGTTTTTGTGCGGAGCCTTACTTATGGAAGACTTATGTATGGAAGTTAAGCATGGAACTGGCAAAAAAATTATGAAAATAGAATAAATGCAGTAGAAATGGGATCTCTCAAACGAATGTGTAGTAAATATGTATATGAAAGAGTGTCAAATGCAAATATAAGAAGTGAATGCGGTGCGAATGAAAGAGTTATGAACAAAATAATGAAAGAGAATAAAGTATATGTAAACGACATGAACAGAGCTAGAATAAAGGAAGGCCGAGGAAAACTTGGCACGACCACATCAATCAAATATTATATGTCGGTCACTTGAAGAGTCGGAGAAATCGACGTGCATGCATATCTCAATTTATTTATTTTAGGGTAACAGACATCAGTTGGGAGTCCATGATGCATGTTCGAGATAATAAAATCAGTTAATGGAAACAAATTGGATAATACAGATTTGTTGCGTAGAAATCCATGTTGTTGATCGCTCAGAATACTTATAAGGGAGGGATATATTTGGTCGTATAATGCTTTAGAAAATCTTGCTGATGGTAGACAAAATGGAGATTGGGCGGTAGTTTTTAATGTGGCTTTTAGATCCTGATTTATGAACTGGAGTTATGAAGGCTTCCTTCCACTTGTCAGGGAAACAACCTTCACACAGGGAGCGAGCAAAAAAAGTAGAAAGTGGTACAGCTAGAGTATTTGCGCAGTTAGATAAGTATATTGGAGGTATTTCATCGCTTCCAGCACCCTTGTTGACATGGACGCCTGACAAGTATCTGGTGAGTGCAATCCTGTCAGTACGACATCTCCCGATAGCAATGGTGTTAAAGGACTCGCAGGAGCCCATTGTGATGGAAATAGTATCACAAGCAAACACAGAGTGGAAATAATTGCCAAATGCATGGCAGATGCTTGTGCCACCACTTATTGAAGCACCTCCATCAAGAGACATTGACTTTGGAAGGGAGTGATTCTTGCACTTATCCTTGACAAAACGCCAAAAGGAGCTGGGATTTTTAACAATATTTGTTTCAGTGGTGCGAATGTATTCAGAAAAGCAATCTCTGGCCATACGTTTCTGAGAAGGAGAAATTTCGTTTTTCTCGGTAAGGAGAAGGTATGGTAATCAAGAGAATTTTTATAATTGCTAAACCGCTTATGATACTTGTCATTGCCATTGTGTGACTCATGAAGACTATTGTTTCCTTTTACAGGGTGTTACATTTTGTCTCTTCCAACTTTGGCATTCATATCTCCCAATATGAATTTTATATCATTGCCTGGGCATGAGTCTTATCTTCTCTCTGACAAATTGTACCACTCCTCCTTCTCTTCCTCTGCACTATCTTCTGTAGGAGCATATGCATTAATGATGCTCGTGTTAAAGAATTTTCCTTTAAACCGAATCACGCCTAAACGTTCATTGATCGGCTTTAAATATATAACCAGATGCTTCATTCTTTTCGCGACAATAAATCCGGTTCCCGATACAGGGGTAGGCGCTCGAAGTGTTACCAACTTCACGCTGCTGTAGTAACCAAACGACTTACGATAGTGCGCTCATATTTTGACACGTGTGTCTGTTATATTGTTAACAATTCTACGGAAGCATATCGTTTTACGTCATACATAAAAAAAGTTATCGAAATGAAATTCAAACTCAATAGTGTTATTGTTCTGTATTTAGCTGGAAAATTGCAACCAGCCATTGTTAATGAGCTACGACATTTACATGTGAACAAAATGTTTGTGTATCGGACCATTTTATATTACGATGATACTGGTAGCATAAAAAACGCCATGGAGGTAGACATCCAAATCTGCAACATCGACAGAAATGGTTCGAAAGGTCAAGCCAGAATTCAACGTAATCCAAGACAAAGCGCAGTTCAATGGGCGAATAATCTTAATGTGTATACTCGTAGCATGGGGCGTATATTAAAAAATGAAATACGATTGAAGCCCTACAACATACAAAAGTGCAAGATTTAACGTCTGCACAAAAAGCAGTTCGCCTAGGAAGAGCAAAGGTGTTATGCACGTTGGTGGCGAGCTAGAAAAGTTGGTATTTTCTGATGAATTTTTTTTTACGGTTCAGCATATGTAAACAAACAAAACGATCATGTATGGTTACAATGCAAATCAAGAGACAATTTGGACCCTCGAATTGCTCTGCAAAAGCAAGCGCCTGCATCAGTGATGGTTTGGGCTGCGGTAACTGCCACAGGACGCTCACCGCTCGTTTTCATTGAACAGGGCGTAAAGGTAAATCAACAAATCTACCGTGAAAAGATGTTAAATGATGTGTTGTTACCTTGGACACGTTAAAAAATCAGTAAAAACCATTGGACGTTTCAACAAGACTCGGCACCATCCAATAAAGCCCGTGAAACCCAACGTTTTTTACAAGAAAAAGTTCCCAGCTTCATTTCATCACAACAGTGGCCGCCATATTCCCCGGACTTAAACCCAGTGGACTTTTCCATATAATCCATTCTAGAGCCCAAAGTATCAGCTAAAAAATATGACACGGTCGACGCCTTAAAGATTGCTCTTCACCGAGAATACCATCAGTCCACATTCGTGCACGTGAGACAAAATACCATCAGCCCACATTCGTGCACCGCACAAAGCCTTCTTGGACAGACTCGATGCTATTATCCGCGCTAAAGGTAACTTCATCGAACAATAACATATTATTTTTAAATTTTGAAATGTTTTTTATGATATATACTGAAGTTTTTAAATGAAAAAAATAAAAATTGCCAAAATTACAGAATTTTTAATTGGTAACACTTCGAGTGCCGACCCCTGTATGGTGGTTCTTGTGACAGCTGTAATATAAGTTGTAGTTCTGTTTTTCCATGTGGCCACTTCCAAGCCATCTAATCTCCTGTAAGGCAGTTACATCAGCCTTATATTTTGACAACTGACCCTCAAGGCCCCCGGGCAGTACAGTGTTCTCACATTCCATGTACATAACTTACAATCGTAGTCCTTATTTAATTTGCGTGATCGGTTTTCCAGTATCAGTCCAGCAATTCTTTGTTTTGGTTTTGTAATCATTTGAGTTCCAAGAAGAGAGGTGATTAACCTCTTGTTTCCTAGATCCCTGGTAGGTTAAGGCCTTAAGGCCTGGGGCTTTGCCTTGGTTTTCTGTCAGGGTTTTCCTTCCCTTATCCGTATATTCGGTTTTAAGGCGCCGAAAACTCGCCCTCGCCCTTCCTTATTTGCTATGCCACCTCCTGGTGACACATTGCCCAGGGCTCGCGGGATCTAAGGCCACTCGTGGACGCTAAGGAGTAGGACTTGCCGGAGGTTTGCAGGTGTATTGCGAATTAGCGTTACGTGGTATTTTATAGGCCCGTACCATGACCCTACCAGCCATTAGAACCCCTTTAATGATACCATACAATGTTAAAATTCAAAGGAATTCTATTTTTTATTTTGATTTACTGGAGTCTGGAAGTTCTTATGTTTCTGATAAATTTGGGTTTTTACTAACTAACTAACTTACCATCACGCCGTCTCTCCTGTGGCGTGGGCAGAAAGAATGGACCGCCGCGCCACACTGTTCTGTTTTGACATACATCTCTTGTTTCCTCTACATCCATACATTGTGATATGCACGCACGTCGATTTCTCCGACTTTTTATGTGACCGACGTATATTATTTGATGTGATCGTGCCAAGTTTTTCTCGGCCTTCCTATATTTCTAGCTCTGTTCATGTCGTTTACATATACTTTCTTCTCTTTCATTATTTTGTTCATAACTCTTTCATTCGCACCGCATTCACTTCTTATATTTGCATTTGACACTCTATCATATACATATTGACTACACATTCGTCTGAGAGATCCCATTTCTACTGCATTTATTCTACTTTCCTCATTATTTGCCAGTTCCATGCTTAACTTCCATACGTAAGGCTCCGCACAAAAACACCTGTTGCCTGCCCCAACCCTTCTTTCAATATCCTTCTTACTCTTACACTTACACTATATATAGACTGTGATGTTTCCTTGTTTTTCGAAAATCCTTACCTTGGACTTATTCACATTCATCATCAAATCGTATCACTTGCATACCTCATACAGGCTTGATGATGATGAAAGCTGAAAATGAGGATGATAAAGGAGAAGGAATCAGTCATGGAGAAGTATTTACAGCATTAGAAACTGCGCTCTCGTGGTTTGAAGAGCAAGAGGAAAGGAGTTTGACTCAATTGGTTTTATTAAAACGAATCCGCGATTTAGTTGCTAAAAAGACGAAGAAATTTTGTTTAAAAAATCTTATTATTTTTCCAGTGCTGTAGAGTAACGTAAGCCTTTATATGTACATGTACTACATACATACTAGTTTTTACAGGAAAATTTGTAATTTCATAATCAATAAATGAGCCGATGAAAAAAAATTGATTTACATCTTATTTTGATAAAAAGAATAAGGGGCCCATTTGATTTCCGGTTCCAATTAGTCCGGATAAACGACGTCCTTGTGTATATCAATTTAGCTGGTTAACGTAAAAATCGGTCAAATAAAACCGATCCCATACTCGTATCTAATTCAACATTACAGCCCAATGCCATCTTGAAAGTATTTACCAGGCCGTAATCACATATTTGCAATATGGAGCTATTGTAGGCCGTTAGTATGTGTCTCGTGCCTTGATCTCGTATTTTATTTCGATTATAAATGTGAAATAAATGTAAAATACGACCACGATCGTGTTATTATTCCTTATATAAGTGTTACAAATATTTTAATATACTACATTTGTGTTTCCTCAGTGCCGGTATGTCAATTTTACTTTCTCCTCGTGCGGGCCATTTGTAAAGTATTTATATGCATTTTCTTCAATGTGTTTACTTTATAAAAGTACTAGTAATATATTGAACTTGCATAGAATTTTACAACGGTTTTTGTACAACTTTGCTATGTAAAATGTTCAAAATAATCTTTCGATTTAACCTCAAAATTTATAATATATTAACTTCAAACATTACATTTATTTCACATTTAGTATCGAAATAAAATACGAGATCAAGGCGAGAGACACATATTAACGGCCTAAAATAGCTCCATATTGCAAATATTGTCTATGTGATTACGGCCTGGTAAATACTTTCAAGATTGCATTGAGCAACCCACATTTTTCTATGGAATCATATAAATATTTTTTCTATGAAATGACCAACGTCATCATATTTATGAACGCGTATTTTGTTATTATTAGATATTTTTGATCGATTAAAACTATATCTCACGATCTAACCTGCCATGGGGAGCTTGTTATGTTTTTTACAAATATAAATTTTCTGAGTTCTTTCATTTGAAAGAAGAAAAGTAAGTATTTATATATTTTACACAGCATACAAGGATTAAATTTGTGTATAACTCCAAAAGAATGTCTAGCTTTCAGAACCCAACCCATGCCAGAAATATGGAATACAACAGTCTAGTTTCCAGCACTTTCACAATACTGGACCAAGAATCAAAAGGTGTTTTGCAGTCATCTATCAAGAGCGAGATGGAACCTATGGCGTGGGATTATTATGAAGATCGGAAGATTAATTTAGAATTATACGTCAAGCGTGAAGTCGAAATCGAGCCAAAACCTTCAATAAACAATCCCTTGGAATTAAAATTCTGCGAGGATCGTGAGGTCGAAATAGCACCTTCAGGAGGCAATCACATACACGATCACGGTGTCGCTTTAGGATTCCCTGTAAGCCATGACCTCGACCCACCCATAAAGAACAATCCCACGCATGCTCTGAAGGCCAATTTGAAATTTCCTGTAACGAGCGTGTTCATGTCGGAACCTGTAAGACAAAAACAAGATACCCCTTTCAATCATTTAATAATCGCAGCAAAGTCTGAACCTTTGTCTAGTTCCAGGAACAGTGGTGAAGATAATACTCGGTTGTACGATGCAGATATTGACATTTTCAACTGCAACATCAAAGTAGAAGCTACTGATAAATTTCAAACACTTAAACATAGGTATGCTTGTGATTTATGCAATATGTCATTTAATTTAATGGGTGAATTAAAAAGGCATGTTAAATATCACCCTGATAAACAGTTCCATTTTTCCACTCGGAAAAATCGTTATTTACGTAAACATGACCTTACAGGTCACACTTCAACCCACACAGAAAATATGAAGTTTTCTTGCTCGGTATGTGAAAAACGTTTCTCTCAAAAAAATCACTTAAATGCACACATGTCTATCCATTCAGGAGAGAAGAAGTTTTCTTGTTCACTATGTGAGAAACGTTTCTCGCAAAAAAGTAACTTAAATGTACACATGTTAACCCATTCAGGGGAGAAGAAGTTTTCTTGTTCAGTGTGTGAAAAACATTTCTCAAGGAAATATTACTTATCATTGCACATGTTAACCCATTCAGGGGAAAATATGTTTTCTTGTTCTGTATGTGAAAAACGTTTTTCGTTTAAGATTGCCCTAACAAGACACACGTTCATGCATTCAGGAGAAAAGAAGTTTTCTTGTTCAGTGTGTGAAAGACGTTTCCTAACAACCTAACATCACACATGTTAATCCACTCTGAAGAGAAAATGTATTCTTGTTCAGTATGCGAAAAACGTTTTGTTAAGAAACCATACCTAACTGAACACATGTTAACCCATTCAGGGGAAAAGAAGTTTTCTTGTTCAGTATGCGAAAAACGTTTTGTTAAGAAAGGATACCTAACTGAACATATGGTAACCCATTCAGGTGAGAAGAATTTTTCTTGTTCAGTGTGTGAAAAACATTTCTCTAGGAAATATAGCTTATCATTGCACATGTTAACCCATTCACGGGAAAAAATGTTTTCTTGTTCAGTATGTGAAAAACGATTCTCACATAAACGTACCTTAACTGTACACATTTTAACACATTCAGCACAGCAAAAGTTTTCTTGTTCAGTATGTGGAAAAAGTTTTCTAACGAAAAAGAACTTAACTAGACACACGTCAATCCATTAATGAGTAAAACAATTTCCCTGTTCAATGAGTGAAAATAGTTTCTCAATGAACTGGAACCAAACATTGCCCGTGTTAACCCATTCAGAGTAGTTGTTTTCTAGTTCGGTTTGTGAAAAACGATTCTCACGGAAAGTTATTATACAATAACTGTTCACATGTTAACCCATTCAGGAGAGTAGACGTTTTCTTGTTCAGTTTGTAAAAAATGTAACTCGTGAAAAAGAAATCTAATATTGCACATGTTAACCCAATCAGGGGAGAACCTGTTTTCTTGTGTAGTATGTGAAAAATTCTCAAGGAAAAGTAACAATTTGTTTACCCATCCCCAGTGGACCGGAAGTTTTCTTGTTCAGTCCGTGAAAAGAGTCACTCGGGGGAGTAGGAACCTAAGATTGTACATGTTAACCCATTCAGAGAGAAAACAGTTTTCTTGTTCAGTATGTGAAAAACGTTTCTCACAGGAATGCAACCTGACGTCGCCCATGTTAACCCATTCAGTGGAGAAAAAGTTTTCTTGTTTAGAATTTGAAAAATATTTCTCAACGATAGGTTACCTAACTAATCACCCGTCAACCCATTCAGGGAAGAAGCTATTTTCTTGTTCAATGTTTGAAAAAAGTTTCACAAATGATAAATTAACCCATCCAGGCGATAAGATGTTTTCTTGTCCATCAACTAAAAAACTATTCTTACAGAATGGTACTTTATCTGTACACATTCAAGGGTGAATTAATTTTTTGCTCAATGTAAAAAAGTATCTTAGTGAAAAGGAACCTAACATTACACATGTTAACCCATTCAGTTTCAAAAATCTACAAATATTTAAATTGATTATTCGACTCACGTATTCTTTTAGTACGCTATGCGTTACATTTTCATCTACTATTTAAGTTTAAGAATTTTACTGTTATCATTGCACGTTAATGATAACAGTAAAATTATTTAAATTAATTAATAAATCTTATTGATGCATTCAACACAATATTTTATTCAGTCCCAAAAGAACCTCATTTGAATATTGATGAATTAATTTGTCATGCGTATGACTTTTCATGACGTATGCTGTAGATACGCGGGCCGACATATATAGAGGATAGAGGATATCATTCAGTGGGAGTAGTGGACCATGTAGCTTGAATGGATGGTGACAGACTTGCATATACAGCCGCTTATGAAATCTCATCCGGACACCGCCCACCTGGAAGACCGCCTAAGAGATGGAGGGACAGCTGGACCTCATCATCCGACAAGACACGATTTCTGTGTCACTGATCATCAGACCTATTAAAAGAATAAGAAAAAGAATAATGTTTTGAATCGAGTCGTTAATATTGTTAAGGTCCTTAAAAAACGTGCCTAATATATTCTTTACGTATCTTTTATAGAAAATACTTTATTATAATTATTCTATTTTACTTTTTAATTGTTTCATGAACAATGATGTAAAACTCCATATTAAATAAATAATACGACTGAAAACGTCAGTTTTCTAGAAGGTTTATTATATTTTATGGGAATGACATAGGGGAAGGAATACATGGCATGACCAAATTAATCAATTACTGAAAGGCGGCCATGTTCGAAGCAGGAACAATCAAGGAGCGTGCATGTCACGATGTGCGAATGTAGAAGAGGCGCGAAAGTTATGTCAGGATGGAACAATGTGTCGATCCATCATTTGTGGATTATCAGAAACAAAAAAGAAAGGCAAAGGAACATCAAAGAACTCCAACTTACTGATATACAGCGGAAAACAAAAACACCTGAGGGCCAGCTCAGGCGTTGGCATTATGAAGATATGAAGATATGGCAAAAAATATGAAGATTCCATTGACAACATTGAGTATGTAAACGACAGAATATTGAAAATAACACTAAAAGTAGAAAATGCCATAACGAATGTAATAAGTGTGTACGCCCCAGATGTTACAAAACCGATTTAAGAATCGGAATAATTCCACTCTCAGCTACAGGATCCAATAATCACAATACCAGTATCAGAAAAATTAATTATGTTAGGCGATTTTAACGCCAGGATAGGAGACACGGTTTTAGATGGCATTTAACAAAGATTCAACGAGACTGTTTCAAATCGGAACGGTGAAATGCTTATAGATATGTGTGCAAGCAATATAAGAGTACTTTTGAAAATACAAGAGAAGATAAATCAATGATTGACTACATCATAACAAACAGAAATATCCATCCATCTACAATAAATGATGTCAGAGTACTCTCCTCGATGTACAGCAAGGATTTAGAAGAAATAGCTCTACCACTGATGCAATTTTCGTGGTGAGACAAATCAAAGAAAAATCCATAGAATATAACAAACCGGCCTGTATGTGTTTTGATGACTTAACTAAAGCTTTAGACAGAGTGCTCCTATCAGATGATATTGACACTCTTGTAGAAAAGTACACACCACTACCCATTATCAAAGCAATTAATAATCTTAACAGAAACAATACAGTGCGCATTAAGATAAGAAATGAGCTCTCAAGAGAAATCCCAGCGGCTGTAGGCATTAGACAAGGAGACAGCTTAAGCCCATTCCTATTTAATATTATATATAATTATGGATAAGATTATTGAAGTAGTCAAATCAATGGACCTGGGTTACACAATGGGAAGCAAAAAAATAATATGGAATAGAAACAAGAGTTCTGACACCATCAGAACAAAAAGTCTCCTAAGAACCACAGAAACGAAGACTCTCCGATCTGTTGCGGGAATGACACTCCGAGACAGAATAAGAAATTTTGAAATAAGAAAGATCTGCAATGTGGAAGATGTCGTGCGATGGGGAAGACTGAGAAGACGCTACTGGAGAGATCATGCGGAAAGAGCATATTGGTTATGGCATTTTCTACTTTTAGTGACATTTTCAATATTCTATCGTTTACGTACTCAATGTTGTCAATGGAATCTTCATATTTTTCATGTAGGAGAATGCCAACGCCTGAGCTGGCCCTCAGTGGTTTTTGTTTTCCGCTGTATATCAGTAATTGAAGAGGCCTCTGAATGGCAGTACAGCATGTACCTAACGTTCGTCGACTTTGAAAAGGTCTTCGATACATTATCGTGGACTTCAATCTGGTCAACTCTCATTCGCAAAGGAGTCCCACGGAAGATTGTGAATGTCATCAGGGCAATGTAAGACGGTTGTTCTTGTCGTGTAGTGCACCAGGGCAAACTCTCCGAGGCCATTAAACTGAGTGCGGGAGTGCGACAGGGATGTCTACTATCACCCCTGCTCTTCATAGTGGTTCTGGAGGATGTGTTACGCCGTTCTTTCGACGGTCCTCGTGGCATTCCATGGATACGTGATACCCAGTTGGAGGATCTGGATTATGCTGATGACCTTTGTTTGCTTTCGATAAACCGGGTGATTGCGGAGCGGAAGCTTTGTAGACTTCACGAGGAAGCTGTAAAAGTAGGTCTCAAGATTAACATGTCCAAGACAGTAGACCTACGAGTGTCCACAAGTGACTCCACCCCAATCTTGCTCCACGGTGTCCCCCTTATGACCACGACCAACTTCTGCTACCTCGGTAGTATGATAGCAGGCTCAGGAGGTACGGAGAAAGATGTAGCCAGCAGACTTAACAAGGCAAGGGGAGCTTTCGCTATGCTTCGCCCTGTGTGGCGCTCCGGTATCATTTCGAGAAAGCTCAAGCTCCAAGTATTCAGCAGTAGCGTTAAAAGCATACTGCTGTACGGATGTGAGACTTGGAAGTCTACCGCGGACGTTATTGGTAAACTCCAGGTGTTTATAAATAGGTGCCTTCACTCAATATTCAAAATCTTTTGAACCCAAACAGTGTCAAATGCCGTTCTCTGGACCATGGCAGGCGAAAAGCCAATTAGAGAACAAGTCGTTAGGCGCAAATGGCAGTGGATCGGTCACACTCTGAGACGGAACCCAGCCTGCATCGCTCAGGGCGCACTAGACTGGTCACCTATGGGGGGAAAGAGTAAGCGAGGCAGACCTAGAGCCACCTGGAGAAGAACCCTGCAGGACGAGATTAAGGCAGCAGGCCTCACTTGCGATGATGTTAAGCATCAGGCATGCGATAGAGTCGGGTGGAGAAGATTCCTTGAGGCCCTATGCACCACGGAGGTGTGACAGGACAAAAAGAGGAAGAAGAAGAAGTATATCAGTACATAGTTGGAGTGCTTTGATTTTCCTTTGCCTTTCTTTTTTGGTTCTGATATTCCACACATATCTATTTTATGATTAACTAGCTGACCCGGCAACGCTTCGCTATTGCTATATTAGAGTATATAAATACACCCAATATATATTAAAGAAATACAATGAAAGTTCAATATCAATTATTTTATTGGATAAAATGACATGTGTATAGGTGCAAGAATGTGTGTATCCTAATTCAGTTCATATCTTTAAAACATTTGTTTAATCCAAGCAAACTTGCTGTGAACTTGAATAATACTAATGTGAATTGAACAATTGAAGGCTGGGCATTACCAAGGTGGCAAGTTTACAAAAAGTCTGAAATGAGTTTTTGATGCCAATTGGTCTTAAACATAGCTGTGCAAAAGCGCGTTATGATTTAATAATATAGTGTAGTTAAAACGTTACCCTAAAGATGCCACCCAAAAAAAAGTTAATATTTATCTTTTTCAGCTTTATTTTTAAACCATTTTTGTAACGTCCAGTCTTAATTTTTTCCTTAATATTTTAAGTGAAATTAAAAAAACAAATAAATATACTATATCACATTTGCATGAAACATTCATACATATACCATTCAAGGTCATAATAATGCTCTTAGAAATACAATGTTTAGAGAAACAAAACTCTTGATTTTGATGTCCATTAGATGAAGCTAATAATGCACATTCACTTAACCAATGACGAAATTTGTAAATTTGTGTGATGTCTGGAAATATACATTGAATCAATTCTCCTTTGGAGTGTGATTCTACAGAAATCAGTTGATAATTTAAAGCATTCATTCCATACAATGAACTTTCATTGTTGCAGAATTTTACCCATTCCAGAAATATTTAAAATGTTGCATGTAGGTGTTTCAATGTTTTGTATCATCATCATCATGAGCCTATATCCGTTCACTCCTGGGCGTAGGCCTCCTCCATCTGATTCAATGTCTGTCGATCCTGGGCAACACGCGTCCAATGTCGTCCCTCCATCGAAGTTGAGGACGTCCTTGGTTTCGGGTTGCAGTTCATCTATCATCAGGGCTGCGAGTGGCATGCCATTTTAGCGCTGCCACTCTTCCGATGATGTCCGACACTCCTGTTCTGCCTCTAATAGTGGAATTAAACCAATTAATCCAACCTGTGCATACCATTTCAAAATTAGTTCATAAATATAACAATCTGTCTTGCACATATCGATGTGTGGGATCCATCCATGCCAGTATCTTGCGTTGTGTGCCCCATCTCACGACATCTTCCACCTTGGAGATATCGTGGATAGCCGTGTTCCTCACACTATCTCAAAGAGTCTTTCCTGGTATCATCCTTAGCGTCGGCATCTCTGCAAAAATCAAATAATTATATTAAAATGAGCAGTATATTAAAAAAAACACCGAGGCTCTTGATCGATCATTGTAAGATTGGCGTGGGAACATCAGACCATTTGGAAATGTTATATTACTGGATTTTTCCAACTGAGGCAGCTAATGCTGTATGTAAGGATATGTTTACCTATCACAGAATTTTTTTTTTTTCAGAGAAAAACTAAAACAGCTGAAGTAAATCGTCTAATCCAAAAGATATAGGTTATCGCCCTGCCAGAACAATTTTACGTTAAAATAACATTATTAAAATAGATTATACCAATTCATAGAATTGTTACTTAGAATTTAACGTTTTTCCATGTAGAGTCATAACATAACCTAAAATAATACGTAAGTAAAACGATATATAATTTCATTTCTATTCGATATAATTCAGAACTAAAACTTTGAAATATGTAATGCGGAAATATAATCTGTATTCATTTCAACGGCAAAATAGAATAAACTGAAGATATATACTCGTATGAATTAGAAATATAAATATTTTACTTACGAAACAGTAACACGCAAATCAAAATTGACAGATCAGAGATAGGGATGGGCAATCCGCTCACGAGTCGACTCAAAGATTCGAATCTTTTTGGTGAGCGGGTGAGCGATGATCTATAAAAAAAAGAGCGGCAGCTCAATGATCCGCTAGGTCAGGGGGGTCGGCAAACTTATTAGCCAAAGAGCCAAATGCGTACTTTACAACGATTTAAAAAAAAATTGAGAGCCAAATATGTTTATTGATTTAGATAACCTTTATTATAATTTTTGCACTTCATTCAATTACGGGTACACTGAATAAACCATTATTTCATACTTCTTCCTGTGATGAAGGCGACCAGCCTTCTCTTCATCTCTTTGGTGGTCATCCTGGTGGTCGACGGCCCTCTGGAGTCTCTTGCATCACGATATTAGGAATTCTTGCTGGATCCATTCTCTCGATGTCTCTGCCTACTCCATCTCACTATGTCTTCAATGTTGCAGGATTTGCGAATTTATTCGTTGGGTATCCTATCTCTAACGGTTCTCCCCACAATAGGTCGCAGTCTGGTTCTGACAGTGTCAGCTCTTGCTTTGATTCCGTATGTTATTATGGGCCTGATGCATGTTTGTTTGTTGTTATTCTTAATTTTAGGCACAATTCCATGTTCTCATCAATAAGACGACTTCGTAGTTTACTCTTGTTAAAATTCATGCTTGAATAAAATTGTCCGCATGAATATGTAGAAGCGAAAAGCGAAAGATCAGCAAGAGTCAGTAATACTATTTCAGGCGTTGAAGATGATGACTAAAAATCTTTGAATTGGCGATGATGATTAAGAGTTTTAGCTAAACCGGAATTGATAATCGTAATCACCAATTCCATAACTTTACAAATTTCTTCTGGAAATGTCTGCGGACAGAGCGTTCTTGATGAATGATGCGATGGTAAGCAAGTATCTCGCGATTATTTTTTCTTTCAACAAACCCCTTCGGCTCTGACCTTGCCGACCTCTGCGCTCGGTGAATCGTATATTATTGCAAAAGAGTGATCTCTTTAAGGGATCTGAGCTGAATGGTTCCGCTCAGTAAAGTGAGCCGATTCTTCTTGATAATTATCGAGTCGTTTGTCAAAAAAGTTGTTTGTCGTTGGCGACTCTTTTTTTTTTTTTTAGCTCATCGACAAAAAATTTGTCCTGGTGAATTTTTTTTTTTTTTTACCGGAATCAACTTTTTTGGTCGAGGAGCAACAAAAAAAAAAGTCACTAAAATAATTTCAAACTTTGAACGACTCAAAATGGTGAACCGTGGATCGTTAAAAAGAGTCGACTCACTTTGCTGAGCGGAACCGTTCAGATCAGATCCCTGAGATGAGTCGTTTTGCCCATCCCTTACGTGCGTATATTTTTCAGTTCAAAAGAGCGACTAATTTCATATCTGACCACGCAAAGAGTCAAAAAAGCCACTAATTTGCATCTTATAACGCCAAGCGAATATAGACTCTAAAGATCGATACTCAGTGATACGAACATGAAGGTCTATACTCGCTCGCACTACGAAAATTTATAAATTTACAAAGTTAATTAGAGCTCGATTAATAACAAAAATATGCCTATGACCACCGCCGTCTATCTATTAATGAAGTGTATCAATTTGAAAACGATCTGCTCAGGAATAACCCCGGAATCAGTCCACACACAGAGCGAAACTGCCTTTTATTTATATGGATGGATGGATGGATAGATAGATAGATAGATAGATAGATAGATAGATAGATAGATAGATAGATAGATAGATAGATAGATAGATAGATAGATAGATGTTGTTATTTAAAAATTTCATGGTAGAAGGTTATTGTAAAAAATGTCTATAGTTTTAATTGTAAAATATCATTTTAAAATTGTGTATTTAGTTAAAATCCATTAATGTTTGTGGCTTTGACAGGTTTCGGCAGCTCGCTACTGTGACAGTGTGACAATCACACTGAACTCGGGACCTTCGGTATGGGAGTCAGAGCTCTCTCCACTCTGCAACGAAAGTCATCTAAATAGGTCGTTGTTGACCTTATGAAGACCGGAAACAACTAAAGAAGTTATGTTGTAATTTGAAATTTCATGGAAGAAGTTTGTTTGTGTATAAATGTGGGGAAAACGGAGAGATTATGTGACGACAGGGAGCGCGACCGCGTTTGAAAACTATATGGAGTCCAGAACGCTTTAAAAAAAGATATTAAGAATATTATCAAAACGCGCATAGCACAATTTTTTTTTAAATTTGGTAACATATAATATAAAAGTAATATTGTTTCTGAGAGAAAGACATTTAATAATGCCTTAGAAGGGCGAAACATGTCTCACTAACCATCACGCCGTTTCTCCGGAGGGGTAGGCAGAGAGGATGGATCGCCACAATGTTCTATCCTGTCAACTCTCGCGCCTCTTCTACATTCACACATCCTGTCATGCACGCTCGTCGATCGTTCCTACTTCGAACGTGGCCGCCTTTCAGTAATTGATTAATTTGGTCACGCCATGTTTTCTTTGGCCTATGTCATTTCCATACATAGTCCACTACTCCACTGAACGATATCCTCCATTTCGCAAGTTTTTCTTATGTCTGCGTTGCGAACACGATCCCGGGGAGTTTTTCCGGTAATTGATCTAAGAACCTTCATCTCCGATGTTTTAGTAGACCCTTGGTTCACACAGTGTCGGCCTGCGTCTCTACAGCATACGTCATGAAAAGTCGCACGCATGACAAATTTATTCATCAATATTCAAATGAGGTTCTTTTGGGATTGAATAAAATATTGTGTTGAGTGCATCAATAAGATTTATTAATTAATTTACATCATTTTACTGTTATCATTAACGTGTAACGGTAACAGTAAAATTCTAAAACTTAAATAGTATATGGAAATGGAAATTCTAAAACTTAAATAGTAGATGGAAATGTAACGCATAGCGTACTAAAAGAATACGAGAGTCGAATATTCAATTTAAATATTTGGAGATTTTTGAAACTGAATGGGTTAACATGTGCAATGTTAGGTTCCTTTTCACTGAGAAACTTTTTCCGCACATTGAACAATAAAATTACTTCAACCTTGAATGTGTACAGTTAGAGTACCTTTCTGTGAGAACCGTTTTTCAATTAAAGGACAAGAAAACATCTTATCGCCTGGATGTGTTAATTCATCACTTGTGAAACTTTTTTCAAACATTGAACAAGAAAAAAGCTTCTTCCCTGATTGAGTAGACGTGTGATTAGTTAGGCAACCTTTCGTTGAGAAATATTTTTCAAATAATGAACCTGAAAACTTTTGCTCCAC
This sequence comes from Lepidostoma basale, assembly GCA_022606425.2. Taxonomy (NCBI): domain Eukaryota; kingdom Metazoa; phylum Arthropoda; class Insecta; order Trichoptera; family Lepidostomatidae; genus Lepidostoma; species Lepidostoma basale. The sequence goes on from JAHDVF020001251.1 coordinate 3,104,756, forward strand.
TGAATGGGTTAACATGGGCGACGTCAGGTTGCATTCCTGTGAGAAAAGTTTTTCACATACAGAACAATAAAACTGTTTTCCCTCTGAATGGGTTAACATGTACAATGTTAGGTTCCTGCTCCCCCGAGTAACGCTTTTCACGGACTGAACAAGAAAACTTCCGGTGCACTGGGGATGGGTAAACAAATTGTTGCTTTTCTTTGAGTAACATGTTTCATACACTATACAAGAAAACAGTTTTTCCCCTGAATGGGTTAATATGTGCAATATAAGGTTCCTATTTCACGAATAACATTTTCACATACTGAACAAGAAAACGTCTACTCTCCTGAATGGGTTAACATGTGAACAGTTATTGTACATTTCCGTGAGACTCGTTTTTCACAAACTGAACTAGAAAACAATTGCTCTGAATGGTTTAACACGGGCAATGTAGGGTTCCAAAATGTTTTCACTCATTGAATAAGAAAATGGATTTACTCATTAATGGGTTAACATGTGTCTAGTTAAGTTCCTTTTTGCTGAGAATTTTTTTTCACACATTGAACAAGAAATCTTCTTCTCCTAGAATGGGTGTTCAACAATTCTCATGTGTTGACTCAAGTAAGCTTTTGTTGTGAAACGTTTTTCACACAGTGCACAAGAAAACATCTTCTCCCCAGAATGGTTAAACATGTGTTTAGTTAGGGTACCTTTATGTGAGAATCGTTTTTCACATAACGAACAAGAAAATAGCTTCTCTCCTGAATGGGTTGTCGTGTGCCTATTTAGGTTGCCTTTCGTGTAGAAACGTTTTTCACATAATGAACAAGAAAACCTTTTTTCCCCTGAATGGATTAACATGTGCAATGTTAGGTTCATTTTCGTTGAGAAACTTTTTTCACACATTGAACAAGAAAGTATCTGCTCTCCTGAATGGGTTATCATGTGTTTACTCAAATAAGATTTCGTTGTGAAAAGTTTTTCACATAGTGAACAAGAAAACATCTTCTCCCGAGAATGGGTTAACATGTGCATTGTTAGGTTAATTTTCCTTGAGAATTTTTTTTCACACATTGAACAAGAAAACATCTGCTCTCCTGAATGGGTTTTCATGTGTTGACTCAGGTAACCTTTCGTTGAGAAACGTTTTTCACACAGTGAACAAGAAAACATCCGCTCTCCTGAATGAATCATCATGTGTTGACCCAAGTTACCTTTTGTTTTGAAACGTTTTTCACACATTGAACAAGAAAACATCTTCTCCCCTGAATGGTTAAACATGTGTACATTTAGGGTACCTTTAAGTGAGAATCGTTTATCACATAATGAACAAGAAAACTTTTTTCCCTCTGAATGGATTAACACGTGTTTAGAGAGGCTACATTTCGAAAAGAAACGTTTTTCACATACTGAACAAGAAAACTTCTTCTCCCCTGAATGGGTAAACATGTGTTCAGTAAAGTGACCTTTCTGTAAAAAATGTTTTTCACATACTGAACAAGAAAACGGGTTTTCCCCTGAATGGATTAACATGTGCATTGTTAAATGATATTTAGTTGAAAAACTTTTTCCACACATTGAACAAGAAAATGGCTTCTCCTCTGAATGGGTTGACGCGTGCCTATTTAGTTTGCGTTTCGTAACGAAACGTTTTTCACATACTGAACAAGAAAACTTCTTCTCCGCTGAATGGGTTAACATGTGCAATGTTAGGTTCCTATTCGTTGAGAGACTTTTTCCGCACATTGAACAAGAAAATGGCTTCTCCCCTGAATGGGTTGACGCGTGCCTATTTAGTTTGCGTTTCGTAACGAAACGTTTTTCACATACTGAACAAGAAAACTTCTTCTCCGCTGAATGGGTTAACATGTGCAATGTTAGGTTCCTATTCGTTGAGAGACTTTTTCCGCACATTGAACAAGAAAATGGCTTCTCCCCTGAATGGGTTGACGCGTGCCTATTTAGTTTGCGTTTCGTAACGAAACGTTTTTCACATACTGAACAAGAAAACTTCTTCTCCGCTGAATGGGTTAACATGTGCTCAGTTAAGATACCTTTCTGTAAAAATTGTTTTTCACATACTGAACAAGAAAACGGGTTTTCCCCTGAATGGATTAACATGTGCATTGTTAAATAATATTTAGATGAGAAACTTTTTCCACATGTTGAACAAGAATTCTTTGAATTCATTGAACAAGGCTTCTCCCGTGAATGGGTTGACGTGTGTCTATTCAGTCCGCCTTTCGAAGAGAAACTTTTTACACATACTGAACAAGAAAACTTCTTCTTCTCTGAATGTGTTGACGTGTGTCCAGTCATGTCATGATCCTGTAAATAAGGTGTTTCACTAATGGTAAGAGGAAATTGTTTTTCTGGGTGAATTTCGGTATGCATTTTTAATTCTCCCGTGAAAGGAAATGACACAGCGCCTGAAGTAGCATCGCTATGCTTAGGTGTTTGAATTTCGTTAGAAGCTTCTACTTTGATGTCGTAATTGGAAATGTCAAGATCAATATAATTCAAAAAAGCATTTCCTTCACAACTCTTACTGGAACTAGACATAGCTTCAAACTTTGGAGCGTTTAAATCATTAAAATCGGAATCTCGTTTTTCTCTTACAGGTTCCGACGTGAACACGCACTTTAGTGGAAAATTCAAATTGGTCTCCAGAGCATGAGTATGATTGCTCTTTATGGGCATTTCAAGTTCTTGCTTGGCAAGGAATGCTAAAGCCTGTTCTTGGATGTTATTGCCTCCTGAAGGTTTTATCTCGACCTCGCGATCCTCACAGAATTTTAATTGCATGATTGTTGTTGAAGGGTTGGGCTCGATTTTGACTTCACGCCTGACAGGGAATTCCCACGTCAAAGGTTCCACCTCGCTCTTGATAGATGATTGCATATCTTTTGATTCCGGGTCCAGTATGGTGAAAGTGCTGGAAACTAGACTGTTGTATTCCATATTTCTTGCATGGGTTGGGTTCTTTTAATCGACCAAAAATATTTAATAATTACAAAATACGCGTTCACGTGATGACGTCAAACACAAATTGGTCGTTTCATAAATAAATTTGGTTAATGTATTCCATAGAAAAGAGTTGTTTTGACAATATTTCTAACAATGCCGTCTCGAAATCATTATTTACCAGGCCGTAATGTTGAATTAGATATGGGGTCGGTTTTATCTGATGATTTTTAGCTTAGGTAGCCAAATGGATATACCTACTGTAGAACGTCGTTTATCCGGACTAATTGGGACCAGAAGTGTTTCGGATGTTGATTTTTCCGGATAATCAAACAGGCGCTAATTCTTTTATCAAAATAAGATGTAAATCGATTTTTTTCCTCGGCTCATTTATTGATTATGAAATTACAAATTTTCCTGCAAAAACAAGAATGTATGTAGTACAGTAGGTACAGTATTTTTGCTCGCTCCCTGTCTGAAGGTTGTTTATCTGACAACTGGAAAGAAGCCTTCATAACTCCAGTTCATAAATCAGGACCCAAAAGCCACATTAAAAACTACCGCTTAATCTCCATTTTGTTTACCATCAGCAAGATTTTCTAACGCATTATATACGACCAAATATACACCCCCCCCCCCCTTAAAAGTATTCTTAGCGATCTACAACGTGGCTTTCTACGCAACAAATCTGTATTATCCAATTTGTTTCCGTTTACTGATTATATTATCTCGAACAAACTAATGTTTTTTACTCTAAAATAAAAAAATTGTGATAGATTATATTAATTTTTATTTTTTTATTAATTAATATATTTATTTATATTAATTTTTTTATTTTACCTCTAAAATAAATGCGATTTTACTAGAAAAAAACGGACCGAACATTCCAAAACACCTTTTTCATTATATCGTGCATCAAAAATTACACACAAAATAAATTAATGTGTTATTGAGTTTAAAACTCAATTTTAAAAAATTAATACGAATGAAAATGTCAATTTTTTTCGACTAGCGAAACATGTCATTCACCGAAAATAAAATAAAACTTTTAGGAAACAGGCCTTTTCATTCTTATTATTTATAAGTATTATAAATATTTTTTGTGAATGTATACTTATACGAGTACTTGTACACGAATCCTGGATTTCACCCATGGTGGGTGGTTAATTCATGAAATTTAATTGTATCTCAATAGAGACGAAGATGCAAACTGGAAACTGAATATGGTTGATCAAGGTGTTTACAGGACTTATGACCTGTCATTGGTTGGGTTAAGCGCACGCTTTATGTAATTACAACATTCCCCATTCCACCTATTTTCTTTATGACCATGTAAGACAAATTTTTGGAGGTTGTATATATGCTACAAATCTATACTTATCTTCACATGTCAGTTTAAATCCGCCATCTATGTAGATTTGATTACATATGTTACATGTGTTAATAGGTTACATATGTTAATCGGTGGAATGGGGAATGTTGTAATTACGTAAAGCGTGCGCTTAACCCAACCAATGACAGATCATAAGTCCTGTAAATACCTTGATCAACCATATTCAGTTTCCAGTTTGCATCTTCGTCTCTATTAATATACAATTAAATTTTATAAGTATTATGTTATTATATATTATGGCCATGCTAGAAGTCGGAAGAATCGACGTGCGTGTCTCTCGATTAGCTGTATGAATGTGAAGGAAGGAACATGCCTACCCTTCAGTAGAAACGGTAAAATAGTTTATTTTTTTTGTTATAATTCTTCTTTCTCGTCTTCTTCTTTTAGACCTTTGGTCTGTTCCTGTAGTCAGACTGGTCTCTCTTGGAATGTTGACTCTCAGCTATCCTTCCATCTCTTTGGCGGTCTTCCAGGAGTAGCTAACAGGAATCTGATGCTGGGGCAACGAATAGAATTCTGGAGGGTTCAATCCTCTGCACGTGCGCATTTCAGTATATTTTCGTGTTGTGATTCTATCTTATTGAATTAATCATTTCTCTGCCTTGGGAATCGAACCAACAATTACGTTATTTCCTCAAACAAAGTCTACCTGACAGTTCTAATGAATTAAAATAAGTGCATTTTTAATTCATAAAGAGCGACATTAAATTTTTGCGTATGAATTAAATGTTACTCGTACATGATCTTCCTATCGAAGATGCAAACAGTTTAACCAACACAAATTTGTGAAACTTTACTTAAATTCAAACACAAACAGTATTTTTAGATAAACTTAGGCGTTAACACTGTGGAATTCCATAATTAAGTTTTTTTATGATTTAAAACACGTTTTTTCTACTTTTGACTTTAATTTTCTCGACATGCTTCGAGGGCTTTACAGCTTCATTATCGAGAGAACGGTATAAACTCAAATGTGGAAAAAACAGTGGTTAATTCATAAAAAAATCTCAATATAAAAAGTACCACACACAAACCTAAAAAACACACCCACAAACCACATAACTCGTCGATGGGAAGGAGTAACACACTTCCGAGTCTCACTCCAAAAATCAGAGATCCAAGTCCAAAGCGACAGCGGTGGCCAGCATCAAGCCCCAATAGTGATTAGCTGGCGCCATGCGGCACGTATCGCGAACTTTTTAGAATATCTCCCCGAAGTCCGGTATAACACTTCGCGATCTTTTGAGACTATCTCCCCCGGCGCGTGGCCGGGGGGAGATACTTCTTCTACCGAGGTTGGAGGCGGACTGGCTCACTCGAGAGCTGCCCGGAACTCTGCAGGGTGGGGGGTTAGGTCATCCCCCCCCCCCCCAAAGTGTGGCCACTCTCTGCATCCGGCCGGCAGTACCTAACTGAGTTGCGATACCGGGGCAGAACGCTATTTTCTTAATCACAATTGTCACTTCACTTCTTTAAACACTATTATTATTTTTCCTATCCACTATTATTGTTTTTCATAGTCTTATCACTAATTAAAATTAAACTAAACTAAGATCGAACCAGCCTCCAGAGAGAAAACGTATTTTCGGTCATGTAAAATTTGTCTATTGCAATCTCACCTATTATGCCATGAAACATGGCTATATCATTATCACCAATAAAAATTAAACTTAACTAAGATCAAACAAGCCTCCAGAGACCAAACGTATTTTCGGCCATGTAAAAATTGTTCAGTGCAATCTTACCTAGTATGCCAAGAAACATGGCTATATCAATTTTACATACCAAAGTTGTACACAAACTATATAATGCAAATCAATGTGTGTTCAATATATCACTAGTACTTTTATAAAGTAAACACACTGAAGAAAATGCATATAAATACTTTGCAAATAACCCGCACGAGGAAAAAGTAAAATTAACATACCGGCACTGCGGAAACACAAATGTAATATATTAAAATATTTGTAACACGTATATAAGGAATAATAATACGATCGTAGTCGTATTTTACATTTATTTCACACTAGCTGACCCGGCAACGCTTCGCTATTGCTAGATTGGAGTATATAAGTACACCCAATATATATTAAAGAAATACAATGAAAGTTCAATATCAATTATTTTATTGGATAAAATGACATGTGTATAGGTGCAAGAATGTGTGTATCCTAATTCAGTTCATATCTTTAAAACATTTGCTTAATCCAAGCAAACTTGCTGTGAACTTGAATAATACTAATGTGAATTGAACAATTGAAGGCTGGACATTATTACCAAGGTGGCAAGTTTACAAAAAGTCTGAAATGAGTTTTTGATGCCAATTGGTCTTAAACGTAGCTGTGCAAAAGCGCGTTATGATTAAATAATATAGTGTAGTTCAAACGTTACCCTAAAGATGTCACCCAAAAAAAAGTTAATATTTATCTTTTTCAGCTTTATGTTTAAACCATTAAACGTCCAGTCTTAAATTTTTTCCTTAATATTTTAAGTGAAATTAAAAAAACAAATAAATATACTATATCACATTTGCATAAAACATTCATACATATACAATTCATATCCGTTCACTCCTGGGCGTAGGCCTCCTCCATCTGCTTCAATGTCTTCAATGTCGTCCCTCCATCGAAGTTGAGGACGTCCTGGGTTTCGGGTTGCAGTTCATCTATCATCAGGGCTGCGAGCGGCATGCCATTTTAGCGCTGCCACTCTTCCGATGATGTCCGACACTCCTGTTCTGGCTCTAATAGTGGTGTTTCTTACCCCGTCCATTATACTGATTCCCAACTTTCATAGCTCTTTGGACAATTCTTAATTTAATAGCGCTTTTCTGAGACAACGTTATGGTTTGAAACCAATAAGATAACACCGGCAGGACACAGCAATCCAACACCTTCAGTTTAAGGTTGATGGGGTTCGTGGGCTTTTCAAAATATGCTTTGTTCGATTTCTGCGATTTGATTTTCTCCACTCAGTACTATTGTGTAATCCAAATATATATATATATATGAATCGACTATTTTGATTACGGTGTTGTCTATTGTGATTTGTACAGGAGTAGGTACAATGATTTTTGTTTTCCCAAAATGCACGCATAGTCCTATTTCCTTTGATTTTTTATTTAGTTTTTCCAAAATCGTGGATATTTGCTTACTGCTAATCACCACTGTCATCCGCAAACCGTAAATGATTGAAGTATTATTTATTTATGAGTATTCCTCTGTCCTCCCAATTAAATTATTTAAAAATGAGAGTTAATAATTTTGGAGATATGGTATCACCCTGTCGGACTCCTCTTGGTATAGGTATCTCTGCAGTTAGCCAGTAATCATTAATAGTTACTTGTAGGGTAGTCTTGTCATATATACTGCAGATTAAGTTGGAATATCTGGACACTATCTGTGCTTGGTTCATTGACCATACTTCAATTGAATCAAAAGCTTTTTGATAATCCACAAAGGCTAGTACAGAGGCATGTTATACTCGTTGTACTGTAGCTACTCCTGAATAGAAGTCGAATTTTAGTGAGTTTTTTTGTTAGAATTTTCTTGTATTCTTGTTAGAACTTTTTGTGTAAAGATTTATATTCAATGTCAATTGAAGTGCTGGATGCGCTGTTGAAGTCACAGCAATTCCAGATGAAGCGATTGCCAATGTATTTTTTTTTCTGAATATATGGTTGGCAATACCAATAAGATGAAATGTTGTCCCTGTGCCACCAGGTGAATCTAAGAAATGCAATCCACCACTTAGATTGTGTACGGCTCGCATTATGGCATCATACACTTGTTTTTGTTGTGGAAGTAATCTTTGAATGTACAAATACACTCAATTCATTGATATCAAAGCATTTTTCTCGTTTTAATCACTATCAAATATGTGATTAACCAACCGATTAGGTGATGTCATTCCCAATTGTACCAATTCATTATTCGTGATTGTCAAATATATGCTTCTATCAAAATGAATGCTTCATTATACTCATGATTAAGACAACTTATACGTAGGGGATATAAAATGTCATCAGTCATAAAATCTTTATATTTTCGTTTGTAAGACATACGTTATATTGAGTATTATAAAATAAGCTTATTATATTTTACCTCATGGCGGGTTATCGAAATATGTCCTAATTCCATAATTATAACCATATACACATGGACCATGAATCATATTTTTTGATACAATTTCAGCCAATTGAGGATAAACACTTGAATCAGGAATTTCAGCTGAATACATCTAACGTGTTTCCCCAAATAGGCGATGATGTTAAAATGATATCCATCTTTGCCCTGCCACCGTCATCTGCTGTAAATAAAATTTTATTTTTTAAACGTTTGTAAGACATACGTTATATTGAGTATTATAAAATAAGCTTATTATATTTTACCTCATGGCGGGTTATCGAAATATGTCCTAATTCCATAATTATAACCATATACACATGGACCATGAATCATATTTTTTGATACAATTTCAGCCAATTGAGGATAAACACTTGAATCAGGAATTTCAGCTGAATACATCTAACGTGTTTCCCCAAATAGGCGATGATGTTAAAATGATATCCATCTTTGCCCTGCCACCGTCATCTGCTGTAAATAAAATTTTATTTTTTAAACGTTTGTAAGACATACGTTATATTGAGTATTATAAAATAAGCTTATTATATTTTACCTCATGGCGGGTTATCGAAATATGTCCTAATTCCATAATTATAACCATATACACATGGACCATGAATCATATTTTTTGATACAATTTCAGCCAATTGAGGATAAACACTTGAATCAGGAATTTCAGCTGAATACATCTAACGTGTTTCCCCAAATAGGCGATGATGTTAAAATGATATCCATCTTTGCCCTGCCACCGTCATCTGCTGTAAATAAAATTTTATTTTTTACACGTTTGTAAGACATACGTTATATTGAGTGTTATAAAATAAGCATATTATATTTTACCTTATTGTCATTGACAGTCTCATCCCAAATAGGCGATGATGTTAAAATGATATCCATCTTTGCCCTGCCACCGTCATCTGCTGTAAATAAAATTTTATTTTTTACACGTTTGTAAGACATACGTTATATTGAGTGTTATAAAAAAAGCATATTATATTTTACCTTATTGTCATTGACAGTCTCATCCCAAATAGGCGATGATGTTAAAATGATATCCATCTTTGCCCTGCCACCGTCATCTGCTTGATGTAGAATGTGTCCATAAGGATCTGCATGAAGTTGATGAAAAATATGATTCATGGACCTTGTGGTACACTGATTCCAAATTCAATATGCATGATAGACGGAAAATGCTCTAAGCGGTTCCTCGAGTATTAGTATCCAACACAATTACAGGATACGATGGATATCCTTTATATAGAAGATCAGCAGAAAATGGTGGTAAATTAGCAACTAAACAAAAGAGAAACGGTGACATCGAAGTAGACAATCGGTGGGTTGTTCCATATTCGCCATTGCTATCAAAAACATATAAAGCGCACATTAATGTAGAAAACTGTAATTCCTTTAAATGTATCAAAAAAAATTGTAAGTACGTTAAAAAATGCAATTTTTGTTGTGCATCCAGAAAGAAGTGAAAATGAGTGAGGAAATCACACAGCATCAGGTTGGAAGATAACTAAGCAGCAATGAAGCTGTATGGCAAGCTTTCATTTCCCATTCATTAACGATTTCTGGTTGTTGTTCACTTAGCGGTACATCTAGAATATATATGAAATACTTACGTATTCTACGACGTACAATTTGAAATCGAACGGCTTTACTTACGTATTCTACGACGTACAATTTGACAGTTGAGAGAAGACGTAACCAATCGAACGGCTAAAAGCAATTAATAACGAAATATAATTTGTCAGCCAGTGTGCAATGTAATTACTTAAATACAGAAGAAACTATTCATTTCAACGGCAAAATTAACTATTTAAATACTCACCGTAAATACTCAACAAAACAGTTCACTTCCATAGATGACAGACATCGTTTACATAGATGACGCGACTAACGATTAGGGATGTGCGATCCGCAGAGTCGACTCACTTTGGTGAGCGGGTGAGCGATGATACATAAAAAAAGAGCGGCAGCTCAATGATCCGCTGGGTGAATCGTATATTCGACTCTTTTTAGTGAGTCGACTCTTTTTAGTGAGCTGTTTAGGGATCTGAGTTGAACGGTTTCGCTCAACAAAGTGAGCCGATTCAATTTTTTCCGACAATCGAAATCAAATTTTTTGGTTGAGGAGCAAAAAAAAAAAAGGTCACCAATAATTTTTTCCGGCAATCGAAATCCAAATTTTTGGTCGAGGAGCAAAAAAAAAAAATAGTCACCAATAATTTTTTCCGGCAATCGAAATCAAAATTTTTGATCGAAAAGGTCACCAATAATTTTTTCCGACAATCGAAATCAAATTTTTTGGTCGAGGAGCGAAAAAAAAAAAAAAGGTCAAAATAATTTCAACTCAAAATTGTGAACCGTGGATCGTTAAAAAGAGTCGGCTCACTTGGCAAAACGACTCATCTCAGCGAGTCGTGAGTCGTGAAAAAGAGTCAACTCACTTTGCTGAGCGATTCGTTCAGATCAGATCCCTGAGATGAGTTGTTTTGCCCATCCCTACTAACGATGACCACACAAAGAGTCAAAATAGCGATGCAAAACGTGCGTGTATTATTAAAGAACGCCACGCTAAGAGTCAAATAAGCAACTAATTTGCATCTTATAACGCCAAGCGAATATAGACTCTAAAGATCGATACTCAGGTGATACGAACATGAAGGTCTATACTCGCTCGCACTACGAAAATTTATAAATTTCCAAAGTTAATTAGAGCTCGATTAATAACAAAAATATGCCTATGCCCACCTATGTCTATCTATTAAGGAAGTGTATCAATATGAAAACGATCTGCTTAGGAATAACCCCGGAATTAGTCCACACACACCGGAAGATTGCCTTTTATTTATATAGAAGATAGATAGATTTAAGATTTATAATCGAAATAAAATACGAAATCACGGCACGAGACACGTACTAACGACCTACAATAGTTCCATGTGGCAAATATTGTCTATGTGATTACGGCCTGGTAAATACTTTCAAGACGGCATTGGGAATTGCATTGTTAGAAATATTGTAGAGTGGTTGTATTTGCACTAGACTCGTGATAACAATACTACCTGTGTAGTTAGACGTTCCCGTTCTGGTGAAGGTGTTATCCTTATCTTGTTTTAACCATATCCCTATTAACTAATCCCTTTATACAAACTTCAAAAAAGTAAATTTTTATTTTATATTTTTATTTCTACCCACCTTTTTTTTCTCTTTCTTTTAAGATCTTATTGTTGCATTAATAATCAACATTTTTTTATTATGAATCGCGCTAAACCACCCGACCCCGTTCCCCCCGATGGGAATATGTCGAGTGATTCGGCGGCGAGCTCCACAAACATGGAATCGGCGGAACCAATGGTCCCAGAGGCCTCCACGTTTGTCACCATTAAGGGGAAAAAAAATCCCAAAATTAGAAAGTCCTCCTCCACGGCAGCAAGTAGGCAAGTGACGAGTTCCGACTCGGATCATCTTCCTCACAAGCCCCCAACCCCAAAGATAATTCTCCCTAGGGAACGGCGTATTGCCCAAAAACCTCTCTCGTCCGCTACCTCGGTTCCTTTACCACTCCCTGTTCCTTCTACCTCGTCCACCCTCTCTCCCCCATTCCCCTTACCCTCCAATATCCAATCTAAGATCCCACCTACGACCCGCCTCTTCAATGATCTTGACAGACCCCCCTTTATCACCCATGTCACCCGGCAAAATTCAGAAGGCTCGATGGGAACATTGTACGGTATTGATTTTGGAAAGTTTCTTTTCAAAAACAATATTAAAACTTCCTGGAACGGAATTAAAAACATCGGAAGAAATAAACTCTCAGTTGAATTCAATAATTCAAAAGACGCAAACTCCTTAGTAAATTCGGAAAAAGTTAAGAACGCATCCTACAATGCTTTCATCCCGACCTTCCAAGTCACCAAACAAGGGATTGTCCGAGGTATTCCTCCACACTGGTCTGAAGAAGACATTGTGGAGAGTACTGAGGTTCCCACAGGATCAGGTAAGGTATTGAGGGCCCGTCGCTTGAATTACCGAGTTAATAATGGCACAACGGTGGAGTGGAAACCCTCCCAGACAGTCGTCCTGACATTCGACTCCAAATCGCTTCCCTCCCATGTATCCTTGTTCCACGTATCCCTACTCGTGGAGCTATACGTGTTCCCAACGATACAGTGTTTTAAATGCTGTAGATTTGGGCACACCAAGGCACTGTGTCGATCTCAGCCGCGAGAATCCTGCCAGATCGATACCCCACAACTCAAATGCCTTAACTGCTCTGGGAACCACTCCGCTGTAAGCAAAAATTGCCAGGAATTCACAAGGCAACAAAATATTAAACATACAATGGCCGACAAAAGTATCTCCTATGCAGAAGCCTCCAAAGTGCACAACAAAGCCTCTATCTCATATGCTGAAATTGCTCGTACAAGGAGCATTCCCAACCCCACTGATCTAACCCACAAGCAACCATCCACGTCTTCTTACGTAAAAACAGTTACTAAGAAGACTAACCCCAAACCTTCTTTCGTCAAACAGACCCCCAACCATGACCATCTCCTGATTTCCCCCAACGGACAACCCTCCTCATCCCCTAATAAGGGATTTACTTCCTTAACCAACAACTCAAACTCCTCAATTATCACCTCCCTACTTCAATTACTCCTCTCCATTTTACAAAATAATAATCAATTACCGTCCAACGCTGCCTCAATTTTGACCAACCTTATTTCCCTTCACCAACCCACTCATGCTCCCCCCGAGGAGGATTCTTCAGTGGAACTGCCACAGCATTTCTAATAAAAAAGCAGACTTTTTAAATCTTCTCACCAACGAAGATGTCTCAATCGCCGCGGTCTCGGAGACTTGGCTGGCCCCCGGGTTTCATTTGAAATTCGGCTCTTTCCAATGTATTCGGGATGACCGTATAGATGGGAAGGGCGGCTCCGCTCTTTTCATTAAAACCCCTATCCAATTTTTTCCTGTGAACGTCAAGCCCACCGGCTGCCCGTTTCAGGTGGTAGCTGCCACGGTTCTTGGCGTTACCATAGCCTCCCTTTATATTTCCCCCTCCAACAAACCCACCAAAGCAATGCTTGGTGGGTTTTTTTCCAATCTCCACCCCCCTTTCCTTATTCTGGGCGACTTCAATGCCCATCATAGTTTGTGGGGCGCTCCCACATGTGACAGATTAGGAAGAGACTTGGTCGACCTCCTGGATCAAAATAATATTTGTGTTATTAACGATGGCTCCCCCACACGTCTAAGGATTCCCAACCAACGCCCTAGCGCCGTGGATATCTCCCTCTGTAGTTCCGACATAGCTTCCAGTGTTAACTGGAAAACTTTGGAGGATACTCTTGGGAGTGACCACTATCCCCTCATCATTGAATCCCAATCTCTTCCATTAATCCAAAATTTATTTCACAAGTCAAGTTCAACCCGTCGCCCTCGATACATCACTTCAGATGTAAAATGGAAGGATTTTTCTGACTCTCTGGAGCTCTCCGTTCTGAACCTCCCTCCTCCATTAAAAAAAAATATTATTTACTCCTATAATAACTTCATATCCTGTATTGACTCCGCAGCAACTTTACATGTCCCCGTAAGGGAAAAATACAAAGGCGCCAAACTCCCTCCAGCTCCTTGGTGGGACTGGGAGTGCTCGGAAGCAGTCAGTGAGAGAAAATTATATGCAATCCATTACTCTAAAAATATGACCCTAGATAACTTTCTTTCTTATAAGCAGATCCAAGCAAAAACAAAAAAACTTTTGAAAATGAAAAAGAAACTTGGCTGGAAGAAATTTTGTTCCTCCCTATCTCCAGATGTCCATATATCCGAGGTATGGAATACTATCCGCAAATTCCGGGGCTCCTTTATACCCCCAAACCCCAAACCCGAGTCGTTAGATTGGTTGAAGGGCTTCATAGACAAGCTTGCTCCTCAAACCGCCTATAATTGGAATGAATCTCCTTATACTTATGATTCTAAACAGAAGGGTTGGATGGATGAACCATTTTCCTTGAGAGAGCTGAGATCTGTACTAGACCGGCTTGATGACTCGGCTCCGGGAGTGGATGGTATCCCATACAGCTTCATGAAAAATTCTAGCGACGTAACTCTCTCCTATTTTCTATCCATTATCAATAAAATGTTTGAATCTGGAAATATTCCCCCCTCCTGGAAAACTCAAATTATTTTGCCCATCCTTAAAACCCACAAAAATCCCAATTCCTGTAACTCCTACCGACCGATCGCTCTCTCATCATCGATGCTTAAAATTACAGAACATATGATAAAAAGCCGTCTAGACTGGTTCATTGAAAACTCACGAGCACTACCCCATTCCCAATTCGGATTTAGGAAACGTAAAAGCACAATCGAAAGTATATCGGTCCTGACTTCAGAAATTAGAATCGCTCTTTCAAAGGACGAACATCTCATGGGAGTCTGCCTTGATATCGAGGGGGCATTTGACAACGTCGTCATTAATATATTAAATTCCAAATTATTAGAAATGAGCATTCCACGCAGACTCAGCAGTTTCATAATCAACTTAATTCTTTCAAGGAAGGTTGAAGTCCACGTGAGAGGTACTCCTACTACACAACGAATATTGAGTCGAGGCCTGCCGCAAGGTTCTGTCCTTAGCCCCATCTTATTTAATATATACACCCAAGATTTAAACCTCTCCGTCCCAGAGCCCTCCAAAATTTTACAATACGCGGACGATTTATTTTTATATGTTACCGGTCCGAGTGTTTGCTCTCTAGAGAAACTTCTTAATTCAAACCTGAAGCGACTTGCAGCTTGGTTTGGCCGGCGAGGGTTGGAACTCTCCCCGGGCAAATGCAAGGCCATTGTGTTCTCTAGGAAAAGGAAAATTCCCACAATTAAAATCATGTATAACCAATTTCACATCCCCGTTTTTAACCAAATAAAATTCTTGGGCGTTATCTTAGACAGTAACCTCTCCTGGAATGCATATGTCAACCACGTGGTCAATAAATGTCAAGCAGGAATCAATACCCTACGAGCAGTTTCACGTGTCTGGTGGGGTTCACACCCTACTATTCAAAGACTTTTTTACTGTGCCTTCATACGTAGCCATTTGGATTATGCGTCTTTCCTCATCGAGCCTACTTCCAAAAAGAATCTTCAACGATTAGATCGGATCCAATCCCAAAGCCTTAGACTTATCATCGGAGCCATGCGTTCTTCTCCAATAAATACTTTGCAGGTGGAATCTGCAGACCCCCCACTCCATATGAGGCGACAATATCTAGCAGATAAATTTCTTCTAAAATGTTTTATTATATCCGACCATCCCCTTTTGACAATTCTATATAAGCTAAATTTCCAAGTCACTACTTCCCCATACTGGAGAAACAAAGCCCCTCCCTTATTAGTCAACAGCTTCCAAACCTATCAATATTACAAGCCAAGCTTACTCTCCCAAGATTTATTACCCCTATACAGATCCCCTTATAAGATTAATACGTTTATGCCAACAGTCTTACTTTCATTTGGTATTCACTCTGGTATTCAAGCTCAACGGGACTATTCCCGAATCATGAGATCTCAATGTCCCAACTGGAGACCTATCTTTACCGATGGTTCCAAAATAAATTCCGAATTTTATACTGGGGCTGCTTTTTTTTGTGAATTTAACAACCACGAAAGACTTTTCAGACTACACAAATTGGCCTCCGTTTTCACAGCCGAATGTGTGGCCATCCTGGAGAGTCTTAAGTATGTAATCTCTCAAAACTTAACAAAAAATATTATTTTATCAGATTCCCTGAGCGCCCTGCAAAAAATCCGTGAACCTCCTTCCCAGTATCCCGAAGATGAATTCTGCATCGAGATTCGTCATGCGCTATGCTTGTTGCAAGACTCAGACAGAGAGATCGCCTTGGCTTGGATCCCGAGTCACAGCGGGATCTCTGGAAATGAAAGAGCAGACAATATAGCTAAACAGGCAATTCATTCTGGTGATGACAAATATATCACTCACATCCCCATCAATGATCTTATCCCTGTAATGCGCGAAAAATTGCAGCTCACATGGCAGAATGATTGGAACATCTCCAGTCAGTCCAAGGGAAAAATGTATTCGGAACTTCAGCCCGATGTCCTGTCGACACCCTGGTATAATAAACTAAAATTAAATAAATTTGAAACCAGCTCGATTTGTAGAATGCGCATCGGTCACTGTTGTCACAGAGCGCATCTTACCTAATTTGTATATATAACAATCTTCCATAGATTAATCCCTTAACCCACTACTACTATTACACAACTACCCTTACTTGAGACTGGCCAAGAACACCCACAAGCGGTGAAAAGCCATAAAAAAAAGAAGAAGAAGAAGAAATATTGTAAACAGCTTTTTCTATGGAATAAATCAACCACATCTCTTTATGTCACGAACGTCACCACGCGTATTTTGTGTTGATTAGTTGTGTTTGCTCGATTTAAATAAATTACGCAAACATTATTTTGCGAAAGAAAACTGTATGTATATCTCGCGATCCAACCTTCCCCGTGGATCTTGGCGATGTTGTATATATTAAAAACATACATTTTCTGAGTTCTTATATTTGAAAGAAGAAAGTAAGTATTTATATATTTTACTCTGAATATAAGGATTAAAATTTTGTATAACTCCATAAATGTGTTTAGCTTTCAGAACCCAACGCATGCAAGAAATATGGAACACAACAGTCTTGTATCCAGCACTTTCACCATACTGGACCCGGAATCAAAAGATATTATGCAGTCCTCTATCAGAAGCGAGGTGGAACCTTTGACGCGGGACTATTGTGAAGATTGGAAGATTAATTTGGAATTCCCTGTCAAGCATGAAGTCGAAATCGAGCCAAACCCTTCAACAACAACCGTGCCATTTAAATTCTGTGATGATCGCGAGGTCGAGATAAAACCTTCAGGAGGCAATAACGTACAAGATCAGGATTTAGCATTCCCTGTAAAGCAAGAACTTGAAATGCCCATAAAGAGTAATCATACCCATGCTCTGGAGAATAATTTGAATTTTCCACTAAAGTGCGTGTTCATGTCGGAACCTGTAGGAGAAAAACGAGATACCGATTTTAATGATTTAAACGCTCCAAAGTTTGAAGCTATGTCTAGTTCTAGTAAGAGTTGTGAAGGAAATACTCTTTTGAATTATATTGATCTTGACATTTTCAATTACGACATCAAAGTAGAAGATTCTAACGAAATTCAAACACCTCAACATAGCGATGCTACTTTAGGCGCTGTGTCATTTCCTTTCATGGGAGAATTAAAAACGCATACCGAAATTCACCCAGAAAAACAAATTCCTCTTACCATTAGTGAAGATCAAATTATGAACTTGACTGGAGAAGACATGTCAACATTTCCAGAGAATATGTTTTCTTGTTCAGTATGTGAAAAACGTTTCAAACATAAAAGAAGTTTAACAGAACATATTTCGACCCATTCAGGGGCGAAGCCATTTTCTTGTTCAATATGTTCAAAACTTTACTCGAGGAAATATCTCCTAACTGCTCACGAGTTAGCCCATTCAAGGGAGAAGCCATTTTCTTGTTCAATGTGTGGGAAAAGTTTCTCAATTAATAATTATTTAGCAAAGCACATGTTAATCCATTCAAGGGAAAAACGATTTTCTTGGTCAATGTATGATAAAGTATTTTTACGTAAAACTGGCTTAACTGACCACATGTTAAAACATTCAGGGGAAAAACGGTTTTCTTGTTCAGTATGTAATAAACTGTTTTTACGTAAAACTATCTTAACCGACCACGAGTCAACCCATTTTCTTGTTCAATGTGTGGAAAAATTTTCTCAATTAATAATTATTTAGCAAAGCACATGTTAATCCATTCAGGGGAAAGACGGTTTTCTTGTTCAATATGTGATAAAGTATTTTTTACGTAAAACTGGCTTAACTGACCACATGTTAATCCATTCAGGGGAAAAACGGCTTTCTTGTTCAGTATGTGAAAAACTATACTCTAAGAAAAATCGCCTAACTGCACACGAGTTAACCCATTCAAGGGAGAAGCCATTTTCTTGTTCAATGTGTGGAAAAAGTTTCTCAGCTAATTATCATTTAACAATGCACATGTTGATCTATTCAGGGGAAAAACTGTTTTCTTGTTCAGTATTTAAAAAACTATACTCGAAGAAAAATCGCCTAACTGCACACGAGATAACCCATTCAAGGGAGAAGTAGGAGAACTTGCTACGATTACTGCCAATTTCATAGATGTATTTTTAGTTTTGAAAAATATATTATATACGGGTGTCCCTTATTTTTCAAAGTTTTAATTTTACAATGCATAGGCTATTGTTTTATTCATTTGGGCCTAAAACATCCGAAAACAATTTTTTTCTTTATTCGGAACAGTGTAACCCGTGCCGACTTGCGCGCAAAGATATCCCATACAAATTGCGGCACAGAAGCGGCGCGTTCTCGTTGTTATTATCATTTTGTCTCGGCTTGCGGTTAGTAAGTACAGATTGTTTTATATTTCGAAGATGTCAATGGAACTAAGAAGCAAATAAAACAGTATTTTCTTGGTTGGTGAAGTAAATCACCAAATAACAGGTGTAAACTACCATCTAAACGTCAAGTTCTCGCAGTTCTATTTTTCAACATACGTGAAGTTAATTTGACTGTTAATGAAAGCCTAAATCTTGTCATTCTGGAGTGCAATATATTCTGAAAAAAGGCTTTAATACCTACCAGAGCTGTTCTTAATTATGTTAAGAAGTTAGTAGATATTTATCAGGTCTGACGAAAACTGCAAAAAATAGCAAGAAGATTCAGGAATAACATAGGCGCCGCGAAGAAAACTTTCAACTTGAATTAGATAATTTATTCGATACCGCACAAGCCGATGCTCTTGAATGTGCTGTAATACGACAGCATCTTAAACAGGATGCTTGAACGTAGCTTGTGTGCAAAAACCAGAAAGAGATTTGTTACTCTTTGCTTGCCACCATCATATATTTGAACTGATGCTCAAAAGTGCGTTTGAATCGCAAAATCGATTGTACGAGATGATTATAGTGATATCATTGAGCTTGCTATTGTTTTTCTGGGTGGAGGCAATGAAAATAAAATAAAAATCAGACCTGCGGGCCCAATGCATTAAGCACGATGGATGGCAAGAGCTATTCACTTCCGAATTTTCATTTCTATTGTCAGAATGTTATGTCATTTACGTTATGTGCAGAAATGTTAAGAAAAGAAAGATTATTTAATTTCTTTACGAAAATTTATTTATAAATCGTGTTTCGGTGTTAACAAATTTATTATTATTGTCTAATTACAGCTTATTTCTTCTTGTATTTGTAAATACATGATTATATTATACAAGAACACGAGTTTGGTGACGCAGAAAATTATTTTTTGTATAGATTTAAAATGCGCCTAAAATGGGATATAAAATCAATTAATTTAGAATGACAAAACTCTTTTAATTCGGAAAAATACATTATCGTGACCCTCTACTAATATTATAACACAAAAAAGTCGGACGGGCTTGCCTTACCGGTTGACCCTAGGCACGCCACTGTTGGTGAGTTTTTGATCTTCCAGGTCAGAATCCACTTTGGTATTGTCCAATAATATGTTCCACGTATGGTTTTAAATGCTTGAACAGCACGCCTGCAAACACTTTATATGTCGTGTTAAGAAGTCACCCATTTTATGCAGAGGATATATTATACTTACTGATGTTCCATTCTTCTGGAATTTCCTCTGAGTTCCATACTTTATAAACTATTTTGTGCACGAGTCTGGCTATTGATTCTCCACCATATTTGAGCAGCTCGCCTGGTATGCCGTCATAGCCTGGGGACTTGATGTTTTAAGACAGGACAGTGCTCTTTTAATCTCTCCTATAGTTGGATCCGGTTGGCTATTTTAATTTCGATCAATTTCCGGTTCTCTCATAGTATTATCGTCGCCGTTCAAAAGCTCATCAAAGTGTTGTGTTCGAGCCTTTTCACTTAATATCTCACCCTTCTTATCCCTGCAGGTAATTATTCTAGGCTTGTTCGAATGTTGTAATTACATAAAACGTGCGCTTAACCCAACCAATGACAGGTCATAAGTCCTGTAAACACCTTGATCATCCATATTCAGTTTGCGTCTTCGTCTCTATTGAGATACAATTAAATTTTTTTTTAAATACGCTATTATTTATTTATTAATTAACACAATGCGAAGGCTGTAGCCTATAAACGTATTGTTAGGGTAAGTTAATAAGGTAGTTTGCTAAATGCTGAAAATCATTCTCCATAGATGGCGTTAGTGGGTCGGTTGTATAAGTTAATCTTGAATAGATTCACAAGTGCAACCAAATCTACATAGATGGACAATTGAAACTGACACGTGAAGATAGGTATGGATTTTGAAGTATATATACATCTTCCAAAAATTTGTCATGCATGATCATAATAACAAAGTTGGAATGGGGAATGTTGTAATTGCATAAAGCGTGCGCTTAACCCAACCAATGACAGGTCATAAGTCCTGTAAACACCTTAATCATCCAAGTTTGCGTCTTCGTCTCTATTGAGATACAATTAAATTTGAATTGACCACCCTTTGGTGAAAATCCAGAATTTCGTGTACAAGTATAAGTATATTTCACAAAAATATTAATAATAGCGTAGTGACATTTTTGGGAGTAACACTTTGGGGGGCGTGATCTCAACCCCCACCCTGCGGGTTTTTGGAAATGTGAGGCTCAAGGAGCGACGCAGCTCTCTCACACACCGGACTCCGGCGAGGCGATATCTCTCCGTCGGCGCTCGACGAATGGTTGAACGCCGGGGAGATAATCTGAATGATACGTGCCGCATGGCGCCAGCAACCATGGGCCATTATCATCATTGGGGGCTGATGCTGGCCACCGCTGTCGCCGTGAAGGAGACCCGTGCCCTCCGCGGTCCATCATCCGCGTAATGGTTCTGTGCCGTGCAGCCTCCGGCAGTCATCGTGCTGGCCAACCCACCGCCACGCCGGCTTCCGTCAGCTTCGGTCCTCGCCGCAGATCACCGCCCTCCTCATGGCGTGACCGCCTTCGTTAGTTACTTTAGTTTTAATTCGTTGGCCAGCTAATAGCACGGAAGTCCTCTTAAGATCTTATTTTTTTTTGTTTGTATTTTTGTTCTTAATAAACATAATTTGTAAATAGTGATTTCAATCTCATATCATAATACATCTCGGAACATATCTCATATAATATAAAATTGACATTGGCGAATCACATGGGCAAACGTTGGGGAGTTGTTCGAAATCAGGAGTGAAGGAGTTCATAACTTCATCTTTCACCCCGTGACACCAACATACTACCTACTCCTAACAAATTTAGCTACCTTAAAATCTCTCGGATAAAACCGACCCCATATCTAATTCAACATTACAGCCTGGTAAACAATGATTTCGAGACGGCATTGTTAGAAATATTGGCAAACAGATCATTTCTATGGAAAAAATTAACCAAATTTATCTATGAAACAACCAATTTGTGTTGGACGTCATCATGTAAACGCGTATTTTGTAATTATTAGCTATTTTTGCTCGATTAAAAGAACCCAACCCATGCAAGAAAGGAATACAAGTCTAGTTTAAATCACTTGCGCCATACTGAACCGGGAATCAAAAGATATGCAATCATCTATCAAGGGCGAGGTGGAACCTTTGACGTGGGACTGTTATGAAGATCGGAAGATTAATTTGGAATTCCCTCTCAGGCGTGAAGTTGAAATCGAGCCCAACCCTTCAACAACAATCATGCAATTTAAATTCTGTGAGGATCGCGAGGTCGAGATAAAACCTTCAGGAGGCAATAACATACAAGATCAGGCTTTAACATTCCCTGTAAAGCAAGAACTTGAAATGCCCATAAAGACTTATCATACTCATGCTCTGACCGATTTGAATTTTCCTCTAAAGTGCTTGTTCATGTCGGAACCTGTAAGAGAAAAACGAGATACCGATTTTAATAATTTAAACGCTCCAAAGTTTGAAGCTATGTCTAGTTCCAGTAAGAGTTGTGAAGGAAATGCTCTTTTGAATTCTATTGATATTGACATTTCCAATTGCGACATCAAAGTAGAAGCTTCTAACGAAATTCAAACACTTAAGCATAGCGATGCTACTTTATGCGCTGTGTCATTTCCTTTCACGAGAGAATTAAAAACGTTTGCCGAAATTCACCCAGAAAAACAAATTCCTCTTACCATTAGTGAAAAACCTTATTTACAGGATCATGACATGACTGGACTCACGTCAACACATTCAGAGAAGAAAAAGTTTTCTTGTTCAGGATGTATAAAAAGTTTCTCTGCGAAAGGCAGTTTGAATAGACACACGTCAACCCATTCAGGGGAGAAGCCATTTTCTTGTTCAATGTGTGGAAAAAGTTTCTCATCTAAATATTATTTAACAATGCACATGTTAATCCATTCAGGTGAAAACCCGTTTTCTTGTTCAGTATGTGAAAAACAATTTTTACTCAAAGGTAACTTAACTGAACACATGTTTTCCCATTCAGCGGAGAAGAAGTTTTCTTGTTCAGCATGTGAAAAACGTTTCTCAACGCAAGGTTACTTGAGTAAACACATGATAATTCATTCAGGAAAGCAGATGTTTTCTTGTTCAATGTGTGAAAAAAGATTCTCAAGGAAAATGAACCTAACATTGCACATGTTAACCCATTCTGGGGAGATGAAGTTCTCTTGTTCAGTATGTGAAAAACGTTTCACAACCAAAGGTTACTTAACTAAACACATGTCAACTCATTCAGGGGAGAAGCCATTTTCTTGTTCAATGTGTGAAAAAAGCCTCTCAACGAATAGGAACCTAACATTGCACATGTTAACCCATTCAGGGGAAAAAATGTTTTCTTGTTCATTATGTGGAAAACGATTCTCACATAAACGTACCCTAACTGTACACATGTTTACCCATTCTAGGGAGAAGAAGTTTTCTTGTTCAGTATGTGAAAAACGTTTCTCAACGAAAGGTTACTTAAGTAAACACATGATAATTCATTCAGGAGAACAAATGTTTTCTTGTTCAATATGTGAAAAAAGATTCGCAAGGAAAATGAACCTAACATTGCACATGTTAACCCATTCTGGGGAGAAGTTGTTTTCTTGTTCACTGTGTGAAAAACTTTTCACAACGAAAGCTTACTTGAGTAAACACATGATAGCCCATTCAGGAGAGCAGATGTTTTCTTGTTCAATGTGTGAAAAAAGATTCTCAACGAAAAAGAACTTAACTAGACACACATTAATCCATTAATGAGTAAAACCATTTTCTTGTTCAATGAGTGAAAAAAAAAATCTCATTTAACTAGAACCTAACATTGCCCGTGTTAAACCATTCAGAGCTATTGTTTTCTAGTTCAATTTGTGATAGTCGATTCTCACGGAAAGGTACAATAACTGTTCACATGTTTACCCATTCAGAAGAGTAGATGTTTTCTTGTTCATTATGTGGAAAATGTAACCTAATATTGCACATGTTAACCCATTCAGGGGAGAAACTGTTTTCTTGTTTAGTGTGTGAAAAATGTTTCTCAAAGAAAAGTAACAATTGGTTTACCCATCCCCAGTACACCGGAAGTTTTCTTGTTCAGTCCGTGAAAAGTGTTACTCGGGGAGCAGGAACCTAACATTATACATGTTAACCAATTCAGTGGAGCAAAAGTTTTCTTGTTCAGTATTTGAAAAATATTTGTCAACGAAAGGTTATCTACTTAATCACCCGTCAACCCATTCAGGGAAGAATCCATTTTCTTGTTCGATGTTTGAAAAGAGTTTTTCAGGCGATAAGATGTTTTTTTTACCATTAACGGAAATACGATTCTCTCAGAAAGGTACTCTTACTGTACACATGTCTACCCGTTCATGGGTGAAATCATTTTTTTGTTCAATATGCGGAAAAAGTTTCTCAGTGAAAAGAAACCTAACATTGCACATTTTAACCCATTCAGTTTCAAAAATCTACAAATATTTCAATTGAATATTCAACTCTCGTATTCTGTTAGTACGCTATGCGTTACATTTCCATCTACTATTTAAGTTTAAGAATTTTACTGTTACCATTACACGTTAATGATAACAGTACAATTATTTAAATTAATTAATAAATCTTATTGATACACTCAACACAATATTTTATTCCATCCCAAAAGAACCTCATTTGAATATCGATGAATAAATTTGTCATGCGTGCGACTTTTCATGACGTATGCTGTAGAGTTGCGGGCCGACACTGTGCGAACCAAGGGTCTACTGAAACATCGGAGATGAAGGTCCTAAGATCAATTACCGGAAAAACTCCCCGAGATCATGTTCGTAACGCAGACATAAGAAAAACTTGCGAAATAGAGGATATCGTTCAGTGGAGTAGTGGACCATGCAGCTTGGATGGATGGTGATAGACTCACATATACAGCCGCTTATGAAATCTCATCCGGACACCGCCCACCTGGAAGACCGCCTAAGAGATGGAGGGACAACTCGACCTCATAATCCGACGAGACATGATTTCTGTGTCACGATCATCAGATCTATTAAAAGAAGCAGAAGAAGAATGTTTTAAATCGACTTGTTAACAATGTTGAGGTCCTTAATAAACGTGCCTCGTACTATTAGGCATTCTTTACGTATCTGTTATAGAAAATACTTTATTAAAATTCCTTAATATTACAATAGACTCCTCCATGTAGTCCATAAACCGTTGATGAAATGAGGCTACCCATAGCTATTACTTTTTCAAAATAATATATGTTTTCTACACATTTATTCACAAACTAACTTCTACCATGAAATTTCAAATATCAACGTTTCCGGTCTTCATAAGATCAACAACGACGTATTTAGACGACCTTCGTTGCAGAGTGGTAAGAGCTCTGACTCCCGTACCGAAGGTCCCGGGTTAAATACTCGGCGATGGCAGTGTGATTGTCACACTGTCTTTGGTCTGGTGAAGAATTAACGTGGCAATAAAATGGAGATGGATTAGCTACCAATCACATGTCACGAGAATCAATATAATAAAAGCTAAAATCAAATTGGGTTCAAACATAATAAATACCTATGTAAAAAAAAATCTAAAAGGTATATTTAGTTAAAATCCACTAAAGTTCGACTGGTTTTGGCAGATCGCTGCCATCTTCTGCCATCATCATTTAATAATTCTAGCCCAAAGACAGCAGCGAGCTGCCGAAACCGGTCAAAGACACAAACATTAGTGGATTTTAACTAAATACAAATTTTAAAATGATATTTTACAACAAAAATTTTTTATTATTATTTACAGTAAACTTCTACCATGAAATTTAAAAAAACAACATTAATTATTCCTTTTTTTCCTTTTTTTAAATGTACTTTGCTAAGATCCAATCCTAGCGATTGGTTTGCAACAAAGTCCAATAACTTTGTTGGTTCTTGGGATGCCACTTGGGACTTTGTATGTGGTACTTATCCATAGCTTCCCACATTGTTGTGCACAACAGGTTATTTCAACCCAATTACCGTATACAATATTGTGATCCTTATGGCTTGTATTAGATTACTAGTCTATCGTCAAGCCAAAGACAGTGTGAGATTTTTTTTCACATTGTCATTGTCGGGAATCGAACCCGGGACCTTCGGTGCAGCAGTCAAAACTGCTGCCACGATTGTCGTCCTGGTATGTTCAAAGTCTTGAATATTGGTACGATAATGCTAATTTTCCACTCTTCTGGTATTTTGTTTGTATTAATGGTCTCTTTGCATAACATGTGAAATTCCTGCGATAATTTGCCTCCAGCATACAAGAAGTTCAATATTTGTGTCATCAATGCCTGGTGACGTTCTGTTTTAATGTTTTGCTGTTGCAGCTTGCATCTGAAACAATACATAATTAATAGTAAGATCTAAAAATGAATCCATATAACCCAGTTGTTGTTTTTTTTTAAATAAATTAAATAAATAAAAATAATTAAAAAAGAGGATATTGACGTAATTCAGAATACAGGGTGTAAAATTTTCCTTTTAATAATCGTTCATTATATCGTCGGTTCAAAGGTAAAACTCATTGTGACATTTTGGTCAAAAATTAGATTTTTGCATTTTCTGTATCAGGTTTGTGAATTCTATGTCAGGAAATAATCACCAAGTGGATTTATCAAAGAATAACTTATATTTTTATTTGAAAAACTCACTATGTACACTTAGAATACAATTCCTCGGCAAGTAAAACTCATTAAGTGCGCTAATGAGTTTTAACTACCAAAAAAATATAATTTCCTGTAGTTTAAGTAAACTATATCGTACCCACTTAGTGATTATTATGGGTAATTATTCATAATATAAATATTATAGTACCGTTTTTGTATAATAATAGCTCATGGTGGTTGGTCCAGTCAGTGCCATCTTGACGTAATAACAAGCCGCAGGGTTCGATTCAATGTGGCCGACGGAGGAGGCCATCGCCTCAGCTGTCACTTTAGCTGTCATTCGGTCGTACCTTTCATACAGATTTGTTACGATGAATCGATGTTTTTTTAAATTATTTTTTTAATTGTATTCGATATATTTTAAGAATGCAAATGATTCTTCATGACATTCCTAGTAAACATAAAATTTCAATATTTATTAATAAAGCTTTACGAGCGAAATAATCGAGCCTGCAATCAAATCATGTGCATTACTTATTTTAATAAATCTGATTCGATGGAAAAAAATATGGAAAATAAAATAATGTTCATTGTAATATCTCAAAGAAATATTTTTATATAATTTTAACCCAAGTTTCGCAAAATAATATTATATCATTTAATTTTTATGCAGAAATTGCATGACAACACGAATTATTTCAAAGTATCAAAACACCTAGGAATCCAATGTGAAAAAGTACATTTAATAAAATAAAAATAGTATATAAGAAAATAGTTCATCCAAAAGAGAAGAAAATATTTTTACATATTAAAGCATGTGCAATTGTTGTGTGTGAAATGGAAGTTAACAAGACTAATAAGTTGTCCGTCGTCCACTGCAGAACGTAAACCTTTCCCAACGCATGTCACCAGTCAGTCCTCCGACAAATATGGCCTGCTCACTGCCATTTCAGTCTGCTTACCTTCTAAGCCATCTCAGATACCTCGGTTCTTTGTCGAGTAAATTCATTTCTAGCTCTCAAACATGAATAATTCTAACAAAATCGAAGCAAGAGCAGACACTGTCAGAACCAAACATCTCTTAAGAGTAGCAGAATTGAGAACATTGCGACTTATTGTGGGGAGAACTCTTAGAGATACAATAACCAATGAAGAAATTCGCAAATCCTGCAAAATTGAAGACATAGTGAGTTGGAATAGGTAGAGAAGATGATTCTGGAGGGACCACATTGAGAGAATGAATTCAGGAAGAATTCCTAATATCGTGATACATGAGACTCCAGAGGGCCGTCGACCACCAGAACGACCACCAAAGAGATGGAGAGAAGGCTGGTCGTCTCCATCACAGGAAGAAAGTTGATATCCTGCATAAACAGATCACAAGATCTACAATCAGAAGAATAAGAAGATGAAGAAGAACATGAATATCGCTGGTTATGATATCATATGGAAGCTTTATTAAATTAAGAGTGTAATGAAGGAATAGGGTGGTGATTGAAAACATGTTTTTGTATTCAATATATATTTTATTGAGTTTTTACGATCTACCGATTCTATTAGTACTGTCAGAAAGAATCGGCAAAGAAAACTGACAGACTGAACAAACAAACACAAACAAACCATTACGCCGTTTCTCCGCAGGGGTAGGCAGAGAATGGACCACCACACTACTCTATCCTGGCAAACCTCTCTAGCTTCCTCCACATTCATACAACGAGTCATACACGTACGTTGATTCCTCCAACTTCTAACATGACCAACCTTTAAAATTTGATTAATTTGGTCATGCCATGTTTTCCTCGGTCTGCCTCAACTTCGTACCCCATTTACATCATTTACGTATACTTTCTTAACCATTCTTTCTCCATCCTTACGTTCCATATGTCTGAACCAACGCAGCGATCCTTTCATAATTTTGTTCATAATACCTTCTTCCGCTCTACATTCCTTTCTTATATCAGCATTTGAGATTCTGTCGTTTATCGTTCTACCACACATACGTCTTAGGGACCTCATCTCTACCGCATTTATTCTGCTCTCATCCTTCTTCTGCCAGTTCCATGCTTCGCTTCCATACATTAGGGTTGGGACCAGAACTCCATTGTGAACGGCCGTTCACAATGGAGTATTAAAAATAAAATAAAGCTGTGTTCCAGTGTCTGCAACTCGCTGCTTCTTCTTTCAAGAAGTAGATCTGAAACAATGTACAAAAAGGCCATGAATACATGCAAAGGTTAATTAAAAATATATAGGAATTAGTTGGACCTTTGTATTTGGGTTAGTGTTAATAATTTTCTATATTTATTGCTCTGACTCGATGCTCGATTAATTTCTAAATTTAAATTATTTTTGGTTTTACAATAATTATTTAATAAAATATTTATCCATACAGTTGTAGACATTTCGAGAAGTGAAAATATGGAAGATTTACAAATGTTGCATGCATCAGATTTAAAATTATCAATTTCTAATTTTTCCAGTATTAAAGTCTTCAAAACATATTTTTGATTTCTTAAGTTTTGGAAAAAGACTTCAAACTTTTCCGTTATCAATGTTTGGAAAATTTGATAAGCTACCAGACCAACAGTCAAAGATTGACTAGATGGATATTTAAGCCCCCCGCGGTTTAAGGTTTCCAAATAAGATACGTTCGATGAATAATCTACAATCAAATCACGAGAAGAGGTCAGAATCTCCAGGCACCCTTCGCATTGACACTTTTCAGTAATTTTTTTTGCAACATACCCGCAAATATATACGAGTACTTCATGTGATAGGTCATCTATCTCTACCTCATGGCTCAATAACAATATGTCATCAATCACTTCATCTGAAATTAAGTCTCCCGAGTTTTCATCAATGGAAGTCATAGATGAAAAAATTTCTCTAATGGTAATAACACCCGAAAGATGAGAATTAAATTTAAGTAGACCCATAAGTTTAATTTTTTTCTCAGATTCTAGAATTTGTTGAACGGAGATATGATAATTTGTTCCGCTCATACGGCGATATACACCAAAACGTTTTTCTAATGGATCGGTCTGAAACTTTCCTAGAAGAACATACTGGGCATTGCACTTATTCAATAAATATTCCACCAGCTCTATCATTGCCTGTGTGGTGTGGAAGAGAGCCGAATATGTCTCCTTGGTCAGTCTGCCTCTATTTTGAGAATTCCATATTTGTAACCATTGGCAAAATTTTAAAAAGAATTGAATACTACTCTGCTCCAAACTGTGAATAGGTTCGGCAAGAGGCAAAAGTAAGTTTGAACCTTTTTCAGGATGCTTTACATTAACGCATGTCCACCAATCGCAAATAATTTTTTAAAAAATCCCGTGTACCTGAAGATTCTTCCCCAAGATATGACTCTAAGGCCGCTATATTTTTATCATTGAATAAATTGATAACTAATTGAACATTTTGCCGTTCTAATTTTGTCGGATATAATGTTTTCTGAGATAATGCATAGGCTTGTTTTATTGGTAACATTTTCTCTAATTCATAAACTTTAGCTAAATGTTCCATTTTGCATACTTTATATTCATGAAAATTGTTAAATGATGGAATATAAAATGTGGAATTCCTAGTGTTCAACCAGTTATTTCGTATATTTTTAAAAATGTGAACAGTGTCAAACAAAAAAAAATTTTTTTATTTGAATCAAACGGTGAGGGAATACTTGATTTCATCACACCGCCACACATCCTTTTAAACAAATTTCTATTCACCTGATTATTATCACTAATAACACTTAAAATTTCATAACCCACATTACTGAGTACCCCCAAAACCTTTGTGACGATTTCCAATAAATAATGACTATCTAAATTTTTTACAGGAAAAATACCAACAACATCAGTTTTACCAGAAAATACTGATGTAACCATAAAGGTTTGCACCGTGGTGGCTAATTCTAAATTTTTATTCATAGAAAACCCTTGGAGTTTCCCACCTTTATAATTAACTTCTGGTTTCACATATATTTCATCTAATAAGAGATTCACTAACCTTTCATTAGCTGGTAATCTTTTAATTGTTTCTTCGAGATATTTCTTATGTATTATCCCAGTGCAATTAGAACCTACGTTAAATGTTTTGATGTAATTTGGGTGAGGTAGCACTAACAAACCAGAATCCCGTAAAAAACGATATGCGGCAGGATACATAAAAAACATTGAGCTACTAAATATCAATAATTCTGTTGAATATTTATTCTTTGAGCTAACCCATAAACTTAATTGTTGTTCAATGAACTGTAAAATTTTTTTGTCTTCAGTACCAGAATATAATTGTTGTAATTTTGTTGTTACATCATTAACTATTTCAGTGGCTGTTAGTGAATCTATGATTGTATTGTCTAGTGAACTTAACAAATTCTCAAGTTTTGAAAACCGATCACATTTTAAGTCTTTCCCCAAAACCCACAGACATTTCTTTATATCTAACTCATTATTATTATAAAATATTTTAATATCAAATTGATCAGTTATTGTAATGGAATGTGAAATTGAAGCTTTACGATTGAAATTTAATTTGTATAAAATAATATGATCATCAAATATTTTTGATCCCCAATTCCTGATATTGAACTTCAGCGGTTGGTTCAATATATCCTCCATCCTCGAAATTTGGTCCGATACGAGCCAATTGGTGTTTGCTTCGTCAGACCGCCTCAAAATATCAGCTCGTCTTTGGGAAGGATCTTGTCGTGAAGTAGTCTCTGGCTTGGAAAGATACGAAGGCAAGTTTGGGAAAATCGATGGAACTGCTCCATTTCGAAGGCGCGTTCTTTTCTTTGGCAAGATGTGTACTTGGTCTGAAAACCGAATAAATAAAAACATTACATATTGTGCCTACTAAATTAACTATAGCAAATCTGAAGCACATTCGAATTCATATAGTTATGACGGTATTTTTTCAAATGTATGTTCAAATTAATATACGAGTACAGCTATAATTTCACTTTATTTCATCACAATTTCATCACTGTATATTTAAACTACTTTTAATTACAGAAGGAAGAAGAAAATATATACCTCCAAAAGAAAACTTGTCCTCTGTAAGGATGTCACTGGTATGAAAATGTTTCGAACATACAATCATATGTCGTTTGACCACTAAATTTTTTCGAGGAATGCAGGACACCCACTTTTTGGACATTTCGGCATCTAGGGGGAATTTGAATCCGGAGACATATTCCCCTTGATTTGCATAGTTGGATTTGCAGCCGGGAACACAGCATTTTCTAGGCATCTAAAATGATAACATTCGAAACGATAACATGTAACTTATTTAAATAAAAATATATTATTTATACTTTTAATATCAAACATCACTAATCTATATTGAAAGAACAACTGCAAATGGCAAACTTGAGGTTATTCAATTGAAATTGAAATATTTTGCTTGAATTACATCTCAATACACAATATTTTGTTTTTGATAACACACATTGATTTAACTTATTGAACGCTAAGGCATTAACTTTGTGGAATTCCATAGTTATATACTTAGGAAATTGAAAATAACTTTGTTTAATCCACTAAGTACACGTTGATTTAATTAAATAATGGTTTTATCACAAAAACATATCTGTTTAAATTTAATAACACAAAAAACACGCGCCTAAATGTCAAATCACACGCGATACTGAAAACAGGAAATATATCAACTGAAACTTAAATTTATAACACAGACATATCAAATACATATATATTCACACCTTTTATGAATTCTCATAAAGATTTTACCAGAAATAATGTAAGAAAACCCATAAATTTATCGAAATACACTTGATAAACGAGAGCTCATGTTATGGAGGTTAGAGTGAAGGGAGGTATGCTCCGAAACATGTCGTGTTTTTTTAATAATTAGTGGATTAAACAAAGCTATTTTCAATTTCCTAAGTACACGTTGATTTAATTAAATAATGGTTTTATCACAAAAACACATCTGTTTAAATTTAATAACACAAAAAGCACTCACTTCGAAATTTCAAATCACACGTGATACGTGATACTGAAAACAGGAAATATATCAACTGTAACTTAAATTTATAACACAGACTTATCAAATACATATATATTCACACCTTTATGAATTCTCGTAAAGATTTTACCGGAAATAATGTAAGAAAACCCAAAAATTTATCGAAATACACTTGATAAACGAGAGCTCATGTTATGGAGGTTAGAGTGAAGATGGAGGTATGCTCCGAAACATGTCGTGTTTTTTAATAATTAGTGGATTAAACAAAGCAATTTTCAATTTCCTAAGTACACGTTGATTTAATTAAATAACGGTTTTATCACAAAAACACATCTGTTTAAATTTAATAACACAAAAAGCACTCACTTCGAAATTTCAAATCACACGTGATACGTGATACTGAAAACAGGAAATATATCAACTGTAACTTAAATTTATAACACAGACTTATCAAATACATATATATTCACACCTTTTATGAATTCTCGTAAAGATTTTACCGGAAATAATGAAAGAAAACCCAAAAATTTATCGAAATACACTTGATAAACGAGAGCGGCCGGTACGAATTCCTAGGAGACTCAAAGAAGTGCATGGCCTCAACCCAAGTCAAACCATAGACAATATAGAGGATCATTGCGGCTTGATATAATGTCAAGATGGCACTGATTTGACCTAGAGCTAGAACCATAGACTTTTCAAATTAATGCCCATAAACAACAGATTCGAAATTAATCTCCTCTTACCGATGCTGTGTAGCTAGTACACATTTGAAGTCTTGAATATTTGTATAAATGTAACATATAGAATGACCTCAGATTTTCACTATTCCTTCGTTATACATTTGCACGTTAATTGAAATAATAAGTTATACTTCTTCTTCCTCCTCAGCCTTTGTGTCACCACTTCTGGATATATCGCCTCTTTGAAATGTTTCCACTCCTTTCTGTCTTTTTTTACCCACTGTTTATCAGCTATTAAGGCTACATAATTGGTCCATCTCTTCTCATTCTTACATAATTATTACATGCTAAATACTTGTTAAACACAGAATAAGTATTTTATAGAAAATTGGAAATGGATTACCAATGCAATCAAACAAACCATATACTAGTAAGTATGTCGCATTTTAAAGTTAATTTAATATCTTCTTCTTCTGATTGTAGATCTTGCGATCTGTTTATGCAGAATATCAACTTTCTTCCTGTGATGAAGAAGACCAGCCTTCTCTCCATCTCTTTGGTGGTCGACGGCTCTCTGGAGTCTCGTGCTTCACGATCTTAGAAATTCTTGCTGGATCCATTCTCTCGATGTGGTCTCTCCAGAATCGTCACTTCTGCCTACTCCATCTCACTATGTCTTCAATTTTGCAAGATCTGCGAATTTCTTCATCGGGTATCCTATCTCTAAGGGTTCTCCCCACAATAGGTCGCAATGTTCTCATTTCTGCTACTCTTAACACAGTGTCTGCTCTTGCTTCGATTTCCTAGGTCACATCCTGATGCACGTTTTATAAATTCTAACTTTGCTTTCTACTAGCATATGCTTATTGTCCCAGACAGTGTCCCTTAGGCATCCGGAGATAACTGCATCAGTCTGCATTTTAAAGTGCAAAGAGTAAAGTACTGTCTCACACATACTCTTTACTTCTCACTCTATCTACTTCACGATCTATTAAACCTGTCTCGTAGTATGCCAGTACGAGTACAGTTGTGTCTACAAATAATTTATTATTCAATTTATCACAAATGTTTTAAGCAATGTAACTTTACAGTCTGTATTATTACCGACGGATTAAATCACATTTTAAATATTACGTGACGTCATTACTGTCCTGTTGCTTGTCAACCTTTCAAAGGTCAGGCTGTTTTGTGTGTAATTTAACAATACAAATAAAGTTTATAATTTTACGTGAAAGAAGATATCTTACTTCCCATTTCTTTGCTAGTTTAATTTTGTTTGCTGCTTCTTGGGCCTTTAATGTGGTAGTTTCTTGTTGTTTTCCTCCTTTTTTCTTTCTAGCTAGCATTTAGCTGTCTCATTTATCTTGAGACTATCCCAATTGTGTTAAATAAATTAACGATCTGTTCCGACAGATCGAAGTTTGACTATTTATGAAAAACCATTTATTTTTTCTCTCTAAATCCCTAAATATAGATTTTACTGTAGTAGTTCCTATGTAATAATGTATTGTAATTTCGCATTCTAACTAACTAACTAACTAACCATCACGCCGTGTCCCCGAAGGGGTAGGCAGAAAGAATGGACTGCCACACTTTTCTTTCCTGACGAATGGTAAAAAAATATATATGTGAATGATGTAAATGGAACCAGAAATAGAGGAATACCGAGGAAAATGTGGCACGATCAAATAAATCAAATATTGAATGTCGGCCATGTGAGGAGTCAGAGAAATCGACGCGCGTGCATGACACGATGTATGAGTGTTGAGGAAGCGAGAGAAATATGTCGGGAAAAAAAAGTGTGGCAGTCAATTCTTTCTGCCTACCCCTTCGGGGACACGGCGTGATGGTTAGTTTGTTAGATAATTATGACAGGTCTAAGTCCTGTAAGCGCCTCGACCACCATATTCTGTTCCCAGAAAACAATTTACATCTTTGTCTCTATTGAGATACAATTAATCTGATACTTACCTTTGTAATGATCACTCTTCAATTCTCCTTCTTATTATAAAAGTGGAAAGGGACAAGGGAAGTTGGATGGAGGTGAGGGTGAGGGGTGAAAAGCAACAAGGAAGAATGTACTCCAAGTATTTAATATATAGATATCATATTATGGTAACATTAGTATGGTGTATGTCTACATAAATATTTATATAATTCTTTACACTCTGTAAAATATATTTACAAATCTTTTCTTTTGGCAATTACATTAATTTACATCTTAACCCTAAACACCGACTATCGCATCTCGTGCGAGATTCATTCAGGTAAACGTGTGCAACCCTCGATTTTGCAAATAAATATGCAATCCCAATTTATTTAATAAATAAAAACACATAATTTTGTTTAAAAAATATTAGCCCGTTTTTTTGTAGAGATTTAAATCTATTTGAGGTAAAGTGATGTAACCCTCTAAGCGTTGCAATCCCATTTCAGGTAAAGTGGTGTAACCCATATTATTAAGTAAAATGATTTGTTTCGTACAAGCTAGAATCCAGTGTACTGACCAACGAATCAACACCAGAATGAAAATTACTTATATACGCAAAATACTATTTTTAAAATAAACTAATTGACTAACCATCACGTCATCTCTCCGAAGGAGTATGCAGAGAGAATTCCTGACATGCTCCTCTCACTTCCTTAGCATTCATACATCGTATCATGCATGCACGTCGATTTATCCGACTCCCCACGTGGCCGAAATAAATTATTCGATTGATATAATCGCGTCACGTTTTTCCTTGGTCTTCCTCCATTTCCTGTTACATTCACATCATTAACATATACATTCTTTCCACGTGTCCAAACCATCTCAATTAACCATAATTACTATTTGTATGTAATAGAAAAAATAACTTAACTGGTCACTAAGATGGTTTGGCCATCTGCGTCTCCTGCGGGGCGAAAAGAGAAGGATGGAGTGCCACATCGGTTAAAGTGTGGCAGTCCATGCTTTCTTAAATCAATTCGGCGAGACGGCGCGATGGTTAGTTAGATTTGATAATTAATACGAATGAACTAGAAGTATTATTATAATTGATGGGAATGACATTTGATAATGCCAACGAAGGGGTAGGCAAAGAGGATGGATTGCCACACTGCCCTATCCTGATAAAACTCTCGCGACTCTTCACATTCACACGTCGTGACATGCAAGCTCGTCGATCGTTCCTACTTTGAACATGGCCGCCTTTCGGCTGTAATTGATTAATTTGGTTATGCCATGTCTTCTTTGGCCTTCCATTACTAAATTATTATAAACTTGCATTAAACAGATGTTTTTATTCGTATTATAGTATCGTTTACCTGGGTGTCAGTTGACCGGAACGTTAAAAGCAGCTCAACTCAATTGCTTTCATTAAAACGAATCCACAATTTAGCCGCTAAAAAAGACAAGGAAATGTTGTTAAAATGAACCACCTAACTTGTATGGAGCAAATCATTTTACAATAGTTATTATGTAAAGCCTATTCCGGCATACTCTTAGACAAAGTTGAATCCATATTTGTAAATACACTTTCTACATATATTTGTACGGACATCCATTATAAAAATCAAAGCACAACCATACATATTAAACATACATTCCATTAAAAATCACATTTTTCTTTATAACCTAAGCATCATGATACATATATATCTGTACTGCTCACACAATTCAGTGCTGCCGTGATAAAAAAATATAAGCAGAAATGAAATTTAACTACTATATAAAAACAGTTGATTATATATATTGAATTTTTTACATTTTAAACCATTTTTATATATTTACGGTTATGTGGAATTATAAAAAGAAGAATAAATACACGTATATTGATAACAATTGAATTAAATCAAAAATATCGAATTCCGCAACATTAGCGTGAATGGTTAATATCTGGAGCAAGTAGATGAGTTTGTATATTTGGGTATTAACTAACTAACTAACTAACCATCACGCCGTCTCCCCGAAGGGGTAGGCAGAAAGAATGGACTGCCACACTTTTCTTTCCTGAAATATTTCTCTCGCTTCCTCAACATTCATACATCGTGTCATGCACGCGTGTCGATTTCTCTGACTCCTCACATGGCCGACATTCAATATTTGATTTATT